>CAKJTW010000004.1:40455000-41705000 GCA_917880005.1 Nanger dama
CTTGTGCTTCTTCCAGCCCAGTGTTTCTCATTACATATAAGTTAAATAAGCAGGGTGACAATATACAGCCTTGACGTACTCCTTTTCCTATTTGGAACCAGTCTGTTGTTCCATGTCCAGTTCTTTTGTCAAGGCCATGATTATTATCAGCTTCCCTGTCAGTACCAGGAAAGTCACATAATCATGGACTTCTTGGACATGAAAAAGGCCTGGCAATCATTTGCAAGCAGTCAGTGGTCTTCAGTGATGGATAGGATCTGGCAAAGTAGAGATCGAAGAAAAGGATATCATGAAAGAAGTAAGTCATGCCAAGATATGGAGGGTGGAGTGAGCATACTGTGTACATTTGGGGAACAATGAGGCGAGACTTCTCTGACTTCAACCGAGAGGTTCTATTCCCATTGGAGAGTCAAAGGAGTAGGTAGTTGGAAAGGAGAGGCAGGGACCAATCAAAGGACACATTCCTTTCACTGATTTTTGTCAGCAAAGGAAGGCTACATGTCAGGTTTTAGGTTCATCTTAGACAAGTTTAGAACCCAACCCACTCTCCATCTCTGACTGGCTGTGCTGTGCTTAGTCCCTCAGTCATGTCCAACTCTTTGCGACGCCATGAACTGTGTAGCCTGCTAGGCTCCTCTGTCCATGGGATTTTCCAGGCAAGAACACTGGAGTGGGTCGCCATTCCCTTCTTCAGGGGATCTTCTTAACCCAGGGATTGAACTCAGGTCTCCCACATTGCAAGCAGATTCTTCACCATCTGAGTCACCAGGGAAGGCCTGACTGGCTGGGCGACCTCAAGACAAAATACTTCACCTGGATAAATAAACCTTAGTTTATTCATCTGTAAAAAGAGCTGGTAGTATCTTCCTCACAGAGTTGTTGCATGGGTTAAATAAGATCCTATATGAGAAGCCCTCAGCCAAGTGCCTGGTGGAAGTAGGATTTCTGAGGAGGAAGAGGGGAGATGAAAGGGCGTTGGTTGTGGAGAGATGGTCTCTGGCTGCTGTGCACAGAAGTGGAATCAGAAGAGATCAGAAATGTACCAGTGTCAGCAGCCCCCAGGAGGCGAAAGGGGCGGAGCTGCCAGGCTAGGAAGGAGGCGTGCGTGCTCAGTCACTCAGTCATGTCTGACTTTTTTGCCACCCCGTGGACTGCAGCCCACCAGGTTCCTTTGTCCATGGGATTTCCCAGGCAAGGATACTGGAGTGGGTGGCCATTTCCTTCAGGGATCTTCGTGACCCAGGGATCAAACCCACATTTCCTGCATTGCAGGCAGAAGAAGGGGACGTGTCTGTATATGTATTCTCTGCAATTTCTTTCCTGTCGTTGACTTTTGTTTCACTTGAGGACTGTGTAACTTCATTCTACAGTGTTAGAGAAGTACAGCAATCACAGCCTTTCCTTCTGCCCTGAACAGGATGCCAGCGATCCATTGGCCTCTCCAACGGGAAAGCCAAGGTGTGCAGCTACAGTGGGTGGTATTACTGCAGCAGCTGCCACGTGGACGACAGCTTCCTGATCCCGGCCCGCATAGTCCACAACTGGGACACTTCAAAGTACAAGGTGGGTGCTCCTGGGTTCATGGCATAATAGTGATTTTGCTTTTCACTTGTTGTCACGTGGATTCTAAAGAGAATGAGACTTTGAGGCAGACCTGATTAAGGTCATCTCATAGAGGCTACAACTCTATGCTCTTTTCCCCTATATACTGTTTCTATTGTGTTATTTGGGGCTTCCCTGTATTTCAGTCAATAAGGAATCTGCCTGAAATGCAGGAGACCCAGGTTCGATTCCTGGGTCAGGAAGATCCCCTGGAGAAGGAAATGGCAACCCACTCCAGTATTCTTGCCTGGAAAATCCCATGAACAGAGGAGCCTGGTAGGCTGCAGTCCATGGGGTCACGAAGAGTTGGACACGACTGAGCGACTTCACTTTTCACGTTCACTTTCTAGCAACTAAACAATAAGAATTTCTCTCTGTGCCACCACCATACGTGTGTGAATCTCTGGAATTGCACTTATTTAGGGGTTGATAGCAGGAACTTCAGAGAAGGCAATGGCACCCCACTCCAGTACTCTTGCCTGGAAAATCCCATGCATAGAGGAGCCTGGTAGGCTGCCATCTATGGGGTCGCACAGAGTCGGACACGACTGAAGCGACTTAGCAGCAGCAGCAGCAGCAGCAGCAGCAGCAGCAGCAGGAACTTTTGTTAAACAGGCCTTTATCAAAGTCCTCTCTTTACCTCTAATTAGGTGCTTGACTGGTTGAGGCAAATAACTTGACATTTCCTGAGCTTCCACTTCCTAATCTGTAGAATGAACCCAGACTACCTGGGTTCAAGTCTTAGCTTTGTCACTTAGTAGCTATCTGATTGGATTTCCCTGGTGGCTCAGATGGCAAAGAATTAGCCTGCAATGCGAGAGACCTGGATTTGATCCATACTTGGGTTAAGAAGATCCCTTGGAGGAGGGCATGTCAACCCACTCCAGTATTCCTGTCTGGAGAATCCCCATGGATAGAGGAGCCAGGCGGGCTACAGTCCATGGGGTGGCAAAGAATTGGACACGACTGAGTGACTAAGCACATACACAATAGTAGGGATAGTCCCTACTTCTTAAGGTTGCTATTTGCTTGAATGAATAATTCACAGAAAACATCTAGTGCAGTGTCTAGAATGTAAATAAGTTCTCAATTAATGCCAGCGTTTACAATGGTTGAATATAAGATAACTCTAAATCTCTACCTGACATAAAGACATTTATGATCTCTAGTCTCAACCTTTCTAGCCCTTCCATCCACTGCCTCCCACCCCGGAGTCTCTTAAGGAAGAACATACTCCTTCCCATCACCCAGTCCTGCCAGGCTGTTTCACACCTCTTGTCTCCCTCTTGCCCTCATTCATATCCTAAACCCAGCTTAAATGTTCTTTCCCCTCCTGCTTCTTCCCTTCCCCTCTGTCACACAGAGTTGTCATTCTCTCCTCTGCATCTTGTACTTGACACTCTGAATACAGGCTATAAATATATTGGCCATGTGTGTAATAGATAAACATTTATTTCTAGGGCAAGAACGCTAGTTGAGTTTTTGGTTTGAACAGTTTAATCTCCTTGGAGCAGAGCTTTGACAGCTGAGATGTGTGTAGAGAGTGAGTGAGGGAGGGAGGCAGCCCCAGCCCCGTGATCACTGAGGGCTTAGGCTGGTGGCACCTGCCCTCAGAATGTGTGCCCATCAATGGAGCTAAAGCAGAAAAGGTGGCACTGAATGAGGAAAGTGAGAAACTCAGGCGTGGTTTAAGAACCCATGCAGTGGAGAAGGCCCAGATCTGTTTGCAGTGAAGGCTGAAGGCCCCTGAAATCACCAATCCAGCCATTGCTCAGGATTATTATAATCTTACTATAAAGCAGATATTTTTGTGGTGGTGGTCCTTCAACTGACAAGGTTTGATTTTGAGAGGACAGGTAAGTAGTAAGGATATTAGGTACCACACTTCATCCAAGAGGAAAGTGTCCTTTGTGAGACCATTCCCTCCTAGGCACTCAGCAGACAAGAGAAGATTTTTAAATCAAGAACAGAGCTGGTCGATTTTATCTGGATCATCTCTCACTGACATTAAGTAACTGTGTTCCATTTAGTCCAGTGTCTATCTGTCTTTGCTCAAATGCTGGGATTTAACTTAATGTTCCTAATTGTGAGGATCAGTTCAAACCTATCAGTTTCTAAGACCAGACATCGTTCTGTTAGAGCTGCCTGCTCCCCCTAATTGCAAGTACGTGACTGGCTTGAATATCCATTTGAAAGAGTGAACAAATGGTTTTGCAGAGCAGAATGAAATCTGTCATCTTAAGCGCTTCCTTGTCTGCCCTGCAGAGTAATAATAATCCTAATTATTTTTAAAGCAGGATTTCATCTGGTTTCCAATGTACATCCTGCAGATTGAATTGAGCTCCAGGATTACCTAGCAGCTAAATTCTATCCTCCAATTCTACAGCCATTTTTCTAATGAAATTTTTTTTTGGACAATAGTGTTTCCTCTTACCCTCCCCCCTTTCAAAAATATCAAGCATGACAAAGAGGTAGTAAGGAAATCAAACTTTGCCTGAACTCTTCCTAAATTGTGCTTTTAAAAATATTTTTGTTTCCTAGCCTGAACATGCACATTCCATTTAGCTAGGGGTTTTCCATGTTACACAAACCATTTCCTATCTCTTCATCTTGAGAGGCTTTCAAGGCAAGCTCTGCTGGCCTTGCAGAGCTGGAGAATAGCTTGCTGATGGGAAAAGCCACTTGTTCAGAGTCACTGGGAGATTTTGAGAACAAATTGTAATTAAACTTAAGATCTCTTGATTCCTCCCCCACTAGTCCACAGTGCCTATTTTAATAAGACCAAGAAGTGTTATGGTTGGAATTAATCTTAAAACTTTGCTATGATTTCTCATAATAGAGATGGGGAAAATTCTAGAAGGAAACCTTATATCAAAGCAATCAGTGGTTATTTTACTGTGATTATAGGTGGATTTTTTCTCCCCTAATCTCTTCTGTTCTGTGAAAGTCGCTCAGTCATGTCCTACTCTTTGCAACCCCATGGACTATACAGTTATGGAATTCTCCAGGCCAGAATACTGGAGTGGGTAGCTTTTCCATTCTCCAGGGGATCTTCCCAACCCAGGTCTCCGACATTGCAGGTGGATTCTTTACCAACTGAACTATTAGGAAGCCTTCCCCTACTCTTTAGTCTCCAAGTTTTTAGTAATGCGATTACATTATTTTTATTATTTTATAAATTTTAACTGTCACGTAGCTCTGTAGGTTCTATTTCAGAAAATTTGTACTAGAAATTAACCTTTTAATACCTCAGAATTATTATAAATATGAGTGTTCTAAATCTTGTAACCAATAACTTCAATGTGGTTTAGCATGGTATGGGAGACTGTTCTTTCTGTAAGGAAATTACCTTGTACTGCTATACTTTTATTCTTCTTTTTCTGAACATAATATACTTCCACATTTCAAGGTTCAAAAGTACAAAGGACATATACACATGGATAATCTCCTTCCCTTCTCTTGCTCACACCCACCCTGTTCTTCCCACAGGCAACCAAATCACTCCTTCTAGAGATATTTTATATACATGTGTTTTGCACAAAAATGGCAATAGGCAATATAGTGTACATGCTGCTCTTAGAAAACATTCCATTTAGATCATAAACCTCCTTCTTGGGCTTTTTAAAAATAGCCATTCCATATTCCATCGTGAATTTAACACACCAATTTTCCAGCTTCTTTTGATCAGTATTAAGGTTTTCTCAGTCTTTCTAATATGACAATGATTCTGTGAATAACTTTATACATTATTTCGAATGTAAGTTCTTTGAATCACAAATGGGACTCTCTGTAGGTAACTTCCTAGATGTAGTATGTACACCTGTGAGTTTGATAGATGTTGCCAAATTGCTTTCCATCGGGTTGTCTGCTATACATTAATATCTCCTTGCCGGTGCCTTCCTTCCCTCAGTATCAGGATGTCAGCTGTCACCTCTGCTGTCACTGTGCTGCCTCTAGCTGTCCTTCCCCTTTCCTACTTTATTAATTCTAAATATGTTGTGAACTTAGAAACAAAGAATCAAACTGATAGAAGTGGGTGGTTCAGAGTCACGGCCAGAGCCCTGTAAAGTACTCATTCATCTGTTCAGGAAATGTTTACTGAACACTTACTGTGCTCACCATTCTAGGTGTTAGGACATATATTCTGCATCGTGAATTTCAGGTGATAAAAAAGACAGTAAACAAATGTATAAATAAGTGACTTCTAGATAAATGAAGTGTTTATTGGACTTTAGTTTTGTTTTAGAGTTAAAGGCACATGGAAACCGACACACTGATGTACTGCCTCCTTAAATTATGGGTTCATCTCCATTGGTAGCCCACTTGCTTTCTATTTGACTGGGGAGGAGAGAGGGACAGAACAGGAACTGGGATTTCCTCTTTTAAAGAGTGATGAACAGACAGTTGTTGGTGGAGTTATTTAAAAAAGAAGTGTGAATGTAAACAACGCTAACAAGCACAGAGCAGTGTATCCCCACATCTGAGCTTTGGCTCGAGATCTACCATGAGCTGACCACAGAGAAGTCATTTAAGTTCTCTGGACTCAATTTTCTATTAAGTGCAGGTAATGGTAGAGAAAGAGGTCTCTTCCTCCAGATGATGAGGGGAACCTCGGCTGACTTTCATTTCTCACCACCCCCTACCCCTCACTACTGTCTGCATGACATTAACCAGCTGCCCTGTCTGTGGCCAGATTGGTTGGAAAGTGGCTGGGTTTAGTAGGTTTTCTCTAGTACTCCATGTCGCAGAGTTTTAATATGCTAACACGCTGCACTTTGAATCATCAAGAGAAGAATGTGGCATGTGGCATATTTTTTGCTGGACCTCAGAGGATCTTTTCTATATGACTGGTATTCCTTGGGACACAGGTTAAGAAAACCTGAACTAGATTATCTGTGGTTGTTCAGTTGCTCAGTTGTGTCTGACTCTTTGAGACCCCATGGACTGCAGCATGCCAGGCTTCCCTGTCCTTCACCATCTTCCAGAGTTTGCTCAAACCCATGTCCATTGAGTCAGCGATGCCATCCAACCATCTAGTCCTCTATCATCTGCTTCTCCTCCTGCCTTCAGTCTTTCCCAGCATCAGGGTCTTTTCTAATGAGTCAGGTATTCGCATCTGGTGACCAAAGTATTGGAGCTTCAGCATCAGTCCTTCCAATGAATATTCAGGGTTGATTTCTTTTAAGATGGACTGGTTTGATCTCCTTGCTGTCCAAGGGACTCTCAAGAGTCTTTCCCAGCACCACAGTTAGAAAACTTCAGTTCTTTGCACTCAGGTCTATTTTATCTGTACCCATTCTTGTTATTCTAAGATTATGTTCTCATCCGTTTTACTCTGATCCATTTTCCTCCTTTAACAAAAACTAAAGTCCTCACCACCACCACATCATTCTCCTCCTCTCCAAATTGCTATCATTGGTCACCACATTGCTTTTGCCCCATCACATTATTACCCAGGACTGTTTTTGTGGGGGAACGTACTAGGACACCATTTCAGAACCTCTCAGAATTACAGAAACCCAAATGACATTTGAGAATTTTTATTTTCAGAGTTACCTGTCACCAGCATAACAAAAGATGTATTATATTAAAATCTATACCAATGATGGTTAGCTTGTTAAAATCAAGTGACAAATGTGCTTATTTATAAATACATATGTGTATCTAGCAGATTCGTCATTATTAGCTTATGGATAATTATAACCGGAACTGTGCTGTTTTCTCCAACTTCTGAGTATGAGATGGGGAGGAGACCTGCTTCTACCTGGCCCTCCCCTCATTCAAATCATGTTGACTGCAGGTCTGTGAAGAGAAAAAGAGTCAGTCGCTGAGCTGTGTCTGACTTTTTGTGACCCCATGGACTGTAGCCCACCAGGTCTCCTCTATCCGTGGGATTTTCCAGGTGAAGAGAGAACCAGTTCACAAACTGCAACAAAACCACAGTCGCAGAATGAGGTTCTTACAGCTTAAACTATTCCAAAGTTAAAATATGTATGGAAAGAAGCTGGGGTATTAATATTATTAATATTAATTAGTTAATATTAACAATACTAATATCATTAATAAATATTGTTTAGTAAGATACTAACAGGCCAATAGGTTGGAAAAACGAACTGTCAACCTTGTAAAAATTGCTTCTAATATAAGTGGACTAGGATCATGGAAAAGAATACCAACCTAAGCCATTCATTTTTTTTTTTTAAGTAAGGAATACTGGGCTTATCCTTTTGTACCTATGAGGTGAGTTTTCATATCAGAAACAGCACTCGGGTTTTTGATGTTTTTCATAATTTGGTAGGCAAGAAGTAGGACAGTAGTTCTTGGCTCTTAAGTAGAATATATTTAGTGTTCCCTTATAGCTCATGAAATGGTTCTATTAACGAGAAAGAAACTTTCTCTCACATAAACTTCATCACTTAAGATTATCATTGGCTTCCTTCCATAAGTAACTATATATTTTTAGAAAAGCTTTTTAATTACAGTTGAGTTTGAAAGTAGAGTGCTCATACCAGAATAGAGGATGGTTTCGAATTTCGATCCCTATATCCCCACTGATTTCCTATTTTGCAAAAATAGCATTTCATACGGAATTTTCAGTCCTCTCCCAAATTCCCTTACCAATGTAAGTGGTTGGCTCTCAAAAATGAGCATGTGCTTTGCAGCCAAAAACAGCTCAGCATGGCAGGGCTTTATTTGTTCACATACTCAGGCAGCCGGGGTCATAGTATGCTCTGTCTTCTCCACACTAGCTAGTAACTTCGGGAAACAGGGCCTTAGACTTTCTTGAGACAGCTCTGTTTTTGTTCCTGTGATTTCAGTGTATGAATGCAGATGTCGGTAGCTGCCATCCCATTTGTCTCACTGCTTTTACTGTCTCTGTGGAAGGCTTTTTTTTCCCCCACTCGGGCTTAAGTACCACCTGAAGAGAGAAGCCTTTTAAGGCCTGGGAGACTGGCCAGTGCCCTTTGTCCT
This sequence comes from Nanger dama, assembly GCA_917880005.1. NCBI lineage: Eukaryota > Metazoa > Chordata > Mammalia > Artiodactyla > Bovidae > Nanger > Nanger dama. The sequence goes on from CAKJTW010000004.1 coordinate 40,463,575, forward strand.
TCTGTTCACCTACTAAAAGGTAGCATTGTTAACCTAATTCAGCAGGGCCCTGGCTCAGTATAAACACTGCTCAATAGAGCCAGAAAGACTAATTGAATTGTACAATACATCATTCTTCAGCAACAGTTTCAAGTGGATTGTACTTCATTTTCCAAAACACCATCCGTTTTTTCCTCATTTAAAAATTTTAAATATAGCAAATATTTAACCATTATAAACAAAACATTTGAACCCGGTTCCATCTTCCCCTGCTGAACGGTGAGCTATGTGAGGGCAGGGGCCTGCTCGTTGTGGTCTCCACTGAGTGGCCAGACACCTGCCCTGATGTCTGCCATGGATGTACCTGTGTCTTCAGACCTCAAAGTGAGGCATTATTTAGCCCCGTCAGCTGCTCTTTCCAGTCTGATCACATAGTCCAAGGTTTTGGCTGATTCTCGGTGCCACTCTGTGAGCACCATCTGCAGAGACTGCTATCTTCTCTGACTCTTTAACTGCAGGATCCCAAAGGACCCCGCAACAGAACAGGCATCTCAAAAATAATTGCTTCTATGTTGAAAATGACTTTTATTAGAAAAAAGCATTGATGCTTTTCTTTTGCACCTCTATAATTACATATTAACTTTATAATAAAGAACATGGTAATAGTGAATTTCATAAACAAGTGTTTTAATCAACATACAATAACCATACATTTAGTTACTGAGCTTCCCTAGTAACTCAGCGGGTAAAGAATCCGCCTGCAATGCAGGAGACCCCAGTTTGATTCCTGGGTCAGGAAGATCCGCTGGAGAAGGGATAGGCTACCCACTCCAGAATTCTTGAGCTTCCCTGGTGGCTCAGCTGGTAAAGAATCCACCTGCAATGCAGGAGGCCTCGGTTTGACCCCTGGGTTGGGAAAATTCCTTGGAGAAGGGAAAGACTACCCACTCCAGTATTCTGGCCTGGAGAATTCCATGGACTGTAAAGTCCATGGGGTTGCAAAGTATCGGACACAACTGAGCGACTTTCACTCTGTTAGTTAGTGCGTGTACAGATTGATCGAGTTCATGGTTGTATCTGTTGTCCTGTCCTTACCCACCTAGTGCATTTCTGTTTATCTTTCTAGACCTTGAGCCGGTGTCACCTGCTTTTCCAGGCCTGCCCTGGCTCCTAGCTCCCTTCTCACCAGCATGGTTGACATCTCCCTCCTTCAGGCTCCCAGTGGACCTCATCCATGTTCCTTTGTGGTGGATGACTGGCTATGTGCTACATGAATATTTTTGTTTTAATTATTGGTCTGTTATACTCAACAGCTGGAGAAGGCAATGGCACCCAATTCCAGTATTCTTGCCTGGAAAATCCCATGGATGGAGGAGCCTGGTAGGCTGCAGTTCATGGGGTCGCTAAGAGTCGGACATGACTGAGCAACTTCACTTTCACTTTTCACTTTCACTCACTGGAGAAGGAAATGGCAACCCCAGGGACGGGGGAGGCTGGTGGGCTGCTGTCTATGGGGTCACACAGAGTCAGACACGACTGAAGCGACTTAGCAACAGCAGCAGCATACTCAACAGCGAATCCCAGGAGGTTAGGGGGCATATCCTGTTTATTATTCATATCAATACTCTTCTAGAGTGGGAACAGTGGATTTTCAGTTTTGTTAATGAGCAGAGTTGTTCTGTTTATGCTGAGTTCCAGTCTTACTCCCAGTACTAGAGAGGTTCCAGTGGAAACTTTGTGGAGAGGTTCATGTCCTCATACCAGTGAACTGGTATGTAAAGATTCCCCCAAACCACATACGGGTCATGCGTTAGTTAAGCTGTAGCTCAGGTGCCTTTTTTTTTTTTCTGTTTATCTCTACTGACAAATGACATTTTAAAATCAGCTTTCATACTCTTGGTGTTTACTGCCAGAAATGGTTATAGAGTTGGCTGCATCTATTGGCTAGAATCAGCCCAAGTCCATGAGCGTGTGCTAAGTCGCTTCACTTGTTTCCGGCTCTGCGATCCCATGGACTGTAGCCCGCGAGGCTCCTCTGTCCATAGGATTCTCCAGGCAAGAATACTGGAGTGGGTTGCCATGCTCTCCTCCAAGGGATCTTCCCAACCCAGGGATTGAGCCACCAATCTCCAGTGTCTCCTGTATTGGCAGGTGGATTCTTTACCATTAGTGCCACCTGGGAAGCCCCCAGCCCAAGTCTAGACCTTTACTAATAAAAGCAGCTCTTTTCTGCTCACTAAAGTGTACGTTTGAGCTTGTTTTCCATGCATATTGTTCTGTATATAATATCCTTTTTTCCTCCTTTTTGGGAGATATTCTTTCATTCCTTTCGATGTACATGGTTTACCCATCTTTTTAAAGTAACTACTTTATAAAAATACTATAGAATATATGTATATATAGATGCACATAGTTTTAGTTTTTAAAATCAGCATTGCTGTTAAAAGTCTTATGAATTATTTTTAAAACTTTGTATTTTGAAATAATTGTAGATTCACTGGAAGTTGTGTAGATAATGTAATACAGAGGGGTCCTATGTATCTTTCACCCACTTTGCCCACTGGGTGTATCTTAAATAACTGTAATACAATATATTTTTTAAAAAACAACCAGAAATTGACATTGGTATACTGAATCTGTATAGTTCTGTGTCATTTTATCATATGTGTGAAAGTGTTAGTCACTCAGTCGTGTCCAACTCCTTGCAACCCTATGGACTGTAGCCCACCAGGCTTCTCTGTCCATGGGATTCTCCAGGGAATCACACAAAACAAAAAACAGAGTTAATATATGTTGTCATTCCTTTCAATGCCCAGGTTTCTTTTACCAATTGAGTTTCTTGGAAGAGAGAAAGAAAAGCCATATTTTACACTTAGTTACACTATGGGCTTTTTTATTTGGCTGTGTTCAGAAAATGATGTCATTTGGTATTTAAGCTATGGTTCCTAGCTGGAGGAGGTGTGGAGAGCCGGGTTTTGTGCCAGTGCTGATGGAGGAAGTTTCTCTCGTAGGTGTCTAAGCAGGCCAAAGAGTTTCTGGAGTACGTGTACGAGGAGCCCCTGATCGACATCCAGCAGCAGAACCCCATGCTGTACGGACACGCCGAGCCGCTGGCCTCCGTGGCGCGGCTGCGGCAGCGGCTGAAGTCACTGCGAGCCTATTTGTTCAGCTGCCGGGCGGCGGTGGCCGAGGATCTGCGCCGCAGGTAAGAGTCATAAATGTCAGACAGCTCCGGTTTGTTTTTCTTTCCCGCCCCGGGAGGGTGGTTAGATGATCTCCGAGGGCCTTTACAATGCGGAGTAGCTGGAATTCTGTGGTTCTCCCTCAGGGCTCATCTCTGACTTTTTCCTCTGAGGGCCTCTGTCTGGTTGAGCCAAGCACAATGAAAATAATATCTCAGCGGAACTGAGCGGGCTTTTAACCCATGCATCGAGTTCCCACGATGGTGAAGACCTCTCTTTACCTATAGGTTAACTTGAGATGATATTCATGGAAGTGTCTTCATTGATTATAGCATCTTATAGTTTCTCCAGTTTCAGTTCCTATTATCGTCAGTGAAAATAAGCATGTTTGAAATAGTTCATAGCTCAAAAACTTTTTTTTTTCAATGAGAAATTAGTAAGTGGTTATTCAAATCTTATTTTACAGATAGAAACAGACTTGGTAAATGATACAGGCCGTAGAGCTGGAATTAAAATACATTTAAAAAAGAAAAACAACCCACCATAAAAAGGCTCAGGATTCTGCCTTTTCATGTTATCATTGGCATAGGCTGGCTTTCCATAGGTTGTTTATGTCCACGTTTATGGAACACACAAGTCCATACCAAGCTCAGAACCTTAACATAAAATTGAAGTTAAAAAATGTGCCTGCTCTCATCAAATTCCTTCTTTTACAGTTAGGTTTTATTGGCATTTAAATTCTCACCCTTGGTATACACAAACTAGCTTATACTTGAAATAATTGTTGTTGGTGTTCATAAGTACCTAAACATATCTTTTAATTTTTTTTCATTGCAACTTGAAGGCATACGTTAGTCATGGTTTTTGGAGGCAAGCATATGTGAATAAGAAGCTTCAGAAAGTGATCATTTGCTATTTGAAATCCAGTTAATATCCGAAGAACCCCAGGCCTCTGAAGATGATGTTTTGAAAAGAACTAAATGTAGTTAGTAAAGGATATGTAATATCTAGACAAGCTCTCATAAAAATAATACTGAAAAGGCAGTGCCATATAGCAGAATGCCTCAGTGGTAGCCATTCTTTCACGTGGTTGTTTTTCAGAAAACACTAGAAAGTAGTCAAGATTTACTCTTGTAAAGTCTGCTACCTGCTAAGTCACTTCAGTTGTGTCTGACTCTGTGCGACCCCATAGACAGCAGCCCACCAGGCTCCCCGTCCCTGGGGTTCCCCAGGCAGGAACACTGGAGTGGGTTGCCATTTCCTTCTCTAGTGCATGAAAGTGAAAAGTGAAAGTGAAGTCGCTCAGTCGTGTCCAAGTCTAGGCAAATCTTAATTTTAAAAGATCAGGGCTTTGCCTGAAAGGCAATAAAATTATGTGTTTCCAACAAATTTACCAATCAAGCTAGATACCAGATTCTTGACATTCAAAGTATGTTTGTCCTATTACTATCAGTACCTTTTGGCTTTGCTCAGAGCTGGTTTTTTTTTGTGCTTTTAGTGTTAAATATGTTAAATAATGTTAAAATCCACACACGGAAATCTTGTTGGATACCTTTATGATGTAATGTTTTGCTTTGGTTAAATATGCCAAATCTGGGCATACATTTAGAAATTAAATAGGAGCTCCTCTCTTCATATGGATGACTAAGCATACCTACACTGTTCCAGCAGTTTGGTGGCTTACCACCATGTACCACTACGCCTTATGGCCAGACCACCAGGAGAGGAATGGAAGTTCTAGAGAGAAGGCAGTCCTGGGGCTGTGAGAGTGAAAATAGGAGTCTTCCCCCACCCCTCCCCCCCTTCATTCCTCTTTCCTGGGCTTGTTCATGACCATTATTCAATGTAGTGCCTGGAAGACGCTGCGTGTTTAATAAGTACTGAGGCGGATGGATGTGAGGAGGGATGGGTGATGAACGGACGTCTGTTACAGTGTCACTTTAGACCACTGAGCCATGGCTGGCAGCCCAATTCGGAGGAAGGAGTCATCTTCAGATTCTTCTTTTTCTTACTTCCCTGTCAGTTAGCACAGTGTTTGAACCTTCTGAAACCTTCAAAAATTGTTGTTGAATAAATGAACAGACCAAACCAGCACAAAAAAGATTTGGTTGGTTCTATTTCTGGGACAGCTCTCAAATCTTTCCTTTGCTTTTCACTTCCAGTGCGTTCCCTGGTTCAGTCTCAGGACCATTACAGTATCCTTCTAACTAGTCCGTCACGCTTGGGTTTCTTTCCTCTCCAACTGAACCTTCACATCAGGCAAATTATTAAAGCGCAAGTATGGAGTTAAAGATCTGCCCCAGTCTAACCCAGTATTTTGTTCTACTCTCTCAAACACAAATAATTATTTAATTCTCCCCTCAGTACATTCCGTGTGGGAATTAAATGGGTTTTTACAACTGCAGGGCTTAGACAGTAGTGCCTGTTCACAGTAAATAATAAATACTATTGTTACTAATACTGGTTCTTACCTAGATGGTTCTTGCCTCTAGCTTTAAAAATCTTTGTTAAGAGAGTCCACTTAAAAGTCACCCCTGATGCTCTGTAACTGGAATCAGGCCCCTTCTCCTGCTACTCACTGTGTCCGGAGAGGGGTGAGCAAGAGGAAGTGGGTTGGAGAGCTTGTCTGGCACAGGGCCTGTGGTTTCTGGGTATGCGGTGCATACTTATCTGTGCATTTGTTGCATAAAAGTGGGTGGAGCGGGAGGCTCCCTAAGACTTCCTAAGAGCAAAGAATAAGACGATGATTCCTACAGAGCCTTAGAAGAGGTGCTATAATTTTTTGTTGTTGTCTTAGTTTCTGTATATTTATATAATCTCTGAGGTTGCCAAGCTCTCCAACCTGGCAGAGAAAAGTACACCAGTAGCAAGCAGGACTCATAGCTTTGGGAAGGGGGGTGGTTTTGGGGGAGTTAAGAACTTTTTTGGATTTATTTTAAAATATGACTGTTTACTGAAATATGTCTAAGGTTTTCTGGGATGTCCATACTTCTTACAGCTGGACCATGCTTATTCATTCTTCCTTTTTCAGTGTCTATAAAAATAACCATTTAACAGAGGGACTGCCCACCTCATGCTAAAATGACCGTCACCAGAAGCCATCTCTTACCTGTCTTTCACTTTTATACAGAATCTGACTTTTTAAAAACAAAATCAGTCAACAGTACCTTCAGTGACAATAAGCTTGTTCAAAAGCAGGATACTGAAGGTTTCCTTTGTTTCACCTGGGGAACCACCTCTAGAGTGGGGGTGGGGGGTAGTTTAGACAGTGAGAAGGACCTGCTGGGCACAACTAACCATATAGATCCTTGATAGAAATTAAAAGAGGGAGGAGTTGATAAGCAACAAGGGAACCAAAATAGAGCAAGGGAATCCAGTTCTTATCTAGTCGTAAAGGCATTCTCTCCCTGCCTGGGTTTTAGCTCCATATAAAAGTTGCCATTAATCTCCAGCAAGCAGGCCCAACATGCTGAAGACCTGTCAGTGCTGTATAAACAGAATGAAGCAAACTGTTAATATTGCTGTCGTGAGGAACCTGGAAACAGACTGATTAATCGTATGGGCGCTAGACCGCCAGGGAGCCAACTTTGGTCATCGCCTTATTAGGGAAGTCGCAGTTGGCTTTTAGGCCTGTCGTTCCAATGACCGTCCGGTTTTTATCCTCACTGTTTTTGTTATTGTTGTTAAACGAACGTCTTGTTCTTGAACCCAAACTGCAAATCTTGACTGGCAGGGGTGATTAGTTTAGAAAAAGTCAGTGTCTTCCACGAAGTCTAAAATGTTTATAGTGCTGACAATTCACGGCCCCTGAGGACTCCCAGATGGTGACCCTGCTGGATCAGTTCAAGGTCTAGTTAACTTTTCACGTGAAGAATTATTTACAGTGTCCACATGTGGAGGTGCGTGAAGTACTCTGTGGAAAATCTTCGCACTGTCAGGATACATCCGGATGAGCAGCCGTTAAGGACGTGTTCAGGAGAGACCCCGGGAAAAGCTGGGAAGGGCCTCCGGCCTGCATGCCCCGCTGAACACAGGAACGGTGGGATCCAGACGTAAATCGGAAGTCATAAATGGTCACCTCCGGGCTAGGTTTGCCCTCAGACATGTTTTGTTTGGCCTTTCAGGGATGGTCCCACCAGGTTCTAAAGTTGCAAACTAGTAGCAAATGTCTGACCGACTCAGTAGAGATGAATTTGAGCAAATTCTGGGAGGTAGTGAAGAACAGCGAAGGCTGGTGTGCGAAGGCTGGTGTGCGAAGGCTGGTGTGCTGCAATCCATGGGGTCGCAGAGTGAGACATGACTTAGACACTGAACAACAACAGCAAAAGCAAACATTTAAATAATTAGGCCTTTTCATGCTCTCACAAAATAAAGCGCTCTGGTTTCTCTTAGAAAATCAGAAGCTCTGAGTACACAAGTCTTCCCTCATTCCTGGATGTAGCAATCAGCATTACGTATTAGACTCTCCACTTTGCCATAATCCCTGCCCCTCCTGTTATCTCCCTAAACCCACTGACAATTGGTACATAATATGTTGCTGCCCTGCGTTTCTCATCCTCAGCCCATTTCACTTATTTGTGATGGTGAGATAATCATGATTTTATCAGTTAAAAAGTACTTTCCCATAAATATACTCTTTGGTCTTTACAGCAGCCCGTCTAATAGGTAAGACATGGTATTTAGAAAGAATGGAAGGAACTATGACTCTGAGATGCTACGTGACTTGCCTGAGGTGACAGAGCTGGCAAGGAGCAGAGTTCACACTTGGAACCAGGCTTTCTGATGCTCAAATTGCTGCTGCTTTCCCAGGGGCATTTGCTGGTGGCAGTGATATCCAGAAGTTTCTAGACTCTTCAGAGGAATAACCCCTTTTATTTCTCCTGAAGGACTTCATTGAGGTTGTCTAGGAGAGTGTGAAGGCAGTGAGGTGGCAGACAGTAATGTCTCTTGTGTGGGAAGGTGCGATTGCCGTACTCACTGCCAGCACTGGGCTTGGAGAGCAAGGCATGACTATTGGCTTAGCACTAATGAGCACACTTTCCTCTAGGTTTGTGTTTATCAGACCTTTCTGTTGCATAGACCTGTAAATGTAGAGGTGTCTATAGGGTTATCTTATCCATGTCTAAAATAAATATTACGATCTCTTTCTCACCATCATTTCATAAAAGAACATAATAATGCAAAAAAAAAAAAGTGAACAGTAATCAAACAGCTTTTTAAAGTCAAATACATGTAAAATTCAATCTACTATTCTTTTTTGGTCTCATTTTGCCTTGGATTGGTGAAAAACATTGCCAGAGCAATACCAGTTGTTTGGACTAGCTTTTCAGAAATCCTGAATTAAGTCATATTTTCTCTTCTGAATGTTGAAGTGAAATTATCCAGTCCAAAGAAAGATTTTATAGAAATCAATTGGTGGATGCCTGAGTGTTTCCCATTCTCTATCATTAACAGATGATTGGGGTTTGGGGTGCCTGGTGAATCCAAAGTTCCTGTTGTGATGACTATTGAAAACTAGTCTCTCTCCAACACTACTTGAAGCCAGTAGGCAATATGATGCCTGCCTTCCCAGTGACTTAGAGCACAAGTGTGATGGTTCTGGCAGAGCAGGTAGTCCTACTTGTTTGTTTAGTTCCGTTTTTGCTTAGACCATTCTAAACAATTTGACAGCTTAACTTAGGATAAGTCACCTTTTGCTGCTTTCAGTCTCACATTTCATTTGAAATGATATCCAGTATTAGTTCTCACTGAAATACCAGCTTTATTGAACAGTGAAAATTTTCTATCATAAAACCCGGCATTTTTATTAACTTTGTCTAGCCTGCTGAGTGCCAGAAAAATATGAATGTATATGTGTGTGAATGTGTGTATGTGTCTGTCCTGTCAGACTGTCCTTGGCTCCTCTTCCTTCAAGCAAAATTCAGCAGCTTGCTCAACTCTTAGAAACAGTCCCCAGAAACGTCATTTAATATACCAGATTTCCTTTCCCAATTCTTTGCTCCTTGCCCCCAGGGAAAGCTGTCTGTCTGACTGCTGAGTTCACTAGACAGGAAGCTAAGTCCAAAGGTTGAAACATCCTTTGGGTGTCCACTAGCATCTCAGACTTAATATGGTCAAAACTGTGCTCGCTTCGGCAGCACATATACTAAAATTGGAATGATACAGAGAAGATTAGCATGGCCCCTGCGCAAGGATGACATGCAAATTCGTGAAGCGTTCCATATTTAAAAAAAAAAAAAAGGTCTAAACTGAGCTAGTAGCCCCTCCCCCCACTCCTGTTGCAAACTGCTCCGGCTGCAGGGCCCCCCATCCGCCGTACTGGCACCTCCACCCATCCAGTTGTTCAGGCCAAACACCTTTCTCTCAGTTCTGAATCCAACCTATCAACAAATCCTATCAGCGTCACCTTCAAAATATATCCACTCAAATTGAAATCGTCATAAAACCATCACTTCCCCTGCTACCCCCTAGGTCCAAGCCACTGTCACTGTCCCGGGATTATCACAGTAACTGGTCTCCCCCTTCAGTCTGTTCTTAAGACTACAGTTAGAGTTAATGTATACATTAGATGATGTCACCCCCGACTCAGACTACCTGATAGCTCCCCCTCTCTTCACCCAAGTGAAAGCCAAGGACGAATATGGCTGGTTCCCCATCCCCTCTCTGCTGTCATCTCCCGATATGTGCCCTCTCCTTTACTCTGTTCCAGCCAGACGAGCCTTGTTTAGTCCTTGAGCACAGCACACAGGCTCCCAAGTGAGTTTCTGTGCTTGTTTTCCTCTTCCCCAAATAACTGCAGAGCTGGCTTCCTTATCTCCCTTAGATCCATATGCAGTCATCGTGTTCATGTGGCATCCTTGGCCAGTTTATTTGAAATTGCACCCAGCGCCCTTCCCGACACACACGCTTCATCTTTTTAGCCTTTGCTTGTTACCATGTAATGTAGTGTTTTATATTGTCTGTCTCCCTCTCTGGTGCCACACATATGGCTGTGGAAGTCATGCTTTTCTCAGCCTGTATAGCCGTGCCCAGAGACCCTGTGCTCTCCACACTAGATGTAAGCTATGAAAGGTCATGGCTTTTTATCTGTTTTGTGGTCTTAGGCCCTGCTGTATCTCCAGAGCCTTGAACCATATTGTGTGTGTGTGACTGTGTGTTAGTCACCCATTTGACTGGTTCTTTGCGACCCCATGAACTACAGCCTGCCAGGCTCATCTGTCCATGGAATTTTCCAGGCAAGAATACTGCAGTGGGTTCTCATTTCCTACTCCGGGTGATTTTCCCAACCCAGGAATCGAACCCAAGTCTCCTGCTTGGCAGATGGATTCTTTACCACTGAGCCAAGGCTTCCCAGGTGATGCCAGTGGCAAGAAATTTGCCTGCCAATGCAGAGATGCCAGACACTTGGTTTCAATCCCTGGGTCAGGAAGATCCCTTGGGGAAGGAAATGGCTACCCACTCCAGTATTCTTGCTTACAAAATCCCATGGACAGAGGAGCCTAGTGGGCTAGAGTCCATGGGGTCATAAAGAGTTGGACATGACTTAGCGACTAAAACCACCACCAACAACCACTGTACATACTACTTTTAACTCAATCATTTTGCTTAGTATATTGTGAATATCTTTTCAAGCCAGCAAATATTTGTCTAAGCATCATGAATCACTGAGTGAAAATGGTATTTTGATGCGTGAACATTCTGATGCACCCTTGATCTTAGAAGAAGTATGTGAGGATATTATTCAGAGTACCCAACAAAAGATTGCATGAAAGAGCTGAAAGAGATCATTTCATAGCAACAACTCCTCATCTCCCTACCTCCCAGTAAGTCAGACATATTAGGTAGAGGGATTATCTGTTATAGAGAGAAAAGACTGCATGCTCTTGTGACTTGAATACACTTAATGTCTCCTCTGGCAACCTCGTTCTTAAAACATAGTCTACATAGACTTGACTTGCTTTGTCTCTGAACTGGAAATGAGGAGTGTCTATACCCAAAATCTAAGATCCAAATGTGCAGCTGATCATTAGCCAAAATCTGGGTAATACTGAATTTTAGAAGGATGAGCCCATTTTAGGCACAATATTATCACTAAATTAGTCTCATTAAAGAACAGCGATTATTAGCACTTCAAATTTATAGATAACAGTTAAATGAACACAGCTCTTTATGTGCTGTGTAAGATTTAATATTGGCTAGACTTTGTGGCTAGTTTTTGAGTTAGCTAGTTAAAAGTGTCTTTGGGGCTTTCCTCTCAACAGATTAACTATGTGAATGTATCAAGACTCAAAACCTACTAAAACACAAAATGTTACTTTGATAGTTTTTGAAAGCAGCTATTCTCAGTCTCCTTCAAGAATTCCTTTTCCCTTGAATGATTTGAAGAACCAAGGTTTTCAAGGCAGCTAAGTGCCTCATCTCCTGAGCCCCTCGCCTCACCTCATTTTTCTCCAGAAATCTCATTCAGGAAATCATGTATATATGTGCTAGAATCAGCACTCTAAAAGGAGCTGCAGACTGTCTGCAAAACCATCATTCAAAACTAAAACATTAATAAAGTTTGAGAAAGGAGCTCTGTCAAGTTATATATTAATTTTACTATAATGTACACAGAACTTTTTATTTATTGAGAAATCCATAGCAAGTTAAAAAGTGATTTTATCTTATTCTGAGATTAAATGAAATCTGTAGATTATAAAAATCATTTTCTAAGAGATGACAGGAAAAACTCATGGCAGAAAAAGTGTTATATTCTTGGGATCGTGGTATAACATAGGGATTTGAGCTAGGATCTATAATGTGATAAAATCTGTCACTTTTATAATCAGACCCCAGAATAATAACAACCCAAATTACTTCCTAAGTATTTCTACTCCAGGCTTTAGATCGAAGAAACTTAGGCACAGTTTCTGAATGAACATGTAAAAGAGACCCTTTTTTCCCATACCTATCTGCCAAGATATAGTATCTGATGCAATCTGGCTACTTTTTCAACCAATGAGATTAGCAAAATGAAATATCTAGAGAAATGATTGAAGCTTGTTTTCTTCCACATGGATGGCTATCGCAGTATCTGCCTTTGATTTAAAATTGTTCTTCCATTAGCTGGGAGCGTGGCTGGACATAGGAGTCCTGTCCATATCCAGTCTAATGTAACTATTTCAGGAACATCTGTAGCTCATATCAAGAACACCAAATTGCATCTCCCTGGGAATATTTCACCATGCTTTTTGCTGATTTCGGTGTGGGTACATGTGCCCTCCAAAGGAAAAATACTGCAACCCTTTCCATTCCATACAAATTACCTCACCTGGAGTACTCACTCTTGGAAAACACAGTAATACTTCATGAATGAATGGTTTTCCTTTCTAAATTACTCCTTATGCACTTCTACACATAATCTTCCTTTAGATCCTTACAGTTTAGAATCAGAATTGGAGATTTTCCCTTGGTGTTGTCTTTTTTTATTGTGTATATCTGTGTGTATGTGTGTTAGAGAGAGTGGTAGAGAGACAGATGGAGATACATGTAGAAGAAAGGAGGGAGATGAGTCTGTTTTTTAAGTTATTTATTTTTAAAATATTTATCTATTTGGCTGCTCTGGGTCTTAGCTGTGGCATGTAGAATCTACTTCCTTGACTCGGGCTCACCCAGGCCCTTATATTGGGAGAGTGGAGTCTTAGCCATTGGACCACCAGAGTTCTAACTTACTTATTTTTAACTGGAGGATAATTGTCTTACATTACTGTGTTGGTTTCTGCCATATAGCAACATGAATCAGCCATGGGTATATGTATGTCCCCTCCCTCTTGGACCTCCCACTCACCTGCCACCCCATCCCACCCCTCTAGGTTGTCACAGAGCACCAGTTTTGAGCTCCCTGTTACACAGCAAATTTTCACTGGCTATCTGATTTTATATACAGTAATGTATATGTTTCAGTGCTGCTCTCTCCATCCGTCTCACCTGCTCCTTCCCCTCACCCTGTGTGAGATGAGTCTTTAAATCATATCTGTTACATGTGTTAAGATATTTTCATTTTAACCGTTGGGTTTTTAATGCCAGTTATGCAGCTCAAAAAACTGAGCTTTAGGGATATGGTGATATTACTAAATCTATCAAATCCTGCAAAGGGTGTGCCTACTTCAGGGCCTAACTTAGTCCCTTTTCTTTCATGACCATCAGGGCTCAGTGGAAACTGAGTTTAAGTCCTCAGAAATTAGTCAGGCTAAATGAGTCTTGATGTGTTTGACTCAGTGTCCTGGTACAAAATAGAAGAGGACTCCCTACTTGTTTTATATAGACTCCTGCCTTTGATTTCATAGGCCATGATTTCTGCATTTTTAACCCCAAGTGCCACCTATATAATATAAGAGATCTGAATCATTCATGACCTTTTTTCCCTTTTAATCTTTTCTCACTTTTCTCCTCGGAATCATCTGTAAATGAAGCCTGACTTACCTGCTCAGTATGACAGGAAGTTCTAAAGGTGATAAAATAGAAGTAGTTGGCACAAGAAACAGTTGGGCTGGTTGGTTTTCATGATCCTTCAGTAGGTTTCTTCATTGTCCTTTGGTATCAGCGAACTTGACAGTGCCACCTGCCAGTGATGCAGTTTTCCCTCAGTTGGTGAGAGAGGCGTGGCGTTGACTCGCCTCATGATGTTTGTCCTCTGGCTCTGGTGTCAGGACAGTTACGTTGGCGTGAGCAGGGCCGTCCCTCATGCTTAGCCTGCTGGTGAAATTCTTCCTGACCTGATGATGACTAGGCCTGCAGTACAGCAAGATCACTTTGCACAGAAAACCCTAAACACAGCTTCCTCACCAGAAACCAAGGGCAGCACCCTCCTGCAGCAAAGAGGCCGTTTACCAAAGCACTGCCAAGCCAGACAACCTTCCGTTGATTTGTAGCTTTCCGTTCCTAGGATGTTGAAGTCAGAAGAGAACACTGGGGAAATTAGTAATTATGTTTTACATAAAGTCTTAGTAGAAACTTGAAGCATTTCAGTGAAGGAAAGAGTGTGTATGTACATGCACCCTCACCCATGGCAAATGTTTATTTGGAAGAGCTCCTAGTGGGGTCCATGTCCCATTTCTTCTCGGCCTTTCCAGGCTCCAGAGCTCAGGCTCTCTTTTTCCCACTTTTCTATCAGTAGCTTCTGATTCTGCACTGGCTTCTTCAATATTAGCACGTGAATATGCCCAAGTGGCTTCCATCTCTAAGAAAAGAATCCTTTCTTAGTCCTGCATCCTTCTGTAGCTGTGGCCCAGTTTCTCTCCTTTAAAGTGAGTTTCTTAAAAGAGTGATCCCTTCGCCCCTCTGCAGTCTGGTGTCCTTCTTCCTCCCGAGGTCACTAATGAATTCCATTTTGCCAAATCCAGCAGGCACTTTTCCGGCCTTGTGAGTGTCTTTCCCGGGTTATCTGACCTCTCGGGCCTCTGATGCCTTTGACCCTTTCTGTCCTTAGAATTCCCTCCTCCTCTGGCTTCCTGGATGCTGGCCCTTCTGCTTTTTCTCCTGTCCGACTGCTCCTTTGCAGCTTGCTTCCTGCAGCTGTTCTTGCAATGGCACTGCTCTGCCGGCATCCAGTCTTTTCTGTTGCTCTAGTGTGTGCTGTCCTGGGTTGTTCCTCATGTTCATGTCTTCACCCGCAGGCGCACAGCTCTCCTCTCTGAATACGTGGATGACTCCACTTGGATGTTCCACAGACAGTTCTGGACCTCTTCCCCGGCAACTGAGCTTCCCTTTCTCCTCATGTGCAACTCCTCTTCCTTATTCCCTGTGTCAGTGAATGGGATTTCCATTCACCAGCTTCATTTACCATGAGCAGTGCCAGGCTCCCTCCTGGCTTCTGTTTCCTGGTAGTCTTCACGGCACGTGGATAGTGCTGCAGAAATCTGTCTGTGGTAGGCTCCCTTCCTCTCTAACCCAAGGGCAACCATCTAAATTCTGTTCAGGCTCCCATCATTTCGCAGCTAGTTTACCCCCAAATTGTCCCATCTCTTTGGTTTCTTTCTCCTTCTGCTGTCAATGAACTTTTATAGGCACAAAGAATGAGTTTGAGCAAACTCCAGGAGACAGTGAAGGACAGGGAAGGCTGGTGTGCTGCAGTCCATGGGGTCAGATGCAACTTAGTGCCAACAGCAACAACGCAGGCACAGATCTAATGCTGTCTTCCTCTTGCTTGAGGCACTCCTGGGGCACTCATCTCTTTGGGGGTAGGCTGTTCTCCAAGCATCTAAGCTCTCTTATGTCCAGCTACACACTTTCCAAGCTCACACCTTGCAGTACCCTGGTTCCCAGCATGGGCACATACACACATGTACACATACAGAGCTTGTTCCCTGAAAGAATCATGCTTGTCCTGGCCTCTCTACTCTTACCCACGCTGCCCCATCTACCTGGAATACCTGCCCTTCCACTGCTTCATGTGGGTAGTGATGTGTTGGTTCTGAGGCTTTTCCTGAACAGGCGTCCTGCAGGCTCCCTCACCCATGCACTCCATGCTGGAGCTGGAGTTATTCACTTACTTGTCTGTTTATCTCACTTATTTGTAGGTATTAGAGGGAAAAACTATGTCTTCTCCAAATTCCCTGTCCATTGTGTACCCAGCACCTGCTTATTACAATGAAAATGTGTGCTGACTAGATTCTTCACCATGGTGGCAAGTCACTGAGGTCATAGAACTGAACTTCATTTGCATTGAATTCCTGTGCCATATGGTGATCACAAGTTGTTTTCTGACCAAAAAACTTCAATAACCATTCATTAAGCATATGAATAGTAAAATTATAAAATCAGTGCTGCCATGGTTCTCAGGGAGGTGCCAAATTTTGCCTCCCACATATGAGCGGCTTCCCTAGCTCTCCCTGAAGTGGCTGTGTGCCCTGCAGAGCCCTGTAATGCTCCCCAAGCACACCTAGGGCCTGCAGCTTCTCCACCAGCTCTTCCATAACTTACCCCTGGGAGGCCCCACTTGTTCCATCCATATCCTAAAGAGTTCCCATCAGCTGGGCCACCTTGTACACCGAAGCCGCCATGGGGGAAGCCCTTGGCATCCTCCAAACAGGAAGTTGCCCTTGCTTTTCCTGGGCTTGGCTTTCATGTCCTTATTTGCCCTGTACTTCCCCTGTGGACATCAGCCTAAAGAAAATATTCCAAGAAAGACAAACACTGTGTGATATCACTTAATGTGTGGAATCTAAAAAATGCAACAAACCAGTGAATATAACAAAGAAGAAGCAACCTGCATATATAGAGAATGAACTCGTGGTTACCATTTCGGGAGGGGGGCAACAATATAGGATGGGAGAATGGGAGGTCCAGACTATCAGATGTAAAACAGGCTCCAGGATGTATTGTACAACATGGGGAATATAGCCAGTATTTTGCAATAACCGTATTGCTCCAATTTTAGTATATGTGCCACCAAAGCGAGCACTGCAGTAACTGTAAATGGAAGGTAACCTTTACAAACTGAATAAAAATTTTTTAAAAGAAGATATTCAGAGAATGTCTTACCAGTTCAGTCTGCCTTAAAGATACAGGCAATGAGAAAGAGGAACAAGCTGATGGGGTTATCTGAGCCTGCCTTTGAAACCCTTTCTCCCCTCTAAGCAAAAAGCAAGTCCCTCCCTTTAAGTAAATCTTTTCTTCTTTTCTGTACATTAAAAAGTGATTATTTACATTAAAGAAACACATTTTAATGCCACGCTGTCTTCCCTCTCAGGAAATTTATTCTCATATTTGACTTCAATGCTTTCTTGATATAATTTCCATCCTCATGGCGAAGAAAAGCTGACTGGCAATATCTGTCTTAAAAGTCTGTGTTTTTATGGCCACCACTAAATCTCTTGGACACAATATCTCCTCCAACACAATATGCTCAGTTCCTTTTTCTTTCCTGTGTATACTGCATTTTCCAGTTCTCTGAGTCATTAGGACCGAACTCCTGTAAATTATTAGTATTAGACACTGAAGAGTGCCAAAGAAGAGATGGCAAATAATGGTGCTTCTGGAAGGGCTGAGAATTTCTTCCAGAGGGAAAGAGAAAATAAATATGTGAAATATATTTACACACAGAAACAACACATAGCTGACTTTAGCTGTATACAAATCATGGTAAAGGAGTATGAGAGATGACTGTGCACAAAGTCGGTTAGTTATTGTGAGAAGAATGAGCAGTGTTGGGGCAATGAGGACCCACCTGGAGTGGAGAAAGTAGAAATCCTCTTGGTTATTGTGAGAAGAATGAGCAGTGTTTGGGGCAATGAAAACCCACCTGGAGTGGAGAAAGTAGAAATCCTCTGTTGCTCATCAGCTGTGTTCATTGAACGTATCCATCTCCAGCCCTTAGCACAACACCTGGCTCATTTCAGGCACTCAGTACTGTTTGTTGACTGGATCACCAACTGACTATAGTATCCAGTAAGGGTAAACCAGTGTGATTCCGCTTGTAAGGTGAGGTGAGGTGAAGTCACTCAGTCGTGTTCGACTCTTTGTGACCCCATGGACTGTAACCTACTAGGCTTCTCTGTCCATGGGATTCTCCAGGCAAGAATCCTGGAGTGGATTGCCATTTCCTTTTCCAAACCTGTAATTAATTCTTACATCCTGTATACTCTCAGTTGTGGAAGTTTAAGGATTTTAGAGAAGAACTTCAAGTAGCAGAACATTAACTATATGCTACCCTGCTAGGGTTCGTTTCAGTCACCTTCCTTCTAACATTTTCTCCAGCTGACCTTCATGTGTTCACACCAGCAGAAAAGGCAGCTCACCTTGAAATGACTTTCCAGCCTACTTGTTCAGTTCACTCTGTCTCTTTTTCTCAGCTCCGCTGGCACATTGCTTTCATCTTATTTTAGGGACTTCATTACGGAGCAGTTGTCTCTGAAAAAGATAATTCCTCCTATTCAACCACACTCAAACATCCTTTGTCCCCAGATTAGATGACCATATTCTGCTGCCCTAGTGACCCCACAGAAAGACTGCATCCTAGGTTTGCTTCTCTGCACATATGTTTGGGTCTCAACTTGCAAGTGTTTATATATATTTAAAAATATCTAGATGTAATCTTGTATTCTAGATTAGGCCCTTGAGGAGAAAAAGGACATTAGTGAAACAATTGGTGAAATCCGGATAAGTTCTAATTTACATAATTGTTCATTTTTTCATTTTAATCAATGAACCATGGCTCATAGTTGTGTAAGATTAAGGGAAGCTGAGTAACGGCTATAAGGGCACAAACATTTCACAAAGGGAGGATGTATTGGGAAATCAAGTACATGTGAACATCCTGGTTCTTTTCAAAGCAGTTTTTCAAGCATGAGAAAAATTGCAGACTACCAAAGTGTACTTCAGATACTTCTAGGCTTTGTAAGATAGACAAAATAAAACAACCCCTGTTCATACCAAGCCTCCTCCTATTCGGTTTCCTCCGAGGCCCATTCCCCTCAATTCCCAAAGCTTCTGTGCTGATGTCAGACGTGCCCCTGGCTCTCCCATGTCTCTCAACCCCACATCCCCGAGGGCCACACTTGCTGTCCCCTGCACGAGCACTTGCTGTTCAGCACAGATGAATCTCAGTGCTTTATCCCGTCCCCCAGCAGCCTGCCCTGTGTTGGCCAGTGACATCACCATCCTGACATCCCAGCTAAGTATTTCAGAGGCACCTTCAGTTCCTTTCTCCTTTATCACCCATTCCAAGTGCTGTCAGTCCTCCCAAAGGGTCTCTTGTGTCTATGTACTCACCTATTTCCTTTCGCCTTGAGGTTGCCCTGGGCCACAGGTACCTGCTCAGGACTGTCCCTGCTGCAGTCTTGCCATCCTCCCCACTGCCTTCAAGAAGTGAGCATACGCAGCACATCAGTGTCAGTTTCCTTCTTTTAAAAGATAACAATTGGTCTACATTGCTGCTGGCCTAAACAATAATAAACACCTACCCGGAAGAGAGATATGTTATACAGCTAAATTAGATAGTCAGTTCATACCCACCTCTCTCCTTTTTCCATTCTTATCTCCAGGAAAGTAGAGGAAAGTCCTGGCCTTGAAGGCCAGCTCTATGACCCTGGACAAATTAGTCTTTGCCTCTGAGCTTCAGTTTCCTCTTATGTAAAATGGAAGTGGTACCTACCATGTGGGGCTGTTGTGAGAACTAAAATGAGATGTTTATCGAGGGCCACACCCAAAGCAGGCTCTTCTCATTGTTAACCCTGCAGGGACCATGAGGAACAGGTCTCTTGATGATCTCTGTACCCTATGTGTGTGAATTGAAAATGGAAGTTGGTCATGTCTCCCGGCCCTCCCGGGCCCGTGGTCTACCTTCTACAACAGGGGCCTCTCAGTAGGAAAGCTTCATCCCACATGGAGGGACTGAGCGCTTTCCCCTACACAGTTCCCAGCTGGGCAGGGACTGCGTGCTGCTTCGGGCTGTCACGTGTGCAGCCCCGAACCACTAGAGTTGAAGGGATCCCAGCCTCAGGAAGTGAATTCCATTCTTCAGAGTACAAGGACCGTGTCACTCAATGGTCTGTTTTCACTCTGTGGATGAAACAGGGATTTTCAGCAGAATTCTTCAAAATCTATCATTCTTCCCAGGAGCGAGCCAAACTATTAATACAAAATGCCTGTTGGGGGCCTCCCTGCCAGGGGACTTTTTCTCATTGGTTCAATGCCCTTTCTTTCTTCAGTGGCCTAGTACAGTATCTGGCACATGTCTGTGCTTAATCAGAATTGAATGGATGGAAAGATGAATGGAAGAATGAAGGATTTAATCTCTAGGATTTGTCCAGTAATGCACACTTAATTGAAAGACTGAATAATGAATTCCCCAATGAGCTAGGTATTAGACCAGTGATTCTAAACCTTGGCTGCTCTAATCACCAGGAGAGTTTTTGTTTTAAGACTGATTTCTGGGTTCTACTGATTCTTATGCCCTATTATTTTCTAAAGGCTCCCAAATAATTCTAATAGACAGCCAAGGTGGGCATCTACCATGCTGGACCAATCTAAAAGTATGTACCCCATGCATAGCTCTTACATCCAGCCACCATGTTGTAATTAACAGTTTATGATCTTTCCCCCACTTGACTTTATGCTCCTTGAACTCTGATACTGGGACTGTCTTGTTCATAACTGTCTTCCAGTGCCTGGCACAGTGCTTGGCATATAGTAGATCATCATACATGTTCATTAAATTGAGATGGTTTCTTTCATTTGGGTGGTTCTATGCAATTTTCTTATATCCTAAGGCAAAGACAGAAAATGCTAGCACTGTGAGTTTTGTTTTTATGGAGAGAGAGAGAGAGAGAGAGAGAGAGTGTGTGTGTGTGTGTGTGTGTGGTGTTTTCTAGCCATCTATGCTTTGGTATCTATATACTTGTCCCTAATTCATTTTTTTTTCATGTTCACTCACTGACACCTTTCCAGATGCTATGAACTGACAGCATCCAAAGATATTGGACTTTGTCAGGGAGCCTCAACTTGAAATATTTTACCCTATTATTTCCATCCATACCTGGTCTCCAAAGCTCATCCCTATGCATATAAGAGGATAGTTCATTAATGTGAGGTCTGGCACCACCATCCTCATTAATGAAAGCCACAGGAGCCTCTAGAAAAAGACACACAGGTTGCTACTCTCGTTGATTTTCTCAACTCCACAGTCTATTCATTTAGACATAGAATAATAGAGCTGGAAAGATATTTAAGACACCAAGTTCAGTGATCCTCATTAAACAGTGAAAAATCTGAAGCTACGTGGGTTTTAGGACTTGCCTGAGATGACACACTGTTCAGGGGCACAGCTGGTGCGAGAAACCTGGCGCTCAGGTCCTCAGGCCTGGACCACGCACTGTACTCCGAGCATCTTGGAGTACATCAGAAATCAAGGATCACACTTTTACTTCCTGTTTGGTATTCTGTGTTAGAAAGAAAATACCTAGAAAAAGGTATCATTATAGGTTTCTCAGAGGACGTGGGGAGGAGGAGTTATTAGGTGGGAAGGGATTCGTGAATGAGAACTTAGAAACTTCTCAGAAAAAGTGTTTCGTGGCAGTACCACAATTTGTGTCTCTGTCCTTGTTTTCAGAATTTTCCCCAGAGAATACCTCCTTCAACAGATCCACCTGTATTCCCTTGCTGATCTGCAGCAGGTAAGCACTTCATGGGGCCATTTCATGTCTGTTTTCTCCCGGGGACGTGTTTTTGTTGCTTATGTTCTTGGTACTGAACTCTGTCATGATTAGTGTAGTTATAGTCACAAGCCCAGATAATTATTTTCTATTCAGAATGAGAAAGCTTAATGCAAAAGATATCATAGGACAATAAGAAATGCTGGCTAGGATTTAGAGAAACTGGAGCTCTCATACACTTGCGGGTAGGAAGGGCAAGTGGTGCAGCCACTTAGGAAAATAGCTGGGCAGTCCCTTAAAAGTTAAATGTAGAGTTTCCCTATGACCCAGCCATTCCACTCCTAGGCACGTACCCTAGAGAACATATGTCCTGAAAACATATGTCCGCATAAAAACTTGTACGGGAGTGTTCAAACATCATCATTCATGATAGCTAAAAAGTGGCAACAACTTGAGTGTTCATTAGCTAATGAATGGATAAACAAAATGTTGTATATCCACTTAAAGCAATAGTATTTGGACATAAAAAGGAGTGAAGGGTACAACATGGATGAGCCTTGAGAGCATCATGCTGAAAGAAGCCAGACACAAAAAGAATACATATTTATGGTCCTTATTTTATGTAGACTTTTCTTAGAATGTCCAAAATAGGCCAATCCTTAGAGATAAAGAAGGTGAGTGATTGCCAGTGCCCAGGACAAACCATGGGGTGAGGTGAGGAGTGGCTGCTGATGGTGTGGGGCTTTCTTTGGGGATGATGAAAATGTTTTGGAATTAGTTGTGATGGTTGCACAACTTTGTAACTGTACTAAAAGCTAGTGAATTGTATACTTCAAAAGAGTGAATTTTATGATAGGTGAATTGAATCAGTAAAAAAAAAAAAAATTGTACAGGAAAAAAAGACATCAAGGACAATGAATATATTAAACTCTGACTTGTGTTCAAGCCAAACAGTTGGATGATGTTACATTAAAAAAAAAAAACAACAGAGCATGTAGGAGTGAAGATCATCTTTTTATACTTTTATTAGTAAACATATATCCTTTCAATGATTGACCAAGTTAACAGCCAGGAAGAAAACCAACCCAAAGTTCTGAATATGTTAGGCTTTGCTTAATCATTTAAATCAACAGCTCATTCTCTAACACGTTTTCAGTTGCTACATGAAAGCATTGCTTTCTTTTCCATATTTTATGGATTCTTTCAAGAGTCAATTACATAGTAATAATCAGTTCAGTTCAGTCGCTCAGTCATGTCTGACTCTTTGCAACCTCATAGACTGCAGCATGCCAGGACTCCCTGTCCATCACCAACTCCTGAAGTTAACCCAAACTGATGTCCATTGAGTTGATGATGCCATCCATCTCATTCTCTGTTGTCCTCTTCTCCTCCCATCTTCAATCTTTTCTAGCATCAGGGTCTTTTCAAATGAGTCAGCTTTTTACATTGCGTGGCAAAACGATTGGAGTTTCAGCTTCAACATCAATCCTTCCAATGAACACTCAGGACTGATGTCCTTTAGGAAGGACTGTTGTATCTCCTTGCAGTCCAAGGTACTCTCCAAGAGTCTTCTCCAACACCACAGTTCAAAACCATCAATTCTTTGGCACTCAGCTTTCTTTATAGTCCAACTCTCACATCCATACATGACCACTGGGAAAACCATAGCCTTGACTAGATTACTTTGCCAACTAAGGTCCATCTAGTCAAGGCTATGGTTTTTCCTGTGGTCATGTATGGATGTGAGAGTTGACTGTGAAGAAGGCTGAGCGCCGAAGAACTGATGCTTTTGAACTGTGGTGTTGGAGAAGACTCTTAAGAGTCCCTTGGACTGCAAGGAGATCCAACCAGTCCATTCTGAAGGAGATCAACCCTGGGATTTCTTTGGAAGGAATAATGCTAAAGCTGAAACTCCATTATTTTGGCCATTTCATGCGAAGAGTTGACTCACTGGAAAAGACTCTGATACTGGGAGGAATTGGGGGCAGAAGAAGGGGATGACCGAGGATGAGATGGCTGGATGGCATCACAGACTCGATGAATGTGAGTCTAAGTGAACTCCAGGAGATGGTGATGAACAGGGAGGCCTAACGTGCTGTGATTCATGGGGTTACAAAGAGTCGGACACGACTGAGCAACTGAACTGAACTGACTAGATGGACATTTGCTGGCAAAGTAATGTCTCTGCTTTTGAATATGCTGTCTAGGTTGGTCATAACTTTCCTTCCAAGGAGTAAGCATCTTTCAATTTCATGGCTGCAGTCACCATCTGCAGTGATTTTGGAGCCAAAAAAAAAAAAAAAAAGCCTGCCACTGTTTCCATTGTTTCCCCATCTATTTGCCATGAAGTGATGGGACCAGAAGCCATGATCTTAGTCTTCTGAATATTGAGCTTTAAGCCAACTTTTTCTCTCTCCTCTTTCACTTTCATCAAGAAGCTCTTTAGTTATTCTTTACTTTCTGCCATAAGGATGATGTTATCTGCATATCTGAGGTTATTGATATTTCTCCCAGCAATCTTGATTCCAGCTTGTGCTTCATCCAGCCCAGCATTTCTCATGATGTACTCTGCATATAAGTTAAATAAGCAGGGTGACAATATACAGCCTTGATGTACTCCTTTTCCTATTTGGAACCAGTCTGTTGTTCCATTTCCAGTTCTAACTGTTGCTTCCTGACCTGCATATAGGTTTCTCAAGAGGCAAGTCAGGTGGTCTGGTATTCCCATCTCTTGAAGAATTTTCCACAGTTTCTTGTGATCCACACAGTCAAAGGCTTTGGCATAGTCAATAAAGCAGAAATAGATGTTTTTCTGGAACTCTCTTGCTTTTTCCATGATCCAGCGGATGTTGGCAATTTGATCTCTGATTCCTCTGTCTTTTCTAAAACCAGTTTGAACATACAGAAGATCACAGTTCACGTATGGTTGAAGCCTGGCTTGGAGAATTTTGAACATTACTTTACTAGCATGTGAGATGAGCGCAATTGTGCGCTAGTTTGAGCATTCTTTGGCATTGTCTTTCTTTGAGATTGGAATGAAATCTGACCTTTTTCACTCCTGTGGCCACTGCTGAGTTTTCCAAATTTGCTGGTATATTGAGTGCAGCACTTTCACAGCATCATCTTTCAGGATTTGAAACAGCTCAACTAGAATTCCATCACCTCCACTAGCTTTGTTCGTAGTGATGCTTCCTAAGGCCCACTTGACTTCTCATTACAGGATGTCTGGCTCTAGGTGAGTGATAACACCATTGTGATTATCTGAGTTTTAAGATCTTTTTGTATAGATCTTCTGTGTATTCTTGCCACCTCTTCTTAATATCTTCTGCTTCTGTTAGGTCCAGACCATTTCTGTCCTTTATTGAGCCCATCTTTGTATGAAATGTTCCCTTGGTATCTCTAATTTTCTTGAAGAGATCTCTAGTCTTTCCCATTCTGTTGTTTTCCTCTATTTCTTTGCATTGATCACTGAGGAAGGCTTTCTTATCTCTCCTTGCTATTCTTTGGAACTCTGCATTCAAATGGGTATATCTTTCCTTTTTTCCTTTGTGTTTCACTTCTCTTCTTTTCACAGCTATTTGTAAGGCCTCCCCAGACAGCCACTTTGCTTTTTTGCATTTCTTTTCCATGGGGATGGTCTTGATCCTTGTCTCCTATACAATGTCACGAACCTCTGTCCATAGTTCATCAGGCACTCTATCCAATCTATCCCTTAAATCTATTTCTCACTTCCACTGTATAATCATAAGGGATTTGATTTAGGTCATATCTGAATGGTCTAGTGGTTTCCTCCACTTTCTTCAATTTCAGTCTGAGTATGGCAATGAAGAGTTCATGATCTGAGCCACAGTCAGCTCCTGGTCTATTATGTAATAATAATAGTAGTAGTAATTGTGACAACTTTCAGAACATATCAAACTGCTGTGATTCGGTTCTTTTCTTTGTTGTTTTGCCCTGAAGAAAGAAGGTCAACTTAATCTGGGTTCAGATCCTTCACTCATTTTCAAGACTGAAAAAATAAATAAAACCTTTAAAAGTAATTCCACCTCAAGGATTTTATTGGTTTTTCTCCCCAGACGTAGGCAACTTATTTTAAGTGGTAGGAAGAGTACCAGTAAGTGGTAGTTTTAGAATGTTTATTAGAGAGGGCTGAGAGAACACTAGGGTTTTGATTTTCACTTGTGCATCCAACTTAAATCTATTTGCACCTACCAGCTCTCTCCACTCCTTCAGTCCTGCTGCCCTTTACCACGTAATAAAACAGTGATCTGCTGGCTGGTATGGAAAGAGATGCAGTTTTAATTGTGATTACCCAGTGGTATTCACGGGGAGGAATTGGTTACAAGACCCAGTGTACACCTGTGTATTTCTAGAATCAGTATCAGTGATCTAAGGACCCAGACTCTTAGCACTGGAGAAGTGAATTTAAAGACACCGGTGGTGTATTCTTGTAAAGGTGGTTTGAAATAGAATGAGTGAGTGAGTGAGTGAAGTCACTCAATCGTGTCCGACTCTTTGCGACCCCATGGACTTTGGGACCCATGGACTATAGCCCACCAGGCTCCTTCCTCCATGGGATTCCCCAGGCAAGCGTACTGGAGTGGGTTGCCATTTCCTTCTCCAGGGGATCTTCCCGACTCAGGGATCGAACCCGGAACTCCTGCATTCCAGGCAGACGCTTTAACCTCTGAGCCACCAGGGAAGCCATCATTGAGGAAGCCTTTCAAAAACAAGTTATGATACCAGATAAAGAGAAAGAATCAGTAATTCCATATTCATTTTAGGGTGTCAAAGTAGTGTAGTATTTGGTATAATAAAGCCTTCTCTTTTAAAAGCTCTCTTACACCCTGCTGTCTTTTTTCTTTCTTTTTTTCCCCCTTGTAATAATCAAACCATACAATGCCAACCAGCTTACCTAAATCAGTGGCAGCTGTATTCTTGGTGGGCCAGACCATTAGCTTCAGAGCCCCATAAGCAGCTTAATCAGTTTCAGTCTCCATCATAAAGCAATAGAGGCAATCAACAGCTTATCAAACTCCCCTGTAGGCGGGGGTGGCCAGAGCTCCATGCTGTCTATTTACTCCACAGTTCTCTCTAACCTGGTTCTTTGTGCCTGGCTTTAAGATCTCAAAACCTATCATATTGAGAGGAAGTTTAATTCAATTACTTTTTCTGCCTGAGGTGGGTTAAATTGGATTTAGCTTTTGATCTGTCTACATCTAGTCTATCAGTACTGAAGGAAACCTCTGCCCCATCTTCCCTTGGTTTCAGAGTAAATTTCTGGTCTGTTTTCTGAATCTGAACTGTTCTTGCAAATAGATAAGATAAGTGAACACAAGAATGGGGAAAAATACTATTGCTTAGTGACAGTGCATGTCAGACACAGCAGGAAATCCCACCTCACTTAACCCAGCTGCCAGCCCCAGGTCGTCCTGTACCATTTCCTCCTCTATCTGGGTGCTATGCCACTCTGTTTCAAGTCAGCTTCAGGAGTTTCAGAGTAAGTTATTTCCTCCATTCCATTCCCATCCTCACTCCGAAAATAAAGGTCTCTGTAAAAGCATCGTTGGACAGCAAGGAGATCAAACCAGTCAATCCTAAAGGAAATCAACCCTGAATATTCATTGGAAGGACTGATGCTGAAGTTGAGGCTCCAATATTTTGGCCACCTGATGTGAAGAGCTGACTCACTGGAAAAGACCCAGATGCTGGGAAAGATTAAGGGCAGGAGGAAAAGGAGGTGACAGAGGAAGAGATGATTGGATGACATCATCAAATCAACGGACAGGAGTTTGAGCAAACTCCAGAAGATGGTAATGGACAGGAAGCCTGGCATGCTGCAAGTTCATGGGGTCACAAAGAGGAGGACATGACTTAACAACAGAACAACAAATAAAAGCGTCTCTTCTATCAAGTGAAATGACTGTAGAAAAATGAATTTCAGTTTATAAATTTTGCAAAGGAGAGGAAGAAACTCAAGTAAGTAACTGAAGAATTAATCTTGAGTAATGGAAATGGCAACCCACTCCAGCATTCTTGCCTAGAAAATCCCATGGACAGAGGAGCCTGGCAGGCTACCGTCCACGGGGTTGCAAGAGTCAGGTGCAACTTAGTGACTGAACCATGACTACAAATGTCAATATAAGTATCTTTCCTAAGGGCCTGGATTCCTTTCTACAGATTTCTCTCAAGTGAATTTGAGTTTTCCTATTAGCTTTTATTTAAAAAACAAAATGTAAATATCTTCCTCTCAGAAAAAGAAAGGTAAAAATTGAATAAACATGATAAAAACGGGATTTATAAGTATATATCCAAAAATCTTAAAATAATACAGTACACAACACTACCACCCTAACTAAAGACACTGAAAGAATTGTGGTATCAAAAAACGTGCGACCTTTTTCTTTCTCGCTGTTTTCATGTTTATAAGTAATAGCCCCCAAAGTTTTAGCAGGTAGGTTCACTTCAGCAAATCAGCAGATTATGCCTCTGGTATTACACTCGAGAAAAAATTCCTCCCTCTCCTGAGTATTTGAATTCATTGGCCTCTTTGCATGCTGTCTACTTTTGTACACTTGAACAGGGAAATAAACAGCGCAGACTGACACTCCTCAGCAAATGAGACTTCCTCTAGTTGTTCTGGGCCCTTGAATCACCTGCCCGCTGGCCAGCGAGCGGTGTTGCCAGTTATTGGCACCATTTGTAGCTGATGACAGCGCCAAATCCTTGTCTTTTGTTTTAACCATTTATTTTGTATTGGAGTATAACTGGATATAATCCAGTATTTTGGATATGCTGGAAAAGATTCAGGGCAGAAGGAGAAGCGGGCGTCAGAGGATGAGATGGCTGGATGGCATCACCGATGCAATGGACATGAACTTGGGCAGACTTCCGGAGATGGTGAGGGACAGGGAAGCCTGGCGTGCTGCAGTCCCGTGGCTGCAAAGAGTCGGACACGACTGGGCAACTGAGCAACAACAACAACAATAGCTGATTAACAATGTTGTGAGAGTTTCAGGTGGATAGCGAAGAGACTCAGCCGTACATTCTGAATCCCTTCTCCCCTAAACTCCCCTCCCATCCAGGCTGCCACACAACATGGAGCAGAGTTCCCTGTGCTATACAGTAGGACCTTCTTGGTTATCCATTTTGAATATTGTAGTGTGTACATGTCCATCCCCTAACAATCCCTTCCCCTCATTCTTCCCCCTGGCAACCATAAGTTCCTTTTCTAAGTCTGTGAGTCTGTTTTGTAAATAAGTTCATGTGTATCATTTCTTTTTAGATTCCACATATAAGGGATGTCGTATGACATTTCTCTTGCTCTGGTTTACTTGCCCTTTTATCTCACCAGTAAGCTGCTCACTGG
Source organism: Nanger dama (assembly GCA_917880005.1). Taxonomy (NCBI): domain Eukaryota; kingdom Metazoa; phylum Chordata; class Mammalia; order Artiodactyla; family Bovidae; genus Nanger; species Nanger dama. The sequence goes on from CAKJTW010000004.1 coordinate 40,492,236, forward strand.
CTTTTGCTAGCGGGTGGAAATGTAGTAGTTAACTCCCCGCAGTCATTCCTAATCAGCGGCAGGGGCTTCCCAGGCGGCTCAGATGGTAAAGAATCCACCTGCAATGCAAGAGATGCAGGTTCAGTCCCTGGGCCGGGAAGATCCCCTGGGGAAGGAAATGGCAGCCCACTGCTGTAATCTTGCCTGGGAAATCCCATGGACCAAGGAGTCTGGTGGGCTGCAGTCCATGGACTCACAAAAGACATAACTTAGCAACTAAAGCAACACAACAGTCAGTGACAGCATTGTAACACGTAAGACAGAGCAAATGCTTCTCCTGTCCTAGCAGCAGGGCACAGAAGATGGGGCAGACACTCTCCAAATCCCAGGAGCTGCAGGATGGGGCGGGCACACCATCTTGAGTTATCCATTTAAGTTTGGAATTTCAAATGAATTTCTGTTCAGTAAAGTAGATATTGTTAGAAAAACATGCGATCTTTGCTCCTTGAATATAAATCTGACAGAACGTGCTTTTTTTTTTTTCAAATAAAATCTTACAAATTTTCAGGAGGTTTGAATGCATAGTGGTGTTTTAAAATGACACAGCAGTTCCTCAAAGTATTTGGCAGGCAGTGTCTATCTTAAGCATGTGAGAATGAATGGGCAAGTGTTGGTGCACGTTTTTAATGGGGAAACGAGGCTACTTTTTAAGAGATTTTTTTCCCCAGTTTGATGCTTTGAGGAAGGAAAGTAGAATAGAATTTGTGTTTCATTATTTTCAATCTGCCCAGCATTATTGGAGATTCATGGGAAAGCTTTACAACAGGAATACAACAAAAGATACACTCCAGTGGGACAGCAGAAGCAATCCCATAACCCTCTATGCTTGGCTTTTTGTATTAGTTCTCCCCTTCCTCTGTTGCATGTGTGACAACCATCTCCTTACTCAGATCCCTTTGGCTCTTTTAACACTGATAAGCAAATCCCTCATTTTATCAGTAGAATACATTAGTATATGTAAATTAGCATTCACTAGATCCTAGCTGCTCTCAAGGAGCAAATCAGAACCATGGTTTACTATGTCATTCCTCGGGCTGTGTAAGTGATAGAGGCTTCTTCTAAAGCTCTTTCTACTTGCTGAAAGGAACGGTCAGACTTGACTGCTAAATTTTGGCTACCTGTGCTTTTGTGACAAAAGCCGAAGAAGTATGTAAATGACTAACTCTTCTGATGTTACTCACCTTTGGGACGTATGTAAGTTAAGCAATGAATGATTCCATTTGTACACGATTCATGAGAAGGGATACTGGGTGATCCCAGGGGTGAGGCAGTTGGTTAGAGCAGCCCTGCCCCACCCACTCCCTCCACCACTCACCGCCTTACCTGCCAACACACACACACACACACACACACACACACACACACACAGAGCAGTCCTTCCCCACCCACTCCCTCCACCACTCACCGCCTCACCTGCCAACACACACACACACACACACACACACACACAAACACACTCTTCTTGTGGGGCAATCTCAGAACTGATTTCCCCATTGCTCACCTTCCCTGGGCCCTAACTTTCCAGACTAGCCCCTATCTCCAGCTTAAAACAGTGCAATTCTAGTTAATATGGAACGCAGGCATACTTCATTTCATTGCACTTTGCAGATATTGTGTTTTTCACCAGTTGAAGGTTGGTGGCAACCTTGCATTGACAGATAATGATCAGCATTTTTTATTAATAAAGTATTTTTTAATTAAGGTGTGTGATTTTTTTCAGACATAATGCTTGTACACTTAGTAGCAGTTTGGTGGAAAACCAGAAAATCCATGTGACTCGCTTTACAATGATGCTTTGCTTTATCTCAGTGGTGTGGAACTGAGCCCACAGTATCTCTGAGGTATGCCTATATATTCCCTGAGAGGAGTAAATTATTATTTTAGCACAAATTCTTTTGTCTTATTAAGTTGAAAGCACAGAATGATACCTGAGGGGAGATAAATTCCAATAGGTGAGTTTTAATTATGAAAACAGGTGGAAGTATCTGAACTTTGGAGTACTTACTAAAGAGATGTGAAGTGGAAAGAGTGCTAGAGCAGAGGATTCATAGCCCTCGAAAGCCATGGAGAGAGAGAGGGGTAAATCAGATGCCTGCTGCCTTTCTAGAGGGGCCTCGGGTGGTCTGAGTTGTTTGTTTTATGCTAAAGCAGTGAACATTTATACTAAGCAACTGAGCATGTAAATGTTCAAATGACACAATGGATGGATGGATGAATGGATGGATGGATAAATACACACACATGTCCCTACACTGTCCTGAACTCATTAGCACTCTCTCCCCGTAAAAGAAAAGCAAACAAATTAATTTAATATAAGCCCTTAAACAAAACAATGTTAACAAAAAAAATGCTGCTTTGTAAAATAATGCACAGAATTCTGAAAGCAAATAAAATCTCAATGTTTTACATATTGGAGCAACAGTAGGTTGTTCAGTATTGCAAATTTTCTGAACACTAAACCTTCCCAAACAGCTCACTGACTTTTCAGTTAGATTTTTCTCTAGTTCCCCACTCCCACAGACCTCAGGAATTGTCCTCCTTGGAGCTTAAACATTTGTCAGAATTGGCTCCTGAAGAAATAACACAAGCAGTGGCCAGCCCTACCATAAAGATTTTCTAGTGTGTTCTTGCTGGTGAATATGATCACAAAAGGTGATGTTTAAGGCATTTTGAGGCCACTTTTTAAAAACACACTTGGCCGAATTCTTCTCTGAGGAAGTATGCAAGTTATTTTGCATGGCTCTACCCCACCAAGCAAACACAGAATTAGAATGTTATTCTCTGTGGGCACTATTCACAGAGTCAGCAGACAAAGGCCAAGCCTAAGTGGGCACCCAGCACAGCTGCCCTTTCACCAAAGAAGTAACAGGTGATGACCTTTATTCACACAGGAGCTGACGTCTTTGAATCCACAGCCCCCAGGAACACAGCGCCTCGGTGCCCACAACCCATCACCGGTGCCGAGACCTCAGGAGCCGGAGGAACTTGTATTCATAGCCTCTCAGCACCCCTGATCCCCACGCCATTGTCCACCCAGGCTTTAGCGGGCAGGATAACTAATTAGGAGCATTCGGATTTAACCAGCAGAAAAACAAAGCATGACAGCTTGCCTGAGTTGCTTCATGGCCAGAACCTGTGTTCCCTGCAGTCGTCACAGCCTTCAGAAACTCCTGAGTATAATCTGGGGCAAGACGGGGACAAGGCCTCCATTAACACATCACTAAATCTCTGTGATCAACTTTTATCAGGGTCAGTCCAACCAGTGAATGAGTTAGGAGAGGGGACCATAAGTTATCTGGGAGACAAATCATGCCAATTTAAATAAGGGTTTTCAACAGTGAATGTTGAGGGGAACGGGATGTCTCACAGTGAAGGGAAGAGACTGAATGTCCCTTCCTTTGACGGATTGGCAGGTTGGTAGCAGAGCAAATGGAAATTCATTCTTTCTCAGGAGAGCAGGTGAGAACAGTTCCCAACTCGTGTTCCATCTCCCAGGGTTTCAGATTCTGGCGGGAGGGGAGAGGGGAAGTGACAAGTGCCACGTCTGTAACTGGGGTCTTCTGACTCCTTCCCTGATGCCTCTGGTCCTCGGAGGCCTGCTGATTATGACTGCTGGCATTTTAGTGTCGGGGCCAATTAGCTGAGTGAGTTAACACAGATGATTAACACGGTGGTATTGCAGATTGTTTGTTACACCAGCTGGTTAGTCTTTGCCCCGAGAAAACTGCCTGCCTACAGACCTCGGCCCCACACCCGACTGCAGCCACACACCTGGCCCACAGACGAGCGAAGGGCTGGCTAGGGACGGTGGGGAGGGGCTCCGCCACAAAACGTGGCTAGCCAGGGGCACAGTTCTTGCTCTTCTGGGGACACCAGGTGAGAAAAATGGCCCTGAGTGATGCGTGCTGAATGGAGAGCCCTGTCATCCAGGTGAGAAAGAGCTCAGAGACTGAGATTCCAGAAGCCAACCGTGAGCCACCCTGCCCTCCAGCCTACCCCCCTCCTCGAGTGTAAGAAGCCCGCTAGTGGATGACGACGCAGCCACACCACTGGATGGTGCTCTCTGAAGTCACTTCCCTGGAGTCCGGTTTCCTGGCCCCCTCATCTGCTTTGGCTTCTGGCCATCTGTGTTCTGTTGTTAATTTGGGGATTTGTGTTATTGTTGCTTTTTCCCACTTATTAAAAAGCAGTTGTAATACTGACTAGGTCAGGGCCTGTTTCCAAAGACAGTTTGCTTAAAGATAGAAAGTCACATTAGTGTGGCTCTTACCAAAGGTGAAATTGAACTCCCCCAGCCGCTCCCCCCAACCTCCTCAGCCTGCCACCTCACACATAAATATGTTTTGAGTCACTGGGAGCAGGCAAGACAGTATTTGGATCAAAACTAACCCATCATGTGTTCAGAGAAATAAATGCCAGCCATACCTTTGGTTGGTTGCTGCTGCTGCTACTGCTAAGTCGCTTCAGTCGTGTCTGACTCTGTGCGACCCCATAGATGGCAAGCCCACCAGGCTCAACAGTCCATGGGATTCTCCAGGCAAGAACACTGGAGTGGGTTGCCATTTCCTTCTCCAATGCATGAAAGTAAAAAGTGAAAGGAAGTTGCTCAGTCACGTCCCTCTCTTAGCAACCCCATGGACTGCAGCCTCCAGGCTCCTCCATCCATGGGATTTTCCAGGCAAGAGTGCTGGAGTGGGGTGCCATTGCCTTCTCCTTTGGTTGGTTAGTGGGTTGTAATTATATATGTTACCTAGTGCTGTATAATAAATTACCCCAAGACTTAGTAACTTAAAAGTAAATGCTGCCTCCCATGATTTCTGTGGGTCAGGAATCCAGGAGGAGTTTAGTTGGGCAGTGTGGGTGTGGAGTCTGTTAGGACGCTGCAGTCCTGATGTTGCTGGGTCAGGACCGCATCATCTGAAGGAGCCTTGATGGGGCCGGAGAGTCTCCTTCCAGGGTGGGTTACTCCCCATCTGGCGAGTAAGTGCTGGTTACTGGCAGGAGTGCTCTCCTCCTCCTTACGTGAGCCTTTCCATGAGCGGCTCAGGTGTCCTTATGACACAATGGCTGGCTTGTGAGTGACCTCTGAGACCTTGCCTTGAAAGTCAGCATCATATTCTGCCATATTCTATTCATTTGAAATAATCACTAAGTCAGGCCCACATTTATGGGACAAATTAAAGTCCATCTTCTAAAGGCATGTCAAAGAATGTGTGAGTATATTTTAAACCCACCATACTTTGTAATAGCATCTTGTTTTTTTGTATATTGTGTTATCACCTTTTTCTACCCACTTTATGGACAAGAAAACTGAGATTTAGAAAAATTAGCCAGCATATCAAAGCTACAGGGCTTCTGCTCAGTGGCTGATCCAAGACTGAAGTCGGGGTTCTCTGACTCCTTTCTTTCTGCTGTACCATGAGTGTGTGTATATTAAAAAAAAAAAAAAAGGCAGCCTTTTGGGTACTCTCATCTCATACTTGCCATATTTATGGCATGGAGATATAAGGAGGAAACATACTTCGAAAAAGTTCAAGAAGAGAAACACATGAAGTTGGTTATAATTCTTAAAGTTATTTCCTGTACGACCTGAGAGACATACAGCAGCAAACTCCCTTATCATATGTGATATGCTCACAGGGAATAGCCTTAGGCTGCAGAAAGGTGTTTGGGTACATTTCTGTCATGTTTCTTTATTGCCCTGGTCAAACTTCCCTTATGCCACCAACAGCCAGCATGAAAGGGGGTTCCAAGAGTCCTTCTGACTCTTCCTTTTATTTGGTTCAATTCAATAACCGTGTGTGCCAGACACTGTGCTAGGAACAGAAGGTGAGTGAGTTACACAGCTCCTTCCTTCACTGAGCTCACAGTCTCAGGAGGAGGCAGATAAGCAGTTTTTAAGTTCAGGAGGAGCTGGAGTCAGGAAACACATCTAACCCAGTGTGGAAGGTTATAGTCCACAAAGATACCCACAACTGTATCTGCCATCCCACATGCCCTTCTTACACTGTGACTTTTACATTCTTCCTATTGAGAAGGGGTGTCTGGTCTTTATTTTTAAATTTTTGTGAATTTGGGTGGGCCTGTGCCCATGGAAGTGATGTTATGTGACTTCAAGGCTAGGTCTTATAAAGTGATACAGCTTCAAGCTGGTTCTCTTTGGGAATGCTCACTCTTCTAAACCAGCCACCATGTTGTAAGGAAGCCCATATTAGCCCACGCAGAGACCCCACAGAAAGAGGTCACATGTAGTCATTCCAGCTGACAGCCATCATCAACCAACAGACATGTGAGGAAAGACACATCCAAATGACTCCCACCACCCCTAGCCTTCAAGTCTCTTCAGCAGAGGCTCCAATGAGGCTACAGATATCATGGAGGAGAGACAAGCCATCTCAACTGTGTCCTGCCTGAAAGCCTGACCTATAGAATCTGAACATAATGACTGTTTTACACCACTGAGTTTTTGGGTAATTTGTTTTACAAGCAATAGTAACTGGAACACCCAGTAGCTTGGCCATCAGAGAAGGCTTCCTAGTGGCTGTGACTCTAAATTAAAATGTGAGGCTCTATAAATGTGAGCCAGGTGGAGGGCAATGGGAAGAGCGCTTCCAGGCCTTGGTAGCCTCAAACCCTTCTGTGACCTAACCCATGGAGGCAAGCAGGAAAAATTTCTCGTTACTGACTTGGACATTTACGAAGCGCAGTTTTCATTACTGATTCTGCCAGTTGTGTCTGCATGCTTCAGGATATTGATAAATTCTCTCAGAACATTGATGGGACAAGTATGATGGTATTGCAACACTCTCCTCAGAAATGACTGTGATGTGCCTCAAGCAGCAAGGAGCATGACATTTATAATCTTTTCATCCCACCTGTGCATCTGAACCATGAACCTGGTTCTCCATTAGACTCTAGCAAAGTCTTCTATTCATTATTCATTCAGCAAATATTTATTAAGCACATACTATGTGCCCAGAGCCATGTCAGTCCTGAAGTTGAGAGGGCTCATTTTCTCAGAAAAGGACTAGCGTTACTTGATGGTTATGGTTAAACCCCTGTATTCTGCTGAGTGCCAAGAACTAGCAGAGACTGTCTATAGCTCTGCTTCAATCTGGCGACATCCAGTAGCGTGTTACCCCTTAATGCTTCATGCCAGCCATTCTACCACATTTGTGGCTACTCTTCAAAGAGCAGAGGGATGATAATAAGAAGGCTCTGTCCAGTCAGGTGTTGGGGCTGAGGAGGTTTCTAGCATGTTCAAAGTTCATTTGCTTGGCCATTATTAAAAAGTCTGTTCAGTCACTAAATCGTGTCCTATTCTTTGCAACCCCATGGACTGCAGTACACCAGGCTTGCTTGTCCTTCACTGTCTCAAGGAGTTTGCTTAAACTCATGTCCATTGAGTCAGTGATGCCATCCTCTGTCAACCCCTTCTCCTGCCCTTAATCTTTCTCAGCAACAGGGTCTTTTCCAATGAATATTCAGGGTTGATTTCCTTTAGGATTGATGGAGTTGCTCTCCTATTGGTGCAAGGAACTCTCAAGAGTCTTCTCCAACACCACAATTCAGCAACGTCAATTCTTCGGTGCACGGCCTTCATTATAGTCCAACTCTCATATCTCTACATGACTACTGGGAGAAAAACAGTAGTTTTTGGGGACCTTTGTTGGCAAAGTGATGTCTCTGCTTTTTAGTACACTGTCTAGGTTTGCCATAGCTTTCCTCCCAAGGAGCAAGCATCTTTTAATTTCGTGGCTGCATTCAACATCCATGGAGATTTGGGAGCCCCCAAAAGTTACAAATGCTGAAAGGGATGCAGAAAAAGAGAACCCTCCTACACTGCCGATGGGACTATAAATTGATGTAGCCACTATGAAAAACAGTATGGAGGTTCCTCAAAAAACTAAAAATAGTGCTGCCGTGTAATCCAGCAATCCCACACCTGGCCATATACCCAGACAAAACTATAATTCAAAAGATACCTGCATGTCTATGTTCATACTGTGTCACAGAAGCCAAGACATGGAAACAACCTGAATGTCCATTGACAGATGAATGAATAAAGAAGATATGTGTATGTGTATAAATGATGCATATGCACAGTGGAATATTACTCAGCTATGAAAAAAGAATGAGATAATGCCATCTGCAGCAATATAGATGGACCTAGAGATTATCATACTAAGTGAAGTAAGTCAGAAAGGGAAAGACAAATACCATATGGTATCACTTTTATGTGGAATCTAAAATATGACGTAAATGACCATATCGCCAAAGAGAAACAGGCTCACAGACATGGGGAACAGACTTGTGGTTGCCAAGTGGGGTGGAGTAGGAGAGGGAAGGACTAGGAGTGTGGGATTAGCAGATGAAAACCATTATACAGAGAATGGATAAACAAGGTTCTACTGTATAGCTTCAGTTCAGTTCAGTTGCTCAGTCGTGTCTGACTCTTTGCGACCCCATGAATCGCAGCATGCCAGGCCTCCCTGTCCATCACCAACTCCTAGAGTTCACTCAAATTCACATCCATCGAGTCGGTAATGCCATCCAGCCATCTCATCCTCTGTCATCCCCTTCTCCTCCTGCCCCCAATCCCTCCCAGTGTCAGAATCTTTTCCAATGAGTCAACTCTTCGCATGTGGTGGCCAAAGTACTGGAGTTTCAGCTTTAGCATCATTCCTTCCAAAGAACACCCAGGACTGATCTCCTTCAGAATGGACTGGTTGGATCTCCTTGCCGTCCAAGGGACTCTCAAGAGTCTTCTCCAACACCACAGTTCAAAACCATCAATTCTTCGGGCGCTCAGCTTTCTTCACAGTCCAACTCTCACATCCATACATGACTACTGGAAAAACCATAGCCTTGACTAGATGGGCCTTTGTTGGCAAAGTAATGTCTCTGCTTTTGAATATGCTATCTAGGTTGATCATAACTTTCCTTCCAAGGAGTAAGCGACTGTATAGCTTAGGGAACTATATTCGGTGTCTTGTGATAAGCCATAATGGAAATGAATATTAAAAAGTATATATGTATAACTAAGTCACTTTGCTACACAGAAGAAATTAATACAACATTGTAAATCAACTGTAGTTCAATATTTTTAAAAAAAAAGACAGAGTTCGTTTGATGCTCTAAAGATAGGCTTCCCTGATGGCTCAGTGGGTAAAGAATCTGCCCACAATGCAGGAGACACAGGGGACATGGGTTCAATCCCTGGGTTGCTAGGATCCCCTGGAGGAGAAAATGGCAACCCATTCTTGCCTGGGAAATCCCATAAACAGAGGAACCTGGTGGGCTACGGTCAGAAGGGTGGCAAAGAGTCAGACACGACTGAGCATAACCACATCCTCTAGAGATGGATCCAGAAAGCAGAGCAGCCTCATTGGACAGCACTAGCGCGTGTGTCTTAGCTGAAATGTTTGGCTGCACGTGCTGTGTTGAGTCGCTTAGTTGTGTCCGTCTCGTTGTGACCCCATGGACTGTAGCCCGCCAGCCTGGCTTCCCCGGTAGCTCGGCTACATGTGCTGCTGCTGCTAAGTCACTTCAGTCGTGTCCGACTCTGTGCGACCCCATAGACGGCAGCCCACCAGGCTCCCCCGTCCCTGGGATTCTCCAGGCAAGAACACTGGAGTGGGTTGCCATTTCCTTCTCCAATGCATGAAAGTGAAAAGTGAAAGTGAAGTCGCTCAGTCGTGTCCGACTCTTAGCGACCCCATAGACTGCAGCCCACCAGGCTCCTCCATCCATGGGATTTTCCAGGCAAGAGTACTGGAGTGGGATGCCATCGCTTTCTCCAATGCATGTGCTAGTGGCCTGCAATTCCATCTGCATTTGTAACTTGCTGCTCTTCAATAGTATCACCCCCAACTCTCTTGAGGAAAAATGAGAAGGCTGATGGGGTCAACTGTTCATACTGTTCTTTGTTTTTAAATTTCCGACTAAATTCTAATAAACTATCAACCCACTCTCTGAGATTTTAAACAGGATTCAATATCATTTGTGACAGCAGAAAAGATCTTTATAGCATAACCAATTAAAAAATATAGGGTACAGCTATGGTCATTCAAAAAGCTATTGAAGCATTAATAAGCCTGGGCTTCTGTAGCTGGGAAGTAGGTTTCTGTCTCTCAGAAATGGTTATTTTTCCCAGAGAGCTAGTCACTCACTTATTCCTAGGTGATGTCTGTTATGTGCCAGACAGTTATGTGCCATGTGCAGGGACAGGAAAGAAAACATACAGCGTCTGCCCTCTTGGCAGGCGAGGGGCTTCCTAGGTGGTGCTTGTGGTAAAAATCCTGCCTGCCAGTGTAGGAGACATAAGAGACACGGGTTCGATCCCTGAGTCAGGAAGATCCCCTGGAGGAGGGTATGGCATCCACCCCAGTATTTTTGCCTGGAGAATCTCATGGACAGAGGAACCTGGCAGGCTACAGTCCACAGGGTCACAAAGAGTCGGGCACGATGAAGTGACTTAGCCCGCACGCACTGCCCTCTGGGAGCACCAGCTCTCCCAGTTCAGTCCTGGTCCACCGACGTAACCAAGCCAGCCGACATTTCAAGGGAGGGAAGTACAGTTTCAGAACAGTGTTTTGTCGACTCCACTTCCTGGAGAGGCCAGGAAAGTGGCACCCAGGCTCAAAGCAGGCCAAGGGTAAGACTGCAGGTCATGCTGAGAAGCCAGGAAGTGTCCCCTCTGAAGGGGACAGCTGCTCCTCTGAGCCCCAGAGCTGTCAGCCCTTCCCTTTTTCCCAAGAGGAGCCGGAAATCTGTATTTTTATGTGAAATTTCTCAATATTTAAACACTCAGCAGGCCAAACAAAACACAGCTACTGGTTCTGACCCCTGCTTTATAACAGAGAATGCCAGCTTTTGTTCCGTCAAACTAATGAATGCTCGATTATGGGAAGGAATTTGGAGCTTAGTGTTAGATTGTGCTCCTCCAAAGGCTGCACACCCCATTTCGAACCCTTGAGATACTCACTGACAGACTCGCAGAAGCTGACAGCTGGGCTCTGAAAGTGGACACGCAAAAGGAAGCAGGCCAGCTATTCCAGGTCACTTTGCAAGGTCAGGGCAGTAATGCAAACATTAGGAAGGCCGCAGACAGAGGTCAGGTAGCAGCCAGGAAGCCCTCCATTTCCTCGAACTGTTGGTTAATAAATCATTTTCAAAAGTATCCCAGATTCCCCCCCTCCCTGGCACTGCTTTCTGAGGTGGAAAATTAAATAGAAATCAAAACTAAGATGGCTGTCAGGAAGTTTTAGGAGACTAGCAAGCCAGTGTGAGGCCAACAGGGGATGAAGTTTCTGCCTGGAGCAAAGGTCTCCAGAAGAGGGATGATACCTGACCTTAGGCATCGCAGAAGGGCTGAACCTGCGGTGGTTGTACATGGAGCCTTGGAAAGCAGCTATCCACATTCAGACGCTCAGGTGACCTTGGGCAAGTCACTTCACTTGGTGCCTCAAGGAGCACTTCAGGAACCTCACTGGCGGTTCAGTGGTTAAGACTCTCCACTTCCACTACACGGGGCGTGGGTTCAGTCCCTGGTCAGGGAACTAAGATCCTGCATGCTTCAGCCAAAGTATTTTAAAACCTTAAAAAAATTTTTTTAAATAAATTTTAAGTAAAAAAGAAGCAGCATTTCATTTCTAAAGCAGTAATTGTACCTGCCCCGAAATGTGCTTATGAGGTTTAAAGAAGTTAATATGTACCACCTTTAGAACTCTGCTTAACAGAGAGCATTTGAGAGAGAGGAGATGTGCCCGTGGTACCCATACTGGTATTTGTTGCCTGGAGACACGGACCTTTGTAAATGGCCCTCTGCCACTTTCTTCAGTGGCACCACGACTCTGCATCTGTAGACACCAGACTGCAGTTGTCACGACATAAGTAATGCTGGCTACACCCTGAGTTCTGGCTCTCAGATTCTGCAGGGGGCGTCTAGGCCACAGGTTCCTCTGATGTGGCAGCAGCTGCATGCGTGCATGCATGCTAAGTCGCTTCAGTCATGTCTGGCTCTTCTGCAACCCGACAGACTGTAGGCCGCCGGGCTTCTCTGTCCATGGGATTCTCCAGGCAAGAATACTGGAGTGGGTTGCCATTTCCTACCCCAGAGGATATTCCCAGGGATCAAACCCACATCTCTGATGTCTCCTGCATTGGCAGGTGAGTTCTTTACTACTGGGTCCACCTGGGAAGCAGAGTCACCATATGGAGCAGCACCTTGGTAGGGAAAGCTTCCTCCTGCCTCCAGGGCAGTCCTGGACCAGACCTTCCAAGTGACCCCACAAGGGGGACTGCACCTGGATAGCTCTCCATCCCACCCCTTTCTCCCAGGCAACAAGATCTCCCCAAGGCTCTGCTGGAGCAAGTCAGGTATTACCCTTTCACCCTTGCCACCTTCCTTAGTCTTGCTGAGGGACTTTCCAAGCTTAAACCAGAAGGTGGGTGTTGCTTTCCATATAAAGGTGGGCACCTTCAGTATTGTCTCTGAAAAATGCATGTCCTTTTGGTGGGCTGTGCAGAGATTATCTTTTCAGCGTTAACAAAAAGCGTTCTGTTAAGTTTTATAGAGCCATAGAATACATATTTTGTGCGCTAAAAAAAAAAATAGTCTGTGCTATTTCTGCAGCTATAGAAGGGAGGAGCTTGCTAGACTGAAATGTTGGCAGAAACAAAGAGAACTGGTGTTCTTTCCCACCTGCAATTATAGTTTTACTTGCTTGTAAAGCACACAGGTTTGCAGTACATTCTTCATGCAGTATGGGAGAGGTCCTGCTGCGAGAGTAATTGGCTTCCTAGCTTCCTTTAACACTGAGGTGGCAAGGAGCTGGACTGAAGGGCCTTTACTCCTAGAGTTAACTGATGTTGAATTGTGTTGAAATCCTCTGCATCTCCCTGAACCCACGTGTCCTATTAAGTCTTAGTGAGGAATGGAAACACAGCTTACCTCTGAAAATATCTCCATCCTTATCACTTCTCATAGCTTATAAAATCCAAGTTTCCTTTCTGTAACAGATTTTTAACTTAACCCTCAAAGGGATTATTCTTAACCCTGTTAACCCTCTGGTTAAAGCTATACAGCATCTTTAAATGACAAATTCATACACTACATCCAACTTTGGACCACTTTTTTCTCTGACTTTGGCTTTGTACTATCTCTTTTTCCAAGAGGAGAATCACAGGTGTATTTGGATAAAAACCACCTTGATCACCTCACTTCTTGAATCCTGAGTTTCCTCATTTGTGAAGTGAAAAGGTTGAATTAAGAATTTTTATAGCCCCTTCTGGCCCTACGGCCCTGGTTCTATGATTTTAGGATCCGTGAGAAGCAATTAAATTGTGGAAGCCAGCTGTACCTGCACCTACTTTCTGAGGTTTCCCAGTCAGTCTGCGTAAAACAACCAAGCTCGGGGCACAGCCTTCAGAAACCCGGGAGGAGAGCCAGCTCTCAGCTCCTTCAGTTCTAAGCAACCAATGGCAAGATTTCCATATGCCAAAGGTCAACTGGTATTTCAACTTTTTGTCATTAAATAGAAGTTCTAAGCATTTTCACAAATACGATCTAAATGACAGCTTACAAAAATAAGTCAAATATACCGATTTTTGTATATCCCTTTGTTGTTGTTGTTCAGTTGCTAAGTCATGTCCGACTCTTTGCAACCCCATGGACAGCAGTACACCAGGACTGTCCTTCACCATCTCTGAAAGTTTGTTCAAACTCATGTACATTGATTTGATGATGCCATCCAACCATCTCATCTTCTGTCACCCCCTTCTCCAACCTTCAATCTTTCCCAGCATGAGGGTCTTTTCCAGTGAGTTTGCTCTTCGCATCAGGTGGCCAAAGTATTGGAGCTTCAGCTGCATTATCAATTCTTCCAATGAATATGCAGGGTTCCTTTCCTTTCGGATTGACTGGTGTGATCTCCTTGCTGTCCAGGGGACTCTTTAAGAGTCTTCTCCAACACCACAATTAGAAAGCGTCAGTTCTTCAACAGATCAATTGTCTTCCTAATACCTTCTAACCTACTGGCAGTTAGAGATAATGCCCAGCATACAAAAGTTGGCCAATAAAAACATACGAAAGATAATATGCCATTTAGTGGGTTTGCTCCTAAGACGGCAGCATCGCTCAGGTTATCTGGTGATCAGTGGGTTGGTGTTTGGCAGGGCTAACAGCAGAGAGCCCACTGCAGCTCAGACAATAAAAGGACAGGGCATTCATAAGGGAAGGCGTAGACCAGACAACAAGGCAGGATATTGTGAATGGATTGTTGGCTGGAGCAGAGGCCAAGGGTGCAGAGACAGTCTCAGCAATAACAGACAATAACACTACTGGTTGGAGTTTCCCCTTTTCTCTTTTCTCTGCCTACTGCCTGCTGGAGGCTGGAACTCATCATCTGACAAGTGGAAGAAAGGGACTAGAAAGAGCCAGGATTCTCAACCTGAGGGCTTTGCTCCTGGGTGGTTAAGACACAGTCTCACTGAAGGCCAAGGGCTCATTCCACTGTCATGTTGCAGCAAGGAGAGAGAGAGGAACATTCAGGAAACCCACTACCCACAGTAATAACAGCAGCCTATCCTTTGAAAAGTGAAAGTGTTAGGTTCTCAGTCCTGTCTGACTCTTTGTGATCCATGGACTGTAGCCCACCAGGCTCCTCTGTCCATGGGATTCTCCGGGCAAGACTATGGGAATGGGTAGCCATTCCCTTCTCCAGGGGATCTTCCCAACCCAGAGATCGAACCCAGGTCTCTTGCATTGCAGGCAGATTCTTTACTGCCTGAGCCACCAGGAAAGCCTATCCTTGCTTACACATATTAGGGTATCTCAGGTAGCACTAGTAGTAAAGAATCCACTTGCTGATGCAGGAGACGTGGGTTTGATCCCCTGGATGGGGAGGATCCTCTGGAGGAGAAAATGGCTACCCAGCTACCCACTCCAGTATTCTTGCCTGGAGAATTCCATAGAGAGAGGAGCCTGGTGGACTAGAGTCCTTGGGGACACCAAGAGTCAAACATGACTGAGCATCTTGCACCATCTCTTACCAAGTCACATTCTATCCTGGGCACTTAAAATCTTTGTAAAATAAGGAGGTTGTACTAATACTTAGATGAACAATAGGTACTTTTTATTATATGCTGGGCTGCCCTTGTGGCTCAGCTGGTAAAGAATCCGCCTGCAATGTGGGAGACCTGAGCTCGATCCCTGGGTAAAGGGAAGATCCCTTGAAGAAGGGAAAGGCTACCCACTCCAGTTTTCTGGCCTGGAGAATTCCATGGGCTTTTTGTCTATGGAATAGCAAAGAGTCAGACATGACTGAGCGACTTTCAGTTTCACTTTCAAGAAGTGTTAGTTACTTTTATTTTTGAATGCTTACTTTAGGCCAAATCCTGTTCAAAATCTACATGGGTTAACTCATGTAATCCTCACAACAGCCCTCTAAGACATAAATATTATTATTCATCTTTTGCTAGTGGGATGAACTTGCCCAAAGCCTCCTAGTTAAAGTAGAGGAGCAGGGGTTCAAACCCAGGCCTATTTTAGCACATACTCTTATTTTTCAAATTTTTCAATTTTGTATGAGATTTTTCAGATTTATCAAAACAAAAATCAATAACTACTACCCACTAGCTACAGGAGTCCCTTCGCTAAAGGCACACACTCCAAGCCAGTACACTGTACCATCTGCTTCAAGCACTGACGCTCTTATTTCTAAAGGCAAACCGGTAGCGAAATCCCCCAGGTGGCAAGACCAAGCCCCACCATTGCCAAAGCCCCACCAAGTCTTTCCACTGGGTGGAGGGACGGAATTCTAAGCAAAGGGGGTGAGAATGAGGCACCAGAGGGCCAGCACCATGTGTGCCAAGAGTCCCAGAGCCCCAGACACTTAGTGGAGACACTGGGATCATAGTGGTCAGGCCCAGTCCCCTGCCCAGCTTCCCCCACACAGGCCAGACCCCCTAAAATGTTTGCATTCTGACCTCTGCCATAGCGGTCAAAATATCTCCATACTGTCCAACCCGTTGACCTGTAGATGTCAAAAACAGCAAGTTTCTAGAACACAGAAATGGATTATCCACAGATTATATTAACTTACAGTTCCAAAGGGAATGCGGGGCTAAATACGTATGGATTCTTTGTGCTGTGAATTTGCTTTTTGCATTTCAAAAGTTTGGAGTTAACACATTCTACATTCAAAACTGGCTGACCCGTGTCATGTGTGTTTTTGTATTTTATAGCTAGTCTGATTCCAAAAAGGACTTTTGTGGTTGAGCTCCTCTCTCTCCTCTTTCGTGTGTGTGTGTTTATAACTGTGACTAATTTTAATTCCCAGCCCTTTCCATTGGTTTGAATCATTGGCATATACACTTATCAAAGATGATTCTTTGCTGCTGGGGATCCTGCATGCCTAGAGTCCTGCAAATATCCCTCCTACCGAATGTGGTTAGGAAACCCAACTCATCTAGAATTGCCTTTAGCCTCAAGGTTCTCTTTCCTTCAGCTACTGGAAAGATAGAGAGCAAAAATCTCTGATGCAGCTGACATTTTAGGTGTGTATATAATTTACCAAATTGTTGGCCACTCAGCTCTTAGTCAGTGGTCACGAAAGGAATTAGCAACCCTCCCCTGTTCCCCCACAACCCCAAGAAGGAAGGGTGTTACTTGGCTTTGGCACAGGCCTGCTGGCACAGTGTCAGACAGCAGCACCACGGTGCATTTTGGCCACAGAAGACTCTGGGGTGGCAGAAAGGGCCAAAATAATTGTGGCATAAGTTGGCCAAGATATTAAGCAGATCTGAGTTTAATTTAACACAGAGATAACAGCTCTTTTTTGTTGTTTTGTTTTGTTTTGCAACTGGCTGCTGCTTTCTCTGTTTCCATGGGACCAAAGATTTCAGCCGGGAGTTAGTTCATAAGGGCATTAAAGCCCTTTCAAAGTGAGGCATGTAATGGTCTTTACACAGGCTTTCACATTTGGCTGGCCAAGATGGAGTAAGGATAAAAAGGCACATGGGGATCCGGGAGAAGCTGAAAATGGATCTTGAGGCTTGAATTCCTCCTATGAGTTTGCTTAAGCCACATTGCCTGAGCTTAGAATAGAGAGGCAGGCAGTCTGTCTCCTTGGGATAAGGAAGGATTTGGAACTCAGCGACTGTGAGGTCTTGGCCTCTGCTGTGTTTCCTGGTTTGTTATGTTAGCAGGGGCAAGTTATTCTAGTTTCTTGCTCCTGGGGTTTTCTTCTGCACACTTATAAGCTGAGTCTCCACCCCATGGATGGCAATGGGGTGGATGGAATGGGATAATGAAAGGGGTGGAGAGAGAAGTTGATTCAGCTGCTTAGGGTGAGGGAGGCAAAGAAACTTCAAACCTCAGAACTAGCTTCTGAGTCCCTCAACGGTGGAGAGGAAAGGGGCACCCCCAAGGATGGAAGTGCCCCAATCTGGAGAGAAGCTGGTCTCTCAGGCAGTACTATGGCTAGTTCGTTAGGAAAACCAGCTTAATGTCTGGATGGTGATTTTATTACCCATGAAATGGTTAAGATGTAGTAGTTTATAGTATTTAGAAGAGTAATCCATGAAGTATATTCAAAAGTAATCAGATACACCTAAAAATGGTAAAATGGTAAATTTTTTGCTGTGTATATTTACCACAGTAAAAAAAAAAAAAAAAGAATACTTTCAAATGATTATGAGCTTCTCAGGAAACTACTGGCACCTTTTGATTTTTTGGACTATATTTTACAACTTTTCAGGTATTTGTTAACTGTTAGACCCGTGATGCACTGAATTAAAAATGCATATGACAAGACATACGTGCTAGTGGGTAGTGCGCTGAAAGAGATACATTTAGGAAGAAAGATCCACCCTTCACATGCGGGATCTGGAGGGGATGGCCCAATGGGGTATCCTCAGTTCCCAAGCTGGGAGCAGAAAGGGTAGTTTTATGATTCTTTACAAGTTCCCCAAATAAAATGTCACCTGAGTGGAGAAGGAAATGGCAACCCACTCCAGTATTCTTGCCTGGAGAATCCCATGGATGGAGGAGCTTGGTGGGCTACAGTCCACCGGTCGCAAAGAGTTGGACACGACTAAGCGACTTCACTTTCACTTTTTCACTTGAGTTACTTAGCTCAGGCCTGCTCACAGGAACTTTTAAAGTAATCCATAAATAAGTGAAAGCTTTTTAGTGGCTCAGGCCATAAAGAGTCTGCCTGCAATTCAGGAGACCCGGGTTCAATCCCTGGGTCGGGAAGATACCCTGGAGAAGGAAATGGCAACCCTGGCAATTCCTTCCTACAATATTCTTGCCTGGAAGATCCCATGGATGGAGGAGCCCTGGTGGGCTATAGTCTATGGGGTTGCAAAGAGTCAGACATGACTGAGCCACTAACTCTACTACTATAAGCGAAAGAGTCAACCTTGAATGCAAATCTCTATCTTATATGCAAGAGGAAGTGCCCAGTAAACATCTGCTGAATTAATCAGTTATTAGAAGAGCAAGATGAGAATGAGAATGAACTCGAAAGGGGTTGTGTGTTACTACAGGCTGTTGTTGCATAGTGAGCCTTTGTGAACTGGAAGACCTCGCTAACATTTATCTTTTTTGTTTCTTAGCTTGGGGACTATTTGGTTCTGAGTTCAGACACCTGTCTTTGCAGTGAAGCTTTGAATAAACATGGCCTGTTGTGTGGCTGCAGCGTGCCCTCTGCATGTAGCCCAGTAGTTGAGAGTACAGAGGCTGGCAACAAGACAGCCTGGGTTTGCATCTTGTGATCTTGAACAAGTCACTTAAACAGTTATTAAAATGAGGATGATTAAAGTACCTCCCTCACAAGATGGTGAAGTAAGCAAGTCACAAATACATAAAGTGCTTAGAAGAATGCCTGGTGTATAGTGAATGCTCCACGGATGCTGCTGTGGAAAGTCCCTCACCGTAATATTAACCAGGTTCAGCAGATTTATAACACTGAGGAGCCTTTAGGCTGCACCCTGTGATGCCGCTGCTGCTTTCTCTGGATTTTAGTCTGACTAGACTGAAATGACTTAGCAGCAGTAGCAGCAATTCTAGCTGTCTGTGAATAGGAAGAAC
The DNA here is from genome assembly GCA_917880005.1 of Nanger dama. Lineage (NCBI taxonomy): Eukaryota > Metazoa > Chordata > Mammalia > Artiodactyla > Bovidae > Nanger > Nanger dama. The sequence goes on from CAKJTW010000004.1 coordinate 40,511,374, forward strand.
ACCTTAACTGACAATAGAAATTCTGAAATGGTTCAAAGGAGATTCCCTCCCTGGACAATTTGACATTTATTTCAAATCCTAGTTCCGCCTCTACCACCAATCTCTTGTAGTTTAGATGGCTTCAATTTCTTCATCTCTGACATGGATTATAATTTACCTTACATGACTGATAAGGAAACAAAGTATACACTGACACTTTATCGAGGTACCTTAGCGAATTATTAAGTGTAATAAAATGTTTTCAAGTGGCACAGCACTAATACTGGCATTAAAAAAATTACATTGAAAATAGTAGTCAACTTATTAATAACCATACTCTTTAAAGGCAGTATTGTAAAGCTAAGTAACAATACCCCAGTAGAAGAACCAAAAACAAACAAACAAAAAAGACAATATGTAGCCATTCTGATATAGAATGGAAGTGCAAAATCAGAATTTGGTAGAGAGATACTGCTAGGGACATTGCATCTAATGATGGCCTTTGCTACTATCAGGTTGTATAGCATATTTTTAGTAGTAAATTACTTTATATGTAAGTGTACACAAATGTATATGCAAATATATATTATACACAGCCATATATTTAAGGAAATGGTCTCTTCTCCATAATTTGAAGATTCCTGGTAACTCCATTTTAATTTAATGACATACGTTCGCACTTGATCTTAACTACCTGCTTCCTCGGATGCCCTATAATTTATACTGTTGACATTACCTTGTGACAGGGATTATGAGCACTACAGCCAGTTTGGGATCCTTAAAAAATGAATGAAAAATAAGAAAAAGCAATTACCCATGAATGGGAAGGGTTGAGGATGGCAGGAGAAGAGGAGGAAGGCAGATTGTCCTAGGAATGGCCTTGGAAGTTGGAAAGGAGAGGGAGCTGGCCACCTCAGGACGTGTTATTTTGCCTGTGGCTTCTTGCTCCGCTCCACCCCCACCTCTTCCAGTCTGAGCTTTGAGTATAGTTGAATTTTCACCGCAGAACTTGGCTGTGTCTCCTCAGGGACTTTCTCTTTCCCATCTTTCCATAAATTATAGGTTTGCACATGAGAACAGAACAGATGATTCCCATTATCTTTTGGGTTGGGTTAAGACTTTTTTTTTTTTTTTGAAACCTCCTGCCCACTCTTATATGTGTATCCTAGTGCAGGGAGGCGGCGCTTTATTAACAGTGGCCCATCCACCAGTGAATTGCCCCCTCTTCTTTAATAGGATGGTTTTAACCTGCTTTCTTTGACCAGTGTGACTGTGATCGTTTTCCTTGGCCTTTAAATACTCTCAGGAAGTCATTGCTCCAGGAGAACAGGGCCTGTTGGAGCTGTTCACCCCTATCCTGAGCACCTGGAACAGTGCCCAGTGATCTGCAGGCTCCCCGTGAATGAATATGAAGATTTTGTTCCTTATTTTGGTGGTGGAGTGATATTTCTAAGGCACTATTTACTTTCATAAATGACCCGTTCAGATTACTGTAAAGGAATCAGACAGATCCAAAGGCGTTAATTTACACCAGAGTATAGAGGCCATTTGGAGCCCCCAAAAATAAAGTCTGACATTGTTTCCACTGTTTCCCCATCTATTTTCCATGAAGTGATGGGACTGGATGCCATGATCTTAGTTCTCTGAATGTTGAGCTTAAAGCCAACTTTTTCACTCTCCTCTTTCACTTTCAACAAGAGGCTTTTTAGTTCCTCTTCACTTTCTGCCATAGGGTGGTGTCATCTGCATATCTGAGGTTATTGATATTTCTCCCAGCAATCTTGATTCCAGCTTGTGCTTCTTCCAGCCCAGCGTTTCTCATGATGTACTCTGCATATAAGTTAAATAAGCAGGGTGACAATATACAGCCTTGATGTACTCCTTTTCCTATTTGGAACCAGTCTGTTGTTCCACGTCCAGTTCCAACTATTGCTTCCTGACTTGCATATAGGTTTCTCAAGAGGCAGGTCAGGTGGTCTGGTATTCCCATTTCTTTCAGAATTTTCCACAGCTTATTGTGATCCACACAGTCAAAGGCTTTGGCATAGTCAATAAAACAGAAATAGATGTTTTTCTGGAACTCTCTTGTTTTTTCGATGATCCAGTGGATGTTGGCAATTTGATCTCTGGTTCATCTGCCTTTTCTAAATCACTCCAGATGGTGACTGCAGCCATGAAATTAAAAGACGCTTACTCCTTGGAAGGAAAGTTATGACCAACCTAGACAGCATATTCAAAAGCAGAGACATTACTTTGCCAACAAAGGTCCATCTAGTCAAGGCTATGGTTTTTCCAGTGGTCATGTATGGATGTGAGAGTTGGACTGTGAAGAAAGCTGAGTGCCGAAGAATTGATGTTTTGAACTGTGGTGTTGGAGAAGACTCTTGAGAGTCCCTTGGACTGCAAGGAGATCCTACCAGTCCATTCTAAAGGAGATCAGCCTTGGGTGTTCTTTGGAAGGACTGATGCTAAAGCTGAAACTCCAGTACTTTGGCCACCTCGTGCAAAGAGTTGACTCATTGGAAAAGACTCTGATGCTGGGAGGGACTGAGGGCAGGAGGAGAAGGGGACGACAGAGGATGAGATGGCTGGATGGCATCATGAACTCGATGGACGTGAGTCTGAGTCCTGTAGTTGGGAGGCCTGGCGTGCTGTGATTCATGGGGTCGCAAAGAGTCGGACATGACTGAGCAGCTGAACTGAACTAAACTGAACTGATAGGGGCCATTTATAGGTAGGGTGTAGGGTTCACTGAAAGCTAGAGCCACTGCTAGTAGTTAAGGTTAATTGAGCTCCAGTCCTGGGCATTCTTTGATTATATACCCAGACCAGATGCAAAATTAGTAAAGAAAGGGGAAAGGAATTCACTGCTTTGCACCTGAGCTTGGTGGTGGTGGTGGTTCAGTCGCTAAGTTGTGTCCAGTTTTTGCAACTCGATGGACTATAGCCTGCCAGACGCCTCTGTCCATGTGATTTTCCAAGCAAGAATACTGGCGTGGATTGCCATTTCCTTCTCCAGGGATCTTCTCCACCCAGGATCAAACCCATGTCTCCTACATTGCAGGCAGATTCTTCACTGACTGAGCTATCTGGGAAGCCCTGCATCTGAGCTTATTCAGCTCTTTTTGGTTTTCTTAAAGAACTCAATCTAAGCTTCTAAAAGAAGTGCTAGGGAAAAGGTGCAAAGGAAAATTAAAAGATGTGCCCTAATTCCACTTCCAAAATTTGGAACATCCTATTACTTATAGACATAAACGTAGAATGAAGGAATTTTTCAAAAACATATCCTTGATGGTAGGGAAGGAAGAAGAGAAGAAAGGAAAGATTACATTTTTTAGAAAGAATAGTTAATGTTTGATGCTGAATTCACTAGAAAAGTTGGGGGGACCTGCCTGGAAGAGCGTGGGCATTGAGAATGATAACCTGGTCTCATCAGAAGAGAAGCCTTGTGAGGAAAGGGGCTGTAGAGAAAAGGGAGGCAAGTTACAAATGGAGGATCATGACAGCACAAAGGAAAAGCTGAGATGTTCAACTTGAGACATTAGAGGAAGAAACAGCCAAAGTTGAGTGGAAGAGAGGGGGGAGAAAAAGATGCTACCAAGAAGTATCCTGTAGCAATGGCAGAAACTGGTCTACAGTGAACAAACTGGGGAAGAATTTTTAAAATCCAGCTCCTTTGAAGGAGACCTCCATCAAGTAGACCCATTAGAAGATCTAGAGATTAACTATAAATTTTCAATTTGACCTTATCTTGTAGTTTAATAAACTAAATATGTACTTGTCCACTATCTCTTGCCCTAACCTTGACCAAGATCTACTAAATTAATATCCTCTCTTTCTGCTTGACTGCCCTGGCAATGCTGTTGTTCTCACTGTGCTAAATATAGTCTCAGGGACAAAAGGGATGAGACACATGAAAGGCAACAGCTTAGAATATGTTAATATATGTCTTTCTTGTTCAAGACCAACTAATCCATCTTAGGAGCCCCCTAGAACTCCGGCTTTTTGATGTTAGCTTATTTATTTGATGACTTGGTAATGAGTAAGTCCTTCTGAACTGTGTTTCATAATATAAATTAAATCATAACATGTGAGGGTTAAATCCCCCACTCTGAGGGTTCAATCCTACATTAATTCTATTGTTTACTCTAAATAGAGACGACATTAATTTCATACTTAGAAGCCTAGTATATTTGGAAGGTCTTGTTTACCTAAGTAGTGACTTGCAGTTAAGATTCTGAAAGCCTTTCTCTATGGTGTAATCTTTTTGTGTCAAATGCATCATGTTCTATGCCTTAGAGGCAAAAATATATCATTCAGATTTGCTCTTGACCTAGAAAATGGGCCATGGAAGGAAACAAACCAAATGAACAATGAGTTGCCTTAGATGCATGTGTACCAAGTTATTCACTTTAATGCAAATTAGCAAAGGAATTGTCATTCTTATTCTCTAGCTGTATTGTTTTCTCCAGAAACATGTTACTGTATCACTAGAGGCCTGATACAGTCTAACAGATGCCTAGACCTTTTGGTGTTCCTCTGAGTGTAGGATAATAAGAATAACTATTAACATTTTTGAGCTCTTAATACCTGTCACTTACCATTCTAAGAACTTTACCTGTAGATACTTGTTAGACCCTCACAATGAAGTGGGTATTATTCTTATCCCCATTTCATAGATGAAGACCTAAGCAGAGAAGGTAAATGGCTGACTGAAGGTCACTAGCTGGTACATGGGAAATTCTCCAAATTTGAACCGAGTTAGCTGAGCGACTGAACTGAACTGAGCCATTGCTCTTAATTACTGTGTAAGGATACCTCTGATTCTATGGAACATCAACCAAAATGATATTAGTTGGTATAAGATACACTTTTATGCAGTACATGGTCATGGCATTAAATGACGTTTCCTTGAGGTGTTATCAAGCAAAGTTTCATTGCAGTGCTGGTGGTACTTGAACCCCTAATACCTGCTTATCTCCCTTTCACAGTTATCTGGAAGCTCAGAGCCTTTCAGCACTTAGGTTATCTTGATTTTATGGCAAGGGTTTCTGGCCTTCCATTTATGGTATTCATATAAGACTGTCATTTTTAAATGTATTTACTTATGCAAACAAGTGACTCAATTGAAATTAATTAACACAAGAGGAGAGAGGAATCAAGACCATCCCCAAGAAAAAGAAATGCAAAAAAGCAAATGGCTGTCTGAGGAGGCCTTACAAATAGCTGTGAAAAGAAGAGAAGCAAAAAGCAAAGGAGAAAAGGAAAGATATACCCATTTGAATGCAGAGTGCCAAAGAATAGCAAGGAGAGAAATAGCAAGAAAGCCGTCCTCAGTGATCAATGCAAAGAAATAGAGGAAAACAATAGAATGGGAAAGACTGGAGATCTCTTCAAGAAAATTAGAGATACCAAGGGAACATTTCATGCAAAGTTGGGCTCGATAAAGGACAGAAATGGTCTGGACCTAACAGAATCAGAAGATATTAAGAAGAGGTGGCAGGAATACACAGAAGAACTGTACAAAAAAGATCTTCACGACCCAGATAATCACGATGGTCTGATCACTCACATTAACCTAGGGCCAAACATCCTGGAATGAGAAGTCAAGTGGGCCTTAGGAAGCATCACTACAAACAAATCTAGTGGAGGTGATAGAATTCCAGTTGAGCTATTTCAAATCCTGAAAGATGATGCTGTGAAAGTGCTGCACTCAATATGCCAGCAAATTTGGAAAACTCAGCAGTGGCCACAGGACTGGAAAAGGTCAGTTTTCATTCCAATTCCAAAGAAAGACAATGCCAAAGAATGCTCAAACTACCGCACAATTGCACTCATCTCACATGCTAGTAAAGTAATGCTCAAAATTCTCCAAGCCAGGCTTCAGCAATACATGAACCATGAACTTCCAGATGTTCAAGTTGGTTTTAGAAAAGGCAGAGGAACCAGAGATCAAATTAGCAACATCTGCTGGATCATGGGAAAAGCAAGAGAGTTCCAGAAAAACATCTATTTCTGCTTTATTGACTATGCCAAAGCCTTTGTGTGGATCACAATAAACCGTGGAAAATTCTTCAGTTCAGTTCAGTCGCTCAGTCGTGTCCAACTCTTTGCGACCCCATAAATCACAGCACGCCAGGCCTCCCTGTTCATCACCATCTCTCGGAGTTCACTCAGACTCACGTCCATCGAGTCCCTGATGCCATCCAGCCATCTCATCCTCTGTCGTCCCCTTCTCCTCCTGCCCCCAATCCCTCCCAGCATCAGAGTCTTTTCAAATGAGTCAACTCTTCTCATGAGACGGCCAAAGTACTGAAGTTTCAGCTTTAGCATCATTCCTTCCAAAGAAATCCCAGGGTTGATCTCCAGAATGGACTGGTAGGATCTCCTTGCAGTCAGGGACTCTCAAGAGTCTTCTCCAACACCACACTTCAAAACCATCAATTCTTTGGCATTCAGTTTTCTTTACAGTCCAACTCTCACATCCATACATGACCACAGGAAAAACCATAGCCTTGACTAGAAGGACCTTAGGTGGCAAAGTAATGTCTCTGCTTTTGAATATGCTATCTAGGTTTGTCATAAATTTTCTTCCAAGAAGTAAGCGTCTTTAATTTAATGGCTGCAATCACCATCTGCAGTGATTTTGGAGCCCCCCAAAATAAAGTCTGACACTGTTTCCCCATATATTTCCCATGAAGTGATGGGACAGCATGCCATGATCTTCATTTTCTGAATGTTGAGCTTTAAGCCAACTTTTTCACTCTCCTCTTTTACTTTCAGCAAGAGGCTTTTTAGTTCCTCTTCACTTTCTGCCATAAGGGTGGTGTCATCTGCATAGCTGAGGTTATTGATATTTCTCCCATCAATCTTGATTCCAGCCTGTGTTTCTTCCAGCCCAGCATTTCTCGTGGTGTACTCTGCATATAAGTTAAATAAGCAGGGTGACAATATACAGCCTCGACATACTCCTTTCCTATTTGGAACCAGTCTGTTGTTCCATGTCCAGTTCTAACTGTTGCTTCCTAACTTGCATACAGATTTCTCAAGAGAATTCTTCAAGAGATGGGAATCCCAGACCACCTGACCTGCCTCTTGAGAAGCCTATATGCAGGTCAGGAAGCACCAGTTAGAACTGGACATGGAACAACAGACTGGTTCCAAATAGGAAAAGGAGTACATCAAGGCTGTATATAGCTACCCTGTTTGTTTAACTTCTATGCAGAGTACATTATGAGAAATGCTGGGCTGGATGAAGCACAAGCTGGAATCAAGATTGCCGGGAGAAATATCAATAACTTCAGATATGAGATGACATCACCCTTATGGCAGAAAGTGAAGAACTAAAGAGCCTCTTGATGAAAGTGAAAGAGGAGAGTGAAAAAGTTGGCTTAAAGCTCAATATTCAGAAAACGAAGATCATGGCTTCTGGTCCCATCACTTCATGGGAAATAGATGGGGAAACAGTGGAAACAGTGAGTGACTTTATTTTGGGGGCTCCAAAATCACTGCAGATGGTGACTGCAGCCATGAAATTAAAAGATGCTTACTCCTTGGAATGAAAGTTATGACCCACCTAGAGAGCATATTCAAAAGCAGAGACATTACTTTGCCAACAAAGGTCCGTCTAGTCAAGGTTATGGTTTATCCAGTGGTCATGTATGGATGTGAGAGTCGGACTGTAAAGAAAACTGAATGCCAAAGAATTTATGGTTTTAAACTGTGGTGTTGGAGAAGACTCTTGAGAGTCCCTTGGACTGCAAGGAGATCCAACCAGTCCATTCTAAAGGAGATCAGTCCTGGGTGTTCATTGGAAGGACTGATGTTGAAGCTGAAACCCCAATACTTTGGGCCACCTGATGCAAAGAGCTGACTCATTTGAAAAGATCCTGATGCTGGGAGGAACTGGGGGCAGAAGGAGAAGGAGACCACAGAGGTTGAGATGGTTGGATGGCATCACCAACTCAATGGACATGGGTTTGGGTAAACTGTGGGAGTTGATGATGGACAGGGAGACCTGGCATGCTGCAGTTCATGGGGTCACAAAGAGTCAGACACAACTGAGCAACTAAACTGAACTGAACTGAACACAAGTGGAAATGCTGCTTTGAAAACATCTGTGAAGGTATTTTCACATGATTGAAGTTTGGGAACTTTCCCAACTCACTTTAAAGCAATAGTTTTGGCAAATAGTGATATGTTTATTCTCTTATCACATAAAAATCTCAATTTTCTTCTGTAGGCTGAAGACTCATCTGGGATAGAGTTCTTACCAGGTCCTGAGGAAGGGAGAAATATATAATGTGGTGAATTTGTCCTCTCTTGTGAAATGTGGTGATAGTAGCTGCTCTTCGTGTCCTTACTAGGCAAAATTAAAAACGGCACTTTTTTTAAAAGTTGCTGTTTAGTCTCTCAGTCATGTCCAGCTCTTTGGCAACCCCATGGACTGTTGCCTGCCAGGCTCCCCTGTCCATGGCATTTCCCAGGCAAGAATACTGGAGTGGGTTGCCATTTTCTTCTCCAAGGGATCTTCCCAACTCAGGGGTCAAACCTTGTCTCCTGCATTGCAAGTGAATTCTTTACCGCTGAGCCACCAGGGAAGCCCCTTTAAAAATTGTACTGATCCAGAAAACATGAAATCGGGGTGCTCTTGTTCAGTCACTCTCATAGTATCTTTCCTTTCAGTTGCCCAAGTAGCCTTGAGTACTTCAGACAGGGTAATGTGGAGTCATGCCAATTCTTTCTAAAGTGCATTCCAAATAATAATAATAATAAAGTGCATTCAAGCATTTTCTTCAGGGAAATTATTAAATATCTCCTGCTTATGGAATTCTGTTATATCTTTTCTCTAGGTTTATAGTTTTCCTGCCAGGATTGCTGTGCTACTTATTAATAAAATTTTTTTGAAAGATGAGATATCTGAAATAACTATTGTAAGCAACCAATCTATTAGAATACTTATACTTGCTAACATGTTTATTTCATTTTCACTTCCAAACTGGCAAGTTCAGAGCATGGTTGAGAAATACTTAAGAGGTTAGTGTTTGTCTTGCTTTCTTTTCTTTAATGTTGCTGCTGCTGTTTCTGGGACTCAGGACAAAGAGAAGCTAAAAATTGGACAGATTTAAGAAAATTTTAAAAGGTTGGCTTTTTTTCCCTGTTTCTTCATTGTTTTAATCAAAACATTAGTACTTTACATGAGATTTCAAAGTTGATCTAGAAAGAGGAGCTACATTTGGAGATATAGAAAGATTTGTAAAGGGAAAGGAGGAGGCCCCCAGATGCCCAAAGTCAAGGAGACTAGAGTTGCAAGGGTTAACTATAGGGCCAAAATAGAAACAAGAAGTAAAGTTGAAGGGCTCTAGCAAGATTTATGGAGACGGCAATGGCACCCCACTCCAGTCCTCTTGCCTGGAAAACCCCATGGACCGAGGAGCCTGGTAGGCTGCAGTCCAGGGGGTTGTAAAGAGTCGGACACAACTGAGCGACTTCACTTTCACTTTTCACTTTCATGCACTGGAGAAGGAAATGGCAACCCACTCCAGTGTTCTTGCCTGGAGAATCCCAGGGACGAGGGAGCCTGGTGGGCTGCCGTCTATGAGGTCGCACAGAGTCGGACACGACTGAAGCTACCTAGCAGCAGCAGCAAGATTTAAAGTGGTTTTTCAGGTTGTGTACAAGTTATCCAGGGAAGATCTGGCAAGTTCAAGACTAGCATTGGTCAGCAAACCCAAAGCAACAGGATCACTGCCATTGTCATCGTGCTGAGAATATAAACTAGGCTCAGACCAAGACATTCCCAAGCACCTGGATCACTCTGTAGACTAGTGGATATTACTGGATCACATGGAGCTTTTATTTTATTTTTTTACTAACTCTAAGATGTCTGAGTAGTCTTCTCCTTAACTTGGCTTTCCTTTGTGCCTTAAAGGATATTTTTAGGGAAACATGTAGGTTCTCATCCTCATCTACTCTTTGGCCTCAGTTTTAGCCAGGGGTGGCCACAGCTTGTTTCCAGTCAACTCTAAGCCCCATGTCTGTATGGAGTCTTTTATGATCTAGTGCACAGGGGAGCTGGAACAGGCCTATCACACTGATGTCATCTTTGTTCCCCTGTGAGTAGCCATGACTCAGAATACCTGTAGGAGACAGGCCCAGACTGAAATATGTGGATATTCGGGCAGGCTCATCATTTGGATATTCGTTGGAAGGACTGATGCTGAAGCTGAAGCTCCAATACTTTCGTCACCTGATGTGAAGAACTGACTCATTGGAAAAGACCCTGATGCTGGGAAAGACTGAAGGCAGGAGGAAAAGGGAATGAGAGAGGATGAGATTGGATGGCATCACCAACTCGATAGACATGAGTTTGAGCAAGCTCCAGGAGTTGGTGATGGACAGGGAAGCCTGGCATGCTGCAGTCCGTGGGGTCATGAAGAGTTGGACATGACTGAGCAACTGAACTGAACTCAACCATTTGGAATCTTACTCATTGATACTTTAAGATATTTTCAGTAGGTACTTAAATAATATTTAATATGTTTAATGGGGGAGAGAAACTGATTTTCTTCTAATAAAAATACATATATACCTCTTTATGTTGAAATGGGAATTTATTACATGCTCTGACAGTAATATTACCATTTTAACTTGTTGAATGGGATTTCTAGTAACTGTTTCCATAACTCTGAACTGGATAGTGTTAATCAGTCAGACTATCTTAAGAATATAAGCAGCATACATGGATATAGTTACAGAGTCTTGATCAAAAATATAATAGTTGTTTTTCTTTTGTGACTTTCATGTCAGCAAAATGTTTCTAGCTTTTTTAATACCAGATCTTGTCATCTGAGACTAGAGATGGTTTTAGATCTTTTTCAATCTAGAGTTTTAAATTTCTTTTTCTTGCCTAATTACTGGCTGGAACCTCTAGTATAATGTTGAATAGATATGGTAAGTCTTTTCTTGAGAAAAGAGGGGAAAATATTTAGTTTTTCACTATTCCGAATGAACTGACTCTTTCATAGTTAGGTACATTACTCAATCTGATACAAGCTTTTCCTACTTTTTGAGTATTTTTATCATGGAGAGATACTAGATTTTGTCAAATGATTTTTCTTCATCTGTTGAGATCATTATGTCATTTTTGTCCTTTATTCTGTTAATGTGGTGATTTAATGTAATCAAACTCTTATACTGTTTGATTTTCAGATGTTAAACCAACCTTGCATTCCTAGATAAATCCCAATTGGTCATACATATAATTCTTTTTATATGTTGCTGGATTCAATTTGCTGGTGTTTTACTGAGGATATTTTCATCTTTTTTCTACTTTTCTATAGTTCTTATTTTCTAGGATTTTTATTTGCAATTTTTTATGGAATCTGTTGAGTTTATCCTTTACTTAGTAAAATTAATTTCTGGACTTCCCTGGCAGTCCAGTGGTTAACACTCCATGCTTCCAGTGCAGGGGTCGCAGGTTCAGTTTCTGGTCAGAAAACTTAAGATCCCATGTGCCTCATGGCATGGCCAAAAGTAATAATAATAAATATAACACTAAACTCTTGTACCCATGTTAGTTGGTTGCTACTTCAGATAACTGTCAGCTGCTTCATTCCAAGGCTGTTTCCCTGACTTGTAGTGACTTTCTACACCTTACACATGCTTACTACCAAAAATGTTCAGTATTCTATATAAAGAAGTTGTTTTAGAACTTCATTGCTATCTTCTTATTCTCAAGTGGGACTAGTTCACATTTGCTAGTAATTTAAGGAGTGGGTATGAATACCCAACCTTACTGGCACCTTATTTCCAGTTTATTTGGTGAGAATGTAGTACAGTTTACCAGTTCATGCCCTAGGACTGGCTGGGTCACACCTTCATCCAAGCTCTAATGGCGGGGGTTTATAAGAACCTCATCATCAGATTCTGGCATTAGAATTCATTGTTCCTGATAGTCAGGATAGATGTAAGGCCACAGAAGAGAGCTCTCTGGGATTCTTCCCATTTTGTGTTGTGCCATCCTTGTTTTGGAAAGCATAGTCACAAAACAATATTCACGTCTTATCTTCCATTTTCAGTTATTTTCTTTGGGAGAAAGGAGACAGATTTCTCTTTGAACACATGGTACCAAAGCCCTGCCAATTGGTGGTAAGGTCAAGTGGGTGGAGCCTCCCAAGTGTTGAGTGTGTGTTTCCACCTGATTGAGCTTGTTGAGCAGGTACAGCAGGTTACTGAGACAGAGACTTGGATCTGCCTTTTACTCTGAACTAACTGCATCAGTGGAAAATGATTTTTGGTATTTGATTAGAGCTGTTGGATTAGCCAACTCTTCTTGTGATAGCTTAGGCCTTTTATAACTGTTTTCAGAGAGAGAGAGAAAAGAAAACAAAAGGACAACTCTGACTATGGTCTATAGCCAGGCTTCTGTCACTAAGCAATAAAGAAAAAGCTCAAGTCGCCCTTGCATAAGTGGGAATTTGCGGTTTCTAAAGCTGCCCATTCCCCAAACGACTAAAATATGCTATTGGTGTTTGGCACTGTTTCCTATGTTTTGCTCTCCTTAAATTTCTCTTTAAAAGACTTGGAGTTTAAAGGCAGAACCACTGAAAAATGCAATTTAATCATAGAACTGTGAAAGGCCAGCCCACAGTTAACCCCAGGATGCCCTGGTTTGTTTTGTTAAGCCAGAACTTTGAACCAGGCTTATTCACAGGGGGTGCTGAAAAGGCAGGAGGGAAGGAAAAGAAGGAGGCAAAGGAAAGAAAACGAGTAGCCAGGCTGGCCCTGGAATGGCTCTGCTGTGCACCAAGGGCTTTACTCCATCTCTAGGCCGAGTGGCTCCATGATTTACACTGGAATGAGAAGAAGAAAGGAAGGAAATGGAAGGAGAACCCAGAGCCAGGGGAAGAATGGCAGAACTGTCTCCCACACTGTGGGCTGTCAGGGGACAGAACACAAAACTTCCAGGGGCTCTTGGCCTCGACTGACTGTTTTGAAAGCTGTGGGTTTTTTCTGGATTATAAAAGTGTACTCATTGCAGAAAATTTGGGATGTTACTGAAGAGAAAACCACCGCCCAAGCAGCATGGCAGAGAGGTTCAGATCCCAGCCCTTGAAAACCTGAGTCTGGGTCTCACTGCTCAGTGTTTGTATAGAAACAGGTGTGGTAAGATCCCTAGGATGATGATGTGGGCATTAAAGGAGCTCACAGACCCCGCCAGGGCTGGCTACTGCAGCTGTGAACCCCCCACCAAGGTTAACACTGAGGTACATATCTGGCAAGCTCTGTTCTATGCATGTGTGGGGGTAAAGCATGGCCATTCTTCAGAGCATATAAACTTTTATCTTGCTTTTAACTCACAAATACCCAGTGCTTCTGAAGATTGTTAACTCCTATGTTAAAATCCCCATTGTTATAGCTAGTTTAACCTCCTTTTATTGGATATTGTGGGGTTTCCAATTTTGTATTATTACAAATAACACTGTGATATATATCCTTGTGCCAAAATCATTTTGTTTCTGACTACTTAAGATAAATTCAAATGAGGAACTACTAGACAGAGGATCTGAATTTTTGAAGAGCTCTAGATGCAATTTACTGTATCTATACCCACACCAGAGCTTCCCTGGTGCCTCAGACAGTAAAGAATCCACCTGCAATGCAGGAGACCTGGGTTCAATCCCTGGGTTAGGAAGATCCCCTGGAGGAAGGCATGACAACCCACTCCAGTATTCTTGCCTGGAGAATCCTCGTGGACAGAGGAGCCTGGCGACCATGGAGTTGCAAAGAGTCAGACACGACTGAGCGATTGAGCACAGCACAGCACATACCCACACCAACAGTGTAAGCAAATTCTCTCTGTAACACTGGAGCATTAGCCATTGTGATTTAAAAACTGCAAATACTTGGTAATATTCGAAGCAGAAAAAAAAAGTCTCCTCGTTTGACTTTGCATATCTACTTTTTATTTGTGAGGCTAAACATTTTATATGCTTCTTACTATTTTTTTCATGAGTTGTTTGACCATATCTTTTGACCATTTGGGGATAAGCTGTGTTTTCAGTTTTATGTGAGTTCCTTCTATATTAGGCTATCAATACTTTATGTGTGCTATTTTCCGTAGTTTGGTTGTTTGCCCTTGAATTTTATATATGATGTTCTTTTGCTCAGTAGTTTAACTCTTATGTGTCCAGATCTATCCGTTTCCCCCTTGTGTGATTTTTTCCCATTGCTTTAAAGGCTGAAAAGCCTTTCACCATGCTCAGGTCATATAATCATCATTTGCATGTTGCATGTTCTTGTTTTTTAAAAGATAACTTTGTATATTTAATAATGTAGTAAATGTTGGGATTTGTTCTACTTCTTGATATGAAGTGAGGATATAGTTTGATTTTCCCCCAAATGGTTAAGAAGTAATTTCAGCTCCATTTTTAAAGTAATCCATCCTTCCTGTGCTTTTTATTCCATATTTATCATAATTTAATTACATATGTGTTCTAGGGTCTGTTTCTGAGCAGTCACTTCTATTTCCTCAATAGCCGTTCTGATGCCAGCACCAGTTATTTGAATTGTATGTATTTATGCTACCAGACATCAAAATATATCAATCTCATATTCTTATTTTTCAAACTGTCTTATTTATACTTGCCCTTTTATTTTTCTAGATCAACTTTGGAATCACTTTGTCCACCCAGGATACTTTGTAATTTAATAATTGTGCTCATTCTGAATTGGATTTCTGTACTTTTTCTTAACAATGAGATTTTTTTTGCTTGGAATTTAAAACAGGTATTAGTTTATATACATGTATCCATTGTCCCCCAAAGCCCCCTCCCATCCATGGATACATGTTTATATATGTGTGGTTCAGTCCCTTAACTGTTCTGAAACTACCACAACATTGTTAATCAGCTATACCCCAGTACAAAATAAAAAGTTTGAAGTTTAAAAGATAAATAAAAAAGGATTAAAAAATAAGTATTAGTTTAAATTTATGGAAGAATAATGTGCTAAAGAATCAAGTGACTTATAATCTTAACTACAGGTATGATCGAATGATGACAACCGAATGCTGCCACAATTTGTCAGGAGGTTATTGCAGAGCCAGTCACCCCCGTCAAGTTGTGAGACTTTCACAGATTGCACATTAATATTCACTTTTTAGGTACAAAAGGAACTGAACATGTATCAAATGTTCAAATGCTTTGGTATTTTTCATTCTACATAATCAACAAGAACGTTAGCTATTCCAATGATAAAATGCTTTTCAAGATCAATTCAAAATTGCCCACTCCGGCCTCTCCAGTGGCCCACAGAATTCATCCTCCCATTGTTCTCAGGTTTGAGGAGCTGGCTAGCTCATCTCTCAGGAAGTATCCATGTCCCAGGAGCGCATGAATCACACAGCCCAAGAGGTTCTGCTAAAGTACACATGGTGTTTAACTGGCAGCAACTTCTCCATTTGCCCTCTGTGTTCACGCCATCAGATCATAACCCCGTCTGGCCTGAGACTTGCCAGTTTGTCTGGACAGAGCTGTCATCTCAATGTTGGGTTCTGCATTGGGAATATTTCAGAAATATTCAGTTTCAGCTTTTTAATGCAGAGGTTGAATGCACTTGGAAAGGCCTAGAATAGAAATGGAGCATGGGCCATTCCTCTTTAACGAGTCATCTCTTTATACCTGTGGAAAGCAACAGAGCAAGACAGGTACATTGGTGGCGAGAGTCAAAAATGCCTTAGAGACCAGGTGACACCTGAGCCAGGTATGAGGATGTGTGGCTTGAAGGGAATGGCAGTAGAGTAGGACGGATCACACATGGCAGTCAGACAGCCTGAGTTCAGACTCCAACTTTGTTGGGCTCTCTAACCATGGAATGGGGCTTCTCAGGTGGCTCAGACAGTAAAGTATATGCCTGCAACTTGAGAGACCTTGGTTTAATCCCTGGGTCGAGAAGATTCCTTGGAGAAGGGAATGGCAACCCACTCTAGTATTCTTGCCTGGAGAACTCCACGAATGGAGGAGCCTGGCAGGCTACAGTCCATGAGATCACCGAGTTGGACATGACTGAGCAACTAACGTTTCATTTTCACTGACCATGAAACAAGTCCCATAATCTTCCTATGTCTCAGTTTATATGTAAAATGAGTGTGATGCTATTTTGGACAGTTGCAGTAAGAATTGGAAATAGATACAGAAGCACCCAGAACTCACACATACTGAGAGCAATGATGATAGCTATTAAGATCAAAACTTTTTCAGGGAATGATGAGTAGGCAGGCATCTGAGAGCAGGAGATGGATGCAAGGTAGATAAAAACCAGAAGCAAGTGTGGAAACATGGGCTGCATCTAGCTGATGGGAATCCCTTGTAGGGCCTGATAAGGAGTTGAGACCTCATCCCATAGGGGCTGAAGAGGCTTTGGGAGTTCTCATTAAGGAAATGCCAGCTCTAGGATAGCACTAACACCTCGTGGTTAGCACTTGGGCTCTGAGAGTCCAGCTCCCTGCTCTACACATGCAAGCTGGGTGACCTTGGGCAAATGACTCAAACATTCTAAGCCTCAGTTCTACTTCCTATAAATTATTAACAATAAAAATACTGACCTTCTAGGACTCTTTTTTTTTAAAACTTTTTATTTTGTATTGGGAGATAGCCGTGCTAGTTTCAAGTGACCAGTGGGTGGACTCAGCCGTATATACACATGTATGCATTTTTCCCTCAAAATCCCCTCCCATCCAGGCTGCTACATAACATTGAGCAGAATTCCGTGTGCTGTACAATAATGACCTTTTAGGGCTCTTGCAAATAATATTTATTTAGTATTCACTGCATGCCTGCCAATGTTCCAAGTGCTTGACTTGTATTATCTTAAAGGAAATCATGAATTTAAAGCTTAGAGCCATGACTGGCACGTATTTAATCACTGCTGTAGGGCTGGCACAAGAGCTGATGTCATTATTTTTATTGTTTGGTCAAATCTGTATTTTAGTAAGATCCTTCTGATGATGGCACAGAGAATGGGCTGAAGTGGTTGGGCCTGGAGGCCAAGAAAACAGGTAGTTTCACAAATAAGTTTAAAAGGTCATTGCACTGTATATTTCAGATCCATGCACCTTATCTATGTTATACCTCAGTTTAATAAATGAGATAACCAATGAAACCTCTTCTCTCAGTACAACAGAGCTGTCGGCTATCACCCTGTTTATTTAACCTATACACTGAACACATCATGAGATGTGCTGGGCTGTATGAGTTACAAGCCATAATCAAGATAGGTGGGAGAAACATCAACAACCTCAGATATGCGAATGATACCACTCTAATACCAGAAAGCAAAGAGGAACTCAAGAGCCTCTTGAGGGCGAAGGAGGAGAGTGATAGAGCTGGCTTAAAACTAAATACTAAAAACTTAAGATCAGGGCATCCGGCTGCATTACTTCATGGCAGATAGAAGGGGAAAGGAGGGAGTAATAACAGATTTCCTCTTTGGGGGCTCTTAAGATCATTGCAGATAGGAACTACAGTCATGAAATCACAAAACGATTGCTTCTAGGCAGTAAAGCTATGACAAACCTAGACAGTGTTTGAAAAGCAGAGACTAAATTACTTTGCCAACAAACGTCTGTATAGTCAAGGCTATGGTCTTCCCAGTGGTTGTGTACAGTTGTGAGAGCTGAACTGTGAAGACAGAGTGCCAAAGAATTGATGCCTTCAAACTGTGGTGCTGGAGAAGACTCCTGAGAGTTCCTTGGATAGCATGCAGATCACACCAGTCAATCCTAAAGGAAATCAACCCTGAATATTCATTGGAAGGACTGATTTTGAAGCTGATGCTTCAGTATTTTGTTCACCTGATGCTAATGGTGACTCATTGGAAAAGACCCTGATGCTGGGAAAGATACTGAGGGCAGAAGGAGAAGAGGGTGTCAGAGGATGGGATGGCAGGATGATATCACCAATGCAATGGACATGAACTTGGGCAAACTTTGAGGGACAGAGAGGCCTGGCTGCTGCAGTCCATGGAATTGCAAAAAGTCGGATGACTGGGCAACTAAAGAACAACAACAAGTGAAATACTTATTTCAATGAACCATGTTTCTGAAGGACAGGAAGCCCAAGGAAGACAAACCTCTAAACTCATACAATTTTCTGACCTAGTGGATAGTTTCTCCTTGCTGGAGTTGCCTGTAGCAGTAGCGAATGAATGTAGAGGAGAGTCTGTGTCTTCCTCCAGCCCAGGAGTGCCAAGATGCTGAAACCAAGAAAGGCAGGCCCATCCGGGTGTTGTGGAGAAGGGTATTAGATGCTGGATCAGTGGCTGCCTGCCCTTCAGATCAGTTCAGTTCAGTTGCTCAAAGGTGTCTGAATCTTTGCGACCCCATGAATCGCAGCACTCCAGGCCTCCCTGTCTATCACCAACTCCCAGAGTTTACTCAAACTCATGTCTATCGAGTCGGCGATGCCATCCAGCCATCTCATCCTCTATCATACCCTTCTCCTCCTGCCCCCAATCCCTCCCAGCATCAGAGTCTTTTCCAATGAGTCAGGTCTTCGCATGAGATGGCCAAAGTACTGGAGTTTCAGCTTTAGCATCAGTCATTCCAATGAACACCCAGGACCAATTCCCCTTAGAATGGACTGGATGGATCTTCTTGCAGTCCAAGGGATTCTCAAGAGTCTTCTCCAACACCACAGTTCAAAAGCATCAATTCTTCAGCACTCAGCTTTCTTCACAGTCCCAACTCTCACATCCATACATGACTACTGGAGAAACCATAGCCTTGACTAGATGGACCTTTGTTGGCAAAGTAATGCCTCTGCTTTTCAACATGCTGTCTAGGTTGGTCATAACCTTCTTTCCAAGAAGTAAGCATCTTTTAATTTCATGGCTGCAGTCACCATCTACAGTGATTTTGGAGCTCAAAAAATAAAGTCAGCCACTGTTTTCACTGTTTCCCCATGTATTTCCCATGAAGTGATGGGACCAGATGCCATGATCTTAGTTTTCTGAATGGTGAGCTTTAAGCCAACTTTTTCACTCTCCTCTTTCACTTTCAACAAGAGGCCCTTTAGTTCCTCTTCACTTTTTGCCACGAGGGTAGTGTCATCTGCATATCTGAGGTTATTGATATTTCTCCAGGCAATCTTGATTCCAGCTTGTGCTTCATCCAGCCCAGCATATCTCATTATGTACTCTGCATAGAAGTTAAATAAACAGGGTGGCTATATACAGCTTTGACGTACTCTTTTACCTATTTGGAACCAGTTTGTTGTTCCATGTCCAGTTCTAACTGTTGCTTCCTGACCTGCATATAGGTTTCTCAAGAAGCAGGTCAGGTGGTCTAGTATTCCCATCTCTCTCAGAATTTTCCACAGTTTATTGTGATCCACACAGTCAAAGGCTTTGGCATAGTCAATAAAGCAGAAATAGATGTGTTTCTGGAACTCTCTTGCCTTTTCCATGATCCAGCGGATGTTGCTAATTTGATCTCTGGTTCCTCTGCCTTTTCTAAAACCAGCTTGAACGTCTGGAAGTTCACGGTCCACGTATTGCTGAAGCCTGGCTTGGAGAATTTTGAGCATTACTTTACTAGCATGTGAGATGAGTGCAATTGTGCAGTAGTTTGAACATTCTTTGGCATTGCCTTTCTTTGGGATTGGAATGAAAACTGACCTTTTCCTGTCCTGTGGCCACTGCTGAGTGTTCCAAATTTGTTGGCATATTGAGTGCAGCACTTTCACAGCATCATCTTTCAGGATTTGAAATAGCTCAACTGGAATTCTATCACCTCCACTAGATTTGTTTGTAGCGATGCTTCCTAAGGCCACTTGACTTCACATTCCAGGATGTCTGGCTCTAGGTGAGTGATCACACCATTGTGATTATCATGGTCGTGAAGATCTTTTTGTACAGTTCTTCTGTGTATTCTTGCCACCTCTTCTTAATATCTTCTGCTTCTGTTAGGTTCATACCATTTCTGTCCTTTATCGAGCCCATCTTTGCATGAAGCGTTCCCTTGGTCTCTCTAATTTTCTTGAAGAGATCTGTTGTTTTTCTCTATTTCTTTGCATTGATCTCTGAGGAAGGCTCTCT
Source organism: Nanger dama (assembly GCA_917880005.1). NCBI lineage: Eukaryota > Metazoa > Chordata > Mammalia > Artiodactyla > Bovidae > Nanger > Nanger dama. Next base: position 40,531,450 of record CAKJTW010000004.1, read on the forward strand.
TATCTCTCCTTGCTATTCTTTGGAACTCGGGATGATGCTTATATCTTTCCTTTTCTCCTTTGCTTTTCGCTTCTCTTCTCTCAGCTATTTGTAAGGCCTCCTCAAACAGCCATTTGCTTTTTGCATTTCTTCTTGGGGATGGTCTTGATCGCTGTCTCCTGTACAATGTCACAAACTTCCATCCATAGTTCATCAGGCACTCTGTCTATCATATCTAGCCCCTTAAATCTATTTCTCACTTCCACTGTATAATCATAAGGGATTTTATTTAGGTCATACCTGAATGGTCTAGCGCTCCCTACTTTCTTCAATTTAAGTCTGAATTTGGCAATAAGGAGTTCATTATCTGAGCCACAGTCAGCTTCTGGTCTCGTTTTTCCTGACTATATAGAGCTTCTCCATCTTTGGCTGCAAAGAATATAATCAATCTGATTTTGGTGTTGACCATCTGGTGATGTCCATGTGTAGAGTTTTCTCTTATGTTGTTGGAAGAGGATGTTTGCTATGACCAGTGCGTTCTTTTGGTAAAACTCTATTAGCCTTTGCCCTGCTTCATTCCTTACTCCAAGGCAAAATTTGCCTGTTACTCTAGGTGTTTGACTTCCTACTTTTGCGTTCCAGTCCCCTGTAATGAAAAGGACATCTTAGTTCCAAAAGGTCTTGAAGGTCTTCATAGACCTGTTCAGCGTTATGGTTGGGGCATAGACTTGGATTACCATGATATTGAATAGTTTGCCTTGGAAATGAACAGAGATCATTCTGTCATTTTTAAGATTGCATCCAAGTACTGCCTGCCCTTGGCCCTCTGTAAAGTCCACTGTTTTACAGGGCTTCCTACCTCAGGGCAGTTTTCCATTTAGGTCTTACTGAGCTGTGTCACAGGTGGGAATACTATTCAGAGTGCTTTTCTCTTTGAAGCTCATCTTATCTTTGAATGTCCTCCTGTTGTAAAACCACATTCTCATTTCTTTCTTAAGGCCACATCTAAAGCAGGTTAGTCAATACATTGACCCTTCTCGGACTGACACCAAATAGTGAAGTCACTCAGTCATGTCCGACTCTTTGCAATCCTATGGACTGTAGCCTATCAGGCTTCTCCATCCATGGGATTCTCCAGGCAAGAATACTGGAGTGGGTTACCATTTCCTTCTTCAGGGGATCTTCCCGACCCAGGGATTGAACCTGGGTGCCCCACATTGCAGGCAGACGCTTTAACCTCTGAACCACCAGGGAAGCCTAATGAAGTGGTAAGAGTGTTCAAACCAGGCAACATACTTCCCCTGCAGGTACCCTGGGAGATGTGGAATGATTTTGACCTCCGAATAAATGGGGGAATGGATTCTTAAAATCTGATACCAATTCTGTTTCTCCTCCTATTGATTGCAAAAACACAATCTAAAACAGTAGGAATTGTGAGACCAACCAGGTGATCCAGATCAAGTAATGTGCCTCCAGGGATGGAGCGTTGAGAGGGAGAGTCAACTCTGATAGAGCAGGAGGCCCAGCATTTAAAGAAGGGCATTTAAAACATTTAAACGCCTTTCGTTTCGTAGAAAATGCAATATTCATCCTAACCAACTGCTTACTTACTAACTCCCAGTTAGGTATTTAAAAAGATAAGATTAAATGTCTAGAATTCAGTGATAATTATGTAAACAAAAACCAACCTTAAATTGCCTAGAATTAGATACGGCTGTTGACACTATGCATATCTTATAAATCATTCTAATTGAGCAGGGCAGTGTTACCTTCCCAAACCTAAAAACCCGTAAGTCAAGAGAACATTCTGATTAGACGGACAGGTCTCCTTGGATACAAGCATTGAGTCTGATCTGGCCATGACAAGCATTGAGTCTGATCTGGCCATGACAGGTTCACTGATAGGCAGTTTTCAAGAACTTTTGTGAAGATAAACATGTTATGGGGATAGGTAAAAACACAGGTCATACAAAACGAAAAAAATGAAGGTTCTTTACATTTTTGTAATGCTTATACATATGCATATGCAAATTACATGTATACATATTTCTAAAGTCATACTTTGTGGCACTGTCACTGTTTTCTCTTTTAACAAATTAAGCATTTGCTATAAAAGCGGCCACACGTATTCATGTAAACATTAAAAAATACAGAATTATATACATATATATTTTTTGAAGGTATGAAAAGTTTTATTACTTACATATAATTTGAGGTCTCTAGGATGAGCAGAGCAGTCTCAGGCTGGTTCAGAATGGCTGCAGAGAGCAGGTAAAGCAGACTGGCTTGGGGCTTTTATTGTGGTTTAGAGTGGGCCAGGTGAGGACTGCCATCAGAAGGGCAGGAGAGTGGGTGGTTTGAATCTCCTGTAGGTGTTTGGGCTTCCTTATCAGCTTACCTAGGTGTGGGGCACGAGAAGCAGGTGCGAAGCTTAAAAGCTATTTGTAGTCAAATATCAGCAGAGTTTAACTCTTTATCACAAACATCATTCACACAGTCACCAGACGTGCTCTTCCAATGTTATCACTCAAATTTTTCTTAAATTTTTCTTCCCTCTCCACTCTTACTATTACTCTGTTAGTTTTAAGAAGTTATCTTTGTGTGAGTCTCTGTGATAGATTTTTTTTTAATTGAGGTTTAAATGACATATAACATGATAGCTTCAGGTGTGCAATGTAACAGTCACTATTTGTATATATTGCAAAATGATCATCACTACAATAGGTTACAGGATTTCTTTTTGTCCTGAGAACTTTAAGATCTACTTTCTTAGCAACTTTCAAGTAGGCAATATCGTGTCATTAACTATAGTAATGATGCTGTAAATTATATCTACATGATTTATATACTTTATAAAAGGAAGTTTGTACCTTTTAACTCTCTTCACCTATTTCACTTACTCCCCACCCACTGCCTCTGGAAACCACCAATTTGTTTTATGTAACTATAAGCTAGCTTGTTTTGTTTTAGATTCCAGATATGAGGAGATCATACTGTATTTGCCTTTTCTCTGTCTGACTTATTTCATTCAACATAATGCCCTCAGGGTTCATCCATGTTGTCACAAATAGCAAGGTTTCACTCTTTTTATGGCTGAATATATATACACACATTCTACATATATATATATATATACACACACAAACATGTACACACACACATGCATGCCTCACATCTCCATCCATTCATCCATCAATGGATCCATCACTTCCATATCTTGTGCTGTGTACTAAGTTGTTTCAATCACGTCCAGCTTTTTGAGACCCTATGGACTATAGCCCTCCAGGCTTCTCTGTCCTTGGGATTCTCCAGGCAAGAATGATGGAGGGGGTTGCCATGCCCTCCTCAATATCTTGGCTGTTGTAAATAATGCTGCAGTGAACACAGCAGTACATACGTCTTTTCAAGTGAGTATTTTTGTTTTGGTTTCTTTGGATAAATCTTCAGAATTGACATTACTGTATCATATGGTAGTTCTGTTTTTAATTTTTGAGGATCTTCCATACTGTAACCTTTTTTATAACGGCTGCACCAATTTACATTCTCACCGACAGTGCACAAAGATTCCCTTTTCTCCACATTTATACCAACTCTTGTCTTTTTTTACGATAGCCATTCTAACAGATGTGAGGTGGTATCTCATTGTGTTTTTTTTTTTTTTTAAAGAAAATATTTTAAAATCTTACAATATAGTATCTTGAAAAGTACAGTAGTAAAATACAACAACTGACCTACTGGGGCTGGCATCGAGTGAATAGGCAAGAAGAGTTACATGACTGAAGGAAGGAAAGGAGGTGGGAAATGGTGGAGCTGAAGGATGGTGCTGAAGGGGACTTACTATAGTATTTCCAAGGTCCACCCATGTTGTGGAATGTATCAGTTAAGTCATTCCTTTTGTGACTGAATAATATCCCATTGAATGGATATATATTACATTTTCTTTATCCATGCATCAGCTGATGGTCGTTAGGTTGTTTTTACTTCTTGTCTGTTACGAATAATGCTGCTATAAACACTCACGTACAAGTCTTTGTGGACCCGTGTTCTTAATGCTCTTATCATTAAGTATATACAAAGGAATGGATATGGTACCTCTTTGTTTAAAGCTATTTCAGGAAATGCTGGACTGTTTTCCAAAGCAGCTATACCATTTCATATTCCCACCTGCAGTGCAATGAGTGTTTCCTTTCACTTGCACCAGGAGGACTGAGGGGCTGCTGGGGGAGAGGAAACCATCTGGGCACCAGGAGGGGTTTGGGTGCCTTTGGGTGCTGGGAGCACATGCCTGCTCAACTGGGAGAGGGAGGGGACCACTGAAGGGACCAGAGGATCCATTATGATTTTGATTCACATTTCCTGATGATTAATGATGTTGATCACCTTTTCATGTAACTATTAATCTGTATGTCTTCTTTGGGAGAATGTCTATTCAGATCCTCTGCCTATTTTTAAATCAGATTTTTTTCCTGCTATTGAGTTGTATGTGTTCTTTATATATTTTGGATATTAACATTATCAGATATGTAATTATTTTCTCCCATTTGATTTTGTCTTTTCCTTTTGTTGATGGCTTTCTTTGCTTCTTAGTTTGATATAGTTTCCTTGTTTATTTTTGCTTTTGCTGCCTTTGCTTTTGGTGTTGATTTAAAAATATCATCTCTAAGACTGATGTCAAGGAGCTTACTGTCCATGTTTTCTACTAGGAGTTTTATGATTTTAGATCTTTCATTCAGGTTCTTAATACATTTTGAGTTAATTTTGTAAGTGGTATAAGATAGTGTTCCAGTGTCATTCTTTGGCATTTTGCTGTTCCATTTCCCCAGCACCATTTACTGAGGAGGCTCCCCCTTCCCCAGTGTATATTGCTGGCTCCTTTGTCATAAATTAATTGAATATATATCAAGGGTTTATTTCTGTTCCATTGATCAATGTGTCTGATTTTATACCAGTACTACACTGTTTTGGTTAATACAGCTCTGAATTATACTTTGAAATTAGAGTGTGATGCTTCCATCTTTCTCAAGATTATTTTGGCTAGTCAGGGTATTTTGTGGTTCCATACAAATATTTGGATTATTTGTTCTGTTTCTTTAGAAGATGCCATTGGAATTTTGATAGGGTTTGATAGGGTCTGGATCTGTATATTGTTTGGGATAGTATGGACGTTTTAACAATAGTAATTCTTCCAATCCATGAGCATAAAATATCTGTCCATTTACTTGTATCTTCAACTCCTTTCATTAAGGTCTTATAGTTTTCAGTGTGTAGGTCTTTCACCTCCTTGGTATTTTATTCTTTTTGATGTAATTGTAAATGGGATTATTATTGTATTAATTTCTCTGATAATTGCAGAATTCTATTTTTAACATCTGCCTTTCTGTTCTTCACATCACACTTTGCAGAGGTAGCTTTTGTTTTATAATCGGTCTATCTTCTTCCAGACATTCCAATATACGCATGTGAATATTTTTATTTCTTTGCAAATAGGATCAAACTATACTGCCTTTCTGCATTTTCCCTTTTCCAGCTAAGAGTATACTGTGGACAGTGGGCACATGTGCCCATTCAGTATGCATAAAGGTTTACCTCATTCTTTTATTAGATACATAATATAGAGTTACCTTGATTTTTTAACCTGTGGTGTTTTTCTCTGTTAGAATCAGTACTTCAGTGAACACACTCATACATGTTCTTGTACAGTTGTGTGAGTGGGTCTGTAGGGTAAATTCATTAACATGAGACTACCAGGTCAGAGGGTATGTATGCTTTGCAGTTTGATATATATTGCAACTTGCTTTTGAAAAGGAGAAACCAATTTTTACTTCCATTCAGTGTCTTAAGAATGATTGTTTTATTATATCCACATTAACTTTCTGTGTTAATATTTTTTAATCCTAACCATTCTGATAAATAAAAAATAACTTCACACTATGATTTTGATTTGTATTTTTTTCATTATAAGTAAGGTTGAATATCTTTTTTATTATAGTGGCCATATGTAGTTTTTGTTAATTGCCTTTTAATTTCATTAACCTATAATTAAATTATATTAAGGAAATTGGCATTCTTTTTATCTAAGTAGGAAATATTTTTCCCAATTTTTGTCATGTGACTTTGTAAATGGTATTTTGTATTGTAACTAATTTTCTGATGTTACATATTCAGATTTATCACTTTCCTATGGTTTCTAAGATTATAAAATAATTACTCACATGAGTGTTTATCTAACATTTTTCTCTAATATGTTTATAATTTTAAAAATACCTTTATGGTTTATTATTATATTTAAATTTTCCATTTATCTGGAATTACATTTTTTTATGAAGTGAATTAGAGATGCAGCTTTGTTTTTTTCTCTGATGGCTAAACAATTGCCCCACCATCTCTCCTCACTTTCACTGTATACTAAATTTCCATATGTATTAGAATCCATATCCTGGGTATACAGATATACAGCATAAACACCGCAAACACAGCACATAATCTTCAAAAACAGATGTGTGAAGTTATAATCAGTACTGACTAGTGGTTTGCTACTTATTGACACCTTGAGGCAAAGAATAAAAAACTGCCCACATTCTTAAAGACAATGGCATGCAAGCTAGTAAAGAACACCTATTTCCACCTATGTGCAGGGTTTGTTTTTCCTCACATCAGTGACCCAGCAGTTTATTAGATCACAACCTTCTAGTCAGGAACGCATTTTTGTTTCTCATTTAATCTTAGGCATTGATGGTCTTATAAAAGCTGTTAAGTAATAATAATGTTGGGCACTTATATTGTACTTTTCATCCCTAAGTACTATCTAAACATTAACTAATTAAATGCATTGATGAAAGGAAAGGATTTGCAGACTTCATCAGGAAAGCTGATATCTGGTCGCACACCTGGGAGGGCGTGATTCCTGAAAAGTATTAACTCTCTCTTTGAATGGCTCTCAGCAAGCAGAGGAATAAAAGCTGGTGACATTATTTTACTTCTTTTGAAAATTTCCTTGGGTATCTTCTAATTAGTCTGGTTAAACTCACCTTTTATCTATCTTCCCAGACATTTCCTTTCTACATTCCTGGGGGTATTCAACAAGCTTCTTTTGATGTTTTCCCTGTCTGTTAGTTACAAAATCATAGGATCTTCAAGCTGAGAGAAATCCTGATTGATCATCTAGTTTTTAATAACTTAGTATGATCACTTTATTTTGTAGGTGAGGAAACTGAGGCATGGAGAAATTAAGGGACTTATTAAAAAGGTCAGACAGCTTAGTGGGGATAGAACTGAGAAGAGAAGTCAAGATGTTTAGCTCCCATTTCAGATCCCAAATCAGTTTCAATCCTTTTTTTCTCTTTGTGAGCGTCTGAGTTGCTTTTCCCTTTAAAAAAATTTTTTTTTATTTAAACTCCATCCTTTACATACTTCTCCTTTCGTTCTTTGCTTTCTACCTTTTATGTCTTTCCTAACTCTTAGTGGGTCATTCCCATGCATGATCATGGAACATTGCTTTAATTTCTCTTCTGTTTCTCTACTTATTTAAACATGGCATCTTTTGTTGTTGGTAAGATGTCCTCAACAGGTCCCTCTGAAAAGCACTGTTTCTTCACATTCTCTTACATAAGCGCTTTCAGGGAGTTGATTTAGTTTGCTTTGGTTTTTGCCAGCCATAGTTGCTTCTTCCTTTAATAAAGTTACTTCTCTTGGTAAATAGCCTAGGGTTTAAGTTAATAAGTCCATTTTCATCATATAATTTCATGTTACTTTATCTTTTTTAATTTTTTTAATTGAAGTTCATGTTACTTTAATTCATGAATTTCCCAGTCCTTCAATAATAAGAATGATACTCCATGTTTAGAAATTTACACAAGATGTGACTACTTAAGAGAATTTTTGTACAAGGAATAAATATGTTGGAAAATAAATCCTTACATAAGCCAAAGACAGATCCAGTTCAGATCAAAACTGTGGGAGTAAACCTGGACCAATCTAGACTGTGCATCTTATTTCCATGCAGGGACTGAGACAGTTTAGAAATCCTCCATTTCTATATGATAGCTCCGTGGGTATCCAGTGACTTCAGGATTCTCAGGCTGAACCAAACCCCAAGGCTGCACTCTGACCCTAGATGCCCTCATTAGGGCCTCTTCTGAGAGTAGTGAAGAATACTTAAGGAGATGGGAGTGGGGGTGCCAACGCCTGAACATAACCCAGCTGGGTGATCTTAGCTCCCCATCACCTCCCTGGGCCTTGTATGTCTATGTGTGTTAGTCGCTCAGTTGTGTCAGACTCTTTGCAACTCCGTGGACTATAGCCTGCCAGGCTCCTCTGTCCATGGGATTCTCCAGGCAAGAATACTGGAATGGGTTGCCATTCCCTTCTCCAGGGGATCTTGCTAACCTGGGGATCGAACTCCGATCTCCTGCATTGCAGGCAGATTCTTTGCCATCTGAGCTACCAGGGTGCTCCCCATTGCCTCTCCGGGCCCCTTTAGCCAAGTTAAAGAAACCATTTAAAGCAACGGTCCCCAGCCCCTGGGCCACGGACCAGTATTGGACATGGCCTGTTAGGAACTGGGCCACAGAGCAAGAGGTGAGTGGCAGCAAGCAGCAAGCTAAGCTTCATCTCTATTTACAGCTGCTCCCCATTGCTCATATTCCTCAGCCTCCTGTCACATCAGTAGCAGCATTAGATTCTCATAGGAGCATGATCTCTATTGTGAACTACACATGTGAAGGCCCTAGGTTGCTCATTTCTTATGAGAATCATCCCCAAACCATCCCCCTCCCACCATATCCTACCCAACCTTTCACTGTTGTCAGTCGCTCATGTCTGACTCTTTGCAACCCCATAAATGGCAGCATCCCAGGCTTTCCTGGCCTTCACTATCTCCCGGAGTTCAATCATACTCATGTCCATTGAGTCAGTGATGCCATCTCATCTTCATCTCTGGTCTGTGGAAAATTTTTTTCCATGAAATGGTCCCTGGTGCCAAAAGCTTGGGGGCTGCTAACTTAGAGCCTTTCCTTGTATACTATTCAGTGAGTAATAATGACATACCTGGGCCAAAATGAATAGTTGTGACCTAAATCAGATTTATATTAGACACATAGCTAATTAACTCAGTAGAGAAGTAAGATTCTGCTGATCGTACCATAAGAATTTCCTGAACTGTCTCAACTTAAAATATCTTAATCTACTTTCCCCGTAAATAGTATGCATGCATTTATATGAGACCATATGGCCTGCTTTGGGGCTCAATATGTGGGCCACATAATTGTACTTAATCTTTGCAAATACTTCTACTGAAGTTCGGTGAGGTTATGGCTTCACAAGCCTATAGCCATTGAGGCACTTTCCATAATGTGGAAAAGCTGAAGTAGACCCCATCCTATATATTTTTGTGAATTAAGAAATTTATGTTCTTGGGTTCAGCTTTACCATTTAGCCATTGGAGAAAGTTGAAATCTTTTAGTCCCTGAGATAGTTTCTACCAGGATTCAAAGTATAATTTGGTAGGAATCGTGATCGCCACTTACAAATCGACCCAATTACGTCCAACCCAGACAACCCAAATTATAACATAGTTTACAGAATCTAAGTAGAGATTGTCACCCTTGGGAGAGAATCAGATAAAAGCTCAATGTTGACATCATAATCCACCATGAGTGAAGTATTTGATTAGCCAGAACCTTCATCCTGTTAGAACAGTCCCATAATGGATAAAGAAGTGTGTGGAGCAGCTAATTGGAGAAGACACAGTTTCCTGTTTTTCTGTAAACATCCCAGCATTGAGCCATGATAAGGAGCTTTAAGGCTAATTATGTAGAAATGGGATTTTAACAAACTTTTTGAAATAGGAAAATCCCCTATGCCTTTTATTTTCTATTTTTAAGAAAAATAATATGGTAGTATGCTTTTTATTTTCTGTTTTTAAGGATTTATTACTAAGAGGAATAAAATTAAACTAGACTTACTATGGTGATATTTTACAATATATACAGATACCAAATCATTACAATGTATACCTGAAACTAATATTACATATCAATTTTTTTAAGAAAAAGGAGTAAAATTTAGAATCAAATGAGAATTCAGAATTATTCTTGCATGTGTTAGCTTTTCAAACTTGAGCAGACTCCACAGACTGTTTTTCCTAAATCTTCAGGAACTCACCGGGCCTAGATCACCAACCATCACTGTGCCCACCTGTTAACGCTAAGAAATGTCACTCAGAAAGAAAATAGTGAGTGCTGTCTTTCAGAATCCTCTGGCCAAGCAAATGCAAACGAAATTATATTTGAAATCATTTCACAGTGTGTGACCATTTTGATTCTTCCATTTCACTAAGCTCACTTGTTACTAGTGAGTGGCAGGTGGCTTTGTTGAACAGGAATGGGGTCTTTTGGTTAGACTTTCAGAGGAGGGGCCGTTTGTCAAGTGCAGCAGCCCTCCCCATCAAAGTCTTCCCAACAATTGTCCAGAATCTAGATGCTACACAATGGCGGAGGAGTGCCAGCATTGAAAGGGAAGGTAACTTGGCAGATAAGGGGGAAGGAATTTGCCGATGCATACATTCAATGAGAAGGAGAGTTTTCTTTCTTGTTTCTTGTCTAAGTCCCCCAATGCTCCTTCTTTCTCCCAGTGTAGATTTTGAATTTTGCGGTGGTGCCAAGGGAGTGAAGGTAACGGACATAAAAGAATCATTTGTGCCCTTTTCCCAATCCCACAGATCTCTATTGGCTGCAGACCTTGAACATGACACTGCAATTTCCTGGTGCCACACATGAGTAATGAGCAGCTGTTTCTGAAACTGTGGTTTGGAGAAGGCAGCACTAGGTTATTTTTTAACTTAATTGTAATTTTTGATTGCTCTGCAAGAAGGCAAATCAAATAAAGTCTGTTGTCTTAGTCTGCAAGAAAGCCGTAGGCCTCAAATTCCAGTGCTGACCATCTTGACCAGAATAGAAGAGGGGGGAAAATGTGTGTGTCCTTGAGCTGGAAGTTCGACCAGCAGCTTTCATGGGCTACTGTCACACAAGAAGGGTAAGCATATTTGGTGTATTTGTCAGTTTGTGGGATCATGGAAAGTGACATTTGACTATTCCTTGAGTTCTAGAAGTACCTGAGTTGATAGAGTGAAAATAATTTGTAGAGAGACTGCGAAAGTCAAAAATAGAAAACTCTTAAAGAAGATATCAGCTTGATACTGCATTTGTTTTTACTATACAGTGCAATGAAACAGACACATAATTTTAAGTTACAAATGGAAGTGTGTTTTCTTTGAACACAAAGTCCCTATGATACCCCTGGAATAATCATATATGCAGTACCTCCAAATTAAGTCAGACTAGGACTTTCTTTCATACAGGAAATTAAGTTTAATTGAAAAGAGAAGCAGACTATTTCACTGTGTTTTGAACATACGCCTTTTTCTCAAGGAGATAGAACAATTTGGTATATGGAGAAGATGAGGAAGATTGAGGAGGTGGATGAAGAGCTACCTATGTTTTCTGCTAATTACTTTGTCATGATTTGGTTCACATTAACAGGCACTTGGGGAAAAGAACTAAGCCTAGGATAACTGAACCTCATCTCAGAGGATTGTTTCACCAGCACTTACAACATATCCAAATGAGTGCCTGATTAACAAACCACCAGTCTTCTAAATGCTAAAGCTGAATGTCCTTGTGACTTGGGATGGAAGGATGTAAAGTTATATTAACCTGTGACCAGGAAAAAGTGAAAAGAAAGGCTCCTCAAGCTTTGGTCTTCCTGGTGTTTGTGGAATATGGTCCTAACCTCAACATCCCACCAGGTTGGCTAGGAAAGTGGGAATAAAAAGCAGGATTCTTGAGGGCAGAAGGAGATGGTAGGACATCTTCTTTTTAAGCAAGTATCTCAAGTAAAGATATAGCTGTGAGATATGAGCTCCAGATACCTGGAGCCTGCTTCTGTTAGTGCTGAAGCCTCTAGACCAGAAGCTAGAATAGCTTCTGAGTGTTGCTAGTTGTTATATTCAAAACAAGATTCAGTTCAGTTCAGTCGCTCAATCGTGTCCGACTCCGGCCTCCCTGTTCATCACCAACTCCCAGAGTTCACTCAGACTCACGTCCATCGATCCGTGATGCCATCCAGCCATCTCAACCTCTGTCGTCCCCTTCTCCTCCTGCCCCCAATCCCTTCCAGCATCAGAGTCTTTTCCAATGAGTCAACTCTTCACATGAGGTGGCCAAAGTACTGGAGTTTCAACTTTAGCATCATTCCTTCCAAAGAAATCCCAGGGTTGATCTCCTCAGAATGGACTGGTAGGATCTCCTTGCAGTCCAAGGGACTCTCAAGAGTCTTCTCCAACACCACACTTCAAAACCATCAATTCTTCGGCACTTAGCCTTCTTCACAGTCCAACTCTCACATCCATACATGACCACAGGAAAAACCATAGCCTTGACTAGATAGACCTTAGTCGGCAAAGTAATGTCTCTGCTTTTGAATATGCTGTCTAGGTTGGTCATAACTTTCTTCCAAGGAATAAGTGTCTTTTAATTTCATGGCTGCAGTCACCATCTGCAGTGATTTTGGAGCCCCCTAAATAAAGTCTGACCCTGTTTCCACTGTTTCCCCATCTATTTCCCATGAAGTGATGGGACCGGATGCCATGATCTTGGTTTTCTGAATGTTGAGCTTTAAGCCAACTTTTTCGCTCTCCTCTTTCACTTTCATCAAGAGGCTTTTTAGTTCCTCTTCACTTTCTGCCATAAGGGTGGTGTCATCTGCATATCTGAGGTTATTGATATTTCTCCTGGCAATCTTGATTCCAACTTGTGTTTCTTCCAGCCCAGCGTTTCTCATGATGTACTCTGCATATAAGTTAAATAAACAGGGTGACAATATACAGCCTTGACGTACTCTTTTACCTATTTGGAACCAGTCTGTTTTTCCATGTCCAGTTCTAACTGTTGCTTCCTGACCTGCATACAGATTTCTCAAGAGGCAGGTTAGGTGGTCTGGTATTCCCATCTCTTTCAGAATTTTCCACAGTTTCTTGTGATCCACACAGTCAAAGGCTTTGGCATAGTCAATAAAGCAGAAATAGATGCTTTTGTGGAACTCTCTTGCTTTTTCCATGATCCAGCGGATGTTGGCAATTTGATCTCTGGTTCCTCTGCCTTTTCTGAAACCAGCTTGAACACCAGGAAGTTCACGGTCACGTATTGCTGAAGCCTGGCTTGGAGAATTTTGAGCATTACTTTACTAGCATGTGAGATGAGTGCAATTGTGCGGTAGTTTGAGCATTCTTTGGCATTGCCTTTCTTTGGAATTGGAATGAAAACTGACCTTTTCCAGTCCTATGGCCACTGCTGAGTTTTCCAAATTTGCTGGCATATTGAGTGCAGCACTTTCACAGCATCATCTTTCAGGATTTGAAACAGCTCAACTGGAATTCCATCACCTCCGCTAGCTTTATTCGTAGTGATGCTTTCTAAGGCCCACTTGACTTCACATTCCAAGATGTCTGGCTCTAGATTAGTGATCACATCATCATGATTATCTGGGTCATGAAGATCTTTTTGTACAGTTCTTCCATGTATTCTTGCCACCTCTTCTTAATATCTTCTGCTTCTGTTAGGTCCATACCATTTCTGTCCTTTATTGAGCCCATCTTTGCATGAAATGTTCCCTTGGTATCTCTAATATTCTTGAAGAGATCTCTAGTCTTTCCCATTCTGGTCTTTTCCTCTATTTCTTTACCCTTTACCTTTACCTTTACCCTTTGAAATCAGTATGTATGAAGTTTTCTTTCCTATAATATTAAAGAAATGTTCATCGATTCTAAAATACACTTACAGAGTATTACCTTGCTTTTCTGGAGAAAAAAATTCCAGCAACTTCAGCACTTTGGAACATGGCCCTGAACCTTACCTGACAAATAGGAAGACCAATTACTTAAGTGTAAAGAAGCCGAAGAGAGTGTCTAATTAGCTGAGCTGCCACCAAGTTCATGTGTTCTTTGTTCTCCTCCCCAAATCACACAGCGGAATGATTCAAAATGTTGTGGCACAAAAATAGCACAGATATGACTGTTGCAGCAAAGGAAAAAGACTGGAAAGCATCCTCAATCATTGAGCAAGAAACTAGATGCCTGGCAGAGAGAGGGTATTTAAGACTAGTGTGAGTTTCAGTCTGCCTTTAAGCAATTTACATTTTTAGGTTGCTTTACATAAAATCGCCATTTTTATAAGTGAAATCACCATTTTACTTTTATGGGCAAAATCACCATTTTATAGGTAGTACCTCCACTTTTATATTTTCAGTCTACAGTTGGAAAAGCAAATCACATGTTAAAGGATAGCAAAAATACAGGAGAATATCAATTTCCATATTAAATTGTGTGGTTATAAAAATAAGTTATATGAAGCACAAGCGATCCATGGCAGGTGAAGTAGCCAAAGATGACTGTCCAGATCAAGCCAGAATAGATCTGAGCCATGAATCCTGGGTGGCATTTAAGTAAGTGTTAAGAGAAGTGAAACTCCAGATAGAAGAAATACATTGGCGAAGGCACAGAAGCAAGAACAAGCATATTCTACATAGGGAAAAGTTCCCTCACAACAGAACATAAATACCAAGGAATAGAAAGTGAATTTGGATAGACAGTGTGGAATTAGCCTATGGAGACCCTTGTACACGAGGCAAAATATAAGCTCCAGTTTTGTCTAGTTCATGCTTCTATCAATAGCCAAGTATATTCAATGCCGACTGTGCATTGAATTCAGCAAATTCAGTGCAATTTTCTGAAATGAATGAATGAAGAATTTTTACTAATGGTAAAATAAGAATTCAACCAAAGGTTTGAGGGAAGAGATAACACAATGAAAGTAATGTATAAACCTGATTAGTATAAATGTTGGATAGATTTGAGGAAAAAGGCTATCATCCATAAATAAAACCAGAATCTTATTTCATTATTAAATCAGGACTTCCTTGGTGGCACAATGGATAAGAATCCGCCTGCCAATGCGGGGAACATAAGTTTGACCTTTGGTCCAGGAAGATTCCACATGCAGCGGAGCAACTGAGCCAGTGCACCACAACTACTGGGCCTGCACTCTAGGGCCTTCGAGCTGCCAGACTGAGCCTGCATGCTGCTGAAGCGTGCATGCCTAGAGCCCATGCTCCACAACAAGAGAAGCTACTGCAGTGAGAAGCCCACATACTGCAGTGAAGAGCAGCCCTCACTCACTGAAGCTAAGGGAAACCACATAAAGCAATGAAGATTCAGTGCAGCCAAAAATAAATAAATTTTTAAAAAAATCAACATTAACCCTGAAACATTATGATAAGTGAAATAAGTCAGTCATAGAACACCACATATTGTATTATTCTATTTACATGAAATAGCCAGAGTAGGTAAAATTATGAAGACAGAAAGTAGAAATTGCTTGTGGGATGGGTTAGGGAGAAAAGATTAGTGACTGCTAATGAGTGTGGGGATTTGGAGGAGAGTGGAGAAAATGTTCTAAAACTGACTGGTAATGGTACAAGAAACATCTGGAGTAACAGGCAAATTTGGCCTTGGAGTACAGAATGAAGCAGGGCAAAGGCTAATAGAGTTTTGCCAAGATAACGCAAAGGTCATAGCAAACACCCTCTTCCAACAACACAAGAGAAGACTCTACACATGGACATCACCAGATGGCCAACACCAAAATCAGATTGATTATATTCTTTGCAGCCAAAGATGGAGAAGCTCTATGCAGTCAGCAAAAACAAGATCGGGAGCAGACTGTGGCTCAGATCATGAACTCCTTATTACCAAATTCAGACTCAAATTGGAGAAAGTAGGGAAAACCGCTAGACCATTCAGGTATGACCTATATCAAATCCTTTATCATTATACAGTGAGAGTGAGATATAGATTTAAGGGACTAGATCTGATAGACAGAGTGCCTGATGAACTATGGATGGAGGTTCGTGACATTGTGCAGGAGACAGGGATCAAGATCATTCCCAAGAAAAAGAAATGCAAAAAGCAAAATGGCTGTCTGAGGAGGCCTTACAAATAGCTGTCAAAAGAAGAGAAGTGAAACACAAATGAGAAAAGGAAAGATATACCCATTGAATGCCGAGTTCCAAAGAATAGCAAAGGTGAGATAAGAGAGCCTTCCTCAGTGACCAGTGCAAAGAAATAGAGGAAAACAACAAAATGGCAAAGACTAGAGATCTCTTCAAGAAAATTAGAGATACCAAGAGAACATTTCATGCAAAGATGGGCTCAATAAAGGACAGAAATGGTATGGACCTAATACAAGGAGAAGATATTAAGAAGAGGTGACAAGAATACACAGAAGAACTGTACAAAAAAGATCTTCATGACCAAGATAATCATGATGGTGTGATCACTCACCTAGAGCCAGACATCCTGGAATGTGAAGTCAAGTGGGCCTTAGAAAGCATCACTACGAACAAAGCTAGTGGAGGTGATGGAATTCCAGTTGAGCTATTTCAAATCCTAAAGGATGATGTTGTGAAAGTGCTGCACTCAATATGCCAGCAAATTTGGAAAACTCAGCAGTGGCCACAGGACAGGAAAAGGTCAGCTTTCATTCCAATCCAAAAGAAAGGCAATGCCAAAGAATGATCAAACTACCGCACAATTGCACTCATCTCACATGCTAGTAAAGTAATGCTCAAAATTCTCCAAGCCAGGCTTCAGCAATACGTGAACAGTGAACTTCCTGGTGTTCAAGCTGGTTTTAGAAAAGGCAGAGGAATCAGAGATCAAATTGCCAACATCCACTGGATATGGAAAAAGCAAGAGAGTTCCAGAAAAACATCTATTTCTGCTTTATTGACTATGCCAAAGCCTTTGACTGTGTGGATCACAAGAAACTGTGGAAAATTCTGAAAGAGATGGGAATACCAGACCACCTGACCTGCCTCTTGAGAAACCTGTGTACAGTCAAGAAACAACAGTTAGAACTGGACATGGAAAAACAGACTGGTTCCAAAAGGTAAAAAAGAGTACGTCAAGGCTGTGTATTGTCACCCTGTTTATTTAACTTCTATGCCGAGTACATCATGAGAAACGCTGGGCTGGATGAACCACAGGCTGGAATCAAGATTGCCGGGAGAAATATCAATAACCTCAGATATGCAGATGATACCACCCTTATGGCAGAAAATGAAGAACTAAATGGCCTCTTGTGTAAAGTGAAAGAGGAGAGGGAAAAAGTTGGCTTAAAGCTCAACATTCAGAAAACGAAGATCATGGCATCCAGTCCCATCACTTCATGGAAAATAGATGGAGAAGCAGTGGAAACAGTGGCTGACTTTATTTTGGGGGCTCCAAAGTCACTGCAGATGGTGATTGCAGCCATGAAATTAAAAGATGCTTACTCATTAGAAGGAAAGTTATGACCAACCTAGATAGCATATTAAAAAGCAGAGACATTACTTTGCCAACAAAGGTCCGTCTAATCAAGGCCATGGTTTTACCAGTGGTTATGTATGGATGTGAGAGTTGGACTATAAAGAAAGCTGAGCATCAAAGAATAGATGCTTTTCTGAGCATCAAAGAATAGATGCTTTTGAAGTGTGGTGTTGGAGAAGACTCTTGAGAGTCCCTTGGACTGCAAGGAGATCCAACCAGTTCATCCTAAAGGAGTTCAGTCCTGGGTGTTCATTGGAAGGACTGATGTTGAAGTTGAAACTTCAATACTTTGGCCACCTGATGCAAAGAACTGACTCATTTGAAAAGACCTTGATGCTGGGAAAGATTGAGGGCAGGAGGAGAAGGGGACGACAGAGGATGAGATGGTTGGATGGCATCACTGACTCAATGGACATGAGTTTGGGTGACCTCCGGGAGTTGGTGATGGACAGGGAGGCCTGATGTGCTATGATCCCTGGGGTCACGAAGAGTTGAACATGTATGAGTGACTGAACTGAACTGAAGCTCTTGTTGGTAATACCTTTTGCAAATGTCTTCTCCCAGTTTATAGGTTATCTTTTTGTTTCATTTATGGGTTTGTTTGCTGTGCAAAAGCTTATAAGTTTGATTAGGTCCCATTTGTTTATTTTTGCTTTTATATCTGTTACCTTGGGAGACTAACCTAAGAAAACATGGGTACAATTTATGTCGGAGAATGTTTTGCCTATATTCTCTTCTAGGAGTATCATGTCATATTTAAGTATTTAACCCATTTTGAGTTTATTTTTGTATATGGTGTGAGGGTGTGTTCAAACTTAATTTGTATGCAGCTGTTCACCTTTCCCAGCACTACTTGCTAAAGGGGCTGTCTTTTCCCTGTTTTATATTCTTGCCTTCTTTGTCAGGATTTATTGACCATAGGTGTGTGGGTTTACTTCTGGCTCTCTGTTCTGTTCCGTTGATCCATATGTCTCTTTCTGTGCCAGCACCACACTGCTTTGTTTACCGTAGCTTTGTAGTATTGTCTGGGGTGAGGTGAAGTCGCTCAGTTGTGTCCGACTCTTTGCAACCCCGTGGACTGTAACCTACTAGGCTTCTCTGTCCATGGGATTCTCCAGGCAAGAATACTGGAGTGGGTTGCCATTTCCTTCTCCAGGGGATCTTCCCAACCCAGGGATCGAACCCTGGTCTCCCGCATTGGAGGCAGACGCTTTAACCTCTGAACCACCAGGGAAGCCCCTGTAGTATTGTCTAAAGTCTGATAAAGTTAATGCTTCCTGCTTTGTTCTTTTCCTCAGGATTACTTTGGGAAATCTGGGCTTTTTATCATTCTGTATAGATAATTTTTGTATTATCTGTTCTGATTCTTTGAAAAATGTCATGGGTAATTTGATAGGGATCATATTAAATCTGTAGATTGTTTTGGGTAGTATTGCCATTTTAACAATATTAATTCTTCCAATCCAAGAGCATGGGATATCTTTCTGTTTCTTGGAGTCATCTTCAGTTTCCTTTATTGATGTTTTGTTGTTCTCAGAATATAAGAATGCTGGAGTAGATAGTGATTCCTTTTCCAAGGGATCTTTCCAACCTAGGGATTGAACCCAGGTCTCCCACATTGCAGGCAGATTCTTTACTGTCTGAGCCACCAGGAAGGGCCAATAGATTTCAGGATTATCATTTCTGGTTCTGTGAAAAATTTCTCAGTTAATTTGATAAGGATCACATTAACTCTGTAGATTACTTTGGGTAGTATAGCCATTTTAACAGTATTAATTCTTCCAATCCAAGAGCATGGGATATCTTTCTATTTCTTTGAATCATCTTCAATTTCCTTTATTAATGCTTTGTAGTTCTCAGTATATAATCTTTCACCTTCTTGGTGGGGTTTATTAGTAAGTATTTTATTTTACTGTTTTGATGTAGTTTTAAAAGGGGTGGTTTTTACATTCTCTTTCTGATATTTCATTGTTAGTGTATAATGAAATTGCAGAATACATTTTTATATTCCTTATAGTCTTTTACTTTTGTATTATCAGCCACTACTATTTTTTACCCTAACCTTGTAATATCTCTTTAAGTATGATTTACTGCTCTCAGATGTTATTTTTATGTAGAATTGTCATTTTAATTATATTCATTTGAAAGTATCCAGCTATTTCCAAATTAAATTCAATCTTCATTTTTTTCTTATATCAATATCAGCATGTTATATGCATGTGACTCAGTAAGAGAGAAATAAAGGCAGATTTTATCTTGTTAGTATACGAACTGCTAAAGTCTTTGAAGCCTGTACGTTCTTAGTTAAGTGAGGGGGCGGCTCTGATGAACCATCGGCTCCAAACTCAGGAATGTTTGAGTGGAGGGAACTGGGGGAGGCAGCCAGACTCAAGACAAGACACTGGGACCTCGTGGAGACAAGTGTCAGTTGAAGAGCACATGTCTCAGCAGGAGCCAGCAGCCTCTACTCATAGTCGGGATCATCATCATGTTGGAATCCAGGCCTGGTTTTGCCAGATCTAATGATTTTTCAAAAGAAGCCAAAAATCTGAATTTTTATGTAACCCCCAATTATTAAATTGGCTCATTTTTTTAAACACTAAGAAATTTTAAAAAACATCTTCAGGCTAAATATAGTCCTCTGCTGCCAAATTGCAACTTCTGTTATTATGATATGTAGCAGCAGCAAGAGAAACCTATTTTTCCACATTTGTTACATGTTCTTAGGTGAGCTGGTGAAAAAACTATCCTATTAACTCATTAGGAAACACATATTATTGAATATATAACGTAACATAAAATTCTACATCAGTAGTTACCCTGTATGTTTTCAATCTGTTTTGGGAAATCCGCCACACTCCTCGTATACTACACCATAACTATGTCTGTGAAAGTAGGCTTGCCCGTTTGTTGGTCCTCTATCCGCTACAACACACTACAGAAAAAGAGCAATACAAAAGACGTTTCAACATCTTCATTTTTCAACCCCCAGTGGTTTAAGCCAGAGAGTTCTTTCGGGGCGAAAATACTATGTCTTTTCTTTCTCAGAGTTGCTGAGAAATTATAATTAGAGGTTTTCCTGTTGTGTAAAGGAAAGGAATTCCAGTCCTGCATGTACAAGACTTTTTGTTCTCAACAAATTTGGTTTCTTCCCTGTTTGTTTCTCTTTCTGCAGGTAATAGAGGAAAGCTGGCTCCATTCTTGGGCAAGGTCATTAAATTTGCCACCTCTCATGTGTACAGCTGCAGTCTTTGTAGCCAGAAGGGGTTCATCTGTGAAATCTGTAACAATGGAGAGATCCTCTACCCTTTTGAGGATATTTCAACAAGCAGGTACAGAATCTCTTGTCTTACAACAGTATACCTGAATATGTCACATGCGGTGTTATTGGGCCAGATCGGGCCAACTTTTAGTCAAGCACTGTGTCTCTGTCTCTGCATCAGATGTCCCATTTTCCTGGAGAATATTTTTTACCCTTTGATTTCCTACATTTATTGCCAACTCACCTTACTTCCTTTATCCAGAATGATATACCAAAGTTGCAAAAAAACCATAGTCTAGATCTGCCTTATTTGGTAACAAAGAGTATTCAGCTTCATTTTTAGAATAAAGATGGGGGTAGAAGAATTCTCACAACCATCCCAGGGTCAAGTGATAGGCTATGGAAATCGTAGTCTCAGAGGAAGACCCAAACTGGATGGATGACTAGGAAGAAAACCAGAGGACATTGGTGAACAGCTGTCTAGCTCACCACATGCTCTTCTCTATAGATGCACTACAGCCTAGTGATGAAAGTTTTAGGATCCAAAGGAGAGAAAAGTGGGAGTCCATGTGGGATTATTTTTCTAACCAAAGTAATATTTGGGTATCATCACTTCCATTGATTGATGGATGATTTTTTTTCCCCTGACTTAAGAGCAGGGTTTTTCCTGTTGCCTGTTTCCTGAGTCATAAAATGATACGTATCACTTTTCCTTTCATTCCAAAAGTGTAATAGGAATATACATTGTTTGTGCATAAATGCATTGGCTTCTCTGGGCATGAATGCCATGGCTCATTTCCCACCCTGCTGGGCTCACTTACTCTGTGGTTCAGAATA
This sequence comes from Nanger dama, assembly GCA_917880005.1. Lineage (NCBI taxonomy): Eukaryota > Metazoa > Chordata > Mammalia > Artiodactyla > Bovidae > Nanger > Nanger dama. Next base: position 40,552,947 of record CAKJTW010000004.1, read on the forward strand.
GAAGGTGAGGCACTTAGCCAGGGGGAGTTGAAGCATGTGTGGTAAAGCTCAGATATTAAGAGTCCACTCAGCCCTTCTGGCCTCTTCTTAAACCCAAAGACTATTTGTAAACGTCTAGGTCCCACACACAGAAAGACACATAAACATAAGATTCCCTACACACACACACACACACACACACTCCTGCCTCCAGTTTCCTGAGTACTGTTATTTAGCTCATAGCCTAAAGATTATACACTTCTTAAAAATGTATACCACACAAAAACTTGTATGCAAATGTTCATAGCAACAGTATTCATAGTAATCAAAAATTAAAAACAATATAAATGCCTATCAGCTAATGACTAGATAAACAAAGTGTGATATATTCACATAGTGAAATATTATCCCATCTAAAAAGGAATGAAGTATATGCTGCGGAGTGACTGAACCTTGAAGCCATTATGCTAAGTGCAAGAAGCTAGACACAAAAGGCCACATATGTTCTATTTATATGAAATGTACCCAAAAGACAAATCTGTAGAGACAGAAAGAGATTTGTAGGTGCCTAGAGCTTGGGGAAGGGGGAAAGAGAATAACTACTAATGAGCATAGATTTATTGGGGGGGGATACAAATGTTCTAGAATTGGATAGTTATGATGGTTAAACAGTCTTGTGAATATACTAAAAAGCAGTGAATTTTACACTGTAAAAGAGCGAGTTTTATGTGAATTATACTGCAATAAAAATGTTTAATAAAAAAGTAAAAATTAAAAAAATACTTCCAACTGAATATATTTTGGGCCATAAAAGAAGTCTCAATAAATTTAAAAGATTGAAACCATACCAGATGTGTTCTCTGAAACATGGAATTAAGATCTCCAGTAGAAAAAAATTTTGAAAAACCCCAAAGTATTTGGAAATCAAATAATGTGCTCTAAAAACTCATGTGTCAAAGAAGAAATCCACAAGAGAAAATTTTTTTAAAAGTTGAGAGCATTAAGTTCACCATTTTAATGTATCAATTTTTAAAATAATTTTTGTAAGTCTTTATTGAATTTGTTACAATATTGCTTCTGTTCTGTGTTTTGGTGTTTTTGGCTATGAAGCATGTAGAATCTTAGCTCCCCAACCAGGGATTGAACCTGCAACCCCTGCATTGGAAGGTGAAGTCTTAAACACTGCCAGGGACATCCTTAAAATATTTTTAAATGAATGAAAGTGAAATACAAAATATCAAAATGTATGGAATGCAGCTTAAGTAGTTCTTTGAGAGAAATTTATAGCTATAAACACCTATATCAGAAAAGCGGGAAAAAGGTCTCAAATTAATAAACTAAAATTCCACTTTAAGAAACTTACGAAAAGCAAAGTAAATCCAAAGCAAGCAGGAGGAAAGAAAGAGTTAAGATTAGAGAAGATATCAATGAAATGAAAAACAATAAGTCAATGAAACCACAAATTGGTTCTTTGAAAAGATTAACAAACTTGATAGCCTTTTAGGAAGGCCGCCAAACAATTAAGAAAGAAGATACAGATTGCCAGTATCAGGAAAGAAAAAGGGTATAGCAATTAAAAGAATTTTTAAGAGGCAATATAAACAACTTCATCCCAACAAGTTAGACAACTTAGATTACATGGATAAATTCCTAGAAAGACAAAGTACCAAAACTAACTCAAGAAGAAATAGAAATATGAAGAGGCCTTCAACAAAAAATTGAAATAGTTTTTTCTTCTTCTTCCCATGAAGAAGTCAGAAGGCTTCACTGGTGAATTTTGTTGAATATTTGAAGAAATAATACCAATTCTTTACACCATGATAAAGAGGGGCATTATATAATGATAACTGGATCAGTTCTTCGAAAAATAAAAAACAATCTTTAGTGTATCTGAACAGAGAGTCAAAACTGCATGAGGCAAAAACCAACAACTGCATGAAGAAACAGATGAATCCACAATTATATTTAAGTATATCCGTTATTATAGTTGGGCTTCCCTGGTGTCTGCAATGCTGGAGACCCTGGGTTGGGAAAATCCCCTGGAGAAGAGAATGGCAACCCACTCCAGTATTCTTGCCTGGGAAATCCCATGGACAGGGGAGCCTGGTGAGCTGCAGCGCATAGGGAAACAAAGAGTCAGACACAACTGAGCAAGTAATAATTATTATAGTTAGAGACTTCAGCACCCCTTTGTCAGTAACTGAAGATCTCTTAGGCAGAAAATCAGTGAATGTATAGTAATTGAAAAGCACTATCAACCAAGTGACTCTAATGGACATCCAAGAGATCCCACGTGACACAACGTACGAAGATCCCATGAGGCAAGACAGCCAAATAAATATGGACATCCATGATGATTTTCATCATGATATCATATCATGGCTACATACTATGAACATGACTGATCATTATAGTTTTTGTGTCTCCACTTCAAAGTTACTCATCCCCCACCCACTCCCATCTCCTTTTTATACTTTCCTTCTGGAAGTCAGTATGTTCGACCCACACTTAAGCAGTGGGGACTTATATGAGTGGAATAAGTACAAAGTCATTTGGAATTCTTCTGCCTAAAGTGATCTGTTTCTTCTTTCCCATTTATTTTTTCAATTATTTATTCATATCAGTATGGACTCATGCACATTTATTTTATGTGTGTGTATTAGTCCCTCAGTCGTGTCTGACTCTTTGTGACTCCATGGACTATAGCCTACCAGGCTTCTCTGTCCATGGAATTCTCCAGGCAAGAATACTAGAGTAGGTTGCCATTTCCTTCTCCAGGGGATCAAACCTGGGTCTCCTGCATTGCAGGCAGATTCTTTACCATCTGAGCCACCAGGGAGCCCAAAATAAAATAAATAAAAAGTATTTATTTTGTACTCTGGGCTATCCAGTACTATTTACTTGTGTTACTCAAACCGTTCCAGTTTTAGCCATTTAACTCTTTCAGTTGGCTCCTGTGTCCCCTTGGCATATCATAGTGATTATGGGGGTTTTGGTGTTGAGCAGTTCCTTACTTTCTAGCACTGCCCAATGCTCCCAGCTCATCTTAGATAATTCCTGCACTAACTGTAGAAGCAGCTATTTCTTCAGGGGGCCCGGCTCCTTTTTAACAGAGAATATTAGAAACCAAAATCCGGGTGCTGGGGTCCACACACGTTTAAGGCCCTCAGTCTCGGTACTTGTCTCTTGCAGGGCAGAGGTGCCCCTCTCTCACTGCACATCTGAATCTCCTGTGAGATCTGGCTTTTTAAATCCCCAGAATCGGTATCTTCAAAGACTCCCCATGTGATTCTGAGTCACATGCAGGGGAAAGAACCCCTCCTCTAAGATACCTATTGTCATGATCTAAGGTGCTGGATTCTCACAACCAAAATGACCACGTTAGCATGGCCATGGGCTCATAAGGCCTTTTCCCTGTAGGAAGGAATACAGTCGGAATCCTCTGTTTCTCTGTTAGTCAGATTCAGTTCCCTTTATTTGCTTGCACAGATATCTGAGTCTGAAGGAGCCCTGAGCCTTCCTAGAATTCCAGATTCATAATACTTTCCAGGAACCTGCCAAGCTTTCTCATGGTGTTCAGTTTCCACTTAAACGCTGAGAGTGGATTATACACGTCAATGGAAAAAGGACAAATAAAAACCCTAATAAAAGATTTACTGAAGGAAAACTGTAATCAGAAATAGAGTTGCAGATTTAAAACATATCTATAAAGATGTACTAAGTAAAGGTGGCGCTAGTGGTAAAGAATCCACCTGCCAATGCAGGAGGCACAAGAGACCCAGGTTCAATCCCTGGCTCAGGAAGATCCTCCAGAGAAGGAAATGGCAATCCACTCCAGTATTCTTGCCTGAAAAATTCTATGGACAAGAGCCTGAAGATTACAGTCCATAGGGTCACAAAGAGTTGAACACAACTGAGCACATATACATATATAAATAAAAATAAATTTGAATAGTGGGATAAATTTTAAAATCTATGTGTAACTGAAATCTTTACAGATGAAGTGATGATAAATCAGATTTGCTTCAAAATAATCTGATGATGGGAGGGAGAAGATAAATATAGACGAACGAGATAATCATTGAAACTAGATGATAGATATGCAGGGGTTTATTATACTGTCCTCTCTACTTTCTGAATATGTTTGACATTTTCCATAGTAAACTATGTTTTAAAAATCTGTATGTGAAAATCCTAGAAATTTAGTTTTAGTGAAATTGTTACCACATACGTATCTAAATCATCTGGCTAAATCCAGCACTCCTATGCTCTCAGAACTATATTTAATATCCTTTCAGACCCAACTATCATGTGAACAACATAATTACAATTCAGTAAAGAACATTCCACAAGCATTAGAACTATTCATTCCTTCAATAAATGATTCACTGAGCATATTATGTTTGTGCACTGGGCTGGGTTCTGGAGACACAAAGTGAACCCGGCGTGCTCCTTGCTCACAAATAGTTGACAGTCTCCAGTAAGAGACAGACAAGCCACCAGGCAGTTGCGTTCACACGTGGGAGGAGCCACCGCAGAGGGGGTCGACCTGAGGTTCCACTAAGGGAATGACACGCATTGTGAGTAGAAAGATGTTCCACAATTTCTAAACAGAGGAGAAAACTCCATGTTGAGCTCTAAAGCACTGATTCATGCACTTCAGTATCAGCGTATACCCAGTTCTAACGTGCTTATTTGATTATGGCCATCTATCACCTGGACTTCCCAGGTGGCTCAGCGGTAAAGAAGCTGCTTGCCAATCCAGGAGATGTGGGTTCGGTCCCTGGATCGGGAAAATCTCCTTGAAAAGGAAATGAAAACCCATTCCAGTATTCTTGCCTGGAAAATTCCCTGGACAGAGGAGCCTGGCGGGCTACAGTCTATGGAGTCACAAAAGAGTTGGACATGACTTGGTGATTAAACACCAACATTATCAAACATTGGTAAACTCTTAAGGCTTTCTTTTCCTTATTAAACGAATTGTTCTGCAGAAGGAAACTTCACAAATGTGCAATTTAGAAATAAAACCCTAGTATTAATTTTTAGAACAGCACCTCTGGCTGACATAGCCACTATTCTGGGCTTGTGGGGAACTGCACTAGTTACTAGTGCCAGCAGTTTTCATATCTCATTATTTAATTCTTCTATCAGTCCTCTGAGAAAGTATTGTTACCTCCATTTTTATAATGAGGAAACCTAGTTTCAGAAGAGGCAATTAACTTGGCCCAAGAGATAAAGCCAAAATGTGAAGCCAGATATATCTGACTAAAATCTGTGCCTTTTTCATTGTACATCACTGTTTTTCTGTATTTATAGTCTTCAAACTGTGTTTGCAGCATACCCTCTTAAAAATTTGAAAATTGTATGTACCTGTTATTAAACCTCTCCACAAAACTGTTCTTTACAATTTTTCCTTTATTTGCCAACCTGGATTTTTTTTTTTTTAATACTTGGAGCAGCGAGCTGGAGTTAGATTGGGCTGGGGGAAAGCTCTGCCTTTGTTTTGTGAAGTGGCCAAAGGGCTATCCTGAGGGGGAGGGGAAGCTGGGAAAGGGGCCCACAACCAGGCTTCCCGCTCTGTGCAGCTGGGGCAGGCCATGTTCAGCTGGGGGTACCTGTGGAATGAGGGCCTGCCTTTATCAGGTTTAGGAAGGCACATCCCAGATTAAATACATACCTCTCTCCTTTAAATAGGAAAACACTGAAATCCAGGTTGCAAGATTTTGAATACGGTAGAAAGATCCAGAATCACAAAACTGCTTTACTTGAGCCTAATCCAGCATTTACCCCTGTAGAGGACTAAAAAGAGAGCTCAGCTCTAGGAGAGAGGGACTTTCTGTGGAAACAATGGTTCAGGTCTACATCCTGAGGAAGCAGTCTCCATCTTCTTGATGGAGAGTAAGAAATAAGGGCTCTAACTTCTTGGAAAGACAAATTAGAAGATTAGACTGATAACAGCCCTTAAGATGTAAGGGAAAGCAATCAGTATAAAAGCAAAATAGTCACATAAAACCACAGAATGACCCAGAACTTAGGTTTTTTGTTTTTTTAATCCTAAAATTACCTTCTATCCAACTTTCTTTCCAATATCTCTGCATATCACTGATCTTCTTTTGTTACTAAAGACAGAATGCTGCTAAGGAGGCCATCCTGCTTCACACATGTCTGTGAAGGTACCAGTCCTCAGTCTTGAACTGTTTCCACATCACAAGGACATAAATGCTTCCTCTTAGATAATACTCTGCATGTGTTTTAACATAAGACTTACAAAATATACGAGCTATCATAAATCAGTTCCATCCTTTCAGTCGGATCCATTCAGCCATGTTGAATTTTTTCATGTCACAGACAAGCCATCCCCACAGGTTTTCCAGTATGGAAAACATTGCACTTTAAGATTTAATGACCCCACTCCCATTTGGGGCTATATTTAGCTATGGAGTGGGCTTCCCTGGTGGCTTACATGGTAAAGAATCTGCCTGCAGTGCAGGCAAAGAAGAAAGAAAGTGAAGTCGCTCAGTCATGTCCGATGCTGTGACCCTATGGACTATAGCCTGCCAGGCTCCTCCATCCATGGGATTTTTCAGGCAAGAGTACTGGAATAGGTTGCCATTTCTTTCTCCAGAGGATCTTCCTGACCCAGGGATCAAACCCAAGTCTGCCACATTGCAGGCAGACTCTACCATCTGAGCCACAAGGGAAGCTCTGGTTTAATCCCTGGGGAAGATCCGCTGGAGAAGGAAATACCTACCCGCTCCAGTATTCCTGCCTGGAGAATTTCATGGACAGAGGAGCCCAACAGGCTACAGTCCATAGGGGTGGCTCAGTTGGATACAACTGAGCAATCAACATTTTAATTTTCACTTTCACTTTTGATGTAGAGTACTATAAGAACATTATACATTAATACTTGAATTTGGTTTCCCTCGTAGCTCAGTAAAGAATCTGCCTGCAATGCAGAAGACCCCGGTTCGATTCCTGGATCAGGAAGATCCCCTGGAGAAGGAAATGGCAACCCACTCCAGGACTCTTGCCTGGAGAATCCCATGGACAGAGGAGCCTGGCAGGCTATAGTCCGCAGGGTCTCAACAGTCGGGTATGACTTAGTGACTAAACCACCACCACATGAATTTGGTGGGTTTCATATAGTAAGCGTCCCATAACTATTTACTGTTTGGTTCAGCTCTCCCAAGTATGTTATGTGTGTTCCTTAAGAACACTGACAGAGCTTTTTAAAAAAAATGGATTAGTTCAGTTCAGTTCAGTCACTCAGTCATGTCTGACTCTTTGTGACCCCATGAATGGCAGCACGCCAGGCCTCCCTGTCCATCACCAACTCCCAGAGTTTACTCAGACTCATGTCCATTGAGTTGGTGATGCCATCCAGCCATCTCATCCTGTCATCCCCCTTCTCCTCCTGCCTTTAATCTTTCCCAGCATCAGGGTCTTTTCAGTGAGTCAGTTCTTTACATCAGGTGGCCAAAATATTGGAGTTTCAGCTTCAGCATCAGTCCTCCCAATGAATATTCAGGGCTGATCTCCTTCAGAATGGACTGTTTGGATCTTCTTGCAGTCCAAGGGACTCTCAAGAGTCTTCTCCAACACCACAGTTCAAAAGCATCAGTTCTTTGACACTCAGCTTGCTTTACAGTCCAACTCTCACATCTATACATGACTGCTGGAAAAACCACAGCTTTGACTAGACGGACCTTTGTTGGCAAAGTAATGTCTCTATTTTTTAATATGCTGTCTAGGTTGGTCATAACTTTCCTTCCAAGGAGCAAGCATCTTTTAATTTCACGGCTGCAGTCACCATCTGCAGTGATTAGTTAAGAGAATTTATAATACTGGCACTAAGTGAAAAAAAGTCAGACAGGGAACCATAGATATTGTATGATATCACCTATAATGTGGAATCTAAAAAAGCAAACTCATAGATAGAACAGATTAGCAGTTATAAGAGGTGGGGGGTATGGAGTGGGCAAAATGAGTTAAGGGGTTAAAGGTACAGATTTCCATTTATAAGATGAATACTGTATAGCATGATGGTGGTGGCAGCAGCAGGCTTAGCCGCTATGTCATGTCTGACTCTTTGCGACCCTGTGGACTATAGCCCACCAGACTCCTCTGTCCTTGGAATTTCAAAGTCAAGAATGCTGGAGTAGGTTGCCATTTCCTCCTCAAGGAGATCTTCCCAATCCAGAGATTGAATTGGAGATAGCAATACTGTATCATATATTTGAAAGTTGCTAAGAGAATATATCTTAAAAGTTCTCAGCACAAGAAAAAAAATTGTGACTAAGTGAGGTGATGGAATTAGCTAAACTTATTGTGGTGATCATTTTGCAACATGTACCTATATCAAATTATCATGTTGTATTCCTGAAATGAATGCAATATTATATGTTACCTATATCTCAATAAACCTGGAAAAAATACTTATGAAGCTAGAGGAGCATTGGGCTTCCCTGGTTGCACAGTCAATAAAGAATCTGCCTGCAATGCAGGAGACCCAGCTTCAACCCCTGGGTTGTGAAGATCCTCTGGAGAAAGGAATGGCTACTCACTCCAGTATTCTTGCCTGGAGAATCCCATGGACAGAGGAGCCTGGCAAGCTATAGTCCATGGGGTTGCAAAGAGTCAGACATGACTGAATGACTAACACTCAGAGGAACATAGTTTAAGTCTGAAGTAACACTGCAGCTTTCTACATAAGGTTGAAGCAGCTGATCTATCATTTCAACTATTTCTCTGGCGTGAGTGTTGGCCTAGGAAGAGTGATGACATGCCCTTTTCCGGGAAGGCATCCCCAAGCATGTGTTCTTCCTGTGTTAGGGCATCTGCGGCTCATTGGTTATTCTCCTAAAGGGTTACATATTTTGTTAAAGCACTAGGGACTTGGAGAAGCAGATTGAGTGTTAGCTGCTGCTGCTGCTGCTGCTGCTGCTAAGTCACTTCAGTCGTGTCCGACTGTGTGACCCCACAGACCAGGCTCCCCGTCCCTGGGATTCTCCAGGCAAGAACACTGGAGTGGGTTGCCATTTCCTTCTCCAATGCATGAAAGTGAAAAGTGAAAGGAAGTCGCTCAGTCGTGTCCAACTCTTCGTGACCCCATGGACCTCAGCCTACCAGGCTCCTCTGTCCATGGGATTTTCCAGGCAAGAGGACTGGAGTGGGGTGCCATCGCCTTCTCCGATGTTAGCTAGTAGTTAGCAACTTTCTACTCCTTCAAGAAACCACGATTGCACACAGGACCCTGAACTTACCAACACCAAACTCTTACTGTTTGAGTTAACATACTCTGACACCACATCCAGTCTGCACACATTCACAGAACATTCCCTACATTTGTCTATTGAGAACAAACACTGGCCGAATGGAACAGCCCATAGTGAGTGAGTTTCTAAGAGGTCTTGTCTTATCCTCTTTTTCACTTTTAAAATTTATTTTGTCAGGTTGTGCTATCTTTAGTTGCTCAGTGATGTCCGACTCTTTGTGACCCCATGAACTGTAGCCTGCCAGGCTCCTCCCGCCATGGGGATTTTCCAGGCAAGAATACTAGAGTGGGTTGCCAGACCCTCCTCCAGGAAATCTTCTCAACCCAGGGATTGAACCCAGGTCTCCCCACGCTGCAGGCAGATTCTTTGCTGTTTGAGCCACCTGGCAAGCCCTTTGTCAGGTTAGCTTGTAGAAGGAAAAAAAAAGTCTAAAGAATTCAGTTCAAGCCCCATCACTTTCATCCATTTTGGCCAAACTCCAGAAATGTCTAGCTTGTACCGAAGAGCACAGGACTCCTCCCAACACCTTGACCTCTGGAATTGGCCTTTGTCATTTTGCATCTCATTGCAACTCACATCATCCTGCCCCTGAGGACCTGAACTTGTTGGGGCATGGACTTTGTTCTTTGTCTCGGCACCCTCTGCCCTTCTTTAAGCTTCATAAAGACATGAAGCTTCAAGTAACTAACTGTAGTCTAACCTTTAAAAAGTTTGTTTAAAAATAGAGAAAGAAAACTGCTTTATTATGAAGTATAGCGTTACTTCTTCACACAGAAGATGCTGAGATGGGCAATTCTTAGCACAACTTCAACAGTCCATTAAGAGCTGTGTTTCCCACTGCCCTAGTTTCCTTTGATTTGTTCATGGAAGGTAACTGTGGAGATGGCTTTGCCTAAGTTGCCACTTAACGTGCCTAGAAAATTATCAAACTCTAAATCTGTCAGCGACTTTACAAAGGCTCTTCCATTTTTCTGGGCAACCCATTAGAGTTTTGTCATTTCGTGAAAGAGAGTTTGGGTAGGAATCTTTTGGTGGGAGTCAGACGAGTAGGAGAAAACTCTGCAGGAGGAGGCGAGAGAGGCACCACGCACAAGCTGGTCTTCCCTTGTAGCTTCCTATTTGCTCAGCCTTCAGTTTCTGTGAGTCCCTGCACAAACAGACCAAATACCTGGATTATGCCCTCATCTGGACTCGAATACACATACATTACATACCCCTTTTTCACTAATCAGCCTGACACATTCCTCTGTTGGTAAATGGTTCCAAAACAAACACTGTCGGTGCACCTAATTAGCGGGTTCCTGGGCTGTGCTTGGCAGTCCTGTTACATCCTGTTCAACAATAAGGAACAACAGCCTTGGCTGAGTCGGCTCTTAGGGAGGGAACAGCTTCCCCCAATGCATATACGCTTTTTAATGATATTTCCTTTCTGTGGCTTTTCTTGGGACGCAGCCACTCAGCAAGTATTGTAATGAGGTGTGGGATTCTCCCAGCAGCTCGAGGGAATTTGGACTCCTCCTCGTAGGTGCCTTTGCTGAGGAACCAGTGCTTTGCATCTGCTTAGCGTTTCTCTCCTCTCTCTCCCTCTCTCTCTCTCTCTCTCTCCCTCTGGTGTTGAAGAAGAGCATATTAAGGAACTTTCTCCATAGTTCTCTAACTCCCCTGCCTGTGTTCTAGAATCAAAACTAACAAAGATGAAGGACCCGTAGAGAGCATGTCAGCATTTTTAGCGTAGAAACACTGCAGCCCAGAGAGCATGCAGGTTTTGTGAGGGGCAGAAGGAGGCTGGCGTACAAGATGGAATTCTGCCCCACTTAGGCTACATGACTGCCCGCTCTTCAGTGTATTGATTGAGTGAGTAAAGGTTCTCCTTGATAAAAACTGGAGCACAATGCTCGTTTTTTCGGCTTTTAAACTTTGGTCAAAGAGTAACTTGGTAAATAACATTTCACCTTGGCCTCGTGGCTCCTATATTCGCACATTGAAATGTTTCGGAACGTCTGCTGATACAGGCAAGACTTTTGTGTAATCCTCAGGGCTGACCTGACCCTTTATGCCATTAAGCCACTTGATAAATACCATGCATTTGTAAACACAAACCTAGCTGGTGAAGCCGCTATTGTTTTTGAAGCCATTTGGTCTCTTGAATAGATGGCTGTTGTCTCCCCTGAGACACATTTCTTACCAAGTTTCTAGTTACGTGTCTGGTTAATATTGTGTTAATCATCATCTCTCTAAGCATTTCAGTTAACCTAATTTTTTGTGGTTTGGAGTGGGGATAAGTTATTTAACTCCTGTTTTACCTTTTCACCTGTAAAATTGATTGATGTTCATTATAGAAAATGCTTAAAATACATAAAAATATACTGAGGAGAATTCTCCATACTCATGTATACATATATATTTTTAATAAAACTGAGATTGCATCCAGTCTTTTTATCACATCATAGTAGAACCAGGAAAATAGTCATGTTTAACCTATATATTTTCACTAATGGGTAATTTTACAGGGAAAAAAAAGTAACTGGCTCTAAAATTGTGAAGATCCATTTAATAAATAGAGGCCGGCTAGTCCTCAGCAAGATCATTGGACTGATGACTTGAAAGTCTAGATGTCATTCCTAACTCTGCCACTCAGTTGCTCTGTGGCCTTCAACAAGCCATCCCCTACCCCTCTACAGAGCAGGCATACGACACTGTTTTAAGCTCTTATTGACCAAAGAAGTAAGAGCTCGTGAGAGCTTTACTTCAGGTCCATTTTGTACTGGTCTCTTGATAGTTTGTCATGACGTTTTCAGGGAAGTTGACTGCTTTTTTTTTTTAATACAATCCACCCAAAGGGATTAAGATATAAATTCAAATGTTGATTCAGTCCACCATTTAGAAATAAGGTAGGATTCTTAAGGGACTCTTGTTTTTCTCACTGTTCCATCCTCTACATCTAGAACAGCACATAGTAAATGCTCAGTAAATAATTTATGAATGAATGGTTTATTTTACTTTGGTTTTTCGAATCCGTACTTACCTATTTTATTTTAAACAGCTTTTAAGCTCATTTCAGGGAATTTGCCTAGTTAAGTGTAGACATTGCCAAGATATCTGACTTTTATCGAGTGATCGCTAACATTCAATTACATATTAGGGGCAGATGTGTTTTATTGGTCCAATGGAGCCTTCACTGTCACAGACTTGAGCTTTGCTAAGCTACCCCAATAACTTAATTTTCAAAACATCTTTTAGGTCACTTCTTAGTGTGTGCTTTTTCCTTCTGTGTGGGACTGTAAATAAGTAACCTGAATACACAATGGAGAAGAGAGAGTATTTACCTTTCCATATAAAAATGTTGACTTTTCAGACTGAGCAATATGTTTTGAAATGAACTGTCTTTATACTTTAGAATCACAAGAGGTACAATAGTATCTTGGTTTTGTCAGCATATGTTTACGATGGTTTGAGACTTCTTTCATCCAACTGTAGGAGTACACATAGTATCCTGTTAAAGCTGTTTTCTTGTTCTTATTTCAGCATCTAATGTGCATCATTATATCTTTATTGAATCCTTTCAGTATTTTGAATATTAAGCCACTCAGTGCTGCAGCAGGAAACATCTGGCTATGCCACCTATAGCTACCACTAATAATCGTCTGCTTGGTTCCTGATTCTCTCATAGTACATAAAACAGAGTTAAAGGCGCAGTTCATGGACGATTGCCCTCTGTACAAAAGTTGCTCTTTAGACTGAATTGTATCAGAGCATAGAACCTGGAGAGCTTAGCAATCATTTACGCATCACCCCCACACCCTGCAACACACTCCCCTTCCCCATTCCAGCCTACCGTCCATGGATGCCAGCATCCCCTGCAATACCATTCCCATAGGTAGTTGGAGATTCTAGCTGTCAAACAGTACAGTATCCTTTCTGCCTCACTGTGTTATCAGCACTTGCCTGAAGTTTGAGGGAGGCACAAAGCATCCTAGGAGGGTGAGGGTAAAAGACTACTCTGTATCCTTAGCTAGCTAGTCTCACTTACTTCTATTGACAGATGGGGGTGGGGGTGGGTGCTCTCACCAAAATTAATGGGAAAAACTTTTTAATGAGAGAACAGGAAAGAGAGTATTTAAAAAGTAGTGATTCATAAGACTTCCCTGGTGGTCTAGCAGTTAAGAATCCAGCTTGCAGTGCAGGGGATGCACATTGGATCTCTGGCCAGGGAACTAAGCCTATATACCACAGCTAGAGTCCATGTGCAAGAGATCCCACGTGACACAACGTACGAAGATCCCATGAGGTAAGGCAGCCAAATATTTTTTAAAAAAATAATTCATGTGAAAAACAAAAATGCCTTTTATAAAACCAGTAACATAATAGACTGACTTGCAAATAATGAATCAGTGACTGGTTTAAAGACTGCACTGGAAACATTCAGTTCAGTTCAGTCCCTCAGTCATGTCCAACTCCTTGCGACCCCATGAATCGCAGCACACCAGGCCTCCCTGTCCATCACCATCTCCCGGAGTTCACTCAGACTCACGTCCATTGATCCATGATGCCATCCAGCCATCTCATCCTCTGTCATCCCCTTCTCCTCCTGCCCCCAATCTCTCCCAGCATCAGAGTCTTTTCCAATGAGTCAACTCTTCACATGCGGTGGCCAAAGTACTGGAGTTTCAGCTTTAGCATCATTCCTTCCAAAGAAATCCCAGGGCTGATCTCCTTCAGAATGGACTGATTGGATCTCCTTGCAGTCCAAGGGACTCTCAAGAGTCTTCTCCAACACCACAGTTCAAAAGCATCAATTCTTTGGTACTCAGCTTTCTCACAGTCCAACTCTCACATCCATATATGACCACTGGAAACACTGGAAGCCACTAATTTGAAGTAAAGTAACTTAAGCTAAAAGATCTAGTTAGGCTTGAAGATGGGGAAGCTGAAGTACCTTAAAGCTCTTTTAGAGAGGAGTTGACACATTCTTTTTCTAGAAAGAGGTGGTGGAGAGAAAGGAAATTTTTTTTTTTTTTTGAGGAAATTTAAATTAAAAGACTTAGGTAGGAAAGCAGCCTATATCAGTGATTGGGAAGAAAAACTTCAGAATTGAGAATGAAGAAACAAGCAGAATTTCCCTGGGAAGACAAGGGGTGGAGTTGGGTAGGACGACATTAGGGTGGAAGAGTGAAGCCTGAGTCAGCCTGAGGGATGGCATGATTTTCATGCAGTCAGGAGAGGCACCAGCCTAGGGGCTAAGGGACACAAGTGATGTGAATGTCAAAGCAACAAGCATGAAAGGTGACTTTTCCCTTCCTCCTCTTTCCTGAGAGTTATGTAAGGTCCACTATTTAGAAGAGAGAGACCTGGGACTTCCCTGGTGGTCCAGTGGTTAAAACTCTTTGCTTCCAGTGTTGGGGCTCAGGCTCATTCCTGGTCAGGGAAGTAAGATCTCATGCTGCACAGTACAGCCAAAAATAAATAAATTTTTAAAAATGAAAAAGACCTAATCGGGCGAACCCTAATGCTTAGAGGTACCTAAGAGCAGTTCTTAACCCTTTTCCCCACCTAACCCCACAAAGTTTCCTACCTCAGTTTTTCTCACTGAGGGGTCTAGAGAACTTGCCCAAGTCACCTCCCAGAGACACTGAAAGGCCTAGTTATTAGTTAGCAAGCACGTTGTTAACCAGACCTAAGCGGAGGCCTGGCATGCTGCGATTCATGGGGTCGCAAAGAGTCGGACACGACTGAGCGACTGGACTGAACTGAACTGAAGCGAAAGGCACCCACTGGCTTCTCCCAGTGAATGACCACATTGCTCCCCTTGAGAGTTTCCTTTGCTGATACACAGCCCTCTAGCCTTCTCCACCCTAGTCCTGTCTTATGAGTGAATAAACACAGCGTTGAAAGAAATACAACTTGCAGTGACTTCTGGTGTCTAATGTGTCTGCTTATTACTTGTGTACATAGTATAACTATTCATAACAGTTTCTTATTACTGTGTTATCAGTTTCAGGGGCTACCCTGGTAGCTCAGCTGGTAAAGTATCTGCCTGCAATGGAGGAGACCCCAGCTTGATTCCTGGGTTCAGAGGCTTCCCTGGAGAAGGGA
This sequence comes from Nanger dama, assembly GCA_917880005.1. Lineage (NCBI taxonomy): Eukaryota > Metazoa > Chordata > Mammalia > Artiodactyla > Bovidae > Nanger > Nanger dama. Next base: position 40,568,297 of record CAKJTW010000004.1, read on the forward strand.
GTGGCAGCCCACTCCAGTGTTCTTCAGCTTCCTGGTGGCTCAGATGGTAAAGAGTCTGCTTGCAATGTGGGAGACCTGGGTTCCATTCTCATCCAGCTTTTACTAAGACGCAGAGTGGAAGTGAAAGTTTCAAAGAATGTTCTCACTGAATCAAAGGAGCTGCTAAAAAAGGGGCATGTTGTTCATGCATTTTTCTCTCATTCAGTGTTTTAAGTATTATTACATTATGTTTTCAACACGTTTGGTTCAAGCACACTAGGCTAAAACCTTATATATTATTGAACAGTTAAACCATGTTTTCTAATCTAATAAACATGTACACAGTCTTAGTTTAACCTACCAAAAGTTAATGCTTTTGTCACTGTATAAAAATAAAAATAAATAACTGTGATGTTCAAAATGTCAAATATCTAAAGTAAAGACTGAAAAAAAAGTCAGAATTGGTCCTTGATTACCTGATATGTTTATACTGCGGCATCTTTTTTAAAATAAAACTAAGAAATAAAATTATAAATTTAATTGATTGATGATATACATTTCAACTTTTTTCATTTAAAAAAACATAAAGATGGGCAGCATTGAACTTAATAGAGTCAAGATAGAATCTTATAACTCTTTGGGGTGTGGTGGTGGTTTAGTTGCTAAGTCGTGTCCAACTCTTGCGACCCCATGGATTGTAGCCTGCCAGGCTCCTCTGTCCATGGGATTCTCCAGGCAAGAATACTGGAGTGGGCTGCCATTTACTTCTCCAGGGGATCTTCCCGTCCCAGGGATTGAACCCAGGTCTCCTGCATTGCAGGCAGATTCTTCACCAACTGAGCTACGAGGGAAGCCCTCTTTAGATTAATTAACTCTTTAGATTATATTAATTATTAATTATAACTAACTCTTTAGATTAATTCTAAAGTTGTTTACTTGAAGGGAGACTGTTTTTTTACCAGATATCCAAATGTATTATAAGACAGTATACTGTTTGGACTTCTCTGCTGGTCCAGTGGCTAAGAGTCTTTGCTCCCAATGCAGGGGGCCCTGGTTTGATCCCTGGTCAGGGAACTAGATCCCAAGATGCTGCAACTAAGAGTTTGCATACAGCAGCTAAAGCTCTCACACGCTGTGACAGAGACTGAAAACCTCGAGTGCCACAACTAAGACCAAGCACCACCAAATAAATGCATTAAAATATTTTTAAAAATAAAATTAAAAAATAAGACAGTATAGTGTTGGCACAGGTGGAATGGGATTTCAGAAAGCATGGAGATAAATCCAAGTTATAGGGAAATTTAATGCACAATAAAGGTAGCACAGCAAATTAGTAACACAAAAATGGATCATTCCATAAAAGGAACTGGGAAACAGATAACCACTGGAGAAAGAAAAATAATGCTGGATTTTACCATACTCCTTACGTCAAGATAAATTCCAAATGGATCAAATATGTTAATATATAAAACAAACAAAACAAAAACCCATAAAGTACTAGAAGAAAAGAAGGGTGAATATTTTTATCATCTCAAAATGTGGAAGGTCTCTTTAAACTTGACACAAACCCAGAAGCCATGAGAGCAAAATGCTCTTAAATACATTTTTAAAAGTTAAATGCCTAAAATTCTACAGATACAGGCAAATGTAAACAGGAAACTTGGAGAGATAGTACCACACATGTGACAAAGCATTAATTTCCTGAATATAAAAAAAGAAATCTATAAAAGTCATTAGAAAATGCAAAGGATACAAGCCAATATACAGAAACAATATGCAAATGGCCAATAAATATAAGAAAACTCCATTTGGTGACAAGGAAAAGCAAAATAAAATGAGATGCTTACTTATCAGCTGTAGGAACATATTAATAGAAATGAAATGTAAAGTCCTATGAAAATACAGTAATTAACATCACTTCCTATTTCATTTTGCTAAGCCCATGTTTTTGTTCTAAGTATTTAGAATGAAAAATGAAAGTCAGTCATGTCCAACTCTTTGTGACCCCATGGACTGTAGCCTGCTAGGCTTCTTGTCCATGGAATTCTCCAGGCTAGAATACTCGGGTGGGTATCCATTCCCTTCCCCAGGGGATCTTACTGACCCAGGGTTCAAACCCCAGGTCTCCCAAAGTGCAGGCAGATTCTTTACCATCTGAGCCACCAGGGAACCCCAAGAATACATAGCATAGCTTTGTCTAATATATTAAATAGAGCAACTGCCTTTGGAAATGACTGGCCTAGAGCCGTTGTTTTTGAACTTTTTAATTCATCAGAATTCTCTGGAGGGCTAGTTAAAATAGAGTGACAAGCCCCACCCTGTAGTTTATAATTCAGTAAGTCTGGCGTGGAACCCAATAATTTGCATATCTAACAAATTATCTGGTGATGCTGGTTTGGCTAGTCCAGGGACCACCCTTTGAGAACCATTGGCCTAGAACACACTGAGTATTAGGAAATAAAATAATACTGTATTGTAGAAAACTGTATTGATGAGAAGAGACAAATAGAGAAGTAAGTAATGACAAAACACTTCGGGTCTTTTATTTGAATGCCTTTCTCCTTTTAAATTTACATCATTTAACTTATTCCTACATAACTAATCATGCTGTTTAGACTAGATCTACCTTCTGAACTTTTTTGCATTTTTCTAATGTACCCATGCTTGACAGTTTCCTTTATTTGTGTTCCATTAAGTGTCTTGAGGAACTGAAATGTAGTATGTTAAATACTAGTAAATCCCATCAAAATCTTGGTATCTATCTTTATAAATTATTGTTTCTTTTAAAGAGGTTTTACTTCAAACCTTGACAGTTAAATTTTTCAGTTTTACATTTTAAAGGTAGGCTGGTAAGTTAAACAGCAGCCTATATACATAAGCCAAGATTTTTTTTAAAATCTGCATTAGCCTAATAATTTTCTTATATTTACTGTCTTTATCTTAGATGTAGCAAGATATTTCTAAACATCTCTTGGACTCTTAGATATTTGTAACTACTTTAGAGGTTTTCATAGAAAGCCATTGCTCTTATTTATGGTTTTTTAATGGCTACAATCATAATATATCCTAGCTGTTTACAAAAATTGTAGAAAATTTTAAAATCCTCCTTCAGTTTACTTTTTCTAATATTAAAACAAGATTTTCCTGAAGTAATCCCAAGAAGTAATGGACATTTGTCTGTTGAGAATGATATTAACTGCCAGGTGAACCATTAAAAAAAAACAAAACTTAGAAGTGTCAGAAATTCCAGTTTTTCATTCAGGTCAAATCTATTATGATTTTACATACATAGAGTATTACTGAGAAGTCCTGTCACCACCTGCAAATTAGCAAGAAGCATTTATTAAGCATTAGCACTGAAGATAATGGTGAGTTACTGTCCCCAGTAGGGTAGCAAAATTAGCAAATGAATTAATTAACCCTTGTTTACATTCTATTTTCAAAGCCAAGATTTTAAGTAAAGCTCTTGTCAAAGGTATTAGCTGAGCTTGGGTTTACAAACTAAAAGTGCAAGACCTGTGAAAGCCAAATGCTTTGTGGGCTGTAATCAGGGAAAAAACCTTCCTTAATTAACTTCAGGGATTAAAAGGTAAATAAAAAGATCATTTCAGGGCATACCAATTGTTCTTCCCAGATTTGAGCCTTAGCAGGTATTTGGGGATATACTAAGTCACTTAAAGGGCCATGTGTCTAGTAACTGTGGAAAGAGGGCCAGATTTAAGTCAGAAGACAGAAATCACAGCCAAAGTTGACCCACCATTTACCAGTTCTGGGACCAGAGAAGCCACTAGTTATTATTTCATTTCATGTTTATCTATTTACTGACTGACTTATTTAAAAGGGAATACAACTAGGAGAGCTATTTTAAGGATAATTTATGTAAAAATAGGGGCAAAGGGCCTTATAGATGTTGTCTGATTTCAATATCTAATTTTTGCATTTTACAATTCAGAACTACTGGGATGACTTTACAAATTAGCACATAACATGCCTAAATCTGCCTGACATTTAGCCAAAGGCACTGGATCTTTGATCTTTTCTAGTCTCATAGAACTCCAATCAAACTATAGGGGATACCTTTTCACTACCCACCTCCCTACCCCCACAAGCCAAAAAAAAAAAAACAACACAGTTAACAACCCTAAATGTGATGGACTCAGATGCAGTTCATCCCTGCCCTCATTCTCCAAGGAGCCAGACCCTTTGTTGTCTCCCTCCCCACTCCCACCTGCTTCTCTTTGGGCAAAACCAAGGGGTACCTGGGGGAATGGATTTCTGGTTATCCCAGCACAAGGCTTGCTCATTCATTCATTCAAAAGAATGAACCTGTTAGATTGTATCATCTAATTAAATCATATTTAATTCATTTTACCTTTGAATGTTTAGTAACATATTCTGTGTATTCTTCTAAACATCATACATATAGCTATATAAGTACATGCATAGCACACATACACACACAGAGACAGACATGCTATATATGATATTGGCTGGTTTCCTATTTAAGCAAATTATAAATTGTTTGCTGACATCCATTTACTGACTGAAGAACAGAAGGAAACACCAACCCCAAACATGAAAATAACCAGGCCCCAATAACTACCTCCCTTAGCTAAGAGATTTGAATAATCAACTTGGTTTCTGAGAAAAACCAATAATAACTAGTGGCCCCGTGAGGCATCTTACATAGCAGCCATACCCCAAACCGCACACACATGCCTGATGATGTGCACACTTACTGTGCGTCCCACCCTTTTCGTCGTGGGCTCCACTGAGTGGAAATCAGCCAGAGCTCACCCTGCTCTGTGGGCCTGTCTTTCCCTTGTCAGAGATCCAACCAAGCTAAGCCTGAATTTCAATCCTAGTGAAATATCTGAGGTCGTTGCCTGAGCCAAAAATAAAAATGCAGCCAGGGAGGAACCCAACATGAACAGAGTAGAAGCATCTCAGTGACCTCAACCTGGGGCAGAGGCCTCTCGCATGGCTTCCTGTGACCTCCCTGTGTGCAGCTAGAAGCTGGAAGGGCACAGACAAAGCCATCCTCAGCCTGTCTCTAACTGGTTTCACATCATCAGCATTCCAGAACAGGAAACTCTCAGCAGCCAGAAATTCTTGCTTCTTTGCCATAGTATTTGAGAAGCAAGCCTTTTCCTTGCACATATTTAGTTCTGTTAGTTTTGTCACAGGTGAGTTTTCTTGAATTTGATAGCTTGTAATAAGAACCTCCTGTCTGTCCAATCTCTTGGCAATTGACTATTTGATTTCTGGGTTCTGGACCTCTCTTTCATTTGCTGTAGGTCAGTAAGCCAAGTTTTAGGGTTGTGTATAAGAAATCAACCCTGAATATTCATCAGGACTGATGCTGAAGCTGAAGCTCCAAACTTTAGCCACTTGATGTGGAGAGCTGACTTCATTAGAAAAGACTCTGATTCTAGGAAAGACTGAAGGCAAAAGGAAAAGGGGGCGGCTAAAGATGAGATGGTTAGGTAGGATCACCGACTCAATGGACATGACTTTGAGCGACCGGGAGATAGTAGGGGGACAAAGGAGCCTCTGCAGTCCATGGGCTTGCAAAGAGTCAGACACGACTTAGCGACTGAACAACAATAGAGTCTTATTTGAGGATGCCTTTATTAAGACATAGAATGAGATTTCTGTTCCCCCAGCTGGTGGAGATATTCCTCTGCCCCGTTCCAAAGAAGGGGACCAGTTTGCCAGGTGCGCACCAATCATTAATGGTATTAACCCCTAGGGCTTCCGCAGACTCAAACCTTGAGTTCCTCCTTTCTCCTCACACATCCTCTGGCGTACACTGTACTGATTGGCACCTGGTCCTCTCCAGTGTGGCTGTCCCAGTGTTTAAAACACAAAAGTAAGTACTTCCATGTAGGCTGGTGAATGACTACTGCCTCTAGCCAGTCCTCACCCCCACCCACAAAATAAAAACCCCACAACATTTAACAATTCTGGGGATTTTTCTTGGGGAAAAGGGATGCTGATGCAGATTGGGAGAAAACTTAGAGAGAAGTCCTTAATGTTTAGTTGAAATTTTATTTGCAGGAGCAGAGTCCACTCCTTTTGGCCAAATTCCTGATGATCAGAGCTGTATGTATTAGTACATATAAGCTATTTCATCACTTGACTAATGAATGCAAATAACATTTAAAATCTCCCTCTTCACTTTAAGGCTCATCTCATGTTAAGGCTCATTCATTCCCAGCTTGTCAGGTTGAGATTTTTCTGAGCAGGGACCAGCAGGGCTACATTCCCACTCATTCATCCACAGACCTGGGGCCAAGGAAGTTTGGAAAGAAGAAAATAAAACCCAGAGTAGCTCTTTTTTCCTCTGCACAAAATCTGCAGGTTGGAAGGAACCTTAAATACCATCTAATCCAACTTTCTCTTAGCCTTCTGGGGGAAGTGAGGTTCCGAGATGAAGTAAGTTCTCCAAGATCCCAGTGATGCTAGGGCCAAGATTTCAGGAGTACTCTCTGGTTGTGCTCTCCCTTCTGCAGTAAGCGGCCTCACTGCTATTTTACTGGTTTCCTTTCCATTGCAGAAGTCACTGAAACTGAACTACTTCACAATTAGGTAAAAGAGATTTATTTTATGGGGCAAATAGTAAAGTATTTGGTTTTGATTCTCTAGATGGCTTAGATAGGGCTCGAAGAAGGAAGGAACACCACAGAGAAATACCTTGGAAGTTCTTGGCCAAAGAGGGGATAAATGTGGTGCAGGGTCAGTCACCAAGATGGCCTTTGGGGAGAATGGAAAAATCAAAGTGAGCTGATAGAAAGTTGAGGGTTACTAGTCAATGCATGGACTTCCCTGATAGCTCAGCTGGTAAAGAATCTGCCTGCAACACAGGAGACCCCAGTTCGATTCCTGGGTTGGGAAGTTCCCCTGGCAAAGGGATAGGCTACTCACTCCAGTATTCTTGCCTAGAGAATCGCCATGGACAGAGGAGCCTGGCGGGCCACAGTCTACGGGGTTGCAAAGAGTTGGACACGACTGTGAGTGACTGAGCACAGCACAGCACAGTCAATACACAGAATTGTGCCACGGGTATAGACTTCTTAAATGATGGCCTAAACTAATTTTAGAAACCACAGGATGGTTAATGCTAAGTGAGTTTCAGCTATTTTAATTAAGTGATATATTAAAATATGTATTTGTGAAAATGATGTGAATAAACACACTACACTGGACCTTATTGGTTAATTTGACTGTAAGCCCGCAGGGAATACTTGCAGGTTCCACCTGGAGAGGGTGCTGTTTATGTATTCCCTGGGCACCCTCTCTGTGATACCTTGTCCAGATAGGTTGAGTCAACGGTTCTCAACCCAGAAGGTTTCCTACCCCTGCCTGCCCTCCACCCCACCCCAGGGACATTTGGCAGAGTCTGGAGGCACTGACGGGAGGAGCAGGGTTTGCCAGTAGCATCAGGTGGGCAGAGGCCAGGGATCACTAAACATACTATAGTGCTCAGAAGGTGGTGGTGGTGTGTCTGCTCAGTCGTGTCCGACTCTTTGCGACCCTGTGGACTGTAGCCCACCGAGCTCCTCTGTCCATGGGATTTCCCAGGCAAAAAATACTGGAGTGGATTGCCATTTGCTCCTCCAGGGGATCTTTCAACCCAGGGTTCGAATCCCATGTCTATTGCATCTTCTAAATGGGCAGACAGATTCTTTACCACTAGCGCTTTACCACTGTGGGAAGCCCACAGCGCTCAGAATAGCACCACACAACAAAGGACTCTAAGTCCCAAACATCACTAGTGCCAAGGTTGAGATCCCTGGATTAAATGAAGCAGTGAATGCTTTCAAGAAAAAAACAGGAAAATCGATCGCATGGCCCTGGTTATAGCAAGTATATGTCTGTGCAGTCACATCCTCCGTGACACGACACTGGAAAGGGAGGCCACATGGTCTTTGTTCTCCAGGGGCCACAGCAGAATCCAAAAAACTGCTGACTGCTGGACTGGATGACTCAGAAATGAAGGTGCTGGCTTTCATTTGATGTATCACTGAGGAATGCCAAAGGGACGTTGCTCTTTCATTATCTGTAGCAATTTTCTGCCCAGACAAATACATTGGTAGCTTTGCCTTATATAAAAGACATGTTGCTTAAAAGTTATGTTTAATTGTATTTTGTATTTTTAATACAGTTAGGAAATTCAGTAAAAAAACTAAGGGGTCAGTGACTCTTTTAGCATGCAAGGTTCTTTTTAGTAAAGTCCTATTCTCAAAGAAAAGAATACCTATATATTGCATTTTTAATGTAAATATTTTTTTCCTGCACACTACATTTTTACTACAGAGCTCATAACTCTTATGTGAGAGTCTCTCTTCCTCCTTCCTTCTCCTGCCCTTGTTCCTTTTCTGTAAAGGGAGGATCAGGGGAAATTTTAACAGTACAGTCTCAATTTGGGAAAGTCATTGATAAGTCTATCCACTTACACAGGTCAAAAGATGCATGCTGAGTTACAGATTGTTAGAAAAAAATAGGACTTGGTTCTATTTTGAAATCATTCATTTTTTATCTTACACTCTTTTTATATTCCAGTTAGTGACCTTTGGCTAGAAAGAGCAGGTGTACTTGGTCCCTCCATCACCCCATGGGTGTTTGTTGCACCAGAAATATCTGATAAGACTCAACCTCGCTACTCACAGTGGGGTGGGAGAGGGGGTATCAGCAGAGACAGGGAGTGGTTCTGTAGGGACCCAGTGGTTGTCTCCTTATCAGTCATTCCCTAGCGTAACATCCCTAGGTGTGTAAGTCACTGACTAACTCAGCAGGATAGAGGAGGCAGGAAGGAGGAAATTTATTAAAGTTATCATTCACATCCCTTCAGTAGTAGGAAGTTACAGAGGTGTGATCCACTGAGGACAAGGCCACCGGGGAGGAGCCAGCCAAACAAGAGAGGCACAAGGACACCTGCATTTGCCCTTCACTCCCTGCCTGCACTCTCCCTGGGAAGGAGGGAGGGGTTGAGGCCACAGAGATGCTAAGGATGACCCCACCATGTCGACAGCCCAGCAGCTCCAGGCAAGGAGGCAGGTGCCAGCGTCACCATGGGAACTGGTGCACCCTTCGCTTGCTCCTCAAACCACTTGCCATCTGACAGGCCCTTCCACGTACATCCGCCCGTTTTCCTCTGAGAACCCCACTGACTAGGAAGGACCTCATTGTGAGTACCAAGAATATAAATTCCATACCCAAGGTCACTCAAAGAAAGATTTGAGATTTGGACACAAGGATTCTAACTTGAAGCCCCACATGTCCTTCCATGATCACACACCGCTCTCACTTAGATAAGCGGGCCTCGGGTACCAGCCTTGGCTGGGCTGCCAGGAGTCCTGGGTTCTAGTCTCTGTTCTGGCTTTTAGTAGCTGTGTCCTCGTGAGACAACTACTACCCCTCTTGGAACCTCAGTTTTCCTCTCTCTGAAATGACGGGGTTGATCAGAGTGCCCTCAGGTCACCACGGTGGCACGGGGAAATCAGGCTGAAATGAAGACTTGGAGGGAGGCAGCGAGTAGCTGCTGACACCGGAAGAAGCCACCTCAGCTGTGCTATTAAGTGTCAGCCAGGTGCCAGGAACTGTGCAAACGCTGTATCTGTGGTCTCATTGGAGCCACACAGCACCAGATGAGGTACACGTTAATGGAAACCCAACCTAGCAGATAAGGAAGCTGAAGCTCAGGGAAGTGAAGTAACTTCCTCAAGGTCACTGTCTTAGTCAGCGCTGGCTGTCACAGAGAATACCACAGCCTGGATTTATCTCTCACAGTGCTGGCAGCTGGAAGTCCCAGGTCAGGGTTCAGCAGGGCTTGGTTTCTGGCCAGACCTCTCTTCCTGGTTTGCAGACGGCTGCCTTCCTGCCTCAGTCCTTACACAGCCTCTCCTCCGAGTACAGGCAGGGGCAGAGAAGGGGCTCTCTGTTGTCCTTCCTGTTGTTGCTGTTCAGTCACCCAGTCATGTCTGACTCTTTGTGACCCCCATGGACTGCAGCATGCCAGTCCTCCCTGTCCCTCACCATCTCCTGGAGTTGCCCAAGTTCATGTTTATCACACCAGTGATGCCATCTAGCCATCTCATCCCCTGACAGCCTCTTCTCCTCTGCCCTCAATCTTTCCCAGCATCAGGGACTTTTCCAGTGAGTCATCTGTTCGCATCAGATGACCAAAATACTGGAGCTTCAGCTTCAGCATCAGTCCTTCCAGTGAGTATTTAGGATTGATTTCCATTAAGATTGACTGGTTTGATCTCCTTGCTATCCAAGGGACTTTCAGGAGTCTTCTGCAGCACAACAGTTCAAAGGCATCAATTCTTTGGCGTTCTGCCTTCTTTACAGTCTAGCTTTCACAGCTGTATGTGACCACTGGGAAGACCATAACCTTGACTGTATGGACCTTTGTTGGCAGAGTTATGTCTCTGCTTTTCAGCACACTGTCTAGGTTTGTCATCACTTTCTGCCAAGAAAGAATTCATGGCTGAAGTCACCATCCGCAGTGATTTTAGAGCCCAAGAAGAGGAAATCTGTCACTGCTTCCACCATTTCCCTCTCTATTTGCCATGAAGTAATGGGGCCAGATGCCATGATCTTAGTTTTTTAATATTTAGTCTTAAGCTGGCTCTTTCACTCTCACCATTCACCCTCATCAAGAGGCTCTTTTAGTTCCTCTTTAGTTCTCTTCTTATGAAGACACAAGTCATATCAGATCAGGACGTATCTTTATGATTCCAGTGAACCTAAATTACTTCCTGAGTACCCCATCTCCAAATACAGATACATTGGAGGTTGAGGCATCAGCATAGGAATTTGAGGGGCACACAGTTCCATCCATGGCAGTCCTATAGGAAGAATGTGATTTGAAGATAGATTGGCATTAGGCCATCTCACCCTGCCTTCTGTACTAACCACTGCTAGGCAGTATTTAGACAAGATAGCTGAGCTGGAGGTAGAGACTACTGGGTACAGTGAAGCTTCTATCTTTTAATCTATAGATACAGATAAATACAGATTTATCGGACTTAAAATAGATACAGATTTAAGCTGGTAGATACAGCCCCCTCCCCACACACTAGTGCCTCTCCCTCTAAGTCCCTGCCTTCTCTCCTGGGTACCAGGGTAGGTGGGAAGATACTCCTTTGACTAAACTTTCTGAATCCTGAGCCAATAGCAGGCCAGAGAGTGGTGCTCCAGAGACCATCCCACACCCAGGTCTGAAACTCAAAGAAAAGTAGCAGGCATAAGGCTATGCCCTGAAGACTGGCTCCTTCACAGCCATCACTGAACCTGCATGGACACTGCCGGTGGAGTGAAATCACACAGGCTCAGTTCCCTGGGCTCCTGGGATGAGGCCCTAGTCAGTTGTCACTCACGTGAGGAAGGATGAGAACTTAACCCAATGGAGCAGCTTTAGTTGTGCTTGTCAGTTGAAAGTGAGAAAAGTGTTAGTCATGTCTGACTCTTTGCAACCTCATGGACTGTAGCCCGCCAGGCTCCTCTGTCCATGGAATTCTCTAGGCAAAAATACTGGAGTGGGTAGCCATGCCCTCCTCCAGGGGATCTTCCTGACCCAGGGATGGAACCCAGGTCTCCTACATTGCAGGCAGATTCTTTACCATCTAAGCCAGTAGGGAAGCTTGTCAGTTACTCACTATTAAAGGCTTTGCAGTAAAAACAAGCCATTTAGACTCCTACAGGCTTCCACCAAGCCAAACAACATCATCCACCTGGAATGTCTCCTCTCTATAAATTACAGCATTTGTGTGTTTTTGTTTTTCTTAAAAAACAAGATCTCTCCCCTACTCTCTCATGCTTTACTGTTCCCACGTATGTTATGAAGCTAGATATAGAAAGGTTTGAGGGAGTTTCTAATTTAAAAAACAAAACTTAAAGAGCAACAGACCATAGTCTATCAGAAATTGAAAATATGCCATTTTGACACTTGCCAAAGTGTCAAATAAAGGTAGGGAGTGACAGGGAACCGCTTGGCTCTTGTTAGCGGAAGCGAAGAGCCACATTTTCACAGCTGTGACGCAGGGGCTGTCACTGGTGTTGGGAGTGTTTTCAGCTGGCAGGGCACTCCACTCTTATTTTCTGTCACTTCACCCTAGAGTCACTACCCCCATTTCTTTCTCAGTCGAGCTAACACATGGAGCTTCTAGAGCTCTGTCCATTTTAACCATGAGCACAAAATTGCTAACTGACTGCCGACTGCCCTCCACCCAGAAAACATAAGCCTGTCCCCAGCTAGTTCTAATCAGAAACAAACAAACAGAAACCAAAAAAAAAACCCCCACGTTTTTCAAATGAAATTCAACCTTGAGTCTTTTGGAAAAGGAAAGAACCCACTTCTATGAATCATGTCTCTTCGAGGGGTCAGGAATAAAAGGCTGTGACCTGAGCTGTGCAGAGGTCTGGACTTCCAGCCTCCTGCCCTGCTCACTTCAACCTTACTCATCATCTCTGTGGTTGGCTCTTGCAGGTGTGAAAGCTGTGGAGCCGTTTTCCACGCTGAATGCAAAGAGAAGTCTGTCCCCTGCCCGCGATGTGTCCGCCGAGAGCTGCAGATGAAGCAGAAGTCTTTCTGGCGGAGGCTGAACATGGACGAGAGCCTGGAGGAGGCTTGCAACATGTTTGAGCTGTCCTACCAGAACACCTGACTCAGCAGGAGGCCAAGGCCGGGCGGTGACCTCTCAACCATCCATCAGCCCCAGTGGCTTCCAAACTAGACAGTTAGACCCCTCTGGGAGAAGTTAACGTCTCATCCTCAGCTAGACATATATATTTATAAATGTACATGCACACATACCTATATATCCTGTACGTATGTTCAGTATAAGTTGTTGTCTTAAAGGTCCATGGAGCTTTGTGGCTCAAGAAGTTACCAATAGTGGGATTACACTTAGCCATGAATTTCAGCTGCTTTGCCCCCAAGCCAAATGTGGTTTACACACAAGGCTTTATAGTTCAGACATTGTGGGGCTCCCAGGAGCCATTTATTACACAAGACATAGGAGAAAGCATTTTCTCCAGAAGAGCGCTTTGAGTTATTTTTGTGTTATTTATTTTTAGCCTTCACAGAGGATGAGGTAACTGAGGCAAGCACCCATCATCAAGTTTCATAAGAAAAGCTTCAAAACACAGCAGTGACTCGTGGATCCTTCCGGGAGCCCGTGTCCCGGCTCTCACCTCTGTGTCTTCGCAAAGGCTGGGATCCCCTAAGCTGAGTTAAACAGCTTGGAAATCAGGAGTGTGAGCTCCCTCTGACAGAAAGCGTGTGTCCCTAATTTATCAGGAGAGCTAGATAAATTGTTCTGAAGTTAATCTCAGAAAGCATTTTTCCTGGACAAGAGACCTCAGTAACCTACATGTTGTCCGTCTGTTTGCTGGTACGAATCCCAACACCCGCCCAGAGACGTGGCCGTCTTTGCCAGGCTGGAAACATGGCTCTGAAGAGCAGTCTTCCAGGAGTTCCATGGGTGACAGGATGATTTTTTTTTATTTTAATGGTGCTGGCTGGAGGAAATTGCTTCAGATTGTTAAATACATCAGTTTGTAGACCAGGAGGTCGGGTGTAGAGTGCACACATTCCAAGAGAGGATCTGCAGTTTTCTTTTCACAGAATCCTGTGTGGGCAGTTCCCACCTATTCATTACACTTTATTTATTTTTATTGTTCTTCATTGCCCTTTCACTCTGACCTTTCATTTGTCAGTGTCAACCACATCTGCTTTCATACTTTCTTAATTGTTTTGAAAAATCAGAACACCTTGGAACTTCACAGTACCAACTTTAGACTATGAAGAAAATACCAAACTGACAAATATAATTAAGGAATTAAATCTAATATTATTTAAATATATATATGTGTGTGTATATATATATATATATATATACACACATACACACACACACACACGTGCATCATTGCCACCGTGAAGTGAGATGCAAAGTGCTAAGCTAATAAGGAATGAGAATGAGTTGCTCAGGCACTTGGCAGGGGGCATTCTTCCTCTGCAGCATCCTCTTACCACAGTGGCCATGGTGACTAAAATGGCAGATAGCTTGGCACCAGAAAGCATGGCTCCCATTCCTTCCACCTTAACTCTTTCCAGAACCAAAAAGAAGCTTATATTTAAGCAATTCTCAGTAGGTTATATGAGAAGATTCTTACCGTTCCTCTAAGCAGATGCTTTCAAAGCCTCCATGGTTTAGTAGCTACACTCCTAGCAGGACCTAGAGAACCAGTGTTCGCACAGCCCATGGGACGTTTAACCCCACTGCTCCTTTCCCCACACCTGGCTCCCTCTGATCCCAGCTCACGATGCTCCTGTTCGTTTGGAGATGTGACATTTCAGACTCACTTCTGTGCAGACTGTTGGGTATGAGCATTTCACCTCTCAACCCACACCCATTCCTTTGGCCCCAGACCACACATTTCAACGTTAATAGCTCAGCACCACTCATGCATTTATCTTCTGATTATACAGTAGCTGCAGCCAAGGCATGAAAACTTATTAAAAGGCCGGGGCCCCATTCATGAGACGCCTTACGGTGCCTTTTACTTTTAGAAAAACAAGTTGACTGCCTCTCCTCGCCCACCCCACTCTATAGAAACTGTTACACACAAAAGAAAAAGGGTGGAAAAACTCAAACAAGCGCTTGGCAAACAGGCAAACAAATTTGATCATCTCCCCTTTCCTCCTCCCCTTCATGAAATACAGTATTTATATATTCCAGCCTCAGAGAAGATAGCAAAACGTGATCTTTCACAAGAGAATTACAGACCTGCTTATTATAAAACAGATGTGCTCCGATGGCAAAGTGCCTTCTCCCTCCGCCCCCAGCTCCCTGTCACTGTAGCTTACTTCTGCCTTTGCCGTAACTCATGTATCTGTGACTCCAACTGTCAGCAAGGCCATCCCTAGCACACTGCATTTGGAGACCCAGAGTACGGGGCCATCTCCTCCCCTTCTAGCACGTTGGCTGCATGTACAGAATTTCCTGTCCTGTCTCACAGGCCCAGGGTCAGACCCACCGAGAGTCAGCTTGATACTCTGGGTCTGTGCTCCCAAGGCCTTGGCTTTTACCAGGGTTGTTTCGAGGTCGAGCAGAATAGTGGCAGTCCCTGTGAACCTCTAAGGACAACTTCCCACCTACATTGTTGCTTATTTTCGAAAGGAAAAAAATGATAAATGTGCTATCACCATCAGCTACCAGCGCTGGAAGCATACCCCAGCAGCACGTTTCCCTCCTCTTTGTGGAGCCCCGATAGCCTGGCCAGTGCCAGCCGCAGGCCTAAATGACACACTCAGCCACCAACCCCCAAACATGAACAGACAGGGCAGAGCTGGCTTGGCAGTTGGGTCTGCCACGAAAATTCAAAGTTGCTGTCTTCAACCCAGGATACCTTAGCACACACCTGAATGCCCTTACTGTTTTTGACCCTAACAAATTACTTGGTGCACTGTAGGTAATTGTTCCACTACTTAGAAACTGTCGAAACGAAAGCAAATCTGTGGATTACCACCTCCTTAAGACCTAAGCTAATACCTGCTTTCCCTCATGGTCTATTTTTCATCCCATATTAAATATCTCATACATAAAGCCCAGGAGAAAGTGGCCCATTAATCTCCTAGAGCTGGCAGCCAACTTCAGGGAACCTCTTTTCTCTTGAAAGGCCCCTTCCTGGTGTATCACTTGAGGAAATCCCTCCTCACCATGCCAGAAACTAGACTGTGGGACAGTCCAAGCCTGGTGAAATGCTGGCATCTCACCCTGCAGTAAAAAAGCCAGTTCCTAAAATAGACCTCAGTTTGCACCGCAGCAGGAAGGCCACAAAGTACTTAAAAAGCAGTCAACTGGGATGGGAGTCATGTTCTTTCCAGGGTGGCTCTTTCTCCAAGTTGAAAGCTCTGTATGTGAAAGCCACATAAAACTCCCGTCTTCCCCCTTTGCCTCATTGCCCTTTCAGGGGACTGTGTTATGGTCATCTTCATGATCATTGTGCTTAAGAGTAATCTCTCTAGGAGCTTTAATATTTGATGAGCTGAGAAGGCAATCACTTTTGGATTCTTCCAGACTAGGCCCCCACCAAGAAGGGAATATCGCTAGGACTTGGGATTTGTGGTTTCCAGCCAATCCAGTGGTGTCCTTCAGACCCCCGCTGAGGGACTGTGCCTGGCTTCCTTCCGGCTGCACGGAGAGCTGATTTGTTCACAGCAGTGTGGCTGCTGTCGGCCACCTTTGCTAAGCTGCAGTGAATCCCCTTGCGTGGGGTCCAGCCTCTGTTTTGTCTCTGCATCCGTACACACTGCACACCGACACTGGATAATTTCTTCCTATGCCTTCTCAAAAGGCATGACTTCCAAACCTGTGGCTTTGTCTCTACCCATGAGCCAGAAAGGGCCACACGTAAATCATTGCATCAGGGTAGGACTTGCGTGAGGCTGCACTGAGCATTTTCTGCAAAGAGAAGCATGATCTGAGGAAGCCAAGATACACTCAGCTCCTAAATTAGGGTTAAGCCAACGCTGCTGTTGCTGTGTGGGGGCAGTGTTCCTCACCTCCACTGACCGGCTGCCCTTGACTGAAGTAACTAGGCTGTGAAGTAGATCTTCGCTCCTGACTCTAATACTGCCTGGAGTCAACACAAGGTGATTTTCTTTTTAATTTTTTTACTTCTCCCAGTAAAGAGAGGTAAGTGCCATTCCCCCCACCCCCTTATTGCTTGAGGTTCCTGTCTCACTACTTTTCTTCCTCTAAGACAATGTGAGAAAAGTAGAGAGTTGGGGCAAATCTGAAAGAAGCGAATGTGCCCTCGTTGGCCTGAACTGAGTCGTTGGAACCACTCTGTTTTCCTTTCCCTGGTCCTTGCCAACGCCTGGGCATTGACAACAGCTCGGAGTGTTGTGTCCTCTGCACCGTTCTTCCAATCCTCAGTCGAGTAGGACTCACTGCCCTGCTTCACTGCTTGAACCCAGTGACAGGTGAACAAGCCCTGCTCAGCTCATCTAAACAGACAAACGTGATTTCTATCATGGGGACAGTGTTTCAACAGTGAAGTACCAGTACCCCAAGCCACTGTCAAAAGTCATTGACAAAAGTCAAAAGTGTGGAACACCATCTTAAGCACACCCACAGTTTATTTTAAATGGGCTCCAAGGGATCATGCGATAGAGCCCGTACCTCCTGCAGTGGCCTCCAAGGTGATGGAAGGCACTGTTAACCCCGAGTGAAAAGACAGCTCCTGTTTTGTTAGGATTTTCCCTGTAGAGAGAGATGCCATCTTGTTAGGAAGGTCTGCAATGAAGCCAGTTGTTACCCAGGTAGAAGATTTAGGCGCTTATGGAAACTCAACACAATAAGATACCCTCCTAGGCCTCTGAGCTGCAGACCAGCCTCTCTTCTCTTCCCTTCTTCCTTGCTGCAGTCCTAAGCCCAGATTCAGGCCTGGTAAACTGGCTGGTGGACCTCTAGGGCTTGTGGCTTCTCACACTGACCATCGTATTCATGTCTTTTTTCCCTTAGGAGTGCCTTATAGTACTGCCTCGTGCTTCTAGTCTAGACTAGCAGACCCACTTGAAGCCTGCAGGGTTCTTTGCCTCAATATGGATCACCTTGCTTCTTCCCTGCTGGCTGCTCTCAACACAGGCACGCTCGGAGCCCACATATTCCATGCACATGTCAGACCTTTCACCTTCATTTAACCTGGTGCCTTAACCTCATGAGTACAAGGGTTCCTGCTGGAAGCACATTGTCAGAGCAGACTAGTGGAAACACTCCTTGGCGCCATTGACACTTAACCAGGAAACACAAAAGATACAACCACAAAATGTTTTGACTCGGTTTTATGCTGTTTCTCAAATTACTCCTTTTGTTTGCTTGCTTGCTTTTCATGAACCAAACTCAGGGGAATGTCATGATGTCACCAAGGCCAATGGGTAGAGAAATTAAACTGGTTATTCAGATTCCAATCTGTAAAGTCAGTGAACTTAGCCTTTTTCAGGTGAAAAAAATTACCCAAACACAAGGATTTTCTTTTCCTTTACAAAGGGTTTCTTTTATTTTGCCACCTGTCTTCCAAATGGGAAGTGAGAGGCCTCTTGGATGGATTGTGGTGAAGGCATTTCTACGTGGTGTGGGCAGTCCACCAAGCTATTAGGCTTTCACCACCAGAGGCTTAGGTTCTGATTTTGGTCATCTCTCAGGATCCTATTGTGAATAGCCTATCCTAGAACATTCAAGAAAAAAAAAATCTATCTTTAGAGAACAGTAAAAGGAGAGGAAATGTGTAGGTTGCAAATGAAGAGTATTGAACGTGGGGTGCGGAAGTCTTTGCACAACTTGTTCTTAACGCTGCTGGGTCAGATAGATGTCATTTTCCCTTATTTCTGTTCATGCTGTACAGAACTGTCTAAAACTTGGGGCTTGGGCTATACTCTGTCACTCTGTGTTGAGCTATTTGTAATATCTACTGTAACTTATATATGTATTATTTCTGTCTTCTGGATTTTGTTGCCTTTTGTTTGGGCATAAGTTATCCATAGTTTTGTTTACATCATTTTTGAAAATATCAATAACTGTAATAAAAAAAAAAGAAACTGTGTTGTGGACAAGACCCCTAGTTTTTACAGTCATCTGTCATATAATTTAAGTGCACCAGTTCCCGATGTATAAAGTTACCTCTCTCTCAATAAACAATGCAGAAAGCACTTTCTCCTCTCATAACAACTCCATTCAAATGCTATTTTTGAGGGGGTGGTGAAAGCCCAAGATGAGCGCTGGATGTTAATTCAAAGTCAAGATTTAAACTTTATTGAAAGTGAGCTACTGGGACCTTAAAATAGTTCTTAAGATTTTCACTTTTTTTTTTTTTTTAACTGTAGTTGGTTTACAATGTCAGTTTCAGGTATATAGCAAAATGATTCAGATATACAGATATATAAAATAGCTCTTAATCTTATAGACTTCATTTTTTTCCTGATTTCTTCAACCTCAATATTCTCATCAGCCCTTCCTATGCTTATGAAAAATATAGTGAAACTTTGAAAAAATTGCAAATGTGGTGGTCCAGGCCTCACTGGCCAAAACAGACCATGATTTCTTTCTGATCTGAGACAAACCCGCCCCAGCTCCCACATGGAGCATCTATCCCAGCTTTCCCCCAAGCTTTCATCACCACTGCGCTCTCCAAATTAGAGGAGCAAGTGCCAGATGGCAGGCCATTAGGCAAGGCCACTGGCCATTCCTGAAGACCATGAAGACCATCCTTTGAGAGCAAAGAGTGAAAGTAGAGGGGACTTGTCTCTGTGAGGACAGCAGCCCTCCGGGAGCCGAGAGGTGATGAAAGCTATCTACATGACCTTCCCCGGGGCTGGCCCTCACGGCCACAAAAAGACCCTGGCCACAACTGTCCACTCGGAACCTTTCAAAAGCACCATTGAAATTCACCTACTCAAAGACACTGACGAGACCAGAAAAGGTGCTTCTGGTTAAACATTTACCACAGGTGGACTCTGAGCCTCACGCTCTAGGACACACCTAAACAAGTTCATGCCCAGGTGCCCCTCCTCCACCCCCGGAAAGTGACTGGAGCTCATGCCCATTCTGTCCAAGGAACAACCGGACCTCATCTTCACAAGCAACCTGCCACAATACACAATAAAAAGAAACAAGTTAATGTTTCACTGAACCAAACTAGACACAGAGCAGCCAGAGCCCCAATTCCAGTGATTTACAGGACGGGTTAGCCTTCCCCCAGTGGCAGCAAACCTGAGTGACTGGACAACTGCAGGAAGTTTTCACATTATCACAAGTCATTTCCAAAGGGTGGAAAGAGACACCATTCTGTTCCTCTCTCCCCACCCGCAGGAGATGTGATCGGAATCTCCCTGAATCGTTTCCAGTCCTGTCCTTTGATGAAGTCACTAGATGATGACTTTAATCGGTGGTTCTCTCAGGAGTAACACAAAAATACAAGCAAAACTCAGGATCCCGTTGCAGACAACTGAATCCAAATCTTTCTGGATGGGGCCTGAGTATTTGTATTTTTGAAAGTTCCCTGTGTGAGCCCTGTGTGTCCTGGAAAGTTAAAACCCACTAGACTGAATGAACGGAGAAGGCAATGGCACCCCACTCCAGTACGCTTTGCCTGGAAAATCCCATGGACGGAGGAGCCTGGTGGGCTGCAGTCCGTGGGGTCACTAAGAGTCGGACACGACTGAGCGACTGCACTTTCACTTTTCACTTTCATGCATTGGAGAAGGAAATGGCAACCCACTCCAGTGTTCTTGCCTGGAGAATCCCAGGGACGGCGGAGCCTGGTGGGCTGCCGTCTATGGGGTCGCACAGAGGCGGATACGACTGAAGCGACTTAGCAGCAGCAGCAGCAGCAGCCTGAATGAAACAAGTTTCCCTGAAATAGCCAAGTGCTTGGGATATTGGTAGTCTACAGTGGGAAAGATGTCAAAGGTATATAGAGGGACTGAGCAGTCTTAGTTGCCCTCCAGCTCATAGCTGTTGTCTCCCTTCCTCCCAACAGACACCAACAGGTACAGTACTTTGGAACCTGCTGCTCATAGATTGCCATTGTTTTCATAAAACCTGAAATTTATACCCTCTTCATTTTCTTCCGGAGTGTGGTTAGTGTCTATTTATCTAGTATACACCATTGCCAGACAGCCGGGTGAATAGAAGTCATGGCCACAGGTGACTAAGCTGACCTACACAGACAGTCCTGTACCCTTCTTTCGTTTTTTCATTCCTCCTCATTATGCTGCAGTTGTCCTCAAATGTATGCATGTGACAGTCTGCTCCCAGGTCAGGCCCACCCGACAGACATGAAACTTACCACTCCAGACGGTGTTGTTTAAATGGAAAATCACTAGGTGCTTCTTGCCTAGAAAGGCCGTGTCTAGATTTGCCTTGGCTTCGTGGGAAAACTATAGACTTTAATTAAACCACAATCATTCTGAATCCAGGCAACTATTGAACTGACAATCTTCAAGCTCTCCTGCCAGTTGCAGGTGAATGGAAACTTAGTTCTTCCCCTCTCCTCCTTTTATGAAGTCAGTAACTTTGATGATGACAAATATCCCTCATTGACGGAGCACTTGTACCAATGGTTCAGTCTTATAAACGATGTGATTTGCTCCATTCCCACAGTGCTTACCAGAGGGGGAACCTCCACAGCAAAGACTTTATTGAGAATCACTGTAGAAAGACAGTGTTTCCAAAGGGCAAGGATGCAAGTAGAAATGAACTTGGGACTTGTTCTAAAGCAGTATCCTTAAAAATTACATTATTGACTTGAGTGGGGCCAGGGTGGGGGGTGGGGGGTGTCTAAAGTGGATTTTTATTACTGTATTGGATTCTGGTTAGAGTAGAGGATTCCTTCCCCAAGAGAACAATGGCCCCTGGTATAGAATACTCAGGAAGCCCCAGGCAAAACCCACACAGCAGATTCATTTATCCTCCCTCGTTTGCATCTATTCCTTCATAGCTTGGACAGAAAGGTCCAGCAGGAAGAACAAACTGTTCCCACAGCTGAGCATACAGAAATTCTGATTTATGTGCAATGACTTACAATTTACCTGGACAATCAGGAGATTCATAATAACCCCCTCGCCCCCGCTCTATCTCATATCCCTCCATTAAGAGCTATTGGTTTTAAGCCAATCAGTTCAAGTTCATGGGTTCATACAGTATTTCAGATCCTGCCATACAATCTCAGGCAGCTGTTGGTCTGGGGGAAATTCCTCCAGCTTTTATCCAGTCCCTTCCATACAGCCTGATATGAGAATCACTCTCCATGGCTTCTGTGCTCTCCCAGGACGGTCTGTTGTTCTGAAGCTGAAGAGCCGCTATTAGCACCATCATTTTTTCAAATGAACATTGAGCTAAATTATCTCAAATGTATAAAAGGAACATCTCTCACTGTGTTATGGAAAATTGCCTTCCAGATTACAAGACTATACAAAGCACATATTAATTTGGGGCCCAAGGACATCCAAATTGCCTTAGCTTCCGCGCTGTATTGTGATGGCACACTCTTAATAATGCCGGGTTCCAAGGAGACCGCAAGGTGCACGCTGTTAGGAAAATAAACCAGAATCTTTCTCCATTAGGATCACTGCACGCATACTCAAGCCCAGCTGGAGGTATTTTGCTCTGAGATTCAAGCCTTTTGCAGAGGAAATAAATTCCAATTGCACAGGCAGGGAAGTGAATGTGAATTCTAAACTGGGTCAAGCTCCCCAGATGGCTTTCTCACTGCTGCCCGGGAGTGAGGCCACCAAGAAAGCAGCCCTGCAGCCCCAGTGCCCAGAGGAGATGTCTGATGATAGACATCTCAGAAAATACCTCTTGTTCATACAAGTTCAGTTCCACACCAAGGGGAAGGGGGACAGCAGAGGCCTGGCACTGACTGATGGAGTTTGCCAAGTGCCAGTTCTTATGGCAAAGGTACATCAAAATCAACATGTGGTCCAACAACCAGCAAGTCCTGGGAACTAGCCCTGCCCAAATCAGCCCCAAACCTGTCCCCCTGGAACCCTAATAGTCAGTTCATATGCAGCCCACCATAGGGATATTTGAAGGTAAAAATAAACTTTTTAAAAAATAAAAATTATTCGATGTTTGCCTTGTTTGTTCCACCTACTCTTGTTTTTCTTTTTTGAGAAAATATAACAGAGCCCATCTCAGACATAATGATATTTCATGCTGATGTGCTTTAGCACACATCTACAAAAGATGTTTATTTTTCTTCTACAGAGTCACAATGCCATTACATACTGAACAAAAGTAGTAATAATTTCTTGTTATCATCTGCTGCTCAATCCCAAATCAAATTTATCTCATGATCCCCCAGATACCTTGTTTTGTTTTGTTTGTTCTGACAGTAGAGATTTTACAAAATAAGGTGCTCCTCCTGAAGGCTTGACACACTGCAAAGGGCTATGGTTCCATTCCAGCTTCCCTTTCTCCTTCTTTAGGGAGCAGGGGTCCCAGTCTCTTTGGAGGACAGTATCCCCTGCCCTACTCATGCCAGCCCATGCAGCCAGCAGACGAGAACACACAAGAGTGAGCACTGCCAGGGTGCATCATCCTTGACCTCTCCATTCAGAAAGCTGCACCAAAGCTGGAGGAAAAGTTGCCTTTAATCGAGAAAAGAGGGCATTTCAGGAGTCTGCTGCACCCCGACATGATGATAGTGACTTACCAATGGATGCTGAATACCTGACTAATTGAAAGGCCTAGCTCAAGAAACAGGGTTGGTTCCTAGAGAACTGAGTGGAGACAGAACCCTTTATTTGCAGGGGAGGCAGTTTCCCCCAGTGCAGAGGGTCCTGACTGTTCCCTGGCACCATGTTGGGACCCAAGGCACTAGCTCCTGAGCCAACATGTTGGGGGTCCCTGGGGGGGTTCCTCACCTTCTTACCCATCTGCCAAGATGCCCTCACCGAAAGGACTTTAGAATTAAAATCCTCTTTATTCAGTTCTTCCACTGGAGGAGCATTTCACTTTAAAGTATACAATATTCATGACATAAAATTAAGAGGCACAAAAACTGATGAGAAAAGAACTCTCCAAGACAGTCTTCCCAAATAAAAGACTCCATTTAGATATGTTCTAAAGCACGTCATTGTGTGCAGTTTTGTTAGTTGGACATATCACTGATCATTTTATTTTTTAAATCAGATATAAATCACTGTTTTATTAAGACTTTTTAAAGTAGGAAAGAATCTAAGAATATTTCTCATTATGGTCAAAGCTATGACAAATCTAGACAGCATATTAAAAAGCACAGGCATCACTTTGCCAGCAAAGGTCCATACAGTCAAAGCTATGGTTTTTCCAGTGGTCATGTATGGGTGTGAGAATTGGACCATAACGAAGGCTGAGCACCAAAGAATTGATGCTTTTGAACTGTGGTGCTGGAGAAGGCTCTTGAGAGTCCCTTGGACTGCAAGATCAAACCAATCAATCCTAAAGGAAATCAACCCTAAATATTCATTGGAAGAACTGAAGCTGATACTGCAATACTTTGGCCACCTGATGCAAAGAGCTGACTCTTTGGAAAAGACCTTGATGCTGGTAAAGATCGAAGGCAGGAGGAGTAGGGGACAACAGAGGATGAGATGGTTGGATGGCATCATCGACTCCATGAGCATGAATTTGAGCAAACTTCAGGAGATGGTGAAGGACAGGGAAGCCAGGTATGCTGCAGGCCATGGGGTCACAAAGAGCCAGACACAACTTAACGAGTGAACAACAACAATGGTCAAAACTTTTCACCCTTAATTTCTCCTTAATAAAACTTCTGATCTCAGACCACAAAAACAGCCAACAACAACAACAAAACCAGAGATAATGGCAGGAATGGAATCCCTGATGCAGTGTGAACATTATGCACGAACGAGAGCAGCCCTTCTCAAACTGTGGTCCCCAGGCCAGCTTCACAGCATCAGCTGGGGTGTGTTAGAAGTGCACATTCTCAGTTCACTCAGGACTGGGGGACATGGGGACAGGAGGGGACACCTGTATTTTAACAGTTTCCTCCACAGGGGATCCTGATGTAGCCTGAAGGCTGAGACCCACAAGGGCAGAGTGTCTGCTAGTCCTAGAGCCCTCCCTGCTGCCCTCTTTGGTCCACAAACCTTTTGGAGGCCTCCCGTATGTCCAGCGTTCTGACAGATGCTGGAGCTGCTGGAGCACAGCCTCCCTGCCTCCTCACCCCCACCCCGAAAGGCACACAGAGTGAATGGAGAGGTGCTCCCTGAAGCCCGGAGGCCACTGTTCACCAGCGCTGTCACTGCAGCTGTTAGATTCCCGGCTGCTCAGCGAGGATGCGCGGTGGCCTCGGGCAAGTCGTTATCTCCTCCTCTCTGGGGATAACAGTCATCAGGTTATGGGGCTGTGGTGAGATTTCAGTGAAATAATGCATACAGGGCCTTTAGCACTGGACCTGACACACAGAAAGAGAGGAGAGGCATCCAGGGTATAGGGGGAAGTGCGTGGACAGCACGTGGGTCCATGTCACCGGGCCAGGAAATTTCTGGGAGTGGGTCCTCTTGAGGCTGGTCAGGGAAGGCGGCTCATTCTGTGTAAAGCCGGGCTGTGAGCTGGAACCCAGTGGCTCTGAGGCTCTTGCTGGCTCCAGGGGCTAGGGTTCTGAGATTTGGTGGCGGGGGTTGGGGGGGGTGTAGGGGCACATCTCCAGCAGGCCCTGTGGGCTCAATACTATTTGGTTATCATTCTGTTCTTGTTTGCCATTTTGCCCAGCTTCCCCTTCCAGACCATTTAAAAAGTCAGAATCACCTTCTGCAGCTCCTGGAGTTTATGAACATCTTATCCAGGTGGCCCAGTGGTAAAGAATCTGCCTGCAATGCAGGAGACTCAAGTTTGATCCTGGGTCAGGAAGGTTCCCCTGGAGAAGGAAACAGCAACCCACTCCAGTATTCCTGCCTGGGAAATCCCATGGACAGAGGAGCCTGGTGGGCTATAGTCCATGGGTCACAACAGAGTCAGACACAACTGGCTAACTAAACAACAAATCTACCACCATCCAATAAATGGGAGCCTCCTTCTCCCTCGCTGGCTTCCACTTCTTGAGAAATGTGGTTGAATCACCAACCTTAGCACTTGACTCTCAACTATCCTGTCTGGTATTCCTCTCAAAACCTTTTCTCACCAACCTCCCCCACTTTTGCATCAGTTTGCAGAAACACAGAAATGCTGGATGTGCAGGTCGACTGATTCAAGTTTCCCTTCCCAAAGGGTACTTCTGCATGACGCTCACCATGCCTCACCTTGGCTCCCTTCCATCCCCTATCCCCCTGAAGCGGGTCAAGGACCCTGAAGTTGTTTGCAGCATAGTCTGTACTTTTTTTTTTTTTTTTAAATAATTCTTTTCTCCTTTGTTTTTATTTTTAATTGAGAAGGCCCAGCACAAACGCCAGCACTGCACCCCCTCTGTGGGTCTCTTCCCCCTCTCCATCAGGAACCTGGGCCTCCCGTCCTCCTCCGTCCCTTTATTTCAGTGGCCGGCTGATTGGAAAAGAGTGGCCCCCTCTTCCTCCCCCAACCCCACAATTGTCACCGCCAATTAGTACATTGTTAGGACACACAATGGCTTTACTGTAGCCAGTGGAATGGGCGGCCTTTGTGCTTCTCCAGCCGGCCGTGGGGGCAGTCAAGTTTCATTTAGAGACTTAAAACACAACGCCAGAAAAAAAATGCTATCAGAAAAGCAAAAAGGAAAAACGGAGAAAGAAAAAAAACAGGAGGAAAGAAAAAGGAAGGGGGGAAAGATGATGATAAAGATGAAGATGAAGGGGAAGAAGGCAGGCAGTAAGCAAATGTTGAAAAGGAAAAGAAAAAAAACAAACCTGCTATTCAGGGGTTAGCCCCAACTCATGAAAAGACCCAAGTGGTTTCTACATACTGAAGCCCCCCCCTCCCCTCAGAACACAAAAAAGGGCTCGGGCTTAACAGTAATTAGTGGTCTGATTGTGCTTGGAACACTGTGTGTCTTTAGAGGATTTTCCCAACTTTTCTATCTTATTTTTTTTTCAGTCTTCTCAAATCTAGGAGGTGGGGAGAAAAAGGTGGGGCTGGGGGAAGGAAGGGGCCACACTCGCTCCCAGCAATCTGGGTTAGGGGGAATTTGGTCTTTCTCTTTGACAGGTAAATTGGATTTCATTCTCTACAGCTTGTAACTAATTACAGAGGGTATTTTTCTGGAAGAACGTGACATATGGGTGAGTTTGGGAGTCACTGTTTTATTTGTTTCAAGTGCCCTTCCAGCAGCCTGGCCCTTTTGCAGCCTGGAAGATGCCCCCAGAGGCCCAGCCCTTTAATCCAGAGCCACAGGTTGTAGACTTTTTTTCTCAGCCAAACATTTGTGTCCAAGAGAGCTCTTTCCTGCTTGTAAAGATGAATCTCCTAGTTTAAACACAAGACCAGCCTGAAAAAGCAGCCTTGGCTTTTAAGGTAGTAGTCACCTGGAACGTTCGTCAGAGGGCTCTCAGGCTGGAAACACAGCTCCCCCGGTTTTCACTCCTTTGGTCCTCATGGATCCTCCCAAAATCAATGTGTTCCCTGCTTGTTAGAGCTCCAGGTACAAAGGAAGCTCTCTGAACCCCAGAAGCCTGGAGCCACCCTGCCCTTAGACTGGTCTCTCTCCCCTCCCACCTGCCCCACCACAGCCTCCAGTTTCTAAAACGTGCCAAGACACACCACCACACTGGCCACCAAACAAGAATATCCCTGTGTCATTTGTCAGATTTTTCTTGGAACCACCCAACCCAGTGCAGCCCATTCATAAACTTGTGCCGACTTCACTCTGTGACATGGGGCTTTTATTTCCCTTCAGATGCACTAAATATGCCTCCCTGTCCCTCTGTGAGTCAGACCAGACTCCCAGTGTTTGGTTGTTTGGGTGGTTTTTTGCTTGTTTGTTTGTTGTTTTAAATAAGCTATTTAATGGAGACATCCGTTCCATGCAAGATTTACATAAAATCACATTCACTTGAGAAAGTTTCCCTCGCTTTACCCAGGACAGGCTCACGGTCGGTACCTCCTCTGTTTGGTTTTTCCATCCGTCAAGTAGAAGCCAAGGGATGGGGGCTGTTCCCTCGTTGAGACCAGAGGGGGGTGGGGGTGGGGGACCCCAGAGTTCTAATCCACATCCTGCCATGACCGCTGGGTGTTCATGTGCAAAAGGGGGGCCCCTGCGCTCACCTTCAGGCATTGTCATGAGGATGAGAAGACACAGCCTGTGAAAAGAGAGGAGCCCTGGCACACACCGCCTGGCAGCGAATACACACCGGCTTCCTTCCGCGTTGTCTGCGGTCCGGGGCGCTGGAGGGGCTCATTTTTATTCCCTCTGCGCCGCGCCCCCTGCGGCTGTACCACTTCGCTCGGAGTGGAGCCTGTCCACACCGGCTCCCTCAGCCCCGCGGAAAAGAACGAGACCTGATTCCCTCAGGAAATAAAGAGTCAAACCCTCTGATAATGGCCCCTGGAATGTCACAAACACCCCAAGTCAGGAAATGCAAATCCCAGGAGGCCGTAAGGAAACAATGCTGACTGAGCTTCTGCTAAAGGCGGGTGTCTGGGACTGGAGTGGAGAGGGGGCGGGTGCTTTGGTTCCCCCAGAGCTGGGGGCAAGGGAACCTCTGCTTCATGTGGCAAACAGAGGAGTGGGCCCAAAAGGGTGCTTGGTGAGCGACTTGGGGTATGACACCGGCACCTGCCATCTTCCTCCATCCTCAGCCTTTGGCTTCCTGAGGGCTCACAGAAACCCAAAGCCTGAGAACCTGCAAAGAACGAGGGACCCAGGATCGCAGCAGAGGGCGGCCTGGCCCAGACCACAGCAAACAAGGCTTCAAGCCCGAAGTCCCGTTATCAAGTTCACTGAATCTCATCTCCTCTCTGTCCACTGTTACTTCTCCCATCCTCGTCCTCTCTCTCCCCAGGCCATTTCAGTGGCTTCTCAACCAGCCTTCCCGCCAAGCCCTTCAGTGTTCAAGCCTGATCTTGCCCTAGCCCCACTTAAAAGTCTCTTAAGGCTCTCAGCTGCCTTGAGGACACAGTCCGAACACCACAGCCTGACCCAGAAGCCCTAGACGGTATGGGCCTGTCTTTCCCTTTAACGTCCTTTCCTGGATCAGCATGGCCTCCTGGGCTCGTGAGCTGTGCTTTTGCATGGGATTCCAGGATAGATTGAACACTCAGCTGTTGCTGTCTTGAAATTCTGAAGAATTTTTGAACGAGGGCCCTGCATTTGCCTTTTGCACCGTGTGTGTCCCATGCTGTTGTCAGTGATGTCTGGCTCTTCGCGGCTTCATGGACTGTAGCCCGCCAAGCTCCTCCATCCATGGGATTTTCTAGACAAGGATACTGGAATGGGTTGCCACTTGCTTCTCCAGGGAATCTTCCTGACCCAGGAATCAAACCCACATCTTGCGTGTCCTGCATTGGCAGGTGGATTCTTTACCACTGAGCCACCTGAGAAGCCTTCATTTTACACGGGACCCACAAAATGTGGCGACCGCGCCTGCTTCTCTCCTTCCTACCCCCTCACGTTGCTCTGCCAGCTAACTTCTTACAGTTCTCCAGGTTTGTGCAGTTCCTTCTGTTTGACACATTCTCCTTATCTATTTGCCAAGCTTTCTATCACTCATCAAATTTTGCTTGCGTGTCCCATGCTCTGCAAATCATCCTGCATCCCCCATCTGAACATTGTATTGACTCTTTGTGATTGTTCACTTTCCAGTTTATCACAGCTTAGTCTGATTTATTTCCTGCTTCAACTTACAGGATAGGCATGCGAAATGACAGAACTGGTGTCTTGCACAAGTACCAAGATTTCTGATGCTCATTTGAGTGACACTGACTCAAGTGCTATATTTAATAAATAAATATTTATTGAAAGTATCATTTTCATTTCAATGACCACACCTGTGCTCTGCATACACCTTGATTTCGACCCTTATATCCTCACTCTAGCCTCACAACCATGCACTTAAACCACTGCTTGGAACAAGTAAAGTGGCCTCTGTTAAGTGGTATGCCTTCGAGTGATGCCGTCCAATAGAACGTTCTACAGTGACAGAAATGTTCGGTACAGAAGCCACCACCCACACAAGCTGCTGCTGCTGCTGCTGCTGCGTCGCTTTAGTCATGTCCAATTCTGTGCAACCCCACAGACGGCAGCCCACCAGGCTCTCCATCCCTGGGATTCTCCAGGCAAGAACACTGGAGTGCACTGCCATCTCCTTCTCCAATGCATGAAAGTGAAAAGTGAAAGTGAAGTCGCTCAGTCGTGTCTGACTCTTAGCGACCCCATGGACTGCAGCCCACCAGGCTCCTCTGTCCATGGGATCCTCCAGGCAAGAGTCCTGGAGTGGGTGCCATTGCCTTCTCCGGCCACACAAGCTACTGAGTATGTAAAACATCACAGCTAATGCAACTGAGAGGCTGATTCTTTTTTTAGCTTATTTTGTGTATTTGGCTGCACTGGGTCTCAGCTGTGGCATGTGTGTGGTCTTCTACTTGCAGATGTGGGATCTAGTTCCCCAACCAGGGATCAAACCCAGGCCCCTTGCTTTGGAAGTGCAGAGTCTTAGCCATTTGACCACCACTGAGAGTCTGAATGATGAATTTTATTTCCTTGAACTCATTTAAAAGTTGATAGCCACATTGAAGCTCCCACACTGGACAGCACAAACCCTTCATGATGTTACTGACTGATTCTCATCGTGGCCAGGGAGCAAGTCTGCTCACAAACCTTGCTGCTTCCGAAAGACCTCTGTGCAAATCACAAGCTTTTGAGCACCTCCTGAGGACAAAGATTTTCAGTGACAGCGGAATCAGTCTTTCCTGGCTTCCTTGAGTGAAACCAGCAACCTG
This sequence comes from Nanger dama, assembly GCA_917880005.1. NCBI lineage: Eukaryota > Metazoa > Chordata > Mammalia > Artiodactyla > Bovidae > Nanger > Nanger dama. The sequence continues at coordinate 40,598,707 of CAKJTW010000004.1, forward strand.
TCTCCACACAGAGACTGCTGACGACCACAATTTGGGGCCCCCTGGTATAGACACATCCGGTCTTACCTGGGAAGTGAGAACAAAGAGCCTTCCACACCTGAGGGAAGTACCAGAGAGAGTCAGGTATTTTGGTTGCCAGGGGCAATAAGACTAGTCTTCATTCCTTTCTTCCACAGTTGTCAAATGTTCCTATTCACACTAATTATGGCTCTTCACAGGACCTTTGAGTTCTGGGTACAACACCAGTGGAGGGTCCTCTGGGTGCTGGATTGTTAAAGACTTGCAGTGAAGTAACGAGAGAAGGAAAGGATTCCATTATCAGGGTGCACTGTTTCTTTCAGTGAGAACTTCTATAACCAAAACAGGTATCAGCAGATCACCTGGGGACAGTTTCAAAGGTGAGAGTGGCTGGGTGAGTAGAACTCACAACAAAACTATATGGCTGAGACTCGGGATGGCACAGGCGGGTTACATGGCACAAGAGTGAGCTTCCTGGCTCTTTCGTGTTTAAAAATGATCCACAAACTTGCAGCAAAGAGAAAGTTCCTATAGGATTTGGATCACAGTTCCAAAGGCTATTTTAAGTTATGATCACGAAGCGGGACTGGAGGATGAGTGAAATAGATGAAGGGGATTAAGAGGTACAAACTACCAGTCACAAAATAAGTCACAGGGACACAATGTACAGCACAGGAAATACAGTCCATAATATTGTGATAACTTTGTAATTTACAAAAATATTGAATCACTGTTGTATACCTGAAACCTCGACTGCAAGATCAAACCAGCCATTCTAAAGGAAATCAACCCTGAGTATTCATTAGAAGGGAGCTGAAGCCCCAATACTTTGACTACGTGATGCAAAGAGCCAACTCACTGAATAAGACCCTGATGTTGGGAAAGACTGAGGGCAAAAGGAGAAGGAGCAGCAGAGGATGAGATGGTTAGATAGCATCACTGACTTAGTGGACACAAATCTGAGCAGACTCCAGGAGAGAATGAAGGACAGAGGAGTCTGGCATGCTACTGTCCTTGGGGTCGCAAAGAGTCAGCAACTGAACAACAACAACAATACCTGAAACAAATATGTCAATTATACTTCAATTACAAAATTAACATCAAAAGGATAGATTACGGGAATTCCCTGGCGGTCCAGTCATTAGGACTCCATGTTTTCACTGCTGAAGGTCCGGGTTCAACCTCTGGTGAAAGAATAAAGATCTCACAAACAGCATGGCATGACCAAAAAATAATAATAAGTATTGATAAATATTTTAGAAAAAGGAGAGATTAACTTTCAGGTCATCAAGTAAAATATGGGTCCTTCCCCTCATCTCTACTGCCACCACCTCCACCACCACCATCTTGGGTTCCCTTGGGACACTCTATTTTCACAGGCCCTAGAATAGACATTTCTGGAGAATTAGCTACACCTAAGCCTGGGAAGTTTGAAGTGAAGTTTGAAGTGAAAGTCACTCAGTCATGTCCAACTCTTACGACCCCATGGACTCGTCCATGGAATTCTGCAGACCAGAATACTGGAGTGTGTAGCCATTCCCTTCTCCAGGGGATCTTCCCAACCCAGGAATCAAACCCGGGTCTCCCGCCTTACAGGTGGATTCTGTACCAGCTGAGCCACAAGGGAAGCTTGGGAAGTTAAATCAGTCAATCCTAAACGTAATTAACCCTGAATATTCATTAGAAGGACTGATGCTGAAGCTCCAATACTTTGGCCACTTGATGCAAAGAGCTGACTCATTGGACAAAAACCCCAATGCTTGGAAAGATTGAAGGCCAAAGGAGAAGGGGATGACAGAAGATGAGGTGGTTAGAGAGCAACACTGACTCCTAGACATGAGTTTGAGCAAACTCTGGGAGATAGTGAAGGACAAGGAAGCCTGGTGTGCTGCAGTCCATGGGGTTGCAAAGAGTCAGAGATGACTTAGCTGCAGTCCATGGGGTCACAAAGAGTCAGAGGTGACTTAGTGACTGAACAACAACAACAAGCCTGGGAAGTCAAGATGAGAATTGGGGAAAATAATAAATGATATTGTGGGGCTTTTCCCCTTAAAGTTCTGCTGATTGCATTTAAAAACAGATACACAACTTTCTTCCCAGAAATATAAAATTCAATTTGAAGCATTCTCCACATCTTTCTTCTGAGAAGTTGTTCATGCTAATTATTCTCAGCTGACTGTATGGTTATAGAGGCTCTGAAATGGTTCACTGAAAGTATACTTTATCAGTCACTATTTGGCTCTAGAGCTGTATTTAAAGGGAGTTGTGTACAAAAATAACATAATGCGGGTCTCTGACCCCAGAGGAATCACTATTTATCTGCCTGTGTGACAAGGAACAAAGTTTAGAGACCAATACAAGAATAAATACAAGTCTGTGTTAAGTTATGGGCTGAAAGCTCCCAGTACAGTTAGAGTTGGGAAATGCAGAGATCTCTGGGGGCTACAGTCAGGAGGCAGCAACCCCCAGGAGATAAGGAGAGCCATTCCCAAGGGATGATAAGCTGGAGCCTTCATGCTGGCTTTAGGAACCTCCTCCAGCCCCTGGATTTGGCAGGGCCTCAGGGAAGCAGTCCCAGGAGGAGGAGGGGCTCGACCAGTGAAGCTGTAAACCTCAGAGGGTGAAGGACATGCAGTCACTCCAACCTGCATCCCCACATCCAATCCGGGACACCCAGCGAAGCCATGATTCCTCTCCTGCCCCCCCTTCCAGGGCAATACACTGCAAGGCCATCTTCTGGCCACACTGCCTCTCAATAACTTGGATCCAGCATTGGGGAACCATGAACACAGGGTAGGATAACAGTCAGAAGATTTCAGGGCCTGCTCGCTTAAGGGACACGGATGAATTCCCAGCTCTGCTCTTCACCAGGAACTGTGTGACCTCCAGCAAGTGACTTCACCATCCTGAGCCCTTCCCATCCATCAAATGGGGTGATAAAGTTTCTCTTGCAGGATTATGATGAAGACCAAGTATGATTAAGAATCACTGGGAGGTGGGAGAGAGGTTCAAGAGGGAGGGGTCATAGGTATACCGATGGCTGATGTTTGACAGAAACCAACACAATACTGCAAAACAATTATCCTTCAATTAAAAACAAATTTTAAAAATTAATTAAAGATTAATAAATAAAGTGAAAAAAAGGAACCACTGTTCCTTTTCTACTCTTTATTCTAGTCTGTGCATTATTTGATCATGAACTAGCCTCATTTTGACAAAACTCATGGCAATACAGTTTCCTGGAGTGCTTATCAAATAGCAGAAACTTGATTTACTATTTCAGAGGCACTTGACTTTTTTTTCCTGAAACTGGTCAACAAGGTTAAACTTTCGGAAAACTGTGCTGTGATGTATCAGTAAGAATTTAGTTCAGTTTCTAGATTTGACTGATCATAGTCATGGGCTGTTCAAAAGTATATTATTTAATCATTTGGTAAATATTTATGGAACACCTAGGAAGAAGTAGGCCCTGTGCTGCATACAGATGGCTGCCTGTCTCCTTTTATTTTTATAACAATAAAAACTCTTATCAATAACTGTTCCTTAAATAATCAAAGAGATAAGAACAAGGTCTTGGATCTGAATGATGTAGAAACATGTTTAAATGTGTCTAAGTTGCCATATATACAACAGATAAAGACGACCCGGATTACATAAATATTGTTTAAAGTCCCACTAAAAATCAAACCAGAGAATGGGCAATTTACAGTAAAGAGAACCTGAACTGCCAATGAACATATGAAGTACACAGTGGAAGGTTGAGCAGTATTTTTAAAAGAGTGAGTTAACATAAAATTATCATATGATCCAGCAATTCCACTTCTGGTTATTTTCCCCAAAGAATTTAAAGCAGGGACTCAAAATCTGCACCCCCATGTTCATGGCAGCATTATTCTCAAGAGCGAAAAGGTACAACCACCCAAGTGTCCATTAACAGACGGATAGGTAAACAAATGCACACACATACAATGGGCTCTATTATTCAGACTTTGAAAGAAGGAAATTCTGTTACCTGCTACAACTCAGCTGAACCTCAGAGACATGATTCGAAGTGCAATAAGCTGGACAAAGAGACAAATACTGTGTGATTCCACTTATAGGAGCCACCTAGAGTAGTCAAATTCACACAGACAGTAAGCAGAATAGTGGCTGCCAGGGGCTGAAGAGGAAGGAATGGAGAGCTGGTGTTTCATGGGTACAGAGTTTAGTGGAAAACAAAGAGCTCTGGAGATGGACAGTGGTAATAATTGTACAACACTGTGAGTGGACTTAGTATCACTGAATTGTAAACCTAACAATGGTTAAAATGGCAACTTTTATGTTATAGATATTTAATCACAATCTTAAAACATTTCTAAATTTGGATTCCAAAGTAACTATTTTTTTTCATCTTTAATTACGTTTATTGGATATACTTCCTCCCCTCCCATCACTGAACTTCCTCAGTGAGCCTTTACTGTTAAAAATGCAAGGGGGAGGGGGGAGTACAAGGTAGACAAAGAAAGACGTCTAAGATAAATCATTTCGTGAAAAGGGTGACTACAAGTTTGATGTGTACAATATTGTCCCATGTATATTAAGGAAAAGAAACACATCATATGTGCAAAAGCATAAAGAAGTGTCTCCTAGGAAATACCCAATACTGGTCTCAAAGGTTACCTCTGAGGAGGAGAGGGGAGATAAAGGAGAACTCCTTTTATTGCTGAATAATTAAAAATAGATCCACAATTTCCCAGTACCTGAGAGGAAGGCTGGGGTCTCCTGCCCAGAGGACTTGGCAAGTAAGGCCTTAGATTGCACCATATGACTTTGATAGCATCCTACAAAGTGAAAAGCAGGCTACTGCATGCCAGGAGACCACGATGGCAAATATCACGAACCATTATCTACAAAGACTGAAGCATATCTGTGACATCACCACTTTCAGTTTTCACTGTGGAAAATACTCTCACCATGGCTCTTCCTGGGTGGTAACAGCTCAGCTTTGAGCCAGAAATATAGGAATATAAATACACATTTTATTGGTATGAAGTAGGCAAAATGACTTAACTTCTTCAAGCATCAGTTTTCTCACCTGTAAAATGGTTATAACAAAAATATAGATTTGGGAAGGAGGTGAGGATTAAAAGCATCTGGCATATACCAAGCACCCAATAAGTACCATTCATATAAAATCATGAGGTCTCATTTCTTTAAAAGAGTATTTAGAGTTCAGTTCAGTTGTTCAGTCGTGTCTGACTCTTTGTAACCTCATGGATAGCAGCACACCAGGCCTCCCTGTCCATCACCAAATCCCGGAGTTTACTCAAACTCATGTCCATTGAGTCAGTGATGTCATCCAACCATCTCATCCTTTGTTGTCCCCTTTTCCTCTCATCTTCAATCCTTCCCAGCATCAGGGTCTTTTCAAATGAGTCAGCTCTTCGCATCAAGTGGCCAAAATATTTGAGTTTCATCTTCAGCATCAGTCCTTCCAATGAACATTCAGGACTGATTTCCTTTAGGATGGACTGGTTGGATCTCCTTGTAGTCCAAGGGACTCTCAAGAGTATTCTCCAACACCACAGTTCAAAGGCATCAGTTCTTCAACACTCAGCTTTCTTTATAATCCAGCTCTCACATCTATACGTGACTACTGGGAAAACCATAGCCTTGACTAAATGGACCTTTGTTGGCAAAGTAATGTCTCTGCTTTTTAATATGCTTTCTAGTTTGGTCATAACTTTCCTTCCAAGGAGTAAGCGTCTTTTAATTCCATGGTTTCAGTCACCATCTGCAGTGATTTTGGAACCCAAAAAATAAAGTCAGTCACTGTTTCCACTATTTCCCCATCTATTTGCCACGATGGGACCGGATGCCATGATCTTTGTTTTCTGAATGTTGAGCTTTAAGCCAACTTTTTCACTCTCCACTTTCATTTTCATCAAGAGGCTCTTTAGTTCCTCTTCACTTTCTGCCATAAGGGTGGTGTCATCTGCATATCTGAGGTTATTGATATTTCTCCCAGCAATCTTGATTCCAGCTTGTGTTTCTTCCAGTCCAGTGTTTCTCATGATGTACTCTGCATATAAGTTAAATAAACAGGTGGCAATATACAGCCTTGACGTACTCCTTTTCCTATTTGGAACCAGTCTGTTGTTCCATGCTCAGTTCTAACTGTTGCTTCCTGACTTGCATATAGGTTTCTCAAGAGGCAGGTTAGGTGGTCTGGTATTCCCATCTCTTTCAGAATTTTCCAGTTTCTTGTGATCCACACAGTCAAAGGCTTTGGCATAGGCAATAAAGCATAAATAGATGTTTTTCTGGAACTCTCTTCCTTTTTCAGTGATCCAATGATGTTGGCAATTTGATCTGTGGTCCCTCTGCCTTTTCTAAAATCTGCTTGAACATCTGGAAGTTCACAGTTCAAGTATTGTTAAATTTAGAGTTATGACCTCTCAAAATCCAAAGTCAAAGCTATTTCTCTCCCTTTCCCAGTAGCTGGCATTAAAAGTGTTAGTCTCTTAGTCTTATCTGACTCTTTGTGACTCACTGGGGTATAGCCTGCCAGGCTCACCTGTCCATGGAGTTCTCCAGGCAAGAGTACTTGAGTGAGTTGCCATTCCCTTCTCCAGGATCTTTCCAATCCAGGAATCAAACCCAGTCTCCTGCATCTCAGGCAGATTTTCTACTGTCTGAGGCAACAGGGAAGCTGCATTTAGAAGGCAATCAATAAATAGGACCCTGTGCCTTACCCACAGGGACCCGTGGTTCGCAAACCTCAGTGGGCATCCAAATGACCTGAGGAGCTTGTTAAAAATAATAGATTCACAGGGGGAATTCCCTGGCAGTCCAGTGGCTATGACTCTGTGCATTCAGTGGCAAGGGTGAAGAAGGTTCGATTCTTTTTCTTTTTAATTAATTTATTTTAATTGGAGGCTAATTACTTTACAACATTGTAGTGGTTTTTGCCATACATTGACATGAATCAGCCATGGGTGTACATGTGTTCCCCATCCTTACCACCTCCCTTCCCATCCCATCCCTAAGGGTCATCCCAGGGCACTGGCCCTGAGTGCCCTGTCTCATGCATCAAACCCAGACTGGTGGTCTATTTCACATAAGGTAATATACATGTTAGAGTGAAGATTCAATTCTTGATCAGAGAACTAAGATGCTGTAAACCTTGCAACCAAAAAAAAAAAAAAAAAACAAACTTGAAAAACAAAACCAGATTCCCAGAGCCCATACTTAGAGATTGTGATCCAGTTGTGACCCCAGAATCTGCAATTTACCTTCAGTGATGCATGAAGCAAAGGTAAGAAACCCTGTTCTAAGAGTCCATGTTTGAAAACGGTGGGGCAGAGTTCTCCACCAGAATGTTCTTTTCCCTACTCTGCCCTCCCCTCTTTCTCTATAAGTGCGCACTTCCTTTCTTCTTCCTTCTCCAGACCTATAGGATGTACACTTTCTAGAAAAGATGCCCTTGCTATTTCTTCACAAAGTCTCAACAGGACAGTTTCTAAAAGAAAAGAAAGGGGAGGGAAGGGGAAGGAAATGGGGAGGGAAGAAAGGAGAAAAGACAGTTTCTTGGAGATGGAGTGGGAGGAGGAAGCAGAGGGTTTCCAACTTTTGGTATTTAAACCAAAAGACTAAAAATCCTTACAGATCCTATGTAATGGGGCAGACAGACCCTTTCCATCCTCTGGGATAAAATCCAGAGTTTTCCAGTTGGGATAATAGTGGAAATGAGAGATACAGGAAAAAAAAACAAAAAACAAAACACAGGCTGGAGGAAAAGAGGGCAGGATAGTGGGGATCGGGGGTTTGTTTTTAATATAATTTATTTAATTATAGTTTATGTATTTGTTTATTTATTGGCTACTCTGGGTCTTCACTGCTACATGGATTTTTCTCTAGCTACTCTCTAATTGCAGGGAAACTGAGGACCACAGGATGCAGCCACATAACTGAGATGTGAATTCAGCCAAGGCAAAAGTTCCCTTTTCAGTACCTTTTAAACAAAAAAATAAATAAGTAAAAATAAAAACCCACCCAATGCTTTTTTCGGTTTCCTGCTGCTCGGCAAACACCAACTAATGAATTCATCTGCCCAGGACAGCCCCTCCAGAGGGAGGTAAACAGTTCCAGGCTCTTAGACCCTATCTGCTAAGTAAACCAGAACTACAATGGGCTAGGAGTTAAGCAGCTTGTGTGGCGAGAGGCTGCATAAAGTTAATTAATTGTATCGCGGCTGTAGCTGATAAAGCAGGTCTAGTGGGTGGCTATTTTACAGTCACACAGCTCTAGGTGAAAGTTGAAAATTAACGTAGCTGCTTCAGCAGGAGACTTGAGGTTTCAGAGTCAACTCCTATTAACACTAGGGCTTCAAATGAAGGGGCGGGTTGATTAGAGAAACACGAGGAGTTGGGGCCGGGGGTTGGTGGGGAGAGAAAGGGGGCCCCTTAAAGTCAGTAGCTAAGGCAGCTGCTAACCTGGAGTTTTAATTCGAAAGACAAGAAAGACACGTGCAGCAGTATAAGGCCTGGATTTTTCCAAGAGAATCCATTTTTCTCATTCTACATCAGCAGCCATCCAGCTATGACCGACCCCTCCTTCATCATACCTACACCTCCCCACTTCATCCAATATGCTTAATTATTTTTAAAAACTTATTATAGAAAATTTCAAGCATACATATAACCCCCACCCCATCCCTCCACTTCAACCTCAACAACTATGCACTCATGGAGAGTCTTGTTTCATCTAAACCAGTGGTTCTCAAACTTGAGCGGGCATCAGAGTCACCTGAGGAGCTTGTTAAACCACAGATTGCTGGGCCCTGCTCTCAGGATCTCTAATCTAATAGCCTGGGGTAGGACCTGAGAATTAGGATTTTTCAAGTTCCCAGGTGTTGTTGATGCTGCTTTTCAGGCAAGCACATCTTGAGAACCATTTATCTCTATACCCTCTCACTTTTTCCTCCAGTATTATTATTATTGAAGCCAATCTCAGACAATGTATCATTTCATCAGAAATATTCAGTGCTCTAAAAGATAATGGTATTCTCACACCTAAAACATAACGAAAACTCATTAATGTTATTAGATACCTAGTAAGAACTCAAATCTCCAAATACCCCATAAATGTCATAACTTATTTTTTAGTTTGCTTACTTTAATCAGAATTCAAGTAAGATGTGTGTATCATGGTCATGTGATAAGTCTTTAAGTCTCTTTTAATCTTTAACCATTAACATTCCTTCAACTCTTTTATTCCTTGCAATTAACTTGTTAAGGGACCTCTATTATTTTTTGAGAGTTAGAAGAACAGAGCGGTAACCCTCTCTGGGTCTTGGCTCCACCACAAGCCTTGTGACCTTGACCAAGTTAGTCAAGCCTCTGTCAGCACAGGGGTACTGGTAAATGTTTAACAGCCAGTCTGGGCACAGGGGCGGGGGTAGGGGCATGGGCAGAGTTCAAGCCCTAATTTGCACACTGGCCAATTTTTATGGTATAAATGCCCCCACTGTGGTAGATTCAAGTCACCAACGTGATGTTGCAAAATGGAAAGCCGGGACGAGACTGTGAAGTTAGTTACACATTATTACACAATACTTCCTTCGTATGGGTACAACAGACATATACCACCTCCAAAGCACAGATGATAGTGAAAAGTAATAAAATAATTAGGGAGCAATCAATTTGAGTATCTATTACCTTTGTTTGTAATATAATTTATTTAACTAAGTTTATGTATTTAATTGTTTAATATTTATGTATGGGCTGTGCTGGGTCTTCACTGCTGCAGTTTTTCTCTAGCTACTCCCTAATGACAGTGCCTGGGCTTCTTATTGCGGCAGCTGCTCTTGTTGCAGAGCACTGGCTCTAGGGCGCACAGGCTTCAGTGGTGGTGGCACATGGACTCAGTGGCGATGGCCCCCAGGGTCTAGAGCACAGGCTCAGCAGTCGTGGCCCACGGGCTTAACTGCTCCACAGCATGTGGGATCTTCCTGGCCCAGGGATCAAATGTGTGTCTCCTGCACTGGCAGGAGGATTCTTCACCAGTGAGGCACTAGGGAAGCCCTATATATTTAACAGTTCTGTAGCTACTAGCTTGCCAAACTCCTTAACGTTTACCAGTCAGCGCTGCTTCCTGCACACAGCTGCCTCTAGGTCTTGTCTTTCTTACCTGTGAAATGGAAGACATATAGCAATGATGCTTAGTGGTGAGGATGGAAGGAGATGGTCCATTTGCGCAAACAATACAGATTCAGAGCATGCACCTGGTCTGGTGGGCATCAAATAGAGAATTACTTGCCCTGGCTGGCAGGGAAAGCAGTGATGTGGGGACTTGTGATCACTAGATACAGTTTTCAGAATTCTTAGCCACCAAGGCTCCAGGAATTGGCCCTTGGGCCTGCCTTGGTCACCATACAAATTCCAACTGCCCAGAAGAAATGCACTTTCAGCATGCTGATTCAGGCCTGCTCCACCCTCCTCTTTACACAGAGGCCACTTAAACTGTTTGCTAAAATCAAGACCCTTCTTTTGAGACAGATCAAGTTACCAGCAAGGTGATTATTGCTTCTAATGGTCTGCAAACAGGTTCTCAACTGCTAACCTCTCCAGCCTCTGGGGACACTGGGCCAAGCCGTTGGGCAGAGCCAACAAAAGCACCAGAGCCTCAAGAGTTGAGAGATGCTAAAAGAAAGAGGCTGGAGTTAGGAGGGCCCATTTCTAGTTAACGAATGGAAGCTCAATTCCAAGCTGAGTGCTTAACACCCACAGTAGTTCCCCAGACAGCTTGTGTCCCCCTCCCGGAGGTCTCAGGTTCCTAGGAGGCCTAGAGTTTAAACCAGGGGCAGGAGATTTCATAGGCACACCAATCATTGTCCACAGAATAAGTAAATAAAAGAGGCAGGATGGAGTGGCTCTAAATCTTCCAGTTGCCAGGCCACCACTTCCCATCTGTGAGTGTGAGCTCAGACAAGTTACTGAACCTCTCTGAGCCTCCATTTCCTCATCTATTTGCACTCTGTAAGGTTGTGGGATGAACAGAAGATACTGTGTACATTGCACTTAGCAAAATACCTGGCACATAACAAGTACACAGTAAATAGTAGCTGCTAGAGATTTCCCTGGTGGTCCAGTGGTTAAGACTCCGTGCTTCCAGTGCAAGGGGCATGGGTTCAGTTCCTAGTGGGGATCCCACATGCCATGAGATGTGGTCAAAAAGAAAAATAGTAGCTGCTAATAATTATTTAATGCTTGTAGATTCTGTCATAATTAATAAAACACAAATCTGTTTAAAGATATTATACTTAATTAAAAGTAGCTTTTCCTTTCCATGTACTGTTTCATTCAAAAGATATTCAAGGTACCATAGGGAATGTCTTTGGGATGTTTAGACTTTAAGAAAGGGTCCTTATTCCTGGGGAACCACTGATCTAGCCTCTGAGAGAGCAGCACTTTCTCCATGCACCTCAGGAGGTCTCGAGTCCACATACAGAAAAAGTGACAATGGTTTTTGCACAGCTGACATGGAAAGGAAAAAAAACCCATAGGGATCAAACAGCATGATCCTAGATATTGAGAAGACAGAGGCTGGGATGAGGCTGGGAATGGAAAGATGTACCTCTCTTAAGAGAAAAACTGTTTAGAAAACATATCATCAGAGCATTCTTTTTCCCCTTAGTGCTGTCCACAAAATCTTTCTAAGCACTCTCTTATAGAAAGAATATTTAACATGAAAATAGGAATTTGCTGACAGTCAGAAATGTCCATCTCTGTCTTGGTGTTCAAGGCACAAAATGACTTCCTTTGGTTCTAAGCATTGCCATGAAGCGGGAGTCAGCCCTGTGGATGGGGTGAGCCCAATTATGTGGAAGTACATGCCCAGAAAGAGTCCATGGAAGGTTATTTATTGCCTGAAATAGCAAACAGTGGTTAGCTCAGAGATGCAAAATTCGGATATGAGAATAGTATTTGCTTACTTCATTACTTCAGGATAAAGTCTTGTGACAATCATGAACTATGTTTTCTACTTTTTAAGTTTAGATATAACTTACAACATAAAAGTACACAGATACACAGACTATTCTAACAAATGCATATACCCATGGAATACACACCTGCATCAAGATACTGAACACTTTTAACACCCCCAAAGTTCCCTCATACCCCATCCCAGTCAATCCTCTTCTTCTATCCCCTTTCTATCCCCCCTATTCTTCCAGCCCCTGCAAGCAAACACTGCTCTGATTTCTAGTTTTGCCTGATCTAGAACGCCATATAGACAGAACCATATGGAATGAGCTCTTGTATCTGGGTTCTTCCACTCATCATAATGTCTGAGATTCATTATTCATACTGATACATTTGTGGTCAAATGTATCAGTAATTGATTCCTTCTTGCCTAGAGAATCCCATGGACAGAGGAGTCTGGCGAGCTATAATACATGGGATCACAAGAGTCAGACACAACTTAGCGACTAAACCACATTGTATTGGTGAGTAATATTCCGTGGCATAAATCACAGTTTATGTAGCCATCTGTCAATGGACACCTGGGTTGTATTCAGGGGTTTTTTATTATTATGAATAAAGATGCAAAAAAAAAATTCACATCCAAGCCTTTTGAAGGCATATGTTTTCTCTCTCTTAGGCAAACGTCTAGGAGTGGGATTGCTGGATTCAAGTTGACTGTTTTATGCATTCCTACTCAGGGCCTCATGAGCCACTGTCGGGATGAAATGGAGGCAGAGTTGGGGAGAAAAAGTAAATCTGGAATGAGGAGGACATGGCATTGTAAGGCAGAAGGTACCATAGATGGTGATTTGGGAGACCTCTGATTTCAGCCCCAAACTGGCTCTTTGTCTTTGGGCAAATCAGTTACTCAGGGGGACTTCCTGGTGGTCCAGTGGTTAAGACTCAGAGCTTCCACTGCAGGGGATGCAGGTTTGATCCTTAGTTGGGGAACAAAGATTCCACATGCCTCAGTCGAGTTTAAAAAATAAAAGAAATTACTCAGGGTCCTGGGTTTCTTATCTGGAAAAGAGGAGCAATAACGCTAGAGATGGAAGGTAGGAGCAAACCTTTTCAGGCAGACACACCAAGAATGCAGCAGGGATGGGGTCATTATCAGACCTCTTGCCCTTTGAGGTGGGGAAACATGGTCAGCATCCCCACTGCTGAGCATCTATGAGGAATAGACATTGTTCATCACGGCTTTCTGGATGTGGCCAGGGCAGAAAGAAGGAAGGATGAGTCGAGCTCTGTGCAGTCTCCAGCTCACAGTTTACCAGGACAAATTTCCTGTCTTCTGAAATTCTTTTTCCTTCCTCCCCAACCCAGCGGAAGCAGGGGATCCAAGTCCAGATTTCACAGACCAGTATCTAAATTCTCTGGCGGGATGAACTTGGTGCTGATGGGAGTGGTATGCTATGTGGATGATCGAGGAAGGTCTGGGGAATGCCCTTTAGTGCTTGTCCAGGGGAGCATTGCCGGTGAGACTTTAGCCCTGGACTGGGGACGGGCAGTGAGAGGATCCCTGGGGTCACTGATCACTATCTACCAGGCCCCGTGGCTACTCCTGGGTTTGGTCCTCCCTGCTGCACTATGATCTCCTAGATGTCTGCAGAGCTGTGTTTGCACTTCGTATCTCCACAAGTTCCCTGGAAATAGTGAGGGTCCTTTGAGTTGTGGGGTTTTTGTTTTGTTTGTTGGTCCTACCACGGCACGGGGTCTTCCCAGAGCCATTAGCCATAAAGAACCTGCCTGCCAATGCAGGAGACGCTGGAGACACAGGTTCGATTCCTAGATCAGGAAGATCCCCTGGAGAAGGAAATGGCAACCCACTCCAGTGTTCTTGCCTGGAAAATTCCATGGACAATGGCGCCTGCTGGGCTACAGTCCATAGAGTCGCAAAGAGTTGGACATGACTGAGCGACTGAGCATGCACACAGCATGCAGAATCTTAGTTCCCTGACCAGGGGTCAAACCCATGCCCCCTGGAGTGGAAGTGCAGAGTTTTAACCCCTGGACTGCCAGGGAAGTCTGTCCATGGGCTACTGAATAAATGAACAAACTATCCTGTTTGTGGCTTCAAGTCGGGAAGCAAAGAAGCTGAAGCAACATTTTTAAGGTCATGTAGGATGGCTGTCCCCCTGAGTTACCAAACACTGGGATCATTCTTTCCTGAGCTCTAGATTTTCCTGCTGCTCATTCCAATATAAGTCTCAAAATTCTAAGTCCCTTCCCTGAAAATTTTCCCTTTGTTTACAGGCCGGAATATTTCCCCTCTGTGTTCCTGCCTCTGGCAAGATCTTAAACATCATCAGGGCAGAAAATTACACAAAGTAAATAGAACTTGGGGCAGTGGGTGGGGAGAAGAGAGGTGGATGAGAGCCTTAGGATGTTATAGGTTCCCGCACCTGGCCCCGGAGTGTCTGTGGCTCTGGTCACAGTAATTTCTCCTGGATCTATTAGCTCTTATTTTGTCAAAATGACTTGCTTCGCTTTTCCCTCCTCACTCCTGAAGGCTTGGCCTTGGGAGGGAGATGGTTTGGCAGCTGTATGAAAGGCAGGAGCAGGAGGGGAGGCAAGGGCCTGACGCTAACGCCCGCTGCAGCTCCTGCACCAAGCTGAGGCCCCTCTGATGACAGCCCCCAGGGAGCGATGACAACGTGGACTTAGAATTTTGTATCCAAAAACAAACAAACAAACAAAAATCACCAGAGCTTGGAAAGTAAGCTTAGGTTCTTTGGATTGCAGTCCTGGCCACTGCTAACCAGGGAAGCCTGAACAAGCCAATTCAAGTCCAGGCGCCTCGGGGAGCCTTCCTTCAGACACCCAGGGAGAGCAGCAAGATAAAACTGACAGAGAAGTATGTCCACAGAAATCATGAGAGGGGCTGAGGACCAGCGTTTAGGGGCATAGGAAAAAGCAACTCATGAAATTACTCCACACTCTGCCACTTCCTGTCTCTTCCCGTCTTAACTCTCACCCAGCCTTCTTGTTCCCTAGTCAAGTAGAAGAGCCCTTCAGATACACAGATACACAGACACACACACACTCTCACACTCATACTGCAATGATTTCCCACTGGGCTCCAGGAATGCTCTTCCCTCATCCCTGCAGAGGTGAGCTCCAGGATGAAGAGGGTCTAGACAGACCTGGGGTGGGAGGGGTGGCCCCATTCACTCCTGGGCCTATGTGATTGGATGAGTTACTTAATCTTACTTTCCCTGTGTGTGAAGTGGAGCCGGTATCACCTTCCTTGGAGGGTTCTTGTGAGGACTAAATTAGAAAATGTATATTAATATTTAGAATACTGCCCGCACATAATAGGTGCTCAGAAAAATATATAAGTGAATAATACACATCATTTACATGGATCACTTACAGAATGATCCATGCGTGGCTGGGGAGCTGTGAAATCTTAGATATGAGGAGAATCTGAAATTGTGAGCTCTGTGAACTTAGGAATCCTGTCTTATTTACCTGATACAGTGCCTGGCATATAGTTGGCACTTGGTCACTGGTTGTCCAATGAGTTATTCATATAGAAGGTTGTTGGGGGCAAACTAAAAAGCCTGGGGACTGTCTTATGTTTTCACTAAACTCACATATATTAAGGACCGACTGTGTGCCAGGCAGATTCTGAGGAGAAAGGAAGACAGGCTCTGGCTTCCAGAGGCCTACAGAAAAGCCAGGGCATAGGATCGAGTTGAGGGTGGGGCAGGAAGGGGAGGAAGGTTGGATGAACTGCAGAAGAAGGATGAGGGAGGCTGGGGGCTAAGAGGCGGGCCTGCCAGAGCCCAGTCAGGCTGCGAGTCCACCAGAGGCGCTGGTGAGGGAGACAGTCCAGGGGAGAACTCTTAGCAGGTGGAGGGACAGGGAAGACCTAGGATAAAGTCAAGTTTTAATCTCCCTGTTCTTGGCCACGGAAAAGTGGACCCTCACTTGCCCCATGGTGACAGGTTACTTGGCCTGGGGAAGGAGGCCTCCTCTCCTTCTAGAAGGGCAGCAGCTTTGTCAGAGACCTCCATGGACGGGACTCCAGAACCCCAGAAGCTTGTTTGAATCTGGAAAGCAGGGGTCTTCCCATTGCCCTTGGGAGAAGACAGCACCCAACCCCACCCTTAACTAGAAACTCTGTCCTGCCCACAGCAAATGTAGAGAACAATCCCCAGCATAACACAAAATGCCATGGTCCAAGACTCAAGGCCTGGAGACTTTCAGAGAGGGAGTGGGGTTTGGGCTGGGCTCAGGAGGAGCTTGCGTGCGTGGGTGAATGCGTGCTTAATCGCTTCAGTCATGTCTATTTGGGACCCCATGGACTGTACCTGCCAGGCTCCTGTATCCATGAGATTCTCCAGGCAAGAATACTGGAGTGGGTTGTCATGCCCTCCTCCAGGGGATCTTCCTGACCTAGGGATCAAACCCGCCTCTCCTGCACTGCAGGTGGATTCTTTACCGCTGAGCCACCGGGGAAGCCCCAGGAGGAGCTTACCTGATTATTAAACAAACACCTTTCATCATACTAACCCAGGTGTTTCAGTCCATGTCTCCTTTACGTGCAATTAACTGTCCCCACATTATTCCTCTCCCTCTGTCTCTCTGTCTCTCTCTCTTCCTCACTCTCTCAATGGTGTGAGATTCTTATGTACCCGTTCATTTAACAATTAATTAGCCATTGAGTGCCAACATGCTGGAGATGAAAACCAGTTAGAATTCCAGCTCTCTAGCCTGGCAATAGTTATTAAAAAGTTAAATATTATCACAGCCTTTGACTCAGCAATTCAACTCCCAAAAATATATTTTAAAGATACACGCCCACCAGTGCCAACACTTCTATATAAAAAGATAATCCCTGAACTATTTTAAATAACAATTCAAAATTAGGAACAATGCAAATGTCCATCAATAAGGAACTAATAAAATAGATTATGAAAAAGTGAAACAATAATACTGTAACTGTCAAAAAAATGAGAAATTTTCTGGAATGATAAGGAAAGATAGCCAGGTAAGATTATTCAGTAAAAGAACTTGTATATTATACCACCTAATTTGTGTAATTATGTGTATAAAAAATCTGTCTAGATTATACAGCTGAGCTGTCCAGCGTAGTAGCAGCAGCCACACACGGCTATTAAGCACATAAAATGTGGCTGATCTGAATTCATCTATTAGTGCAAAATTTCACAGACAATTTCAAAGATTTAGTATGAAAACAAGAACCTAAAATATTTCAACAATTATTTTGATTATAGGTTGAAATGATAATATTTGTATATATTAAATAAAAGATAATGTTGAAACTGGTTTTAGTTTTTTTCTAAAGAAAAACTGGATTTTTTTAATGAATCTACAAGAAAATGTAACATTACATGTATGGTTCAAATTATACTTCTATTAAACATCAAGTACCATTTTAGGTCAGGAGATGGCAAACAGAGGTCTCAGGGCCAAATTAGGATGAAGCCTATTTTTGCAAAGCTAGCATTATGTGCACACAGCTATTCCTGATTATTTAGGTGTTGTTTATGGCTACTTCCCGCTATAACAGAGTAGAAAATGGCAACCCACTCCAGTATTCTTGCCTGGGAAAATTCCCATGGACAGAGGATCCTGGTGGGCTACAGTCCATGGGATTGCAAGGAGTTGGACATAACTGAGCAACTAACCTTTCACTTCACTTTTTCTTGCTATAAAGATAAAGTTGAGTAGTTGTGACAATGATCATATGGCCACAAAGCCAAAAATATCTACTATCTGAACCATAGCAGAAAAGGAGTCTCAAAGTTGCCCCAACCTTTATTCTAGAGAAATCTATAGAAACCACAACCTATAGTGACCATCTTTACAGGCTGAGATGAAAGTCTATTTTTTAGATGTTTTTCTTCCTAGTAAGAAGAGGAGAAAACCATTTAAAATAACTTTAAAAGCCTTCTTTTGAGGGAGTACGCATTCTAGTAGGGGGTCAAGCAAGTAAATAACTAGAGAGTCAAGGAGAAGTAGAAAGTCATTGTTAGGTGTTGAAATGTCAAGTAGACAATAACAATAATAACAGCCAGCGATTACTAAACACCTAGTAGATACTGGCCACCATGAGGAAAGTAAGGCTTTGTGTATCTTATTTGATTTTATTGTAACATCCTCACTTTGCAGTTGAGGAAATTGAAGGCTGGAGACATAAATAACTTGCTCAATGAAACAAGTGCAAGCTTGTTTCACACTGGACTGAACTCTTCCACACTGGACTCTTGCAGGGAGTCAGCCTGGAGAAGCCATCTAGATGACCTTTATTAGCGCTCTCCTTGCTTTGTTTATTTCTCTAACTAACATTTTCCTCTGTTTTCCTATAGAGGCTTGAAACTGAGGAAGGCAACGTGGGGTCCTTCTCTGGGGTGTGCTAAGTGCCTTTAAGAATCTTTTCATGATAAGCATTAACCTGCTGGTAAAACTCTGCAGCTATTCAAAAGCAAAAGGATCTTTCCCAGACTGTGCACCATTCTTCCCACATCTCCTGTGCCCCAGCTGGAGGGTGCCCTCCTAGACTTCATACTTGGAGCATATATAAAGCTTTTAGCAGAAGTAGTGCATAATGATACTATCAGTACGCCTGCTTTTATTACTTAACAATAGAGCATGGACCCCTTTACATGATAGCACTCATAATCTAGTTAGTTTTTTTGTTAATGGTGTTATTTTAGTAACCCCCTTTTCAATGAAAGCATCAATTAAAGTTCTGACCGAATACTAGAAAAATAACTTTAAAGAATCACTTTTGCCCTGTAGCCTTTGTTTTCAGGAAATGGATTTACCCATGTTTATGATTTCTCTGCCAACACAGCAGAAGGCTGGGGCGGCTCTGGGTGTGCTGGAAAACAGCCTCCGTATCAGTTTTCAGTTTGCAGTAGCAATCTGCAGAGGGAGAGATGCAACAGAACACAACTGTCTATTGCCCTCGATGCGCTTACACAATCGACAGTGTCATACACCAGGAAAATCCAACACAATGACTGTCGCAGTAATTATAACTTGCCAGGGGAACATCAAAGTCATGTCCAGGCAGGGCAGGGTGAGGAATAAGCCCTCAGTGCCTGCCTCTCTTTTTCTCCTCTTCAGCCACTGAACTAGGCTGGGCCTCTTTCCTTTGTCCCTGCACTTCTACCCAGGTCTCCAGGAGTCTCCTAACCTCAGATCTCTGCAACAGTCCACTTGTCAAATGGTGGCCAGATTACACTTCCCCAAACCCTGTCTTGTGCATGGTGCCCCTGGCCCAAATACCTGAGCAAAATTCCAGATCTTTATCTTGGCATCCAAGTTCCTCCTCAGTGTTGCCCCAATCTATTATTCTGATTTTAGCACTGAATTACTCTCTAAACCCATCTCCCTATCTCCAGTCAAAGTGGTCCTCTTGGCCCCCAACTCACCTTGCTCATTGCAGACTCTGACTCTGCTTGAGTCTCCTGCCTAACTCCCACAATCCTTTTATAAATTCCCACAATCCTCTTCTAAATCATTCCCTAACTCAAATGAAATTCTCCGGAAGACTGCTGATCCTCTCAAGCCTAAATGTATTCCTCATCCTAACAGGTTGATTCCATGCTCATTCTCTGATCATGTGATGGTTTCAATTGCTAGTTGTCTTTTATACATAAAGATCATGAACCTCCCCCATGTTTTTCCTTGAGTTTTTTTCAATAATTTCTTTCATAAACAAAATAATAAACCACTTCAATTCAATGGATTTGGGGATGGAAGACTTGATTTTAGCCCACTCTAAGAAAAGGAGCAGAAAGATCTATACTATTATATTCCCAATTTTAGATTTGTTGACGCTCAGCTACATGTGAAACTACTTGTTCTACTAAACGTCATTCTACTATAAATATAATTCTTGATGAATTACGTGTTCAGTGACTCCAAGTTGTGTGTTTGCATCGTCCTGCCGTGTCTCTCAACAAGAAGCTGTACTTGTGACTAGGATTCCCCCAACTAGACTGTACTAGATGAAAGTACCTATCATTTTATATCTTTCTCATACCATTTTATATCTTTTACAGAACGTATCTGAGTACCTTTCATATAATACATTGTCCATAAAAGTGGCACAGATTGATTAAGAGGAAACTCACTGCCTCTGTGGGGCTTCCCTGGTGGCTCAGACAGTAAAGAATCTCCCTGAAATGCAGGAGACCCAGGGTGGGGAATATCTGCTGGAGAAGGGAATGGCAACCCACTCCAGTATTCTTGCCTGGAGAATCCTATGGACAGAGGAGCCTGGTGGGCTACAGTCCATGGGCTCAAAAAAAAGTCAGACATGACTGAGTGACTATCTTTTCTTCCTTTCGTTTCACTGCTTCTGATCCAGTAAGTCAAGCCAAGTGATCTTTTCTTCCTGGAATTTCAGAGACTCTGTCTGCCCTCTTTATGGGTGTTATGATATTATCATTACTTAGCAGGACATCTTGGAAATGTTCCATGTGAACCAGAAAGAGCCTCTTCCTCCCCCCTCCTTCTCTCCCTTTTCCCCTTCCTCCTCCTCCTCTTCTGCCTTCCTCATAGTTGCATGCTATTTTATTCTAAGGATGTACCATAATTTATTTAACTGTTTCCTATTGATAGTCATTTAGATTACTTCCAGTATTTTACTAGGAATACAATACTGTTCTGAATAATTTTGTAATCTGTGGATAATTCTGTAGAACAAGTTCCTTACATCAAAATTGTTAAAAACCAATACATGTTCATTTGTAGTTTTGAAATATATTTTCAAATTGCCCTCCTCGAGGGGTTATAACAATCTACACTCCCACCTATAAAGTGGAGAGATAGTCATTGTATTTAATGTTTTTAAAGAATTCCACTGAGCAGAAGATCCATACTGATCAAGCCATTCCCTTATTTCTATACAGTTAAGCTCTTTTCCTATTCAACAGAGAGACCTACTTCCATAGTCCCAGAAATTGAGAACTTGATCCTTTGTCTTATAAAGCACACAGCTTCTCCACAGAAAAACAATAAAACCCAAGCACTGGGCTTCCCTGGTGGTTCAATGGTAAAGAATCTGCCTGCCAGTGCAGGAGACACAGGTTCAATACCTGATCCTGAAAAATCCTCCATGCCACGGAGCAGCTAAGCCCACGCACCACAACTACTGAGGCTATGATGTAAAGCCCGGGAGCTACAACAACTGAGCCTGTGAGCTGCCCTAGAGCACAGGCTCTGAAACAAGAGAAACCGAAACCATTGCAATGAGAAGATGTGCACCGCAACAGAGAGTAACCCCAGCTCCCTGCAACTAGAGAAAGCCCACGCAGCAATGAAGACCCAGTGCAACCGAAAATAAATAAATAAATAAAATTATTTTTAAAAAACCCAAGCACACAATACATACATGGATGTCCTCCAAAAACAACATGTAAAAATTAATTTTTTGTAAATTAAATCATACAACAAGAAGATTCAGCATAATTCAGTAGGATCAACACAGATTTCAGGGTCAAAGGAGTAAGTTTTCATCTTTCTAAGTTGTATGATCTTGGACAAGACACTTAATCTCTCTGAGCTATAATTTTCCCCTCTGAAAAGAATCTAGTATTACATGTTTTGACATGAATGACAATGTAAGGATCATTCCCTGGGTCCAGGGCACTTCCTGGGATGTTGCATCTATTCAATATGTAGTGGATGAATGAAACATAGTTCCACTTACCTTTAGGATAAGTGACCTGTCCAAGGTCATGTAACAAGTGACCAAGAAAATTTAAAGGTAGTGAATATAGGAACTCACACAGGTATATCTGACTATTACCTTTCTATCTTTCTTTCTTTCTTTCTGTCTGACCAAAGATTTCATAATTGTCCTCAGCTTTGCTTTATTTCAACTGAAGGGCTATCAGGAAGTCATCTTCTATAAGAATTTTCACAGTCATTTGCTTCCCTTACTTATTCATGTATCTCACACTTTTAAGACAGCATCTTTTTCTTTAGAGAAATGAGACTTCATTTTATATCTGGGCTCCAATTCTATCTCTTAACCTTAAATCAAACCTGTTATTTAAAATCAGCCAATACTCAATGGATCTGACCCTTTTCTTTGAGTATAATATGATGCATACGTCCTAAGTCACTTCAGTTGTGTCGGACTCTGTGTGACCCAATGGGCTGTAACCTGCCAGGCTCCTCTGTCCATGGGATTCTCCAAGCAAGAATACTAGAATGGGTTGCCATGCCCTCCTCCAGGGATCGTCCCAACTCAGGGATCAAACCTGAGTCTCATGTCTCCTGCATTGGCAGGCAGGTTCTTTTCCACTAAAGCCACATACTTACACCTGAAGAAAATACCTTCTGAACTCTGTTCCATCTTACGTATCCCTTTCTTAACTCTTCACCAATAAGGTCCATCTTGTCAAGGCTATGGTTTTTCCAGTGGTCATGTATGGATGTGAGAGTTGGACTGTGAAGAAGGCTGAGCGCCGAAGAATTTATGCTTTTGAACTGTGGTGTTGGAGAAGACTCCTGAGAGTCCCTTGGACTGCAAGGAGATCCAACCAGTCCATTCTAAAGGAGATCAGCCCTGGGTGTTCTTTGGAAGGAATGATGCTAAAGCTGAAACTCAGTACTTTGGCCACCTCATGCGAAGAGTTGACTCATTGGAAAAGACTCTGATGCTGGGATGGATTGGGGGCAGGAGGAAAAGGGGACAACCGAGGATGAGATGGATGGATGGCATCACCAACTCGATGGATGTGAATCTGAGTGAACTCCGGGAGATGGTGATGGACAGGGAGGCCTGGCATGCTGCAATTCATGGGGTTGCAAAGAGTCGGACATGACTGAGCGACTGAACTGAACTGAATGAGGTTCTGGGACCCACATTAATTTTCTGACATTATCTCAAGCTCTCATAGTCTGAGTCTGCAAGCCAGCTCTGTAATTTGATGATAAGACCTAGAAATTTTATCTTTTTATTTTTGGGTTTTTTTTTTTTTTGAGTATAGTTGATTTACACCACTGTGTTAATTTCAAGTGTTCAGCAAAGTGAATCAGTTATACATATACATACCCAGAAAATTTAAATTATCTGCCCAAGTTTACAGAGTGAATTTAGGGCCTGCATGGACCCCATGATCTGGGTGAACTCAGATCTTCAGGTTCTAGATCCAGAGCTTAGTCAACAGTCTACTCCCTTTTACTCACTCCCTACAATTTTAAGTTTGTAAAGTGCTTTTGTTTCTAGTTGGTTATGTAATCATCATAATAGTCTTGGAGGCATGGCCTCATCGCAATTGCTAGGGGGCAAAACACCTCAAAATTCAGAGTCTTAAAACAACAAGCACTTCCTACTTCAGCTCCAGCATCTGCAGTTTATTAGGCAGACTTGCTGAACTTCGCTGGGTTTGTTCCTATATCTCTGGGTCAACTGGACAGCTCTGTCCTAGGCTGGGTTTGTCTGGGAAGACTTCCTTGGGGCAGTTTTGACCAATTTATCTCATCCCCTCCATGGGACCAGTGGGTCAGCCCAGGGATGAACTTCTTATAGAAAGAGAAAGATGCAAGAGGCCAAGGTCCAATGATACAAGCATACTTTCAAGCCTCTCCTAATATCCTATTGAACAAAGCAGGTGTCATGGTCAGAATCAGTAGATTGGAGAGGCTTCCCTGGCAGTCCAATGGTTAAGACTCCAAGCTCCCAATGCGGGAGGCATGGGTTTGATTCTTGTTCAGGGAAATCCCAAATGACCAAAAAAGAAAAAGAAACAGTGTGTTGAAGAAGACATTCATCTCTTTACAGGAAGAACTACAAAGTCACATGGAGGAGGACAGAAATATAAGGAAGAATGAAGAGTTGGGGCATTCAGAGAATCTACTCAACTATCAAGCCATCTTAGCTTAAGCTAATTTTTCTTCAAACACAGCTGATGCTCTAAAGCATGGTCTCCACTCATAGGTACCAGAGCGTGTAGTTAGAATGGGTTCTGAGGGTACTTCCTTTGCTGATAACTCCAGCACAAGGCCACATTTTGGCCTGCTGCAGCAGCGTCAACAGAAAATGAGAGTGACAAACTGGCACTGGCTTCAACCTCCTGGCTCTGTATCCAGCTGTCCTCAGGCTAACAGCTTCTTGAAATGTGATTCACTGCTTTAGGAAGAGAAAAGTAATTGAGGGTATAATTTATATTGGGAAAATTGCTCTGAAAAAAAAATTAGAGCAAGAGACCAAACACTCTGGCTTGAAGGGAGTCTTATACCAAAAGTCTAGGGGAACTGAACAAAGCAGGAAAAGAGATGCGATGAACTGGAAGGGTAGGTGGGTGCCCTGCAGAGGCGGAAGCTAGAGATGGGGGAGAGATCTCAGACCAGCAAGAACAATGAACAATACCAAGAAACTGAAATAATTGCAGAAGAGAAATATGGAAAAGCAACAAGCCTCACAGTTTCTGAGATTTGTTTTGCTTCTTAGAAGGGCTCAAGAAGGAAGACTTCCACGTATAACACCAAGTTTTTAAGAGAAATGTTTCCAATAGATTTCTTGCATATCCTACGCCTTCCATTGCCAAAATAAATACACTAGGAAGCCGATCACCTGTGACATGAAATCCAAACAAACGGCTAAACTCAGCGAAACCTGGGAAGATCCAGTTTCCAACTCAGATAACTCTGTGATCATCAGTTCTCTGTCTGGTTTAGATTAGAAGCTCACTATATTCCCTGGTGGCTCAGATGGTAATGAATCTGCTGGAAATTTGGGAGATCTAGGTTTGATCCCTGGGTTGGGCATCTGGAGAACGAAATGGCAACCCACTCCAGTATTCTCGCCTGGAGAATTCCACAGACAGAGGCGCCTGACAAGCTACAGTCCATGGGGTCGCAGAGTCAGACACGACTGAGCTACTAACACGCATAAAAAGACTTTCATGATTACACAAATAACACTATTTACATGTGAATACACTACCAATGTTAAATAAAATAATAATAATAATGTCACCAGCCACAAAGCTGTACTGCCAAGGCCACACACCTGTGCATCTGAGGACTGAAGGAATGGTTCAATGCCCACAGCTCCCTGATGAAAGCCTTTCCTAGCCTCTCTACCAGGAGTGTTTGGACTTTATTTGTCCCTCATTCAGTTTATTAAGCTATCCCAAATCTTTTTTCTTGGCCTGTTTCCTCATCTGTAAAAGAAGGAAATAAAAATACATTGGGCTTCCCTGGTGGTGCGGTGGATAAGAATTCGCCTGCCAATGCATGAGATATGGGTTTGATCCCTGGTCTGGGAAGATCCCACCTGCTGAGGAGCAGCTAAGCCTGGGTACCACAACTACTGAGCCCACGTGCTCTGGAACCCATGTGCCACAACTAGAGTTCTCGCACCACAACAAAAGATCTTGCATGACTCAATGAAGATTCCACGTGCCACAACCAAGACTCAGTGCAGCCAAATTAATGAATCAAAAAAAGACAAAACTTTCTTCATCCTTGTATCTGGGTGTTCCCTTTGATGGGCCTTACCTAAGTCAAGCTAGCTTTGCGTCCCTTGAGAGAAGACTCTAATTTCTCATTTGTACTTTCTGCTTACCTCACCAAAGAAGACACACAGATAGCAAATAAACATATTAGAAGATGTTCCATACCATGTCATTAGAGAACTGCAAGTTAAAACAAAATTTAAATTACATGCTTATTAGAATGGCCAAAATCCAAAATGCCTGCAACAACGAATATTGACTAGGATGTAGAACAACAGAAATTCTCATTTGCTGTTGGTGAGAATAGGAAATGGTATAGCTACTTTGCAAAACACTCTGGAAGCTTCTTACCAAACTAAGCATACTCTTATCAGACATTCTAGCACTCCTTGGCATTCATTTACCCAAAGAAGCTGAAAACTTCTGTCACACACAAACTCAAATATAGTTGTTTTTAGCAGCTTTATTCCTATTTTCCAAAACTTGGAAGCCACCAACATATCATTCATTAGGTGACTGGATAAATAAACTCTAGTACATCTAGATAATGAAATGTCATTCAGTGCTAAACAAGAAAAAAGCTATCAAATCATGAACAGGCATAGAGCATCCATAAAATGCTACTACTAAATGAAAGAAGCCAATCTTAAAAGACTACTTACGCTGGTTCCAATTATATGAGAATCTGGAAAATGGCAAAGTGGACCAGTGGTTACTAGAGGTTGAGAGGAGGAAGGGATAAGTGGAACACAGAGGATTTTTAAGGCAGTGAAAATATTTCTTATGATACTATAATGGTAGATACATGTTATAGCACATTTTTCAAAACCTATAGACTACAACACCAATAGTGAACGCTAATGTAATCTATGGTTGCTGGTGATAATAATGTGTCAGTGTAGGTCCATTTATTGTAACAAATGGACCACTCTGGTGCAGGATGTTGGTAATGGGGAAGGCTGTGCGAGTGTGGGGGCAGGGGAAGTATATGGGAAATCTGTGCTTTCTGAACATTTTTGCTAATGTGTTGTAATTTGTTCTTTAAAAAAAAAAAAAAAGAGGCTTTTTACAAAAAGAAATGAGCTATCACACCATGAAAAGACATAAAGGAATCTTAAGTGCATATTGCTAAGTAAAATAAGCCCATCTGAAAAGGCTACATACTGGATGACTCCAACTAGACGACATTCTAAAAAAAAGCAAAACTATGAAAAGGGTAAAAAGATTAGCGACAGTCAGGGGTCAAGGGTCAAAGCAGGCTTGGGAAGTGATGATTAGGTGAAACACATAAGATTTTTAGGGCAGTGAAACTCTTCTGTAGCATACTGTATTGAGGGATACATGACAGTTTTTGTCAAAACTTATAGAACTATACAACACAAAGAGTGAATCCTAATGCAGACTATGGACTTTAGTTAACAATAGTGAATCAATATTGGTTCATCAAATGTAACAAGTTGTAACCACACTAAATGCAAAATGTTAATAACAGGAGAAATTGTGAGTGGAAAAAGGAGAAGATATATGGAAACTTTTTGTTTTATCTGCTCATTTTTCTGTAAACCTAAAACTACCCTAAAAATTGTCTACCAAGTTTTTAAAGTGGAGAGTGAAAAAGTTGGCTTAAAGCTCAACATTCGAAAAATGAAGATCATGGCATCTGGTCCCATCACTTCATGGGAAATAGATGGGGAAACAGTGGAAACAGTGTCAGACTTTATTTTTTTTGGCTCCAAAATCACTGCAGATGGTGATTGCAGCCATGAAATTAAAAGACGCTTACTCCTTGTGAGAAAAGTTATGACCAACCTAGATAGTATATTCAAAAGCAGAGACATTACTTTGTGACTAAGGTCCGTCTAGTCAAAGCTATGGTTTTTCCTGTGGTCATGTATGGATGTGAGAGTTGAACTGTGAAGAAGGCTGAGCGCCGAAGAATTTATGCTTTTGAACTGTGTTGTTGGAGAAGACTCTTGAGAGTCCCTTGAACTGCAAGGAGATCCAACCAGTCCATTCTGAAGGAAATCAGTCCTGGGTGTTCTTTGGAAGGAATGATGCTAAAGCTGAAACTCCAGTACTTTGGCCACCTCATGCAAAGAGTTGACTCATTGGAAAAGACTCATGCTGGGAGGGACTGGGGGCAGGAGGAGAAGGGGATGACAGAGGATGAGATGGCTGGATGGCATCACTGACTCGGTGGACATGAGTCTGAATGAATTCCGGGAGATGGTGATGGACAGGGAGGACTGGCATGCTGCGATTCATGGGGTCGCAAAGAGTCGGACACGACTAAGTGACTGAACTGAACTGAACTGAAGTTTTTAAAAAGTGCAGCCCATTGCTTGACCAGTTCTGTATGCACTACTTTCTTAGACAGTAAATTATCTTTGCAGAGCACCTTTGGGCTACAAGCAGCGATGCAGCCTGGCCCATATAGGGAGAAGGCTTTCAAAGACAACAAGCCTTCAGAATCATCCCCCTGCTAAAGTATGAGTAGGAATGGCAGAAGGGGGGGACAGAATATGGTGTGTAGAACACTGGGTCCCTCTTTTAGCTATGACCAAGGAGTCACTGAGCACAGGAATACAGCCTACTATGGGTAGCACCTCTCTAAGAAACAAGCCACACTTCTGATTTGTTTCACGCAAATAAGTCTAAATAAGCAAATAACAACCAAATGAGTCAACCTGCATGATCTTCAGTTTTGCCACTGGTACACCTGACAGGATTATTCATTATAGATGTTGCTGTGATGTCTTCAAATCTTCCTTGAAGGCCTTAACAAGAACCTCAAAACATTCTTGCATATTGGAGAAGGAAATGGCAACCTACTCCAGTACATTTGCCAGAAGAATTCCATGGACAGAGGAGCCTGGCAGGCTACAGACACAAAGAGTACCATGCGTGGTTCACAGAGTCGGACATGACTGAGTGACTATTGCTTTCACTTTCGTTCTTGTGTATGAAAGATGGTGCTGATGAACCTATCTGCAGAGTAGCAGTAGAGACACAGACATTGAGAACAGACTAGTGGACATAGCTGGTAGGGGAGGAAGGAGAGGGTGGGATGTATGGAGAGAAGAGCGTGGAAACACAAATTACCATATGGAAAATAGATAGCCAATGGGGATTCGCTGTATGACTCAGGGAATTCAAACCAGCTGGGTAACAACCTGAGTGGGGTGGGATGGGGAGGAAAGTGAGAGGGATGTTAAAGTGGGAGGGACATGGTAAATCTATGGCTGATTCATGTTGATGTTTGGGAGAAACCAACACAATACTGTAAAGCAATTAACCTTCAATTAAAAATAAGTAAATTTTTAAAAGCTCTTGCATATAATGCTGATGATAAGGAAGGAGAAATGCATAACCATACATGAGGTATCTTATTAAGGAAAGTGTGGGAGGATTCTTCTTCAGAATATTTTCAAAAAGTTCTTCTAAACACTAGATATATAGTTTTAATTACTTTCACTGCTGTTATTCTCCCACTTGTTACCTGAAGTTTTGTCTAAATCTTTATCCTCCATGAATTACAAAGACCTCAGGGGTTTGGTTTTGTTTTTTAACATTGCAAAGAGGTCTCTGTTGAGTAGGACCTTGTCATGCTACTTGTTGCTATTGGTAGAGTTTGTTAATCCAACAGTGAAAGCAATCTGTTCTCTCAGTGCATGGTAGCTCTTCAATAGTGGAAATTTTCTAATAAATTTTAAAATCAGAGATGAGAAGCCTTTCCCCCACCTGGGATTGGAAAGTGAAAATTCAATAAGACAAAACAGAAGGCAGAGGGATTTCCCTGGTGGTCCAGTGGTTAAGATGCCGTGCTCCCAGTGTGGGGGGCATGGGTTCAATCGTTGGTTGGGGAAGTAAGACCCTGCATGCTGTGTGTGGCCAAAAACAAACAACAACAATAACAAAACCAACCTGGATGCAGAGTTTAAGAAGTGGGTTAGAGTCCGTGAAGTTCTCAGAATCACAACTGTTGAAGAAATGTTAAGACCAGAAAATAAGCAAAATGAGTCTAGGCTGAGTGAGACTGAATGCTTTCAGCAAATCCACATGTTAACAGCTTTTTTTCCTTCTATATGGAGAAAAAGGGGCTTCTCTGGTGGCTCAGACTATAAAGAATCTGCCTGCAATGCAGGAGACTCAGGTTCAATCCCTAGGTTGGGATTATCCCCTGGAAAAGGGGGATGGCAACCCACTCCATATTCTTGTCTGGAGAATTCCATGGACAGAGGAACCTGGTAGGCTACAGTCCATGGGGTCACAAAGAGTTGGACATGACTAAGCAATTAACACTTTGACTTTCATGGAACAAAAGGATTGGGGAGAGATTTCAGATTTCTTGAGATTCACTTGAATGGTTTCTGCTGCATTGCTCTCTGGGACAATATTCTTTTTCCTCCCCAAGGTGCCCATGCAGAGGCAGTTCACCCTACCCATTCATTCTCATTCCTTAGCATGGAGTTGTCCCCATGCAGACATCCAGCAAGGGCACCATAAGAACAGATAGGCTCATGAAATGGGAGCCCTGGGGTGCACCACCAAACTAAAAGGACTCAGGTTGCAAGAACTGTCACTTAACAGTCACAGCGGGGATATATTTTTGGTAACTGAAGTCTAATTTGGATTCTGTTTTTGGAAAATAACATTTGTTTTCCAGTGGCACCCCACTCCAGTACTCTTGCCTGGAAAATCCCATGAATGGAGGAGCCTGGTAGGCTGCAGTCCATGGGGTCGAGAAGAGTCGGACACAACTGAGCGACTTCACTTTCCCCTTTCACTTTCATGCATTGGAGAAGGAAATGGCAACCCACTCCAGTGTTCTTGCCTGGAGAATCCCAGGGATGGGGGAGCCTGGTGGGCGGCTGTCTATGGGGTCGCACAGAGTCGGACACGACTGAAGCGACTTAGCAGCAGCAGCAGAGAATATCTTTGTGGGGGAAAGAGGTTCTTTCCAGTCTCACTTTAGAGCTAAAAACACAAACGGTTTATAGGATAAACTTTTCCTTTCCAAGGATTTATGTAGTATATATGTACTGTCAAGTATACAGAATTCATGAAACGTTAGAGGTAAAGGGGTCTCTGGGATCCTCTCGTTGAATCTCCATACTCTACAGTTGAGGAAAATGAGCTCTAGAGAAGTGTTATGCCCAAGGGCACAGAGCTGGCTTATAAAATGAGACTTGAATCCAGATTGCTCATGTGCTGGCCACCGTTCTTCCCACAATACTGCGTTCCATTTCCCTGCACCACAAGAAGATACCCATTGCATCTTGCAAAAATTAAGACTATTCAAAATTAGTCACCAATTAGACTTGTGACTAATTAGAATACAGTGTTCCACCACCTTTAAGTCACTAGCTAAAATCCACTGCTCCCCATCATGGCACACCCAAGGTCTTCTGGTTGACCAGAGAAAGAATTAATCTCAACTCAGTTCTCTGTGTCTAGGCACCCACAAAATGGAAATCGTTGTACCTGGGGAAGAACAAGAGGACAAGATGAGATGAAAAGGAAGTATGTTTAAAATTGATAAAAGGAGGTACTTTTTCCCACTACACACAACTGACCTGGGGAACTCACTGCAGCAGGATATTAAGATCAATGGTGAAGATTTGTGTTTTAAAAGATTAGACATTTCACATGCATATCATCAACAGCCACACTCAATAGGATGAAAGTAAGATGGATGAAAGTTCTCAAGCTTCAGTGCAGAAGTTGATCACCAACTGGGTCAGGTGAAAAGAAAAAGTTGTCTACTCAAGTAAGATTTCACATAAGGGCAGAACTAGGGGGATTCTAGGCATCACTGCTGAGTAACAAACCACTCCAAAATAGTGGTGTAAACCAACAGGCATTTTATTATGCGCCTGGATACTGTGGGTCAGGAATTTGCAGAGGGCACAGTAGAGATAGATGATATCTGGGGCCTCAGTTGGGAAGACTTGAACAGCTGGCAGTGACTTGAGGCTGGGGGCTGGAATCATCTGGAAACTTCTTTACTCATATATCAGACACCTAACCTGGAATGACTTGAAAGCTCACTCGGCTAGGACTGTCAACTGGAGCCACATCTTATGCAGGTGTCAAGTGGGTGTCCCAACCAAAGGCACTTCCAAAAACCAGGTGTCCCAAGGGAACCAGGTAGAAGCTACATGGTCTTTAATGACCTATTTGTGAAAGTCCCATTTATTACTTCCAATATAGTCTATAAGTCAAAGCTATCACAAGTCCATTGAGATTCAAGAGGAGGAGACTTAGGACCTTTTACATCCCTCTCCTATGGGGAACTGCAGAAAAATATGTCAGATAGGAGAGGTTTTTGCAGTCACCTTTCAGTTCAGTTCAGTTCAGTCGCTCAGTCGTGTCCGACTCTTTGCGACCCCATGAATCGCAGCACGCCAGGCCTCCCTGTTCATTACCATCTCTCGGAGTTCCCTCAGACTCACGTCCATTGAGTCTGTGATGCCATCCAGCCATCTCATCCTCTGTCGTCACCTTCTCCTCCCGCCCCCAATCCCTCCCAGCATGAGAGTCTTTTCCAATGAGTCAGCTCTTTGCATGAGGTGGCCAAAGTACTGGAGTTTCAGCTTTAGCATCATTCTTTGCAAAGAAATCCCAGGGACTAGTTGGATCTCCTTGCAGTCCAAGGGACTCTCAAGAGTCTTCTCCAGCACCACAGTTCAAAAGCATCAATTCTTTGGCACTCTGCCTTCTTCACAGTCCAACTCTCACATCCATACATGACCACAGGAAAAACCATAGCCTTGACTAGACGGAACTTAGTCAGCAAAGTAATGTCTCTGCTTTTGAATATGCTATCTAGGTTGGTCATAACTTTTCTCCCAAGGAGTAAGCGTCTTCTAATTTCATGGCTGCAGTCACCATCTGCAGTGATTTTGGAGCCCAAAAAAATAAAGTCTGACACTGTTTCTACTGTTTCCCCATCTATTTCCCATGAAGTGATGGGACCAGATGCCATTATCTTGGTTTTCTGAATGTTGAGCTTTAAGCCAACTTTTTCACTCTCTTCTTTCACTTTCATCAAGAGGCTTTTTAGCTCCTCTTCACTTTCTGCCATAAGGGTGGTATCATCTGCATATCTGAGGTTATTGATATTTCTCCTGGCAATCTTGATTCCAGCTTCTGTTTCCTCCAGTCTAGCGTTTCTCATGATGTACTCTGCATAGAAGTTAAATAAGCAGGGTGACAATATACAGCCTTGACGTACTCCTTTTCCTATTTGGAACCAGTCTGTTGTTCCATGTCCAGTTCTAACTGCTACTTCCTGGCCTGCATACAGATTTCTCAAGAGGCAGGTTAGGTGGTCTGGTATTCCCATCTCTTTCAGGATTTTCCACAGTTTATTGTGATCCACACAGTCAAAAGCTTTGGCATAATCAATAAAGCAGAAATAGATCTTTTTCTGGAACTCTCTTGCTTTTTCCATGATCCAGCGGATATTGGCAATTTGATCTCTGGTTCCTCTGCCTTTTCTAAAACCAGCTTGAACATCAGGGAGTTCACGGGTCACATATTGCTGAAGCCTGGCTTGGAGAATTTTGAGCATTACTTTACTAGCATGTGAGATGAGTGCAATTGTGCAGTAGCTTGAACATTCTTTGGCATTGCCTTTCTTTGGAATTGGAATGAAAACTGACCTTTTCGAGTCCTGTGGGCACTGGTGAGTTTTCCAAATTTGCTGGCATATTGAGTGCAGCACTTTCACAGCATCATCTTTCAGGATTTGAAATAGCTCAACTGGAATTCCATCACCTCCACTAGCTTTATTCGTAGTGATGCTTTCTAAGGCCCACTTGATTTCACATTCCAAGATGTCTGGCTCTAGATTAGTGATCACATCATCATGATTATCTGGGTTGTGAAGCTCTTTTTGTACAGTTCTTCCATGTATTATTGTCACCTCTTCTTAATATCTTCTGCTTCTGTTAGGTCCATACCATTTCTGTCCTTTATCAAGCCCATCTTTGCATGAAATGTTCCCTTGGTATCTCTAATTTTCTTGAAGACATCTCTAGTCTTTCCTATTCTGTTCTTTTCCTCTATTTCTTTGCATTGATTGCTGAAGAAGGCTTTCTTATCTCTTCTTGCTATTCTTTGGAACTCTGCATTCAGATGCTTATATCTTTCCTTTTCTCCTTTGCTTTTCTCCTCTCTTCTTTTCACAGCTTTGTAAGGCCTCCTCAGACAGCCATTTTGCTTTTTGCATTTCTTTTCCATGGGGATGGCCTTGATCCCTGTCTCCTGTACAATGTCATGAACCTCATTCTATAGTTCATCAGGCACTTTATCTATCAGATCTAGGCCCTTAAATCTATTTCACACTTTTACTGTATAATCATAAGGGATTTTATTTAGGTCATACCTGAATGGTCTAGTGGTTTTCCCTACTTTCTTCAATTTAAGTCTGAATTTGGTAATAAGGAGTTCATGATCTGAGCCACAGTCAGCTCCTGGTCTTGTTTTTGTTGACTGTATAGAGCTTCTCCATCTTTGGCTGTATAGAATATCATCAGTCTGATTTTGGTGTTGACCATCTGGTGATGTCCATGTGTAGAGTCTTCTCTTGTGTTGTTGGAAGAGGGTGTTTGCTATGACCAGTGCATTTTCTTGGCAAAACTGTGTTAGTCTTTGCCCTGCTTCATTCCGTATTCCAAGGCCAAATTTGTCTGTTACTCCAGGTGTTTCTTGACTTCCCTACTTTAGCATTCCAGTCCCCTATAATGAAAAGGACATCTCTTTTGGGTGTTAGTTCTAAAAGGTCTTGTAGGTCTTCATAAAGCCGTTCAACTTCAGCTTCTTCAGCACTACTGGTTGGGGCATAGACTTGGATAACTGTGATATTGAATGGTTTGCCTTGGAAACAAACAGAGATCATTCTGTCGTTTTTGAGATTGCATCCAAGTACTGCATTTCAGACTCTTTTGTTGACCATGATGGCTACTCCATTTCTTCTGAATGATTCCTGTCCGCAGTAGTAGATATAATGGTCATCTGAGTTAAATTCACCCATTCCAGTCCATTTTAGTTTGCTGATTCCTAGAATGTCAACATTCACCCTTGCCATCTCTTGTTTGACCACTTCCAATTTGCCTTGATTCAGGGACCTGACATTCCAGGTTCCTATGCAATATTGCTCTTTACAGTGTCGGATCTTGCTTCTTTTCTCCCAAGGAATGATTAGGTGATGTGAGGTTGCAAGAACAAAAAATCAGTGGGAAAAAAACTGACATATAAAGAGATAATCACAGTACAATAAAATAAATATCAAGGTAGTTATTTCCCCTCTTTTATAAGAATCCATTTTTTTGCCCCTTTTATAAGAGTCATCACATTTAAAGTTTTTCATTCATTTTCTGTCTTCCACTAGATTGGACTCTCCACGCACTTAGTTCCCTACCATAACGCCTGTGCCTAAAACATTACCAAGCCACAAATAGGTACTCAGTAAATATTTGTTGAAAGAGTAAGTGCTGTAATAGAGAAGTAGTGGAAGGACTGAGAAAGTAAAGGCAACAACAAAGAACTCAGCTTGATGGAAATGGCATTTGAGTGGGTCTTGAATGCTTTTGAAGGTTAAATACAAATTTTCTTGCAAAAAGGGGGGAATAAATTTTTGTCTTTAACTCTCCTCCAGAGACTTCCATTAGCCCAGTTCAAGTGGGCAGATCCTCATCCTAAATGTACAGACTGCATGTAGTAGTTACAATGTTCTTGGTTGAAAGTGAAAGGAAAGAGGGATTCAAATGGATTAAAAAATAAATAGTGTATTGTATCACTTAACAAGAAGTCTGGAGGCCTGCAGTTCAGGCAGCCTCAATGCCATCCTTCCTCATGGGGTCAGCTTGGCACTTACACATTTGCAAGCTGGCACCTACAGTGGTAGGCATCACAGGCAGAGAAAACAATGCCCAGCAAGGAAGAGGACTGTTTCTCCTTTGGAATAAATCTTTCCCTTAATCCCCTGATAGATCACCTCACACTGGCCCCCATGGCATCCCTTATTGGCCAGAATTGTGTCCCATGCACATATGTCACCCAAACACTGATAAGAAAAAGGGGGGCAACATGAACAAATGGACTAATCACACGTTACTCCTAGGGGTGTGCTGGAAGTTCCTGCCTCTCCTAAAACACTGGGCTGTTCAGTAAAGGATGGACACCCCAAAAGAACAAAACAAATCATTGGGGCTTTGTTAGAAGAAAAGAGAGATGACTCTTTAGCATGTAGTCAACCGTACATGGAAGTTTCCAAAACTTTAGCCTTGGAGAAGGTTAAGGTTCTGTTTTCTTCATAGATAGATAATATCTAACATTTCTGTTTATTCTTTCTCATGCTTTTAGCTCCTTTCCTTTCTCCTTCTGTGTTAGTAATTAGTTGAATAAATCAAGTGCTGTATCAAAAGGAAAGAGTGTTATGTGTAGAGTGTTTATACAAGTGGAATTAGTCAAAAATACATTGATTAGACATGAGTGTACTTTCAGGTAAAAACTTTGATTCAGATGCTTCTGATGGCCTAGCCATGCCCAGCTGTTCACCATTTATATCATACTCTTTCATGGCCTCGTGCTTTTTATTTGTACCAATTCTTCTGTCTAGGAAGTCCTTCCAGTTGCCTCATCTGTAGTGGATACTGGGGATTGCCTCTCTAGCCTCCATTCTCTCCTTCTAGTAATTTACTTAAAGAGATTGGGAATTGCAAAACTACTTTTTTTCAGACTCTCTTGCAGCTAGGATCTGGCTCTGAAGTAAGTTCAGTCAATGAGGTATACTTGTAGATTTGGAGACAGATGCAAGAAGAAGGTGTCATTCTGCTGCTGGTGCTGCTGGCAAGCAAGGTTTGAGCAATAATTTAAAGAGGCATTTAACGCTGTTGGACTCTAAGTCCTGTTTTGGGGTCTAGTCACCAGTTTCATGGGTGTGAAGAGCTGTGGTGGCAGAAGCACCATCCCGACTTCTGGAACATAGCTACCGCAGTGGGCCCTTCAACTCAATAGCCCAGGAGTAGCCCCTGACTTCTGCCCCTCCAGCCCATCAATTTTGTAAGCCTCTACTTGATTCTCAGTATTAAATCTTTCTCTGTTTGAAATACCTAGAGTGCTTTCTGTTTCCTGTGCTAAATCCTGACTCATAGATCACCTAATTCATTTTTAGCCTGCTAGGCACAAGATTGGGCCAGGTACCTCCTCTGTTCTCCTTCCATGCTCTGCCTGGTGAGCCATGCCTCTTCACCTTTGTACCCCTAACACCAGTGCTTGGCTCACAGCATGTGCAACGTCAATATTTACTGAACTGAAACTTCCTCTGCCAAGATACTAGGATGGTCCTGAAATCTAGACAAAGGTTTAGATTATGCCCATCTCATGCCTGTTTTACAAAGTCCAAAGGACAAGTTCATTCTAGACTACAACTGCATTCTAGAGGAACCCAGAGCCCTCAACAATTCCATACTTTAGCCCACCACACAAGAAGTCACACCAGAACTGAAGATCTGACCTGGTGCCCAGGAAAGGGATGATAAGGAGCAAGGGAAGCTGCTCATCTCAAGAACTATAATCTGGTGGTTCTCAGGACCCTCTACTGCTGGGCCTACAACCAGGCCTGGAATTAGTGGCATAGGCTTTGGAGTGAGGAAAACCCAAGTTGGAAGGTATGTGCGCTTATGTAGCAAGTTACTTAACCTGTCTATACCTCAGATTCTTCATCTATAGTTAGGTTGATAATATCAACCTCACAGGATTCTTGGGGGTAGAAGAGATTATATATGTAAAATGCTTAGCACAGTGCGTGGAACATTGGAAATGCCGAGTACTCATCCATCAGTTGCTATTATTATGGTAACCACTGTTCTCGGCTATGCCATCACTGTACAATTCTGTTACATATTTTTACTTTGCATACATATATTTTCCTTCAGCCCCCCCCACACACAATCAGACTAGAATACACTTCTCTATATCGTCTCCTGAGATGTTCCATTTTGCATTCTGTTGTGATTAACCCCCCCTTCCCTTCTTTTTTTTTGTAGAAGACCCAGCTAGGCACAAGACTGGGGCTGTGCTGAGAAAAACAAAAACCATCTGTGTCAGTGGCTCTCAACCCTACTGAAGTTCAGGATCACTTGAGAGTTAAGGACAAAACGGCAACAAAAATAAACAGAACCAAACCAAGAAACAACGTCTGGGTCCCTCAGCCAGAGATTCTGATTCAATAGGGCCCAAGCATCAGTATTTCCTAAGGCTCCCCACGTGCTCGTAATGGGCACCTGAGAGCCACTGCTCAGCGTGGAAAAGATTAGTCCGTCTATTGCCTCTGGGAAAAAAGAAAGAAGCTCTTACTTTTCTATAATCTCCACCACAGTGGCAGAGGGGAGAGGACTGAAGATCATACTTGCATGATTCCACTTT
Source organism: Nanger dama (assembly GCA_917880005.1). Lineage (NCBI taxonomy): Eukaryota > Metazoa > Chordata > Mammalia > Artiodactyla > Bovidae > Nanger > Nanger dama. The sequence goes on from CAKJTW010000004.1 coordinate 40,636,625, forward strand.
TAATGTGAGCAAGGCATTCTTATTATGAACCTGGATAAATGACTCATCATAGTAATCCTTTGGTTAGTGTCTTGATTTCTCCTGTAGCGGTGTCTCATGAGAAGAGGAGTGATTAGAAATGCTCTAGTACATGAAAAAACCTAGTCTGGAAATATCCAGTGAGGGATATATGTTGGCTTATAGGTATTTGTTCTGTGCCAGCACTGTGCAAGCTTGCACACTTTGGGGCTGGTTGTTGATGTCAGGTGAATGTACTTTGTACTTTGATCCAGAGCAAGTGAAATGATCCCTGCTTTGGCATAAAATCTAGCTAGTATCTAAATACTAGAGATAGTTGGTGACAGCTGGGAGTGCGCTTGCACATAAAGTACAAGCCTACCTCATTTTACTGCGCTTCACAGATATTGCTTTTTTTTTACAAACTGAAGGTTTGTGAAAACCCTGAGTTGTCAGATGATGGCTAGTATTTTTAGAGATAAAGTATTTTTAAATTAAGGTATGTGCATTTTTAGACATAATGCTATTGCACACTTGAGACTGGAGAATAGGATAAACATCAGTTTAGACACTATTGGAAAAGCAAATAATTTGTGCGATTCAGTTTATTGTGATATTTGTTCTATTGCAATAGTCTGGAACCAAACCCATATCTCTGAGGTATGCCTGTACATCTAAAAACTAATTTTTTTCCCCATTATTAAAGTGACACACAAAAGACAATAAAGAAAAGTGCTGTGGTAAGTCACTTCAGTCATGTCTGACTCTTTGTGGCCCTATGAGTCTGGTAGGCTCTTCTGTCCATGGGATTCTCCAGGCAAGAATACTGGAATAGGTTGCCATGCCCTCCTCCAGGCGATCTTCCAGACCCAGGGATCAAACCCACGTCTCTTATGTCTCCTGCATTGGCAGGCGGGTTCTTTACCACTAGTGTTACCTGGGAAGCCCAAAGAAAAGTGGAAAAACAGAAAAATACAATAAACCCAGTAGAAACTAATAATATAATTACATAGCGTTACAAGGTACAAGGCATGGTTCTAACCCTTTACCATGTAAATGAATTTACTCCTCACTACAGCTCTACAAGGCAGATAACTATTTGTGACTCCACTTTACAGATGAAGAAAGATGATCTGGTGTTGTTAGGTGACTTGTCCAAGGTGGCACAGCTAGTAAAGGGAGAGCCACGGTTTGGACTCGTGTTGCATTCAACAGAGCATGGTCAACCTCAGAGACAGCTCATAATATAAGCTTTATTCAAGGATTCAGCACCACTTGCTAAAGTTTAAAAAGTTACTCTCAGTTGCCATCCACTCATCCATGCACTTCACAAATATTTATGGAAGGCATCTATGGGCAGCATACTGTTCCACACTGGATTATCAAGATATTGAAGAGTAACAGAGGCTAATTGTCCAGTCATCCCTATAGTACTAAACTCCCAAGTGTCTTCCCAGAATACACAGTTACAATCAACAAAAGTCTTAACATTAGAAACACAGTAACTATTCCCTGAATACAAAATCCAACACTGATAATTCAAAACTTTTGGAGTGTTACTAGATGGAATGTTTAGCTTACTAGATGGCATGCTTAGCATGACCCCCCGTATTTTCATCAATTAATAAGTACACCTGGGACAATAAGTTGAATCTCATAAATTTCACTTTGTAGTAACATATTTAATATAGCAGTAGCGTCTTCAACTCAGAAATTTGATGCTTTTGGATGGATGGATAGATGGATGGATGGTTAGATGGAAGACAGATAAGTGAATTAATAGGTGAAAAGGAATGGCAACATTCTAGTTGCTTAAAAATTCCATCTTTAAAAATAATTTAGTGTTTTCCAGTTTGTTAAACAATAACTATTACTTAGGGAAAAAAATCAAGATTTCTGCACTTTCCATGGACTAAATATGTAATTTCAAGCAAGTCATTATGGTGCCAATTCCATCTGATTGTTGTGAGGATTAAATGAGTTAACTGAAACGAATTATGTAACACCTAACTCATGTTAAACAGCATATTTTAAACTGCCTTTAAAGTGAGGTAATATAGGTGAAAAAGCAAAAATTCAAATGACATGAAAAGCTATACAGTGCAAAGTAACTTTCTTTTGGCAAAGTTTTCCCGCTGTTATTACTATTACAATACTATTATTAGAGATCTCCAAGCAAAAATAACATTTCCCTGTTGACTGAGAAGGGAAAAGTTTACAGACTAGGAGATAACATCCTTTGAGTCAGAACCAAGTGAAATAACACATGTATTCTGGCTAAATTCCAGCATGAGTGATTAACATTCTCCAACTTCAAATAATTTTTATTATTAGCCAACACTTGTCCATCCCCAATAATACACACGTTGCATAAAGGCCACAGAATGAGGCAGCCTCTCTTGGCATGTTCACAATCTGTGCATACTTTCCACTGAGGGTTTCCCTTTCTTTTTGATTGCTATTCCATAGCTGAAAACTCCCACTGCTTTCAACCCTGGGATGTTTGCCGACACTGACTGCCAAGTAGTTCCCCAAAACAAACAAACAAACAAAATATAAGCACAGGTAATCACAGGGAATGAAATAAGTAATTTACATTTTAAACATATTTATTAATAGTTTTGATGTTTGTGAAGCAATTGATATTTAACTTTGAGGCTGGAATATAATACACATATTCTTCATTACAAGTCTGGTTGATAAGCAAGGAGGAGAGGACTGTTCTGCAATTTAGTTTCCCAGTCTATGTAAGTGGGATCCAAGACATAAGAACGACAATAGCCGCGCGGTGTGTCTCGGTCCTTTAGTCCAGTCCTGAGTACTTTGAGAACTCAGGCCCTCCTGCCTTTTTTCCGCCTTCTTCTCAGTTGAAGGAAGGGGTTGGGGAAAGGGAAACAATTCAAACCCTCTTTGTAAGCGTGTGAATGAATTTCAAGAATGCTAAACACCTCAGTCTCCCAACCTAATTAGAACACGTAGAAAAGAGGCATTTTTAGGACATTTAAAACTTGCGGCATAATAACCCATCTGGAGAGCGCCATAGTGCGTCCCAGTGGTTGGGGGCGCCCAGCAGGTCTTCCCGTGGGCTCCCGCTGCTCCGTGTGCCCGGATCCCCGGCGGCGATCGGCTGCACAGCGAAGCAGTGGGTAGCCCGGGGGAGCGACGGGGCGGGCCGGGGGGGGGGTACAGCCCCTGCCCATTACATTGCCCGGAGCCAGTGTTGCTTTTCTCTGCAGGCAGCTTCGGAACTGCCTGGATTTTTAACCCGATAAACTGATAAAGGACTAACATGTTTGGAGTCTTCCAAAGACGGAAAGAAAATCACTTTCTTGTCGCAACAGTAAGATTTTGTTACGAAATGCAAAAGTAAAGGTTAAAGCCTGGGAGATAACCGGTAGAATATGGGGGGAGGGGAAAGAGGTGCTAAAAATTGTGGATGTCGCGGGACAACTATCTCGATTCGAATCCCGGGTTTCCCATTTGAGCGCCTACTCTGCGCCAGGCGCTCGGAATACCGTGCTGAACGAGATTACGTTGTGGTTTTCTTGGGGGGCATTAACATTAGTTCGGTTGCCTTGGTCAAGTTTCTAAACTCTTTCTTCACCTGTAAGGAGTGTCCGACTCATAGAATTATTTTAAAGATTTGAGACATCCTGTATTAAGATCTGAATGACTAACGCGCTGTCCGACACAGTAGGGACTCGGTAAGCATTTGTTCCTCTCTAAATCTGAGCTCACCTGGTGTGAGGGAGGCGCAGAGCGGAGACAGGTGCCACGGTTAAGAGTGATTCTTTGAGCAGTCTTTTAAACAAGCGCTGGACTCTAAGGATACTTAGCTGCAGAGAAGAGATCTGGTAGGTGCCCTGGAAGCAAGGGTTCATAAGCTAGAACATTACGGGAAGTGAGCCCCGCATAAGTGGGGATCAGCAGAGAACTCGCGAGGGACTTCTAGCCAACGTTTCCCGCTCAGGGTCTCTAGAAGGAGTGATTAGCATTCGCCCCGCCCTCCATAGCTTCCCGGCCAGCGATTGGCCCGCGCTCCTCGGCTACCCGCTCCGGGCTGGACCCGAGGGCGCCTGGGGAGAGGCCGAGCCGGCGGGGCAGTGGGCGGGGACGTACGGAGAGTGTGGCGGGGCGGCCCACCAACCGAGCCCCAGCGCGAAGGGGGCGGGGCTGGGGCGGAGTCTCCCGGCGGGCATTAGAAGCAGGTGACCCGGGCGGGGCGGGAGAGGCCAGTCCGCCCGCGACCGTGACTCTGCTGTGACCATCGCCGCCGTCGCCGCGTGCAGTTCTATACCCGGCGGAGGTGGGCGAAAGGGTGTTAGAGTGCGGGGGAGGAGCCGAGCCCGGCGCGTCCCGGGAGCGCCGCCACCGCCCCCAAGAGTCCGCTTGGAGCGCGGAGCCCCCTGCAGGGGAGGAGGCGAGCGGCCGGCGGGCGGGACGCGGCGGCGGGCTCGCACCGTGCAGTCCCGGCACGGCCAGCGCTGGCTGCTCGCGGACCTGTGAGGCGGCGGGATCCGCCAGTCGCCTTCCTCTCGCCCAGGTGCAGCCAGGCGCACTCGCCCTCCGTCCGGCTCCCGGACCCTGGCGGAACGCACGGCCTGTCCCCGCCCTACCCCCGCCCGGATCATGCGGGGGCCCCGGAGGAGGAGAGGGCGAGTGACCAGCCTGCGGCGACCTCGTTCAGGGGCGACCCCCTCTCTGAGACGCCCCCACCTGCTGCCATGTGCTGCTTCCTCGGGTACTCAGCCTCTCGCCAAACTTTCCCGATGCCAGTCCGTCTCTGAGAAACGCGGAGTGTCCCAGAGACGGGGGGACCCAGGCTGGCTGTGGACTATCTGCTTCTCTCGGGATTCTCGGAGGTGAGAGCCCGCGCCGTCCCCTTCTCCCCATTCTTTTCCCTGTCCTTCAGCCCTTTTGCTGGGGGATGCTGAGCGCTGTGACTTCGGGGTGTAGCCTGGCAGGCCCAGGGAAAAGGGAGGCAGGGTGAGGGACGAGGAGTCTGTAATTGTGTTCCAGGAGGTGGAGGGGAGGGAAAGGATAGAGGTTAACTTAGAGATTTGGAGACCGCTTGAGGGAATTGTACCGTTGACGCCCGTCTAATTGGGAGTGGTTGCCATTTTTCTTCTCCTCCACCTTTTTTTTCCTTTTTTTTTTTAAGAGTTCTTTCCCCAGAATCGGAGCCTAATCGTCCCTCTCCAGGCCTGTCCAGCGAAGAGCTGAGCGCTCCTGCGGAGGCAGCGCTCTCCCGAAACAGTTGGTCTTTGGACGGATTTCTTGAAAAAGAAACCAACAGGTTGCCAGCCCCGGCGCCACACAAATCCGCGGAGAGGGAAGCTCCGATCCCGGTTTCCTCCTGCCTGAGCTGGCCCCGCGCGGGCTGAGGGAGACGCGGGGAGGGGAGGGGCTATGGCTCGGCCTGACCCGTCCGCGCCGCCTTCGCTGCTGCTGCTGCTCCTGGCGCAGCTGGCGGGCCGGGCGGCCGCCGCCTCCAAGGCCCCGGCGTGCCAGGAGATCACAGTGCCCATGTGCCGCGGCATCGGCTACAACCTGACGCACATGCCCAACCAGTTCAACCACGACACGCAGGACGAGGCGGGCCTGGAGGTCCACCAGTTTTGGCCGCTGGTGGAGATCCACTGCTCTCCGGACCTGCGTTTTTCCCTGTGCTCCATGTACACGCCCATCTGCCTGCCGGACTACCACAAGCCGCTGCCGCCCTGCCGCTCGGTGTGCGAACGCGCCAAGGCCGGCTGCTCGCCCCTCATGCGCCAGTACGGCTTTGCCTGGCCGGAACGCATGAGCTGCGACCGCCTCCCGGTGCTGGGCCGCGACGCCGAGGTCCTGTGCATGGATTACAACCGCAGCGAGGCCACCACGGCTCCCCCGAGGCCCTTCCCTGTCAAGCCCACCCTCTCCAGCCTGCCGGGGTCGCCAGCCTCCGGGAGCGACTGCGCGGCCGGGGGCCCGTCGGTGTGCAAGTGCCGCGAGCCCTTCGTGCCCATTCTGAAGGAGTCACACCCGCTTTACAACAAGGTGCGGACGGGCCAGGTACCCAACTGCGCGGTGCCCTGCTACCAGCCGTCCTTCAGCCCCGACGAGCGCACGTTCGCCACCTTCTGGATCGGACTGTGGTCTGTTTTGTGCTTCATCTCCACCTCCACCACGGTGGCCACCTTCCTCATAGACATGGAACGCTTCCGTTACCCGGAGCGCCCCCATCATTTTCCTGTCAGCCTGCTACCTTTGCGTGTCGCTGGGCTTCCTGGTGCGCCTGGTCGTGGGTCACGCCAGCGTCGCCTGCAGCCGCGAGCACAGCCACATCCACTACGAGACAACGGGTCCTGCGCTGTGCACTGTCGTCTTCCTGCTGGTCTACTTCTTCGGCATGGCCAGCTCCATCTGGTGGGTCATCCTGTCGCTCACCTGGTTCTTGGCGGCCGGCATGAAGTGGGGCAACGAGGCCATCGCGGGCTACGCGCAGTACTTCCACCTGGCCGCGTGGCTCATCCCCAGCGTCAAGTCCATCACCGCGCTGGCCCTGAGCTCCGTGGACGGGGACCCGGTGGCCGGCATCTGCTACGTGGGGAACCAGAACCTGAACTCGCTGCGTGGCTTCGTGCTGGGGCCGCTGGTGCTCTACCTGCTGGTGGGCACGCTCTTCCTCCTGGCGGGCTTCGTGTCACTCTTCCGCATCCGCAGCGTCATCAAGCAGGGCGGCACCAAGACAGACAAGCTGGAGAAGCTCATGATCCGCATCGGCATCTTCACGCTGCTCTACACAGTGCCCGCCAGCATCGTGGTGGCCTGCTACCTGTACGAACAGCACTATCGCGAGAGCTGGGAGGCCGCGCTCACGTGCGCGTGCCCGGGCCCGGACTCCGGCCAGCCGCGCGCCAAGCCCGAGTACTGGGTGCTCATGCTCAAGTATTTCATGTGCCTCGTGGTGGGCATCACGTCGGGCGTCTGGATTTGGTCCGGCAAGACTGTGGAGTCGTGGCGACGCTTCACCAGCCGCTGCTGCTGCCGTCCGCGGCGGGGCCACAAGAGCGGCGGCGCCACGGCCGCGGGGGACTACGCCGAGGCAAGCGCCCGCGGCTCACGGGCAGGACCGGGCCCCCGGCCCCGCCGCCGCCTACCACAAGCAGGTGTCCCTGTCGCACGTGTAGGAGGAGGGAGGTGGAGGAGGCCAAGGGACCTGGAGCCGGGCGGCTGTTGAGGAAGCTAGGTGGTTTTTGTTTGGTAGCTTTGCCAAGGTCACTTCCGTTTACTTTCATGGTGCTGACGCCCCCTCCTGGGGCAACTTGGAAAGAGGGGGAAGGGGCTGTTTCAGGGGGCCACCTGTCCCAGGACTTCTCAAAGGGGCTCAGCTGACGTCTGCTCTATCTTCCTGCCTTTTCGAGGGGAACCCTGTTTTTAATTTATGTGTCGTTTTCTTAATGTTTAACTTTGTTGCATTTTGGCAACAAAATTTACCTTTGCTTTGGGGGCCTCTACAATCCTAAGGTTGGCATTATAATGGAGTTCCACGTGGTTCAGGTTTCTGTGAACTGTGTGGTCTCAATTGGGAAAATGTATTTCCTATACTTGTGTCTTTAAAAATAATGTGAACAGTGAAAGTTTAGGTTGCTGTGACCCGGAAGTTATCGCGTGGGCTTCTCCAGCTTACTTTTCCTTCCACTGCTTAAAGTGTCCCAGATGCTTTAAGGTGAGCTGCTTGACCCTTTCCCTAACTTAGGGGGACACCTAAGTCATACTGAGGAGGGGAAGCAGAATGGGTTTAGGGCCTCCGGAAAGTGACAAGGTTAGGAAGTGTTCAGAGTTTCTGTGTGCATCCTAGCTTTGTTTAGCAAGCTTGGGTTTCTTTTCTGTAGTACTTGTAATCATTCTCATTCTTGACAGTGCCAGCTTTGCTTGAATGACTTAGAGGTAGCATTGAAAGTGTCCAGAATAAATGTTTGGAATAGTGTTAACCTAAGGGATGGCGATTGGTTGAACTTTAATACTAGACTGTTAAGATGGCAGCTTTATGCTGGAGGAGTGGGTGGTTCTTAATAGACTCCAGTGATCTAACAAAAAACTTGTGTTATATTTTGGTAAAAATGAACCCACTTCCTTCTTCTGAGAGTACTTAGTGATAGAGCTGAAGGGGGCTCCTTTTTACATTTAAGGACTAAACTGGATATACCTCCTGTAATTAAGTAAATTTCCAGCACTTCTCTTATCTGCTCCACCCCCTTCCCACCTCCTTTATCATGTTAAACAGTCCTTTGCTTTTCTTATTCCTCCTCTCCTGGAGAGCTGTGATTAGAAACCACACCCATCCTTGAAAGAGGTGCTTGAAAGCGGGGTGGGGTGGGAGGGAGGCTGGCTACCTGTGAACAAACATTGGCCGCAATGAGGGAAAATGAATGTCCCTGGACTTTGGACTAGATTACAGCCAGATATTTCAAAAGCAGCGAGACACTGCTCTCTGCAGCCTCTGACAACAAATGAGACCATAACAGACTTGCTTAAGCTTTTGAAACGTGGATCAGTGTAGCAAAAGGAAAGCTGTTTTCCCCACCCTACCTCAATATATTTTTCTTTTCCTCCTCTTCTGAGAAAGCCTGTATATTGGTGAGCACACCCTCACACACTTTACTGTTAGAGAATTCTGTTTGCTTTTCTAATCTGTTGAACCAACCATTCCCTCATTCATATATGAAAGCCTGTGTATTGTTGAATACACACTACACACACACACACACACACACACACACTCTTTACTGTTAAAAATGCTGTTTCCTTTCCTAATCTGTTTAACGATTCATTCATTCAAGAAGAGTGTGAGGCTGTAGCTGGGGAAGGAGTGACAGTGCATTTTCCAGTAAAATACTCGGGACTAAATTTAAGAAGCTAAAATAGCAAATGCAGTTAACATTTGGGAAGGCCTCTCTAGAAAAATGACAAGTATAAAGATTTGCACTTCATTTATACCAAAGTTGGAAAAGTAAGATTTAAGCCCAGGTCAGGTTTTACTTTATGGATATTAAGTAAAGAAGTGTATATTTTCCACAGTGGATTTAAGTGCTGTGCTGGTGGAAAGAAGCATGATGTTAATTGTTTTCATGAACTTTGAAAGGTTGTTCATGTTTATAAAAATGCACTGCTCTTATACACTCATCTAAATCAAAATTAAATTTCAGTATATTTGACAAAACCTAGTACACCGAGCTACAGAACTTTTGCACATCTAATTCCTCTATTTATTTTGCAGCTTCTTAGAACCTTGAAATAGATCCCCTGCCTGAGGGCCAGTTCCTCTCCTGTTTTTCAAATGAGGACCTTTTCTGATCACCTTGACCTCTTCCCAGAAGGTACATAGATTATTCTGCTGCCTTCAGTCATTGTGTCTAATTTGGGTTGTTCCTTTTTTTTTTTTTTTTGGTGGAAGAGTATAAAGATGATGCAGAATTTATTTAAAAGTTGTAAGAGGATGTGGTTGAAGTGATTTAATTCTTCTTTCTAAAACAATTATTTCTTTTCACTTTTGCAACATACCAAACCTAAAAAGAACAACCAATTTACTTTAAAAAAATTTAAGACGGTTAAGAGAAAGGATACTAAGGCAAAGAGCAATAATAGAGGTAATGCATTGGAGGTTTTTAGGTTTATCCCAGTTCTTAGCATTGCCTGTTTTCAGTCTCTCTCTCACCCCTGCTCTCCCTTCCCTCAAAGATTAAGCCCACCTGCTTCCTGAAGTCTTGCATCAACCACCCCTCCCCCTCCCCAGGCGGAGAAACCCATCTATTTATGCTCAACCCCTCCCTCCCCCCCTTTCCATCCCATACTCGATTTTCTCCTGATTTTTATTTTCATTAGACAGACAATCCATACTCATGAAAACAATTATAAAATGAAAGGTTGTGAGGTAGTTTAGCAACTTCTTTACAGCTAGCTCTGATTTTAATGAGGATTTAAGGCCCAGTTTAGTCTCATTCATATACAGCTTTTGGGCTGTCCCTTTCATGGTTCAGTTTTAAGCAGTGTCTCTCATCATAGATAGGAAGGTTAAGATTTAGAAGGAACTAGTATGTGACCTGTCCGTGGATCAGTTGACAGGAGACTTAGGAAGTCTTTTAATATGTATGAGTAACGTCACATTTTGAAGCTGTCTAAATTGACTGGAAGAAAGTTCTCTTGGTGCCTTATTGGTTTATCCTTGCAAGCCTTTGTCGTATTTTCTTGCGGTCGATTCCAACGACGGGCCCGTGTGTGTGTTGTGTGTCACGTGCGCATGTACAGGCTTAAATAATGTGCCAACAGCACTGTTTCCAAGTTGGTATTCATTAGGCCCTTTCTTCCTGGGTTAGGGCTGCACTAATCCTGACACCGGCTGCCAGGAGAAAACCTCATGGATCCCACACCGAACCTTAATAACAGCATCCGTGACCTGCAGTCTCAAGTACAGAATGGGAACCCCAGAGCTAGGAAATGTAGTTGTATATTTTAATGAACTGCCACCCCTGCTAAAGAGGCTTCTTTCACTTTTGTGCTCTACAGAAAGACCAAGGGGGTAGGAGGGACAAAGCTTTGAATCACTGCTTTCTAACACCGAATGGGGCCAACGGGACAGAGAACATCACAAATCTAGGCAGGTGTGAGGTGCAGTGGCTGAGAATTGCCTGCTCCCTCTGTGTGCCCTTTCTTGCCTCCAAAGTCCAATCAAGTGATCCTGGGAAAGAAATCTGCCTGGGTTGAGGAGGGTGGTTCTGAAAGAAAAAGCTACCAAGACATGAAAGCAGGGTGAAGGGTAGGCAGGATGAAAGTAACTAAGTAACCTGACTCAGAACTCTCAAAAGCTTCTAGCAGCTTGATGACAATTACAGGATTTATTTCAGCCAGGATAATGTCTGTGGTACATCATTTGAAGACAATATTACTTCATGTTGTTACAAACTGTATGTATAGTATGTGTGTGTTGTGGGTGTATATAAATAATATATATTATATATATGGGAGATTTAGTGACTTTTGATACGGGTTTGGTGCAGGTGAATTTATTACTGAGCCAAATGAGGCACATACCGAGTCAGTAGTTCGAGCCCAGGGCATTCACTACTTTTTCTGATTTCCGAATATGTGTATTGCCTGTCCCATGAGGTATCGTCGATGTCATGTCAAATCTGGAACTCATAAAGCAATGCCAGTGGTATTTTATTTGTAGACAATCAACTCAAATCTATAAATTATTACTGGCAGATGATTATAATTCTGAATCTCTTAACACTAACAAAAGGAAACCCAGAGCATCTTGATAAGAAGTTTTTTGTTTTTGTTTTGTTCCTGGAAGTCAGTAGAACAGCAGTTGTATGTGGTCATGTTAGTTTCAAGGTACTTAATTTGCTGATACTATTTCAGAAAAAAAAATCTGTATGTATTATATTTGTTGGAAGCTAAAATAATGGTTTGAGATTTTTATCAACTATGGAGAGTAGTTATTTATGAAAAACAAAGAAATGTCTATTTTGTTTCTTTGTTCCCAATTAATGTAGATAAATTTTAAAGTGCATTAAAGCAATGGTAAAGTAAATAAAAGATGCTATACAAGTATTTTTCTCCTCATGCTTTTACAAAGAGACACACTGCTTTCTAAGTGATTCCCTGGAGTGGGAAATGGCAAAGCACTCCAGTATTCTTGCCTGAAAAGTTCCAAGGACAGAGGAGCCTGGTGGGCTACAGTCCACGGCATCTCAGAGTTGTACATGAATGAGCATGTGCTGGCTGAAGGCGCTATGTGGATTCTAATTATCAGATTTCTCAGATATGAGTGGCAACCTTTTTATTGATAATAAAATCAAGCAAATTCCAATCACAGAAGCAGAACTAATGAAAACATGTTTTACTTGAGTATACTTCTTAGGTTCCTCCTGCCAATCCTGATTGTTATATGATTCACTTGAAGAAATGAAGGGAAATGCACAGGAACAGAGACACTGCCTGACCTTGTGTTCTGTTTTGTCAGCTCTGTCTAGACTCTGCTGAAGCAATTTGGATGGCAGTGGTGCTGCTCCGTGCGCCTGCTTGGCAGTCATGAACTCCCCAAACTTTATCGTTAGATTTACAACATGGTATTCAGGCTTCCCAGGTGGCTCAGGCGGTAAAGTATCTGACTGCAATGCTGGAGACCTGGGTTCAATCCCGGGTCTGGAAGATCCCCTGGAGGAGGAAATGGCAACCTACTCCAGTACTCTTGCCTGGAGAATTCCATGGACAGAGGAGCCTCGCGGGCTATAGTCCATGGGGTCACAAAGAGTTGGACATGACTGAGCAACTAACACTTTCATTAAGGTCTAAACACGAGTCAGGGAGCCCAGATAATCAGATATATATTCTTCCTCTGTATTTGTGGAGAATTGGTTCCAGGAACTTTCCGTCCCGCAAATACCAAAATCCACAGATGCTCAAGTCCTTTATATAAAATGGTGCAGTATTTCCATATAACCTACAAACAGCCCTTCCATCTTCCCCCTGCCTCCTCCCATATCCTTTAAATCATGTCCAGATTACTTCTAATACCTAATACAAATCCTCAGTAAGGAGCTGTTTTAAGTATAATGCAAACGGTCGGTGGTATGCAGCAAATTAGTTTTGTTTTTCAGAACTTTGATATTTTTTCCCCCAAGTATTTCCAACCTATGGTTGATTGAATCCACTGATCAGAACCTGTGGATACAGAGGACCTATTATAAGTTGATTTAAAGTTGCCACTTCCCTGACAATATGGACAGATGCTTAGCTAACCTGAGAGAATGTAGTGTCAAAGTGAGTAAGATGAGCATTGTTAGACTGGTACACATTAGGGCATTTGAGACAATAGAAAATACAGCAGTTAAGCTGGATCCTGGTAGAAAAGCCACTGTGCCTTCCCTGTACAGGTCTCTGTAGTTGACACATCTTCCTGATGCTTTCTTGTTGCTTCTTCCTCACCAGTAGAAAAGAGGCCTGTTAGGTGGCCAAAGAAGTAGGTCATAATGCTTTTTAGTGGTTTAGTTGCAGAGCTCTTTAATTGGTCACGTCCAACAGAATGAGAGGCAGTGGAATTGTTCTGTGCATAGATCTGGGAGCTAGACTGACAAGGGACTCAAATTCCAGCTCCATCGATCATGGGCTGCGTGATCCTAGACAGATTACTTAACCTTTTAGTATTCTCATCTTAGTACTTTCTCATCTGTGAAAGGAGGATAATGATAGTATTTATAGAGTTGAGAGGATCTGAAGGATTAAACCAGGTTAAGGTAAGTATCAATAAAAGGAGGAGGAAGCAGCCATTCAGGCATGGGATGGAAGAGAAAAGACTAGTTTTCAAGTTTGGGTCTAAGAATCATTGGGGGTTCCTAATTGAAACGTAGATTTCCTGGCTTTGCTCCAGAAATTGAGATTAATTTAGTCTAGGGTCCACGAAGTGGGTCTTTTTGCTTGTTTTTAGTAGAATTATTTTAGGTTTACAGAGAAGTTGCAAAAATATATACATCTTGCCCTAATATGAACATATTATCATAGCACTTTTGTTAAACTGAAGTCAAGATTATCATATTAACTCCAGACTTCATTTGGATCTCACCAGATTTTCCAGTTTCTTTATCTGTTCCAAGAGTCTATTCATTTCTTACAGGCTATCAGCCCATGAGAGGCAGATAGTCTAGGGACCACATCTTGTGAAATAATAGGACACGTAAAGGACCAAGCAAGGGCAAATTGCCCTATCCTCATGTTGGGAAGATGAATGCAATTTTGAAGCGGAATAAATTGGGGAGGGGAGGGGACAGGGGGTGGATATAGAAGTTTAAGAGTTGGGATGGAATTGCCTCCGTTGGATGAGAGGGGTTACCTTAAGAGTGAGGCATCTGTTCCTAACACAAGGTAAAACAAGTTGTGGGGTTTGGAACGTGGGGTTGCTACTTAGCCTGAGGAGATACATCTAGAACTGTGGGCAGGTCAGGGGATTGAGTGCAGCAAATGGGGAACAAGCACCTTGAGGAGGGCCCAAGTAGTTGATTAAAGGGGATCTCAGGGACCAGTCAGTCTGTGAGCCATGTAAATCCTGTATTTCCTGGAACCTGCTGCTTAAGCTTTGGAAATGGATCGAAGTAGTAACCAGCAGCAAGCACTGCCACACTGGGCACTAGCAGAATGTCAGAGATGATCCTCTTGAGAGAGGCCAGTGGGAGGTGACCCAACACTGAATCTCTGCCTTTGGAAGAGTCAGTCCCCACAGTGAGGAAATACAGGGCCACCGTCTGGGGAGCTAGAAGTAAAGGTTGGAAATGAGAATGCTAGGATGAAGGGATAGATGTTTTAAGAGAAAGAACAATCCGAGTAGATACAGACACATTCTTGAGGACCTTAGGTTCTGAGGCTGTCACTGAATTTTTCTAACATTCAAATTACTAGCTCCCTTCACATTTACAATAATCACCTAACCTGGGCCTTTTTTAAAGAATGTTAATCACTTTTCATTTGACTCTGGATTCCTCTTAATTTCTATTTCACTTTCCTAGTTCTTTCTGCATCCTAGAGATCCTAAACCACAAACTGGTATTCTTAAAATTTGTTTCACATTAAGTAAATGTTCTCTCATCTGCCAAACCCATTTAAAATAGACTAGTGTAAATTGCCTCCAGAAACCATACAGACTGCACCTGTGTACAAGGGACCAGACTTCGATGTAGCGCTCCTAGATTTTTATTTTTCCTGGCAGTGTCAGGCTAGCCAGGTTGATAAATGGCTAACAGTTAAGATTTTAGGTGATCTCATCCTTGATAGATGCTAGGTATAATCTACAGATTCTGCATAAAAACTAGTACTTGCCTGAGAGAGGCTCTGCCAGCTGTCAAGTGCTTTACCAAGTAGCTCTGTACTCAAAGACTACAGCTTCTGGGTGAGGAACAGTCCTAGTCATTTACATGTGGTTAGAAGGCTTGTGTGATGAAAGAGTTCAGGTAACCTACATGCTGTAGGTAAACACTTCCAAAAGCATTGCATAACCTAAAATATAGAGTGAATCATTTTCCAGTAAATACTGACTTCAGCACTTTAAAAAATCTAGTAATGGTATATTTTACAGAATGGGAAAACTAACAAATGAAACAAGCTGTTATAAAACCAGGATTTAGTAATGTCAAATTTCATACAGGGTACTTTAGGAGTAGATGTGATAGAATAGGGTCATGATAGATAGATACAGGATGGAAAAAACTTCTCAGAAACACTGGGCCCTAAGTTGTCTTAGGGTGAACCACGTGAAGTTAATGTAGAAAAATGACAATTTCATTTGGTTCAAACATAGATTTGAAACTTTTTGTCTTTTCCTTATGAAGTTCAGTTCACAGTATTCCAGTTAAAATTGCACTGTCAGTATATTCCAAAAACTAAAAATGAAAATAAATTTGAGTTGAGGTTTTCTTTTATAGTCTTAGTACTTTAGGGAATAAACCCTTCCTGGGTATGAAATCTCAAAACTACCCTATTGCGCCCTACTGGGAACTAGTTTCCATGCCCTATAGTATTTATGAGAACCTACTTTCAGTCATGTTTAAATCTTTTAAGTTTTCCCCATTTATCAAAATGCCTGTTATTGTCTCTAGAATTAACACCGAAAGAGCAATTTTTAGTGATTCTACTAACTTGTCTTGAAGCTACAGTTGTGTCCAAGCAATGTTCCTGCCCCAACTTTTTAACCTTTGACCACTCAAGATATGTCAGCATTTCTGCTTAGTACATGGTACAAACTATCTTAGTAACAGTGATTTGCAATAGTTTTTCTCCTTTTGCACTAATTCAGATCATTTCTCCTAATCAACAACTTATCAAGAATAAAGTTAAAAGATCTGACCTTAGGTAGTGAATTAAGGTGCATGAACACACGGCTCTATCAAGAGTGATGGAATACTGTTCGAGTGCGGTGACTAGGGTCTTAGAGAAACCTTATGGTGATTTGGTCTATTACATGGCTTGTTTAAAAGTCACCCTCCTTATAACCGCAATTCTACTTCCTCTTCTTCCATTTTCTTTCCTGTTCAATGACTTGAAATCCTCAAATAACTCATGTTCTGATTCAACATTATTTCTGTAATTCCTTTCTTTCTGTGTTTTACCTTTTATCTTCCAATGTGCTTTTTCCTTCTAGTACAATAACACACAATTCCAAAGTGCCATCTAATGCACTATACCACTGAGCACTACAGCCAGTGGTTTTAAGTGTACTAAATTATCTTCTGGTTGAAAAGAATATAAGCCAAAGGAATAAATGCCTACCTCTTAACTAAAGGCAGCGGTCAGAACAACTTTTGAATGGTCAGTTGGAAAATGCTTTAAGGCCTGTCAGAGCTGATTGAAAACATCTGAGCTAGGCAGAACGTAATGTTATATGAACAGTGAGAAGTTACACAGCAGCCATGTATTTTAATTAAAATAGAGTTTATTAGCTTTTCTTTAATATAAACATGAGGAAGAAAAACCACATAAGTTGTAGCATTCTTTTCAAAATAAAACTGCAATCAATACTTGAATCTCCAAGCTCCATAAACAATATTTTTGAGGTGGTAGATTGTAATATTTTATATCCATTATTTATCATTTATGTCTCTGTCCTTTAAAAATGATGGAACCTGTGGCACTCAATATAATGTGAAGCCTTGCTATAAAGAGAGAAAGTATTTCTGGCCCAGAAATGCTTTGTTTACAGGCAAAATTCCTAGGATTACATTTGAGAAGGTGGGAGGAGAAAGATTTTACATAGTTGACAACACTTTTTTTTTTTAATGTTTCAAGTTTAGGTGACATCATTACCAATTTCCTAAAAGACTGATTACTGGACCTCCCTGTCTTTTAATGGGCTTCCTGGTGGCTAAGTGGTACCCTGTGTTTTAAACAGCCTGAGGTAAGGGTTCCTAAGATTTATCTTTCCTCAAGTAACAGAACACACCTATAGCCAGATCAACACACAGCACAGAAATGCTGTTTCACATCACTCACTTTCCTATCACTACTATTAGGGTCCAATTCCTTCCAATTTATTACAGGAGAATTAATGCTACTGTTCATAATTCCTTTACCAAACCTAGAAAAAGAAACTTCGATGCTCAAGCAGATAAACAGCCCAGCCAGGCAAAGGACTATTTTAAAAAGAGGCGGCCAGGTCTATAAAGATACAAGATATCCTCCTGAAGTCTTTGTGCAATTTGAAGCTCTGATACTTGTAGAAGTATAAATGCTACAAACTTATAAAACATCACCTGAGAGTTTACTTGAATTTCTTCTAAATTCATTAAGTTTTGTAAATTTTAAACATTAAGCTCTTAATTTTAATTTTTTGTTTCAGCCCATTTGCCATATTCAAGAGGGGCTGAAACAAAAATTAAAATTAAAAGCTTAACATCTAAGATTTACAAAATTAAATGAGTTTAGAAGAAATTCAAGTAAACTTTCAAGTGATGTTTTGTGTCTGTAGCATTTATACTTCTGCAGCAGTGTCCTGGAGTGTCCAAGCACACTGTATTAAAGCTTAAAATTGCACCAAGACTTTTGGGACACCTTCTATTTCACTATCTGCTTATTTCTGGACTAACAGGTTGGCTGGAATTATGAAAATATCCTTTAATACAAGTATTTAACAAAGAGGAAAACCATCAGAAAATGAGAAGCACCATTAGAGTTAAGAAACGCAGCACGGACCCAATAGATGTAGGTAACAACATACTTTCTGCTTATGATCCCAAACATGCTAATATGCTAATAAGTAGTGCTTGCAAAAAATCTCAATGACAAGTGTTATTCAGCAGCTTTTTGGTTTAAACTGATTGCCAAAAATGACTAGCAGCTTCAGTGAAATAGTAAGGAGGAATAATCCTTCAAAACCTAACAATGCTACAACAGTCTGTTCCTAAGTGGCTTTATGAGTTGTTAGGAGTCCCATGTTTGAATAGTAATACTGCATTGATTCTAAAGGAATATGCAGCAATATGGGCAAGAAAAATAGGAAAAAGTAAAAGTTATATAGTTAGTGTCTTTAAAGTCTAAAAATTTAAACTATTAATTAAAAAAAAAACCTCACATAGTTCACAGTTATCAGCCTACATAGTAAGCAAATATCTGTGGGTGGGTTGGGAGCTTTTAGCTTTGGAGTGGTTTTTGTAACTCTGTTTACATTAAAAGGACAGAAGAGTGTCTTGCATTGACAAGGTCCAGTTTTTTCCTATGACCATAATCTTTGCTGTCCGTGAGTCTCTTGAATTCGGTGTCTTTCTCTTAGGTGAAAATACTAACTTTGCTGGTTTCTGAGTAGGAGAGGTGGTATTTCTCCAGTCCTTGTTACAAGGGGTTCATGATGTTACAACCCCTCACCTCTCTCTGTTTATGAGAGGATGGCGTTGGAGCGCTGAATACCAATGAAATTATCAGCGCTGAAAGACCTTCTCACAGCAACTCTGCACAAGTCTTTGTATTTGTCTTCACACAATCTGGAGATGGCCTAAAAAAGTCAATCAGATAGAACATAGGTATAATTAGGGAGGAAAAAAAAGTTCCAGCCTTAAAAAAGCATCATTGATAAGCCACACATCTGCATTCATTCAGGCTCTCAGTTACTGCTACTCTGGATAGTTCATATCTACACTGCTGATTCCCTAAGGTAATATCCTTGAAGGGCTATGAGGAGATTGCTGGGGCAGGAAGGAACTTACTTAAAAACTGGGTTCCCAAAATAGGCCCCATCTAACAGCAATATGATGTTACCTATATACCAGATCCTTAAACATAATGAACACACCTGAGCAAAATCAGTGTTTACCCAGCTATTCAACTTCTATTCAGTCTTCATTACCTACTATACACTTTAAGAAAATTTTAATGAGGTAGGTTTGTGTTGAAGGCAAGAAAGGTCTGCTGATGAAGCACTACAAGGTGCTATTTCACATGCATGTAAGTTACCATGGAAAAACATCTTATTCTAAAGTACCAAGGTACCAGAAAAAGTGTCAGTTTTATATGTATTCATTTCGGTTTTAAATTTTGCTGTACACCCACCAGAAATCACAAGCTACTTCAAATCACTACCAATTACTTAATCCCATGTATGTTACCATTTCCATTAAAAACCCATGTACTTTCTACATCCAGTTTCTGAACCCACATTGTAATTTCCAAGTTCAAGTCTCGCAGGTTAGCCACTAATGCTTCTGGTCTAATGGGACTGAACTGTGATATACACACACACACTGCAAGCTAAGACAGTTAAGAGTGTTAAGTAGATTATCAATGTACGTATGATTTAGGGATACAATTATAAAGAAATTATGCCTGTATGGTTATATGTAAGTGAAAGTTAAGTCGCTCACTCTTGTCTGACTCTTTGCAACCCCGTGGACTGTAGTCCACCAGGCTCCCTCCGCCCCTGGGATTCTCCAGGCAAGAATACTGGAGTGGGTTGCCATTCCCTTCTCCAGTAAGTGTGGAGGTTCAAATGGAAAACCATTAAGAACAGATTAAATCTGATTTGAAACATTGTGAATTATGGTTCCAGAAGACAGAATATCTGTAATTTTTTTTTAATGTGAGAGCCCTAACCCATAAAAGATACAGGGAATAAGATGCCAACGGGTTAATAAGCTCTTCAAGCTGTTAATTTAACAGCTTTTCATTTTCCTAGTCACTGCTTAGTGTAAGTTAGCCACAGATGTTGGCTTTGGTGGCTGACAGAAAACCCAGTTAGTGATTCCACAGTCTTACCTCTAAGTTCTGTGCTCTTTCTTTGCTAAGAGGAGCAAATAGAAAATTCAGGTTGTTGTCATCTGCTAAGGAGCGAAGGTCAAAGTAGTATTTGGCATAAACACTGGCAGGAACATTAATATTAAACTGAAGGAGCTCCAGAAAGTGCCTTTCCATCTCATTCCTGGGGGAGGAGGACAAGACAAAACCAACATAGGACAATTTTAGTCAACTGGGCTATCTTCAGAAACCCCATTCTGAGCCACGACAGCAGCTCTAAATACTGTTTTGAAACAAATAATGACTCCCCAGCTGGATTAATACACTAATGTTCAAACAAGGTACAGCTATTTGTGGTTCTTTCTGCGTCCTGGCACTTTGAGTTTGGGACAAGGGGGGAGAGGTTACGGCCCTCTTATGCACCCGTGCTGCTGACTCGGGGGCTCATTCTTCAGAGTTCCATTAGTGCAGCCGTGCATTCATGCTCCATGCTCACTCACAAGGCCCCGCTATAGTCATCAGATGAAAGGAATGATGTATGCTGTTTATTAGCTCTAGAGAACTTGCAGACATTTTCACCGGGCAGATAACAGGAAGGGGCTTATTGAAGTAGAGACACGCCAACAAAAGGAGTAAGCACATCACCACGGCAACAAATGGAGCCATGGAGAGCCACTGCTATTATCTCTGAGGGGAGAAGACTCTTGAGGCAACAAGGATTCATCTCAGATAAATAAATAAATAAGCTACACTCGATGAGAAAGGGAATCCCTCCCCCTGCCCCAGTGCAGGGGACTGTGGCAAAGGGCAGAATCCAAGTTTCTGTTCCATTTTACCCCAGTAGGATGAGAAAGTGTTCCTGGGACAGGATGGGATACACTTTTTAAGCTATGGGAGGCAGCAGGATTAAGGGTAGACGTCTTGGCTAGATTAAATGCACTTGAGCATATGACCTCTGATGGAGCAGCTTCCCCTGTGCTCCAACCGTCACCCCTGGGTAGGACAGACAGTGCATATGCAAGCAGGGGGCGAATTCAATGAAGTGGGAAAGTAGGGTGCTGGGAGCAGGTCTTTGCTATGGGACCATACACAGTCATTTGCTTGTCTAATGTTTAAGTAAAGAAAATCAGAGTAAGTCTTACCACTTTCACAGCAAGCACTTTAAAGAGTTAATTACATAAAAATGATAAATACCCAGACAAATGAGAATGACTTATTTTTGAATATATTTGTTTCTGGTTTTAAAGTGTTAATATTTTATCCACTGGATAAGTCATCAAATGCTTGATGTTCTCCTGTGTGGAGAGCAGAGTGTGAGCAGAAAAGAGGTTTCTCATTTGTTGAACTTAAAACCTAACTGAACCTACCTCCAAAATTAATTTCCTGTTCATATGGCCATAAGTCTATAGAAATGTAAATCAGATAATGTTTTGATAATCAGCTAATCAGGACTTAATTTACTACAGGAATAAATGCACTTCACTACCCCTTTTATATTCTCTTCCACTAATACATTTTAATTGTGTGGAAATACAGTACTTCATAGGATTAACATGTCTATTAACAGCTTTACGTACTGAAGAAAAAAGCATTAGGCTTATAGAATACACATCTTCTGCATTTTTGGTTGTTGTTGTTTAAATGACTAGATGACTGAAGAGCATGCCATTTATAGGCGCAGCAAATTTTCTGAACAACAGCTGCTCAGTTCAACTTATTCTTTTGAAGGGAAATATATTCAAACAAGATACATGGATGTTAGAAAACTTTTAAGGAAAAGCTGATAGATGCCAATTTTTCAATTTAGCCTCAAAATGAGACCATTACAAACAGCAGCCAACAGCAGGGGGATGAGACAAATGTGACTTGAAATGCTTTCCAGTTTCCAAAGATCATAAACAAAAGCAGCCTATTAGGAACACAGCTCCTGATGATTCTGTTTTACACAGAAAAGTGCTGTTTACAATTAGCTTCTTCCTGTAGCTAGACACTGCCATCAGTGCCACTGGGCTCGCAGCTATAAACACCCACACACTTCCCTGCATGTTCTCTGATGCTGTAATTGGACCCAGAGCCCCCGTCAGCTTAGTTGTAGGTTCTGAGAAAATTTCAGCTGCCGTCATGGCAGGCCTGGTGCTTATGATTACACATTCTCCTTCTTTCAAGTTTAAAGATGGATGATAGTGGTGCTCAATGTCACTTTAGTTTCTACAACTTCCAAAAGTACTCCTACTCATCTCGAATTATCTGCCGTAATACTAAGATGGCTACCAGCAACATCAACCATGACACTTTTTATCACCAAAGTGGACATTTTCACTAAGTCACTTTGACAGCTACCAACAATCACTGGTCCCTTCTCTTAATCACAAGCTTCTTTGCTTCAGTTGTAAATATGCACTTCGGTAATTCTGAATTACGAGTCAGGGGCAAAGGTAACAAAAACAAACTCTTGTCACTGCCTGCCGTGACCTTGACCGTCCTCTGCTGTTCACTCTAATAAAGAGGCACACCTTCACGTCTTCCTAAATGCCACCCACAAGGGCATCTTCGCTGTCAAGTGAGCACTTCTAGAGCCTGCTGCAAATACCTCTCTGGTTCCTGCTGCCTCCCGCCCTGGGGGCCTTCCCGCAGCCAGACTGGAAGCCTGATGTTTCATGCCCACGTGAGCATGCCCTCTGTGAGGAGCTCCCCAAGTTAACTCAAGGCCCCATCAAGTGCTGCTGTGGTTGCTGAGTGACTCGGGCAAGGCCCCAGTGACACTTCCAGGGGTACTTGAACAAAGGCGTTTTCTAATTCAGCAGACCTCTATTTCTAAACATGAGGAACACTCCTAATAGCGGAGGAGACAGAACACAGAGATCTGAAACCTCTCTGTGTGGTTATCTGTACATCATGGTTTCTGTAACAATAGAACCTTAGATACAACCTCAGATTACAAAAGAAGAAAAGACCTGCAAAAACAAACATACAATGTGTGACTCAAGTTGAAGTTATAACCTCTCAGTAGTCTGGAGGTGCTAAGACCTCAGCAGTGACCACTTAACTTCCAAGGCCAGACATGTGCCTCTTAAAATGGACGGGACCTGGTAGACAGCTTTAAGAAAGATGTGAAATTATTTACTGCATCATGTTGTTCTGGTAGTGAACTTGTAAAATGTTTGGCAAAAACCACCAGAAAAGTAATTTCAATTTATCAAGCAGAATATTACAACAACAACACACCAAGATTTAACTAATTAATGATGGGAAATACAAATGGTTATACTACAGCTAGACAGAAGTCTAATTTTATATTTATACCTAATTCAGCTCTCTGCGCAATATAACCTTTCTTAAAATGTAACATTTCTTAAGATGTAAACTTTATGGGAGCAAATGAGGTATTGGAAAATGGTTAGACAGTTCACCGTAACCTTACAAACTCACATGTCCTCAACTGTAATGTCCTTGAGGATCTGGCAGTAGTCCACATTCCAAACAGCCTGATCGTCCCAAACCTTGGAGGCAAGAAGAATGGCTCCCAAAACAATTCTTTTCCAGTTAGTGGGGCAAATGTCGATCTCAGCATAAGTTAAAAGCCTTTCTAAGTAAACCTGCAAAAGTAGAGGACTGATCTTTGATTTTAGTTCAGTTTAAGGGCTGTGATAAGAATTATTAGGAATGATAGATTTCATCTGTTTTTAACATGTCTTTTATTCTTTGGTCTACAGAGACTTTTGCTCAGCCAAAGGCCAGGTCACAGTTGTAAGGCAGATATTTCTGTTAGTCTGGTATTTCTACTCTGGCCCATGTGAATTTCCAACCCAATTTTGGTCACAGGAATGAAAGGACGCCTCAGCATAGGGCATTCTAAAGACAGGCATTGTGTTATTACTTTCCCACTTGTAAAAGGCAGCGCATATAGCCGAGCATCAATTCAGCCGTTCAGTAAATGCCTGAGTGCGCACCACGTGCAATGTACCTACCATACTGGTGGTGGGTACGTGGCAATTTTATATAAAGCTTGAGTATGTAAAACTCTGGTAAGACTGAGCAGTTCTTTATCTTCTTTTCAGAGGATGAATTTGAAGAGGATAACTGGTGAAGAGAGCCTCCCAGTGGCTGCTGTGTGGCACAGCAGGACAGGCAGTACAAAGCAGCTTTACATTATTACATTTAGAGCCTTTTAAAGGAAGACTCATGCATATAAAGAGCTTTTTTTTTTTTCATATCTCCTATTTTTCACATCTCCATTATTTCATAATTCATTTGTCTTACATATTCTGCAACTTAGTCAATTTGTTTGGTTCTAAGGTGGTTAAGAGTTGCCACCTTAACCACCTTAGAATCTGCTGAATCGCTGGGGTCCTCTCAATCTGCCAGGTAGTTTGTGGGATGGCTTCATGGCTTCTATTGTATGTGTCAAATGGCTATTCTATAAAGAACCAGACCAAGTTAACAGCTGAGTAAAGATTAAAGACATAAGTTGTGATGGTGTTACCTCTGCAGAAGAGAATATATGCCATTTGACAAAAAGAAATTTTTATCAGAATGTTATCAGATTGACAGCTCAAATCTGCCAAAGCTCTCTAAACTCAACTGTGTTTCAAACATGGTTACTGAGCTTATATACCCTTAGTGAAATTCTGCCCGTTCCCCAGAGAACTCAGCATGCTCCAGTACTAAGAACCAATCTCCCTACAGGGTCCACCTCTCTACTTTATGGCACTAATACAGGCAGTTCAGCCTTAGGGGCTATCCCTCAGTTTCCTCTCGCCTTTACTAAAGGCAGACCCAGGGGAAGTGACATCTCTTTTCCTGAAGCTAACTCTTCTGTGAATGAAGTCAGTCCCATCTCTCAATTCTGCACAACACTGTTCCCGCAATTCACCTCTTCTTGAACAACCTCCTCTCTGTCAGAGATTTTCTCCAATAGGCTTACATATTCTCAGCCCATCCCTCACCACCCCTTAGAACACTTCCCTCAGGCCATGTCCTGAGGCTGGCCCTCGTGGGCCATCCTCTCCCTCACCCCACCTTAGTCTGCCCCTGGCCAGCACTGCTCCACCGAGAGCCTGCGTCACTGCTGCCTTCCTAACAAACCACCAGAGCCCTTCATCGCAGCGCTCCGCTCCCCAGGCCTGCCCTCAGAGCTGGAGGCACTGCCACACGCCTGGCTGCTGGGGCCAGAGACCTCCACCCGAGCCATCTCACTCCAGGCTGTTCAGAGTTCTCCTCTCCACCTTCACTGGCCACCTGGCGGTGCGGCCCTTCTGTCCGTCACTTCTGACTTGGATCACGGCCACTGCCTCCCCACTTCTCTGCTTCCACTGACCGCCAACCAGTCTGTTCTCCCCAGAGAAGCCAGGAGAGCCTCTTAGATTAACTGCACTTCACAGGCCTGCTCAACATCCGCCAGGGCCTTCCGATCAGGTAACTTATGCGGCCTGCATGTTAGGAGGCCCTGTGTGAGACGCCATCAGCCTTCTGTGACCTCATCACCTGTGCTCTCCCTCATTCCCTTCTCTGATCACAGTGGCCACCTTGCTGATCCTGTCTGTCTCAGTGCCTTGTGCTCTGCCCCTCTGCCTGTGGGATCAGTGTCCCTCATCTTCCTCAGCCCAGCCAGGTCCTGGTTCAGATCTCACCTCCGTGAAGAGGCTCTTCCTGGTCTTTCTAGCGTGCATGCGTTAAGTCGCTCAGTCGTGTCCGACTCTGTGTGACCCCATGGACGTGTCTGGCTCCTCTGTCCATGGGGAATTCTCCAGGCAAGAATATTGCAGTGGGTTGCCACTCCCTTATCTTCCCAAACCAGGGTCTCCTGCCCTGCAGGCAGATTGTTTACTATCTGAGCCACCAGGGAAGCCTCTCTATCTCTTTATCCCTTTACCTTGCTTTCTCTTTCTAGCTTTCACTACTACTTGAAATAGTCATCTTTTTAAAAATACTCATTTTTTAAAAGTCTTATACTCTGCTGTACACCTGATACTAACACAACACTGTAAATCAACCATATTCCAATAAAAACTTAA
The DNA here is from genome assembly GCA_917880005.1 of Nanger dama. Taxonomy (NCBI): domain Eukaryota; kingdom Metazoa; phylum Chordata; class Mammalia; order Artiodactyla; family Bovidae; genus Nanger; species Nanger dama. Next base: position 40,662,385 of record CAKJTW010000004.1, read on the forward strand.
TACAAAAAAAAAAACACCCTTTGTTTATGTCTGCTATACTTACTTCATAAAGGCAAGAACTCTCCTCTATCCCCAGCACTTAGAACTGAGACGCAGGTAGGTATTTGGTGCATATTTATGCCCCGAGGAACTCCTTGCCAGCCTCCTCATGTGCACCATGCTCTCCTTTTTCAATCTCTCCTGGCATCTCTTGTGATTCTCTCCTGGGTTTCCTACCACTCCAGCCACTCCTCTGGGGATGTGTCCGTAAGTGCTGATGGTCCCCACAGATCTATCTCCTCAATTTTTATTTAATGTACTTTCTCTGCATTTGAACAGCTATATGTAATTCCCTGCCTCTCGCTCAGCTTCAGGCTCCAATCCCATACAGTCAAATGACTGCTAGACACTGTCACTCTGCTGTTTCACAGGTCCATCGGGCTTAACTTGTCTACAAAGAAATGCCCCTCTTCCAACCCACATACACTCCTATTTCCCAGCTCTCCACGTGCCAGCGCCACTCCTGCCTCTCCCAAGCACATGCTAACTAAGCACTGCAAGTGGCTTGCAGCTCCAAGAAAAGGCCTGTGTCTGACCTGGTGCCCACTGAGGGGTCTCTCTGCAAAAGGAGAAGCTGCCTCTCCTACACTGCCTGGAGGGGAGCAGGCACTGGTGGACATATTCCTTCCCTCCAGACCATGCAGCTGACTTTCCCCTATAGGTGTCCTATAGGGAGGAGTTAGGCAATCCCAACTACCTCTCAGCTGAATATGATTTATTATTCAAATGATAAAATCTTCCCATAGGAATTCAGTATGGATGACACAAAGCTCCTTACCCAGCTGGAGCTTGGCAGGCTAACTTGAATAAAGCCTTTCCAAGCACTACTGACACCTCAATCCTGGGTCCCTTCACAAGCAGACACCAGAGGACAGTAGAGATGGTTAACATTATCGTCCAAGGATGGAGTTGAAGGCAGTCGGTCTCAATCAAGACACACATTAGAACTGCCTAGGCAACACAGCCTGAGACAAGAAACACACTGAATCTGCACCTGCCGTGGCCCAGAAAGTTAAGTGACTGCCTCCATCCTGCCACCCGGCACACTTTGTCGATGTGTACCTCTGTGCCGTGTGTGTGCATGAGTCCTGAGATGTGGAAGCAGAAACCAGAAGTCTCTCCTGCTGTCTTTAACACCAATTGTTTTGTGATGAGAAAAGCAGTGGCAACATTTTAAATCATTATGATTACTAAAGCTCAAATCTGTACATTTTACTTCCTTTTGATACATTTCTCTTTAATAGAGTTCTGATGATCATTTCAGGAACCTACTTTCATCTGAAAAACAAGCCCATACCTTCTGTACAAGAAAAAAGTTGCTAGAGATTATTAAAGAGAAAAATATATTACCAAAGTCACTATTGCACATTCGGCAGTCAGTTGTGCGGCACTGAAAAGAGTACGAACAAATCTGTAAATGAACTTGTGTTCAGGGTCATGCTTAAAGTACTCCTCTGGAACCTTTTCTCGCTGAAAGAAGAAAAAACACAATATAAGTGTCCAATGAAGAAAAATACTTAAAAGTAACCCTCAATACAGCAATTTTCACACATGAGCCCACGTGCTACTTAAAATAATTTTGACTAAGTGACATGTTTTATAGTCTTTTAAATATAAACAATGGGACCCTAAAGTACCATAGTGATTCAGTACTCACTACCAATCATTAAAGAAAAATGCAGGCACAACCTCAGAAAATTTATTTTCACCTTTTTCCCAAAGATTTCTAACCAAATGCAAACTATTTTTAGGGTCAAAAGTCTTGCTGATCATTACACATCATCATCCTTTTCTGCAGTCAACTATGAAAACACCTTTCCAGTGTCCTGTAACCAGAAGGCTCTAAGAGTTTGCTGTCTTACACAGCAGTCACCAGTCACACATGTCTACTGAGCACCTGAAGAAGTGAATTTTAAAACCCTGTCATTTTAATTAGTTTAAAATTTAAACACTTTTTAAATGTTCTCCTTAGAGGTCTTACATATTTGTTAGGAAATGTTTATACTGTGTGATGCTATGTATAATTGTCCTTTAAAAAGCTATATTTTCTGTTACCTGGGTATGTTTACTTACCCGCTCACTCGTCATACAAAACGCAACTTGGTTCTTATCAGTCACGCCCCTGACACAACATGCCTTTGGTAAAATGACTAGACATAACATGGGGTGGGGGAAGGAGACTTAAAAGGAAGACAATCTTGGCTTCGAGCTGGAGGCAGTAATTTTCTTCTAGTAATTAATTTCAAAGCAAATAAGCATGAAATAAACACAACTGTAATAAGAGAAAAATACAACTTCAATAAAAGTGACACTTACTGTGAGTGGATGTGATCTCTCATCAAAAATATCCAAGGATCTATTGGCATCTCTATAAAATAAGAATGTGTATTTTAAAAATTAACTCAGGAGTTACTGGCTTAGTAAAGTATCTGCTAAGAGTAGAGAGAGGAGTAGAGGAAGCTTAACCTTCAATAAAGCAAACAGTTTTACATATTCTCCTGGATTCTGCCCTTAGAAAGGGTTTCTGACATATTTTATACTCAGCACACCAAGTTGCATGAAATCTTTTCTACAATCAGCCAGAGCTGCTTTTACGTGTACAGACCCCTTCTAACAGGCAATGTTAGTAGACCAATACATTTTCACTGTACTGACCTCACACTGGAATATACAAGAACATTTTATAAAGTGGCAGTAGTGGTAATATATAACATATAAATTATATAATATATAGTTATATATAACTATAATCAATATAATTATATATTTATATTGTTATTTCTTCTTGTCTCTTTTACTTTAAATAATCTGAGTTAAAAATGTTAATTGTCTTTTAAGAGAAACCAGGCTTTTTATTTTAAATTCTACCACACTACTACACTGTGCCCATTTAAACAGCAGTTCTGCAAATATGGTCTGTAGGCCTCTGGGAATCTCCTCTGGCCCCTCTTCAGAAAGCCTGAAAGTCCAAGAAGTCAAAACTGTTTTTCAAGAATACCAAGACATCACCTGCCTTTACACTGTGTGACACTTAACTATGATTGTATAAAAGCAAAAGTGGGTAAAACTGCTCCTTTCTGAGTGTCAATCAAGGCAGTGGTATGAAACTAAATTAGAAGTCATTCAGTTATTCCTGGCCAAATGCATGTAAAAATCTGCTTAAGAACATCCTTGATGAAAGAGTAAACATTAAGTGTTCTTAAACTTTTACTCTTCTTTTTCATATTCTGAGTAAGTGGAAAGTATGCATTAAACACTTGTATATACTGAAATATGGCTGTGTTAAGGAAGTGCACTTGTAACTTACTGGTAAGTCATTTTTTTCCCCTAGAACACCATATTTAAACCACTTTTTTCATGAAACACCAACTGACAGTCATTTTTTTCAAAAATGAATAAAGTGAGCCTGTCACTTCAAAGAAAACTCTAAACTATTTGTTGCCAATGATAAAATTCAAACCATCAAACTAAAAATACTAGGATTTTTGGAAAACATGTACCTTCTAGTATGAGCTTTATTTATGGTGAGCTTGATTTCTCAATACTTAAAGACTTTTCTGATAAGACTGGTGGTGAAACTAACGAGTGAGTTTTTGACACTGTCTAAAGGAATGTAAACCAATACTTTGCAAATGACAATGTATAATATAAAATCATGTACAGATTAAAAGATCCACTCTATGCACGACAGATCAATGGGCATTAATTTAACATAGTATCTACTTCAAGTTCACTGATAATGACTTGGAACTCCATGTTAACTAATTTAATGAACCAGCACATGTGGATTTTGGGGACAGTATCAGAGAATATGCCAAATTATCTCAAGGCTTTAAAAATCCACCTTTTCTGACCTATATGTCTGCATGTGGCTGGATCTTCATATCGCTTCTTCAAAGCAAATGACCGAAGACAGTGTTGATATGAGAATCAACTGTCTCCTATTAACGAGATACTTTTCTCTCCACTATTTTGTTGTGGAAAATGATTATTTTTCATTAAAAAAAAAAATGACTTAGGTTAAACACTGGGGTCCCCAACCAGATGGCGATCTCATCCCTCAGCAGGCAGTTTCCGTTGTGCTATTGTGGAGAGCAGTGGAATGCGCTACTGCACCTAGAGAGCAGAGGCCAGGGGTGCCATGAAATGCTCTACAACGCACAGGACAGCACCCCACACCAAAGCTTCATCCAGCTCAAAATTTCAATAGTGCTAAGGAACGCCTGTTTAACACACAACGGATTTAATTTTAAAAATTTTAAACTTCAATTTCTAATACAGTAAATGTCCATATAAACCACATAAAACTTAAAGAATTAAGAGTCCCAAAATAAAAATAAATGATTCACTTCAATACTCTAATAAAAGCACTCTAACAGTAAAAGCTTACTCTAAATACTGTCTATAGTTATTACTTAACACTAAACTTGATACTGTGTAAATTAATTAGCTAGAATAACAAGATAGGTTTTAAAAGAGCTCACCTGTTCTTTATGTGGTAATATATTGCTAAGGTCACACTGTGGAGGAAAAAATATATTGTAATAATATGATTTTTATCACATTAGGCCTGAAGACATTTTAAAAGGGTTGGCAGAGAGGTAAGACCTTCGGATGCCCAGTAGCCCACACATCCTCTAATTCAGAGCAGTACCAATAGGTGGTATCCCCCATGTTTTAGGTTCTTTGGCTTTTAGCAAAATTAGGAGACCCAAAATGCTAGATGTGCTCTTAGAAGACATGTTTGGGTTGATCAAATTATTATATATTTTCTCGGTCATTTGTCCTTCTATGCACAGAATCGTTCATCCCATACAAGTTATATCATCTATCCACATGGTTAAATATCAGACGCATAGCAGATTTTGTCTGTGGCTTTTTTTTAGGCACTACATTTCAGTTGATTTAGTTCAGTATCCCCCAACACATCTATTTTCCATTATTTCTCTAAAAGTAAGTAATACAAGTGCTCCATACCAAATAAAATGGATTTAAAATCACTTTCACACATAATTATTAGAAAATTTAATAGCAAAATTTTATAGTCACAAAATTGATGATAGGCCTAGTTACCCTGAAATAAGCACTGCTAATAAGGCAGCACAATACAGCATAGAACACTATTAATGACAGGTATTTCCAAATTATTTTAAAGTATTAACTAACCAACAGATAAAAGTCCTCAGATACTTTTTACTTTACTATAGCCCTAAGTTATTCACAGATGCTGTGTATTAGGCAATTAAGGAGTTCTCTGGTTATTTGCTTCCCTTTGTTCTCAGTATCTAAAATGAAACTCAAAATAATTGAGAGAAGGCAAATCTGAATTTTGTAACTAGTCTATAGAATCTTAGCATTTGCAGAAAGGCCTGTAACACTGTTAGCATCAAAGATGGATACTTCTATAGTGCTTCAAAGTTTCTTCGAATTGATTTTAAAGTCACAGAATTAAAAGTTACTTGATAAAAAGGGCAACAGAACCTTATATGACATTTAACCCATTTTACAAATAAGGGAATCAAGGCTAAAAATTGACTTACTCAAGGTCCCACCAATTATCAGAAGCAGTTCTCTTTCTCCTACCCTTGAAGCAGAGAGTGGTTCCCAAGCTCAGCTGCACACTGGGATCATCCAGGAAGCTTTAAACACTGCCTAGCTTGTGCTTCAAAATGTTCTGATTTAACTCCATTAGGTACAATCTGGGCAACAGGATTGTATTTAAATCTCCCCAGGTGACTGCAACGTGCAGACAAGTTTAGGAATGAATGAGTTAGGGTTAAGATCAGAATCTCTCAGGATGCTCTTGTCTATAAAATCATGCCTCACACATCATTCCCCAGCTTGTCAAAAGGGGGTGGGGTGTGTGTGTGTGTGTGTGTGTGTGTGTGTGTGAGAAAGAGAGACAGAGAGAGAGCCAGAGAGAGAGCCAGAGAGCCAGACAGACCCACAGACTCTGTGTCTTGGAGGTAGGGAGGAAAAGTGGATTTCATGTGTTCAGAGACATACATCTTGAAAAAGTTGCATAGGTGATTCTAGTAAGACTCACCTACCCCACTGAAAACTAATCCCACGGTATTTTTCAAAATCATTCCTAAAAGCCAATTTGCCCTAATTTTCTCAGTAAACCTTTATTTCACCAATAATGAATGTGCTGAGTGGTCATTTTTAAAACTTAATCAGATAAAAATTTACTGTATTTCCAAACATTAAGACTAGCTTGAGAACAAAAAGCATGAAACCTACTCATCTGAGCAAGGTTAATCTTTAAAACTACTTCTGAATTATATACTGGAATATCAGGCTCTTTTGAATTCAAAAGAAGCTGTGAGTCTATCCATAGTGAGAGTAGTTTTTTAACCCACAGATTTAGTGTCTTGGCTGAATAAAAACACTCAGTTATCTCGAGAGAAGTACCAAAACTCAGGACTTTAAAGAGCAATGGGGCTCAGTTTTTGTTGAAACACGATTTGACCAAAACTAATATTATAAGAAAGTTACATTATTATGATTGTGAACTGGTTGTTTTTAAAGTTAAAAGTTACTGATCATTTAAATAGCTAAAAATAAAAAGCCTTGCACATTAAAAATGAAATTAAATTTATAAGCTATTTATAAGACAGAAAAGTAAAATTAATGATAAGGATACTAATATTTTCAAGTAGCATTTCCCAAGCTGTTCTGGAAACTTAACATTCATACGCTGAGGAGACATTAGTTAATGTTCCATGGACAACTCCAATGGAGGCAGGAAGGTCTACATCCTGTTGGGTTTTTAATTCTCTTAAATAAACTTGAACTTTCTCATCATTAGAGCGTTCTGAACTGTGCATCTCCAATTGCGGACTACGAGGGGCTTCCAGAAATGGAGGAATAGTTTTTGTCATCGTTTCGTGTCTTCTTAAGGATAAGCCTGACCACAGCCTTGCTTCTGAAACTTCATCTCTTTTATTGTTCTCTGCTTTGATTGATACAGTGTGTCGGAGATACACATATATAAACAAAAATTAAATGTGTCTATTAAGTTAAAATCTCAGTTGAACAAATTTCATCTATGGAGAAATTAAGCTTGAGAGTATGCACCTTAAAGCAGTTTTGATAAATTTTCCCCCTCTTTGGGGGAGGGGAAGGAGAAGTAAAATTTCATACAGAAATACTGCAGGAAAAAAATGCAGGGTGGGATAAATCTGACCAAGTCCAATTAAATTTAACTGCAGATTTGTTTTGGTGCCAGTAGGGGATAAGCTGTTCCTTCTCATGTTAGCTTCCAAACTAGTATTGATTGTTGTAGGACACTCCCAACTCATAAAGAAATACTATTTTCTAGAAACATACAATAAAAAGGTACCTCTCTTTCTCATTATGTTCAACACTATCTTAACAACAGAAATGCACCAAACAAGCTTTACATTTTTCCTGGGATTTCTTAGTTGCTAACTGACTTTCCCTTCTATCATGTACCCTATGATAAAAATGGAAACTGAAGACTCATATTTAGGTTCTTGAAACCAACATATAGTTGACACCAGTTTCTTAACCTGATCACCGAAAAGGACAAATCAAATGAATGAAATTACTAGGATGCTTTCAGCAAGAAGGGGGTCTGTCACTCAGCCCTTGGCAACCTAGTTGTACTCACCATTTTATTGTGGTTCTAAGATTAGGCTGGCTGACTGTGCTGTCATCTAGAAATATGGTTGAGCATGAGCTATACTTTTAGTAAGCTGCCCTGGAGATACCTGAAGGGGAAGGGAGATAGAAGAAAATGTCACAGTAAGTTAAACCTATAAAAGTGTGTTTTTTCCTTGGTTAAAATGTCAAACGATAAAGCATTAAGATTTTCCTTACACTCCGTGAACTGCTGAGTGTTGCATCACGTGCAGCTCCATGGGAAACCTCTGTACTCTAACTTCCACAGGCAAGATCTGAGAAATGTGGTATAAACTGCTGCCCTTGATACAGGACCCACAAATGAACCTGGCAAGCACCTATTAGAAATTGCCTTTATAATAATGCAGAAATCGTATAGTAAGATTTCAGTGTTTCTTCCTTAAGCAATGAAATGCAGCGGAGATTTCTATTTCTATTCATTTACTACAATAAAACGCACTGCTTTATATAATATCGATGTGAGAGCATTTCACTGCAGTAAATGAACGCCAATCATAAATGTTCTAGTTTGGGAGACAGTGAGAGAAACAAGGGGCTGGGCATGCCAGGGCTGCTCTATCACTCGTGACCTGGACTCCACAGATCTCTTTGGGCCTCAGTTTCCTTATCTGGAGGACAAAAGGTACAGCTTTAAGAATCTCTCACAGCCAAGAAACAGATAAAGCAGCTCTGAGAATTGAACCTCTCATTTCATGTTTAAGTAAGACTGACATATATTAGACAAGTGAGAGCCTCAGAGAATACTTCCCACTCATTTCACAGTTTTATTAGTTCTACTCTACGTGTTATCTGACACTCATCATGGCACTCTGCTGCCTTGCGCGTGCTGCTCTCTGCCTGCAATGGCTTCTTCTTCCTCCTTGTACCAACAAACTTGACCCCACTGACCTCCAGCATACCTTGGCCAGCAGCCACACCACCAAACTTCTCCCTTTCTGCACACTTACACATCTAATTCACCACTTGTTACATGGTCTCAACTGCTTGCCTGATATCCCCCTCCTAAGTAAGCAGCAAGCTCCTCCAGGTTACAGAAGATTCTTACTCCTCCTACTCCAGCTGCTGAGCACAGAATCTGGGACAAATTAGGATTCAACAAGCGTTTGACAAATTATTTAAGAACAATTACAACTGGAAGGTAAATCATACTAATGACACACATTAGAACTATCTGCAGTGGTGCTCGATAGGTGACAAAGAACTTTGTGAGACCCTCTAGAGAATAAACTACCTTTAAAACACTTTAGAAGTATCCATTTATTTGTGAAAAGCCCAAGAACACAGCCACAGTCAAATACTAAAATAGCCTAAACTATGTTAGGACAATTCTCTTCCTTTAAGGCCAATAATCAAATCCCAGTCACTGTCAGTAGCTCAAAGTAATAGCATTCTTTAATACCACAGAACACAAACAATTTTAACACTTGGTTTTGTTTACTAATTCAGATGAGCCTTCCTTCCTATTAATATAAAGTAGTTTTCACCATGCTGTCACAAATCGATCAGTGTCCTCCACAAGTACATCAAAGGTGAAATAAGGAGAAAATCTAGTCGATGTTTTTTTAAAATACAGAGCATTTAAATAAACATTGCCAGTAGCCAATAATAAGAACTATCCAAATGGTGTATAAACCACCATTTTGCTTCTTCTAGATATTTTATGGCAAGGCCACTTACTCTTTTATTAACAAAAAGTTCCAGACATAACATACCTGAAAAGTACCACTATTTGGAGGAATTTCTCCTTCAAGCTAGAAATGATTTAAACTAAAACACATATATTCCTTAAGCTATCTGGTTAATGTGTAATTTTAGAATTTCAAAAGAGACACAGCATGAAAGCTGAACATTTATTCAAATGCTTATATTCTAAATGAAGTTATCTTTTAAAAGGTCACTACTATTAAGAGTATGATGCACTACACATAGTAAAAGTCAGTTCTGACTATAAAATCTATCTATGAGGGGAATAAAAATAGTAAGAAAATGCACCAAAATATAGACTAGTTGGTAGAGCTTTGGCTTTGGGTGATATTTATCCCATTTTTCTCTACTAAAACTTTTTCTCTATTATGAATTATATCTGTTTATCTTTGGAAATATTAGTGCTGAAACATTTAAGAAGTTTAATTAGACGTGGCCCTACAGACTATGGGGGCTCATTTAATCTATCAGCAACCTACAGACTACTGGCTAGATCCTACCAAAGAAACAGTGAACACTTCTCCCCAGGCCTACTCCTGAAGTGATTCAAACTTTTGGCATCTACTATTCACTAAAGGATGGCAGAAGGAAAGCCTCTGAGCAAAGCCTGGATAAATTAGCTGCCAACAGCTTACTTTCCTCTCATCTCACTTTAAAATTTAAGGTAACTGTCCTTTATGATTAAAGCCTTATCATCGCTGGCTCAAAACCTCAATAAACTACACTGACAAAGATTAATGATATAAAATGCAAATACAAAAATCAAACAGCAAAACCCACCACTGAACGTTTAATGTTCACTGAAGAAAGAGTATTTACCATCATTCAGAGCTAAGGACAGAACAGATGGAATTTTACAATCTTTACAAGAAGGGAAAAGGCTTACTTAGTAGACTTCAGGTTTAATGGCAGAGACTAGAAACTAATCATACTGGAAGACTAATAAGTAACGATACCCCCCAAAACTTACCATCAAAAGTCAAGCACCTGTTGAAATTCTGCCCCCACCCAGTGAATCTTCCCATCCTGCCTATTGCCTCTGAGTTTAACCCATCAAAAAAATTAAGCTGAAATTCACTTTTTTCCTCCTCTTTCCACAAGTTTTAGATGTGTTTATTAATAATTAAGACTTTTACTTAAAATTTTGTAATACTCTATGCATTAGTGTGGGGCTTCCCTGGTGGCTCAGTGGGTAAAGAATCCACCTGCCAATGCAGGAGACGGGGTTTGATCCCTCAGTCAGGAAGATCCCCTGGAGAAGGAAATAGCAACCCACTCCAGTATTCTTGCCTGGCTCCAGTATTCGAGCCTGGTGGGCTACAGTCCATGGGGTTGCAAAAGAGTCATGTCTGACTTAGCAATAAATCAACAAGAAGTACATTAGTGTAAACTACTCCATCTACATCACTGCACATTAACGAACAATGTGGCAGGACGAGTAGTTTGAATAGGATTCTTAATCAAGGCCTGAGTAGAAATGTACAGTATTCTAATCATAGGTATAGTAGTATTGTCTGAATCAGTATCATTAATTATACTGAATTAAAACTTTTAAACATAGAATTTATACTCAAAGTATAAATCCAACTTTGAGTGGACTAACCACAAATCGACTTCGTTCCCCGTTCTTTCAGAGATATCTCATTAGAAATAAAAGTATTTTTTAAAAAGCTATACCCAAGACAGGATAAACAGCAGATGATTTTTCATGTTTGAAAGATGAAAAAACTAGATAAAGGAGTGGTAACTGACATGCAGAACAGAGGAAGCACAACCTTGGAACCTACAGAGTGACTGGGGGATGGGAACAACAAAACCAATTTGTCTTACAGAACCCAAGGCAGGTTCAGAATTCAGAGGCATGGTCACCAAATCCTTGCAGTGAGGTCTATCAGTTAATGAGTTCGCAAAGTGATGCTTCCAATTAGATCTTAATAGACAGTGAGGGACCATCACATATTTGAGGGAAACCTCCGAGAAGTCAGAGATCAAAACAGGAAGAAGGAATAGATAGGAATGATAAAAATGAAGGAGCAAATAAAAACTTAAAAAACAATCTTCAACATCCACACAAAGATGAGAAATTGCATCAGTGAAAAAAAGAATAAAAGGATGGAAGAGAACTCTATAAAAATAAGGTAGACAAAACAATATATTCAATAGAAGGATTAGAGCAGAGTCAAGGAAACCTCCAGGAAGTAGGACAAGACAAAACAGAAATCAGGAGGGGAAAAAAATCTGTGCAGAAATACTGCTCTAAAATTTTCAACATCTGACTAACAGGAATAAAAAAAAAAAAAACAACTGAAGATGCACATAAAAAAATTCACTAGAAGAGATGTTCTGTATGTTTAAAGGCCCCAATAGAGTGACAAGGTCTATACCAAGCCATATTATGAAATTTCAAAACCCCACAAAGACAGAAGGTACTACAAGGTTCCACAGGAGGAAAGAATGGAGAAATGACTAATTTGGTAATATACAATGTATCAAATTCAATAGATTTAAGGCAACACTGTAAATGAGAAGACAAGAGGGAAACCTCTCTGTTACTGCAAAAATTAGTTTCAACCTAGAATTATACACTTTATCAATATAAGGAGTTTCACAGAGGCTAGGTCTTAATAAAATTTTTGCCCATGTGCCTTTTCCAGGAAAATGTGCTCCAGGAAAACAAGGGAGTATAACAAGACAGAGGGAAACAGAATCTAGGACATAGGGGATCCAACACAAGAGAGCAGTGGTGTGAGATCCCAGGTGACTTCACACAGACACCCCAGGAAAACGCACAGAGCCTGTCTAGGAAACACTAGCATGCAGGGGGTAGGAAGACAAAAGGTTGGCATAAAGTGTCTCCAAGAAGAAATGGAACAGATGTGGTTTTGTGGACGGAAAATATTTTTGATAGGCATGTGACAAATGTTACAACATTTGGGGGAAAAATAGCTGTTAAAAAACAGGCAAGCAAATATAGTCAGGAAATTAATTCCACAGAAAAAATGAAGACTGTGAAAACAGGGAGACTGGCCAGGGAGCTACTCAATCGTATTTGGCTGTGTGAGATCATGTTTGCTAGAAAAAGCAAAACTGGTTTATCCTCAGAAGTGCAGAACTGCTTAGATTTCATTAATATTGAAGAAGAAGAATGAAAGGTGCACAAGGAGGCAGCACAGAGAACTATATGGCTCAGCAATGAACAATACTTGCTTAGTCATAATAATGTAAACAGGGATTCTGATTTAATAAAAACTGATGCATGTAAAGGGAACAGAAAGAGGGAAATAAAATCACAGTGGACGAGGAAGTTAAGATTTCACCTGCTGTGCCAAGAAGTCAATGGACAGTGCTAAAAATTAAATTACCTCTATTATACTTTTATTACTTTGGTTAAAAACTAAGATGAAAAATTTGAAGCAAAAGAATCTGAGGTCGATCTTTATACTATAACCATATTATTGAAATTTAACTTAAACGTCAGGACCCTTAAAAAAAAAAAAGGGAACTACTAAGTCAAAAACCTTTCTGAATATACTTGATAATTAGGAACTAGAGATTCAGAAAATTTATAAATGGTCAATGCTAACAGTATTGGATCCATCATACTTTTTAGGAAATCATGGCAGACATGCTTTAAATTGAACTATTGATTTCTTAACTTTTCAACTATTTACTTACATGGTTTAAATGGTTGCTCTTCCTCTTTTCTCGCACTAAGAATAAAAAAAAATTAACTGATGAATTCCAATACAAATACCATAGAAAAATAAGTCACTAGTTATCTGATGGATTACCAATATACACAATGAGTTAAAATTTCATTCTATTTTTAAAATAATTTCCAACAAAACATATAATTTAAATCACCCAGCAAAATGAATCCTATAAATAGTATCTAAAAACTTAGTTTTACTATTTGACCTAACAGATACTCTGTATTAGGTACAAATCAAAGACTCTCCATTTACAAAAGAAAAGGACAAAGCAAATTAGGCCAGGTGAGATATTTAGCTAATAAAAAATTTACCAGCTGCATAGTATGTAGTATTTTCTAGTTCTACATGTACTTTAGTCACCAGGATTAACAGATGACAACTCTTTAAGAACCAGTTTCTGGTCAAGCACTTGTGTCTCTGGAAGCATCCTGCACCACTTATTGGTCACCTACTCAAACACCCAAGTTAAAAATACAGGGTCTTTACACACTGGAAAGCAATCTATAAACTTTAACATGTGTGCCGACCTCACTGAACATACAATGAGAGCACACAGAACTGTTTTGCTCCAACAAAGGCCAGAAGAATATAAGCTCAAAGAGGGTCTTAGGCCACACTCGTTGCCATGGCATCACAAGCACGACTTCCTTCAGATGGAGGAGAGAAAGGGGCATGGGGTTGTGTTTCTTTTACTCTCTTCACCGTCTCTCTACAGTGTGAGTAGCTCATGACTCTGGAAAAGATTGAGAAATACAGTAATCCTAACTAGAAATAACTGCCTCAAGACAAAGTACACACACTTTAAGAAAATGCAGGCGCCCCCAGGCAGGAGAACAGGTGGACCGGAGAGGGTGTGGTGAGCGCTCTGCGCCCGCCCCCCACGCTTGGCCCTCTTCCGTCTGGCTGTTCCTGAGACAGACTCTTTGATAAAAACTGGTAATCTAATGAAAATAAGAGAGAAAAAGAACCCTCTATTTTATTGTGCTGCATTACTTCAAATATTACAGAACATTCACTTCCTATATTCCTGCTCTCATAAACAACCGAAAAACTTGATCATGTATGGCTTTTTAGCAAATAAACTAGGATTTAACATATATTAAGGAAGACAAACTGCAAAAACTTCCAGTTCTGATTCTTATCTTAAAACAAGCAGGACACCAGAAATTTACACAAGGTTTCCCATACTGAGGATAACCTTCTAGAAAACCCCATATGGCAGGCACATTGCTCTGATTACCCCAGCCCAGCACTACATTAGGATGAGAGAACTCTGAAGAGCTAAAAGTTCTTATAAGAACTTTTAAAAGAACTTAAAAACTCACATGAATCTGGATGTGAGAGAGGTTCATCTGGGTGAGCACTGCAAAACGGTGCCAAAATCACAAGACTCGATTCCCATATGTAACAACTGATTTTTTTTTTTAATTAAATGAAAACTTAACTGTGACCTAAACTCTATCATTCATCTTTAACTCGTGCTCTTGGAGCAAGAGGAAAAGGACAAAGTAGCATGGAAAAACAGACCACAACTAAATCATGTGCCAAGCTGACTGTGTTGATAAAGAAGTAGCAGAGTGTATAAACAGATGGTCTAAGTGTTTCCCCTCATTAAAACAGTGACACCTAAAGGAAAAATGTATCATCACATATTAAAATAAAACATCACATATTAAAAATTATCACATATGAAAAAATAAAATATTTAAACTATTCTAAGTGTCTTTCTGTATCTTCCTAAAATACACGAAGACAGTTTTCAATCTTTTCTCCGGGGCGGGGCGGGGAGGCGGGGAACACTATCTTACCGTCCGTTTGAGATTTGCTCAGGAAAATTGTGCTTGCCCTTGGGTGGTCAGATGGGTTTGATTCCAAAGCTAAGTCTGCAAAGGAAGAAGAGAGAAAGGTGTGACAATTAGTTGAGTAGAAAAAGACATGACTTTTAAAACAGCTACACATTGATTTTAATCACGTTTAACAGCCTGAAGAAGAGCTTTTAGTAAGGACAAGAAGGAAACTAGTAAAGGCAACAATATAAAAATTCTATTGGGAAACAGAAAAATTGTAGACATTCTCCATACATGTGGAGTAAAACCAGGGCTGTCTTAGGCTTTTTTTTTAAACTTGCACCTAATCTATGCCTCCCCTCCTACTTATTGATTAAAAATTCAGTCACCTCTCTTTAAGCTGATATTACTGGCACATTTCAGGAAGTCTCAAGAAGCAAGTTATGCTGTAGTCAATTACTGTCAGATACCATCTCAATCTATCAAATATACTATAACCAAATAAACTGCTTTTGGCAAATGTTCTTCAGACAATCCAATGGCTAATTCTAACTCCGCTCAACAGTTGGCTGCTGTTTATCTAGGGGTCATTGGAAAAGAGCCTAGCTGTTTATCTAGGGGATATTTAAATCACGGCAGATTTAAGAGGAATACATAAGAGTTTAATGTTCTGATTCATAGGAACACTTCCAGGATAGTGATTTTTAACTTTGCCCTGTATTTCCAAAGCTAAACTCTCACTTCTTCCTTTCATGGTGCATGATTAATAGAAGGCTTCAATAAGAGTACTTCCTGGAGCACATCAAAGGGCTGCTCAAAAAAAATTCTGCCCATACCTACATAAAAAGGTGGGTCTGCTGGCAGTTCACTTCGCACCAAGGTGGGACAGTCTTCTATTTAGGCAGAAATATCAAGCAAGCACAAGCTGCCACACTGGACAGTAAGGTTGTTGTTTAAAACAAACATAACAACCCTATGGGAACTTACTCAGTGAAGTCCACCTCAAACCAATTAAGCAATCTTTTAAGAAACTGGACCAAGATTTTTAAAGAGTAATAGTTAAGGCAATATTTCCCAAACCACATAATAATTGGCCTATTTTTAAAGGTGAGTTTGATGGTCAAAGTGATTTACATGTTATCCCTGAGAATCAAAAGACTATATACATTGATATATTAAAAACTAACCAGTCCAGTAGTGAATTCAGTCTAACCCAGCATTTCACAAATGTTATCTACCTAAAACCTTTTTCTTCCCCAAAGAATTTTGCATGAACAGTAATTTGGGACTTCCTGGTTTAATGGGAATTTTAATGTTACTGCCAGCACTAGAAATTTACATAGGTAAACCAACTGCTTTGTTCTTCATGAAAATTCCTTCACTGCCATTTGGAGTTTATTAAGCTATTTTTGGAGAAAATATTCAACAGTTTTATGTAAAAGACCCATAAAATTATTCTAAAGTTTTTTACCCCCTACATATTTGAAAAATGGGACACTAGGAAAATAAATTATTTCAGTTGTACACAAAGTTGACAGGCAGAGTCTTTCGACCTAAGGCTTCTGAAAGGATTCATGACTACTTATCTGTACCAGAAAATAAACAGGCTACACTGGAATCTAAAAATAAGCAGAAATGCTTGCAAAGTAGCCATATTTTTCATCAGGTTTATGGCATGGTAACATTTAACAAGAGTCAATGGAAGTCCAGGAAAAGTAAGTGTCAGGATCAAAGAGAAGCAAGCTTTAACACACACACACACACACACACACACACACACACACACACACACACACAAACCCTTCCGCTACTGGTATGCTATGATATGCTACTACGCATCTATATTCAGAAAGCAAGGAGGCTGAGGTAAAAGAAATGACAACATGTAGGAAAAAGGTAAACTTGCCCAAGTGACCAGAAAAGAGCTGGCACTCCCTCTACCCTACCCTAGAAGTTTCAAGGGTGGACACATGACCCAGAACTGGATGATCGATTGCAGCGCTCCCAGGACTTCCCAAGAAGCAGAAAAAGGCAGAGTGGTACCCTAGGCTCCTTAGCTAATCTGGAGCTGCTGGACACTCCTCTTGCCATCATGAGGGGAAAGGCTTTTCAGGAGCGATCAACAGAGGAGAGCAGAGCTGAGACAGGCTGTGAGATCACTGAACTCCTGGGTCAAGTACTGCTTAATCTACTCTATCAACTCCAGTTATATAAAAGTCAATATATATATAGTTTTAATTTAAGCTATTCTGAGACATTTTCCCAAACTTGCAACTGAAAGAGACCCGGTTAACCAGCAGTACTGATGATCACACTGAAGGTGGGGAAAGGTAAAAGTCACTTGCTCATTCCTTTAACAAATGTCATGAACAAAAATTTGCATGAGCCAAAGTAACACTATTTAAAAATTAACCCACAGATTCACAACCCTTACTTTTAGGTGTTTTCCTTATACATTAGAAAAAGCTCTAATTAGTGTATAATTTATGCCTTCTTGTTACTAATAACCGTTCTACATCTGACTGTTGCATATTTACTGTTTTAATGAATACACAACAACCCAGCAAGCGTTATTCCTATACTGTACTTAGCCAATTCCCTACTGCTGGGGTTTAGGTACTTAAAACGCTCTATTCTTTGATGAGAAAACTTTTCATCTACTGTTATACAGCTTTTTAAATAAATAATGGTTTTATCTCCTTAGCAAAGATCTTCAAAAGTGGGATGTCTAAGCCAAAAGGTTGGATCGTTTTCATGGCTCAAGGTACAGTGCTAAACTGCTTCCTGAAGAAGGTGGGGCCACATTAATGTATAATGCTACCAATCATGACAGTTTTAGTTCCTACCCCTGCTCTGTATAGTTGGGGGGGGGAAAAGTCCTACTAACAGAAATAAAGAGTAGCACTGTAGATCTAATCTGTATTTCTTTGGATTACATAGTTTTGAACAATTTCCCATAATTATCAGTGTCATTTCCACTTTGGTGAGCTGCCTATCATTTATAGGTACTAAACATACTAGGGCCCTACTGCTGTCAATTTGCATGAAAGTGTAAGTGAAGTGTCCAACTCTTGCCACCCCATGGACTGTAGCCTACCAGCCTCCTCAGTCCATGGGATTTTCCAGGCAAGAATACTGGAATGGGTTGCCATTTCCTTCTCCAGGGGATCTTCCCGACCCAGGGATCAAACCTGGGTCTCCCACATCGTAGGCAGATGCTTTACCGTCTGAGCCACCAGGGAAGCCCCAATTTTCATGAGTTTTTCAGAAAATATTAATCTTCTGTTTACAGCCTATATAATAATTTTCTATACAACTTGCACTTTTTGCCAGTGAAAACTACATCACTATTTTTACAGACCTGACAGGTAAGCCATTAGACAGTAAACTCATACATACCCACAATATTTCTGCACGCTCAATTAACTGTTTTGCCAAGAGTCTAAGCAGACGATGAAAAAAATCTACCATACTCTTCACTGTCACAAACGTAAGACTATCAACTAAGAAGCAAAGCATTACCACCCACCCTTCCCTCAGCCCCTCTCCCACAACAAGCACATAATGTTAAGAGATATTTTGAGAAATTACCGTGCATTTTATATGTGAATTCTTAAAATTACTCTTTAGCAATCTTTAAGAATGTTTTAACCCCGGAAAATATTCTTGAGCTCATGATTAGGGGTTATCATTAAAGTTATATTTTAAGACCCATCACTTTTATATTACCAATTTAAATTGCAACTTAATTGACAGCATGATAGACTTATGAAGTAAAAGGATGACTAAAAAAATTAAGCTCAGGTCTTAAGGAAACCTGTAAAATACCAGGTCACTGAACGTTGCTTTTCCTCCAAGCTAACATGCTATCAATCGTGAGATCTACCTCAATTGCAGATGTTAAAAATGTAAAAATAAAGGCAACTTAGAACAAAATGCACTACCGAAGCCTAAAAGTATTAAAATTATGCTGTCAAACTGTCAATAAATGATTTTTCCCTGTCAAAATATCAGAGAGAGGGTAGTAACCAAGAAATCATCTGACAGGAGACTAATGCCAACATATTGACTTCAGTTCAGTTCAGGTCAGTCAAGTTCCACTCTTTGGGACCCCATGAACCGAAGCACGCCAGGCCTCCCTGTCCATCACCAACTCCCAGAGTCCACCCAAACCCATGTCCATTGTGTCAGAGATGCCATCCAACTATCTCATCCTCTGTCGTTCCCTTCTCCTCCTGCCCTCAATCTTTCCCAGCATCAGGGTCTTTTCAAATGAGTCAGTTCTTTGCATCAGGTGGCCAAAGTACTGGAGTTTCAGCTTCAACATCAGTCCCTCCAATGAACACCCAGGACTAATCTCCTTTAGGATGGACTGGTTGGATCTCCTTGCAGTCCAAGGGACTCTCAAGAACTTTCTCCAACACCACAGTTCAAAAGCATCAATTCTTTGGCGCTCAGCTTCTTTTATATGCCAACTCTCACATCCATACATGACCACTGGGAAAAACCATAGCCTTGACTAAACAGACATTTGTTGGCAAAGTAATGTCTCTTCTTTTAATATGCTGTCTAGGTTGATCATAACTTTCTTTCCAAGGAGCAAGCGTCTTTTAATTTCATGGCTACAATCACCATCCACAGTGATTCTGGAGCCCAGAAAAATAAAGTAAACCACTGTTTCCACATCTATTTGCCACAAAGTGATGGGACTGGATACCATGATTTTTCTGAATGTTGAGCTTTAAGCCAACTTTTTCACTCTCCTCTTTCACTTTCATCAAGAGGCTCTTTAGTTATTCTTCACTTCAGTTCAGTCACTCAGTCGTGTCTGACTCCTTGCGACCCCATGGACCGCAGCACGCCAAGCCTCCCTGTCCATCACCAACTCCTGGAGTTTACCCAAACTCATGTCCATCGAGTCGGTGATGCCATCCAGCCATCTCATCCTTTGTTGTCCCCTTCTCCTCCTGCCCACAAATCCCTCCTAGCATCAGAGTCTTTTCCAATAAGTCAACTCTTCACATGAGGTGGCCAAAGTATTGGAGTTTCAGCTTTAGCATCAGTCTTTCCAAAGAACACCCAGGACTGATCTCCAGAATGGACTGGCTGGATCTCCTTGCAGTCCAAGGGACTCTCAAGAGTCTTCTCCAACACCACAGTTCAAAAGCATCAATTCTTCGGTGCTCAGTTTTCTTTACAGTCCAACTCTCACATCCATACATGACCACTGGAAAACCATAGCCTTGACTAGACGGACCTTTGTTGGCAAAGTAATGTCTCTGCTTTTTAATATGCTGTCTAGGTTGCTTTTTATCTCATGCTTTTTGATATGCTATCTTCACTTAATATATTGCAATTAAACAAGATTGTCAGCATTTTCTGGGCCAACTTCTGGGCTCCAGTTTACTTAAAGGTTTACTCCATTTACTGAACTGCCCTATCACCCCTAGTAGTATATTAGTTTTATGGCTAATAATACATTTCATGTCTTACGATCATCCGGGGTCTCATCCGAGTCCACACTTTCCACCCTAGCCAATTGGTTCTTGCCTGCTGATGCTGAACTAGGCTGTCTCACCAGAGGGCACACAGCATGCTCCTGCAAGCCCTCTACTGCTCCTGCTTCCCTAGCTTCTGACCATCCTGGGTTCCAAACTGCTTCTGAACTTGCCTCTAACTTGGTTCTCAGTTCTGCCTTACCTTAATCCTCAATCAATGTTGTAATAATCGTGACCAAGAGATACACAGGTAAGTATACCTGGTTTTATGTATTTCTAAAGAGTACTTAGGCTTCTTGGACTTTTAAGAACCTTTCTGGGTTGCAAGCTACAGTGATTTCATTTCACATTATGCAATGTTACTGTTTTAACTCTTAAAGTTTTATTACTTTAATACCCTAAAAATAAACAATTTTTTTAAAGGAGTGAGAAAAAAGGTAGTATTTCAAAGCAGAGCACAAAATGAAAACAATAAATTCTGTTCCTATATATCTAGTATTTGGAATGCATCAGTCCTCATCAAGGTTTTAAAAATGAATAAAACCTTGGACAACTCTGTACCCTCAGAGAAGAATCCCTACACTGCCTAAATCAGAACATGATGAAAATCAAATGAAATTCAAGAGCAATGTATACACCATAGCTTCACTGAGTTACATAAGCCCCTTCGCCATGACAAGGCTGCAATCCATGAAGGGGATATGCTATATAAAGCATAATAAGTGACAAATCAAAGCTTTCACAAAGTAACTAAAAGCCAAAAGTGAACATTTAGCATTTCACAGGAAAATTTATCTCCACTCATCACCCTAAGCCAAATAATATCTTAAATAAACAGTGCCTTGTTGTTGTTTAGTCACTAAGTTGTGTCTGACTCTTTGTAACTCCATGGACTGCAGCAAGCCAGGCTTCCCAGTCCTACACGATTCTGAGTTTGTGCAAACTCATGTCATTGAGGCAGGCTACCCACTAAAGGAAAGAGGATAAGAGTACACAAGGGGAGGCATTTCTCCTAGTGTTCTTCCTTTTTCTTCTTTAATAAGCAAATACATATCATTTCTCCTGCTTCTGTCATGGAGATTAGTGTATATTCTCTCCCCATTTTTTTTCAGGTTAACGTCCGCTGGAGATGAAGTCATTAACAGTGGAGAGAGCTCTTTCACAGCTCTCTAATTCTTCACTGTCTGGATGTGCTGGTTTACCAGTCCCTTACTGGACATCTGAATTATTTCCAGTATTTTGCTACTGAAGATAATGTAACATATGCAGCCTATACCTTCAGAATAAATTCCTTTAGTAGGATCTCTGGATTAAGTGAGACTGTGCCACCTTCGCCTTCAAGGGGTTGGACCTATTTCCCATTTCTACCAGCAATATATGAATGTAACTTTCTTCAGTGTCACCAAAGAATGCAGTGCTAAGTTTCTGAATTTTCTTCCAACAGAAGCTACAGTAGTTGTATTTTCATTTCTCATATGTGTGAGGATATGTTTAAAAGCCATCTGCATTTCTTTTTCTGTGACTTGTCCCATTCATATTGTTGTTAGCCTACTTTTAGATTCACTCAATTTCTTCAAGTCAGCCTATTTTAGGCCCTTATTGATTTTTTTGTTCAAACCACTGTTGGCTCTCAGCTGAGCGCTACACCAGCCTCCTAGCTGGTCTTCCTGCTTCATTCTACCCCTGCCCACATTAGAGTAGCTGGTCTGCTCTCCTGTCCCCCTCCCCACACCTCCTTCCCCTTCTTTAAGAATTATCATTCTCTTGCATATAACCTTTCAATGGTTTCCCATTACAATTAGACTAAAATCCGTATTTTTTTCTTGTCAAGGCCTACTAGACACATAAGGCCTTATCCCCCGATATTCCTCCTGGTATTCTTTCACTCAGCTGCAGCCTCCCTCTTTCTGTCCTCTGCCTACACCAAGCATATTCCCTTCTGAGGACCTCACATGGCTCCCCCTCACTCCTAGGATGCTCACTGGTCACTTAAGGAAACCACCCCCAGTAACACTGCCCTCCTCCCCAGTCCGTGATCATCATTTTTTTTCTTCTCAGTATCTCGCTACTTAACATTATTCCTGTGTCATCAGCCCCCAGGTACCTCTAGGAAGTAAAGACCAGATTTAGGGTTTGGGTTTTGTCTGTATAACCTCTGTCCTGCCCCTAAACAGTGCCCAATAATCATCCATTTCAGTGTACCCCAGATCATTTATGCTTCTCCCAATTTTCCTTCATCATCTAAGATTCCTTCTAATGCTGTCCTTTGATGTGTCTGTCACCTAAGACCAGCATTAATTTCAGATCTCTTAGAGTGGTAGTTTAGCTACTCAGAATCAAAGACACCGACAGGTTACCAAGAACCACAAAAACCTGAGAGAGGAAATTTACTGTTCAGTGAAAAGTCAATGGTAACTTTAATTTGGGGAAAGAACATTTAATGTTAAAATACCTTAACTACAAAATGACTCACCCTATGAATTAAGTCATAAGACAAAGTGAACTACCTGAATTCTACAGGGAAGTACATCACATCACTTTTTATGTCTGTGCCCAGAACAAAGCAATATAATGGGATTATAAAAGACAACCATAAAGGGTGGGTAAATGAATGATGCTCCAACCATTAAACAGGCGGTAAAAAGCAGACTGTACAGCTACATGCAGCTGCATGGAAATACATCCTGCAGCATGCTTCAGATGTCAGCATGGTTCCAGGAGCTTCCTTCCGTCTTCACTTTACAAGAGAAAGTTACAAAGTAGCACACAAAGAACAATTTCAAACAATAAACACAATGTTCTGTTTCTATGTATACAAAAGGTTCAGGAAGAATCAACACCAGAATATTAATAAAAATTCTCGACATTCTGAGTATGAGTGAACTACTTTTCAGTATTTTGTAAATCTTTTACCTCAAATGTTTATTGTTATCAAAAAAGTAAAAAAAAAAAAAGTGTTTATAATAGCTACTGAAAAGAGGAAGGACCTGTTGCTCAGAGGTTTTTTCCCCATTACGCCGTCAATTCCTTCCCTATCCACTCCTTGGAGGATGGAAGGAAGGAATCATCTGAGAAAGCACCTTGCACCAGAAAATGAGCAAAATTCCTAAGGGCAGAATATAAAAACTGTTTGAAAAGCTGATGCATAATAATAAAATCAGATAATAGGACCTTAGCATCTTTTCTGTTATTGACACTAACATCAGTTACATTAGATAACACTATTAAAGGCAAGGTAGCAACAAAATCCTTTTGAGTCTATCTGGTATTTATACTAGGTTCTTTAGGAGTTAACTGAAACAGCTTGAAGAAATCATGTTCTTCTCAAAGGTTTCTGAAGAACAAGACACAGCATCATTTTATGTTTGATTTTGTCTAAGTAACCAAATAATTCTTCACTGCAGAAAAGCCAAAATGTTTTATATCAATGTATTTCTCAGTTTCCAGGGAAACTGATATAAAATTGTCTGAAATAAAAACATTAAGAGCAAACTTCCAATGTGCTTGCACTTTACATTCTGTGTTCTGACCTTGTTTCTATGGAAACTTAATAATAGACAAATGCTGAAATTGAGGTATCTCTTATCACTTTATTGAATGCCAAAAAAGACAAATTTAAGTAAAATTTTAACAATCATGTCAAACACAAAAAGGTCAATTCTGTACTCATGAACTCTCTTTTTCTAGTTCCCGACTTAGCACTCCTCCTCACTAAATGCTTCGTACCTTACCTGCCTGCTTACCAGTTTCTCCTAATGTCCCTCTGTCCAGGGCATTCTTGGCTTCAATTCGAGGTCAGCAGAACAAACTCTTTAAAATATACCAACATGTTTACCTGACTGGTAAATTTAGGCTATTTCACAACTTCTTTTATTCCTATCCATTGTAATAAATGTATATAGAATGGAGAGGTAAATACTGCTTCTGGGTTGTGAACAATAAACTCAAATGGAAATAATCAAAACTGAAGTTGAGATAGGCCTATCTTACAGATAAATTATAAAAATAAAAGTGTTTTCCAAACAGTTTTTTTTGAGCACCCAAAAACTGAATTTGGCGTATTTACCACTCTCAAGTCTGTCTCTTCTGTTCAGTAGCTATGTTACACAGTTATTTCAGATCTCTAAGTCTTGGCTTCTTCACTGGCAACACATGGAGAATATTCACAGGTCTTATTTATAGGTGGAAGGGTCAAGTGAAATACACCCAAAAATACGTTGTAAATCTTAAAAGAATTATACAAAAATCCAACTACACTAACCTACTGTTTTTTAAAATCACTTAGAGGCTTACCTTATAGCAACAAACTGAGCAGTTTTCACAAGTATGCACAAGTTTTGTTTTTAAAGCTACAATTAATTTACATAATTTATTCCTTCACAGTATCTGACTAGTATCTGACAGTATCTGAAAAGGGCGTACTTTCCGCTTACAAATCCATGTCCATCATATGGGTGAGTTCACAGGCTTACCTTTAGTAGGCTTTCCAAAGTTTAAAAACTTTGAAATAAATTAAGTAAACCCAAATAAAATTTAAATAGAAGAGCTATAAGACATTTTCTTTATGAAATAAAGAAATACTCTCTGGCATTTAAATGAAACAATTGGGCCAATGGGGCTTTAACATCTTCACAACACAATGTTTTCTACTTTAAAGACACAGTCTTTATTAATGAGCCACAGTGTTATTCAGAAACTTTTTTTTTTAAGCTAGAGCCGTCCAGTTTCAAAATTCTAGAGGAAAAAGATCAAATATTTTCTCTCCTCTGCTCCATGACAACCCACCCCCACCCCCAGTCATTTCGTCTTCAGAATTTTACCTGAACATTCTGAAAGTTGAATAGGATTCCACTGGCAGGAGGGGTTGGAAGGAGAGGTAGCCATGGAGACAACTTTTCTGTAGGATCTGCCATCTTAACTGCCAAATCTTTGTATTACAAATAAAAGTCTGAATTTCTTTTTTCTCCTTTGAAACTTTTGACCAAACGTCTCAGGAACCACCCCCACCCCTCCCTTAGAAGAGGCAACATGCAGGTGAAGTTGGTTAAAGCTGGGGAACTAAAGACATTTTTGTGTCAAAGTGGGACTGTTAATCAGAGCTCCGTGGGGTCGTCTTTCGGTAAAAAAACAAACAAACAAAAACTATTCCCTGCAGCCGTTGCAGTAACGTTTCACTCCGTTTACAGTTATATTAAGCTCCACTCTCACCTTTTTCTTTCCTATCGTGTTCAGATTATAGTTAGAATAAGGTCCCTTCAATCAGGACAATTCTAGACAGAATTTTACTTAACGCCACACTAACTGTCGATCTCAGTTTTGATTTTAAATAACAAATCCTAAAATCTGTCTTAACTGTCCAGAGTATCAACTATCCTAACGAGTGGAAGTGTATCTAGATCCTTACCTCGTTCCTTCACTTAGGTACCATCTGGATAGGTAAGGATAGGGAGATGGGATAGATATCGCCGAAGTTGGGAGTATTTAAGCTTTTCATTGAGAAAAGAGAGAATACATCAGAAAGTCTTTGCAAAGTCCCACGAGATGTTAAATAGAATCACGAACAGGAGGGGCCTCAGACTTGAGGGTCTCGGGTCGGGTTGCGAAATGGGAATGGGGGAAGAACTGGGCGTTCGGGTAGAGAAGAGGGAGAGAGACTGGCCGGACGCGACGGGGAAAGAATAAGGGGTGGGGACGCTAGGCAGGGCCAGGCTCCGTCCCCGGTGCCCAGTCCCGAGAGAGCCAACTCCAGGCAGGAAGGAGCCCTAGGCGGCGGCTCCCTCCAGGGGAACCCGGGGGTCGGCAGACGCCAGAGGTAAGCCCGAGAGCAGACGGCGCCGGCCCCGCGAGGGGCCAGGCGCGCCGGCCGCTTTCTTACCTTCGGGCATCTCCCGGTCGCTGATGTGCTGCAGGTGGTGGCCTTCACCCGCTCCGAAATCCAACTCGGTGGGTTCCACGGCAGCCGGCGCTGGTGCTGGTGCTGGTGCTACTGCCACCGTGTCTCCGGCCGCCGCCTCGTAGACCTCAGACTCGTAGTCTGGCTCCGCCGGCCCCGCGCGCCGGCCCAACTTGGGGCTGGCATTGGGGGACACGCAACAGGTCAGCGTGTTCCCCATGGGGCGCCTCCGCTCCTCGCTGCCGTCGCCTCCGCTCGGCCCCCCGACTCCGCTGAGCTCAGAAGCCGCCCCCTCCCCCAACAATGGCGCGGCGGGCACGGGCAGCCCCGGACTATGCCGGGGCTGCGCCGCGCATGTAGACGCGGCCCCGCCTGCCTCTCGTCTGTCCGCCCCGCCGCCGGGCCCGGGGCAGGGCTCCGGCCCCGGCCGCACCCCCGCTGTCTCGCCGCCGCCGCCTCCCCGGAGTCAACTAGTCTGTGAAGGCGGCGACCAGCCCGGCTTATTTAAAAGGGGTGGGGACCCGACAAGCGCTGAGACGCGCAGCCACTGCCGGGAGAGAGCGCGGTCGGAGCTCCTCCTCCTTCCGCCGCCACCTCCCGACTGAAAGGCGCTCGTCTGGCCGGCCCTTGCCAACCGGAACGCGTCCTTCGGTCACCTGGTTACGACGGACCAATCACACACAGAGTTTCCTCCCAGCGCCCGCCTCAGAGGGCAGGCACGTGATTCATAATGCCCCGCCCCCGCCCCGCGGCTGCTCCGCCCCTCGAGTGGCGCGCCCTGGACTCCTGTTTCCATTCATCGTGCGGCACTCGGAGCTTTCCGGTTCTTCGGGAAGTGTTGAGGAGTTTGTGAATCGAAGCTGTTCTGAGTCAGTGGGCTCTATAGAAGGCTTGTTAGTAAAGAGTCAGTTCCGTTAGCAACTCGGTTTCATCGGGCCTGACAGCTGACTCATTTGATGCATTGCTCAACGAACTTAGTTACACCCGAATCGTTGAGTTTTTTGTAACTAAATGCTCCTCTCGAACTGACTTCGAAAGAGTGTTAGTTTCCGCCTTCAGTTTAACCATAGCAACCCCCCGGGTCTTCAATAAAGAGCTGTGTCCGTGTCTTGAATGAGACTGGAGGACACGTCACCCCTCCACTTCCTCATCGGTAAATTAGGGACCGAACTCCTCCCTCCCAACTCTGAAACGCTGGGATTCAGCAACTCGATTTTCTCACTGTTTCTCTCTTCCACGGCACGAGTCTCCAGGTTTTCCTACTTTCACCCTACTTTATGTGTAACATAAAGCACAAAGCACGATTTTCTCATACAAAACAGAGTCACAAAGTTAAGTACCACGGTTTTGATTTAATGAAGATGATGGTAAAGATATGCTCCCAAGGTCACATGATTGCTCAGGGGTATGGCCAGGATTTGGTCTCCGATTGTGTGGATCCCCAAAGGCACCTTATTGTGATTATCAGAAAATAAAGGTAGAAGTCAAATTTGATTGGAAGCGGCATGGGATTTCTCTAAGGGAGAACAAGTTTTTGAAGTGGATTTAAAAACACTTTCCCTTCTTTTAACACTGGTTAGTCCCTCCTACTTTCTAGGCACTGTGTTCCTGCAATAGCCCTGCCCTGAATGAGCTCAGTCAGGCACAAGAGAAAATAAAGGTTTAGAAAGTCCAGTTGTCTGAGGTCAGTCACACAGCTGCCAGGCACTTGAACCTGAAATTCAAACCTAGATCTATCTAACCCTGGGTTCTGGGGTAAAGAGCTTGATTTTCACCCCCAGAAACATGAAAGCCTTTGAATGCTGTGACGTTAAGGAGTCACAATCAGGTGGTTTCTAGTGAGGTCCCTCTGTACAATAAAGAGGATTGATGGAAGAAACGAGACCGATTAAGAGACTTTATATTCATCTAAGAGGGGAGTGAGAGTTCAGACAATGCAGTGGCAGAGACTGGTGTGGTGGAAAAGGATTTGAGGTCATTTGGTGACCAGTTATGGAGCAAGACGGGGGAAAGAGAGGCAAAAATGGCTGCTAGGGTTCTGACTTCGGGAACTAGAAAGAGCACAGTGACTTTTTCCTAGATAGTGCAGAAAGAGGAAGAGGTTTGAGGAGGAAGATCATTTGGGGCTCTGTTAATGGGAGCATGGAAGTAGAGCGCTCAGGTTGAAAGTTCAATGTAAACTTCTGTAGGCTAAGTCTGTTTTGTGATATCCCATCTTATGTTTTTGAAAATAACACATACTAAATCAATTTTAAAATGTAATTGGGGAAATCCCCTAATGCTGACAGTTAAGACTATAATATTTTTCACGGAGCAACTTGGAATCTATGGTTTTAGTAAATGACATGTCCCATGTAAAATAAAACTGCTAAATGAGAACAACATTAAAATTGTCATTGGAGTACAAAGTAGTTGAAGCTGTAGGTGTAGAAGTGATTGCCTTGAGAAGACGTGTATAATAAGGCAAGGGAGGGAGGGAGAGGGAGAAAGGGAACTTCAAAAATAGGGAAATTAAAATAGCATTTAAGTAAACCTGCCAAAGGGAGTAGTGGAAATCAAGAGACCTGTGTATTAATCAGAAATGGCTGATCAGCTGAGTTCCATAGGGGAAGAAATCACATCTGCTTCTCTTTTTCTGAAACAGAGCACCCAGCACAGTACCTGGCCAGTAGAAGCTCTATTTGTAATTTCCTAAACAGAGTCCTCATGTGAAGAGTTGACTCACTGGAAAAGACTCTGATGTTGGGAGGGACTGGGGGCAGCAGGACAAGGGAACGACAGGGGATGAGATGGCTGGATGGCATCACTGACTCGATGGACGTGAGTCTGAGTGAACTCTGGGAGTTGGTGATGGACAGGGACGCTTGGCGTGCTGCGATTCATGAGGTTGCAAAGAGTCAGACACGACTGAGCGACTGAACTGAATTGAACTGAAACAAGAGTCCAGTGTTGTCCAGAGGGCAGGAAAGTTACAAATACCACTGACAGTAGTACATGGGTGACTGGGGATGAGTGCAAACTGGAAGGCAAGCAGTGAGTAAAAGAAAGAAATAGGGAGGTGATAAACTGGAGCAAAGACTTTCTTCCCAAACATTTGGCTGAGAAGAGAGACGTGCCAGTCATTTCAAGGAAATGTACAGTTAATAATTTTTTAAGATGGAAAAAATGTGAGTATATTTATATGTGAAAGGGTATGAGCCGATGGAGAAAAAAGTTTGGAGTCTGAGGTAAGAGGAGATGGGAAAATTGACAGAGCAAGGTCCTCAAGAAGGCAGAAGTAGATGTACTCCAGGGCAGGCATAGGTTAGCTTTGGATTGAGAGAAAAGCAAGGAAGGAAACATGACCTGGGTGGCAGACGCCTATTCTGGGTCTGTCAGAATAGAGACATTTCTGATAGATAAGAGGTTTAGGAAGAGCTCATCTGATGACGTGAAAAAGAGCTCTATTTTTCTCTGTCATAATAGGCTTCTGTTTGGAAAGCTACCCAGGAAAGCGAGGATAATGTGTAAAGAAGTTTAAACATCAGAAAAAGCTTGATATACCTAATAAAAAGCAAACGATAGCTTCCCTCAAAATTGGAAAAGTTGAAAATAAATTTGAGCAAGAAACCAAGGAGCTCAGGTATAAAACAGGTATGCCACAAAAGTGGATGATGGGAACATTTGTTCCTCCAAATAGTAAAAAGAAATAGCAACAACTTTGAAGGGGGGAGAGTTTAAAAATTAAAAAATGACATGTAATTGCAAAACATGTGAACTTTTACAAACCCTTTCATCACACATGAGACCAAAAGGAAAGGAAAAAAACCCAGAGGAGTATTCTCCTTTGTTAAAAGAATACCAAGACAGCAAAGTCACCTCAAAAATCAAGGAAGCAAAGATAATTAATATTTAATTTAATTGTTTAAAAGATATAAGGAAGGTTTGGGTACAAAAACAGGCAATATATTGAAATGTGGAAACCATGGTAGAATGGGAAAGGATTCAAGGAAGTTCAGTTTCAGTGAACAACATCTCATTAAATCCTTAGGACCTAGTGACTACATTCCATGACAATAATAATATTGTCTGAAATCCTAGGAATGTCATCAGCTATCATTTTGGAAGATTCTTATAGACTTGAGACAACGCCCAAGATTAAGTTTCAAAATAGTGCCTGCATTTAACATCAGGCACATACAAAAATAGATATGCATGACCTTGAAAATTAAAGAATTTTAAACTTGCTAAGCAGAAAAAATATTCAGAAGCACCATTGCTGCTAAGTCACTTCAGTCGTGTCCGACTCTGTGCGACCCCATAGATGGCAGCCCACCAGGCTCCCCTGTCCCTGGGATTCTCCAGGCAAGAACACTGGAGTGGGTTGCCATTTCCTTCTCCAGTGCATGAAAGTGAAGTCGCTCAGTCGTGTCCGACTCAGCGACCCCATGGACTGCAGCCTACCAAGCTCCTCCGTCCATAGGATTTTCCAGGCAAGAGTACTGGAGTGGGGTGCCATTGCCTTCTCCTAGAAGCACCATTATGAAAGTATTAATAGATTTGAGAATATTTTTGTTTTAAAAGAACATTGGAGGGCAGTGAGAAAAACCTTATCCTTTTATGACAAATCTGGGAGAGAAAAGGGAAGCAGAGGAGTAATGACGTTTGAATTCAGCTAGAGTTTGATTCTGTGATAGAACCTGACATTTGCATATGCTAACTGATGCATGAACATTCCCTGTTTTACATGGATCTGGAGTAAACGCTTTCATTAATTCAACTTATTCATTTAATGGCTGTTCAATACCCTGATGACTCAGAAGGTAAAGAATCTGCCTGCGATGTGGGAGATCTGGGTTTGATCCCTGGGTTGGGGCAAGGAACCCATTCCAGTATTCTTGCCTGGAGAATCCCCGTGGACAGTAGAGCCTGGCAGGCTATAGTCCATGGAGTCTCAAAGAGTCAGGCACGATTGAGCAATTAAGCACAGCATCTGAACTCTTGGGCTTCCCAGGCTGCGCTAGTGGTAAACAGCCTGCCTGTCAATGCAGGAGAAGCAGGTTCATTCCCTGGGTCAGGAAGACACCCGAGGAGGGCATGGCAACTCACTCCAGTATTCTTGCCTGGAGAATCCCGTGGACAGAGGAGCCTGGTGGGCTACAGTCCATATGGTCCCACAGAGTGAGATACAATTGAAGAGACAGCATGCACGCTCCTGAGCCCTTACTATAGGCCACACTTTTAGGTTCACGTTTAGGTTGCTTTGACCAAGAAAAACAAGGTCCCTGTTCTCATGAAATTTATCTTCTAATAAGGGAGTCCACAAACCAGTCTTATCCATCACCCTCAAACTCATGGCCCAGGATGTCTATTTATCTCCAGCTATTGTGTCTTCATTCTAGACAGTAGGGTGGAGGAAGAGAAGGGAGATTTTTTCAGAAATCCACATAGCTTAGACCCATGGCCATACAGAGCTGCAAGGGAGGCTCAGAAAATGTAATTATATAGCTGAGTAACTAATGCAGAAGGAAGAACTCGACATTGAAACTGGATACTGAAAGCACTCTGTAAGGAAAGATTAGAGAAATTTCAGCTTAAAGCAAGAATGATCATGATAAAATTTCATAGCCTTTTGCAAGCATATTTGAAAAACTTATACAAGAAGTTCTGTAAATCTTTTCTTAAGTTAAAAGGACAAAAAATGTGGAGAAAGAAAACTGTAGAATGAAACTAGGTCAGATGCAAGAAAGAGTCTACAATGGTCAAGTAAACAGGATTATATATTATATGTGTGTTGTGAGTAATTGGATTCTATCCTGAGTATTACAACTAGTTGGTCTTACAGAAGAGGATTTTGTGTGTAATAGGTACATTTTTTTTTCTGGATGTAGAGTCTACCCTTATCATCATATTCTCAGTGGCATATATGAACAAAAAAGTTGAGAATTACTATTATACCTGATTTCATGTGGAACAACTTGACTTCTCTCATTCCCGACTTCAGAACATTATAATCCAGATTTTGGGGTAAGTTGGGCCTTAGACAGTACTGGGAGTCACATTGTAATAAACTACCCTGTGTCTCTTCCAGCTGTCTTCCTTCCCTACTCCTTCTGAATTGTTCTCCCACCTTCTTTCTCTTCTCACACCATCTAGGTTTCCTTCTGCCAAGTGAGTCTGTTGAGATAAGAATGCAAATTTAGTCGAAATGATACTCTAAAAAAATGAAAAAGTTGTTAGTTTACCATACCATCAGGGCAATGAACGCTCACTGGACAAGCCACTGTGGCTACAATCCCAAATATTGAGGCATTTTCTCAGACAAGTTCTAGGAAAAGTCTGCAGTTCTAGAAGAGTCGAGGGGTTTCCTTCTGCCTTCTTGGGGCCATTATTTTTCTCTGCCATTTAATGGTTTATTTACTTCCAGTTCCATTTGTCTAAGTATGATAGGAAATCTAAAATCTTTCTCAGCCCACCAGTGCTTCCTCTGATCACTTCCAAGTGAAGGTAGAGGAGCCGTTGTCTTCTAGAAGTGCCTTGTTCAAGCTGCTGGTTTTCTAAAACAGGTGCCAGCTCTGCTCCCAGCTCCTAAGATTGTAACAGTGTGTGGTCTATACTTAACTAGTCTTATAAGAAAGCTCCTCCCCAGGAAATAACTTACCCAGGAAATAACTCACTGCCAAATCCACTTAGAACAAGGCAGAATGTTTTTAAAAACACACACATTAGATGCTTTCAGTTGTTTGTTCTTAATCATGCCAATGCTCCTTCCCCCAGCATTTCCAAATTTCACTATTTCCACTTGTTTCTTTTGTGTGTTATCTTAGGGTATTTAAGATGTTTATTCTCTGCACGTCCATTTAATTTTATACTCTTAAAATGGAATCCTTGGCCAAGTTGCCTCATTGAAGTTAGAACCGTTTTCTTGCAGTGGTTCACCATGTCCCCCCAGTTTCCCTAGCATTTTTGACAATGGCCTCCTGAAACAAAGTTGGTGTTAGAAACACTGCAGAGAAAGGAGTTTCATTAAACTCGGCAGTAGGGAAAAGTTTGAAGATGTCTTTTCACCGAGTTTGTCTGCTAGGAACAAAGCTCATGGATTTTTAGGACATGAAATTTTTCTCATATAATCAGTTTTTATCCTCATAGCATGGCATTCACCCTGAAGTACTTCTAGAACTTTTCTATCAAAAGGGATTAAGACAGCAAACTGGAAGGAGGTAGGGGCCAGGGAACTTGTCTTAAGAGTCAGATTTGAATAGACAGCACACTTGAAAAAAAAAACAAGACAATAACACAGGTTACATTGGGGGTGGGGGTGCAGGGGGAGGCTAAAGCCTTGTCCCCTCTGGTGAGTAAGTTTAGCTTTTGTAGGGCATCTGTTCGACAAGCCTAGGTTGAGTAAGGCCATACACCCCATGAGCTGTGTTTTTCCAGTCATACTTACCATGCAGATAAAATCAAATACTCATCTGAAAGTAATACTCTGGTTATGCAATCAATGCTTTGCCCAGAAGAGGCAAGGAAAAATCAAGACCACAGGAGCAGCTGAAACTACTGTCCAAAAAAAAAATGAATCCACTGCTCTTTGTGATCATAGAATTTGCCCAGTCCCACCTTGGCCATCTGGTAAACCTCTACTCATTCTTTTGAGGCTTATCTCAAGCAGAACCTCCTCTGCAGTGCTCTCTGACTCTTAAAGCTACAAAACTCTGCATCTTCAGTGCAATCAGTTCCTTCTCTAAAGCAGCCTGTATGCCGTTGTATGGTAATTGCTTGACATCCTCGTTTAACTAACCATTCCCCTGAGGTCAGAGCTATTTTATTCAGCTTGTTGGTATCCCCAGCACAAAGTATAATGCCTGGCTTGCAACAGCCACAATATGGTTTTTCTTGAATGAATGAATGAATGATAAAAGTTGGAAAAATGAAAGAGTTGGACTGAGAGTACCAGCAATCACAGTTTGAGAACTGAGACAATTATTCTTTACTTTTCAGCCTTCTCTATTTGTGTGTGTGTGTGTGCCTCTGCTTCTAGTTTTGGTTCCTCTACAGCATTTTTAAAAACAATAGTCATTTTTTAATGGTATAGATGACTATATTTACAAGGTAAAAATAGAGATACAGACAAAGAGAACAAACGTAGGGACACCAAGGGGGAAGGGGAGGTGGTGGGATGGATTGGGAGATTGGAACTGACAAATATGCACTTCTATGTATAAAATAGATAACTAATGAGATCCTACTGTGTAACACAGGGAAATCTACTCAGTGCTCTGTGGTGACCTAAATGGGAAGGTAGTCCAAAAATGAGGGGATCTATGTATGCATATAACTGATTCACTTTGCTGTACAGTAGAAACTAACATAACATTGTAAAGCAACTGTACTCCAATAAAAATCTATCTAAAAATAATCATTTTCTAATGCTCACAGTTTTGTGGGTCCCCACTGGCTCCTCTCTGACCCGGAACAGTTCGGGCCTCATTTGGAGTGGATCTAGCAACTGGACGTGGTTCGTGCAGGGCCACACAGCTGGAGGGTCGGTTCTGGCTGGCTGCTGGGTTCCTTGCTCTCCTGTCAGGTGTCCAGTCTATGAAGGCTGGGACATCTGGAACCAGCTGGACATCCATCAGCACGTGGTGGTCTCAGGAGAGTCAGACTTCTTACTGGATGCAGGTGTGTAATCCCAGTGTATTCTGCTTCCCTAGAAAGCGTATTAATCTAAAAATATGGAGGAGGAAGGGAGTGGATATGGTGAGCAACATCCCTTAAATCAGAGAGAGAGAGAGAGAAAAGAAAAAAACCTCAAAGTTAACTTATTCACCAAAGTTCATTAACCTCTGAAGTTCATCCAGACCATCACCTTATAATGTATTATGCTAAACTTATACTGTAACCAAATCTAAGTCTTATGCACTACCTGCCATTCAAACAATTCCTTTCCCTGCTTGGTCTCCGAGTTTTTCGGTAGCTAGAAAGAACACAGATTTGTGCAGAAACAAATCTGCCAGAAGTTATGTTCATCTTGTGATGTTTCACCTGATGTGCTTGAAATCAACATGGTGGTGGTGGTTAGTCGCTCAGTTGTGTCCAACTCTTGTGACCCCATGGACTGTAGCCCGCCAGTCTCCTCTGTCCATGGGATTCTTCAGGCAAGAATACTGGATTGGGTATCCATTTCCTTGTCCAGGGGATCTTTCTGACCCAGGGATTGAACCTGGGTCTCCTGCATTGCAGGCAGATTCTTTCTTGAAAACAACATATAGTGCATCAAATGGAGAAGAGTAGTAGGAGAAACTTCCTAAAGTTTATATGCTAAGAATATCTTATTTTTCTAGCGATTACTTTGACAGAGCAACTTAGAATCTATGGTTTCAGCACCAAAAAAAAAAAAAAGTGTCCTGTAAAATGAAACCACTGATGAAAACAAAACTCCAAACACTATTATTGTGGCTACTTTTTTTCCCTTTACTTCTGACTGTGCTGGATCTTTATTGCTGCACAGGCATTCTATAATCGTGCCTAAGAGGGCTACTCTTTGTTGTGGTGCATGGGCTTCTCTTTGTGGCGGCTTCTCTTGTCGTGGAACATGGGCTATAGGTATATGGGCTTTGGTAGTTGTGGCTCCCCTGCTGTAGAGTACAGGCTCAATAGTGGAGGCACACAGGCTTAGTTGCCCCGTGGCACGTGGTATCCTCTGGGGCCAGGGATCAAACTCCTGTCTTGCATCGGCAGGTGGATTCTTTACCACTGAGCGACCAGGGGAGCTCTACAGCTGCTACATTTAACTAGCGATTTCCATGTGAATGTATACTGCGAAGTGTTTGATATGCAGAAACAAATATCCACAAACCACCCCCATAATACAGTAATATGAAAGCCCTTCAGGGAAACTCTCCACTTGAGACCAATGACCCATCTGATCCTATCTCATAAGGATCTTCCCTTCTCCAGGGAAGTAGGTAGAATGAACACACTGTTTGCTATTGCCTGTTTTTGAAACAAGGTGTGTGCCAAGGTCTGTGTGCCCTTCCCCAGAAGCATCAGGGGAGGAGTTTGCAACATCTGCAAATTCTGTTTAGCCCTCTTTAGGTAGAAATCCTGCTTTGCTGGCATTTTATGTTTCTATAAAAGAACAGGAAGAAACTTGCCCCTCAGGGTCTTCAATAAGATAAGGTTGTGTCTAGGTAGCAATTGTGATTGAAGTATCTACTGAGGAGAAAGAAATAAATAGGATCAGAAAAATACACATTCCCTACCTTAGAGTCACAAAGAAACAGACACAACTGAGTGACTGAACCACACACACACACACACACACACACACACACACACAGGTATCCTTATAGGGCCTTGACTGAGGGCCAAACGATCACAGAAAGAGCAATGCTCATTCTGAGACTCAGGACAATTTAGATAATTAATTATAATTAAATAGCAATTAATAATGATTTGAATAATTGAAGGTTCCCCACCTTCAGTCTGTGGGCTGGGAGCAGTGCCATGCTGAGCCATAATGGAGCCTGAAACAAAGGGGGAATTAGTAATGCTTATCTGTCTCTATTAAAGTTGTTGACATTTTGTTCATTATAGATTTTTAAACATGTATTTTTAATTCCATCCAAATATCATTTCTCCTGATCAGTGAGTGTTTTGAGGTCCCCTTAAAACCTCGGCACTTGCAGCAAGTGCCTCATTACTTCCTGCTGCCTGTCCCTGCCCAGGCCCAGAAGCAAAGCTTGGGGAACTCTGGATGTTGCCTGGCCTGTTCTTGACCAGAGGCTAAAGAAGAGTCAGATCCTTGGATAGGTCCTTGACCTTTGGTGTCTAATCACTGAGCTCAAAAGAATCAAATTCCAGCCTGGGCCAGAGATGGAAGGCAGCCCCAAGCCCCGTGTGTATCGCTGTTAGCCCATTGTACAGACATCTTGTCTGAGATGTACTGAGACAGTACAATTAGCAAGTATGCTTGAGATGACAAATCTAGAAAGTGACACATGAGGGCTTGAATTCAGGCTAGGAGATTCCATGGGCTTTGCTCTCAGTCACTGGGCTCCAAGAGACTGCCCATTCACTCTATTTCCTACCACTCCCCAGTGAAAAGGACAAATAATGTATTTTTTTCTCTCTTAACAGACAGTTACAAGTTATGGGAAAATATGTTCTATTAACTTTTGATAAATGTATTGTCTTTTTCCTCTTACAGAGGTAATACATATTCACTAAAGAGAAATTAGAAAATACACACATATGAGAAATCAAAATCTCACCTCCACAGCCACCCACTATTAGTATTTTGTTGCGTATCTCTCCAAGATTTATTTATTTTTGTTCTCCAAGCTTTCTTTTAATAAAGATAAATTATATGTGTATGATTTTAAAATGAAACCATGCTAAGCAGGCAGCTTTTTAAAGTGTGCTTTCTTCATTTAACATACCTTGAACATCATTCTCTGTCATTCTTTTTGCAGAGTAATTTGTAATGTCTTCATAATACACATTCATCCTTTGATGAATATTTACTGGGGACCTGCTACTTTCCGACTAGGCACTAGAGATACATCGATTAACAAAACAAAGGATTTGGCCCTCTAGGGTTGACATTGAGGTAGAAGATGACCTTTGAAAAAAAAAGGACAATAAATGTATGCTACTTAATAAGAACACTATTTTGGATGTATCAGGGAGTCTTCCACGATAAGAGGCTTGTGCGGATGCTTACTAAGTCACTTCAGTCCTGTCCGACTCTGTGTGATCCCATGGACTGTAGTCCTCTAGGCTCCTCTGTCCATGGGATTCTCCAGACAAGAATACTGGACTGGGTTGCCATTCCCTGCTCCAGGGGATCTTCTTGACCTAGTGATCAAACTTACATGTCTCTGACATCTCCTGCATTGGCAGACGGGTCCTTACCACTAGCGCCACCTGGGAAGCCCACGTATTTGCTTATTAAAGCACAACAACAAAACAAACCAAAAAAAACACTGGGAGAAATGCTTCTGCTTGTACAATTCTTATCCTGTATTGCAGGCAGATTCTTTAACACTGAGCCACCAGGGAAGCCCATTATGGGCTCAACGGTTCCATAAGACTGTCCCCCTAAAATCTGTACGTTGAAGTCCTGACTGCCAGTACCTTAAAATGTGACCATATTTAGAGATAGGATCTTTAGAGTGCTGATAAGCCACGATGAGATCATTAGGGTAACCCCTCATCCATTATGACTGGGGTCTTTTCAAGAAGAGGAAATTTGGACACCGACACATAGGAGGAGGACACTGGGAGAAGCTGGCACGGGTAAGCCAAGGAGAGAGACCAGGAGCTGATCCTTCCTCACAGCTCTCAGAAGAAACCAACCTGCTGGCATCTTCATCTTGGACTTTCAGCCTCCAGAATGGTGAGGAAACCAATTTCCGTTATTGAAGCTACCCAGTCTGTGGTATTTTGTCATGACTGCCCCCAGGAAACTAATAAATTTGGAGAAAGAGGCCAGAATGACATGGGAGGGTATGAGCCCTGTGAAGTCTGGGGACCACAGGGGCCAAGGCTTGGGAGTTTGAATTAGAGAAAAGCAAAGGCGTCTGGGGTCCTGAGGGAGGCTGAGGGGAGAAAGGAGGTCAGAAGAGGCAGCAGGGCCCCACTGGGTCCTAAAGCACCCCACAGACCTCAGAAAGAACTTCAGATTATACTTTGGGGAAGCAGGAAAGCACTGGAGGACAGTTGGACCTGACATTTTAACAAAGGTCCTTGGCTCCTGAGTGGAGCCCAGATAAGATGTATCAAAAAGTTTGTAACGCTTTTATTTTTAAAGTTTTTGTGTGTGTGTGGTCCATTTTTAAAGTCTTTATTGAATTTGTTGCGTATATTTCTTCTTTTCATGTTTTGGTTTTTGGCCCGTAGGCATTGTGGGATCTTTGCTCTAACCACTAAGGATGGAACCCTTGGCCCCTGTCTTGGAAGGCAAAATCTTAACCATTGGACCACCAGGGATGTCCTTGTAATCTAAAATGATTTATCAGTGCATCTTAGTAAGAGGAATGAGAAGCATGGGGAGGAGCTTCTCAGATATTGGCCCCAAGCCCTAAGCCTTCTTTGCACCCCCCAGCACCTCACTCCCCAATCTGACAAATTGCATCAACTGTCATTGTAAACCAGCCTCAGATTTTGCCATGAGTCCTTCTCTACAGAGTCATAATGTGGGGCCTCTCCGCCCCCAGGCTGAGGCCAACTGGCTGCTGGTTGCTTCCTTCACTGATGTCTGTTCCTGCTCACTGGTCTCACACCCAGGATCCCAATCCTCAGGCTCCCTCCACCAGCTCAAACCTCTTAGCTCATGGGCACCAACTGCCATCTGCTAAGATTCCATCTTACTCTTCTGTCTCTCTTCCTCCTCCTTCTCTCCCTCATTCCTAGTTTTCTTCTGGGAAAAGGAGACAGGGAAGCCACCTCTGATACCTGCAAATGAAATTTCACAGAAGTGGACAACCACCAGGTGAAGTCACAGCTACTCAACCCAGCTGGGAACTTGGGCCTTTCTAACAAACCAGAGCTAGCAGCTGCATGGGCAGTGACAGTGCGGGCTGGACTGAACTTTGATCAGTGTGCTGAGCACTCTCAGGAGGTTTTCATAGCTCCCAGACTCTCTCACACTACTGAGGGGTGCTCTCTCATAGAAAGAGCCCCCATCAGTAGCTTCCTTTAAGAATATGTCTGTTTATGGTTAGCTTCTGCTCAAAGTCTTTCCATATACTCCACTGCCTCCCACCCAAGGCCTGTTGACTCCATCAGTGTACACTTATCATTCTATTTTGGCTACATTTTGACTGTTATTCATTGAAAATAAGGATCAAACAGATCACCTTTCTCAAAGCACAATAAACGCATAAAACTGGAAAAAATAGATTCTATTAGTAAAGCGTGCCTGTGCAGCCCAAGACTTGAAGGTTAATCTCTTTGACCACAGGAGAGAGTTGACATTAACAGGTGGATATATAAGCTGGATATTCACCAGTGCAGATGCTCTGGGCCTGTAGGGAAGGGAAACAGCAGGAGGGTCACTGGCCCTGGTCCTCTCTGTCACAAAGAGCCTTAATGCCATCCAGTTGTACCTATGATTACAGAGAAGCATTGGCAAGTTTGAAGAAAGAAGACATAACTGCTCAACCTACCTCTGTGTCTCATTACTGGGCCACATCTGTTGTGTATCATGAATCAATATTTTTAATAAATCCCCTAATAACTCCTTTAATCATCTCGGGAATGGCATAATTATATTGAACTGAATAAATACACGGGAGCATGTGTGGTTTGAAACAGTTCACTCCTTAGATACTGACTTTCAAAATATATCACAACTTTTGTAACTCTGTTTTGCTTTTCTTTTCCTTCTTTTTCTTTCTTTTTGTCTTGATTTAATATGGAAGTGGCCTGTGCCTGTCTTGACCCTCTGACAGGCCCCATG
This sequence comes from Nanger dama, assembly GCA_917880005.1. Lineage (NCBI taxonomy): Eukaryota > Metazoa > Chordata > Mammalia > Artiodactyla > Bovidae > Nanger > Nanger dama. Next base: position 40,703,130 of record CAKJTW010000004.1, read on the forward strand.
AAAACCTGAAACCAAGGCAAGGTGACAAAGTCTGGTTCTTCAGCACTAAGGGCCTCCTCGTGTTACTTCTCTACTTAGAAAAATAAAACATCATCGCAGAAGACCCAGAGCCACAAATATTCTTCCCAGGAGAATTTGTTTCCAGAATTCTTAGCTTTTTAGTTAAATTTAGCCATCAGGGAATTGTCTAGACTGGAAATATCTAGGCAAGACCAAAACAAAATCTCAAGTATGCATCCGTCTCCACCAAGTTGAGTTAGAATCAGATGTGCCTTTGGGAGGAAGCAGGCGAGGGAACTCTTCCCTACCACACACAGTCACCTCAAAAGTAGATAGAAGGCGAGTAAACAGTCACGTGTCTGTTCATGTATCTTACCAGGGTCCCATTTCTACTTTTTTGAGCAAAATAGCAAAAAGGAGCTAATACATATCATTAAATATGTTTGCAAAACTATAATCTTTGTAACTACCATTTCTAACCAGACACTAGCATGCATTTATGCTCAGTATTAGAAATGACAGCATGGAACTTTTTAGCAACTCCTTCTATTTCATAATGATACTGGGTCATCTTGAGTGTGAGGGATCATGACACCGTCTGTATGTAGTTTTAGATTCCCTAGTGATGCCAAATATATTCATGTCAACAGATACTGTTCCAAAATACCCGAGTTCAGTTTAGCTGAATACCAGAGGACTGACTCGAATTACTGCGGAGGAAATAAATATATCTTTAACTCAGATGACTAAACATTAAAAACTCAGAAAATGTATCTTGCAAAGAGCTGGAAAGTTGTAAAGTAAGACCTTTCCAGGAAGGCCGATCAATTTTGTTCTTTCCTTAACTATATTATTATATAAAGGTGATGGCACCCCACTCCAGTACTCTTGCCTGGAAAATCCCATGGACAGAGGAGCCTGGTGGGCTGCGGTCCATGGGGTCGCGAAGAGTCAGACACGACTGAGCGACTTCCCTTTCACTTTTCACTTTCATGCACTGGAGAAGGAAATGGCAACCCACTCCAGTGTTCTTGCCTGGAGAATCCCAGGGATGGGGGAGCCTGGTGGGCTGCCGTCTATGGGGTCACAGAGTCGGACACGACTGAAGTGACTTAGCAGTGGCGGCAGCAGCAATATACTATATTATTATAACTCTTTCAATTCACATCTTTTCTTAGCCATATGTGAAAAACTACTTTTTTAAAAACTAACTTATGATAGCACTTCAGTTCAATTCAGTTCAGTCGCTCAGTCGTCTCTGATTCTTTGTGACCCCATCAACCACAGCTCACCAGGTTTCCCTGTCCATCACGAATTGCTATATTTTAGTAACTTATGATAGTACTTAATTCAGTTCAATTCAGTTGCTCAGTTGTGTCTGATTCTTTGTGACCCCATGAATGACAGCACACCAGGCCTCCCTGTCCATTACCAACTCCCGGAGTCCACCCAAACTCATGTCCATTGAGCCAGTGATGCTATCCAATGAATAATAAATTATTCATTCATTAGTTATGAATAATATATCATTAGAAATGTAAAAATCTGTTTTATACTACTTGATACAGTGGTGGTGGTGGTGGTTTAGTAGCTAAGTCGTGTCCAACTTTTGTGACTCCATGGACTGTAGCCTGCCAGGCTACCCTGTCCATAGAATTCTCCAAGGGAGAATACTGGAATGGGTTGCCATTTCCTTCTTCAATGTACTCAATATAGTACAATACCAATAATCATAATAATAATAATCGTTGAAGTAATATGCAACTCTGATTGAGTACTTTGCACGAGCTAGAAGCTTTGATAAGTACCTCTATGGATGGCCTTATATTAACCTTCCAACAACCTTGATAGATAGGTAAAATAATCTACTAATTCCTACTGTATGTGTGTGTGTGTGTGTGTGCATGCGCACGTGCGCATGCACACGCACACAGGCATGCACACACTCAGACATATTCTACACTTTGTGACACTTTGGAAGGTAGCCTGCCAGGCTTCTCTGTCCATGAGATTTTCCAGGCAAAAATACTCAAGTGGATTGCCATTTCCTCCTCCAGGAGATCTTCCTGACCCAGGATCAAACTCATGTCTCCTGTGTCTCCTGCATTGCAGACAGATTCTTTACCTGCTGAACCACCAGGGCTCACTGCAATGAATAGCTGAGTTTTACTGAGAATTTATGGTGTGCCAGGCACTGTACATGTATTAGATTTTTTTAAGTATAAGTGTTAGTTGCTCAGTCTTATCTGACTCTTTGCGACCCAATGGACTATAGCTTTCAGGCTCCTCTGTCCATGGGATTTCCAGGCAAGAATACTGGAGTGGGTTGCCATTTTCTCCTCCAGGGGATCTTCCCAACCCAAGGTTTGAGCCTGGGTCTCCCACGTTACAGGCAGATTCTTTTCTATCAGCCACCAGGGAAGTTCATTTCTCACAGTTTCCCACAAAGTACCTCATGGGGAAACTGAGGTACAGAGTTGAAGTGACGCGCCCAGGGCTACTAAGCTGTAGGTGAAAAACTCCATCTGTCTAGCAGCAGCTCTTCCTTACTAAGCAGCTGCTCAGCACCTGCTATATTTTCTTTGAACTTCTTGTGTGCCAGCCACTGTATCAAATGGTCTTCATGTGTTAACTGTCTCTCCTTGAGGAGCTCATTGTTTGCTCATTTTTCAGATGAAGACAGGAAGGCACTTGCTCAGGGCTTAAAACCCAGGCTTACCTGACTCGCAAGGAAAGTGCTGGCCCCAGAAACAGAAAGTAAAGAGACTGTTATCTTCAGCAGCCAGTGCTCCATAGCACCCGTCAGTCTCGAGGCAAACCGGACTTTTTATGGGCCTGCTTAGGCTGAGAGACACAGGGTCAGAATCTACCCTCATGGGTCCTGACTCCACTCCTTTCTCAGATTTTTTTGAGTTGGTTGTTTAGGCCAGGGGGTTTGAAAAGATTCAAGTCACAGGTGGGGAGAAGAAACACAAGCGAAACTATTCTTGTCGAGTGAAAACCTTCAGCTTGTAGTTTTTCCTATTATTCATTTTGAACTTCCTCTTCCTTGCCATTGAACATTGTTTGAGGAAATATTTCAGTACTAAATTGCAGTAATTTCTATTTTCTTAAATTTCTTCTGACATAAGTTCATAGCCTCAAGCTATTTTTAAAAATATCTTGTGTTTTTCTACCATATGAATTCTTATATGCTTATATTTCAAATCAACTCCAAGCTACATGTATTCAAGGTCTATATCTTACTCATGCTTTTAATCCTTATAGAACCTCACATCTTATATTGCACAAAGTGGGTGTTTGAGAAATATTTGGTAATCAATATGAACAGCATATTTGGAACTTCATTATGCCACCTAAAACTATCCTAAAGGGCAAGCATCTACATTCCCAGCACATAATATCACATATATAAAGATACAAAATCCATCTTTTTGATACATAGCTTTAGCTTTTGACAGCCACTGTTCAAAAATTTGGTGATGGTTCCAGCTTAGCCTGGTACACTGTGAAGAAGACACTTCCCTTGCAAAAAGGTGTTTCACTTTCCTGAACTGTGTGCAGAATTGTCACTTTTCTTTTTTCTTCAGAAATGAGTCCCTTTGTACAATAAACCGTTGTCATTTCTTCTCTCTGAAGTCATCTCAGTCTGTAATATTTAATAAATAAATATATATTCACAAATTAAAGTAATATAAAAATGTTTTTTATATATAGATAGATACATAGATGTGTGCATGCTAAGTAGCTCTAGTCTTGTCCGACTCTTTGCAACCCCATGGACTGTAGCCCATCAAGCTCTTCTGTCCATGGGATTCTCCAGGCAAGAATACTGGAGTGGGTTGCCATGCTTCCTCCAGGGGATCTTAATGACCCAGGGATCGAATCCAGGTCTGTGGCTCCTGCATTGCAGGTGGAATTCTTTACCACGAGCCACCAGGGAAACCCAGATCCATAGACAGATAGACACAAATAGACTTACAGAGCTTGAGTCCTCAACCAGAGCTCACTGTGAATGGCACCTCCTAGGAATATTCAGTGCACAAACGCATAACTACATGCAGTGCCCTTGAAGTTAGAGCTCCGTGCTAGAAGAATTCTGACTTCCCTGATGGCTCAGCGAGTAAAAGAATCCTCCTGTAATGCAGGATACACAAGAAACATTAATTTAATCTCTGGCTGGGGATAGTCCTCTGGAGAAGAAAATAGCAAGTCACTCCAGTATTCCTGCCTGGGAAAGTCCATGGACAGAAGAACCTGCTGGGCTACAATCCATAGTGTCCCAAAAGTCAAACACAACTGACCAATTAAACACTAGAAAAATCCAGCACTAGAGCAGAGAATTTAATAATAGGAATTTACTGTCCTTTGATTCTTTTGCCCCTGCTCTATCTACATAATCCTTTACCTTATTTCCAGCTTTTAGCATTCTGACTTTTAAATTCTTTTCTTTGCAATGCAGAACCTGAGCAGACAAGCGAAACTATGTGTAAGACAGAAATTCAGGTGTTGGACTATTTGAAAGAGGTTCAACTTAATTTTTTTAATTTGGATTTTTCAGGAAGTTCTTGCTCTGGGATAAATATGATTCATTTTATCACATTAGGTTAGTGTTGCTTCTCTGAGTTGAAATGTAATGAAAAGCTTAGAGTTTATATACGTGGCTCTGATGGGTATATGCTTCAGATGAACAGATATCTTGATAAGCTAATATCATTTTTGAATGTAGCTACAAAAGTTTTCATCAAATCCTAGGGTTTTGATGGGAGAAATTCTATGAAGGAACTAATCTAATTTACCTGTTGTAGTACAGATATATTCTAAAGATTGGGGTTTCCCAGGTGGCACATCGGTAGAGAATTCACCTGCCAATGTAGGAGACACAGGAGACTCGGGTTCAATTCCTGGGTAGGGAAGATCCCCTAGAGTATAAAATGGCAACTCATTCCAGTATTCTTGCCTGGAAAATTCCATGGGCAGAGGAACCTGATGGGCTACAGTTCACAGGGCTGCAAAGAGCTGAACATGACTGAGCAGCTGAGCAAATATTCTTCTAACTGGAGTTTTCTCTTTGCTGGCTTAGATGCAAAGAAGTAGGTGAGTTCCCTTATACATCCTCTTTCCTACTTTGTCCTTTTACACACACACACTTGCACATGTGTGTACAATTGCCAAATTTTCTACAGTGCATATGATAATTTTGACAATTAGGAAAAAACATAGTAATTAAGTGTATGGTTATCTGGCACACAGTAGATATTCAATAAGTTTTGTTGAATGTAAAAATACATTTGAAAACATGAATTAGGAAATCAAGACTTGTCCCTTGATTCAAAAAAATCATAGATATAGCCTCAGGACATAACCCCATAAAGCAAGATTCATGCACAAATGTTTATTGGAGAGTTATAGCAGTAAATTGGAAGCAATCTAACAGGGTAATAATAAGAGGATTATAAAATAAATAGTATGTCCATGAGGAAATATTATGCAAGTCTTTAAGCTATATTTATAACAACTTTAAAGAACATGTGCAAATGCTTATGATATAATGTTTAATTTGTAAAACCAAGGGCCTGCTAAGTTATATTTTGGTACAAATATTTTCAGGGTAGTGAGACTATTAGAACGTGGTGGGTTGTTGTTTTTTTTGTCTCTTTTCCATATTTCAGAATTTGTCTCAAATATGAAGATGAATTGTTCTGTGATAGTGAGAAAAAGTTAAAAACTAGAAAAACATTTAAATGAAAGAAAATTGATTCATACACCAACTCAAAAATCAATGAAAATCTTATGTTATTATAATCTAAACTAAATCTATTTGATGATTTTAATATAATTCTATGAAAGTCACATAATTAAGCTTCTGTTATCCCTGTAGGTAATCTATTCTGAAGTATAATGATCAAAATATGTCAAATTTACTCTTAATTCTTTGGCTTCCATTTGGATCCTTTATGACCTAGTGACTTTATAGGAATATGTGTGCTTATATCACATTCTAACATATTTCTTTTACTAAATAATCTATCATCTCATCTTCTTTCCTTGATTATTTTATTCTCTGTTATCTCAAATTCCTTGAGTGCTAATTCTCCCATATATTGTCTCCTGACTCTCTCCTTTGTCAACAAAGTTCTGCCTGGTCAAAGCTATGGTTTTTCCAGTAGTCATGCATGGATGTGAGAGTTGGACTATAAAGAAAGCTGAGTGGCTAAGAACTGATGCTTTTGAACTGTGGTATTGGAGAAGACTCTTAAGAGTCGCTTGGACTGCAGAGATTCAACAAGTAAATCCTAAAGGAAATCAGTCCTGAATATTCACTGGAAGGACTGATGTTGAAGCTGAAACTCCAATACTTTGGCCACCTGATGTGAAGAGCTGACTCATTAGAAAAGACCCTGATGCTGGGAAAGATTGAAGGTGGGAAGAGAAGGGGATGACATCAACTTCATGTCAGAGAAAGGTAGATGGCATCACCGATTTGATGGACATGAATTTGAGTAAGCTCCGGGAGTTAATGGACAAGGAAGCCTGGCATGCTGCAGTCCATGGGGTTGCAAAGAGTCAGACATAACTGAGCGACTGAATTGAACTGACTGACTCTCCCTTACAGTGGATCATTTCCTCAGGTAGTCTGTAATTTTTAATTGTGAGCATGTCTTTAGCAGGTACATTGGTTCTTTAGATGTTCCACGTGCTTTGCATTATAAAAGTGCCTCAAAGAAAGATTTTGCGCTTGCTTCCGGTCTAGCTCTCAGAGATTCCATCCCACACATGATACATCTTCATACTGGTTTCTGGGCTTGGGATTCTCATACCTCATGGCCAATATCAATTCAGATCTTACATCTCTACTTGGGGTTTTAATTTCTCAGTGGAGACTCCTCTTTATGCACAAAGTGCCAAGGGCACTAGCTTCCTTGAGGCCACTGGTGTGTTGTGTCTAATACTCTCTTCACAGAGGGACCAGACGTCTAGGACTCTGCTCTGAATCAATGATCTTGGTTCCAGTTCCCCACCTGGTGTGAGCCCTCAATCATGACCTTTATTCCTATATGGTTGCTAAGACGCCAGCCCAGAGCCATTAAAACATATGTCTGGCCTCTGTGCCCCAGGGGCTTGGATGTCATCCCATACACATATTGCTCTAGTTTTGATTTCTATCTTCTGTTCTGATGCCTCAGCATTTCCTTTCAAGCCTATATGTATTTTAAATTTTTTGCATCTTATCCAGAAATCCTATGGTTTGTAAGAGTTCTGTGGGATTCTTGGAACTCTAAAGGGGGAAGAGTTGTCTCAGCTGGATCTCCCAGCTTTTCTGGACAAGATCATCTCAGATTATTAAATTAACACACCTGGTGCATCACCCTCATTTTGAGGAAAGTCACTAGAGATTCGTTATTAACAACAGTTCAGTTCAGTTCAGTTCAGTCACTCAGTCGTGTCCGACTCTTTGCAAACCCATGAAGCACAGCACGCCAGGCCTCCCTGTTCATCAACACTTCTCGGAGTTCACCCAGACTCACGTCCATCGAGTCCGTGATGCCATCCAACCATCTAATCCTCAGTCGTCCCCTTCTCCTCCTGCCCCCTAATCCCTCCCCGCATCAGAGTCTTTTCCAATGAGTCAACTCTTCGCATGAGGTGGCCAAAGTATTGGAGTTTCAGCTTTAGCATCATTCTTTGCAAAGAAATCCCAGGGTTGATCTCCTTCAGAATGGACTGGTTGGATCTCCTTGCAGTCCAAGGGACTCTCAAGAGTCTTCTCCAACACCACAGTTCAAAAGCATCGATTCTTTGGTGCTCAGCCTTCTTCACAGTCCAACTCTCACATCCATACATGACCACAGGAAAAACCATAGCCTTGACTAGATGGACCTTAGTCGGCAAAGTAATGTCTCTGCTTTTGAATATACTATCTAGGTTGGTCATAACTTTTCTTCCAAGGAGTAAGCATCTTCTAATTTCATGGCTGCAGTCACCATCTGCAGTGATTTTAGAGCCCAAAAAGAAAGTCTGACACTATTTCCACTGTTTCCTCATCTATTTCCCGTGAAGTGATGGGACTGAATGCTACAATCTTCATTTTCTGAATGTTGAGCTTTAAGCCAACTTTTTCACTCTCCTCTTTCACTTTCATCAAGAGGCCCTTTAGCTCCTCTTCACTTTCTGCCATAAGGGTGGTGTCATCTGCATATCTGAGGTTGTCGATATTTCTCCCGGCAATCTTCATTCCAGCTTGTGTTTCTTCCAGTCCAGCGTTTCTCATGATGTACTCTGCATATAAGTTAAATAAGCAGGGTGACAATATACAGCCTTGACGGACTCCTTTTCCTATTTGGAACCAGTCTGTTGTTTCATGTCCAGTTCTGTTGCTTCCTGGCCTGCATACAGATTTCTCAAGAGGCAGGTTAGGTGGTCTGGTATTCCCATCTCTTTCGGAATTTTCCACAGTTTATTGTGATCCACACAGACTGAAACCATACTCACAGAAAACTAGTCAATCTAATCACACTAGGACCACAACCTTGTCTAACTCAATGAAACCAAGCCATGCCTGTGGGGCAACAACAGTTAGAGCATCTCACTTTTGCAATTTTCACAGCTCTTCATGCATGATCACATGCCTTTCATTTCCTTAAATTCTTTCAGTTCAGTTCAGTCACTGAGCCATGTCTGACTCTTTGTGACCCCGTGGACTGCAGCATGTCAGGCTTCCTTGTCCATCACTGACTCCCAAAGCTTGCTCAGACTCATGTCCCTCGAGTTTAAATTCTTTAGTAGGTAGACATGCTCTAAGTATGTCACTTTTGTATGTTGAAGCAGGCAAAAAAGCTAAGAAATTACTCTGGACTGTATTCACCGTTCTCTTAGGCATCCTCTGAAGACACCCTCAGCACCAAATCATGGTTAAGGTAATTCTTTAAAACTAAACAATGACCAGAAGAAAACTAGACATACTTTTTGTGTCTTTCCCAAGATTTTTCTTATGATAAATTCCAAAGTGAAGTTTCATCCAAATTAAACATAATTGGTTAAGTATATGCTATAGTTGCTCAGTTACCATAATAGGGAAATGAGTTGCGCTTCTTCCCTCACCACAAGTCTAGTCCCGAGCTAAAGAGCCCCAAAGAGATAAATGAAAGCTACCGTAATGGGGCACCTCTCACCCACACCTCTTGTCTGTGGCTAGTGGCTACTAGCCACTCTCACTCCTGAGATTTCTGCCATTTGCACCCATGTTCTAGTTGTTGTTGATGAAAACTTTGAGAGGGCTGGATACAGATAAGCACAACCCAAGGGCAATCGACTAGTAGGTTCTGATTTTTAGCTACATCACGAAAATGAATGAAATGAAAGTCGCTCAGTCATGTCTGACTCTTTGCAACACGATGGACTATATACAGTCCATGGAATTCTCTAGGCCAGAATACTGGAGTTGGTAGCTGTTCCCTTCTCCAGGGAATCTTTCCAACCCAGGGATGGAACCCAGGTCTCCTGCATCGCAGGCAGATTCTTTACCAGCTGAGCCACAGGGGATCACTAAAATGTGATTTCCTTAATTGTATGATGCCTCAACAGAGAGTAATGGTAGGAATTATCTTTTTTAAAAAGATATAAAATTTGTTTCCTGTTGTATAAGACATCACCAAGATTTGTGTAAGCTCTTTTTGTCAAGTGTCATCTCATTGGCTTTAGGAGAGTCCTCTGAGAAAAGGAAAGAGAGTTATTATTCATCTCACAGCAGAAGCTGCCTGAAGACCTTCTGGTGCCCCCTGGGCAAACCTGGGGCATCTAGATTAGCATTGACCTGACACCTTCCTTGACTCAAGTTGCCCTTTGCAGCTATGATCTGGATTCAGCAGTTCTTTCTAAACTTTACTTCTCTCAGACCAGAATGAGGTTTCACCCTCTCATTCTGATTCCTCTGCGTCTCAGCTCCACAGCAGCTGAAATTCCCACACATATCACTGCCTTCTCACCATAAATCTTCCCCGTTACTCCTGAAATGAACCCACACGGGCTTTCACACGAGCCAACTGCACATTTATTATTTCGATGATATTGACCATTGGCTGCAATCTTCTCAGTCATAACAGACGAGCCAGGGTGATTCATGCAGGAATGGGAGGAATGACTGTGACAAATCTTTGGAAAGACAAACATTACATGGTACTTCATTTGTGATGGGAAAATATCCCAGCATATAAAAGGCATCTGACTTTGTTAGCTTGGCGAAGCTATAATGTAGCCACTAATATATATGGGATTTTTTTTCTCACAGTCTGATAACAGCTTTATTGCATGTGATTCTTTATCATTTATTGCTTACTATGACTGTAAAAAGGGGAAAGAGCATGCTATGACTTGACTGACTGACTTAGAGTCATGATTTGTTTGATCAAAAATGTGCCCTCTAACTATAGCACTTCAATTTATGGTTGCCATTGGTTTGACAACAAATGAAAAACATAATTAGAGAGCATTTAGGAAACTGAGCTGCTTCCTTCAATTAGAGCTTCTTATTTGGTCATTATTTTAGCCCCAAACTCTGCTTGAGTTTTTATTTTTGCCCTATAACTTTATAAAAATGATACAAATAAATCAGAAGGGCTAAGTAGGTAATGAAAGGTCTTCGCTGGTGGCTCAGGGGTAAAGCATTTGCCTGCCAATGCAGGAGATGCAGGTTCGATCCCTGGGTCAGGAAGATCCTCTGGAGAAGGAAATGGCAACCCACTCCAGTATTCTTGCCTGGGAAATCCTATGGACAGAGGAGGCTGGCGGGTTACAGTCCATGGAGTTGCAAAGAGTCGGACATGACTTAGCGACTAAACAACAGCAACCACAGATGAGGAAAAGACCATGAAGTCTCTTTACGTTGCTTCAGGCTGAAAAGGAGGGTCTGTCCAGGGCCACACATTTGTGTGTGAGAAGCAGGAAGACCACAGGGAGACAAAAGGCAAGAGGCTGTGGGCAACAAGTCTGTGGCACAAAGATGAAATACTAGCTTTCTTTAAAATCTTCCCCACTTTTTTTTTTTTTTTTAATCAAAGGATTGGTTTAAGAGACAATGACAGTTGTGAGAAAAGGTGGGAAATTTAGAGTTTGGCACTTATGGGTTCTTATTCAGAAATCTCGTAAAAATCCAGAGTAGACACATATAAAGAGATGAGAGGCATTCACAGAGACAGTAGTGTCAAGCCCATGAGATCAAGAAAAGGCTGAAGCAACGTTCCAGTATGTAGGACACGACAGAGGCGAGACAACTGCATGTAATACCTGACCCTGAAGTGGAGACTTGCTCTAAACCAGTTACCAGAACAACTGGCCAATTGAATGTGTACTTTGAATTATTAGAAGGTAGTAGTGTATCAAAGCTAAATTCTGGACTTGGGTTTTTAGTTTATGGTTAAGTGGGACAATGTTTAGGAAAGCACACATAGAAATATTCAGGCATCAGGTAGATAACTGACTCTCAAATGATTAAAGAAAGTAAAATTCTTTGAACTGTGCTTAAAACTTTTCTGTAATTGTTTCAAAATTTAAATCTATTTCAAAAATTCTAAAAATTAAAAGTACAATCAGAAAGGTCAATATCTGTGTTCATATCTGTCCATTGCAGCATGATTTATATCAGAAAACTAAAAACAATGAAAATGTGTAACAAATTATACATGATCTCAACTGTGTTTAAAAATATGGAAGAAATCATTATAAAGAAATCTGTGAAAGTGTTATGGTTGTGTATATCTATGTGGAAGAACTATGATTTTGTGTTTTCTGGAGGGGCATGTATTATCTACAGAGGAAATGTTATGGTTCACTAGGACTAGATGGTAGAATTTAATTATAAAGTAACAGAAGTGAGGAAAGGGATTAGATGGAATAGTATTAGGTAAATAGTAGAATTGAATCATACAGAGAAATTGCATATATATGTCTTTAGTTTCTGACAAGTCCACTGTGCATATTCAAATTATAGTTTTCGTATGACCTAGGCCTGAAATGAAAGCCAGCAACTTTATCTGTTGCCTGCAAGGAGATCCAACCAGTCCATTCTGAAGGAGCTCAACCCTGGGATTTCTTTGGAAGGAATGATGCTAAAGCTGAAACTTCAGTACTTTGGCCACCTCATGCGAAGAGTTGACTCACTGGAAAAGACTCTGATGCTGGGAGGGATTGGGGGCAGGAGGAGAAGGGGACGACAGAGGATGAGATGGCTGGATGGCATCACGAACTCGATGGAAGTGAGTCTGAGTGAACTCCGAGAGATGGTGATGAACCGGGAGGCCTGGCGTGCTGCGATTCATGGAGTCGCAAAGAGTCGGACACGACTGAGTGACTGAACTGAACTGAACTGAACAATAGAAACAGTGAAGGACTCCAGTCCTGTGGGAAGAATTGGCAGTGCTAGATTCATTAAGAAATGGTAAAGATTAAACTAATACTGAATATTACTGTATCCTGGGCAATTCGTGGACTTTTCCAGAATAATTTTCATTTGACATGCTGTGTAGGATGTAATGTTTGGTTAAAAGGTAACTCTAGCTTTGATTTTAGGTTAAGTTCATAGTATTTACTTTAATTCCTTCTTAGCTAAGTCTTAGCTAAATCATCTAATTTTTTTTTTTTTAATTGAGGTAGCTCAGACAGTAAAGATCCACCTGCAATGCGGAAGACCTGAGTTTGATCCCTGGGTTGGGAAGATCCTCTGGAGGAGGGCAACCCATTCCAGTATTCTTTCCTGGAGAATCCCCATGGACAGAACAGCCTGGTGGGCTACCATCCCCGGGGGTTGCAAAGAGTCAGACACAATTGAGCGACTAAGCACAGTGCAGCACATAATTCACAAAGCATAAAAATTTCATTTCAATGATCTGTTTTTAACATGGTACGGTTCAGTTCAGTTCAGTCGCTCAGTCGTGTCCGACTCTTTGAGACCCCATGAATCGCAGCACGCAAGGCCTCCTTGTCCATCACCAAATCCCAGAGTCCACCCAAATCCATGTCCATTGAGTCGGTGATGCCATCCAACCATCTCATCCTCTGTCATCCCCTTCTCCTCCTGCCCTCAATCATTCCTAGCATAAGGGTCTTTTCCAATGAGTCAGTTCTTCGCATCAGATGGCCAAAGTATTGGAGTTTCAGCTTCAACACTATTCCTTCCAAAGAACACCTAGGACTGATCTTTAGAATGGACTGGTTGGATCTCCTTGCAGTCCAAGGGACTCTGAAGAGTCTTTTCCAACACCACAGTTCAAAAGCATCAATTCTTCAGTGCTCAACTTTCTTTATAGTCCAACTCTCACATCCATACATGACCACTGGAAAAACCATAGCCTTGACTAGACAGACCTTTATTAGCAAAGTAATGTCTCTGCTTTTTAATATGCTGTCTAGGTTGGTCATAACCTTCCTTCCAAGGAGTAAGCGTCTTTTAATTTCATGGCTGCAGTCACCATCTGCAGTGATTTTGGAGCCCCCAGAAATAAAGTCAGCACTGTTTCCCCATCTATTTGCCATGAAGTGATGGGACCGGATGCCATGATCTTCGTTTTCTGAGTGTTGAATTTCAGCCAGCTTTTTCACTCTCCTCTTTCACTTTCATCAAGAGGCTCTTTAGTTGTTCTTCACTTTCTGCCATAAGGGTGGTGTCATCTGCATATCTGAGGTTATCAATATTTCTCCCAGCAATCTTGATTCCAGCTTGTGTTTCTTCCAGTCCAGCGTTTCTCATGATGTACTCTACACAGAAGTTAACATGGTACAGGACAGTGAAAAAGATTTTCCATTTTCAATAGTTCTACAGATTTGTTTAAAAGAAAAGGAAACTCACATTTAGCATTTGGAAAGAAAAGTGATTATATCAAATCACTGGGGCAAGGCCCTTCAGTAATGGCAATCAAGGTAGGGACCCATCTGAGCCTGGCTGCTGTAGCCAAAGTAGAAGTAAAGAGTTTCTTTAGAGGCATGAGGCATTCCCCCTGAAGAGACCAGGTAAAATAGTATGAAGACACATACAGACACACCTCCACATGGACATACTCCTTCCCCCCTGCCCCCACCCACCGCCACACCCGTTTGTCTTTCTCTCTTTTTAGTGAAACCTTTCTTTTCCCCTGGGTGCCTGCATTCGTGCTCAGTCATGCTGACTCTTTGGGACTGCATGGACTGCAGCCTGCCAGGCGCCTCTGCCCATGGCATTTTCCAGGCAGGAATACTGGAATGCGTTGCCAATTCATACTCCAGGGGATCTTCCCCAACCAGGAACTGAACCCATGTCTCCTGTGTCTCCTGCACTGGCACACAGATTCTTTACCACTGAGCCACCTGGGAAGCCCCCTTTCTTTTTCCCTACATATGGACAAATTCCCTTTCCCCATTCAGAATCCTTCTTGGGGCGAAGTTGTAGTTTACTATGTATGAGACTCTCATAGCATTTTCACAGCCTCTCCAAGCCTCACTTTCCTCCTGGTAAAATAACTATAAGAGTAGTTCCAGCTCTGTTAGGATGTTGTGAATATTTTTAAAGGATTCATGTGAAGTGCTTTACATGAATCCTTTAATGTTACTTCTCTTCTGTATTGGTTTTCTGTTGCTGTAACAAATAACCACAGAGTTAGTGGCCTAAAACAACACGCTTTGATAAAGGTTGCAGCTGTAAAGGTTAGGAGTCTGATGTGGGTCTCCCTGACCTAAGATCAAAGGTGTGGGCAGAGCTGTATTCTCTCTGACTCTGCTGTTAGCTGCTTCAGCTCAGTTCAGTTCAGTCAGTCGTGTCCAACTCTTTGCGAGTCCATGAATTGCAGGACGCCAGGCCTCCCTGTCCATCACCAGCTCCCGGAGTTCACTCAAACTCATGTCCATCGAGTCAGTGATGCCATCCAGCCATCTCATCCTCTGTCGTCCCCTTCTCCTCCTGCCCCCAAGCCCTCCCAGCATCAGAGTCTTTTCCAATGAGTCAACTCTTCACATGAGGTGGCCAAAGTACTAGAGTTTCAGGTTTAGCATCATTCCTTCCAAAGAACACCCAGGACTGATCTCCTTTAGAAAGGACTGGTTGGGTCTCCTTGCAGTCCAAGGGACTCTCAAGAGTCTTCTCCAACACCGCAGTTCAAAAGCATCAATTCTTTGGCACTCAGCTTTCTTCACAGTCCAACTCTCACATTGCTTCAGTCATGTCCAACTCTTTGTGACCCCATAGGCTGTAGCCCCCTAGGATCCTCTGACCATGGGATTCTCCAGGCAAGAATACTGGAGTGGGTTGCTATGCCCTCCTCCAGGGAGGCTGGAGGAGATCAGTTTCCTTGCATTTTCAACTTCTGAAGGTTGCCTGCCTTCCATGATTTGTGGCCACCTTCTTTCTATCCCTCCAAGTTCTGCTTCCATGATCAGATTTCCTTTTGACTCTCCTGCCTTCTTCTTCTGGATGAGGACCCTTGTGATCCCATTGTACCCACCCAGATAAGCCAGGATTATCTTCTCATCTCAATATCCATAACTTACACCTGTAGAGTCCCTTTGCCATGTAAAGTGACATATATGGTCATGGATGTCTTGGGGTCAGCATGGATTATTCTGCCTACCACACTTTCCCTTTCTGCCCATATTTTTTAACCCCCAGGTGTTCCTCAATCTGGCCTAAACCTCCCTTTCTTGCTTGAATTCTCTCAGGTCTCCTACTCATTCATTCTGCTTCCAGCTGTTAATTTCTCCTTCCCTTCCAATTCAAATCCTACCCATTCCACAAGTCCCAGGCAAATCGTAAGCCCTTTAGTAAAGCCTGTCCAGGCCAACAACTTATAAGGATAGCTTCCTAAACCCCATTGCATGTAGTAGCTGTATCGTTCATTTGGCAGATACTCTGCCTTCTTGTCCCATATTCATGGTACATATGAAAGTTGTTCAGTTGTGCCCGATTCTCTGTGACCCCATGGACTTTCCAGCCCACAGAATTCTCTAGGCCAAAATACTGGAGTGGGTAGCCTTTCCTTTTTCTAGGGGATCTTCACAACCCAGGGATTGAACCCAGGTCTCCCATATTGCAGGCAGATTTTTACCAGCTAAGCCACCAGGGAATCCCATCATGGCTCATAGGTGCTGTATATGCATCGAATAAGTAAATGAATCTCCACCACCAGACTTTAAGAAATTTAGTCTTTTTGTCTTTTTTTCCTAGCTTTATTGGGGTATAATTAACATATAATATTGTGTTAGTTTAAAGTATACAATATGATGATATGATATACCTATATATTGGAAAATGATTACCATAATAAGTTTAATTAACACATTGATTGCCTAACCTCATTACCATTTTTTGGTATGGAAACATTTAAGATCAACTCTGTTAACAATTTTCAAGTACACAATACAGTTTTGTTAACTGGGGACATAAGAAACCCAGAACTTATTCATGTATGACTGGAAGTTTGTATTCTTTGGCCAACATCTCCCCATTTCCCCGCCCCAACCCCTGGCAACCACCAACCTACTTATAGAACCATGTCTTATGCTACTTTCTAATTCAACACTCCAGGGTGGTTGAGGGGGAGATACATGGCAATGATGAAAAGATAAATCATGTCCAGGAGCTCCAGGGAGGGAATATTTCCAGAGTCCCATCTGTTTCCTTAATTTAGAGCAATACCAGCTTACCTCCTACAAAAACATCTAGGGCAGGGAGTCTTTATTCTCTTTGAGCTAGTGTCTATGACAACCTTTAGTAACAATTTTTCCTAAACTCTTCCTGCCCAACTTCTCATGCTCTCTTAATATGGTACCCATGTGTACGGCCAATAGAAGCTCTTACAGAAGCACAACGTCACTGCTGAGCAGTGCTCCAGAGGCCACCATTGCCTGTGCAGGGTAGGGCAGAAGTGAGACATGGGAAGACTCAAACCCTCTCATTCTGCCTGAGGATGACATTCTTAAGAATCTGTGACCTCCTTAATTTGCATATCACTAGTATATTATTTATTGGCTGATAGTTTTCATTGTTTAAAGAGTTTTGGAGAGGAGGCATTTGTTATTCTATTTCACCCCCAAAGATAGATATCACTACTTCATGTGTAACTTTGTCTTTCCAGTTTATGATGACCACTTTCTATAAGTAAATAGCTTTATTTTTCTACTACTAATATTTTGAAAAAAATATCTTTAACAGAACTTTCTTCGTCAGCTCATAGCATTTATTGAGCAGTTTCCTCAGTCAAGGAAAAGGGAAAAGAAAATTTGGTCTCTTTTGTCCTTATGGTTCTAACTACCAGCCTAAAGTTCATATGAAAATACACATCACACAATGCCATTTGTTGAGACAAAAATTTGTCTCACATTTTTGAGAGATGAGTTGAAAACTTTTTATATAATTCAGCAAACGATTAATACATGAACACTTTGCTGGGTTTTTGAGAAACAAATAGATGAACAAAAAACAGTTCTGGTCATCATGCTTATCAGGCATGACCATAAAGAGCTGCCCATGAACTATTTCAGGCATCCATTCCTGCTCACCACTCGTGATAGATTGGGCACTAGACCAAGAAAAATTAAACCCTAGATGTTAAAAAAAAAAAAAAAAAAAGAGTTCCTTTCAACTTACTGGGCAAACAACCAAGACTACAGACCTTTCGGGTTTCAGAAAACATTACAGAGAATCTTTACTGATGGTAAATTTACTCTTCCAGCAATATACAACTTTTTCTGCATCCGTAGTTATTGTGCCATTTCTGTGACTGTATTTCACAGTTGGGCACAGATGGGGAGTTTCACTTGTATTCAACTGTAGAAGATTAATTTGTAATTTTCCCCCCTCCCTTTGGGGAAAAAATCAGGAAGGAACTTAAATACAAGGCTTTTCCTCCTATTTTACATTCAAACATGTCTTGCAGGAAATGAACAAATAGTGATTCTCAAATATAACATTGTGCTTCTATGTGCTGCAGTACAAAAAGAGCTTTACTGGAATTTTGTGTGTTCCGGAAGTTGAGATTTTTAAGGACAAATGTGGGACTTGCATTTTTTTACTTCCTGTAGAATATAAATGCCAAATTCCTTAGCCTAACACTCAAGATCTCCAAAAGCTCATCCCAGCTCACTTCCAGTCTTATCTAGGTCCATCCTGATTCTATGAACCCAGAAACATCTTGTGAGGTATGCTAAAGATTTTTACCTCCAAACTGTTTTTTCCTCTGGATTATCCTTTTATCTTTCTTTCCCCTCACCCCCAATCCCACTATCAAATTATTTATTCTTCAGGGTACATCTTCAGAGAAAAGGCATCCATAAAGCAACCCATACATCATCTCCAAGTTAGAATTTCCTCCTTTCTTGGGTTTTCATGATTTTGCATGACTAAAGATTACAGCTTTTGTAATGAGGAATAAAAACTAAAAACTACTTAACAGCTTATCAAAGAAAACTTGAACATAGTTGCTGTTTTTTTAAAGGGCAAGAAATTCTTTCAGAACCAAAGAGTTACATTCATACTTTTAAATGCTCTCCCTAATAGGCAAAAAGAATAGAAATGCCAACCAACATAGGAAGCAGTAACAAGATAGAGTTGCCCTAGGGGTCAAACGTTACTATTTTTAAAAATAATGGAAAGGTGGGGAGAAAGCAATTAAAAGCTAAAATAAAAAAAAACTGAATGTGACCTACAAGAAGAAAGTCAACAACATTTTAATTGGAGATTTAAAAATGATAAATGAATACATGCATACTCCTGCAAAATTTCTTCAATTAATGTGTGGGTTTAATGCAAATACTAATAAAAATTCCAATGTGATTTTTTTTTAATTAAAAAAGGAAGTGAAGTTTATTGGGAAAAACTAGACAGACATGATTTAAAACATATTTTGGAAAAAGAATAATGCAGTGACATTCGTTCTGCCTGATACCAAAACATATAAAAGCGAGACTAAAGTAGAATGCTGCTGGAAGATGACTAGAGAAGTAACTTAACAGAACAGAACAGATAGCCTAGAAATAAATCTTGTTATATGTAATACACTAGGAAATGATAAAGAGAAAAGAAAGGAATTTTCAATAACTGGTGTTGAAGATTTTAGCTCTTTAAGAAGAATTTTCTGGTTCCACACTTCAGAATAAAATGTGTTCTAAGTAGAACTTTAAAACTAATGATTAAAATAGTAAAGTCTTCAGACAAAGTAGAAGAGGTGAATATTTTTTAATGTCTGGAGGAGAGAATTCTTTAAGGTTAGAAGTAGGAAGAGGAAGCAAAGAGGAATGAAGTAATATTTGATCACATAAGTCCCAAAGGTTTGCATATTAAATATAAACAAGTAACTGATTGATGTCTGGTCAGTTGGTGAAGCAGATTCAGGCTCTGATAAAATGCTCCCTTCCACCTTTAGTGCCTACATCTGTTTCAAACGCATAGTAATAATAAATAGGATATTGCAAGGAAAAATCAAAATGATATAACTGAGTTCAAGAAAGGAGACCAAATAATAATAATAAAGAAAGGAGACAAAAGCAAAAATAAACAAGTGGGACCTAATTAAACTTTTTGCACCACAAAGAAAGCTGTCAACAAAATAAAAAGAGAACCTACTGAATGGGAGAAAACATTTGCAAACGATATGACTAATAAGGAGTTAATATCCAAAATATATAAACAGCTCTTACAACTCAGTATCCAAAAAAACAAACAACCCAATTTTTAAAATGGGCAGAAAACCTGAGTAGACATTTTCCCAAAGACATACAGATTGTTAATAGGCACATGAAAAGCTACTCAACATTCCTAATCATCAGAGAAATGCAAATCAAAACCATGGTTAGATATACCTGACATTTGTCAGAAAGGTTATCATCAAAAAGAACATAAATAAAAAAATTTTGGCAAAGATCTGAAGAAAAGGGAACTCTTGTACATTTCTTGGGGAGAATATAATTAGTGCAGCTACCATGGAAAAGAGTATGGAGATTCCTTAAAAAACTAAAAATAGAGCTACCATATGACTGAGCAATTCCACTCTTGGGTATGTATCTGAAAAAACAAAAACACCAATTCAAAAGATACAGGCATCCTAGTGTTCATAGAAACATTATTTACAATCGCCAAGACATGGAAGCAACCTGTCTACCAACAGATGACTGAATAAAGAAAATGTGGTATATATAAACAATGGAATACTACTCAGCCATAAAGAAGAATGAAATTTTGCCTTTTGCAAAAAGGGATGGGCCTGGAGGGTATTATGCTTAGTGAAATAAGTCAGATAGATAAAAACAAATAGTATATGTCACTACTGATATGTGGAATCTAAATAAAACAAACAAATGTAGCCAAACAGAAAAACTTTCAGTTATAAAGAACAAACTATTGGTCATTAGTGGGGAGAGGGAAAGGGTTTGTAGTAAGAAAAATGTAGGAGATTAAGATATATAATTACTATGTATAAAATAAGTAAGATACAAAGATATAGTATACAGCACAGGGAGTATTACATAAAAACTTAAATGGAATATAATATATAAAAATTCTGAATCACTATATTGTATACCTTTTTTTTCTTGGGCTCTAAAATCACTCCAGATTGTAACTGCAGACATGAAATTAAAAGATGCTCATTGGAAGAAAAGCTATAACAAACCTAGGCAGTGTGTTAAAAAGCAGAGACATCATTTTGCTAACAAAGGTCTGTATAGTCAAATCTATAGCTTTTTAGTAGTCAAGTACGAGTTAGTGAGAGTTGGACCATAAAGAAGGCTGAGCACCAAAGAATTGATGCTTTTAAATTGTGGTGTTGGAGAAGACTCTTGAGAGTCTCTTGGACTGCAAGGAGTTCAAACCAGTCAAACCTGAAGGAAATCAACCCTGAATATTCATTGGAAGGACTGATGCTGAAGCTGAAGCTCCAATATTTTGGCCAAAGGTAGGGGGACAAGGAGACAACAGAGAATGAAATGGTTGGATGGCATCACCAACTCAATGGTCATGAGTTTGAGCAAACTCTGGGAGATGGTGATGGACAGGAAAGCCTGGCATGCTGCAGTCCATGGGGTCACAAAGAGTTGGGCACAGCTTAGCGACTGAACAATTATATATTGTAACTATACCTCAATGAACAAATTTAAAAAACATAAATATAAATACCACCATGGAACTGAGGCAAACAAAACCCGCCACAGTGGAAAAGAGCAGAATTTCAGCTGTATGCCTTCCCGTCTTCCATTCCCATATCCAAGGCTGCAGCTCGCACAGATGCAGCCTCATACAGAGAACACTGAGGACAAAGATTAGGGCTGAGACTCCCTCTAGTCATATGAAACTGAACAGAAAAGTTGGCTTACCCATACCTTAGAGGTGTGGGTTCATAGGAAGCTGCAGACGTTGGGAAGTAGGAATTCAAAGACACAACCTGAGGCGTGAAAGAATTTGTAATATGTACAATGTCTCCTATCCTGGTACTAACCAGATTTGACCCTACTTAGCCTCCAAGATCAGAGGAGATCAGGGGCGTTCAGGGTCGCAAGGCACGCTGGGATCTCCAGTTCAGAACTGGGTATGTAGTAGAAGTTTGATGTTCCTGACTTACTTTGATACTGTAGGTTTCATTCTATAGCCATACCATCTAAAACAAAACCATATGAAATCTGAAAGAAAAAGAGGATGGGAAAGTGTGGTATATGCCAAAAACAATGTTGTCATATAGGAAGGAGTGAACTTGGAGGGAAAGGGAAAGAGAAGAAATAAATAAAAGACTAAAAACCTTTCTACTAAAAATGAGTTATAGTGTTTTCATGTCAGTAGACCAGGTTGAGGCCTTGACTTAGAGGGAAGTCAGCTTTGAGGTGACAGCCAGGTTCACTTCTGAGCAGGGAGGGGAAAGGGGAGACAAAACTCACTCACATGGAAAACAGGGTATCTTTAAAGTCATATTGTGCCATTGTAGATGACAGTAACTACAGCCTCCCTTGGGGTGAAATGTGAATGCTGAATGGCTCCAATAATTTAGGAAAAAGCAGCAAATCAAAGGATCCTAAAAGGATGTTAATTACTGGAAGAGTACAGAATCTTTTAGAACAGACGCCGTTTTGAAAAGATAGCAATCCTAGTCCTGAAGGGATAAATTTAATACTGAGACCACACAGAAAAGTAAGATTGCAAAGGAGATATAAAAACTTTAAATATGGATTTTCCATAGAAAGCATCTTCTTCAAAGAAAATATTTTAGAATATGTTGGCCTATTTTACAAACGCATTCCTGCCATTTCCTTCTCCAATGCATGCAAATGAAAAGTGAAAGTGAAGTCGCTCAGTTGTGTCCCGCGACCCCGTGGGCTGCAGCCTACCAGGCTCCCTCCGTCCACGGGATTTTCCAGGCAAGAGTACTGGAATGGGGTGCCATCGCCTTCTCCTAGACATCCCAAAGTTCTCCCTAAAGAGAGACAGCATCTCCAAGACAAGAAATAGGATTTTGCAAGCTTTTGAAAAAACACGTCTATGAATTGAACATTTGATTTGTCTCAATGGTTGAAATAGGTTCCAGTTCTACAAAGGTGGATTTGGTCCTCCTACAGAATAAAGCACTTTTCGATTATTAAAGGATTTGCCAATGTAGTTACAATTAGAAAAGAACATGTCTACTTGCTGGATTTATCCTTCTTCTCTCTCTTTATTCATCTTTCCTGTCTTCCTTGAATTACAGATTCCCATGTCCATAAGGGCTAGGCAAATTGTGTAAATAAACACAAGTTATGGATGTGAGTGTGGGAAGTCTGGGGGCAATGGTGGGCTGGAGAACACAGGCTCCACAGGAATGGGCAAAGTTACTGGCCAGCAAGAGCCAGCAGGCACCGGGCAGGAATGCAGGCCCAGCGCTAAGAGACAGTCCCATTTTTGCAATAAGCCAGAATTATAGATATTCATATGAAATCCATCAGGTTTTGAAATAACTACAGTTGATTCAAACATTTGCTTAGATTGGGCAGGCCAACTTTGGCCTTTTTGGCCACTTTGCGGTCTCTGATTTAACCTATTTAAGGCTAACGGTCTCATCTACCTCACAGGACTGTTATTGATAGATTTCTTTTTTTAAATAACAAAAGCTATACTCATTGAGCCTTTACTTTTTGCTAGTCAATACTTGAAGTGCTTTACAAGTATTAATTCATTTTTACCTTATGTCAACTCCATGATGAAAGGAACTTATAACCTCATTTTGTAGATGAGAAACAGAGGTACATAAAAAACAGATGAGATGATGTACAATTAGCATGCTAGTAACTCTTTATGTGCTACCAGAACACAGGCAGTATTATAATTATTAATGAAGGATGGGACTTTCCTGGCTTCCCTGGTGGCTCAGAGGTTAAAGTGTCTGCCTCCGATGCTGGAGACCAGGGTTCGATCCCTAGGTCGGGAAGATACCCTGGAGAAGGAAATGGTAACCCACTCCAGTATTCTTGCCTAGAGAATGTCATGGACAGAGAAGCCTGGTAGGCTACAGTCCATGGGGTCACAAAGAGTCGGACACGACTTCACTTTCACTTTCACAGTATCTTAAGACTCCATGCTCACAATGCAGGGATGTGGATTCGAGCCCTGGTCAGGGAACTCGATCCTGCAAGCCACAATGAAGATCAAAGATTCTGAGTGCTCCAACTAAGGCCCAAGGCAGCAAAATAAATTTTCAAAAAAATTATAATGGTGGAATAAGGGGACTCTTTTGAAACTGGAAGGAAAAGTTGCACAACAGTCTTCTGAAGAGCTGGGAGTCTAGATGTGTTCTAGTTATTTTGCTCTGTAACAAATCATCTCAAAACTTATTGGATCAAAACAATAATTGACTGTCATTTCTCATGGTTTGGGGGTTGGTGAGTTCATCTGGGCAGCTCTTACTGCGGCCACTCATTCAGCTGTAGTCAGATGGCTTCTGAGGCTGGGGTCACATGAAGGGGTCTTCATTCACACATTAGGCACTTGGGCCAGGATGGCTGGAACCACTGGGAGCTGGCTGGGCACGGGTTTCTTCGCAGGACCTCTCAATGTGGCTAGCTTTGGCTTCCTTACATCATGGTGGACTCAGCATGCCTCGGAGCTCCAAGAACAAATCTGCTAAGGGAAAAAAAAAGTGGAAGAGGTCTATGAGAGCTAGGCACTGAAACTGGCAGTCACTTTCACTTATTCTTGGTCAGAGCAGTCACAGAACCCACCCAGACTGACGGGGGGTGGGTCATAGGCTCCACCTCTTAGTGGGAGAAGTGACCGAGAATGCATAGCCATCTTTAATCTGCCAAAGGATGGCTGACCAAATGGATAATCTCCATTATCCTAGCTGACAGGCTATCGCCGGAGTGAATCACTGTTAATTTTTGTCCTTGTTTTGCCTGAGTTCCATCTCCATGACAGCGAGATTGTCTAGGCCAAGGGGACATGCAACAGGGGAGTTTCAGTTCCCCAAAGAAAAATCATGTAGTCCTCACTACAAAAACACGATGGATGGATGCTATAGAGGGAAAAAGCAATGTCTGCTTCAGACTCTTATTATTTGATTTAAATCTATTTTGATCAACATGAGAATCTTCACATAAACCCTTGCCCCTCCTTCCATGCCCTTCATACTCAGACACTGTCTGTGTCCCTCATTTTATTCAAATAACAGATATTCACCAGTGGCAATGCTAGACAGGCCTAGGCTAGGCTCTGTGTGGGGGATCAAAGAAGAATCGGCACTAGAGCTTGTCCACCGGTCATTCACTCTTGAGTAGGGGGAAACCCAGGAACAACAGTAACATCAGAGAGGAGAAAGGAGGTGCCATAAGAAGCACAAAGTGCTCTGGAAGTTTAGAGGAAAGGGAGATTTCTCCCAGCTGTACCCTAATCACATACTGCCTCGCATCTCCGCTATTGTTGTCATGTCTGGTTACTGATTCCTGTGTTGTTGAACAACAGCGAACCAGTCACACTGAATAATTCACAGGGCCACTCCTTCCTCTGCCTCCGGACCATCAGCTCATCCGAGGCAGGGCTGGAGAACTCTGATAGGCATATTGCGGGGGCTCGTGTCTATAGACTGAAGAAGGCCACTCCAGCAGAAGAGAACATCAATAAGATGCTATCTGAATATGCAATATATGCTCATAAGTATAGGCCCTTATCAGCTTCCTCATAGTTCTTCAATACATTAAATAGGAGATTAAAGGGCACCTTACCTTGCCCTCTCCACTCCCCCACCCCCTCCCACCCCCTGGAATGATATATCTTTCTAATGGCGCCTCCTGCTTCCAATGACTGACATCTCACTTGGGTGTGTCCTCCACTGCAGCTATGGAGAGATGTCAAATAAAGGTGATTGACTGTCATCGTAAAACACACTTTGGTGATGGCTGTACAAGGACTTTTACTCATAGCGATCTCAGATTTCTCCATGGAAAGTTCTTTTGTGTGTGTTCCATTAGAGTGTCGCCTTTTGGCATCCCTTCCAATCTTTCTGAAAAACATACTATATTTTCTTTTTTGTTTCTTATTTTTAAATGACAGATGGTTAGGAAATATCTCCTTCTCTCATATAATTATTTTCCTCAGTTTTTCTCCATTAAACAGCAATTACCCTCATGCATAATCTTTCTAAGTAGTTATTTTCTAGCTCCCAAAGAGAATAATCACACTGAAGGCATTCATCTTACGTACTTCATGGTTTTTCTCAGCAGGAAACTTCTAGTGAATATAATATGTACCACAGTAACTAACATAGACACTTAAACATGCTTGGTAGTTAATTTTTTTTGAGTGGGACCAAATTTACAGATAAAACATTCATCGGTTTCACAAAGGGTGGTTTTCCTGGATTCCCTCCAAAAATACCTTCAAAGAAAATTAGATATGTGACTACTGTACTTCAGATATTTTCCAAGGGAGAGATGGAGTGAAAAAAATTGTTTCCTCTGGCTTAAATTACCTCATTTTTGTACTGTGCTAAGCACTTTACAAAAGATGCAAATTGTCTGCCTTGTGGAGAAGTAAAACCCCTCCAGGATTTATTTCTTGATGCCAGCAATATTGAAAAACAATTTAATTCACATTATAAAAAAAAAAAACCCTTAGATAGATTTAACAATTAAATATATAAATCAAGTCACAGCTAAGTAGTGGAAAGCAGAAATAAGCAGTTATGACATCTTTAGAAGAATTATAATTTATCCAAGCTAGGAAACAGTAAGTGAAATACCAAAGGACAAAAACAAGAGATTTGATGTTTTGTAAATTGTAACATTAAAGATGATTTTAATAGGCAACATTATTTTACCAAAGATAATTCATGATTAATTTAGAAGAAATTATTCTTGGCTTTTGGCATTCAGTGATGGTCACATTTCATAAGAAATCCCCAAAGCCAATGACATAGAGAACCATGTTATTTTGAGTCAAAATCTGAATAATGCTGAGACCATGGTATGCCTGACAGAGTCCCTCACGTACAAGTATCCTATATGACCCCCAGCACCTGAATTTCAAGGAGGCCTTGTTCTTTTTACCAGGTTATTGTGACATACTTCTCTCCAGAAGCCACATGTTAATATATTAATAATTGTACAAGGAAAACATTCACTGCAATAGTTTTTCTCAAATGTGGGGATTCAGAAAGGTTTCATTCTGGAGAATGATATCACTGCTGGGAAATTCTATCGAATGGTGATAACAAAAGATCAGTGGACAGTTGCTGAATCTCTAGAGATATTAGCTGAATCAGGACTCACATTGGCTTTAGAAAAATTGCAACTTTGAATGACAGTATACAAGGGAATCAATACAAGGGATCAATTTTTAACAATCACTGATTAAAGAAAGGAAAAAGAAAGAAAAAAGAAAAATACCCATGCACACACACTAAAGATTCTTGTCTGCATCATACAGAACAAGAATCACAAGAGGTTAATGTGATTTCTAACAAGGAGACCTCTTGAATTAAATGATCTCTCCTGGCAGTATTAACAGCAGGCCTAGCTGGACAAGTCCCAAGTTTATATACCTCAGGAATGACAACAGCAGTTCCCAGCCACACCTGCATTCCTGCGTGCTGTTATATCTCCTTCCTGTTTCTCTCTGAGCTGGTCACACTATCTATCATTAACCCAGATCTGGACCACGGGCTTCCCAGGTGGTGCTAGGGGTAAAGAATCTACCTGCCAATCAAGACCTTGGTTCCATTCCTGGGTCGGGAAGATCCCCTGGAGGAGGAAATGGCAACCCACTCCAGCATTCTCGACTGGGAAATTCCATGGATAGAGGAGCCTGGTGGGCTCCTCCCTGCCATGGAGTTGAGAAAGAGTCAGACACAACTGAGCACAAAGCACAGTAGCATAACTGGACCATGGCAAGCCTTCCAACTAGTCCCTCCGGCTCCAGCCCATTTCATGGCCAATCCATCAGGCACATTCCCAAGAGGCTGCTGTCTAAAATGCAAGTGTAGCTTTGTCCCTCCCAGCTTTAATATACTTCAGGGAATGGCCCATCACCTTCGGGAGACTTCCCAATTCTTTCTTTCTTATTCTGGTAAAAAAAAAGCAACATGAAGTTTACTACTGTAACCATTTTTAAGTATACCGTACATTCGTGTTAATTAACTATAAGCACACTGTTGTGCTGAACAGATCTCTTGAGCTTCTTCATCTTGCAGAACTGAAATTCTATACCCACTGAACAACTCCCCATTTCCCCTCTCCTAGTTCTTGATAATCATTCTTCTGCTTCCTGTCTCTCTGAGTTTAAGAACTTTAGAGGCTTCATAGAGCATCTGTCCTCTTGTGACTGGCTTATTTCACTGAGCACAATATCCTCAAGGTTCATCCACACTGTGGCAGGCAACAGATTTCCCTTCTGAGACTGAATATTAATATTCCACTCTACATGAAGATCACCACATTTTATTCAGCCATTCATCCATTGATGGACCTTTGGGTTGTTGCCATGTCTTGGCTATTGTGAATAATGCTACTTTGAGTAAAAGTAGACAAACACCTCTCTCTTCAAGATCTTGCTTTCAATCCTTTTGGATACATACCAAGAAATGGGATTATTGGATCACATGATAATTCTACTTTTGAGGAACTTTCATACCATTTTCTATAGTGGCTACGCTATTTTACATTCCCACCAACAGTGCACAAGTGTTCTAATTTTTTTCCATATCTTCACCAGTACTTATTACATTAGTCCCCTCTTATCTGTGGTTTCACTTTCCATGGTTTCAGTTAGCCATGGTTCAAAAATATTATGTGGAAAAATTCCAGAAAGAAACAATTCATGAGTTTTAAACTGTGGGCCATTCTGAGCAGCATGATGAAATCGTGAGCCACCCCACTCCAACCCACACAGGACGTGAATCATCCCTTTGTCTAGCGGATCTGCCCTGTAGTCAGCCACTTAGCAGCCGTCTTGATTATCAGCTCAAGTGCCATGATATCTCAGTGCTTGTGTTCAAGTAACCCTTATTTTACTTAATAACGGTCCCAATGAGGCTGGAAGAGACTACTATATTGTTATTATTTTACAGCGGTCAGCCCCTTGTGATTAGTGAACTGGAACATCTTTTCAGTTTGCACATCTTTTTTCTTTTTTGAGACATGTTAGTGAAGTCCGTTTTTTAAAAATCTGGGGTCTTTTTGCTGTTGTTGTTTTGTTTTTCTATTGTGGAGTTCCTGTCCCTAATTCTTAAGCATGGTCTGCACCCTTCCTGATCTGATTTGCACATCAGCCCCATTTCCGTCCTCTCCTTACCTCCTACACTTCTCTTTGGCAGGCTCAGTTCTTAGAAGTTCTCTACTAGAGGAGCTGGGCTATTGATGCTGCAAGTGTAGCCCCTGCCAGGGTGCTCCCCTCCCTACTCCAAAAACATCTTGACCAAAAAAAAAAAAATCTTGACCGCTGGAGAAAATTCTACTTCTGTTATAAAGAACAATTACCTCGGGGGATTACCTCTGAGAGGCCTTCTCTCACCATGTCCTGTAGCCCATCCACTATCTGTTGCAAAGAGAATCAAGTTCACCCTCTTCTGGACCATCGATTGACCCTGTGTTCAGAGCTGATCACGTGGGCTTGTGATTTTTATGAGTATCTGACTCCCCTATGGAAGAAGGCAATGGCACCCCACTCCAGTACTCTTGCCTGGAAAATCCCATGGACGGAGGAGCCTGGTAGGCTGTAGTGCATGAGGTCGCAGAGTCAGACACGACTGAGCGACTTCACTTTCACTTTTCACTTTCATGCCTTGGAGAAGGTAATGGCAACCCACTCCAGTGTTCTTGCCTGGAGAATCCCAGGATGGGGGAGCCTGGTGGGCTGCCGTCTATGGGGTCACACAGAGTCGGACACACTGAAGCGACTTAGCAGCAGCAGTGGTTGTCTCCTGCATCTCCTGCATTGGCAGGTGGATTGTTTACTACTGAGCCACCTGGGATGATATAATCATGCTCTGTAAAGAATTTTTTTTTCCATTTGATTTTAAGGGTTTTTTTTAAATATGAAATCAATACAAGCTCAGGAAAATTAAAAATTAAATAAAATTAAAAATAATCCATAATTCATATTCTAGTAATCCTAACATATCGATAAACATGGTTTTAGACTTAGTTCATTTGTACCCCATTTTAGGCCTTAGAAAACAGATTAATTTATTCAGTGAATGGTTGTATATTTGTACATAAGCACACAAATATGTATAGAATTAGTTTATATTATATTCTTTATAAAATACGATATTCTTGCTGAATACTATGAATAACTTATTTCCTTAAAAATCTTTATAAATATTCTTTAATATGGAAAGGATTTTCACCATAATCATAAAGATAATACTTTTTCACCGAGGAAACATTTTTTAAAAATAGGTAACTCCAAAGTAAAACTACCTATTATCACCAAAAGAAAGTCTCCATTAAGACTTCAGGTTGTGGTTTTTTTTTTTTTTTTTTTTTTTGAGGGGAGAATATCTTTTTGCTATTTATGAATGTTTGTTTTAACAGAAACAAATGGAATAGATATTTTGAACCCTTGATATATTTTTGCCAAATTACTTTCCAGAAAATTTGTTTTTATTAAAATGAGCAGCATTGGTGAATGAAACTATTCATCTCACAATATCTTTTCCAACTTCAAATATCTTTTAAATTTGGGGGTTAATTTTATAGTGGGGAAAAATGGTTATGAATGTGAACTTTAAAAATACTGATGGTTATGAAAATAATTGCTATAATTGTCTCATTTTATGATGCAAAACAGATTAGGTATGTACAACTAAACATACTTGAGAGCTCTGTACAACTAAACTCTCGTTTACATCATACCTGTTTAGACTGTTTTAAACCAAGATAACATTGGCTTTAAAACTGTTTTGAAAGCTGCATTTTATTAAATGAGAATGAAAGAATAAGAAAGTACCTGGCAAGGCAGGTAAAACAGCCTCAAATAAGACTTCTGTGGAAGAGACAAAGGCAGCATCTCTCTGTAACCTGTTTGTCTCTTTCTTTCTTTCCTACCTTATTCCCAAAAGGGTAGACAACTAATACACTGATATACACCGCACAATTCAAACAGTCAGATCCTATCTGCAATCAGAATTTTTTAAATGTTCTACTTGGGTATATTTTAAAGTCACTGTTGTATTTGAAGGGCTGTACATCAAAGCCACAATTCACAGAACACTAGAGTCAGAAACCTAAGTGCTTTCAGAAGAAGTTTAATTTCTAGTCCACTTCCTAAGCCTCCCCAATGCTGTTGTATGTGCCCCTCTTGTCTCTTTGCCCCTGAATTTTTAAAAACAAATATTTATGCCCATTAAATGTTCAACAGATCCCTGGGTCAGGAAGACCCCTGGAGAAGGAAATGGCAACCTGCTCCAGTATTCTTGCCGGAGAAATCCCATGGACAGAGGAGCCTGGCAAGCTACCGTCCACAGAGTTGCAGAGTCAGAAGTGACTTCCACAGCGACAACAATAAATTAAACGCCATCGCTGACCTTAATATTGTGACTGCGTCATCGGTCAAAGGGGAAGGGAAATCATATTTTCGGAATGTGCGGTGTTTGGTGTCAGCATTCAGAGTTCACAGCCCCAGGAAGGTCCTCTGTGGTACCTGAGAGAAGGCACGCCTGCCATGTGCTGTCTGTGTGTAAGGCTACTCTCTGCATCTCTAGATAACTATGTGAGATAATCCTGGGAGAAGGAGCAAGAGTGAGGTGTAAATGTTTGGGTTGTACTTCGTAAACACTAAGATACATGGGCACAAAGGCAAAATGTTGGACTCTGTTACAGCCTGTGAATGCAATACGATGCTGTTCTTAGTGTTACTATCTGAAGAGATGAAATCCCTCCATACAGAATGTATTGTCTGGTCTGTGACTGTTATTCATCAGGGATTAATGCTCTCATTGTTCTGGGGCCCTTGTGTTAAAAACGCATGCTAATCGTGGTAATGGAAGCATAGGATTCAAACTCCCAACGTTCAAGGCCTTAATGTTGACCTAAACAACCTTTCAATCTTGATTGCTCTCCTATGCAAAGCCTTGTTCCAGGAAAACTAGTTTCTCAACATTCTCTCCCCCACCTCCACGCTGTGTTATTGCCAGTCACTCCATCTGGAACACCCCTCTTACCAACACGGTCTGGCAGTTCTGTCTGTTCATCAGGAATCATCTTCTCAAAGTCACCTCCACAATAGCTCGCTTGTTGACCTTTCTCTCTACTCTGAGGAAGGTTCTAGAGACCTTTGGTTCATTCTCTTCCCTCCTGAGTATGAACGTGTTGCAGGAAGTGGCTACTTAGCCAGTGACCACATTGGTCAGTATTGCACAGCCAGGTGTGCCTGAACGACTTGTTCTTGCTAGTTGAATACAAGTGGAAGGGACAGGTGTCACTTCTGGGCTGGGTGTTTTAAGAAATACGTCTGCATGAAAAGATGTTCAACATCGCTAACTATTAGAGAAATGCAAATCAAAGCTACCATCTCACACCAGTCAGAATGGCCATCGTTTAAAAATCTACAAATGACAAATGCTAGAGAGAGTGGAGGAAAGGGAATCTCCCTACGCTACTGGTGGGAATGTAAGCTGCTACAGTCACTGTGGGAAACAACATGGTGGGAGGGGCCTAGGAAAATTAAAAACGG
The DNA here is from genome assembly GCA_917880005.1 of Nanger dama. Lineage (NCBI taxonomy): Eukaryota > Metazoa > Chordata > Mammalia > Artiodactyla > Bovidae > Nanger > Nanger dama. Next base: position 40,735,267 of record CAKJTW010000004.1, read on the forward strand.
AGCCACCGGGTGATTCAGCAATCCCACTCTTGGGGATATGTCTGGACAAAACTATAATTCAAAATGATATATGGGGTGGGAGGTGGGAGGGGGATTCAGGACTGGGAGCTTGTGTACACCTGTGGCGGATTCATGTCAATGTATGGCAAAACCAATACAGTATTGTAACGTAAAATAAAGTAAGAATAAAATTAAAAAAAATGATACATATACCCCTGTGTTCATAGCAGCACTGTTCACAATAGTCAAGACAAGGAAACAACCTAAACACCCATGAAATGAAACTGTTCCTCTCACAGATGAATGGATAAAGAAAATGTGGTACGTACATACAATGAAATACTACTCAGCCATTAACAGTACAAAATAATGCCATTTGCAGCAACATGGATGCAACTGGAGATGATCATACAAGTATGATAGAAGTAAGCCAGAAAGAGAAAGACAAATACTGTCTGATACCACTTACACGTAGAATCTAAAATACTGCATAAATGAACCTATCTATAAAACAAACAGAATCACGGGACAGAGAACAGATCGGTAGTTGCCGAGAGGTTGGGGTTAGCAGAGGTAAGCTTTTATATATATATTTGTAATGGATAAACAACAAAGTCCTGCTGTATAGCACAGAGAACTGTATTCAATATCCTACAATAAGCCATAATGAGGGAGAATTATTGATTTATTCACAGCTGTGCTGGGTCTCTGTTGCTGTTCGTGGGCAGCCTTCCTCCAGCTGTGTGGCGCTGGGGCTGCTCTGTAGTTGCAGTGCACGGGCCTCTCACTGTGATAGCTTCTCCTGTGGCAGAGCACGCAGGCTTCAGCAGTTGAGTAGTTCACTGGGCTTGGTTGCACTGAGGCATGTGGGATCTTCCCAGACCAGGGATGGAACCCAGACTGGAGAGTAAGAGGAAGGTGATAAGGTAATCAGAAACTTGGCATAGAGGATCAGAAACTGGCTTACGGCTCTTCCTGGAATTACTCTTTAACCTTTTCTCAGAGTGCTTCCCCTGAACCTCCCCATACCCCTAAGAATCCACTGGCAGGCGGATTCTTAACCATTGGACCACAAGAGAAGTCCCAGTGGAAAATCTTTTTTTTTTTTAAGAATTACAGAAAAAAAAAAAAGAAATGTGCCTGCCTTCTTCACTTTTCCTCCTCTTAGGCAGTTTGAAGCCCAAAATTCTGGAACCTTAGAGCATGGGAGGGACTCAAGAGGTACAGCCCAAGCCCCTGGATCATCAGCTGAAAGAAAGTTGCCTGGAATACCATCATTGAGTTATTAAGTGAGGGTAACATTAACTTTCAGGGGGTTAAGCCACTGAAACCCAGTGTTTTCTTTCTTACAGAGCTACAGCCATTTCCCTGACTAATACAACTTTGTATATTCATTTGTGCTTGGCTCATTTCATTTCATATAGCAGATGCTCAAAAAGTATTTGTTAAGTTGAACTGAAAATTCATGCACAAACACAAAGAGATATAAATTAGATTATACTGTTAGAAGATAATATGAGATATCCATCGACACCAAAATGCTCTTCTAGCCCTATTTTCTAAAAAAAAAAAAAAAGAAAAACAAAACAAAAATCCCTCACCCCAAGTCTCTTGTTTTACATGACAAGTACTCATACTTTGAGATCAGTTGTCACTTATTCTCAGTAAAGAGAAAATAAGACGTTTTGAGAATTGACAGTCACTCTCATTGGATGAAAGTGCCAAGGTTTCTTCTGGTTATAAGAACCAGATGGAATAACTGTGAACAATAATGGCAAGATGTCATTTGCTTGTCATCTCTTTGATTGTCAGATACTTGGGTCAGATTTTCAAATAAGGCATAATTAGTGGAAAAGGGCCCTTGGCCAGTAGCACTTTCATTCACATTCCAATTCAACTTTCATTGTAAAATGATACTGTTATTATTACTGGTATAATTTTTTAGGCTGAGCTAAGTTAAACAAAAAAGAGATCTCTATTAGCTACAAGTTCAAAATGTCATCGAAACAAGATTGGGTTATCAGTCCTCCAAATCAAGCTTCAGGCTAATGCGGTATGATTGAATTATTGCATTAGAACATCAGCATATAAAGTTTGAAGAGTAAGAGGAAAGTGATAAGGTAATCAGAAACTTGGCATAGAGGATCAGAAACTGGCTTATGGCTCTTCCTGGAATTACTCTTTGACCTCTTCTCAGAGTGCTTCCCCTGAACCTCCCCACACCCCTGCCCCGCATCTGGCTGTGTGGCTTGTGGGATGTGATTTCCCAGACCAAGGATCCAGGAACCAAATTTACACCCCTTGCAGTGAAAGCTTGGAGTCTTAACCACTGGGCCACCAGGGAATACTCCTCAATGTGCTTCTTCCTTTTTAAACTTCCTTAACCATTTTGGGCTTTCTTGGTGGCTCAGACAGTAAAAAATCTGCCTGCAATGTGGATTTGATCCCTGGTTGGGAAGATTCCCTGGAGAAGTAAATGGCAACCCACTCCAGTATTCTTGCCTGGAGAATCCCACAGACAAAGGAGCCTGGCAGGCTACAGTCCATGGGGTTTGAGCGACTTATCACTTTCACTTTCACATTTTCCACCCATTTTATTTCTCATCTATCTAAATAAGCAAGCATCCACATGGAGTCCTAATCCTGCCTCTGTGTTCAGATACATTTTCTTAAGACCCATTTGTATTCCTGGGCTTCCCTAGTGGGTCAGCTGTAAACAATCCACCTGCAATGCAGGAGAGGCAGGGGACATAGGTTTGATCCCTGGGTTGGAAAGATTCCCTGGAGGAGGGCATGGCAACCACTCTAGTATTCTTGCCTGGAGAACTCCATAGGGTTGCAAAGAGTCAGACATGACTGAAGTGACTTCTCATGCATCTATATTCCTAGTTCATTTAAGTTGCCTGGCTGGCCTATTGTATCATCAGATTATTTTCCATGAAAACATTCATGAACATGTTTACATATGTTTCTGATACTTTTTTCCGAAAATTTTTTTTTGCTTTTTCCTAAAACAAAAAGCTAAACCCATACTTTCTGATAGCAAGGGGACTGACTCAGACCCACTTTTGGGGACCCATTGTGCTCAGTTGTGTCTGACTCTGTGACCCCCTGGTCTGTAGCCTGCCAGGTTTCTGTGTCCACAAGATTCTACAGGCAAAAATACCAGAGTGGATTGCCATTTCCTACTCCAGGGAACCCATTTGTGGTTCATAAATATAAATTTACTGAGTCACGACTGGTATTTCCAAAAATGAAATAAAATAGAACAGGAAAAAATATAAGAGGGTGTCATACATCAGGGCTTCCCTCATAGCTCAGTCAGTAAAGAATCTGCCTGCAATGCCACTCCAGTATTCTTGCCTGGAAAATCCCATGGACAGAGGAGCCTAGTGGGGTACAATCCATGGGGCCATGAGAGTTGGACATGACTTAGTGACTAAACGACCAAACCAACCATCTGTTCAATTCAGTTCAGTTCAGTTGCTCAGTCATGTGCCACTCTTTGCAACCCCATGAATCGCAGCATGCCAGGCTTCCCTGTCCATCACCAACTCCCAGAGTTTCCTCAGACTCATGTCCATCAAGTCAGTGATACCATCCAACCATCTCATCCTCTGTGTACCCTTCTCCTCTTGCCTTCAGTCTTTCCCAGAATCAGGTCTTTTCAAATGAGTCAACTCTTCGCATCAGGTGGCCAAAGTATTGGAGTTTCGGCTTCAGCATCAGTCCATCCAATGAATATTCAGGACTGATTTCCTTTAGGATGGACTAGGTGGATCTCCTTGCAGTCTAAGGGACTCTCAAGAGTCTTCTCCAACACCACAGTTCAAAAGCATCAATTCTTTGGCACTCAGCTTTCTTTATAGTCTAACTCTCACATCCATACATGACCACTGGAAAAACCATAGCCTTGACTAGATGGACCTTTGTTGGCAAAGTAATTTCTATACTTTTACTATGCTGTCTAGGTTGGTCATAACATTCCTTCCAAGGAGTAAGCGTTTTTAATTTCATGGCTGCAATCACCATCTGCAGTGATTTTGGAGCCCCCAAAATAAAGGCTGACACTGTTTCCACTGTTTCCCCATCTATTTGCCATGAAGTGATGAGACTGGATAACGTGATCTTAGTTTTTGGAATGTTGAGCTTTAAGCCAACTTTTTCACTCTCCTCTTTCATTTTCATCAAGAGGCTGTTTAGTTCTTCTTCCTTTTTGCCATAAATGTGGTGTCATCTGCATATCTGAGATTATTGACATTTCTTCCAGCAATCTTGATTCCAGCTTGTGCTTCATCCAGCCCAGCGTTTCACATGATGTGCTCTGTATATAAGTTAAATAAGCAGGGTGACAATATACAGCCTTGACGTACTCCTTCTCCTATTTGGAACCAGTCTGTTGTTCCATGTCCGTTCTAACTGTTGCTTCCTGACCTGCATACAGATTTCTAAAGAGGCAGGTCAGGTGGTCTGGTATTCCCATCTCTTTCAGAATTTTTCACAGTTTGGTGTGATCAACACAGTCAAAGGCTTTGGCATAGTTTATAAAGCAGAAATAGATGTTTTTCTGGAACTCTCTTTTCGATGATCCAGTGGATGTTGGCAATTTGATCTCTGGTTCCTCTGCCTTTTCTAAAACCAGCTTGAACATCTGGAAGTTCACAGTTCACATATTATTGAAGCCTAGCTTGGAGAATTTTGAGCATTACTTTACTAGCATGTGAGATGGAGTCCAACTGTGCGGTAGTTTGAGCATTCTTTGGGATTGCTTTTCTTTGGGTTTGAAATGAAAACCAACCTTTTCCAGTCCTGTAGCCACTGCTGAGTTTTCCAAATTTGCTGGCATATTGAGTGCAGCACTTTCACAATATCATCCTTTAGGATTTGAAATAGCTCAACTGGAATTCCAACCGCTAGCTTTGTTTTTAGTGATGCTTCCTAAGGCCCACTTGACTTCACATTCCAGGATGTCTGGCTTTAAGTGAGTGATCACACCATCGTGGTTATCTGGGTCGTAAAGATCTCTTTTGTACAGTTCTTCTGTGTATTCTTGCCACCTCTTCTTAATATTTTCTGCTTCTGTTAGATCCATACATATCTGTCCTTTATTGAGCCCATCTTTGCATGAAATGTTCCCTTGGTATCTCTAATTTTCTTGAAGAGATCTCTAGTCTTTCTTATTCTATTGTTTTCCTTTATTTCTTTGCACTGATCACTGAGGAAGACTTCCTGATCTCGCCTTACTATTCTTTGGGGAATATTGATTCATTAAAATTCTATTTAATTTGCTTATATATTAGTATGGGCTTCCCACTTGGCACTAGTGGTAAAGAACCAACCTGCCAGTGCAGGAGATGTAAGAAATTTGGATTCGATCCCTAAGTCAGGAAGATCTCTTAGAGGAGGGCTTGACAACCCACTCTAGTATTCTTGCTTGGAAAAGCCCATGGACAGAGTTGCCTGACAGGCTAGTCCATGGGGTCACAAAGAACTGGACACGACTGAACTGAGTTTCAGAGAAAGCAATGGCACCCCACTCCAATACTCTTGCATGGAAAATCCCATGGACGGAGGAGCCTGATGGGCTGCAGTCCATGGGGTCGCTAAGAGTTGGACACAACTGAGCGACTTCACTTTCACTTTTCACTTTCATGCATTGGAGAAGGAAATGGCAACCCATTACAGTGTTCTTGCCTGAAGAATCCCAGGGACGAGGGAGCCTGGTGGGCTGCCATCTCTGGGGTTGCACAGAGTCAGACACGACTGAAGCGACTTAGCAGCAGCAGCAGAAGTGAGTTTAGCAAGCATGCATATGTTGGCATGTTCTAGTAGGCAAAAGAAAATATTTCTCAGTGTGAGCTGAAGTAAAAAGTCTGAAACCCACTGATCTAGGAGATATGTTTCTGGTTATTGTTGCCTTAATAATTTAGCTACCTATTATTGGGGCTGCTTAGGGTGGAGGGAATAGGGGAAAGATCAAGATTTTAAGAATTAGTATTGTTCCTTACGGTAACAATGAAAGAGAGGAAATTCCTCAGTGAAGAAACAGAATACAAACTTCAGCAAGTTATTTTACAAGGAAAAACTTGAGGCTTATTTCCTAAAACATCCATAAAATTCATAAGAAAATAATCACCTTGTCTTAAAATTATAGTAAAACATTAATTTGCTTAATTATTAGCTTCAAAGGCTAACTCACTTTTTAAAAACAGTTTCATTGAAATATAATTCACATACTATAAAATTTATTCAGTTAAAGTGCATAACTCAGTAGTTTTTAGTACGTTCAAAGAATTGTGCAATTGTTCAGTTCAGTTCAGTTCAGTTGCTCAGTTGTGTCCGACTCTTTGCAACCCCATGAATCACAGCATGCCAGGCTTCCCTGTCCATCACCAACTCCTAGAGTTCACTCAGACTCATGTCCATCGAGTCTGTGATGCCATCTAGCCATCTCATCCTCTGTCCTCCCCTTCTCCTCCTGCCCCCAATCCCTCCCAGCATCAGAGTCTTTTCCAATGAGTCAATTCTTCGCATGAGGTGGCCAAAGTACTGGAGTTTCAGCTTCAGCATCATTCCCTCCAAAGAAATCCCAGGGCTGATCTCCTTTAGAATGGACTGGTTGGATCTCCTTGCAGTCTAAGGGACTCTCAAGAGTCTTCTCCAACACCACAGTTCAACAGCATCAGTTCTTCAGCGCTCAGCTTTCTTCACAGTCCAACTCTCACATCCATACATGACTACTGAAAAAACCATAGCCTTGACTAGATGGACCTTTGTTGGCAAAGTAATGTCTCTGCTTTTGAATATGCTGTCTAGGTTGGTCATAACTTTCCTTCCAAGGAGTAAGCGTCTTTTAATTTCATGGCTGCAATCACCATCTGCAGTGATTTTGGAGCCCCCCAAAATAAAGGTTGACAGTGTTTCCACTGTTTCCTCATCTATTTCCCATGAAGTGATGGGACCAGATGCCATGATCTTAGTTTTCTGAATGTTGAGCTTTAAGCCAACTTTTTCACTCTCTTCTTATTACTACAAACTAATTTTAAAATATTTTCATCTTCACCCAAAGAAAGCTTACACCCATAACAATGACTCCCAGTTCCCTACCTTCCCCAGCTCTAATAAGGCACTATTCTATTTTCTGTTTCTATAGATTTGCCCATTCTGGTCATTTCATTTACAATTGACTCTTGAACAATGTGGGGGTTGCAGGCACCTATGTTCCTTGCAGTAGAAAATCTATATAACTTTGCAGTCAGCCCTCCCTATATCCAAGTTTCTTCAATCTTGAAATCAATCAACTGGTAATTATGTATTACTGTAGTATGTATGGATTTATCAAAAAAAATTCATATATAAGTGGACCCACACAGTTTAATTCCCTCTTGTTCAAAGGTCAACTGTAAATAGTATCATATAATACATGTAGTCACATATACACAAATTCTTACTGTCTTTCATGTTTGGCTTCTTTCACCAAGCATGTTTTCAAGGCTCATCCATGTTGTAACATGTATAAATATTGCATTCCTTTTAATGGGTGAATAATATTCCAGTGTAGGATATACACATTTTCTTTATCAGCTGATGGACATTTGAATTGTTTCTACCTTTTGGCCATTATTGATAAAACTACTACAAATATTTTTGTACAAATTTTTGTGTAGATATTATATATTTTCATTTCTTTTACGCATATACCTAGGATTGGAATGATAAGTCATATAGGAACTCTACACTTCATATTTTAGAAACTGTCAAACTGTTTTCCAAAGTCCTGCACCATTTTACACTCTTACAGTAACTTATGAGGATTTGTTTCTCCACATCCTCTCCAACACTTGTTACTGTGTGTACTTTTATGATAGTCATCCTATTGGGTATGAAGTGGCATCATATTATGGTTTTGACAATGGCACCCCTGGAAAATCCCATGGACGGAGGAGCCTGGTAGGCTGCAGACCATGGGGTTATCAGAAACGACTGAGCGACTTCACTTTCACTTTTCACTTTCATGCATTGGAGAAGGAAATGGCAACCCACTCCAGTGTTCTTGCCTGGAGAATCCCAGGGACTGGTGGGCCGCCGTGTATTGGGTCGCACCAAGTCGGACACGACTGAAGCGACTTAGCAGCAGTAGCAGTGACCAGTTATATTGAGCATAATTTCTTCTACTTATTGGCCATTTGTAATTCTTTGAATAAACCTTTATTTAAAGACTTTGCATATTTTAAACTGGGGTATCTTTTTCATTGCTAAATTGTAAGTGCTCTTAATATACTTTGAATACAATTTTCTTATCACAAATGATTTGCAAATATTTTCTCCTATGATTGCCTTTTCACCTCTTGATGGTTTCATTAGTACAAACATTTTAAATTTTGATAAAGTTTTATTTTCTATTTTTCTTTTATTACTTGTGCTTTTGATGCCGTATCTAAAAAGCCACTGCCTAACCCAACTTTAAAAAGATGTATCCCTATGTTTTCTTCTAAAATTTTTATAGTTTTAGCTCCTAAATTTTGGTCCAGGATCTATTTTGAGCTAATTTTTGTATATGCTGTAAGATAAAGACACAACTTCATTCTTTTGCATGTGAATATCCAATGGCTCTGGCACCCTTTGTTGAAAGATGCCAGAACCATTGATTTGGCCATCGAATTATGTTGGCACCCTTGCCAACAGTCTGCTTACCGTAATTACAAGTGCTCATTTCTGGAATTTCAGTTCTATTCCATTGGTCTATATGTCTCTCTTCTTGTCAGTATGACAAAGTCTTGATTACTTTAGCTTTGTTGTAAGTTTTGATATTGAGGACTGTGAGTGCTCCAAAACTGTTCTTTTTCAAGGTTGTTTCATCTATTACGAGTATCTTCCATTTCCATTTGAAGTTTAGAATCAACTTGCCAATTTCTCCGAAAAGCCCAGCTGGGATTTTTGAGGCGTATTGCATTGAATCTGTAGATCAGTTTGAGGACTACCATCATTTTAATAATATTTTCTAGGTCCATCTATGTCATGCAGAGTGAAGTCAGAAAGAAAAGCAAATACTGTATTTTAATGCCTATGTGTGGAATTTAGGGACTTCCCTAGTAGCTCAGAGGTAAAGAATTTGCCTGTAAGGCAGAAAATAGTATAGATGACCTTATCTGCGAAGAAGAAGTAGAGACACAGATGCAAAGAACAAATGTTTGGATAGCAAGGGGGAGGAAGGGGGTGGGAGGAATTGGGAGATTAGGATCGACCCATACACACTGCTGAGACTATGTATAAAATAGATAACTAATGAGAACATGCTGTATAGCACAGGGGACTCTGCTTAATGCTCTGGGTGGTGACTTGAATGGGAAAAAAGTCAAAAGGGAGGGGACATATATATATGTATGGCTGATTCATTTTGTTGTGCAATAGAAACTGACACAGCATTGTAAAGCAACTATACGTCAATAAAAATTAATTAAAAAAATAATATTGTCTTGTGAGCCTCAAATATGGGATGTCTTTCCATTTATTAAAGTTTCAAATTTCTTCTTTTTTTCTGAAATATTTTTGGCTGCATCCTGCAGCATGTGGGATCTTAGTTCCCCAACCTGGGACTGAAACCACACCCCCTGCAGCGGAAGCCCAGAGCCTCACCCACTGGGCTGCCAGGGAAGTCCACCAGGGGAGTCCTTGTTTGTTTATTCTTTCCTCACCTTTTTTAGACCATGGGAATTTCTTTCATGCCCGCTTATCCCCTGACTTCAATGTTTGCCTCTTTTTTACATTTCAGCATTAATGATGTAGAATAATTTTCCTAGAGCTGCTTCAAGAACTTAAACAAAATCTTAAATTTGAAACTTCTATTTTAAAAAAATCTCTGTTCTATTTGACCACTTCTAAGTCTGTAAAATGCAGACACGTGGATTTATTCTGATAGAAGTTAGTATATCTGCCCTCAGCTACTTCCATAATGTGACTGGCATCAGACTTATTTTTGGACTCATAAACTGTTTTTTTTTTTTTTTTTAATTATAGGTAACTCTAATGCTCTAGAAATTCACATATACAGCAAAACACACGCCCACATCCACTGAAAAAAACCTATTTTAGCAAAGAGCTTCTCCATCCAGCTCGTTCTGTTCAGCTTCTCTTTGCTCCTTCTTCAGTTCTGCAAAGTCAGGTTTATATTTAGCTCCCTTTTGATTCTCCATATGCTCCTTCTAAAAACATTTCCTATTAAGGACGTTTCAACGGCTGATCTCTTGGAGAAATAGAGTGAATGCGACCCGGAGTAGGTGTGACTGAGGTTTGTCTGCTGGGGGCATCCCGATCCAACTGTAGTCAAGGAAGCCCCTCGGGGAAAGGTCTGGCCTGCAGCTCTTCCGTAGAACACTTACTGCTGATGATCAGAGAGGGTTAAACACAGTATGTGCTGGTGGGGCGGTGGTCAAGTCACCTCTGTTTGCCCATGTTTTCCACTTCATGGGGAGGGGGAGTGGGCAGAAGATGGGAAAGGTGGGGTCTCAGCACCACAGACAAGAGCAAACAGTCTCCTGGCAGGGAGAGGCCAGCATGCCTACCTGCCCAGGGTCAGGTCAGATGGGGGCTTCCCAACCCAGCCAGGTCGCTGACTCCTGATGGTGGTTCTCTGACGGAGCTGACCCTGGCCCCCAGCTTTCAGAGCAACTGCTTATGCTTGGCCTGAACGACAGGAAGGAAGAGAGGAAGGATTTCGATGAGACTAGTCTTGGAGTCCCTCCATTGGCCCTTTAAAACCACTCTGGGCCTTGGTTTCCTCATCTCTAAAGACTAGATAGTGCATTACTCATCTCTGCTTTACTGTGTTGGTCTGGAACTGAACCTATGATATCTCTGAGGTATGCGGGTACTGCAACAAAGCAACTCACATGAATTTTTTGATTTCCTAGTGCATATAAAAGTTATGTTTATGTGACGCTGGAGTCTATTAATGTGCATTAACATCGTGTCTAAAAAAATATGTACCTTAATTTTAAAATACTTTATTGCTAAAAATGATAACCATGATCAGCCTTTAGCATGTTATAATATTTTGCCTGTGGAAGGTCTTTCCTCATACTGATGGCTACTGACTGATCAGGTTGGTGGTTGCTGAAGGCTGGGGTGGCTGTGGCAATTTCTTAAAATAAGACAATGATGACAGCTGCCTCATTGATTGACCCCTCCTTTCAGGAACAATCAAGTTCATATAATATTCTATTTTTTGTTGTTGTTGCCATTTCAACACTCTTCACAGCATCTTCACAAGGAGCTGAGTCCATTTCAAGAAATCACTTTCTTTGCTCATCTGTCAGAAGCAATGCCTCAATCCATTAAAGTTTTATCATGAGATTTTATCGGGTCTTCCTGGTAGTCTAGTTGGTAAAGAATCTGCCTGCAATGCAGGAGACCCAGGTTCAATCCCTGGGTGGGGAAGATCCCCTGGAGAAGGAAATGGCAACTCACCCCAGTATTCTTCTCTGGAAAATGCCATGGACAGAGGAGCCTGGCAGATTATAGTCCAACACAACTTAGCAACTAAACCACCACCACGAGATTCCAGCAATTCAGTCTCATCCTCAGGCTCCCCCTTTAATTCCAGTTCTCTTGCTGTTTCCATGGTATCTGCAGCTACTTCCTCCATTGACGTCTTGAACCCCTCAAAGTCATCTAGGAGGGCTGGAGTCAACTTCCTCCAAACTCACGTTCATGTTGATATCTTGACCGCTTCCTATGACTCACTAATGTCCTTCATGGCATCCAGAATGGTGAATCCTTTCCAGAAGGTTTTCAACCGAGTTTGCTATGATCCTTCAGAGGAATCATTATCTCTGGCCACTATAGCCTTATGAAATGTATTTCTTAAATAAGACTTGAAAGTTGAAATTACTCCTAGATCCATGGGCTGTGGAATGAATGCTGTGTTAGCCAGCATGAAAACATCAGTAATCCCACTGTACATCCCCATCAGAGCTCTTGGGTGACCAGGTACATAATCAATGCCAGTAATATTTTGAAAGGAATCTTTTTTCCCTGAACAATAGACCTCAACAGTGGTCTTAAAATATTTGCTAAACCATATTGTAAACAGATGTGCTGTCATGCAGGCTTTATTGTCCTATTTACAGAGCACAGGCAGAGTAGATTTAGCATCATTCTTATAGACCCTAGGATTTTAGAAGTGGTAAATGAGCATTGGCTTCAACTTCAAGTCATCAGCTGCATTAGTCCCTAATAGAGTGTTGTTATTGTTGGGTTGTTAAGTTGTGTCTGGCTCTTTGTGACCCCACAAACAGTAGCATGCCAGGCTTCCCTATCCTTCACTATCCCCAGAGTTTGCACAAACTCACGTCTATTGTGTCAGTGATGCCACCCAACCGTCTCATCCTCTGTCATCCCCTTCTCCCTCTGCTTTCGATTTTCTCAGCATCAGGGTCTTTTCTAATGAGTCGGCTCTTCCCATCAAGTGGCCACAGTATTGGAGCTTTAGCTTCGACATCAGTCCTTTCAATGAATAGTCAGGGTTGATTTCATTTAGGATTGACTTGTTGATATCCTTGCAGTCCAAGGGACTCTCAAGAGTCTTCTCCAGCACCACAGTTCAAAAGCATCAGTTCTTCAGTGCTCAGCCTTCTTTATGGTTCAACTCTCATATCCGTACAGGAGTACTGGAAAAACTCTAGCTTTGACTCTACCAACATTTGTCAGCAAAGCATTGTCTCTGCTTTTTAATACGCTGTCTAGGTTTATCATAGCTTTTCTTCCAAGGAGCAAGCAATCTTTAATTTTGTGGCTATCGTCACCATCCACAGTGATTTTGGAGCCCAAGAAAATAAATGAGTGTTAGCCTGTCGTTTGAAGCTCTGAAGCCAGATACTGACTTCTCTCTAGAAATGAAACATCTAGAAATGAAACATCTGGCATCTTCTTCCAATATAAGGCTGTTTCATATACACTGAAGATAAGCTAGGTCTTTCTGGGTAACTTTGACACGAGCACTTGCTGTTTCACCTTCCACTTTCATGTTCTGGCGATGGCTTCTTTCTTAAACCTCATGAACCAACCTCTGCTAGCTTCATACTTCTCTTCTGCAGCTTCCTATCTTCTCTCAGCCCTCATAGAATTGAAGGCCAGTTAGGGTCTCGTTCTGGATCAGGCTTTGGTTTAAGGGAATGTTGTGGCTGGTTTGATCCTCTATCCAGATCACTCAAACTCTCTCTACCTCAGCAGTAAGGCTGTTTTCCTTTCTTACCACTGACGTGCTCACTGAAGTAGCACTTTTCATTTCCTTCAAGAACTTTCCCTTTGCACGCACAACTTGGCCAGCTGGTGCAAGGTGCCTAGCTTTTGGCCTCTCTCAGCTTTCGACATGCTTTTCTCACCAAGCTTGATGGTTTCTAGCTTTTGATTTAAGGCGACAGATGGTGACTCTTATTTCATATGGACACTTAGAGCCATTGTAGGATGTTTAACAGGCTTAATTTCAATATGGTTGTGTCTCAGGGAATAACGAGGCCCCAGGAAAGGCAGAGAGATGGGGGAACAACTGGTCAGGGGAGCAGTGACATGATACTTGTGAATTAAGTTCACTGTCTTGTATGATCAAGGTTCATGATGCCCCAAAACAGTTATGATAGTAACATCAAAGATCACTGATCACAGATCACCCTAACAAATGCAATAATGGAAAAATATGAAATATTGAAAGAATTACCCAAAAGTGACACAGAAACACAAAGTGAGCAAATGCTGTCAGAAAAATGATGCCTACAGACTTGCTCAAAGCAGGACTGCCACAAACCGCCAATTTGTAAAAACACAATTATCTGTGAAGTGCAGTACAGTGGAGAGCAGTAAGGCGAGGCACGCCTGGGCTTTGCAGGGTTGTGAATGTGCCCGGCAACTGCTGCCCTCAATAAATGTGGTGATCCTCCCTCAGCTGCTGCCCCTCCATCTCTGCTGGTTGCAGATCTGTTCTCCCTTCCCTCTCTGTCTCTCTCTCCCTTATTTTCCTGAATCTAGCCCCCATGTCCTCAGCACACTTTGGATTCTCTTTCAACTCTTCATCTTTATTCCTTGGCCTTCATTTTCAGTGCTTTTCGTTCCACTTGAATGGATGCCAGCTTGATCCTGTTGATTCATTCCAGTTGATCCCAGTGGTCAGTGGGTTCAGCTTCTTTCTTTCTAGACTCTGTTTTCACTGTTGCTGAAAGTTACCATATTTATTGGCCTTGAGCTAAAAGCCACTTGAAGAACTCACCACCACCATGGGAGGAGACGGTTTTTATCAGCCTGGCACATTCTGGAATCCTTTCTCCAGCCGACCTCAGCCCAGTGCTTCCGGGGGCCAGGCCAGCAAGCAGGTCTCCTTCCCTTTCCGGGATCTTCAAGACCATCACCCAGGCCTCTCTGCCTTTTCACACCTTTGGGGAGGGATGAACTTCTGAGACGTGGCTCAGTTCCAGCCCTTTTCCTCCTGGCAGCAGGTCTGTGCACAGAGCCCATGCTCCCTGTGCTGAGAGAGTCACCTGCATGTCCCACTCTCACCCAGCATCAGCTTGCTTTTGCCTGCAGATATAACCCATGCCTCCAGCCTCTTCTCTCTCAGTAAGTAAAAAGCATATTTTTGTTTTCAGCTTTATTCACTGTTTTCTTTCTCCAGCTTCTTTAGAACTCAAAGAAGAAAAAGAGAGATGCCATTTATTGAGGGCTCCTCAAAGACTCCCATGGTGTTGGCAATGCATGAAACTGGCTAAGGAGAAGACACTAAGGAATGGAGGGGACTGTGGCAAACTGAGAGAGAGAGTGTACCATCCAGGGAGGAGGGTGCCAGCTCAGCTCTAACTCATTGCTATCTTCTGGGCTTTTAGGCTCATTTTAGCCAGATACTTTCAAAAATGTCGAAGAAAGCCAGAGACCTTGATTTTTACCTGACATTTCCTCATTTTTTTTCTAATTTAATTTTTAAATCAAAAACTTTTGGGGGCCACATGTGGGATTTTAGTTCCCTGACCAGGGATCAAACCCATGTCTCCTGCATTGGAAGCTCAGAGACTTAACCACTGGACTGCCAGTTCAGTTCAGTTTAGTCGCTCGGTCGTGCCTTACTCTTTGCGACCCCATGAATCGCAGCATCCTAGGCCTCCCTGTCCATCACCAACTCCTGGAGTTCATTCAGATTCGTGTCCATTGAGTCAGCGATGCCATCCAGCCATCTCATCCTCTGTCATCCCCTTCTCCTCCTGCCCCCGATCCCTCCCAGCATCAGAGTCTTTTCCAATGAGTCAACTCTTTGCATGAGGTGGCCAAAGTACTGGAGTTTCAGCTTTAGCATCATTCCTTCCAAAGAAATCCCAGGGCTGATCTCCTTCAGAATGGACTGGTTGGATCTCCTTGCAGTCCAAGGGACTCTCAAGAGTCTTCTCCAAGTCTCTATCTCCCCCACTTCAAAATGTTGACAACAAAATTAAAATTAAAACCATGAGAGCCAAGTTGGTGTGGAATGAACAAAACCTATCTGCAAGTCAAGGCTGTCCAAAGGCTGTTAGTCAGGGACAGCTGCCGCATCCTCTCCTGGGCCCTCAGCACCGCATCCTCCCTGCTCACATTTGCATATAATTCCACTTCCATCATCCCATCTGGAAAACTTCCTTACAGCCCATCAGCAAAACTTGAATTCCAAATGCCATGTGATACTTGAAGAGGGGCATTGCTGTAAGTGAATGAGTTCTTTTGGAACTGCAAGCTAATCATTTTCATTTGATAACATTTGATTCTCCTTTTGATCTGATTTACTTAAAATGTATCCACTTTTATACTAGTTACATATCAATTGACATGCCCAGTATGAAAAGCAAATGGCTCCATCCTTTTCTTGGAATCAGGTTGATAAAACACTGCTAACTCTTCAGCATCATTGACTCGAAGGTGCCTAATAAGTGGAATTTGAACTTAAAAACTCTTGCAGTGAGGTGAGGAATAATTTTGTGTGATGGTTCTGAATTGTAACATTGATTCAACAAATATTTACTTGATGTATGCGTGTGTGTGTGTGCTCAGTTGCGTCCGACTCTTGGTGAACCCATGGACTGTAGCCCACTGGGCTCCTCTGTCCATGAGATTTCCCAAGCAAGAATACTGAAGTGGGTTTCCATTTCCTTCTCCAGGTGATTTTCCTGACCCAGGGACTGAACCTGAGTCTCTTGCATCTCCTGCCTCAGCAGGTGGATTCATCACCACTGCACCACCTGGGAAGCTGTGTTTACTCAGCAGTTCTCTAAAAACCACAGTTGTGATGGCAAAACCCACCAGAACTCAAACCTGGAAACGTCTCCTGAAGCTGCTTCTTGTGCTGTTGAACAAGAACATCAGGCTCAGCTGCAGCTGCTAAGCAGCTGTGAACCAGGCAACCTCACCGGCAACATGAAACGTCCGAATGCGGCTACTGATGCTGCCCATCCCCTTGGGGTAGAGCTCCTGGCAGTCCTTTTCTCTCTTGGTGAAGTCTTATGGAAACTTTGACATTCAGAAGCTACGGGATAACTTCAGGAATATGGTAATGAACATGGTCACGCCAGGGCTCTGAATGTGATTGACTTTCTGTGGCATCAACGTGAGCCCTGTCCCTTAGGCTTCTCGAATATCCTTGAGACTGCCTCTCTCTGGCTGTGTTCACGTCATCCAGGGCAGTCAGCCTCACCCCCAGAGCCACCCAGGGCTCTGTGACTCACCCAGAGGAGCTGGGTGGCGGTGCCCCCAGAACCACCTCTCCCTGTGGGGTGAAAGCCGGGGAGTTGGGTCCTTCAGTGGTTCAGCGCCAGGTCTGATTGCTCTTCGGGCTCATCTCCTGCCGCCCCGCCTCCTACCCCCCCCCCCCTCCGGCTCATCTCCTGCTGCCCCCCTCTGGCTCTCAGCTGGCCTTCCTTCCCTCTAGGGGCTTTTGTATTTTCTACTCCCATGCTTGGAAAGCCTGCCAGCCTCTTTAAGTAGTGGTTTCTCTTTAATCTTTAAAAATCTCCATTTAAATATCACCCCCTTAGAGTCCTCTCCTTCCAGTGAGTTCCCTTACGTATTAGTGAAGATGGGCCAGGCTATTCTGCATTTGTGAATAAGCTCCAAATCTCCATGGCTTAATAAAATGAAATTGATTTCTTGTTCCTGTCACAGTCCAGCGGCTCAGGGCTCCAGCTCCTCCTCAGCTGGAGGCATGAGCATGGGCAAGAAAAGGCTTTCAGGCAGGGACGCTATGGCCCTCACCCTCATGGCCAGACCCAGCACTCGGCCCCACCTTGCCTGAAAAGTGGCTGGGAATGCAGTCCTACTTTACAGGCATTATTTCAGTTAAGCCCCACAGCAGGCCTCGGAGGTAACTGGGAATAGCTTGCTCATTTTCCAGGTAGGACACTGAGGCTGAGCGAGGCTACGTGACCCCTCACCCTTGACCCAAGGCCATGCAGCTAAGTGGTGGAGCCAGAATTCTACCCAGGGCATCAACCTCCTGAGTCCACTCAGAACCCAAACTCTGTATTGCCTATGTTGCTTCCCTATTAAAGATAACAAGAAAATTGATACCCTGTAACTATTTTCACAATAATACTGAGATGGTATTCACCTTTTTCACTCTCATTCTCTCATGAATGGATTATGGGGCTTTCCAGAGGCTCCCTACATATGATAACGTCATTGCTGTAGCAGGGACATATAATGGCGATGTGGCTGTAACTTAAAAATGAATTAACAAATAGTTCGTTTTACTGTCTTAAAACATATCCTTTCTAATATAACATTAATAGATTTTACCCACACAAAGGGCTTCCCCAGTGGCTCAGACAGTAAAGAATATGCCAGACCTGCAAGGCAGGAAACCCAGGTTCGATCTCTGGGTCAGGAAGATCCCCTGGAGAAGGGAATGGCTACCCACTCCAGTATTCGTGCCTGGAGAATCCCATGGATAGAGGAACCTGGTGGGCTACAATCCACGGGGTTGCATAGAGTCAGACATGACTGAACAACTAACATTTTCACTTTCAACCCACACAAAAGTTATTTGGGAGGGCCTTCAATGATTTCAAAAAGTGTAAAGGATCTTAAGACCAAAAAGTGTAAAGGATCTTAAGACCAAAAAGTGTGAGAACTGCTGCTGGGTTAGAAGTTCAGGGCAATGTGTTTTCTAGTCACAGTTTAAATGCTAGTGTACAGCAATTAAGAGTCTCAATTTAAACTTTGCACTCAATTAAGAGTGCACTTTCACTGCAGGAGTCTTGGGTTCAATCCCTGGTTGGGGGAACTAAGAGCCTGCATGCTGCAAGGCATGGCCAAAATGCGGCCGGGGGGCGGGGGGAATGCCCACACATCTCAACTTCTATATCTTTAAAAGAGGTTATGGTATAACCATATTACAGGCTTCCCTGGTGGCTCAGATGGTTAAGAATTCACCTAAAATGTGAGAGACCTGGGTTTAATTCCTGGATTGGGAAGATCCCCTGGAGGAGAGCATGGCAACCCACTTCTGTATTTTTGCCTGAAGAATTCCATGGACTGTATATCCATGGGGTTGCAAAGAGCTGGGCATGACTGAGTGACTAAGCACAGCACATAATATATTATAAACATAACATATGATAACAAATAATCTGTATTACAACATTGAATAAATGAGTAATTTAAAACATTAATCACAGTAGCTTGGATTAGAATTGAACACTCTAAAAACTAAGAGAGGAATATTACTATTTAATAATAAATTCAAAGAAACTTCCCATATTTTCTATACCTTTCTCTCAAGTCCATTCCTTTCAAGAATAGTGGGGAAATGTGGCCAATTTGCTCTTTTTATTTTTAAAGAAAAATTGTTCACAATTTATTTTTCACCAGTCTGTTCTGGAATGCTTCCAGTGATATCCGTCACCTGGATCAATGACAGTCAGTGTACGTACTCTGTAGTAATTTCCACATGCTGTGCCCAATTCAATATTATTCAGTTCAGTTCAGTCACTCAGTCGTGTTTGACTCTTGGCGACCCCATGAATTGCAGCACGCCAGGCCTCCCTGTCCATCACCAACTCATGAAGTTCACTCAGACTCACATCCATCGAGTCCGTGATGCCATCCAGCCATCCCATCCTCTGTCCTCCCCTTCTCCTCCTGCCCCCAATCCCTCGCAGCATCAGAGTCTTTTCCAATGAGTCAACTCTTCACATGAGGTGGCCAAAATACTGGAGTTTCAGCTTTAGCATCACTCCTTCCAAAGAAATCCCAGGGCTGATCTCCTTCAGAATGGACTGGTTGGATCTCCTTGCAGTCCAAGGGACTCTCAAGAGTCTTCTCCAACACCACAGTTCAAAAGCATCAATTCTTCAGTGCTCAGTTTTCTTCACATCTATACATGACCACTGGAAAAACCACAGCCTTGACTAGACGGACCTTTGTTGGCAAAGTAATATCTCTGCTTTTCAACATGCTATCTAGGTTGGTTATAACTTTTCTTCCAAGGAGTAAGCATCTTTTAATTTCATGGCTGCAGTCACCATCTGCAGTGGTCTTGGAGCCCCCAAAAGTAAAATCTGACACTGTTTCCACGTTTCCCCATCTATTTCCCATGAAGTGATGGGACCAGATGCCATGATCTTGGTTTTCTGAATGTTGAGCTTTAAGCCAACTTTTTCACTCTCCTCTTTCACTTTCATCAAGAGGCTTTTTAGTTCCTCTCCACTTTCTGCCATAAGGGTGGTGTCATCTGCATATCTGAGGTTATTGATATTTCTCCCAGCAATCTTGATTCCAGCTTGTGCTTCTTCCAGCCCAGAGTTTCTCATGATGTACTCTGCATATAAGTTAAATAAGCAGGGTGACAATATACAGCCTTGACGTACTCCTTTTCCTATTTGAAAAAAAAAATGGTACGCTTCATGAATTTGGCCATGCTAATCTTCTCTGTACCGTTCCAATTTTAGTATACGTGCTGCCGAAGCGAGCACCAATTTGCTCTTACTATAATATTCAATCAGTGAGGCTTCTACTTTCCAGAGACTGATAGTCTAATCAATTTACCTTGGCTCATATTAATGAAAAGTCACTACAGGTAAAATTCATGGTAGCAAAACCCATTTTACCTATGTACTGTGTAAACAGCTCTTGAACTTGGCTGATGGGTTGTTATGTTGTCCCATGCTGCTGTCATTATGGGAAATTTCAGTTTAAATAAAATCAAGTAGTCACTGTCTTCCAGTTCACTGCAGTGGCTATATGATGGCACAATGGCTCAATTTTATAATCTGATTTACCTTCCATAGAGGGTAGGCCATGTGAGTGGAACGTTCACTGCAATGGAATACAGTGTCTGAATAACTTGATATTTATAATCCCTGTTACTTAATGGAAGGTGAACTGTATGCGCATAGAGTAGCCCATTTATAAAACGACAGCTAAGGATTGCACAAGGACAAATAATGCTTGATTTATAGCGCAATAACAATTCCTTTAAGATGTTCTAGCTTTTTGAAAAATTAAGATTCTAAATGATAAGTTTAAAAGGAGTAAATCAGAATAAGTGGTTAAATACTACTATTAGGTCAGATGTTATATGTGGTAATTGACATGTTTATCATGTTAAATTGACATGCTCACCACCTCCCAACAGTTCAATGAAATAGGCATTAGTATTTTGTTGTTATTCAGTCACTAAGTCATGTCCAACTCTGCGATCCCAGGGACAGTAGCACCCCAGGCCTCCCTGTCTCTCACTATCTCCTGGAGTTCTCTCAAGTTCATGTCCATTGATTGAGTCTGTGATGCCAACCAACCATCTCAGTACTATTAACATATTTCTGAAAAAGTGGGAAGTTTATCTTCTTAGGATTTAAATTCAGACGCTATGATTCAGTGGGCCAAGCTCTCAACCACTGTCCATACCGGTGTCTACTATAAAACTGTGAATTTTAAGCAAATTTGGAGTTTTTTTAAAAGTTATTTTTCATTAAAATTTTGTTCTCATTTGTTGTCCTCACTGCTTTGTTGTGGATTGAGTTGTGTCCCCATAAAAGAGATGTTAAGCTTGAGCACCTGGCACCTGAGAATGTGACCTTATTTGGAAAGAGGGACTTTGCTAAGATGCCATTAAGAAGACACGCTAGATTAGAATGGGCCCTAAGTCCAATGACTGGTGTCCTTATAAAGAGCAGGAAATCCGGACATGCAGGGAGAAGACTGCTGAGTGAAGATGGAGGCAGAAATTGGGGTTGCGTTGTCACAGACCAGGAAACACTGAGGCCCCCCAGAAACCGCAAGAAGCAGAGAAGGAGTCTTCCCTGGGATCTTTGGAGGGAGTATAGCCCTGCCTGCCTACACCTTGATCTTGGACTCCCGGCCTCTAGCTCTGTGAGGAAGTATCAATACATTTCTGTTTTTATAAGCTACCCAGTTTTTGTACTTTGTTATGGCTGCTGGAGAAGGAAAGGGCAACCCACTCCAGTGTTCTTGCCTGGAGAATCCCAGGGACGGGGGAGACTGGTGGGCTGCTGTCTATGGGGTTGCACAGAGTCAGATACGACTGAAGTGACTTAGCAGCAGCAGCAGCATGGCTGCTCCAGGAAAAGGATACACTGACTCCATGGGTTGGAGCCCCAGCTGAACTCATGCTCCTGAGAGCGCGGCCTTGACTACTGATGCACTGCTGTGCCAGGCACAGAGCAGATGCCCCTGGAGACCATGTCAGCAAGTGAACGGATGATCCAAGTAAATTAAGCTAATAATTCAGTCTGGATTCTGAGACTGTTTTGAAGGTCTAGTTTTGCAGTGAGATCACTAAGAATCTCAAAAAGTAAATAAGATACTATCCTAAATAGGCAGATAAAAAACACTTAGATTTTTGAATTTGATGCCATGTATTGATAGGCAATAGGGAGCTACTGAAA
This sequence comes from Nanger dama, assembly GCA_917880005.1. NCBI lineage: Eukaryota > Metazoa > Chordata > Mammalia > Artiodactyla > Bovidae > Nanger > Nanger dama. The sequence continues at coordinate 40,757,178 of CAKJTW010000004.1, forward strand.
TGCATGGCTAGAAAGATCATGTGCAGGCAGACTGGTCTCTTTAGAAGTGAGCTTTGAAAAGAGGGTCAGAAAAATGAGAGCATTAGTTGCTTAGTTGTGTCCAGCTCTTTGCAACTCCATAGACCGTAGTCCACCAGACTCCTCTGTCCATGGAAATTCCCAGGCAAGAATACTGGGGCTCCCCTGGTGGCTGCAATGTAGGAGACCTGGGTTCGATCCCTAGGTTGGGAAGATCCCCTTGAGAAGGGAATAACAAAATCCACTTCACTATTCTTGCCTGGAGAATCCCATGGACAGAGGAGCCTGGCAGGCTACAGTCCATGGGGTCACAAAGAGTTGAACATGACTGAGCAACTAACACTTCACTCTGAGAATGGGAGGGTGGTAGAGTGACGACCTGGCCACTGACCCACGGGCATGGCAGCAGGTCAGCCAGCCAGGAGACCACTCGAGCAGCCAGCTCAGGCAGCTCACTCTCAGCAGCTTAGGCTCAGCCAAGGCTCTAGCCCATGAAGTCAGTGTAACTATTTCCTAGATCTGCCATAACAAAGTACACCAACTGGGTGGCTTATAGAAAACTGAAATGTGGTATAGACAATCTTATTTTACAAAGCAGAATTAGAGACACAGAAGTAGAGAATGGATATATGGATACAAAGGAAACAAGGGCAAAACGGGGTGGGATAAACTGAGAGATTGGGGTTGACACATACATACTTGCAGCCAGTGTTGGAATATTTCAACCACCAGCAGGGCTGCCCAGTGTGTTCTGATGTTGGTGGCAGACAGGAGACCAGGAGGCCAGTCTACAGACAAGGGGGTTTGTCTCAGAGAAGGAAAGTGTTTAGGAAGAAACAATGAGAGCTTGTTACACATTCAGACAAATAAACTGAAAGATGGTAAATCATGTAAAGACTTCATGGTGCCCTTAGGTCAGAGGCAGACCCCATGCAAGAAGCCAGGGCGGAGGAGAATGTCAGGATGAGATGGGGGAGACAGAAACCACAGGCTTCTTCCCTGGATGTGCGCTACCAAGGCCAGTGCCTTGAACACACCTCGGTCACCGAAGCCACCTGGGATCACATGAGCACCGACAAAATAGACTGAAGGCTTGGGCACTGGAAGGTGTGAAGGTTACAGATCCTGTGACCTAGGGAAAAGCCGGGGTAGCAGATGAGGGTGATGAAATAAATAACAGCAGATATTTAGTAAATATTTCCTGTGTGTGCAAGGTACTGGTCGAAGCACTGAGCATGTGGTCACCACCTTCCTTTTCCCGTCAAGCTGGCAGGGTCATGATAAGACATCCCTTTTGCAGATGAGGAAAATTCACAAAATGCTAATTCATGAGTCAGGGTTCTACAGTTAGGAAAGGATATGACCAGCAGTAAAGTCCAGGCCTTTGACTCTAAGCCTGTTTTCTTAATTTTTCACTCTGTTGCTGCTAAGTCGCTTCAGTCATGTCCGACTCTGTGCGACCCCATAGACGGCAGCCCATGAGGCTCCCGCATCCCTGGGATTCTCCAGGCAAGAACACTGGAGTGGGTTGCCATTTCCTTCTCCAATGCATGAAAGTGAAAAGTGAAAAGTGAAGTTGCTCAGTCATGTCCAACTCTTAGCAACCCATGGACTGCAGCCTACCAGGCTCCTCCGTCCATGGGATTTTCAGGCAAGAGTGCTGGAGTGGGGTGCCATTGCCTTCTCCGATTTTTCACTCTAAAGATACTCAATACCATACATTAAAGTGTTCAGTGAGCTCTTCCATATAGCATCCCTCTTGGTGCCTGCAGCAATCCTGTGAGGTGGGTATTATCATCAACCCCTTCTACAGATGAGGAAACAGAAACTCAAGGTGTGGTAGTAACTAGCCCAAGGTCATGAGATTTGGGGCCGGTGGGAAGTGGGTCTCAAGTCTGCATCCTGCAGTCCCAGCCCCCCCACTCTTCCACTGCTCGGCTGAGCTGCTGAGCAGAGCACTGCTTGTACGGAAGTGGTGATTTTGAATACACTGAACCCTGAAATTGCAGTAAAGAGGCTAAGTAGGCAAGAGCATAGGAAGAAAGGCCAGCATTCTGAGAAGCTGCAGAAGCCTAGAGGACCCTGGTGGCAGAAGGGCGACACCAGAGACTGGTGTCCTGTTAACTGGTTCCTTAAAGAGGAAAGAACCTCTTTAAGTCCAATGTCCAGAGAAGGCTGGTGCCAGGACAGAGCCAAGACCTGGCGCTGGCCAGAGGCGCTCTGAGAGAGTGGGCGCCACTCTCTCAGTTGGGCGCCGAGAAGAGTAGGCAGGTTACAGGCAGAAGCAAGCCTGCAGCACTCTTAAAATCCTGAATTTTTAATTTGATAACCAGGGACTCTTAGACTTGTTTGAAGGCAAAAAGCAGCAGCCATTGGTGGGAAAAGTTGGGGAGCAATCCTCCCCAGTTCTGGAGAGGAGACAGAAGACTTAGGGCTGTGTGAGGTGGAGGTGGGGCGTGCCTTTTCATCCTAGAGTGGACAAGAAAGATGCAACCAGATATCACACTTCTGTTTCACCAACATATTTATCAAGGTGGAGGAGGCTTCCCAGGTGGTGTTAGTGGTAAAGAACCTGCAAGCCACTGTAGGAGATGTAAGAGACAAGATTTGATCCCTGGGTTGGGAAAACCCCTGGAGACGGACATGGCAACCCACTCCAGGATTCTTGCTTGGAGAATCCCATGGACAGAGGAGCCTGGCGGACTATAGTCCATGTGTCACAAAGAGTCAGACATGACTGAAGTGACTTAGCATGCATGTGTGGGCTCCAGTCATCTGCTGACATTGAGTGTAGAGAGATTTTTGTCTGTCAAACACAAGTCCATCTATTAGGATCATACTTGTTGTTTGGTAAATGCAATAGCAAGTTATTACACAGGTGAAAGTTCCTCAGTCTGACTTGTTGTGATCCCATGGACTATACAGTCCTTGGAATTCTCTAGGCCAGAATATTGGAGTGGGTAGCTGTTCCCTTCTCCAGGGGATCTTCCCAACCCAGGGATTGAACCCAGGTCTCCCGCATTGCAGGCAGATTCGTCACCAGCTGAGCCACAAGGGAAGCCCTATTATATATATGAGGACCTTATAGAATGTTCATTTTCTGTTTATGTTACTTCCTAAAAAACACATCAGAAAATACAATAGCTAAAGCAAAAAGGGAGGTTTATTATCAGGTTATACTGGTGTCCTGTAGACCCCGGGAGCCCAGGTGCAGCAGGACCTGGAGGACCATCTGGAGGCCGGGCTTCTCCACACACAGCACACCGGGCGGCCCTGATGGGCATGGCTTTTTCTCCTTTGTTCAAGGAACCAGCCCTGACTCAAAGTATTAGGATTGTTTTTCTTCTTCAGGGGACACAAAAGGGAAAAAGCAGCTCAAACTCACTTAAGCTAATTAGGGAATTTAATGGCTCAAATAACCAAGCGCTTCTGGCCCACTGGATCCAGGTGGTCACTCGGCACCATGGGGAGGCACTTCTCCTTCCCCTGGCACCTGCAAGGGCTCCAATCGCTCTTGGTTCAGTCTTCTTGGGACCAGATGACTAACAGGACTCGGATTTCTCGTCCTTCTCAACCCTCTGGTTCTCCGAGAGTTCCAGCAAGTCTTACAATTGGCCACAGGAAAGCCCAGCTTTGGCCACGTGCCTACTTCTGACCCAGCAGATGGAAGGAAATACTCTTTGGCCAGGCTGGGACCACTTGCCTGGTCCTAGAGTCAAGGCTGAGGTCAGTCCCACCCCAAACATAGACGAATAAGGGCAAATGCTACATGAAGTTCACTGTTTGCTGGGCATGGTTTTAAGTACTTTAGACAAGTCATTTTAACCTCACCTTGCGTGCTAAAATAGTTTCAGACATGTCTGACTCTTTGCGACTCTGTGCACTGTAGCCCGCCAGGCTCCTCTGTCCATGGGGGTTTTTCAGGCAAGAATACTGAGTGGGTTGCCATGCCCCCTCCAGGGGATCTTGCCAACCCAGGGATTGAACCTGTGTCGTTTATGTCTCCTGCATTGGCAGGCAGGTTCTTACCGCTAGCACCACCTGGGAAACCCTTGTTTACTAATTTAATCAGCACATTATCCCCTCTTTATAGCTGGGGCAATTGAGGCACAGGTGAACGCATCTTAGCTAAGGTCTCACAACTAATTGAAAATAAGTTGCAGAGCTGGGATAGGACCCAGATTATCGGGCCCCAGGGCTCTTGACCATTAGCAAAAGGAGACTGCTACCAACAAAACAAGAAATAAATATTGAATTAAGAAAGACAGTAACAAGAGATGTGCAGTACCACCCTGAATTCTCAATCTGCAGAGGGAATTATCTGCCCAGCCCAGGCTGGGTATCCACCTTGGTCCAGGGCAGGATCACATTGTACCAGGGTGGCTGCATCTGCTGTGACCTTGTATATGGACCAGTTCCAGAAAACAGGAGAGATAAAAGAATAAGCTCCCTTCTACCATTATTCTCTAGTGAGGAGCCATAAGATTGGGGAAAGGCAGTTTTAGTCATAGGAATAAAAATAAAAAGCTGTAAATTAAAAGGCTCTGGGTATACTTATGTATATTCTATCATACCCTAAATTCTGCTCTCCACAAGGGGTGAGTGAGTATGAGGGTCCAATAGATGAAAGGTACATGGGGAACCATGGACCTGGAGGAGATGACCAAGCATGGTCCCTTTGTTTGGGTCCAAGAGATGACCAGAGAGTGAAGTCCAGGCACCTTGCTATAAGCAAAAAGCACATAGATTTAGAGATTGTTATATTATGAACGAGCTGCACTTTGGAATTATAAATAATCCAGAAAGTGAATCTACCTTTTGCACATCTCCCACAAGACTGTCCCAAGTAGGAAAATGGTCTTCAAGCCTTAGAATCACAGTTGGATAAAGGCAGTCAGTTGTCTCAGTTGATGCTGATGCTAACAAGGGACAGTGGGAGGTGTGTGAGTGCCCAGTTGTGTCCAACTCTTTGTGACCCCATGGACTGTAGCCCACGAGCTCCTATGTCCATGGAATTTTCCAGGCAAGAACACTAGCCTGGGTTGCCATTTCCTCCTCCAGGAGATTGAATCTGGGTCTCCTGCATGGGCAGGCGAGTTCTTTACTATTGTGCCACCTGGGAAGCCCCATGTAGAGCTCCCCCAAAGGATCACCTTTACTGAAATTGAGCCACTCACCCTATAAACTTCTCCCTGTTTTGAAATTTCCATCTTTTTCACACTTGTGTTCTGGCAGCTTCTGCTGCATTATACTGTAATAACAATCCCCAGTCTCAATGGTGAGCTCAATAAAGGTTTATTTCTCACTCGTGGTTCAAGTATTACACAGGGTGGTTGGGGCTCTGCTCCACCAGGGGATGGGGTTAGGAAGCACCCCCATCTGGGGTCTGCAGGTCTTTAGCAAAGGGAAAAGGAGCAGTGACAGGGCTCCAGAAAGGGGCAGTCCTTAACCCCATCCCCAGGTGGAGCAGAGGCAATACAAGGGAGAAAAAAGCTGTCTGTTCAACAAACGGTGCTGGAACAACTAGACATCCACATGGAAAAAATAAATCTAGATACAGTCTTACACCTTTCACAAGAACTAACTTGATATGGATCACAGACTTAAAAGGCAAAACTATAAAACTCCTAGAAGATAAAATAGGAGAAGCCTAGATGACCTTGAGCATAGTGATGATGTTTTAGGTATAATACCAAAGGGATGGTCCATGAAAGAAATAACTGATAAGCTAAGCTTGCATTAAAGTTAACATTTCTGTTCTGCAAACGAAACTCAAGAGAATAAAAAGACAAGCCACAGACTGGAAGAATATTTCCAAAAGACACATCTAATAAAGGATTATTATCCAAAGAACTCTTAAAATATAACTATAAGAAATCAGATTTTAAAAAGGTCCAAACAACAGGTATGTAAAAAGGTGCTCAGCATCATTAATCACCGCAGAAATGCAAATCAAAGCCACAATGAGCTATTTGTTGAATGCCTATTATCAAAAAGGTAAGAGATTACAAGTGTTGGTGAGAATGTGTAGAGAAGAAAACCCTTGTGCACTGTGGGCGGGAATGTAAATTGCTACACTCACTATGGAAAAAAGTATGGAGGTTCCTCAAAAAAATTAAAAATAGAACAGAATTACTGTGAAATCTACCTAGAGGCTTTCCAGGTGGTGCTAGTGGTAAAGACCCTGCCTACCAATATAGGAGACATAAGAGACGTGGGTTCGATCTCTGAGTTGGGAAGATCCCCTGGAGGAGGGCACGGCAATCCACTCCAGTATTCTTGACTGAGAAATTCCAAGGACAGAGGAGCCTGGAGGGCTACAGTCCATGGGGTCACAAAGACTCAGACATGACTGAAGCGACTTAAGATAGCAGATCTTAAAAGTTCTCATCACAAGGGAAAAACTGTAAGTATGTGAGATTATGGATACTAACTAAACTTACTGTGATAATCATTTTGCAATATTTACATATATCCTGTTATTATGTTGTATATGGTAAACTAATGCAAAGTTATATGTCAATTATATTTCAATAAAACTGGGGAAAAAAGATGGTCCATGTCACATGTAATTAGGGAATTGCAAATTAAAATAGCAATGAGAGGCCACTACAAGCCCATCAGAATGGCCAACATTCAAACACTGACAACATCAAATGCTGGTAAGGATGTGAAGCAACAGGAACTCTCATTCATTTCTGATGGGATTGCAAAACCATACAGTCACTTTGGAAGGCAGTTTGGCGGTTTCTTATAAAACAAAACATACTCTTCCATGTGATGCTCCTTGGTCTCTACCTAAAGGAGGTGGAAACTTATGACCATAGAGAAGCCTGTACAGGAATGTTTATAGCAGCTTTATTCATAACTGCCAAAACTGGGAAGCAACCAGGCTGTCTTTTAGTGGGTAAATGGACAAACTGTACTACATCCATACAATGGAAAGTGTGTCATTCAGCACTTAAAAGAAATAAACTACCGAACAATGAAAAGACATGAAGGAACCTTAAATGCACACTAAGCAAAAGGCTACATATGCACGATTTTAACTATAGGACGTCCTGGAAAATGCAAAACTTTTTGGAGTTTAAAATAAAATCAGTGGTTGCCAAAGGTTATGGATGGGTAGGTAGAAGACAGAGGATTTTTAGGAAGTGCAACTACTCTATGTGATACTATAATGGTGGGTGCATATCTTCATTTGTCCAAGTTCATAAAATGTACAACACCAACAAGCTATGGAGATCAGTGGAGAAATAACTCCAGAAAGAATGAAGAGACAGAGCCAAGCGAAAACAGCACCCAGTTGTGGATGTGACTGGTGACGGAAGCAAAGTCTGATGCTGTGAAGAGCAATATTGCATAGGAATCTGGAATGCTAGGTCCGTGAAATAAGGCAAACTGGAAGTGGTCAAACTGGAGATGGTAAGAGTGAATGCTGACGTTTTAGGAATCAGCCAACTAAAATGGACTGGAATGGGTGAATTTAACTCAGATGACCATTTTATCTACTACTGTGGGTAGGAATCCCTTAGAAGAAATGGAGTAGCCATCATAGTCAACAAAAGAGTCTGAAATGCTGTACTTGGATGCAATTGCAGAAATGACAGAATGATTTCTGTTCGTTTCCAAGGCAAACCATTCAATATCACGGTAATCCAAGTCTAAGCCCTGATCAGTAATGCTGAAGAAGCTGAAGTTGAACTATAGACCTTTTAGAAGGTTCTACGAAGACCTATAAGACCTTTTAGAACCGACAGCTGAAAAAGATGATCTTTTAATTATAGGGGACTGGAATACAAAAGTAGGAAGTCAAGAAACACCTGGAGTAACAGGCAAATTTGGCCTTGGGGTACAGAATGAAGCAGGGCAAAAGCTAATAGAGTTTTGCCAAGAGAACGCACTGGTCATAGTAAACATCTTCTTCCAACAACACAAGAGAAGACTCCTAACTAAACATGGACATCACCAGATGGTCAACACCGAAATCAGATTGATAATATTCTTTGCAGTCAAATATGGAGAAGCTCTGTACAGTCAGCAAAAATAAGACCAGGAGCTGACTGTGGCTCAGATCATGAACTTCTTATTGCCAAATTCAGATTTAAATTGAAGAAAGTAGGGAAAACCACTAGACCATTCAGGTTTGACCTAAATCAAATCCCTTACAATTATACAGAGGAAGTGAGAAATAGATTTAAGGGATTAGATCTGATAGACAGAGTGCCTGATGAACTATGGATGGAGGTTCATAACATTGTACAGGAGACAGGGATCAAGACCATCCCCAAGAAAAAGAAATGCAAAAAAGCAAAATGGCTGTGTGAGGAAGGCTTACAAATAGCTGTGAAATGAAGAGAAGAGGAAAGCAAAGAAGAAAAGGAAAGATATACCCATTAGAATGCAGAGTTCTAAAAGATAGCAAGGAAAGACAAGAAAGCCTTCCTCAGTGATCATTGCAAAGAAACAGAGGAAAACAATAGAATGGGAAAGACTAGAGATCTCTTCAAGAAAATTAGAGATACCAAGGGAACATTTCATACAAAGATGGGCTTAATAAAGGACAGAATTGGTATGGACTTAACAGAAGCAGAAGATATTAAGAAGAGGTGGCAAGAATACACAGAACTGTACAAAAAGATCATGACCCAGATAATCATAATGGTGTGATAACTCACCTAGAGCCAGACTTCCTGGAATGTGAAGTCAAATGGGCCTTAGGAAGCATCATTACAAACAAAGCTACTGGAGGTGATGGAATTCCAGCTGAGCTATTTCAAATCCTATAAGATGATGCTGTGAAAGTACTACACTCAATATGCCAGCAAATTTGGAAAACCCAGCCACAGGACTGGGAAAGGTCGGTTTTCATTCTAATCCCAAAGAAAGGGAATGCCAAAGAATGCTCAAACTACCACTCAATTGCACTCATCTCACATGCTAGTAAAGTAATGCTCAAAATTCTCCAAGCCAGACTTCAACAATACGTGAACCGTGAACTTCCAGATGTTCAAGCTGGTTTTAGAAAAGGCAGAGGAATCAGAGATCAAATTGCCAACATCCGCTGGATCATTGAAAAGCAAGAGTTCCAGAAAAAAACATCTATTTCTGCTTTATTGACTATGCCAAAGCCTTGACTGTGTGGATCACAATAAACTGTGGAAAATTCTGAAAGAGATGGGAGTTCCAGATTACCTGACCTGCCTCTTGAGAAATCTGTGTGCAGGTCAAGAAGCAACAGTTAGAACTGGACATGGAATAATAGACTGGTTCCAAATGAGGAAAGGAATACATCAAGGCTGTATATTGTCACCCTGCTTATTTAACTTATATGCAGAGTACATCATGAGAAACGTTGGGCTGATGAAGCACAGGCTGGAATCAAGATTGCTGGGAGAAATATCAATAACCTCAGATATGCATATGACACCACCCTTATGGCAGAAAGTGAAGAGGAGCTAAAAAGCCTCTTGATGAAAGTGAAAGAGGAGAGCGAAAAGTTGGCTTAAAGCTCAACATTCAGAAAACAAAGATCATGGCATCCAGTTCCATCACTTCATGTGAGGCAAATAGATGGGGAAACAGTGGAAAAAGTGTCAGACTTTATTTTTTGGGCTCCGAAATCACTGCAGATGGTGATTACAGCCATGAAATTGAAAGATGTTTACTCTTTGGAAGAAAAGCTATGACCTAGACAGCATATTAAAAAGTAGAGACATTACTTTGCCAACAAAGGTCCATCTAGTTAAGGTTATTGTTTTTCCAGTAGCCATGTATGGATGTGAGAGTTGTACTAAAAAGAAAGCTGAGCACCGAACAACTGATTTTGAATTGCGGAATTGGAGAAGACTCTTGAGAGTCCCTTGGACTGCAAGGAGATCCAACCAGTCCATCCTAAAGGAAATCAATCCTGAATATTCATTGGAAGGACTGATGCTGAAGCTGAAACTCCAATACTTTGGCCACGTGACTCTAAGAGCTGACTCCTTTGAAAAGACCCTGATGCTGGGAAAGATTGACGGAGGAGAAGGGGACGACAGGGGATGAGATGGTTGGATGGCATCACCAACTGAATGGACATGAATTTGAGTAAACTATGGGAGTTGGTGATGGACAGGGAGGCCTGGCATGTTGCAGTCCATAAGGTCACAAAGAGTCAGACACGACTGAGCAACTGAACTGAACTGAACCGACAACACCAACAGTGAAGTCTAACGTGTAAACTCTGGTCTTGGGGGTGATAATGATGTGTTACCGTAGGCTCATCAGTTGTAATAAATGTACCATTCTGGTGGGAGATGAAAATGGGGAGGCTAGGAGAAGGCAATGGCACACCACTCCAGTACTCTTGCCTGGAAAATCCCATGGACAGAGGAGCCTGGTAGGCTGCAATCCATGGGGTCGCTAAGAGTAGGACACGACTGAGCGACTTCACTTTCACTTTCATGCGTTGGAGAAGGAAATGGCAAACCACTCCAGTGTTCTTGCCTGGAGAATCCCAGGGACGGGGGAGCCTGGCGGGCTGCCATCTATGGGGTCACACACAGTCGGAGACGACTGAAGCGACTTAGCAGCAGCAGCAGGCACGGAGCAGGGAGTGTTCGGGGAATCGTTGCACTTTCTTGCCAGTTTTGGCATAAAACAGCCAGTTTTATGCCAATAACATAAAAAAGTTAGTGATGAATAACTGAGCAAAGCAAAGAAAGAAAGGAAAAAAAGGAAAAGATTTTCACTGGTGACCTTCAAAGTTCTTCAAGTCACTCTTGCAGCCCAGAGTCCCAGCTTTCTAAGGAAATCTGGACAGAGAGCAGAGCACGCCCCCTGCGGGATTCCAGAGGAATAGGCAGCGGGGACGCGGGGGGTGTGGGGGTGGTGGCGGTCCAGGGTGCCGGCCAGAATCACCTGGGAAGCTCTGAAAAATAGGATTGCTCTGGTCCCACCGCTTACCAGCTGAAACTGCAGTGGCAGCATCCAGCTCTGCAGGGCTGAAAAGCGCTCCAGTTTATTCCAAAGTGCAGGCGGAGCTGAGACTCGCTGCGAGAGCGCGGCGGCGGGTGGGTGGCGGGGTCTGGGGCTCAAGATCCAAGAGGAAAAAGAAACCTTCCAGGGAGAACGAGGGTAGCCCTCATCTCGTCATTTTTGCCCCCTCCTCCAACCCCCAGCGCAGTCACATTCCTGGATGCTCTCTCCAACCGCGTCCCTCCCAGGGGCCTGCGGCCAGATGCCACACTCTGAGCGGCTTTCGTCTCAAGAATGGGTGCCCCAGGGCAGGTGCGCTGACCTTTCGGTCGGGGAAGGAAGGAGACAGGATCCCGGCTGACCGCGCTAGCAACAACCCCGGCCGGGGAGCCGCGTGCGGGCTCCGGAGAAGGGCTTTGTCGCGTTTCCCACTCCGCAGCCACGGAGCGCGCGAATTCACTAATTCGGACTTCACCTTGGTGAGATGGTGAATAGGTGGTGGATGGGTGACCACGTGTTCTTAGGGGCGAATTTTCTCCTACGCCCGCTAACTGACCACCCTTAAAACGAAAAACCCACAAGCGCACAAATTTTAAAACCACACACACACAAAGCGCGAGCGCGAGAACTAGCACAGAGACTGGCAGGTAGACCCACGCCTCTCCAGCGCCAGGCGGGTGGCCTCGCGGTCCCCGGCCGCGGTGGTACCCACGCTCTCTGCGCCCCCGCGTCTGCAGCGGTGTATATCCAGTAGTGTAGTAGTGTTAGTCACTTAGTCGTGTCCGACTCTTTGTGACCCCATGGACTATAGCCCTCCAGGCTCCTCTGTCCATGGAATTCTCCAGGCAAGAATACTGGAGTGAGTTGGCATTTCCTTCTCCCATCCTGATGGCAGTGGACACTGAAAACATTCAGGCATAAACTCAAGTGAGCATAGCTCACCAGTAGAATGAGATCACCTGCTTGTTGGCTCTCAGCACCGCCTTCAGTGTGGCGATCTGCTCCCGTTTGGTGCTCAGTAGGGACTTGAACTTGAGGTTCTCTTCCATTAGGGCTTCCTTGTCTTTATCGAGCACGGGGTGCTGCAGCTCCTTGACGAGACAGTTGCCAAGGACCGGTCCACGGCTTTCTGCAGATGTTTGATTTGGTCCCGGAGTATGGCATTAAGGTTGTAGATACTCACTGGTTCTTTGCGAATGTCACTTGTACGTAATACTGGAGATGATGGTGGGGCAATAATAACAGAGGGTATCGGTAAAGCGGAATAATCATACTGTTAATGCCCAGTATTTAAGTTCAGGATCGAGTCAGCCCAGTTTAAGTTCAGGATCGAGTCTGCGGTGGTCGTTATAGAAAGCCCCAATTTAGACAGCGTGGATCCCCCACGAGCTCCACCCTCGGCGGCCAGAGAAACTGACTCGTGGGTGCGGAAACCTTGCGGACACACGCAGCGGGAACCCCGCCCCGCCATCCCCGCTCTGGGTCCCCACACTGCACCCGCCGCTCCGCGTCGCTGGCGCTCGGGGATCGGTTGTTCTGGGAAGGCGGGGGACCGGAAACGGGTGGCCCAGAGCGGGCCACCCGCCCCCGCCCGGCCCGGCGGTCTTCCCGGTCTCTGGCCCTTTAAAGCCGGTCATTTCCGCCGGCGACCTTGGGGGCGGGGAAAGCAACGCGCGCGCCTCGCGAGGCCGTCCCCGGAGCCGTAAGTAGAGGCAAGGCCGTGCCGCGGACCCCAGCGTATGGCCCGCCGGGCTCCCGGGGTGCTGGCCGCGCCCTCGGCGGGGAGGTTCCGGCGCTCCCGGGGCGGGGTGAGGCCGGGCCGAGCGGGCGGCCCCTCTCCAGGCTCCCGCCCCTACCCCGCAGCGTCTCGTAGTCCCGGGGCCCGGCGGAAAGACTTGCGTCCCAGTCCGCCGCCCTGCTTTGGAGTTGGGGGGTTGGGGGAGGCGGGCGACTCCGGGGAGGGCTCCCAGCCGCGGAGGGGGCGACTCAGTGCCGGACCCAGGGTCCCGCTCCCCGCGAGTGATTCAGAATGCCCGAGTGTCTTTCACTTTCAGTCTCTGCGTAGACCGTGTATATTCAGCTGGCACCATAAACCAGGATAATCACAACGTTAACCCCAGGTTGAAGTTCAGGTTCGAGTCCGTGGTGGTCCCCACTGAACTCACCGAGCGAGAGGGAGCGAGGGGAGACCAACACAAAACAACAGATGCCCCGCCGACCGCGGCGGGTTGCTAGCCGCAGTCCACGCGGGCCCAGGCGGTTTAGAAAACGCTACTTTGCGCGCTGAGCTGTCACCTCCACTTCGCTCTCTTACCGCGCTGCGAATTCACTGAGTGGTTACGGCTGAGTGTATAGGGCATCCAGCACCTTTGGCATGAATTCAGAGCGAAATCTCACTTCCCAGGAGGGCCGTGCAAAGGGATTAGAGACTTCGCCTCAACTCTTTCTTCTTTTGAACTTGTAACAATTGGCTTTGAGCGTTTGGAGCTGCTAAAGAGGTCGTGCATTTTCTGGCTAGAGCCTCACTCAGGATTCTTTTACCCTACAGCTTGGAGGGAGCAAGAGAGCCGGGCGGGGGCGAGATGGCCCTGGTGCCCTATGCGGAGACCGCGGAGATGGGGCTGCAGAGATTCCACAAGCCTCTGGCCACCTTCTCCTTTGCAAACCACACGATACAGATCCGTCAGGACTGGAAGCAACTGGGAGTCGCAGCGGTGGTTTGGGACGCGGTAAGTGATCCCCAGACGCCTCTGAAAATATCAGCAATTGATGATAAGACTGCTCTTATTTTTGAAAAGTTAACAGCTTTGTTGGCTTGTAATTCATATACTGTACCTTTCACTTTAATTTTTTTAAAGTAAATTCACGAAGTGGTGCAAGTACCACTATGCTCAGTTTTAAAACACTGCATCACCACACCCCATCCCCAGAAAACCTCTACCCATTAGAATCATTTCCCTGCCCCCGCCCCACCAAATAGATTGCATTTTAAGGGTGAGTAAAGAAAGCTGAGAGAAATTAAATGACTTGCCACTGGAGCCCCTAGCTGCTGTGGACACTAAGTTTAACATTGCACAAAGAAAATGTAACTGACAAAGCCCCACACGAGGATCATGTGTTTTAAGTTTTCCATAGTTGTCATGATCAAAAAACCACACTGTAATGGCTACTTTTTCCGCTACCCAGCCCTGTTCTTTCAACTGCGTGTGGCAGACTCGCCCTCAGCCTCTAGCCCACCTGGGATTCAGTGGGAACTCAGGATTCAGTGAATGCTGGATAAATGATTGGCATAGATACATTTTTACAATCTTAACATTGTATTGGGGGTGTCAGAAACATTCAGGGATACAAAATATTGATATATCTGTAACCCAGTAGTACTACTACTAGGAATCTAGTCCAAGGTAACAAGAAAAGTTTTCTTAGAAAGAGTAATAAAGATACAGAATAGTGAGGAATAGATGAGTCTCCTTCATTCTCACCGAGAAGAGGAATTGCTCGGTATACTAATAGTATGTGGCCATGAAAAATTAAAATGATGTTAAGAGCATACATTGATTTTTAGAGTTGTTTGCAAATGCTAACTCACATATCAAGTCCAACCCTTCATCTGAAACTTACCCCTTGATGTCCGGTCGCTGTGGGGTGATGAGTGTTAGAGGCTCAGGAGAGCAGGAGAGAGGGATGCAGCTCCGAGAGGCTTAGTGGGGCTCTGCTTGTCCCCTTTGGTTGTGGCCTTGCTGATTTGAACTCGGTTTAGGAACTGGACATTCCTTAAACCAAATCACAGAGACTGTTCATGTCAGCTCTGCCAGAATGGGTTTGTAAACCTTGAGTGTCAGAGTGCTGTGACACAGAAGTTAACCTTCCCAGATTGAGCAGGATCCGGTCTTGGGTGGGCAGAATCACTGACTGCTGCTGTCCCCCAGGGGCCTCCCGGTGGGGCTGGGGGCATCGGGGCTGTGGGACTTGGTATCCATGCTTGCTCTAGGTTGACCCTACCAGCAGCAGCTGAGTTCCCATGAGTGCTGTTAACCTGGGAGTTGAGCTTTGCCGTGGGAGGGGGTGTGTGGTAACTTCCTGGAGCATGGAGCCTGCTGCAAATCCTAAAGCGCTTATTGACCTTAACTGTCATACTGTGTTTTGACTCAGGCTGTCGTTCTTGCCACGTATCTGGAGATGGGCACTGTGGAGCTCAGGGGCTGCTCTGCTGTGGAGCTGGGTGCTGGCACAGGGCTGGTGGGCATAGTGGCTGCCCTCCTGGGTGAGTGTGACGCAGGGCTCCTTCCTGTGTGAGTGGAGGGGTCGCCTTTTCATGACGCAAACCCTTGTTAGTTTCCCTCTTACTGGGTTACTGTCCTTCTCCTTGTTACTTACTATGAGCCACAGGCCACAACTGCTATGCTCACAGCTCCAGAAACGCTCATTCCTTCTCTCTCTCTCTCATCCTGATATTTGTATTCTCACTGGAGATGCTTTGCCCCCTTCAATTCTGTGATGATCTTAAGGAGACTGAATTCAAAGAGAATTATCCAATCCATGTGTTTTTTGTTGTTGTCGTTGTTTTGTTTTGTTTTGTTTTTTTTACAGTGTTAGGTACCGACCTCCTGCCATGCAGGGGAGGCAGATTTGATCTCTGGGTTGGGAAGTTCCCCTGGAGAAGGAAATGGCAACCCACTCCAGTATTCTTGCCTGGGAAATCCCATGGAGCCTGGCAGGCTACAGTCCATGGGGTCTCAAGAGCTGGATGTGACTTAGCAACTAAGCCACTATCCCTGTCTCTATGTTCGGATTTACCCCAAGGAAGTAAGGAGAACAGAAAATCTTTCACCTTTGTTGCTGAGGAATCTTTGGTGGTTTGTTCCTTTTAGGAAGGGCTGGGCCCCCTGCAGTTTGAACTGACGTCTTCTATTAAACAGTACGTAGTTCTGACTTGATGTCAAGGTTTGTGTGTGTGTTTGTGTGTTTGTTTGTTTTTGCATACAGACATTAATTTAGGCCTAGAGCATTTTTAACCTTCATTTCTGTTTCATAATTTATTGACTCTTTTTGACAAAGAGTTGACTGTTGACAAATTTTTTGATTCTTTACAACTTCTGTCTTGTGCAGTTCAAGCTATTTGATGATTGGGTAGACCTGCCTCTAAGATACAATATATACTATTCCTCACTTCAGTATTGTCAGCTGGGGCTCTTGTTTCTGCTTCCCTGGGTCTGGAGTGGGGCCCAAGAGCCTGCATTTCTTATGAGCTCCCAAGTGATGACAGTGATGCCCAAACTGCTGGTCCTCAGACCGTGCTGGGGTGGTCAGGATCTAGAATTCCAGCATGTGCGTACAAGTACTTGAGGACCGACTAAAGCCCCACTTTTGTCCTGTTCTTTTCTGGTAACATATCTTTTCAGTATTCCTTTCTCTGTTTAGATTTTGCCTTCCAATGGGGAACATAGGCAGGGGCAGTAGGTGGAATTATGTACCTAGAAGCTGATTTAGGTCCATCTGTCTGACATCACTGGAGAAGGCAATGGCACCCCACTCCAGTACTCTTGCCTGGAAAATCCAGTGGATGGAGGAGCCTGGTAGGCTGCAGTCTATGGGGTCGCGAAGAGTTGGACACGACTGAGTGACTTCCCTTTCACTTTTCACTTTCATGCATTGGAGAAGGAATGGCAACCCATTCCAGTGTTCTTGCCTGGAGAATCCCAGGGACCGGGGAGCCTGGTAGGCTGCCGTCTATGGGGTCGCACAGAGTCGGACATGACTGAAGCGACTTAGCAGCTGCAGTCTGACATCACAGGTGGCACTAGTGGTAAAGAACCCACCTGCCAATGCAGGAGACATAAGAGATGTGGGTTTCATCCCTGGGTTGGGAAGATCCCTTGGAGAAGGGAATGCAACCCATTCCAGTACTCTTGCCTGGAGAACCCTGTGGACAGAGAGGCCAGGTGGGCTACAGTTCCATGGGGTGACAAAGAGTCGGACACGACTGAAGCGACTTAGCACACAAGCGTGTCTGACATTACAGCACTTTCAGTCACTGGGGAGGCCCTCACTGATGCCACCTTTTGTTCTCCTCACATTAACCTTATATCATCCCTATGTATGTTAGTTAGGTACGTTTTAAAATTTTCATTTTGCCAGTGAAGCTGGAAGTCCTGGGAAACTAACCCACTTTCTGAAGTCCTGATCAGTGTCGAGCTGAGACTCAAACCAGGCTTGTCGGATACAGCAGCCTGAGTTCTTTTCTTTCTGCAACACTAACCCTCGTCTTGGTGACATGAGAGGAGTTAACTGGAGGGAGAGATGAGGTTTCTTCTGTCTCTTCCTGAGAACAAGGGCCTCCTTGCTGCTGTCAAGACAGGGTGTGGTGATGTGCACAGGGTTAGAGGCCCACTAGACGCTGACCTTTTTTTTTTTTTAAGTTAATTTTACTGAAGCATAGTTGATTCCCAATGTCATGCCAACTTCTGCTGCACAGCAAACCGACCCAGACATAATTTACATATATACATTTTCCATTTTGCTCCGTCACAGCATACTGAATACAGTTGTCTGTGCTACACAGTAGGACTTTGCTGCCATTCATCCCACATACAGTAGTTTGCACCTGCCGATCCCAAACATTGGGAAATATGCCCTCCTGCTCACTCCCTCACCACCCCACAGCCGCAAGTAAGCGCTCCACCTGCTCTGACTTCTTTTAACTCTTACTAGCTGTGTTACTGGAGAAGGCAATGGCACCCCACTCCAGTACTCTTGCCTGGAAAATCCCACGGACAGAGGAGCCTGGTAGGCTGCAGTCCATGGGGTCGCAAAGAGTTGGGCACACTGAGTGACTTCCCTTTTACTTTTCACTTTCATGCATTGGAGAAGGCAATGGCAACCCACTCCAGTGTTCTTGCCTGGAGAATCCCAGGGACAGGGGAGCCTGGTGGGCTGCCGTCTCTGGGGTCGCACAGAGTCAGACACGACTGAAGCGACTTAGCAGCAGCAGCAGCAGCTGTGTTACCTTGGGCAAGTTGCTGAGTCTCTAAACCTCAGTTTCCCAATAAAATGGGGATAATGACCGTATTCACTGCCCGGCGAGGATCAAATGAGATCACACGTAGCTACCTGTAGGTCATTGACTGGCACAAAGTGAATGCTCAGCAAGAGTTCATATCCCCTCTGCGTGTTTGTTTCCAGTCTGGAAATCTGCATTTGTGGGCTTGGGAAAGCCAGGATAAGGTTCTTCAAACACCATCCCAGAGCGAGGGACTAGTTAGTTGTTGCCACAAAAGATGGGGCCCTCTGGCAGGGACCAGAATACAGAGTGGCAGACGGTGTGCCCGTGGTTGCCCCTGCAGCCTCATTCCTCTGCTGCCCCAGTGCTCAGTGTGCCCTCTGCCCCTAGCTCTGTCTCTCTGACTCCAGGCAGTTGTTTCAGGTGTCTGTCTCTCCTGCGGCTGAGGCTCCCGAGGACGGGGACAGTGTCTCACTCTGTGTGTCCTTGGCGCGAATACAGCAGCTGGCACACAGTAGGTGCTCAGAGAGCTTTGGAATGAAAGATGAACTAGAAAATCCGGAAAATTACTGTTATAAAAATGACATGATTCTATTACAAAAATAGCCCTAGAAGCAGTCTGAAAAAGGAAAAACCCACCAAAGATTCTGGTTCTTCATGACTTTGCAACATAATTATCATTAGCATCTTGGTGTGTTTCCTTCGTTTCCTTTTCTCCATCCATATTTTTTAAAAAATTATTTTTAATTGAAGAGTAATTATAATGTGTTGGTTTCTGGCGTACAACGATGTGAATCAGCCGTAAATATACATACGTCCCTTCCTTCTTGAAGCTCTCTCCCGCCCCCCACCCCACCCCTCTAGGTAGAAACACAGCACTGGGTCGCGCGCCCTGTTTTAATTACCGCAGCTTTCCACCGGCAGTCTGTTTCACATATGGCGATGTCTATGTTTCAGGACTACTCTACTTATCCCACCCTGCCCTTCCCCAGCTATGGCCACAAGTCTGTTCTGTATGTCTGCGTCTCTATTCCTACCCTGCGAATAGTTTCATCAGTACCATTTTTCTAGATTCCATTTATTTGTTAACATATGATATTTTTTTCTCTCTTTCTGACTTAGTTCACTCTTATAACAGGCTCTAGATTCATCCACCTTACTAGAACTGACTCAGATTTGCTCCTTTTTGTGGCTGAGTAATATTCCATTGTATTTCTGTACCACAACTTCTCTACTCATTCGTCTGTGGAATAGACGATATCTAGGAGAAGGCAATGGCACCCCCACTCCTGTACTCTTGCCTGGAAAATCCCATGGACGGAGGAGCCTGGTAGGCTGCAGTCCTTGGGGTTACTAAGAGTCGGCTCGACTGAGCAACTTCACTTTCACTTTTCACTTTCATGCACTGGAGAGGAAATGGCAACCCACTCCAGTCTTCTTGCCTGGAGAATCCCAGGGACAGGGGAGCCTGGTGGGCTGCTGTCTCTGGGGTCGCAGAGTCGGACACGACTGAAGTGACTTAGCAGCAGGGCAGCAGCAGGTTGCTTCTAAGCCCTAGCTATTGTAAACAGTGCTACTGTGAACATTGGGGTACATGTGTCTATTTCAGTTGTGGTTTCCTCAGGGTATACGCCTGGTAGTGGGATTGCTGGATCATATGGTAGTTTTACTACTATTTTTTTAAAGGTATCTTCATCCATATTTTAATCATAGTTATAATCGTGATTCCATACGTGTGCCTATGCATTTGGTTATTCCCCCAAGTTACCTTCTCAGTGAGGCCTTTCCTTTCAAACCAACTCTCTTACTTCCTGATGTTTTATATCTCTCTGTCATGCTTTATTTTTTTCCTTAGTGTGTACCTCCGACTAACATACTGGACATGCTGCCTCTCTCCTCACTTAAATGTAGATGCTGTGAAGGTAGGGGTCTTTGTCCCATGGCTGATGGCAGCCCCTTGGATATTTATGGGATTGGTGGATGTTTGGGGGAATGGTCAGCTGACAGTAAGATTCTACTGAAACTTGTGGCACACTTGGCAGGTCAGAAGTAGCCTCAGAAGCCTCTGAGGCAGGCATTCGAGGAGGTCTACATCTAAGAGCTATTAACGTGGACACTTAGGTGACATAGAAAACCACATCACTCCAGTGCTGAGAGCAGAGCGCACTGTAGACTGTTAGGAAGTCCAGAGGTAAAGTTCTAGGTCAAAGCCGGAAAAGGCTTGTTGCCGGGAGAGATGGAAAGTATCACTGAATTCTGCTCACCAGGCAGCATCCTGGCCAGCAACAGTGATAGGTGCATGCATCTGTCAGCTTGCACACGTTCACAGCATCACACTCAGGACGGAGTCACATGTCCAGCTGAATTATATACCCTAATATGTTATATGTCAAGATAAGAAACCTTCAGTGTAAACTGTACTGAAATGGTGCTGCCAACAGCTGTTCTGGGATCCTCTGGGGCATTGCCCATGAAGATTGCAGACTGGAGGACGCAGATGAAAAAAAAATTTATGAAAGAGTGAAATGTAATGCTTATGTTTTAGAATTTACAGGGTTAAAACCAAGCAGGATTATGTGTATGACAGTGTTAATGCAGTGTAGATAAGGTGTTTCAGGGCTGACCTTATGTAGTTGCTTTCACCTGAAGGGTAACTACCAGTTCAGACTTCTCTCTGCCATACTGGTTCAAAAAGTTGAATCTCTTAGTTCATTGTAAACAACCCACAAGAAACAGATTAATACAATACTGCCTCCTTTATTTTACACACTGCTTGTAGAAACTTAGCACATAGAGAACATTATTTCACCTACAGGACTGTAATACAATCTTGTGATTTTTCACTTTATCGTTTTTCCATAATTATATATAAATTGAATGATTACATACAGATTGGCTGCTTCCTGACAGCATTAAGTAGAGGTAGACTGAAATTTCTTAGTAGCCAGTTAATCTTTTCCATGCTTCTTTTTAAAGCTTTGGCCCCAGAAAGGAGTCTTTCTGTATTTAAAAGTATCTTGCTGTCTTCATAATCGTTTGTGCCCAGATTTTTTTGCCTTTGGCTTCCATTTTGCCCTGAAGCCCACTGACTTGAAGATGGGAGCCTAATGAATGAAGTGTAATGGTAGACACTTATGGAGGGTTGGGCCACTTCTGCCTGCAGAATTCGGAAGCATCAGCTAGTTTATCACTTGGGGGCTTTGTATTTAATAGGCATAACTTCTGCAAACAGCAAGGAGTCATAAGAGGCAAACCGGAGGTTCATGTTTACCTGCAGACGGTAGAGGAGGAGCTTCTGGCCATTGTTCTGATGCATCAGATGAAATGTGTAGAGTCGCTCACCAGCTGTTTAGCTTGGACCCCTCTACTTGTTAATTGTACTGATGTGTGCATTACTTTCTGTCCCACATTCTAGGTGCTCACGTGACTATCACAGATCGAAAAGTAGCATTAGAGTTTCTTAACTCAAACGTTCAAGCCAATTTACCACCCCATATCCAGCCCAAAGCTGTTGTTAAGGAGCTGACTTGGGGACAAAATTTGGGGAGTTTTTCACCTGGAGAATTTGACCTGATACTTGGAGCTGATATCATATATTTAGAAGAAACATTCACAGATCTTCTTCAAACATTGGAGCATCTCTGTAGCAACCACTCTGTGGTTCTTTTAGCTTGCCGAATTCGCTATGAACGGGATTACAACTTCTTAGCAATGCTGGAGAGGCAATTTACTGTGAGTAAGGTTCACTATGATTCTGAAAAAGACGTACATATTTACAAAGCACAGAGGAGATGCCTGAGAGAGGACTTATAATTGGTTCTAATTTATAAGAATGTTGTCACTGAGTGTATCAATTAAGGTCTTACATGGGTAGCCCGCTGTACAAGTTCAACCAAAGGTTCTCAAAAGACAAAGCAAATGTGCAGTTTTAAAACAAAGCAGCACTTTGTCCCATAGCTGTGACTTCTTTAGTTGTATTTTACTAACTCTGAAATTCAGTTAACATTAAAGGAAAGTCTGAGATTTTGGTTTGTGTTGTTTCTGTATCCCATATGCTCCCTCTCCAAAAACAATTTTCATCGATGCTGTGATGAAGGGTTGGTATAAAGAACTTGTTTGGGTGAGGCTAGGTGATGCAAATCATTTAAAACACATTGTAAGACATGTTTACCCCAGTTTTCTAATTTTCTGAGTATAAGACAAGAAGTTTAATGTACATTCCCTGATCTGTTAATACTATTGAAATCTTTTGTCTGATGTATTTAGGCCTTAAGTACTTCTGGTTACTAGAGATTAGGATGTGAGTCTTCTGAGGTCTCATATGCTTTTTGGTGTAATTTCAGATTTAGGTATATAAACAAAAGTAAATAAAAATAAGATTTTAGTTACTTTTTGGTAAGCTCCTAAAATCTTGGACCTCTGTGTGCTGGGAATAGGTTATCTTCTTCAAATCAAAAGCTGTAGTATCTCCCTTCAGCTTTACCCTTTCTCGAATGTTTTTGTATTTCTCAAATGTTGTTTTGTAGGCTGTCCCTGCCTCCTCATGATGCACAGGATAACAGGAAAAGGAAAAGTTTTAGACCTCATCCTTCCATGGGAGGTTGACTCCCCGTCTCAGCTCCTTCCACATTGCACTTGTAATTGTTTATTCAATGTTTGTGTGCCCCAGAAGATTGTACAGTTCTTAGGAGGCCAGGAATGCTTCTGCCTCTTTCATTATGGTCTCCCCAGTATCTAGTATATCATAACCAAATATTTGTTGAATGAAAAAGATTACAGTTAGAGGGTATTGATCTTTGGATTGATTGATTGCTACATTGTTTTATGATTACCTTTGTAGACTTTATGAAGTCACACACATACCCTGGCCTTTTGTTTTTACCCCCACAATGTGAAACGTTTAACAGCTTAAACATTTAGACAATAAGAATATTATAATCTTAGTATGATGTTTCATACTAGAGATAGATTTCTTTGTAAAACATTTGAAACAAGACCTCCTCCCTCTAAATCTTTTAATGACTATTTTGGATGTGTCATATTTTAAATAGAGATTTAGATAGAGGTTTTACTTTAATGAAGGTGAATTTAAAGTTCTGAGCATTGTGATGTACCAGTTCAACACAGTTCTGATAAATGCACATGAAAAGGAAATATCCACAGATAACCAAATCCATAAAATGCCAGTACTGATGGGCCTGGAACATCTTTAAAAACAAGTAAAATAAAAGCCCTGCAATATTAACAACACTATAATGAAAGGCCAGTTCCATCTAGGTTTATTACTAGAAATGAACGTATTAATTGGAGTTCAGCTCCTCTGCTTGAACATCCCTGGCTTTGGAGAGAGCTACGAGAATGTCTGGGTATGGATGGGGTGGGGTGGGCGCAGTAGAGTGCTTGGATGCACTACCAAGTGAAGTAAGCTGTGATTGGGTTCTCTTACATTTCCGTAAAACATTAAGAATCAGAAAAGGTGGAAGGTAACTTTTCCTCCTTGTCCTACAAATAGAAGGAAACGTGAGAAAAATTCTCCAGGAATAGCTCGGCTGTCTAAGTGAAAATCAAGTCTTTTTTTTTTTTTTTTTTGGCTTTGGGTTCAAAATGTCACAGGTCCAGTTCCCCAGGGAAATAGACTCAGGGTTGAAGGTTAAGGTTCGGAAGGTTTAAATGAGAATGCTTTCAAGAACAACACCTCTGAGGGAGTAAAAGTAGCAGGATTGGGAAAGAGGGAGAAATTGGGTTGGGATGAAGGTCGGCAAGCCCTCAGCAGAATTCAGAGCTGGGGTGGCCAGAAAATGGGTGTTGAGGCAAGGGGATGGGACTTACATCCTTGTGTAGTCAGTCATTGGATCCAAGGGGCTTAACTTTGGGGTGGCGACAATTCCTGAGAGACTCAGCTGAGCGCCATCAGCCACTGATGTTACCAGAAGCTGGGAAATGAGTGCTTCAGGGGTGTGTACAGAGGGAGGGGGTGTTAAGAATATGTCTGGTCCACTATAAATGTCAACAAACTTGCGACTTTTTATTTCTGAGAAAAGGATTGATTTATCCCATAAATACGCATTTTAAAGTGTGCTTATTTTATCCTCAAGGATAGAAATCTAGTCTCCTCTAGACCTACTGTCCTAAGCCTTGATTCTCACATTGCTCAGTTTCTTAACTGTTATGTGGTTAACAGCCAGTGGGTATCAGTAACTTTTTTTTTCCCAGTTAAAATCAAATGCCAATTCTAAAGAGGTGGATGAAACTGGAGCCTATTATAACAGTGAAGTAAGCCAGAAAGAAAAACACCAATACAGTATACTAACACATATATATGGAATTTAGAAAGATGGTAATGATAACCCTGTGTGCGAGACAGCCAAAGAGACACAGATGTATAGAAGTCTTTTGGGCTCTGTGGGAGAGGGTGAGGGTGGGATGATTTGGGAGAATGGCATTGAAACATGTATATTATATGTGAAACGGATCTCCAGTCCAGGTTCGATGCATGATGCAGGGTGCTCAGGGCTGGTGCACTGGGATGACCCAGAGGGATGGTATGGGAAGGGAGGTGGGAGGGGGTTCAGGATGGGGAACATGTGTATACCCCTGGCAGATTCATATTGATGTATGCCAAAACCAATACAATACTGTAAAGTAATTAGCCTCCAATTAAAATAAATTTATATTTTTAAAAAATTAAATAAAATCAAATGCCAAGATGCTGAGCTAAAACATACATCAGATTTTTAGAACTAAAACTCTAAAGTCCACTTGTTTTCTAAGATCTCTCTTAAGGGTATCTTGCTTTAGTTCATGACAGAACCATCTGAAGCTATGGTTTCTAACAGCTTCTAACAGTACATTCATTCTTCGTACTCAAGGATCACAATTATAATTGATCAAAAAACTTTATCTAAATGAACTGAACACTAGATTGAAAACTGAGGGCAGAGTAACATTGTCTGAAATGTTTCATCATCTCTCCAAGTACGGTTTATGCTCCAGCAAGGCAAGGACTGTACCTCATATTTTATATTTTAAGTGTTGTGTCCTCTTCATAAAAGTTGTTCAATAAATATATACACATGAAAAATACATATTCCTTTACATATCCGTTATCTTATTAAATTGCCTATTCTCAGGGATTCAAAATGTAAAGTATATTCTAACAAAATTGTTACGAACTTATATAAAAGATTCATTTCCAACATCATTTCTGTTTAATCTATGCTTTTAGTTTATGGTGGTTGATGGAAGCAAATGATTTTCAGTCATTTTTAAAATCAAGAAACAAAAATAACAATTTAAGATACTGTTCTTAAAATTCAAGCACTTTAATTTTTAAAATTTCTTATTTGTTTGACTGTACTATGTAGCTTGTGGGATCTTAGTTCCCTGACAAGGGACTGAACCCACACCTTTGACAATGGGCAGAATCTTAACCACTGGACTTGCCAGGGAATTGAAACAATTTATTAATAAGATTCTTTTAAAAGTCACTTTTAATGCACTATTGGTAAGAGTCCCTTGGACTGCAAGGAGATCCAACCAGTCCATCCTAAAGGAAATCAGTCCTGAATATTCATTGGAAGGACTGATGCTGAAGCTGAAGCTCCAATACTTTTGCCACCTGATGTGAAGAACCAACTCATTGGAAAAGACCCTGATGCTGGGAAAGACTGAAGGCAAGAGGGGAAGAGGAGGACAGAGGATGAGATGGTTGGTTGCATCAGCAACTCAATGGACAGGAGTCTGAGTAAACTCTGGGAGTTGGTGATGGACAGGGAGGTCTGGCGTGCTGCAGTCCATGGGGCCGCAGTCAGACACGACTGAGCGACTGAACTGAGCTGTTAAGAGGTCCTGGATATAGTTGGTGAAATAGACATGTGATTTAGTGTGAGAAAGTCATGTTACAGCTCCCACAACCTCTGCTGAGAGAGAAGCAGCATTTTCAAGCGCTTTACAAGAATGAGGTGAGATGCTATAGTGAGTATATTTCCGTGTTGTTGGAAACTGGAATCTTGGGTTCTCTCACCACTGACGTGAGCTGCCAGGAAAAGCAGGGCAGTCCTCGGGGCTCTTTTTGTCACTTCAAAAATCGAGGCCTTGTTAGCTCAGAAGTTTCTGCTTTAAAATCACGTTATACTTTTCTTCCTACAACCAGAGAAGGGTTAAAATCTAACACTAAAGGATGGCATCACTGCATGCTCCCTAGTTGAGGACAACTGTTGCTCAGATTAGAAGGGAAAACAGTGTAACAGAAATGAGAGGGACTACTAACCTTAGGCTAGTCTGCTACTTCTATTCTTTGAATATTTATAAAAGAGAGACTGAAGTTTGACATAAAAAATACTAATGAATATGACATTTTAAAATTAACTTAGCAGTTTAATACTGCTTGGCAAACCACCTCCAAATATGAAGAAAACTATACTTAGTAAGTTTCCACTTTTCGGTGTCTATCCTGGAGATACACTAACTTGTATATACATCTATACTAACTTGTGTATATCTTAACAGTCAGCTGTTTCAAACTAACTAAATGTCCAGAAAGAGAGTACTAAATAAGCTGTGCTGTATCTGTACAGTGGGATACTTCACACCTGTTAGACTGAGGTAGACAGACATGTGGTGAAATAACAACTATTGCCAAGACACATTCAGAGGAATAAAGCACTATCTATATAAAAAGGGACAAGGAGAGAAAAGACATTTACATTTGTGTGTACATTTAGTGACAGACTGCCACTAAAAGGATACACAAACTCACCCATTTGTACTGTTTTTTTCCCAAATACACTATTACTTTAAAAAACTAAGTTAAAAAACTAGAATGAGGACATTATCAAGAAAATGAGAAGAAAACTTACAGGAGAAAATATTTGCAAAATCATATTATTTGATAAGGATGCAGTATCAGAATATATAAAGAACTCAAAACTCAAGGGAAAAAAAAAGCTGAGCAATGAAGTTGGACACTTCTCCAAAGAAGATATACAAATGGCCAACAAACACATGAAAAGATGTTCAGTATCATTAATCATTAAGGAATTACAAGTGAAAACCCCAGTAAGATACCACTTCCCCATCCATGAGAATGGCTCTACTATTTTTTTTTTTCCCAAAAAGTAAACAAGTGTTGGCCAGGATATAGAGAAACTGGAACACTTCTGCATCACTGGTGGAAATGGAAAATGGTACAGCCACTGAGGCAGTTCCTCAAAATTTAACTCATAGAATTATCATATGACCCAGCAATTCCACTCCTAGATGTATATACCCCCCCAAAAGTTGAAAACAAGCACTCAAACACAAAACTTACACATGAATGTTCACAGAAGCATTATTTACAATGGCTCCAAAGTGGAAACAAAAAGGTACAACAGATGAACGAACAGTGGCATATACATATATTACTTGGCCATAAAAAGAAATGAAGTACTGATAAATGCTACAGTGTGGAGGAACTTCAGACAGCAGGCTAACTGAAAGAAGCCAGACATAAAATGTCACACATTGTATAATGTGAAATATCCAGACCAGGTAAACCTACAGAAAGAGTGGTGGTTGTCAAGGGCTGAAGGGAGGGAAAATGAGTGACTCTTGAGCACAGCCATTTCTTTGGAGTGATAAAAATGTTTTGGAACTAGATATAGGTGGTGGTAAGACATGAATGCACACTTCAAAATGTTTTATGAATTTGCACCTCAAACAAGAACAAAAATCACATTCAGACTCAAATTACCTTCCCTCTTCACCTGTTAGGCCCTTATTAGCATTCTAAGCCCTAGTATGGTCAGTGTGGAGAAATTAAAATGAAGAGGGAAGGGCAACCCTGATTAAGGCGGCGGATAATGGTCTCACCTCAAGATGGAGAACCAGCTTAAGGGACAATAGATTTAGAGAAATTAAAAGTTCAGTTTGGACCTCTATTTTGCAGTCGGAGTACAGATGACAAATGTGAGTCTACAGTTTAGGACTCAAATTGTATACATATGTTAGAATTGTTTCCTTGGGTGTGTGTCTTTGTTTCCTAAGACAGGAACTTTCCAGTGCCCTGAACTGTGTTCTCAACAAGTACGTGTTTGTGAAATGAGCAAGTGACAGCAAAGTTGATGGAGAGGATAGGCACTCTTTGCTTTTACTGGAGGTCCAAGCACCTAAGCTCAGCTTACGAGGGTCACCGTAAGTCGCAGTTTGCTCAGCATAGTCCTGGCTTACACCCCACCCTTTCCCTTGCAAAAATGTCTGTCTGTACATTACATTATGTGGTCACTCCTTGTAGAAGAAAAAGGAATAAAACTCATGTATTTCTTTCAATACAATGGCAGATGTAACAGGCTTGAACAACATGGCAATTTTTAAAAGCCCTTTAGACTGCAACTGCTGATTTTCAGAAATTGAATCAATAGTACAGGAGACAATCTTTTATTCTTGTGCTTTGGTGGCTCAGACGGTGAAACGGCTGTCTACAATGCGGGAGACCAGGGTTCAAGCCCTGGGTTGGGAAGATTCCCTGGCGAAGGAAATGGCAATCCACTCCAGTACTACTGCCTGGAAAATCCCATGGACAGAGGAGCCTGGTAGTCTACAGTCTATGGGATCATGAAGGGTCGGTCACGACTGAGCCGACTGAGCGACTTCACTTTAAGTGAAAAGCAGATTAACCACATCTTCTCCCCTTTCCTTCCATTATATGTAATCACAGAACTTCAGAATTACAAGGAGACCCAATAGATCCATCTATTCTTATCCTTCCAACGCAAACATGCATTCTGAGACTTTTAACACAGCTGGCCATGTGTCTCCCATCGGTTGTCTCAGTAACATCTCTAAATCCTCAAAAAGGCACTGTTCATTAATCTTACTGAAAAAAGAAATCTTGTGCTAAAAACCAGGAATATGGTAAAATTAAGTAAAGATGTTGAATTAGTTTTCTGCTGCTGTGCAACATAAGCTTGTGATATATTCCAGTGTAACTTTTGCCATTTAACAAAATAAACCAAGTCCACAAAATATTGCTTAACACACCTAGGAAAAACCACAATGTAGATGATCCCATCCCCCAAAAAAGAGACTTACGGAGTTTTTAAAAGCATGTTTATGTGACAGCACATAAATGTTTGTGTAAAAGGGCATTATGACAGTTGATACCACAAAGATTACAGTAAGAAAAAGCACTTATGACAATATTTCACAAATTCACAAGGATTACTTTAATATACAAAGCAACTGCTACCATTCTGAACACAAAGCAGCTAATATGTACATAGTGTTAATAAAATGCATTATAACTCAGTACATTTTTTCTCTTTACACAAAGCACAGATTTAGGTAAAAAAAAAAAAAAAACAGGGATGCTTCTAAAATGTAGGGAATTTTATTAGAAATGTATTTTCCTCACTATAGTTACTTATTTAGTATTCAACTCCAACAGCAACATCAGAGTTAAAAGTCAATACCCTGTTTTGTGCTGACAGTTTTGGGGGAGGTATTCTTGACCCCAATCCTCAAGGAAAAACAACAAAACCAAAAACCCGACACCTTTCTCTCTAGAAACTTCCCTGATTATTTTGTTTCTAAAGTTTCAAGTGATACAGCTAGGTTAGAAATAATTCCTTTTTGGGTGGGGATGACAACTGACATGACAAACCAGTCAGGGACTGTACATGGAAAACTGCAAACGAGCACTCTCCTCTGCCATCCTCATCTATCCTCACGGATTATTTCCCATTTTCATATAAATAACTTTATTACATACACAAATTGGAGTGGCACCTGGATAAAAATACAATGTCTATAAAGCATATACCAATTCAATTTTAAAAACGTAAGAAAATAAAACCTCCCAAACACAATGACAGATCGTTTCACTTGGCCAGCTGACTAAGGTCATCTGCAGGGATTTTCTTCCTTCCCTACCAACTTTTGAACTATGTTAGATTTACTCTCACATCTGAGATGCTCCTCAGACACCAGCTTAGAAATGCTCCTATAGGCAAGTATTAAATAATGCCTGTATAAAGCAGGTAAAATTTGCATTTCCTATGGTTTGACCCTTTCAAAAGACATTTACTGAACAATATTCATTTTCCTTTTACTTGCTGGTGAGAATAACTCTAAATGTATCGTGTTTTTACCCAACTAGGACCTGTGTGTACAGTACCAGAATGCAGACAGGTCAATATTTTCTCTCTGTGCTAAACAACTCAGCCTGTTTATAGTATCAAATTGCTTCACAGGCTGTTTTTTTTTTTTCTATTTTTATTTTTTTAAAAATAAATTTCAAGCTAAAACACCTGAAATATAATCCCTCCATTCAAACGTTATCTGGTCCCTCTTAAAGTTTGTCTGCCCCCTGAGGACACATACAAAGGCTTAAGCTACATTCACTCATCAATAAGAACTTATCATCAGCAGATGAGACAGATGGAACTGCAGCACCCTGTTTGATTGATTTGAAATTCTTCCATACTGACTCAGCTCCATGATATGTTCGACCCCTCAGGGATTAGTGCCTCTCTCAGCCATTGATTCTAGACAGTCAAGGAAACCAGTTCCTAGTACATACAGTGACTGTGCAGTCAACTTAAAAAAAGTCAACACATCAACATTAAAAGTATTCAAGATGTATGTAAGCCATCCAACAGAAAGTTCTAGTTGTGCTTTGTACAACTGAGTGAACAAATTTATCCCACAATTCTTCACCTATAGGCTTACTATAAGCACACCTCACTTTTCCTCTCATCTGAAACCACTCAAATTTATTTTTATGTTAATGAAGACAATTTAAAGTGAAAAAGTTAATCAAATTATTACGTGTTCTCCATGACAACAATAATTAATTACCTTGAAGTCTTTCACTGTTCTGCACAAATTCAAGGATATCTTAGGATCCTATAGATAGTATTAATGTTGGGGTGAGGACAGAATCTCATTTAAAATTGGAAATAAATATTTATTCACTTGAGCTGTATTTCCTTCTATCTTTATTCATGATGAAAGAGAATTAGATAGGGTTTGAACCCATTTTTAAATTAATTGAGCTAGTCTAATTTCCTTATTTTCCTCTTTTTACAGCTATTTATAAGGCTAGCATTTAGGTGTTAAATAAAATATTTTAATCAATGAAAAGCTTCCATTAAAAAGACACATGATTTGAAGAGAGGAGAAAGACATAAAAAGTCAGATGACAATTAATTGATGAGGGAATTTCTCAAGTTTGCTAATACCCCAAACAGGGTCATTTTAAAAGTGCAAGTTACACCAAACATTTACAAAGAATATAATGTAAATATAATCCAAATAAATATACAACTTTTGTATTAAGTCAATGGGAAACAATATACCAAGTTTTCAG
Organism: Nanger dama; assembly: GCA_917880005.1. Taxonomy (NCBI): domain Eukaryota; kingdom Metazoa; phylum Chordata; class Mammalia; order Artiodactyla; family Bovidae; genus Nanger; species Nanger dama. The sequence continues at coordinate 40,788,503 of CAKJTW010000004.1, forward strand.
GGTTACAAAGGCAACAAACAGAGCCTCTTGAAAAAAATGAAATGGTGTGTAAGTGTCTTTGGAACCTACTTTAATTCAAAATTTTAATTTTAAGATGTCAGCTTTACTTAATCCTGATAAATGAAGCAGCCAACCTTCTGATCTTCAAAATAAAGAGGCCAATTTATGCTGACAGCTGACTATAGCTGATTACAAAATTAAAAATATTAGAAATGAAAATAAGAAATCTAGATTGAAGTCACTTAAAATAAGTTAAAGCATCCTGGTTTAAACAAACTTGTATCTTCCTAAGCCTTTGTATGATTCCACATGTCACCCTAAATGGTCAAAAGGATCAGGGATTAGGCCTGAGAGACAGAGATAAACTTCAGCCAGATGACTTCTGATCGGACCAGCCTGCCTGACTGGTATTGTGCTTTCAGATACTAGCACTGCTGCTGATTTACCATCTAAGTATATTTTCTGACAAAAATCCCTGCTTAAATGAAAACACCAAAAGTTTTCCCCCAGGATGATTTTTGCAAAAATCAGTGGTACCTTTTAGAAGCTATCTTCAAAATGTTCTTACCACTGTTATAGCTGCCAGAGACAAAGCATACAAACCAAATACTTTTGGGGGTGGTGGTAGTTGTGGTGGTTCAAGTGACTAGTAACATGTTTAAAAGTATCAAGTCAAAGAAAATTAACAATTAAAAAAAAAAGAACATTAGCAGATAAAAAAATCCATCATGAGTGCTGGAGTAATGCAGTCCAAGAAACTACCAAAAGGGATGCAATAGATCACACAAAAATGTAAAATTTCATCTGACCTCAATATACTATAATACTTAGCATTCCTGACTTAAGAGCTCTCAGAGCCTCAGATATATACTGTATGTATATATATATGTACACATATATTATACAAATGCCATCCCCCAAGAATATCTAAATGGATAGAGCACCTATGACAATATTATGGTTGCCAGTATGGTACTTGAGTTTGAAAAAGAGTGAACTTAAAAATTACATCTGGTATCAATTCTTTTTAATAATGTGAACACATTGGATCTAGCCCTTTCTAAACCACTTCTCAGTTAAACACTATCAAAGCCTAAAAACTCATAAGAGCAATATATCAAAAATAAACCCCTCCCACTTCATTTTTATTAGAGTTAATCTGTCCTATAGATAAAAGTGCCACATGGCCCTATATTTGCAAAGTGAGCAATACCAAACTTGCTATTTTCTAGGCAAATCAGTAGCATATGTACAGATTCCTATGGTGACATTTTATTCCCTTTTGGCCAATATGAAGAGAAAAAACATTTATAATGTGGCCACATATATTCTTGGCTGTAAGATTTTTAAAAATTATGTTGTTAACAAAGATTCTCAAAGTTGCATGCTTAAAAACAAACACATTTTTCCCAATTCTCTTAAAAAAAAAAAAAGTCTTCACAAAAGATGCTTGATTTCTATCTGTATAAACAAAACTCTTCAAGTCTCTCCAAGGTCTAAACAGATTTAGCAACAGAATATACTTCTTATCTCACCATTAACTGACTTCAAACCAGAGCAGTCATCCTCAAAGTAACTTATAAATCCAACCAGCTAATATGGATGTGATTGCCTTGATTTATCAGGGACTAAGAGACCACCAACTTGCTAATTAAACAACCTTGATTTCTGAAAACATTTGATTTGCTAAATATTTCAATTCTAAAGCTTATGACTTTTAAAATGTTCAAGTTTGACATTCTGACTCATTTAAAAATTCTGGTTTGTGAACAGATTTGTGATTTTGCTTGGTTTCTATCAAACCAATTTTGGAAAATGGTATATCTATGCTGGCATACAAATAATTTTTATGCTAAAACTTTCACTGTTAGCTCAGCAGGATAAACAACAAAATTTACAGTCGTTTGAAAGCCTTCTTGAGAATCTGGTGAACTTTCCAAAGATAAGACTACATCACTCAATTCTTAGAATGATGCTGGCTTCATAAACTCTGTTCATCCTTAAAAAGACAACGGTTTGTTACAAACAAAAAATACCATTTACAAATATTAATTAAAAGTCTTACTTTTCAAAATGGACTCAGTAATTAACACACCCACATCTGCATATTTTGTTAACACATTAACAAACTTTTAAAAACAACCTATGACATAACTAAATATAAAACATTAAATCCTAGACTCTCTTAAAAAAGAACACCTTCTCAAATGAGAAATTATAATCTAACATTATGTCATTTTCAATTTTTCAGATCTCAGTCTTATTTTGTTTTAAAGGGTAACTTTTAAATTTATCGACTTAGTGAATAAAATGAGTATTAGTAATTAAAAGTAATTAAAAGTCATACTGGAAACAATGTGTGATACATACAAATACAGACAGCTCTAGTCAGGTAAAACAAACAGGTAGCTCCTTTACAGAATAACAAAGGATATACAGCATACTGGAAAGCTAAGCATCCCTATCCCTTTTGGAAGAAAACAACAAAAAGGTCTTACAAGAATGACAATTCAAATATTGTAGTACAGCAGTCATTCAAATAAGTCTGAAGAAAATTATTTTCCTTGTGTATATCTAATATCGTACTTTTAAACTATATCCTTATAACTTTTTTCATTAAAAAATTCACTAACTGTTAAAAGTATGTTAATATGGAAACAATTTAAAATCAGTATTTTTCTACAACACGTAACATTTTATAAACAAATATATCACTTTGCTTCAACATCTTGAAGGCTTTCCTGTTGGTGGTGTAAGTGCAAAGGGGAGCAGTTTAATTAGAAAAACCTTTTAAAGTAAATGTGTGACAATATAAATATTTTTGAAGGTGATGACAAAAACATTTATTTAAAAACCTTGTTATATAACTCAAGGAACTGATTTACTAATGAGCATCTTTGTACTAAAAATTTAGTACTAAACTAAATGAAGCTTTGTAATTTTACTTACTTTGATTTAGTTTAAAATCAAATACCATGCTTTTTCATTCAGTTGGTTACTTCTTTTAATGTATTCAAAAATGTTGAACACATACAGAACTGAATTAAGAAGCAACAACTGCCCTATTGAAGAGCTATAGTTAATACAGAATATTTTTAAGAACCAAGGACAAGTGTTCAGTATTGAAGAGAATGTACATAGAAAGCACTCTGAATTCATTCTTAATTTCTTCAACACCATCCTAAAATTCTTTTCTCATAGGGCATGTCTCTTTAACGATTTTACATAATTCACAATGGAAATGTGAAAACATGTCAATTTGGCAATCAACACTTCTTCATTGCACCTTACTTACTTTAAGCATGCGGCCCAAAGATTACGTCAACTCAAGAAGCTGGGGTAATTCTGTCCCTAAGGCAATCAAGGAGCTCAGCACAAACCTTGAAATCATTTAAAAAGATTTTCTTTTCCTCATTTCCCCCATCAATTTACAAGTAAACAAATTATTACTTCTTGAAGAGGGCAGGGGATACAAAGCAGAAGTCTCTTCATGATTCCTGGTGCTGAAAATTTCTTGAGGGGAGAAGTGGAGGCAGGTGTTGGAGCATTCACAGTTTAATGCAAAAGCACAAATGAATGAAATTCTGTAGTTGCTTTCAGGCAGTTTTGAGCATAGAAAAAAGAAATGTTTAGAAAATAAAATGTTTATTTCGTTTTTCTGGTTGTGGCCAAGCCAGTCCTTTTCCCACCATCATAGGTGAAAATTCAAATCCCAAATTAATCTGACTTGTGGCAGTAAAGGTCCTTAAGTGCTTTTAGCTCCTCAATCAGTGTCTTGTTTTGATTTTCAAGCACTGCCACTCTGTTTTCTAGACATTTCACATATTCTTTCTTCTTTCTACGACACTCTCGTGCTGCTTCCCTATAAGCAAAAGACAGGAAAAATTATGCAACATTTCTGCAGCCTTTATTTTGGGTTAGATAGAATACATTTAAAAAAGAGATATGGCTCAAAGCAACAAACATTTTAATATAGATTAGGCATTTGAAAAAAATAAAGAGAACGACTTGGAAATTGCCTAGTGTAAAATTTTCAACATACCATAGAAAACTGATTAAAAAAAAACCCAACTGTTCTGAAGCACCAATTTTAACTGATGGGGCAGAAGGGTAGCAAGCGCTCTCACATGAAAATAAAAATTACTATATTTTGGAATAGAATACAAAACTTCAAACGAGCTTTAAATAAAAAATTTAAAGAACTCTTTAGCTTGGAGAGTGCCTCAAAGTGTCTCAAAAATTTCTGAGTATTTTTAAGAACAAAAGAGAATGAAAATATTCTCCCAATGGACTGGATGGGCAAAAGGACAGATACACAAAAGAATGAAGCAAGCCAGACACCCCAGAAACAAGCCTATACAAATACGGCCAATTACATTTTGACAAAAGTACAAGGGCAATTCCACAAAGAAAGAATAATCTTTTTAAACAAATGCTAGAATAACAGTTGTTACAGAAAGATAAACCTGAACATACTTCATACCTTACAAAAATTAATTCAAAAGGGATCAGAGCCCTAGATGTAAAATATAGTTACAACACTTGATACAGCGCACTTGGAACTTTCATACATTGCTGGTAGAAAGGCTAATGGTATAGCCACTCTGAAGAACAGCTTGTCAGTTTCTTACTAAATATATACTTACCATTCCATCCATCCAGGCCACTCCTAGATATTTACCCAAGTGAACTGAAAGTTCATATAAAAACCTGTATCTAACTGTTCATCGTAACTTTATTCATAATCCTTCAAAACTAGAAACGAAGATAAACTTTAAGGTGAATGGATAAACCACATCCATAGAATACCAGGGATAAAACCAACTACCTGATTCATACACCACTAACAATGCATTGTGCTAAGTGAGAGAAGTCATATCCAAAAGGTTACATTTATAGGAGATTCTGGAAAAGACAGAAGAAGATGGAAAACAGTTCAGTGGTTTCTAGGAGCTGGGGAAAGAGGTAGAGGCCAACCACCAGAGTTCTCACTGGGAATTCTTTTTAGAATGGTATACATGTACCGTACGGCACTGTGGTGGTAGATATGTCTGTCAGACGCCACAGAACCACACAGCACAAACAGTAAAGCAATGACAATTTACAAACAGAAAACAAGATGTCAGGCAATCCCAGAACTGAATCAACATGTTGAGAAATCTAACTTTACTGTAAATGTATGACATAACTTCACTGAGGGCGTCCCAAGTGGCTCAGGGGTAACGGACCTGTGAAACCAGAGATGCAAGTTTGACCCCTGCGTCGGGAAGATCCCCTGGAAGAGGAAATGACAACCCGCTCCAGTATTCTTGCCTGGGAAATTCCATGGACACAGTATCCTGGTGGGCTACGGTCCACGGGGTCACAAAGAGTCGGACAGAATTTAGCAATTAAACCACCACCACCACCCACCTCACTGAAAGGAGTAGAGAAAAAGCACAGTTAAGTAACTCTGAAAACAGTGCCTTCACTAGTACTTTAAGGTTATAAGTGAAAAAAAAACTGTACATAAATGTTGTATTGTAAACTTGTTTCTCACAGGGGTATAAGTTAGCAATTACCAAACTATTTTATATGATACTACCGTTTAATAAATACATAAATAAACCATCTTTATTGGGAAGCCAAGTTTCTGTCAGAGAATGAAGTTACAAATAAGCAAAGTGGGAAGGTAAGGCTAAAATAAACCCTGTGGTTAGAGATCAGTCAGTGGGGTTAGTAAAAACATATAGTGATTGCTACAGTATATAGTAATACACAGAACTATAAATGTGTGCATACATGAGCTAGTGTGTATACACACACACACATATATATTTCCTAGCTCTGTTCTTTAAGAGGGCCTGTGAAACCTCAGTAGCAAAGAGCACTTTGAAAAATTTATATAAAGAGAAAAATAACTGTAATGGGGGGCAGTTGGACAGCACTTTAACCAAGTGGTCAAAGTAAACCATTTTCCAATCAAAGAAACTAGGGCTCACTGAAGAAATGGCGGATTTCAAAGCTAAGGCAGAGAAAACCGTAAGATGAGAAGTTGAACCTGGATAATGTAGTGTCAGAAAATAAAGATGTGCTTCAAGAAAATTAAGATGCCATCTAAAGGACACAGGAACCAACTTATAAGAACTCCTAATGGCCAAAGCTGGAATAATCTTAACAATATCATAATTAAGTAATACTGAATTACAGCCCAAAGAATATGGTAAATATCTGTAAGTTCATACTGAATTTGAATGAATATGAGTAAATTCATATTCATAAAAAATACATGGGGAAGGGAAAGATTTTCCTTAAAGAATTCCAGTTAATAATTGCAGAAGGGATGGGGAAACAAAATTCTCATTAGAATTTTATCATAGTAATAATCACCGCAGGAAAGACCTCCCTGTGCATACTAAAATTAGTGGGGAATACCTGAAAGAGAAATAAGACATCTGCATAGTCTCCAAGTATCTTTGTGAAATTATACCAATTACTGTGTTAGTTTTCACCTATAACCACAAATTCTTTTATACTCTCTGTTATAGGAAGTGGTATTTAATAATCCTCCACTTCAGTGTGGGCTGAATGTAGTAACTTGCTTGTAAGGAACAGGGTGTAAAAGAGAAAAATAAATGTAGTGGAGCAGTTGGAGCGCACTTTAACCAACTGATCAAAGTAAACATTGTCAGGAATGAATCACGCTAGTATGTGCTTCCTGGTAAGTGACAAGAAGGGGCAGACTACACCTCTGTGGATTCTTCCCCCAAGTTCATTACCTTCACCTAATCATGAGAAGACATCACACAGGTCCAAAGTGAGGGATATTCTGAAAGACACTTTCTTACTCTTCAAAAGTGGCAAGGCCACAAAAAGACAAAGGAAAAGACTGTCACAGACGGGAGGAGATGAGGAGCCACATGAGTAAATGCAGTGTAGAAACCCGGGTTGGATTTTGGTAGAGAAAAGTGGAATAACTGAGGAAATTCAACTAAAATGGATAGTTCAGTTAATGGTATTATACCACGATAAAAAAGAAAGAAAGTGAAGTCGTTCAGTCATGTCCGACTCTTTGCGACCTCACGGACTGCAGCCTACCAGGTTCCTCTGTCCATGGGATTTTCCAGGCAAGAATATTGGAGTGGGTTGCCATTTCCTTCTCTGGGAGATCTTCCCGACCCAAGGATTGAATCCTGGTCTCCCACACTACAGGCACACACTTTAGTCTTAAGCCACCAGGGAAGTCCAAAAATACTATGTTAGTTACTATCCATAGTATATGACAGAATGTTAATTTCTTTAGTTTTAAGAAACACAGACTGGTTACATAATATGCTAAAATTGTAAGAACGTTGAGAAGGTTGATAAGAGTATCTAGAACTCTGTACTAAAATGTTTTTAACTGTTCCCACAAGCTAAAATTATTCCAAAATAAAAAATTAAAAACTATACTAAAAATGTTATTTATCACTGCACATATATACTAGGGGGAAAAAATTATAGCCCAGAATGTTAACATTTTGGGTGGCACATCAGTGGTGACTAAATATTTTAGCTTATGTTTTCTAATATGCTTATAATGAGCATGTTTATCTTCTATAATAAAAATAAATAAAATGGGATTATTATATATATATATATAGGTAACCTGCTCTTTTCCACTATGAGCATCTTCCCATCTCAATAAAAACAAACTTTCATTATTAATGGTTGGTTTTATATAGTTGAAATGAAAAAGTGCAAGTTGCTCAGTCGTGCCTGACTCTCTGCAACCCCATGGTCTGCAGCCTGCCAGGCTCCTCTGTCCATGGAATTCTCCAAGCAAGAATACTGGAGTGAGCAACTGTTCCCTTCTCCAGGGGATCTTCCAAACCCCAGGGACTGAACCCAGGACTTCTGCACTGAGGATGGATTCTTTACAGTCTGAGCCACCTGGGAAAGCCCAAGAATACTGGAGTGGGTAGTCTATCCCTTCTCCAGGGGATTTTCCTGACCCAGAAATCGAACCAGGTCCTCCTGCTTTGCAGGCAGATTCTTTACCAGCTGAACAACCTGCAAAGTTGAATGGATGTACCTTCAATGACCCAGCATACACTTTACTTGGTTTGAATTATTTTTTTAAACCCTATTTCTAATTCATTGTCTTTAAATCTACCTATTACATACCCTTATCAGTCTTTTGACTTTATATGTTAAAAGGTTTCTAGTTTGTTTGCTTTGCTATTTTATCTTTTCCTTGGCTAATCATAGGTGTTGTCATTCCTACTTAACCTTTTCCTTTATGACTTCTACTTTTATGAAAACTGTTAAATTCTTCCTGCATTCGAAAATCAGAAGACAGGGATTGCATTGCTTCCATAATTTTTACTCCTCCCTCCCTGTGGGAAGAGTATACATCCCCATTTCACTGACGTTGGGCTTGTCCTCACCTGTGCTTTTGCCAGTGGTACTCGAGTGGACGTGATGTTCACCACAATCAAGCAGATGCTTCAAAAAGCATTGCCCCTTTCCCTTTGCTACAAGGACAGGCCTCAAAGAGATGCTCCTCCTTTGGCTGGGAGCATGTGGAGGAGAGCCATAGCATATGACTTGCAGCTGCCAAAATGTAAGTAAGTGAGGAAGAGATTTTTGTTTCTAAGACACTGATTTTTGTTACTGTAGCAACACAATTAATGTAACCATCTATACTTTTAGAACATTTACCACTTTATTTTTGAGTATATGGCAATTTGAATGTTACAGAATTTGAAGAATCACAACTTTTCCTTATCCAAGTTTAGAGGACAGCCTTTGTGTGGGGGTACGTAAGGGCCATCTATCCTAGTGACTATGTTCAGGAGAAGAATGATTCTCTAACTTTTCCACCTAAGTAACCATAACACCAGAGAAAGCTAAGGATGGGGGCACAATCCAAAGCAACCACTGTTGGTATGAGTTTAGTTTTACCTTTAGTTTCAAATCTTTAGTTTAACCTTTAAAATGTTTGTTTCTGTCAAATTTCTGAGCAAAATAAATATTGAAGGGAAGCTCCATGTTTGCTTCGTGGCCCTACATACCTCCAGCACACCGCCACCATGTGTTCCAGTGTGAGCGGCAGAGCAGGCAATGACAACTGCATGCTGGAACCCGAGAGGCAGCACACGCACATGCTCTGATGCCAGATCCAGGCTCATTTCCCAGTTCTACCCATTTCTTAACAGGTGTGACCTCTGGCAAAATATTTACCTGCTGACTGTAAAGTGGAGATAAGCTTCTGTCTTACTGTGGGCAGGACTAATGAAATATATAAAGAAACAAAGTACTGTGTCTACCATATACTGGTACCTAAATAAGTGATATCTCAAGGGAAAGGTCAAAACTAGCATATGATTAAGTTGTATCAACATAAAGATGGTGCCTGAAATACAGGTAGGCATGAAAGTTTCAAGGGAAAATCTGAAAAGTAGGCAGAAAATCAGGTGAATAAGCCAAAGAAGAGCTTAGAGAAACGAGCAGTTAGAAGTGTCAAATACTCCCATAAAGGTAAAATGAAGTGATAAGAGAAAACTAGATGTGCCAAATGGAAGGGTATCTGTACGTTTCTGTAGACACAGGAGTGGTATGGTGGGCTCAGAAGGCAAATTCCAGTAAATGAAAGTTGAAAAAGTAGAAGCAGCAGGAATCTGGGAATAAAAGGAAAAGGGAGCTACAGCAGTCAATGGGAAGTTTCCTTAGAGTGAAATTAAATCCAAGCCAAAGTGTTTTATTAAAGAGTTCACAGTAAGTTAGGTAGCTTCCCTGAATATCTCAGGTAAACAGAGATAGTCAGGAGCTGAAGCTCTGTGTGCCGTCCCCAACCTGGAGGTGTGTGTGTTTGTGGGTGTGTGTGTGTGTGTGAAATCATGAATCAAATGAATTGAGAAAAAGGAAAATTTGGAATGCCAGTCAAATTAATTTGCTTTTATAAATGGGCCTCTCTCTCTCTGTACACCAGAGCAGACAAGAAGCTACAGTGCTGCCTCCTCGCCTAATTCTTAAGTGTTTCTGTTCTATAGAGCCAGACTACACAGAAATAATCTGAAGTCCTTCTGATGTTTTCATAATCAAGAGATTTATTTTTCACCCGACTGCTGTGTCTGTTGAGAACTTGTTTCTTCAGTAAATACTGTTATCTTAAATTTTTATCTTAAATTTTTAGTCTAGCCTTTACTTGAGACTTCTAATCAGACTTGCTTCTCATTTTTAAAAGGGTTAAACATTTCCTTACAAACATTTAAAACTGAAAAAGTTTAAACAGAGTTTATATTTTTAAATACATTTAAATATGAACACAGCTTTTATGTTTCTGCTTATTACTCTAACTTAAATACTTACAGAAAATCACAGATTGATGAGCACAAAGTTACCCAGCTTGTTTCCAACTCTTTTCCTAATAACCCGGAAAAAAACTGCCTTTTCTCATAGTCTAGATGTAATTTACTAACACTGTGTAATAGCTAGGAATATTTTAGGAATGAAAGAGGCTCATCTGAGTTGAAAAATCAAATTGCAGAAAAATAGATGTTTCAATAGAGCACTGCAGTTACAAAGTGCTTTCAAAGGAATTATCTTATTTGACACACAGAACAACCCTCTGGGTATGTAGTGGGATTCTATTTTTACAACAGATCCTTTGTAAAAATGCCAGGAAACTGAGGTTTAGGAGGTGATGTTCTGAAGTCACAGCAAAGGGGCAGATCCAGGACTTGAATCTAGATCCTCTAAATTCAACTTTCATGTTTCCTTCACTTCATCACAGCATGTGAAGAATCTTGGGGTGAAAGGCAGAGGAATATTTTCAATGTTTCAAACTTTTAACATCTTTATTTTCCTTTTCTTTGGTTTGTCTTAGGTAACTTCCATTATTTATCTTAAGGTAAATATTTAAATCCTAAGCTAAATACATACAAATAGTAAGGTAAATACAAGTAAATAACATTTTTTACTCTGCTTTTGTCTTTTAATGACAAAGCTATTTATAGCTATGAATTTACTTTATGGAAATAACTTTCCCATGTTTAAAAGTTTTTGACATCTAGCATGTTCATTGTTTAAGACTAGCTCTATTTTAAAATTTTTGTCAGTAATAAGATATTCTCAGAATTAATCTATTTTTCAAAAAATCTTTATTTAGGTGTTTAATATGCATTAAGACTTGGACTGGCCATTATACATTTATTTTATTACAAATACATTTAATGTGAATAAAGCTTACCATTTATACACACAGACACAACTCTTAACTTTCTTAATGATACTAATTGTGACAAAAAACCAACTTTTAAATAACTGAGTTAGCTGGCTGAAGCAATAGTGAAAATATAGCAAAGTTGTACATTCTCTCTCTCATAGAGAAACTGCATGAAAGAAAACTGCTGCTTATCAAAGACTAGTTAGCCATCTCATTAAGTGCAGGTTATTAAATAAAGAAGTTTTAGCAGGATCCATCAATTTTAGCAGAAAAAAAATCCCAATGCAAAGATCCTACTGACATAATCTGAAGTTATTCTTGACCTACAACAGTCTAAGCAAATGCGATGTATGTACCTGTTCTTCATGAGGCGAACCTCTCTCTTTCGTGCCGCTTCTTCAGCAGGCTGTGCAGGCAGTGCTGGGGAAGACGCCATGACAACCCCAGGGGCAATGGTGCTAGTGGGCGCTGTGCGGATCTGGTATGTCTGTACATCTCCAGAGGCAGCTGGAAAGAGAAAATGGGAACATGGTGTGAGACACTGAAGCACTGTGGCTTGGTAAAACTATGGGTCGATCATCAATCTGAACATACATTTTGAATTAAAAGGGAAAAAAGCAACAGATGATTCTGACTAAAATGTTGAGAATCAGGAGCACTCTTTGGGTCATTCATTACTCAGAAATAATTTCCAACTTAGTGTATTTATTAGCATAGGCACTTGGATGAAAAAGGATCTTCATGACTTATGTCTGCTGGATCTTAACATTTATCTTTCATTGGAACATAGCTCTGTTCTGTTGTTAACATGTTTACCAGCCTTAAACCTAAAAAGGTAAGTAGGGCACAGCTTAGATGATCTTCCTAGACAGAGTATAGTCCTCAGTGTCTTCCTTTGCTACTGGTAAATTCATATTAAAAAATTTAAAGTAAACTCTTGCCACGACATAAGAACGACCATGACTTTTCATAAAATAGCAAAATCAAAGAGAAAATAAAGCATTATGGTCAACTATTATAAATTCCTAATTGTAACAAAACTGAAAGGATGAAAAAGTGTATCACTTGATAACAATTATATTACCTGTAAGCACTGTTTTAATGTAAATGATAATGGCTAAATAAATTGAAGTCTTCTTTTTATAATTAAATGATCCATCATTTGTGAAATAAAAATGTCTCTTTCTAAAAACAGCTTAACAATAAACATGCCCTCCTAGGAATCAAAAACCTAGTATTATCTGAGAGAATTTGAAACTCTTTAAAAATCATCCATATTTGTTATTAACATCAATTAAAATGTGTAGTTTGAGTCGAAAAGATGTATATACTGAATGTATTACCATCTTCAAACTGACGTTCAGAATTTCCTGCTTTACAATTTTTGAGTACCTGTGTGTGAAGTGAAAAGGTGTTTTACTCTCATTAATAAGCAAAATATTATCTTCTTCAAATATTATTTGTTTAGTAACAAAATATCCTGTAAGTACATTAGGGTCCTTTAAATATATTATGATTCTTTAGCTGGTTTTAGAATTATTGAAAATTAATCATCCATGGTGAAGGGGCATATCTGTCATTACCTAACAGAGACAAAACATACTATTAATGAAAATATTTTTAGAAACATTTATTATTTCCTTAATATGCAAATTTTAAATCTGGCATAAATCATTCTTAAAATATCCAATGAATTCAAAGAAAAATGATCCACTATTCATAAAGATTTCTGAAACAAACAGGAAGAAGACAAGAAAATGAAAAAGAAAAAAATTTTTGTAATTTCTGAATTTTTGTAATTCACCATGGATTTAACTACTCTTGCTCATAAAGCAGTTGACTTGCACACTGGCAAAAGATTTTTCAGAATATAATGATTTCCTTTGAAATAAAAAATGATGACCATAGAAATGGAAGATATAAATTACTTTTGACTAAAAGTAGAGAAACAGAACTTGAACCTCCAAAGATTCTTTTCAGTGATTTAGCACAACTTTTCATTTGACACATTGAAAAAAATGAGGTCAAGGGAGGCTGGCTCTTACTGAAGGTCACAAAGCAAATCTATATACTTAGATTTAGAAACTAGCTTTTAAACTCCTAACTTTATTGTCTTTTCCTCTAGCATACCCCATTTCTCCTACATCCAAATATTAAAGGTGTTAAATATAGAAGTTATATTTTTAAACTGAAAATAGTTGTTTTTATGCCATGACATTTTGGTCCAACTGGAATAACGGAAGAAGAGTTCATGGAAAATATTATCTATGATGCAGAAAAGAAGCTGTATTTTAACAGTGCTTTGCATTACCATACTCACTTTTTTCTGAGTCTATAAAATTTTAGCCTTTTAAAGAATTTACCATGCCTGTGAGTTCTAAATTCTCTTACCTTGAACGACAACTTGGTTGCTGGGCACCAGGATCTGCTGCCCATCAGTGGTCTGTGCGTACTGCAGGATGGTGGTGCCCGGCTGAGTGGCAGCTGCATTGGTCATGGTCAATGTCTGCAGGCCCTGTACCCCATCAGTGCCGTTGTTAGCCAGCTGTATTGCTCCTCCTTGGGTAATGGCAACTAAAATCCAACAGATTTTATTGTTATAAGTTTAATTAATACCACATAAAACACAGACACACTAAATTCAAACAATAATTTGCAAGACATATCTAGGAGAAATTATTACAGCAGATAACATCACCAAGAAAGATTATCTATTGTCAAGTAACTTTCCGCTCTGCTGCTGCTGCTGCTAAGTCACTTCAGTCGTGTCCGACTCTGTGCGACCCCATAGACGGCAGCCCACCAGGCTCCCCTGTCCCTGGGATTCTCCAGGCAAGAACACTGGAGTGGGTTGCCATTTCCTTCTCCAATGCATGAAAGTGAAAGTGAAGTCGCTCAGTCGTGTCCAACTCTTAGCGACCCCATGGACTGCAGCCCTCCAGGCTCCTCCGTCCGTGGGATTTTCCAGGCAAGAGTACTGGAGTGGAGTACCACTGCCTTCTCCCAACTTTCTGCTCAGGAAAACTTATATCCAGTTTCTAGAATACAAGTATACTCTATGAACCACATTATAATTTATAATAATGTCAGTTAACAATTAAAAAAATAAAATGAGGAAATGTTAAATTCCATTTGAAGTTATTTGGTTGATAAGAGGTACCACTCTGTGACCCACACTTCCTTTAGTCTCACATTAACTATGTACTATATTTCTTCTCTACATTCATGTACATTAGCACAGACATGGGTATGTAATAGGTACCCAATAAATGATTATTTTAATGCATTATTAATAAAGCAGTTACGTAGTGCACTCTGTTCTCTTACTCAGTTAGGGATACATAAAGTGTAACAGAAGTCCACTCAATGAGACAACTGAAATGTCCTGGGAACTTGGTTACCACAGACCTCTCAGAGTTTAAAACTGGAGCCCAAGATGATCATTTAGAAAAAAGCATCTTATTGCTATTTGTAAGTTACATATTCAGTCCTTCTCTAGAATCCATTGATTATTCACATGTGTCATTCATCTGCTCCAAAGAAATATGTGAAAAAGTATTCTGAGATTAACACTGCTGGATAACTTGAAAGAATCAGAAGGTTAACAGAATCAAACCACAATCTCTCAATTAGAGTTAATGAGCAAATTCCACTGTATTCAACACACACAGCTGTCTTCTTGACTATATATCAATGAAATCAAAGTGGAAGGAAAGAAGGAAACTAGAAATCAGGAGACTTGGGTTCTGTTCAAAGTTCCATCACTAAACTATTATTTGAATCTGTTATCTCTTCTGTAAAAATAAAAATATATGGTTCTAGCCCGTATCATTGTTATAAAACTCAAATGAGACCATGTATATAAAAGTACTCTGAAAACTGAAGTCTGATCCTATCAAACATTGTTTTTCTCTTAATATTTATTTATACACGTCTTATTTTAAAAAGGACTTAAGATTGCTCTCAAAAAAACTAAATTAAAAAAGGAAAAGAAGTCAAGTAACTAATGTGTATTTAGATGTATATAATGATTCTATCACAAAATAAGGAAAGCATATAATTAAACAAACTTAGCTGAGAGTTTGAGCAGCCAAAATGAAGAGAAAAACAATTTTATTTAGTGAAACATGTTTTTCTACCTAAGAATAATATCTTTTCAACACTTATTATCAGGGATTGTGAACCAAGTAATGGACAAAACTAATCCTAGTGTCAATAAAAAACACAACAACCAATTTATTGGCTGTAAATTGATGTAGTCACTGGGAAGGGTAACCGGGCAGGCTGACTAGGATTCAACAATTCCACTCATTGGATGCTACCACTGACAGGACAGGACACTATATACTATAAGAATGTTTATGTAGCATTATTTGAAACAGTAGAAAAGCTCTAAATATTCATCAGTGTATGTGAGCTTTAAACAAATGTTATATTTATACAGTGAAACACAATGTAGCTATTAAAAGAAACCACTTACATAACTATATATGCATATGTCTGTAGTATATAAATAATGTAGGTCTCACATGTATAAAAATACATTTCACATGTTTATGTATAAACAAAATGAAAAAGAATGAAGGATATATACCAAACTCTTACTACTGGGGAGGGATGGGAAGGGTCTTTACTTTTTATTAATACTATAAACCTCTACCATTTGAATTTTCCCAACCATATACTTGTTTTATAAGAAATATATAATATTGTTACATATGTAAGTGGTCATTATATTGTTAATAATAATCAAGAACATAATGTTATATCAGTTCCATCAAAGTCCTATATGCATATACAGAGAGAATAAGCCATAAACATTAATGCATAAAGCCTTTAAAATCTCAAAGTATTAACCTTAAAACAAGCAACTGTTAGCCGCTGGATGGAAGGGGGTGTGCCAAATGAAACGTCTATTTTTCTGAGCTTTACTTCCCTCAACTTCACTTCCCTATTTGAGACTCTGATATGCCTCTGTCTGGAGAACATGCCTTCTATTTCTAATTCAAATGAGAACTGCTGTGGTAAATGAATCTCTGTTACTAATAGGACTATGCTATATTCCTTAAGTGTACTAAAGTTGGAGAAAAAAATCATGTATTAATATGTTAGAACACATACCTTGAATAGCTCAAATTATTTTGATAATACACACATACACCTCTTTCTGCTAACGAAGAAGAAAAAGGATGAGTGAACTCTAATAAACTTACAGAATGGACAAGAAGCTTAGTCAAAAATGCCTGCCTTCTACTTGCTATTAAAAGTTTCCGCTTTGGTAAAGCTAAAAAGTCTACTTGTTTTTAATATGGCTGGAATGCAAATTAGTTATGCAAACCAAAGCCAAGGTGTAACTGGAAAATTATGAACTGGGAGTCAAACTCTTATACATATTTCTGACACAGACTACCACAGGACATTAGAAAACCGATATAGTAAGAGTTTTGATGTGTACATTTGATGTGTTATTAAGGAAGAGAGGGAGGGACGGCAACTATATAGTGGGCAGCATTGTATTTAATAAATAAAAATGAAGACATCAATGTGTGAGGCACTGTGGAAGGCAAAAGATATTGGGAAAAAGAGAGGAAAAAGGTACCATTCACACAAATGCCTTTGATCAAAAAGGTAAACTCAAAACGTACTTTTGTAACAGATTGAGATGAAAGATAAGAAGAGAGACCCAAGTATCAGAGACATCAGAGAAATGGGAACTTTGATAATTTTTCAAAAGAAATCTTTGCTTTTGTGAGACAAAAATTGGCCTTAAACATAATCAAAGAATAATTATCTGAAAAATTTATGTTTTCTATTAACGTGTTATATGAGGACTGAAAAACATTTTTAAGTAGTGGTTTAAAAAACTTCTTAGACTCTCTATGCACCTGAACAAAACAACCGGCCACTTAAAGGTCTTACATACCTGGGTAATCCTAACTAAACCCTGAAGAAAAGCAAATACTTCTGTTACAAAACTTTGCATATAAGTAAAGGAAATACAACAGTGACAATCAAGATTTAGCAAAGTGCAGGCTGCTTTTATAAGATTACTTTGAGGAGAATGTAGTCACTCATTTTCCCAAACAGAAATATCAGTTACTCACTATACTGTCCACTGCTAGTCTGATAGATCGGAGTTGGCACCGTGACAGTGGTGATGGCAGGTGCTGATGTCTCCTCTTCAGATTTCTCTTCTTCAATCCTTGGCACTCCTGGTGCATCAGAAGATAAGTCATTCAAAATTTTCCTAGAAAAATAGAGAATTATATCAGTTAAAATAAAGGTAACATTTACTGGCCAAATATAAAGGAGAGGAAAAGATCAGAAAACTGACAGAAAGTTGACAGTGTTTAGGATAGAGTTTAAAATGTAAAAACTCACAATAATAAACAATTAAAATTTGCAACATTAAACTAAAAATGAATCAGGGCATCTACATGTCAAAACCAGATGAGGACTAGAAAAAACACAGATGTATTTCTCCTTTCAGTGAACATAAAAAAGACGATGATTCAAAATCCAGGGGCAATTAAAGAAGAGATGAATAGAAAAACTGACTACAGGAAAAACAATCTGTTGCATGGCAAAGAATGCTTCCCTGGTGGCTCAGCAGGAAAAGAATCCACCTGCAATATGGGAGACCTGGGCTCAATCACTGGTTTGGGAAGACCCCTGGAGAAGGAAATAGCTACCCACTCCAGTAGTCTGGCCTGGAGAATTTTATGGACTTTAGAGTCCATGGGGTAAAACAGTTGGCTACAACTAGGCGACTTTCACTTTAATCTAGATGCTAGGTTATTTTTTCTTTTAAACCAGTATAGTCTTATGGTGTATTAGCTTTTTGGCAACCACATTTAATCAATGATAATTAAAGAACATTAATTATCTTTTTTAGATGAATTCTTAATCCAGAATCCTGTATGGGAATAACTGATTTTATTTTAAACTCAAGTTCAGAAATTTTACCATTATCCTCAACATTTTGTCCTATTCAGTTCAGTTCAACTGCTCAGTTGTGTCCGACTCCTTGCGACCCCATGAACTGCAGCACGCCAGGCCTCCCTGTCCATCATCAACTCCCAGAGTTCACCCAAACTCATGTCCATCTAGTCAGTGATGCCATCCAGCCATCTCATCCTCTGTCATCCCCTTCTCCTGCCCCCAATCCCTCCCAGCAGTCTTTTCAAATGAGTCAACTCTTCGCATGAGGTGGCCAAAGTACTGGAGTTTCACCTTTAGCATCATTCCTTCCAAAGAAATCCCAGGACTGATCTCCTTTAGAATGGACTGCTTGGATCTCCTTGCAGTCCAAGGTACTCTCAAGAGTCTTCTCCAACACCACAGTTCAAAAGCATCAATTCTTCGGCGCTCAGCTTTCTTCACAGTGCAACTCTCATATCCATACATGACTACTGGAAAAACCATAGCCTTGACTAGACGGATATTTGTTGTAAAAGTAATGTCTCTGCTTTGGAATATGCTGTCTAGGTTGGTCATAACTTTCCTTCCAAGGAGCAAAGCGTCTTTTAACTTCATGGCTACAATCACCATCTGCAGCGATTTTGGAGCCCCAAAAAATAAAGTCTGACTATTCGTTTCACTCTTATTTCCCTTGGCTGCTATGATCTTTCAAGGTTTTTATTCTACCATCCATTGGGGTACTTTGCCCTTAAGTTTCTGTTATTTGTTGATCTGATAAACACTGCTTTTATGTTTTCAGCTCAATTACTGATAAAAACACCAAGCCAGATGAAACCAAGTGAGAACCCTTCAAGGACTTCCTCTGGGTAAAAATTGATCACTATAAAGCTGGGCTGTTCCAATAAAAACCCAGATGTTATTATTTAATTCCCATTTCTCCAACTTCACAAAAATAACCTAAGAATTTTGATACAGATCTTGTTATAATCAAATTAAGACATACAGGCTAGAAAATAACGACATACTCCACTATGGAGGTTTGACTGTGAGGGAAGATACCCTTCTCTACACATGTGTGGTGCCAATTAAGGCAAAAAAAAAAAAAAAAAAAGATTTTTTCCAACATAAAACTCATGTATCATAAGGTTATAGCTTACCTAGAACTTATAGAGAAGCCATGTAGCTTGTTTCTTAGTATCAAGTTGAATTTGCTTCAGGATCAAATGTCTTACATAGTAACACTAGATATATTTCAAAGTTAAAAGATAAAACTAGCTACATTTTGAGAATTATGAGTATAAATAAATACAACACATACTTGCTAACAGAATTCTCAAGACCTCAACTTACTGCTCTTTCTTTTGGATCCCTAATTATGAGGATAGAGAAAAGGGCTAGCTTACAAGCCAAGAAAATGGAAAAAATATAACATTCCTTTGAAAAATAGAAATATATATAAATAGAAATACTGTAGGCTAAACAAGGGAAGAATAAGCTTGAAATTTATTAAACTATGAATTGAACTTAAAGATTTGGGGAATTGCTCTTCCTGGAGATACTTAATATGGCTCCAATTTCTATGTAGTACTAAAACAGTTTTGGTCCATTTTGGAAGCAAGGTATGGATTAGGCAACTTTTGTAGCTGAACATAAAATTGCAGTAAGGTGCCCCTAAAATTAGGGAATATCACCAAACATCACCCTAAGCAACTATTAAATTAACAAGCAGTTATCATGCTAAGTACCATGGAATAAGAAATGTGTTGTGAAGTACATGGCAGTCTCAGAACTGACTTAAAACTAGAAAATGCTATAACTTTATCAAATGTATTCCAATCTTTTAAACAGAAAAGCAGCCAGCACAGTCTATAAAAACAGAAGGGAAAAAAAATCAGTCTTTATCCAGGACTATTCAGAGTAAGGCTTCTCTAGTGGCTCAGATGATAAATAATCTGCCTGCAATGCAGGAGACCTAGTTCGATCCCTGGGTCAGGAGGATCCCCTGGAGAAGGAAATGGCTATACACTCTAGTATTCTTGCTTGGAAAATCCCGTGGAGAGAGAGGAGACTCGTGGGCTATAGTCAATGGGGTCACAAAGAGTCAGACACAACATGTTCAGCTTAAGAAGTGCTCTTATTCTATATGACAAGCTTCAACTTATTTGAGAGAAGCAACTCAGGATGAAAAGACATGTTCTGTATGGTCCTGAATCGAGCATCTAATTGGTGTTCCAACATCTCTTCATCTGGAACTACACGGGATATACCTTTAATCCCATACCTGTAGGAGGGCCTCCTTGAGAGAATCTCTCTCCGTTTTGGGAATCGGTCACACTGTCCACTGACTCCTGTGAGTCTTCACTTTCTGCAATAGTTGAAATCTGAAAATAAAGAGGAACTTTACCATGACAATCAAATTTAGTTCCCATACAACTTTTATGAATTTTAAGAAAAGGTCAGATACAAAGGGCATATTTCAACCTTATACATGCTTCAGTAGAAAACCAGTTTTTATGGGAGATAATCATACCATCCCTTTCCTCTCCTTTTTACCCCATCCTACAGAAGTCAGAGAACCTAAAATTTTTTTGTCAAAACCAAACTTTTTGATATCCAAAATCAGCCTAATCTCTTTCAGGATTTATAATCAACACTGAATGTATCAGTATCACTTGTCAGTTGTTTTCTTATAGTTAAAACAAAACTACCAAGTAAAATAAAGTTCTGACATGAAGGAAAGAATAAATGACTAAATATCTAGCTATCAGTCTACTGATTGTACAAATATTTTCCTTTAACTGATGTGTAACTACTTTGAGTATATGTACAATTGTACAAATAAGATCAGTGATCCTTCAACCATGTTCCAGATGGCTGTTTCTGCCAATTCTGGAAGAAGTCCTCTGCTACATATAGACATGTTTCAAAGTTGGCAATCCATAGTTTTTATTAAACAAAACTTCAAGGTAAAGAACTATGTATTTCTGGAAAGTATGCTTGGATTGAGAAGAAATAAAGGTAAATGAATACAGATTTTATGTGGGATAATAATAATAGCAACTAGCATTTACTCAGAACTTACTATGTGTCAGATGCTATGTTAAAGCATATACATATATTACCTTACTCAGTACTCACTAAAATACAGTAACTTTAGGTGCTAGACAAGTACCATTAGTATGTCCAGTTTATAGATGGAATAACTGAGGCACAAAGAGTTTAAGTAAATCACCTAAGTCACAAAGCTATGAAATACTGAAGCCACTGTCAACACTTGACATCTCAAATTTAGATGTCCATACTAGCATCAACATCCTGCTGGTTCCAATCTCAAACCAATTCTGTCAGAAGCAGCACCCAGAGCATTTTCAGACCATTTTTAGACTAGAATTTCAGTCATTTAGGTAAGCTAGTCTGTCAAATTTACACTGCCAAGTTTCCCTAGGCTAAACAGCAGGAGCCTCCTGCTCTCTCCTAACCTAGGTGAGCATGCTGCTGTCGGAGTGAGAATTAAATTTAACCGAGGCAAAGGGTCTATGTGGGATAGTGCCTTATCAAAAATTTATGGCAAAGGCAGTAAGAATGAACATATTTAAGAAAAACTTGAGAAATCAAGTATGTGGTCCAAGCCTAAGGATTCTGGAGAGCAGGCAGTTGTATTCGGAGGGCTTTGTGATATACACTCACTTTAAAATGAAGTTTGTTAAATCTGGTAATGTTTCACAAAATAGAGCTACAATAAAGTTATGTATGTGCCCCTTAAAACATTTTAAAGTAAACAAAGTATAGTCCCATAGACCTGTGATTCACGGTAACAACACTATGCTGCTGCTAAGTCGCTTCAGTCGTGTCCGACTCTGTACGACCCCATAGACGGCAGCCCACCAGGCTCCCCCGTCCCTGGGATTCTCCAGGCAAGAACACTGGAGTGGGTTGCCATTTCCTTCTCCAATGCATGAAAGTGAAAAGTGAAAGTGAAGTCACTCAGTCGTGCTCTTAGTGACCCCATGGACTGCAGCCCATCAGGTTCCTCCATCCATGAGATTTTCCAGGCAAGAGTACTGGAGTGGTGTGCCGTTGCCTTCTCCGAACAACACTATAGTTACTGCCAAAGGAGCACACAGAACACTTTCCCACTAATCTGTAGCTGCTGTCAACTAGCTCACTCAGCAGAGTCTCTACACAGACTTTCTCAAAAATGTAGAGCTGATGAGGAGTTGTAAAGGCAGAGAATCAGAATTTCAAGGGATAACAAGATCGAACTCAAAGTGAATAACCTGACAAATGTTTACCCTCATTAACGTTTTTAGAACCTTAGTTTCTCTACCATTCTGTCTTTTTTGCTTAACTCTGATTCTTACAACCTTCTTCAAGGATATATAATGCCTTAAGCACACTCTTCCAAGTCAAAAGTCATTAAAATAACAACTTTAAAACATGCTACATAAACTACACATAGGACAATTTTGAAATGAAACTAATTAACACTGCTTTTTAAATATATGGCCTTTAATTTTTTCCCCAAAACTCAATGCATCTATTGCTCCCAGTAGAACAAAGTCTCCCATTCCTCTTACCTGAAACAACTTGTCAATTCACACAAAAGGAACTAACTTATACTCTACAACTGCAATTAAAAAAAAAATTGAAGTATGATTGCTGTACAATGTAATTTATAAGTATACAGTATAGTGAGCCACAATTTTTAAAGGCGCTATTCCATTTACAGTTATAAAATATTGGCTATATTCCCTGTGTTGCACAATAAATTCTTATAGCTTATTTTATACATAATAGTATGTACCTCTTAGCCTTCTACTCCATATTGCCACTTTCCTCATCCCTATCCCCACAGGTAGCCACTAGTTTGTTCTCTGTATCTGTGAGTCTGTCTTTTTTTTAATATATTCACTAGTTTGTTGTATTTTTAAGATTCCACATATAAGTGATATGTAGTGCAATTTTTAAATGTAAAGGGAATTCAGAACTATTCAATACTACTTAATAAATGTAGTATTTCCTCTTTGGTGGAATACTATCCAGAGAGAACTTAGAATTATGAAGCCAATTCCTATGGACTATCTACCAAAAAACAAACAAAACTCCCCCGACACCATACCCCTCCAAACCAAAACCCCCAAACTGCTAAACCCTCATGTCTAAGACCATTAAGTACCATTAAAATCCTTTTTAATAATAACAGTTCAACACATATTTAATAGGTTATTTAAAAAATAACATGAAAAACTATATCCCACTTGTAAGTATCAAACACTAACATCACATTCCAATGACGGAGCCCCTCCTCTGGTCTTCACCTCCTGCCTCTATTATTAATCCCTTCCTGATTCCTTAAATAGGACTTTAGTCACGGCCACTTATAGGGCAAGAAATTCTTAAAAGCCAAACCCATCACTGAACCTGTGAAGTTTTAGATCTGTATTTCTCAATATTCTCTTTATTTGCTAAAACAGTTTGTTAAAAACCCATACCTCCTGTTTATAAGAAGGAAAAAAACTTCAAAGTTACCTGAAATGTCAAAATAAAATATACAGTGACTAGCACAAAATTTTTAAAATGGTTGTATTAGATGCTTTCTCAAACTATACATGGTCACCTGAAAACTTAAGCACTTTCCTGGAGTACAGTTCAGGCTCAGGTTTAGGTATAGTTGTTTATTCACCGGATCAAGGAGTTTAATAAAAGTCTAGAAAAGTAATCTCCAAAATGTTTTGATCTGCAGATCTCCCTTATAAATAAGAAAATTTGATATAAGCACATACATTTATTTGCAAGTTTTAAGTATTATCTGTATCATAAAACAAATTAATTTTTTTAACAAATTAATTTTTAAAGAGTCAGGATGTATTAAAATACACTTGTAAATTTCTTAATATTTCATACCAACAAGAGTGATGTGCTGTAATATGGTTCATTAAGAAACCATTTAATATTTTATAACAGTGACTCAAAAATCTGATTCTAAGCCTGGACTTTCTGAAATGTGATCTGACACCTGCAACTGCTGAAAAAGGAGTTCATGACATGTGAATATAGGAGTAAATGCTTTGTGGCCAGGCTTACTAAAGAAAACAATCATTTTTTTCACTTTCATCTATCTATCGTATAAACTTTTGATGTGATTTACTAGTATATTTTCATCTCCCTGACTCTTGGTCAGTTATTACATGCTAATAGAAGCTTTTATATTTTAACAAGTTCAACACCTACTGAAACTCAAGAACACTTCTGAACAGTCTGGAAAACTCTATTTCCAGAGTTTTAAAAGTATATACATTTGAATTTCTAGGTGACAAATTTATACTGTTTTCAGTTAAAAAAAAAGTATGGGAACATTTTCAAACTTCTATATTCAAAATATTCTGTCCAAAGCATGATTTCCTTTCAAAATGCAGGTATTCTCTCATACATTGTTAAAATGCCACCTTCTCTCAGAAAGGATAGTTGAAAAGAATGTCTTTTTTTTTCTTTTTCCAAAAATAATGTTAGTTAACATATCCTTTATAGGTTATCTCTTGCTTGCCATCATTATAAAGATTAGCAACTCCCGAACACCACTTGTCTTATGTAAAAACAAACAAGTAACATCCTTATGCTTGTTCAGCAACTCAAATATTTGCTATATGATAACCACTGGATATCTTGCACAAAAGATTTTTATTGTTGTTCCCATCACATTATAAAGTATTGTAAAGGCTGCATCAGAAACTTCAGTGCCAGCCACAATCCCTCTTGCTCACTCTATTCAGGCCAAGTTGTCCTGCTATTCTTTGGTATGTAAAGCATGCTTTCACTTTTGGGCCTCTGGACTTGCTTTTATTATTTGTATGGCTTAGCCTCCTTCACTGCTTTCTAGTTTTCTGCTCTTTGTGTTCCCTGACCACTCTACATAAAATAAAATACCCTTCCCTCCACATTATTCTCTATCCCCTTCCCCTGCTTTAATTATCTTCCCAGCACTTATCCTCACCTGACATATTTTATTTTTTCATTGTCTCTCTTCGCTCCAAATGTGATCTTCATGAGAATAGAGAAGTATTATTTGCTCACTGCTGTCTTTCACAGCACCTAGAACAGTGACTGGCACATAGTATGTGATCAATAAAAATTCGTTGAAGGAATGAAATGTAATAATTTAAGGTAACATAATCCATAAATCCTATGAAGTGTTTTAACTGCAAAAGCATCCAAAATTAATAAATGAAAAGTGAGGATGATACTGTTAACTTCTATACATTTGTGTAACTCCCATTATTTTTGTGGGAATTTTTACATAATCTGTGAGATCTGACTTACACGTTTACATAAGGGATAAGTTAGGGCACTGATGAATATGAAATATTAGTAAAGCTTAGTTTCTAATCCTCTGAGATGAAAAAAGATAAACAGAAATCTTAGTATCTTATTCTCACATCAAGAGAAATGTACCTTATATATTTCGGAAATGCTGTTCTAGAATACTAATATTCTTATTCTTCCATCAAGAAGTTTGAAGAATTAGTTCTCTCCTGGTTTGACCACCTCTGTTACAAACCATTCTCTAATGATTAATTCTAATCACTGTTAACTAGCTGAAATGACCACTGAAGATTAATAGCTTCTTCATGGTTTAGGGCCTTTAAATTAAAAACACTTTGTGTTTCTATTTGTAGAATTCAGGTTTCTAATTGTAAGCACAGCTCACACATTTCTACAAGTTAATGGTCTTATTATTATTCTTACCACAAGTAAAGATTAAAATATTTTAAAATAAAAAATTTAAAAATATTTAATAAATATTTTAATCAAAATAAAGATTAAGAATATAATCAACAATTAAACATCATTTATTAAAACCAATGTTTATAATGTTAGCAAATTTTGTGGTAATTTTTTTGTGTTCTTTATAGAAAGACCTCCTATCGTAAATGAAAAAGAAAAAGTAAAGGTTAATGAGAGATCTGGAATCTAGGTCTCCTGACTAGGGAGGTCAGGTTCTTTCCACTACTATCAAGAGGAAGACACGAGCAGGGAATTAATAATGGCATACATAATATGAATAAAAGTTAGGCAGCATTCAATGAAATACAAACTGATACAGAAGACAGGAGACCGTTGTTCAGTCAGTGTGGTTCTATAAAAATATCAAATTCTTCAGTCTTTACCTGGACTATACCATCTATTTAGTAACAACAAATTCCTTTTCAATATTACAACTTGATGGTTTTACTTATATAAAGACATTCATTCTTCTTTCTCCTTCTACCCCTGCCTTAAATTCCAAGCAAACGAAAGCACAGAGATCAAATGAAGTAGAGGTGAGTTAACATCTATTATATGCTTTGATGACACTGTTGCTGCTAAGTCGCTTCAGTCGTGTCTGACTCTGTGTGACCCCACAGACGGCAGCCCACCAGGCTCCCCGTCCCTGGGATTCCCCAGGCAAGAACACTGGAGTGGGTTGCCATTTCCTTCTCCAGTGCATGAAAGTGAAACGTGAAAGTGAAGTCGCTCAGTCGTGTCCGACTCTTAGCGACCCCATGGACCGCAGCCCACCAGGCTCCTCCGTCCATGGGATTCTCCAGGCAGGAGTACTGGAGTGGGGTGCCATTGATGACACTAATAGAAGACAGAAAGGGACCTCTCCCCTCTGCATGCATCAATCAATCCGGCTACTGTACTCAAGGGGAAAAGAAAGAAAACATCTCTCATCCACAAGATGACGGCATGGATGGTAAAGAGGAAACAAAGCAATGTCAATTATAAATGGCTGAAGAAAAACAGGCATTTACTTGGTCTGGACATATTTTTAATGGGAGGGATATGGGAGATACGGAAAAGAAGCAGTCCAATAGAAAAAGGAGTTAAATTTGCTTAAGTTATTTCTGAGGATAAAATTGGGACCACTAGGTAATACTTTTAGAAAGATATTCTGGTTCACCTCAGAGAAGAATATTTTAGCAATTACCCCTGATTATAAACTGGTTACCTCTGAGATTGCCTCCTTACTCTGAAAGAGTTGAAATAATGCCAGACTACCCTTTGGAGGAGGGGAGAAGGTTGTAAGTAGGGAAACTAAGTAACAGATTAAGGGCTGGAGAGGTAACGAGTTTGGCCTAGACCTAGAAGATACCTAAGATTTTTATTCAAACCTTGAGTTCCACGTTGAGAGAGAAGGGACAAAGATATAAAGAATAATTTCTCACCTTCCTTTCTAAAAATAGGACCTAGGACTCACCTGAGTTCCGGAGAAAAGTCTTTTAAGTCCTTACAGGAAGACTGTGAAGCAAAAAATATGAAATGGGAGGCTGGGGTTATGGCCTACTTGAATGAACGTTCTTTTTTTTTCCTTCCCCAATAAGCTCACTGCAAAGATGTATACTGTCCTAGGTTCCCTACAGTTAAGTAGAGGTTTACATGCCTTTATTCCCCTTGGAGACAAATTAAAGGAACAATCACTCCAAAGAATAAGATAACATGCATGGCAAAATCCCTGATTCTTAAGGTACACTGTCTGAAGGTATCATTTCGAAGTTGTATATACTCTAAACTTAAGACTCCTAAACATAGTTGTTTTTCTCTAAAATTCAAATAATACCTTAGGTAAGGTTATTAATTTTTGACAAGGGTTGTTTTTTCCAATTGCATGTTTAGAAAATAATTACAAAGTTATTATTCTGCATCTTATTTCCCTGAGGTACCCTTATAGTCTCACCCAACATTTCCACTTTATCCCGTATATTTTATGATTTTTCCCAATCAATTCTTTTTTTCCTTCAGTTTAAGAAACAGTTTTTTATTATGTCTGTTCTTGTGTATGTATGTTCCTATACCTAAGGTGACTATACAGATGCAGCATATTCCATAATTACTATACAACCCTAAACTGGACATGTTCCTATTCTCATAATGAAAGGAAGAGAAATATGGCTATGAACGAGTCATGAAAGTGGATGCAGAGCTTTCGTGCACATACCTGGACTGTCTGGACTTGTGGAGACTGAATAACTGATGGCTGGGCCGCCTGAATGACTCCGTGGACTTGGACGGTCTGCCCGTTGGGCAGCTGCACTAAAGTTACGGTGGGAGCAGATGACGTTGCGTGAGCTGCTGGCATAGAGACCTATGGTGTTGAACATGGAAAAAAATTACCATCACAGACACCTCCTTGGGAGTACTCATTTAATATGAAGCAACTTTTTAGCAGCAAAAGGATGACCCTTCTGCTAGGTTAAGTATTCCAATGGTGTGAAAGGAACTAACATTAAACTTAATATTCTTTTTGAAAAACAAAAACAAACACACACACACACACACTACAAATACTTCCCATGCCCCCCACTTTTAAACTCCTCCCAAATGACAAAAATCAAAAAACTGTTCTAATGTAATATCAAAATATGTAACACAGACTTTTTTAAACACTAAATACCACTTTATTTGTACGGTGCTTTAAAGTTTCCCACCTGCTTTCATATTCAATTTCTCATTTGCTCTTTGAAGAAATCAGACTGGGTTAGAGTAAGAGCTATCCCCATATTCTCTCCCCACCGAGAGACAGAAACATTAAGTGCTCCAGGAGATTAAGCAACTTACCCAAGGTCAAGAGATAAGCTAGCTTTGAAGGAATGTAAAATTCTTCAGAATATCATGTGTTAAATTAAGCCATGTTCTAAAGTATAATTGTTCCCAAACTTGGGTGAAGCTTAGCTGCTAAGTCTAAAGCAAACACACATCTTACAGTATAAAGCATATTTTTCTCTTATAAACTTATTACAAGTATGCCTTTCATTCATGAGGAAGTACAAACTGAAAATTTCTATCTCCTCCCAGCACTGAACTGGTAATAGTTGATATTTTAAGGATTTATCTTCCTCTTGAAGAGATAAGGGGGCAGAATTGAGAGAATGTGAGAAACGAGTTTTCTCCTGAGGCACAAAGAAGGCAATCTTAATAAGTCAATACCCAGGTTATAAGGGCTCTTAAGTCATACGTATCTATCAGATTGTATAGTATTTACAGTTCCTACACTTGAATGTGTTTGAGGGTAGCAATTTTATTTGTCCTTTTGGTAATAAATTTGGGAATTTAATGAAGCTCATGTGACCATATTCTTTCCTTGGACTGCAAGGAGATCCAACTAGTCAGTCCTAAAGAAAATCAGTCCTGAATATTCATTGGAAGGACTGATGCTGAAGCTGAAGCCCCAATACTTTGGCCTCCTGAAGTGAGGAACTGGTTCACTGGAAAAGACTCTGATACTGGGAAAGACTGAAGGTAGGAGGAGAGGGGACAACAGAGGATGAGATGGTCGGATGGCATCGTCGACTTGATGGACATGCCTTGAGCAAGCTCTGGGAGTTGGTGATGGACAGGGAGGCCTGGTGTGCTACAGTCCATGAGGTCGACTCAGTCCATGACTCATTCAACTGAGTGACTAAACTCACTTTCTGGGGATATGTGTGCCAGAACAATGCTAGAATTGAAACTACAGAAATGAGAAAGACATAGGTTTTTGCCCTTAAAGAAACTATTGGGGCATGTGTATGAAGGAATGAGGAAAAGGCCACAAATAAATATAATTCAATGAAGTAATGAAGTCTGCAAAGAGAAAAATGGACACACTGGGGAGAGCGATCCCACCCAAATCAAGAGGAGGAGAGGCTACCATGGAAGTATGTTAATTTGAAACAAAGCGTATTAGTTAAAAAAAAAAAAAAAAGAATCAGTAAGGCATGTTCTTATGAGGTGCAGAGGGGAGGCACAGAACTTCACGCAGAGGGTGGCACTGACAAAAGCAGGGAGAAGAGCAATGCCTGTACATGGCAGAGGGGATGACCAGCAGTTAGTACCACTGGAACACGTAAGTGTGTTACTACAGGGGGTAGGAAGTGTGGAGAGATGAGTAACAGGCAGGGGCCAAATGGGCTAGTCATGAAATCTTATACAAGTTACACTAAAAACCCTGCATTTTATCATGAGATAGGAAAAAACACTGAAGGGCTTTTGAACTCCTGAATACCATAGTGAGGCTTGCATTTTAGATAGATCACTTTACTTTAGTGGTAGGGTAAAAGAGACTTATTTCAGAGGAAGAAAAAGTAGAGGTGACATCAACTGAGAAAGTCTATATATAATAGAAGTGAAGGCCAGCAATTAGGCACTAGGTGTGCTAGGGATGGAAATAATATAAGTGATTTAATGAAAATGCAGGAGGCAGACCAGAAAGGGATTTAAGAATGACTGATGGAAGGAAGTGAGAGAGAAAGCAAAGATGACCCACACAGTTCACATGTGGGTGAAATGGGTAAACTATGCCAAACAGAGAACACAAGCAGCAGCTTATGGGTGGCTGGGGTAGTGGTGGAAAATGATGGAATTGATATGACATCTGAATTTGCAGAGATGTTTACAAGGCAGTTAAATATTTGACTATAAAGCTTGGGGGAAGATACCTACTAAAGGCAGACGCTAAAGTCAGGAGCTTCCCCTCTGGATAGTGAGGAAGTCCTTCCTTATCAATCACGTTTCTTTTTCTGGCCACTATAAATCTTACTTAAGTTTTACTTGGTTCTTAAAATGTGATCCATGGACTACCTCCACTAGAGTTACATAGGGTGCCTGTTTATAAATTAGTCATAACCTCTGATGGACCCAAGGACATGTTCCTGGATACCAAGATTGGAGAACTAAAAGTAAATTATTCAGAATATCTCATATCAATGGAAAGCTCTTCTAATATTTGAAGCAATTAATATGTCCTCTTCTCTTTTATTCTATAAGGTAAATATAACAAGCTAACTTAACAAATAATCCTCTTTCTATGCTAATCATTCCATATAATAGTTCCTCTCACTGGAAATTTAGAAAATTCAGATACACCAATATAGAAAAAAATCACTTATATTCCTACCATTCAGAGCTAATCATTTAATATTTTTGCTGTAGATACATGTGTTTTTAAAGATGCATATATATATATATATATACACTCAATTTTTATAGCACCATCACAGAATCTTTCAAATCCATTCCAAATATCTCTTCATACCATTAATAGTATTCTTTAATGGTTTTAATGACTATCTAATGGTAAAAATTACATAATTTAATAAATTCTTTATTACTGTCTATTTAGGTTTTCAAATTTGCCTATTACAAGAAAGTTAATTGACAACAATATTGCAGCGATCATCCTTTCACCCAACTCTTTACTTAAAACCCTCCATAAAAATTAACATTCTTATAGTCAAAACCAACATGTTTTTCCACTTTAAAAGAAATACTTGTAAATTTCAAAAGTAAAATAAGACATTTCATTATTATTTTAGATTGATTTTCCTCCTTCACTAGTTAGGCTGAATTTGTTTTTACATTCAATGGTCAAATCACAATGGTCTTGACAATTTTATTATAAATCTCTAGTTTACTACCAGACAACAAAAATAGGTATCAGAATTCTGAGAAATTATGTCAAAATGTGTATGTTAAGGACTTGGATGAGCAAGTGAAAAAAAAAACCCCTCTGTAATTAGGTATTAAAAAGAACAACAACAAAACTTACAAAAGTGAACAGACACTACTTCTAAAACTCAAGTATCATGTCATTCCAC
Organism: Nanger dama; assembly: GCA_917880005.1. Lineage (NCBI taxonomy): Eukaryota > Metazoa > Chordata > Mammalia > Artiodactyla > Bovidae > Nanger > Nanger dama. The sequence continues at coordinate 40,820,225 of CAKJTW010000004.1, forward strand.
TTATCAGTGATTATATGCTAATTGAACATGTGCACATAATTTTGTTCTTTCCCGAATTTCCAATTAAACTTCATGAAACTGATTTTGTTTTTACAGGCATAATCACATCAGCAGAGAAGAATGGGAAAGGAAGTGACAGTGAAGAGTTTTGGAGGCTGGAAACAGGTGGGTGAATGGCAAGGAACCTGGAAGACCTCAGATGGCCAACTCAGGAGGTGGAGGAGGGACAGCTTGACATGTGCCCCAAGGTCCTTAAGAGGCTCAGAATCTAAGGCACCTAGAAGGGAGAGTGAAAGGAGAGGCTGAAGGTAAGGAAGGCTCACTGAAGGCTCTTTGAAAACCAAGCAGATCCCCTCCTCACACTCTGTGAACGGACACTCATCTCCCCTATAGGGACAGAAAAACGTTGCTTTATTTTCTGATAGAGGGTTTCTTGAGTGCTCGACACCAGGCATTGCTGAAGTGAGGTACTAAACTCCAGTCTCCTTCTGTTGATTGGCTCACAGGTCTTTACTTATATGCAGGAGATAGTAAAGCTTTTCTCTGGGGAACCTGACCAACAAACACCAACTTAAGAAGAAAGACTTAGCATAATGACACTGGGATACCACCCTACCATGAAGCTCACAGCTCACAGACGCAGGCCCCGCACGTATACACACAACGCCCAACGCAGGTTTTTGGTCACCTACTTTTAAATGTAGGCCAACAACCACAAGTTATCAAATATCTGGGGAAAGCTTCTAATATGAAAGATGGTGACCAAAAAGAGGAAAACTATATACAAAGGAAATCTATGTAGAGAAGAAAACTTAAAACTTAGTAATATAAAGGGAAAATACTGCCTGCATGAAACATTTTAAAAAAAAGTGAAAGTGTTAGCTGCTCTGTCATGTCTGACTCTGTGATCCCATGGATTGTAGACCACCAGGCTCCTCTGTCCATGGAATTCTCCAAGCAAGAATACTGGAGTGGGTAGCCATTTCCTTCTCCTGGGTATCTTCCTGACTCAAGAATTGAACCCCATCTCCTGCACTGCAGGCAGATTCTTACTGTCTGAGCCACCAGGGAAGCCTAAAATAAACAGGATACTATTAAAATACAAAACGATTGTTCAGAAACAAAAGGAACTCTTGGAAACATGATAGGAGAAATAAAACAAATCCAAAAGATGGGGTCAAATGTGAAGTTGAAGAAATCCCTGAGGTCAGAGCAAAAAGACAGACTGAAAACAGGAGAGAAAATTAGAGAAAACAGTCCTAGAGGTATTAACATCTGGATCACAAGAATCCAAGACATAAAAGAGAAAGAAGAGGGAGAGAAAACGTCATCAATGAAATAACTCAAGGAAACTGCCCAGAATTGAAGACCCAAGTTTCCACTTAAAAAAAAAAAAGGGCCCACTGAATACTACTGCACAGTGGATGACAGCGATTCAAGGCCTGGATAATGAAAGGGTGAAGCAAGGTGAACAGAGATTTTTACAAGATCACAAGAGATGCAAAGTAAGAAATGGGTTTAGTCTTTTAAAACATCAATACTAGAAATTGTGCCTTAAAATTCTGAAAAACATTTTCTTTACCAAGAATTCTTTCCCCAGTCAAACTTGCTGAAGCAACCACTGGAAACAAAACTCCACAAGAGAAAGACAGCAGGAAGACAACCTCCAGAATGGCGTTACACAGCAGGCGTGGAGGACCACCAGACCAGAATGGTGTCCCGAGAGAGAGGTACATTGAGGACTGTCACCACCAAAACCCCTGCTGGTACTGTATCTCCTTTTACCAGAGGGCTGAGTGCTTGGAGGAGTCCCGATTCGTATCTATCCACATTCGCCTTGACGTGTACTAAAGAGGCCCTGATGCTTTCCCCTTTGTTCCTGCACCTGCTTCATCCCGAGCACGTTTACTTCATTGCTAAATATATTCTGCTTTGCCTCACTCCTCAGGGCTGGAGGTGGGCCCCGGTGATCTTAGGAGAAAACACAAAACATCCCACTGCTTCTGACTACCAGCAGACCTAGTATTCGGCCCTAGTATTCCTGCTGGAGACCTAGTATTTGACCTGTTATTTTAGCTCAGTGTGGTGACCGTATGTGATTAGTCCTCCATTTCCCAAGATCCATTCTTGCTCATGACTCCTGTAGGAGAGCTTTTAAACTCTGGGAAGTGGAAGCTCCACGTGCCACTCTTCTTACCTAGCAGGTTATTTATTTGCTACTTGGTTTTTATATTAACCACTTTTCTCACTCACATATAACATAATGCCAATATATGTTAATAAAACATTTGAGGAAAAATACATAAGAACAAAAATAAAGATGAGAATATAATCTTAGAATGTTTAAGACAAAGACAAAATGAAAGAACTATGAATCATACTTCAAGAAATACAGGGACAAAAACTATCATCCTTGATATTTACTTGCGTGTCAATTTATTTGTTTATTCTATCTTTTTCGTTTAAGCACATCTAAATTTAGCCTTTCAGATTATGTGTCCCCATGCCCCCAAATAAATCTATATGATATGGAAAAAAAACCACCCAGGTATCATATTGTTTTGTTCCTTTAAGAGACCATCTACCCATCAGTTTAAATGTAATTATCCTGAATCATGTCACTACTACAAATAGTGTGTTAGTATCTAGCAATACATTTTTCTATGTTACTGAATACTGTCATTTCTAAAATTAGGCTGATACTAAATAAATAGGAATTTTGATATTCTAAGAATGTTACCACTCATTCTATGTATATCTCTAATAAAAACTAAGTTCTCTTGTATTTGAAACATATTCCTCTTAGAAGAGACAACTTGGAATCTCTCCATGTTTTTATACCTGGGCTAATGTGGCAATCTGTGGCTGGGCTTGAACTGTCATTTGCTGGCTTTCAGCTTCTGTTACAGCTGCATCTCCACTCTGCTGGTTCTCTGCTCCAGATTCCATGGTCATTTAGTTACCTACAATAATATGGAAGAGTGTTACAAGCACTACAGTGCTTTGTGCTTTTGTGGTTTTAAAGGCAATTTTCAAGTTATAAAAGGTATATGTGGTGGTTAGGTTAGCAGGTGCACTCAGAAATCTAGTTAAGCTACAATGTAGTTGGATTACTGTCAAGACTTGTCCAAATATGCTGAGCTATAAAAGTTCTAGTTTTTTCAAAAAGAATAAAGCTTTTTCCTTTTAATTCCCAATATTACTCCATCTGTTATAAAAGACAGGATTCCCCTCTTCCATGAATCTGTCCGAATAAGGAGAGGAAGGGCAGCAGTAAAGTTTTAATTGTTTCAAAATGTATCAATCAGGTAAGGAGGGCGGGCAGAGAGCAGCAGTGAGCTGATGACAGGGCCTATGAGATACTGGCTTCAAGGTACCTCCAACAAAGGCATTCCCTCTACCATAGGGAAGAAACAAAAATTATAACCTACTTCCTTAGGAAATTGCTGGTGGTTAAGACAAAATAGCCCAAGTTTCAAGAGCTCAACTTATGGCTCTTGACACAGAGTCAAATTAGAGACCTCAAATATGGAAAAGGTTCTTTTGCATTCTGACTCATTACCCTATATAATGTGCAACATTCCACACGTGCATGTATACACACAAACAACACACACACAATAAAACACTTAAAAATTTTAACTGGATTCTGGATAAATTAATCAAGGCTGATCCTTTTAGATCCTGCTTTGCTAAGAGTTTAGTATGTTTGATAGATCTGGCACTGGGTGACTGCAAAAGTGGAGGGCAATTCCCAGCAGTGGAGAGTACTCTGAGATTTGAAAAACTGATTATATATATAGCAGATATAACTGGGGGAGGAACTGTGTCTCAAGGAGTCAGAACAAAAGGGATTACTTCTTACTTGTGTACTACTGTTATCACTCAGTTCCTAACATATTACCTGTCAAAAATAAATTTAATAGTAAGGACTCCCTATGGCGATTTGATAAACAACACAAAAACTCCAATGCTTTTCCAGAATTTATTACATTTATTTTATAGCTCTGAAATTGATAATCAAAATAGTAATTAATCCTTATGTGATTATTACATGACATCAAAATGTATCACATACTAACATTCTGCCACCATTCACAGGAGTCTATGTTTTTACAAGTGACAGTTAAAAATGAAAATACCTCTGTGGAAATGAATAATTTAGAAATAAAGAAGCTACAAAACAAATGACAAGGGAAAGGATCAACAGATTTGACTACATAATTATTTAAAATATTAACAAGACAAAAGCCACCAAGACAAGTACACAAGGAAAAAATATCTCATACATACAATCAACACAATAACATCTAGAATACACAGAAACTACTACTCAGTAAGAAACTCTTATTATTGACTAGTTTACAAAGAATTTTTTTTGGAATAGTAAAAACTAGAAACAAGTATCCATCATTAGGAGGACCATTAAAAAATTAAAGCAATGAGAAACAATGAAGTCTAACTATGATGGAATGACAAATAAAGCTTTCCAAGACAGTGAAATGGCAAGTTATAGAACTTATTATAATGTTGAACCCTATTTACATTAAAAAAAAATGTAAAACAAATTGTTATAAAGGTATATGCATGGAAAAGGTGTAGAAATTTTAACCGAACCATAACTGCTGGTTCTGAAAAGAGAAAGATTTGGTAGAATTGTAAATGATGATTTGCACTTTTTATATATTTCAGTACTTTTATTTTTCTGTGAGCATGGACTCAGGATTATGTGCTCAATTAAAGACATTTTAATACCAGAAATGATGGGTAACATTTTGAAAATATGAATCAAAAGCTTTATTTCAGTCATGATTTTGAGATATCCACTGATAAAAAGTTTTTAATCTGATACTTATAATATGAAATTAGTGTTTGTTCAAAATTTACCTAAACTGTTTACCCCAATTTCCAGAGTAAAAATAACTATTTTCTTAAAAGAATTGTAAAATAACTTTACTAACCCCGTGATAATTCATTGAGTTGTACACTTAAAATTGATGCTCTTTTAAACTAAAATATTTCACAACAGAAAGCAACATCAAAAATAGTTTGTGAATACTAAATACGGTCCATACTGTTGCTCTGGAAGAAAACATGAAAGCAAAAAAATCTAATCTTAATAACAATAAAGTAAGTAAATGATCAATCTGAGGACAGCACAGAGTCAAGCTAAATAACAGCAGAAACCGACAAACTTTTCTTTACCTTCTGCCCCACACCATCAACTTAATGAGAACAAAGATAAATACAAATTTACCATCATAATACCTTTTCGTAGACAGAGAATACACAACCATTTCGGAAAGACTTTAGTCCAGGCCACATTTTGTTTTTTAAATTTTCTGGCTGCACCATGCCACATGTGAAATCTTTCCCAAGGATCACACACACACACCCTACCCCCCACAGCACTGGAAACATGGAGTCTTAACCACTGGACTACCAGGGAAGTCTGCCACATTTTTTTAACCTATGCTGTCATCCAAATAGTTTCACCCTATCATCTGATTAAAAGTAACTCAAAGCGCCGATCATACTTCTGTTTACTTTTCAATATGTTAGAGCCACTTCATTTTCTTTTAACATTTAAGGTGTATGATTGCTAAATTACTTCAGTCGTGTCCGACTTTTTGCGACCCTGTGGACTGTAGCCCACCAGGCTCCTCTGTCCATGGGATTCTCCAGGCAAGGATACTGGAATGGGTTGCCATGCCCTTCCCCAGGGGATCTTCCTGACCCAGGGACTGAATCTGTGTCTCCTGTGTTGGCAGGCTGGTTCTTTACCACTAGTGCCACCTGGGAAGGGTATCATTGCAACTTGCTTCAGAAAATAAAATATTTGATTCTATAATAAAAGAATAAAACCATTAGTTAACATAAGTAATTATAGTTACAAGGTCACATTCAAAGAAAGAATGTGATTTGCATCTTCTTCCCTCCCCAACTAGATGATATTATTTTACTTACTTTTAATTTTCTTCTAAAGACAAAGTGTGGTATTTCCAATGGTTAGGATCCCCCATGTAAATAAACTGCCAGTGTTTCATTACCATTTCATTCTGGAAGACAACCAAACCTTTTTCAAAGTGGGGAGAGCCATATTAATTAGCTTCAGCAGATACCAACCTCTTGAGCAACAGTACAATTGTCTTTCATTAGTTAATTCAGGCCTTTCTCAAAGTACAAGTGAGAATCATTTAAGGAAAAACAATTTGTTTCAGGTAAGAAATTCAAGAGTCAACTAAAACAGACTGGTTTTCACCTTGAAGGTTCTGAAACAGCAGTCTCCAACTAACTAAATTAGCATTTAATGTGAGCACATTAATTATGACTTTGAAAGCTTTTACTCCTTTGTGTTTGTATCTTCAGGTGGAGAGAGAAAAGATAATAAGGTATGTAGTGTATAGTCTTCAATTTTTCTATTAACCCAGGAGCAGTCTTAGTCAACAGAGCAGTATTCAGACACAGGATCATTTAACAGAGCCAATAAACGGGTTTGCAAAATTACTTGAGGAAAGAAGATTCCTAAATGATTATACAAATGAAATGCATTTTGGGAGTGCAAAAACAAGCAAAAGACTGAATAAGCAAAGATAAGGCACACATGAAGTCAGATACAATGTTGTAAAAATACTGGTGGATCTGAAACATTAGAAACAATATATCTTTAGAAATTATGGAAAATCTAGTATTAGCTTGACAGTTTGTCAAGAATTCTTGAGTTCTTCCAATAATTCTGAATTCCAAAATTTATTTGGGAATGATATTTAAGATTTAGGCATTTTCATGATTTAACCCTAAAAATAGAATGTAATTCTTTGCAAACTATGCATTTAAAAGTGAATTTCAAAATAGTGTCATGCCTAAAAAAAGTTTTTAAAATAAATTCATTCACAAAGACATGCCGTTTTGCTCTAAGGGTCTTCAGAGCTCTGTCTCTTAACACGAGAAACAAAAAGGGAGTGATTCTGCAGTGTTATGCGCCTCACCTCGAGTGAAACAAAGAATGCTGTTCTGAACAGCCGGGAAACAGCCTGACATTTGACACAACGCTGGAGCTGTCAAGTGGTCACAGGACAAATTACATTTTCTGTGTTCTAGTTTCCTCATCTGAAAACAACAGATGGATAAAAAGCTTTCTCTCAATGTTAAATGCTTTGATCTTAGGAAGTGACAACACAAGATCATGCCCACACACACAATTATGCAGGCCACTTAATATTTATTACCTTTTACTATACAGTTCATGGTTAATATTTATTACCCTTTACTATACAGTTCATGGCAAAGATGATGGACTGAAAATATGTCGCTGAGCCTCTTAATCTTGGGCAAATATAAAAATATTATCATTCAGATATGATACATAAAATTTATCAGTTTAACAGTCCTTTTCTTAATTTTCAAAGAGGATAAAGCAGCTTTTTTTCTTTCCATCTTAGTGTCAAGAAATTTATCTGACTAGGACTGTATCACTTTTGTACCTTTACACAGTCAAGACAATTGATACTCAAAAATTTCAATATAGTTAGGATAAACATTCCAGTAAAGTGTCTATTTAAGAAGACAGTATGCCAAACACTGAGGATAAATAGTTTTAATAAATTTGGGGATTTATTTTCTGATAAGAAAAATGGTATAAGCAAAGTCTTTAATTACAGCAGGCCTTTAGAGATATGAGTGAGTCAGTGGCTGGTGTATAAAGGATAAAGGATGGTCATTCCTTATCAATCTGCAGCTACTAGGGCAAAATGAGAATATGAGAATGATGTCTCAAAGTTAATGGGTTTCGAATTTTTATGTTGCAATGTATTTTACTCTGTAAAGCAATATATCCCGAGGTAACTCACCAGAAGTGAATAATTCACTGTTCTTAAACTAAAAAGGATCTTCAATTTTAACAACTTACATTATATACAGTATACTGGTATTATAGTATTATATCCAAGTATTTACATGTTGGGCACTTGTTCAAGTTACTGGAGATGAAGAAATAAATTAAAAAAAAACACTGTGGAATTTATATTCTAGTGTGTGGAAATAGAATAATAATAAGTAAAACATGTAACAAATCAGAACACAGTAAGTGTTGGGTAACATATAAGGGTGGGAAGGATGCTGAGGGATTTTCAATACTATAAAAGTGGATAAGTATAAAGCCCTCATCGATAAGGTAGCATTCAAATTCACCTACCCAGCACCTATACAGAACTATACCAAATCAGGGAGAAATTTCTGGCAGTACCAAATTCTGTAATAAAGGTCACTGAACAAGAAAGCAAGTCTGTATCATCACTTTCACCAACAACCATTAAGTGAAAGCAAAGAATGCTGTAAATATTCACCTTGTTCTTTATCCTAAAATACTTTGAACTTTAAGAAGTGCCCAGGTCTTTACGATCCTAAACATCATAGCTCAAGTTTATGAAAAATAAATCCATCTCCCTCACAAGTTTACTTTTTAATCCCTTAAATCTATGACAAATGTAATCCAGTTTAGAATGAAAGGTTCAGCATTCATAGAAATGAACTGTGAATTTTGACTTGAAGAAAGAATACATTCATAACTAAGAGAACATATGAATACAGGCCATGGTTTTAAAATGCAAATGACCTTTATTATAAATGAGGGGGGAAAAAAACCTGCTCCTGTATCTAGCAAGTGGGTGACTCCTCTTTCACCAAGTCCAGGGATTTAAGGAAATCACAAAAGCAGACTTTAAAGTCTCCAGAGTAATCACAGCAAAAGTCACATTTGGGCACATGATTTTAAAGCTAAATGAGCAGTTTGTTGTCATAGTCAAATATATTACTAAAAATATTTTGCAGAAAACTTAAGAACATCTAGGGCTCATGTACAATAATTTTTACACATTTTGTACTTGTTAATTTTTAGTATACTACAGCTGTTTGAAAGCCTTGCTAGCATACTCATACACCTTTAATATGTCTTGATTAAGATTAATATTCTGAGTGTTACAATTAATTTGAGCTTCCCTTGTAGCTCAGTTGGTAAAGAATCTGCCTACAATTCAGGAGACCCAGGCTAGATTCCTGGGTTGGGAAGATCCCCGGAGAAGAAAATGGAAACCCACTCCAGTATTCTTGCCTTGAGAATTCCATGGACAAAGGAGCCTGGTGGGCTACAGTCCATGCGGTCCCAAGAGTGGACAAGACTTAGCAACTAAACCACCACCACATGATTAATTTACTAAAGCAAATTAAAGCAAAATATTCAGCTGCTACATAAAGGACTCCAGCTTTCCAGGAGTCAACGATTATGGTGCACTGCTTCTTTTCCTCTGTTTTTTCCTCCTGTATGCTTTTTGGTTGTTAACCTTGAGACACTTCATTTGTTTTCATTGTATGCCCTATTAAGCAGAGCTGAGATGTATGCAATCAATACTGGAAATTTAATGCTTCAGGTTTCTGATGCTAATAATAGTCATTTGGTATTAAATATAGCATACTTTCACTGAAACCAGATAGGAAAATAGCATATTTGAATGTTGTAATGTGTATGTACACGTGTTTAGGTATGTACATATGTACACAAGCACACTCCACCCTCAACACAGGTACGAACTCCAGCTATAAGAACCTTATTAGATTAGAGACTGATTACACTTGGACTGCAAGGAGATCCAATCAGTCCATTCTGAAGGAGATCAGTTCTGGCTGTTCTTTGGAAGGAATGATGCTAAAGCTGAAACTCCAGTACTTTGGCCACCTCATTCGAAGAGCTGACTCACTGGAAAGACTCTGATGCTAGGAGGGATTGAGGGCAGGAGGAGGAGGATGAGATGGCTGGATGGCGTCACCAACTCGATGGAAGTGAGTCTGAGTGAACTCTGGGAGTTGGTGACGGACAGGGAGGCCTGGCGTGCTGCAATTCATGGGGTCCCAAAGAGTCGGACACGACTGAGCGACTGAACTGAACTGAACACCCTAACAAATTAAGGTTATGTATATACATGTTTTTAGGGGAAAGAACCAGAATAGGCAATGTGAAAAACTAAAATAACCTGATAACTTTACCAAGCTAAGTAAATTTTGACATAATTTTCAGAAAGTTTTCTCTATGATCCTACCAAGATCCTTCTCCCTTAACTGGAATACAAATCCATACTTTATTTAGCCTATAGTCTAGTATTAGAGGAAGGGAAGAAAAGCTGTATCTGAAATTAATTCTATGTGATCTGAATCTGATGAAATTTAATCACTCATGAGACAAAAGTAAAAGCTTGAAAATGTTTATATGTTATAATAAATTATTAATAGTAATTGCCAATACTCAACTACCATCACCTTAAAAAAAAATACAACAAAAGGGAATCTTTTCAATGTTATTAAAACTAATTCCCTAATTTGTTTATTGGGCTGAACTTAGAGAAAACCATCTTAAGTTCAAGATTTACATGTTAGGATTTATTGCATTTTCTGATTACTATAGTATTTGAATGCTATTTAAAATATGTAGTATGCTCTGTAAGAAACTGTCCTCAGAGGAAGTACTTAACAGAAATGAATTACGAAAGTTATTATTTGATTTACATAAACCACCCTCATATTCTAGTGTGACTAATTCTATACTATCTTTTAATAAGAAAGCTTTAGTACTTTCTCAAATCAGTTACTGTTATTTTTTAAGTACTGGCAAAATGTATCTGCCTTGTTTTTCTTCAGGTAAGACTACTCATGGCTCTAAAACAAGCCTTCACGCATCTGGTCACCAAGAGACAAACAATGTTGCTTAGCAAAGCAGCAGCTATGACTATGCATTATTTTACATAATAACATTTAACTGAACTTTTTCATTCTTTCTATCCAAACACCCATCTGATACCATTTCACAACTTTTTCCACCTTTAGCCTTTCAAATTAAGTGACCTTATATAAGGTTCTATATAGGCAATTCAATTAGATTTTTGAAGCTGCTTTTTTTTTAAAGGGAAAAAAGCATTATGCACCTCCTACATGTAATTACTTTTTAGAAGAGCAATTTCCATGTTGAGTAAAGAGTGAAGCTGTCTTCAAATTTCAAGTTCTGCTTCATAAACTAGCTCAAGGCTAACACTGTTAAGGACTTATAAAAGTTATGCCTGGAGGTTAAATATTTATAGCCCATTATTCCATTTACTCAACAAAACCTGAATGACTATGTGAAAATCACTATATTGAAATGAAAAATGAATGTCCAAGGGTGTTTTTTGCATAAAGTTAACGATTATTATAAAAGTTTGCTTTGAACTAAATTTTAAAATGCTATTCTTGGTGAATTATTTACATACTAGACAACAAAGAGAGAAAATCAGTTTTCCTGAAGTAACACGGTACACGTTATATGGCAGGAGTCATAAGACAGGAATTCTGGCTTTAGCTCTGACTTCACAGATGGAGAACTAAAGACGTTAAGAGATTTCTAAGAACTTTATAAGACTGTTTAGGGCTATGCACATCTAGCTTCCGATATTATAAAAAGTGAAGAAATATTTGGCAGTAGCACTGCATAAACTATTAAGCAACATGCTAATCATTTTAATTATATTTGGCTTACTAGAAAAATCTCAAGCACTCAAAGTACCAAGGGTATATTGAACTATATCTAAAAAAATAGCCATGGTTAATCTACAAAGATGAAAAATGACATGTAGACGAGTCTACTTTATGTAAAGTTTTGATAAGGATTCACTTCATATTTAGGTATCTTTTATCTCTAATCCCAAAAATCAAGCCCAGCATTTCAGGTAAATGCACTTCATCATCAACCTGAGAGTGACTTCTGGTGATCACTTTGATTAATACAGTCTCATGCTAGTTTTCCTGTTTCAGAGGTGAAAAGCATTAGTAAACCATCAGAGTTAATTTAGATTCCAGAGAGAATAGTTTCTTTTTAAGCCACGAAAAAACAAATCTAACTTCCTTGGCTTTTAAGAAATAAATCTGTAATCTAAGCAATTACAAGTGTCCGACTATTTGCGATCCCATGGACTGTGGCCCGCCAAGCTTCTCGTCCATGGAATTTTCCAGGCAAGGATACTGGAGTGGGTTGCCATTCCCTTCCTTCTCCAGGGGATCTCCCCAACCCAGGCATGGAACCTAGGTTCTCTCATATTGCAGGCAGATTCTTTACAGTCTGAGCCCCAGGGAAACCCCTAATTGTCTAAGCATATGCATGTATGTCAGCTTCCTTTAACCTCAAGGGGGATTGGTTTTAATCCTGCTTTTCAAATCTGTGACCCTCCAAGAGGAATTCATTCATTGCCAAGTTTTTGTGCATATTACATAAGTGTTCTGCCAAAAACTATGGGGACTATAATGTAAAGCAGCCAAGAACCCTTTCTCTCAAAGGGCTCACAAACTCACCAAAGAGCTAGGCAAATTTAAACTAATCCCTACCATCAGTTTACATATAAATTCCCTCCAAACAAGTATTTAGTTAATAATTATTTCAAACCATAAACTGTTTTGAAATGATAGAATAACAATGAATTATGGAAAAAGGAAAGCAAGAGCTGGCTATTTACGGTAACCTTTCTGTTGATGCAAACTTGATTAATATGGTAACGAAACCAACATTTTTACAAGACTTTGGCTACAATACTGCCTTCAAGTAAATGAACTTTTATAAACCAAAACTATTGATGAGGAACAACAAATTTTAGTAATCATCAATAAAGCTAAACCTTCAAAACTTTCTTCACAAAGAGATAATGCTATTAATATTCAGAGTGGCGAAAACTATGCTTTACTGTTATTTCTTGACCAGGGAAAATGTTCTACTAGTTTGTAAATTTAAATTCTCCAGAGGTCAGTTTAGTCAACTGCAAAAATGAAGGAGTTAGTACTGGCTCCATGGTGTGTGTGTTAGTCACTCAGTCGTGTCCGATTCTCTGCGACCCCATGGATTGTAGACTGCCAGGCTCCCTCTGTCCATGGGATGATTCAGGCAACAGTGCTGGAGTGGGTAGTCATTCTCTTCTCCAGGAGATGTTCCAGACCTAGGGATGGAACCCATGTCTCCTACACCGCAAGCAGACTGCTTATGCCCAAGATACCAGGAATGCCTCCATGGTAAAAGTCTGCTAAGTGTGAATTTCCCTAATACAGGAGAACTTAAATTTATGAGTAATACACTACATCCACACAAACATAATAAATTCTCTAGTAACAAATAATTCACAAAAATTTGAACTAAACTTCGTTTCAAAGTTGCTATCTCTTGATATTTACCTTTGCTTCTTTTGGTCAGTGCTCAAAACTAAGGAATCTGGGCACAGGATAAAAGAGAAGACCAGAGCAAGTGGGGTGTGATTCCAAATATGTACTAGTAGATTTAGTTACATTTTTCATTAGTTGTGGCTTTCAGAGGTATTTAGAAAATGTCTATAAGAATTTATAATGTCCAAGATATGACAACAAAAAGCAAGCAATGAAAGGAAAACGAAAAAAAAAGATGAATTGGAAATTGTCAAAATTAAAAACTTTTGTGCCAAGGAAGTGAAGACAATCCATAGAAGAAAATTTCATAAATCATATATATATGGTAAGAAACTTGTATCTACAATAACAACTATTACAACTCAATAATAAGATAAATAACCCAATTTAAAAATGGGCAAACGATCTGAACAGACACTTCTTCCAAGATATACAAATGGCCAATAAGTACACAAAAGATGACTGACAGCATTAGTCATCAGGGAAATGCAAATCTAAACCACAATGAGATACTACTTCTCACCCACTAAAATGGCTACAATGAAAAATAAAAACAAGTGTTGAGAATACAGAGAAATCTGAACTCATACACTACCAGTGGGAATGTAAAAGGGTACCACTCTAAGTCTGGCAGTTCCTCAAAATGGTTAACATAGTCACCATGCTGCTGCTAAGTCGCTTCAGTCGTGTCCGACTCAGTGAGACCCCAGAGACGGCAGCCCACTAGGCTCCCCCATCCCTGGGATTCTCCAGGCAACAACACTGGAGTGGGTTGCCATTTCCTTCTCCAATGTGTGAAAATGAAAAGTTAAAGTGAAGTCGCTCAGTCGTGTCCGACTCTTAGGACCTCAGCCTACCAGGCTCCTCTATCCATGGGATTTTCCAGGCAAGAGTACTGGAGTGGGTTAGCAATTCCACTCCTACATATAAACCCAAGAGAAATGACAACATGTGTTATAAATGAATGTTCGGGGCAGCATTATTTACGATGGCCCAAAGGTCCAAATGTCTATGAATTCATGAATAAAATACTACATATCTATAAAACGGAGTATTATTTAGCAACAGAAAGGAATGAAGTCCTGATAAACATGGATAAACCCTAACAGTTTTACTGTGTTAAGAGAAGCTCATCACATTGCAACCCATTTATATGCACTGTTCAGAATAGGCTTTCCCAATGGCTTAGCAGGTAAACAATACGCCTGCAATGCAAGAGACACAAGAAAGGTGAGTTTGATCCCTGAGTTGGGAAGATCCCCCTGGAAAAGTAAATGGCAACCCACTCTGGTATTCTTGCCTGGGAAGTCCCGTGGACAGAGCACCCTGGCAGGCTACAGTCCATGGGGCCACAAGGAGTCAGACACGACTAAGCATTAAAAGAACGCAGCACTGGAGACAAAAGTGAACTGTAGTAGCTGCCTAGGACCGGGGTACGGAGTTACCTACATTTCAGCTTGCTGTATCACAACATTCCTGTTTATGTTGTTCCTCCTCTTACCACGAAATTTAAAGCTTTCTGCTTCACACTTAGGGCTCTTAAATACTGTGGATTTACATTTAATACGACACTTTCTTCACCTCAAGAAAGGTGAAAGTACAAGTTCATTCTACTTCCAAGTCTTCATTTTTGTTGTCCAGGCCACTGCCCACAACACACTCGCCTTCATCTTTACCTTCCAAGTTCTTCCGTATGCAATTCGAGTCCTATCTTCTCACACGTTTCCTCACTGAACACCTTTTCTTCTAAACTCAGTAGTTCTTCAAGGCAGTGAAAACTGACATTCTGCCACATATAAACCATTTTTTTATTATACTTGTTTCTGTTGTCTCCATTATACTGTAAGTACCTAGCAACTAGAACAATGGTTTATTTAATATCTCTAAAAATACTTGATTAAATTTTCTTATGACTATTTCACCAACTATGAAAATGATGATGGTCAATAAATGTTCGCGGAATAAATGACGAGATGGATAAATAGCAGTAACAGCAAACAATAAATATTTTAAGAATATGATGCCCTTTTAAGAGTACGGAGTTCAGAACAAGCAATAAATTTCAATTTAAGGATGACAAATAAGGTATTTATGAATCTCCTATTGCTAATTGCTTACACAAAAGGGATAATCACCCTCAAAATTGTTACTCAGCTTCATTTAGATTACAAACATTTTTTGTCACATCTATACTGTCATACTTTTGCCTGGAGAATCCCATGGACAGAGAAGCCTGGTGGACTACAGTCCATACGGTCACGAAGAGTTGGACACAACTGAAGCAACTTAAGACAGATACTGTCATATAATAATAACCAGAAATTCAAACACAGATAACCAGTTCATTAGAGAAAGACTTAAAATTAAAGAAAGAAATCTTGGTTTCCAAGATTTACTAATTTTAGTAGACATTTTCTAATACCACTGGTATAAACTCTCAGACCCATCCTCCACTCAAGACAACAAGGTCATTACTTAGCTATTTTAACACTTAATTCTCTCTTCTCCAAACAAATGTATTTACTTTTCTCCTTTAGAAAAAAGTTAACATCAATGCCTCAGACTTCTTACTCTCTAAACCTTGATGAGTGATAGAATATTCAGAGATTCTAGATAAATCCAACCAGGAAGAATTTGTTCAGAGAGCCCATTTCAGTTCACTATGGTAAACTAAACTTTAATAATCTTACCTCAAGCCCTAGGAAAAGCAACTCAGGTATTTAAAAGTTTAACAAGGGGTACTATTCTTAAGCTGTGATTCATGTAAATGATTAAATACATAAAGGTAGTTTTTCATCACTGGTTATGTGACATACTGTCATCTACTTATCTGCTGGAACTAACCAATCTTCTTATTGGTAACAGAGGAGACAGGTAAGCAAAACTAGGTAAAATAATGAAACACAGCTGTACAGGATGAGGACTGGCAGAGCTAAGAAAAGAGAAAAATGCAAAGCAAAACACATGATGAAGAGTTTGTATATACTAAGCAAGCATACCGAGTCAGAAGAAAAACAAATGTGTTTCAAATATGTCTCAAAAATCTACATTTACAGATTTGATAGTATAAATTTAGAACCATACTTTCTTCTTGTAACTTCAAAAAGTTGACCAAGACTAACCACATATAATGACTGTTAGCATATTTATTAAATTGGCAGAGGAAAACAAGTAGCCATTTTCACAGTATCAGTTTGTTGTTTTAGTTCATGATCTTTACCTCCAAGCCAAAAGACAATTCACTGATACAATGAAATTGTGAGAAATCATTTAATTCCCTGATAGCCCCCAGATATGTTCCAGAGGAAAACTTTCCTGTCTTTACAGATTTCAATTATCCACTCCTGACCCCTACCAATCTATAAGTGCTTTGTAAATATTTAGTCATTCAGTGGGTAAAATTGGCATATATTAGTATTTTATATAAAATACTAGTAAATCCTCAAAATAACAGTAAGACAATATTCTTACATTAAAAGCTTTAATATATCTGTCAAGCATACAAAGAATGAGATCACCAAAACAGCTTCATTTAATGATTTTTTAAAAGGTAAGAGAGCTGAGTCCCTGCTGTTTGATTATTAGTTATCATTTTCTAAGTTTAATCAACTTAAAGACCTTATAGCATGTATATTTTAAAGATAAATATACTAACAGATGTATATTTAAAATGTACTAATAGTTAAATGCTGCTTAGAAGGTCAAAAAAAAAAGAGAGCACTGAAACTTTCTTTTGTGCTCTTGTTGAAAGGAGGTATTACTTGGGTCAGGTAATAACTTGGCCAAGGACTTCTACAGTAAAAGAAAAAAAAATTCATCTAAGAAGAAAAGTCTCAGTAGACAATCATATAGGTGAAACTGTTTATTTAGGTATCAAATATAAAACTCACTGATAACCACACCAAGAAATATTAGAAAATCATCAAAAGATAAGTTAATGAGTGTGTAAAAAATTAACTCAGAGAAAGCTAGTACAGTAATTAAGATTACTGGGTAATCGCATCCCATGAGAATGGTCTACTTAAAGAAAGATCTGGACTACATAAGATGTTCTTTCTCATTTAAAGAGACTATAGACTTTTATTGGCTGAAATAATAAAAGGAAGAGTCTGTTTAGGGCTATAAGAGCCACGACAAAGGAGTTAAATATAGACTAAATTTACTTTGAGAGTTAAGTCTTATACAGCTTGCTTCCCCTATTCATGTACATCTCAAATATTTTAATAAAACTTAAAAAAAAAAAAACAACACTGAAGATAATCGAGGGAGTTGAAGGTCTTTACGTATTGACACAACCCAAATGCTAAGCTGTGTTAAGTGAAAACTGCAAGATATAGGAATGTACACAGTGTATTACCATTTGAATAAAAAGGGGGATGGGGCAGGAGAGTACAGACATATCGATTTGTACATGGATAGAGTACCTCTGAAAGGACAAAAAGAATCTGGTAACACTTGAGTGATTGGAGGGTGGGGGCAAAAACATGATCATCTGCTGCATGACATTTTATGTGTTTTGAATTATGGGCTATCTAAAAGAATTACTTATTAAAAATAAAAATTGGAAATACAAAAGTAAATCCTCTTTTCTTCCATCTTCATCAAGTGTGAGCTCTCTTTCCTTTTGACTGCTTTCTTATGGCATATATTCTGTCTTATCAGTCATCATGTCCCCAATAGTTCCTTGAGGGTAGAGAGATATGACAGTGTAATCCATCTTTGGATTTGCTGCAGCTTCTGGCCTAGTGAATTAAAACACAGTAACAATAATGATGAAGAATTTAAAACATAAAGGAAACATTTGTTGACCACTTGTGAACATGCCTAGAGTTTAATATGTATTAACTCATTTAATTCCCACATCTAACTCAGACGAGTTAGATAACTGTTTACTTAAGATCAAAGAAAATGAGAAGTACAGAGAAGAAATCTGACCAAGGTTCCACAGCTAGGAAGTTAAAATAAAACTTACAACCTGCGATTCCCAAACCCAGTGCTTTTTCCACTAACTACATTCTCTACCACAGTAAATGCTAACTATTATTTGCTGCTACTGCTGCTAAGTCACTTCAGTTTTGTCCGACTCTGAGCCATAAACTGTCTCAAGTGATAATGCAGAAATGTGTTCATACCTGAGTAAGAAGAAAAAAAAAATCCTTTCATTTTCTTTTTATCATTCTGACTACTATATCCTTAACCTCAGATTTGAGCTCTAACTAGTCAATAAAGAAGCCATCACTTGAAGTGACACTATATATCAAGAAAGATATGCTTGTAAGATTGTATCACAGGTTGGCTATAAACAAGTCCACATAACCATGTCTGATAAGACATTTATAGAATAAATGAAATTATAAATTTCACTGATACATGGTAAGCATAAGAGTACAAGAATTTTTTTCTACTGTGTAAATAAAGGAAAAGAATTTTTAAAATGAGGTGAAGTGAGGGCTATATACCTGGTTTTACTGTAGCCATATTATATCCCCCAAAATAAAACTCAGTGTCTTAGAATGAAAAATAAAAGTACATCTCTATGAAGAAACAAAAATGTCTATTAATCAGATCTAATCATGAAAATGAATTTGAGAAAGCAGAAAAAGGTGCCATTTTATGAGTAAGTTTCCTTAGGCTCTTGTGGGGGGAGAAAAAAAATGACTCAAAAGCAGTTAACTGGAGTTTTATATTCCATAAGAAATGCCCTTTTAATAGTCTTCAGTTAATTTCTATCAAAGACTCACTGGCTTTCCGAATACACGTCCATTAAAAAGGTTCAAGCAGATTTAACTAATTTCTGCTGATCCCTAGGAGGGGTAGAAGTAACTTAGTAACATGTTACAAATGAATATTCAAATATTAATGATTACAAAAGTTTACAAAGTTTCACCCAAGACTGGTAAGAATTAGATTATAAACATAATTTAAAAATTTAAAAGATCTTTTGGATAAAACAAAAGAAAAACTATCATAACTTAAAAAAAATTCAACAAAGGAAGAGTCATTGTCAGATAGTATCTGTAAGGGAAAAGAAATTCTTTTCAACTTGTGCTGGTTTGCAGAAAATCCTTAAGGAAAATCAGTAATCTAAGGCATCATCAAGACCGTAATTTCCTCAGTGTTTGGAAATAAAATCACCTTCCCAACCCTTAACGGAAAAATACTGTTTATTTCATCTTCTTAATTAAATTTCTCGGCAATGAAAAATGGCTGTGTTTAAAAAAAAAACCAAAAACTAGTAATACAGCAAAGAGGTTTTTGGAAAAGTGACTTGGATAAAGAAAATCAGAAGACAGTGCTCCGAACAGTATTTATTCCTAACAGGAAACCTTCTATCAATCACCATTGTATCATACCATGAGACAGGGAAGTTTTTTTTTTTTAAAGAACCTTTTGCATTACCTAAAATAACCGTTTTGGGTTTATATTTAAATCAGGAAATGAATGTAAAAGATTTCAACAACTGGCAAGCAAAAGTATTTTATACTAAACCTTAAGAAGGCAGAACTGATGAAAGCTAATGCTAGCTTTCTAACTTCTGAAGAAGGTAAGACAAACTTAAATAGGTCACATCCCATGGTCCTTTAAAAACTGTCTTTTAATTTTTGATGTGTCAATGATTTTTCTGCTGTCCGTTTTCCCAAAGGGAAAGAAAAAATAAACCTTGTGGCTTAAAATTATTGTGGGTCTGGGGCGAGGGTTACCTACTACGGGCGAAGCAAATAATGCACACTTTTAAATGGCTATTTTTAGAATTAGGGTTAACCAATCTCGTATTTAAGAAAGATGTGAGAAATATGGTCGGGGTGCGAGGGGAGATCCAAAGGACCCAACACCGCGGCTGTCCCCGCCAAGGTGATGTGAAACAAAAGTAACATCGCTAATACTCGTTTCAACGAAGTGTTTCAGAATGATAGCTCTCAAGTGATTACCTTATTGAAAAGGGTTAAAACCGAAACTGTTTTCAAACATCAGCTTCCCTTTTACAAGATCCCAATAGGTTTTTTTTTTTAAAATTACGAATATATTTTTCTTAGCACCCCCTTCCTCCCCCAAAGAATGCATTTCCATGACTACTAATTTAAAAAAAAAAAAAGGGTGAGGGAAAGAGTCAAAAATTATTTTAAAAGCGCGAGTTCTCATTACCTCATGTGAGCAGAAAAGCACAGAAAACAGCATTTTCCCAATGGGGCGGGAGCGGGGGAAAGGGCGTGAATAAAATACAGGACGAGAGGAAAACCTTGGGTTTCGAACTTTATTGCACAAAGAGAGGAGAGGAGTAGGTCAGACTGAGCACCGCTTCCCCTCGCTAGGCGGGCATGGCAGACACGGAGGCTACCGGGAAGGCAGGCACCTTCACCTCCTCCGCCCTTAACTGTCGCCTTCTTCCTCCTCCACCCCCGCGGGCACCCTGGCGGCGCTGCCCGGTGGACTGCGGGCCGGGTCGGGGGGCGAGACTGTCGGCGGGGGCCGGGCAGGCGGCACAGGGGGCAGCGGCGGCCGGGCCGGCGGGCGGCCTCCCCGGGGCGGCTCCGGACTCCCGGCTCCGCGCCCGGCCCGGCCCGGCGGCGGCGGCGGGAACGCGGGCGCCAGCTCGCCGCGGCCGGCCGCCCGCCCGCCACACACCCCCGGCCGCCGGCTCCCACCCCGCCCGCCGCCCGCCGCCCCCCGCCATGAGCGCCGCCGCTGGCTGCAGGCAGAGTCGCTGCCGCCCCGGCCGCCGCTGGCTCCAGTCCGCCGCCATTATTCTTTGTTCGCTGCGAGCGGCGGCGATGGTGTGGGGCTCGGGCGGAGGCTCCATCTTTACCGCGGCCCCTCCTGCGAGGGGAAGGCCCCAAGCGCGGGTGTCCGGCGCCTCCCCGTCCCCCCCTCCGTCCCCCGGCTCTCTCCGGCTCCTGCCTCCTCCTCCTGCTCCTCTTACCGGTGGTACAAGCTCCTCCGTCACTGCTTTCGTTCGCGGCCCGGATCTCGCTGGAGTTTTATTCTCTCCCCCACGTAACACACCGCGTCAAACTACACCTCCGCCGCGTCACTCACCAACACTCCGCTTCTCCCAGCCGCCCGGGCCACAGGCAGCAGCAGCCGCCGCCGACTGAGGACTCGCAGCCAGGGAGCCAGCCAGCGCCGCCCAGTGCCGAGTGCGCAGCGGCCGCGCACGGAAACAGCCGAGCTCGGTCCGGAGGAGCTCGAGCT
Source organism: Nanger dama (assembly GCA_917880005.1). NCBI lineage: Eukaryota > Metazoa > Chordata > Mammalia > Artiodactyla > Bovidae > Nanger > Nanger dama. The sequence continues at coordinate 40,841,636 of CAKJTW010000004.1, forward strand.
GCCCCGCCCTCCGCGCTGAAGGCGGAAGTTGCCGAAGACCTTCGCGTTCCTTCGGGCGCGGCGGAGGGGTTCCTCCGGGAGAGGGCAAGCGGCGGTGGGCTGGTACCTGGGGGTTGGGGAAGAGGGAGTCTGTCTAAGCACCCCCGCTGCCCTCGCCGCATAGCGACGGTTTAAAACCGGCGCGGAAAGTTGCAGGAAGAACTGGGGTTTGTGTGTGGCGTGGTGGGGAATTCCCGAGGGGTGTGGACGGTTCGATGGAAACCCCCGCGCGGGCTGCTCTTGCGGCTGTAAGCGACGGGCTCGAGGGTGGCTGCAGCGTCGCGGGCCTGGGCCTCAGAGCGCCGCCCGTCCCGGGAACTTTCAAAAGCTGCAGGGACCAGAAAGACGCGCCGCCGGGTCGGGGCCGCGGCTGAGCGCGGAAGCCCTGCGGAGCCGGGGAGGAAGGCCTGCTGCAGCTCTGCGGTTCCCCGAGGCCTGGGCCGGACGCTGGGATGCTAGGCCTCGGCGTGGCGCCGGCGCGGCCCGGGGGCGTCGTAGGCCCCTGTGGGAAGGGTTTTCCGCCTTTCTGAGCGGGCGGGGAGGCTCCGCCCGAGAGTCCGCAGAGAAACCTGGCGGCCGCCGGGCGGGACCGTTCAATTTCGGGGCGTGGAGGCCCTGGGGCTCCGGGCATCTGGCGGAGTTTAGCCGGGCAGCGAGGACGGCCAGGCCGGTGGGGCACACCTTCGGCCTGCGAGCCATGACTGCCCTGACCGAGGTTGCTCTTTTGCACTTTGGGAATGTCTTCCCCTAACCCCGCTTACCTGCCCGCCTTTTTGGGGGAGGGGGGGCGAGGGGACCTTGCTTTTTTCCCCACAGTTTTCTACTGCAGCCGCTGCTCCTTTTCTTTACCACCCACTCCCCCATCCGAATCCTCAGTGCGACTTCCGTTGCCTGGAAGCTGCTGATCTTGCCCCCTCAGAGGTCACCCGAGCCTCGATGCTGACTTTATCCGTTTTAACTGGGCAATGCTCTCCCGGGCTCTCAGGTCTGTTGTAATTCACTTTCAGTCGCTTTAAGCTCTGGAGAAGGGAACGGCAACCCACTCCATTCTTGCCTGGAGAATCCCATGGACTGAGGAGCCTGGAGAATCCCATGGACTGAGGAGCCTGGAGGGCAACAGCCCATTTGGATGCAAAGAGTCAACACAAGTGAAGCAACTTAGCCGCAAGCTTAAAGCAAATGTGTCTTAGGAAGCGGAGAGGGTCCAAGTCAGAGGTCTGCCCTATACTGACTTGTGTTGAAAGAGTTCCCTAGCCTCGTACTGTAGATCTCCTCCTGCTTTCTCTTTGGGCTGAAGAATAACCACCTTTCCTTCTGTTATTTTCAACCTTTCTTCCTCTACCGGCATTTCTGTCTAGTATTTGAACAACCTTAAGTCTCATGGGGTCGCAAAGAGTCGGACACGACTGAGCCGACTGAACTGAACTGAAAGCCTCTCTCCCCTGGAGAAGGAAATGGCAGCCTGCTCCAGTATTCTTGCCTGGATAATCCCACGGACAGAGAAACCTGGCAGGCTACAGTCCATGGGGTCACAAGAGTCGGACGCGATTTAGCAACTAAACCACCACCAGATCTCTCACGTCTAGATTTCTGTCTTTAAGTCCCTCTCCATCTCTTACCACATGGACATTGTCTCATGACTCAGCCCTCTCTAGTCTAGTTTCTGTTCTTACCACACGCCTGGAGGAGCTCTGAATTGTCACAGGCAAGCTTCAGGCCTCTGCTTACAAGACTTCGTTCTGGCATCTTACACTATTGCCTACACCCTCATCCACATATGCTCTGGTTTTACACTCTTGTTTTCCTCTTAACTCTCTGGTTCTTTAACAACCCACTTCTCATCCTTTAGCCAATTTTTAAATACTGGAATCCTGTTAAGCTTCACCCGCTTCTGGAGTCCCACCGTCTGCGCTTTCCCAGGTGGTCTCATCCTCTTCTGTTCCCTTTAGATACCATACGCCAAAGACTCCAGCTCAAAGCTCAAGCCTAGATCTTGCTCTTGAACTCTAGATTCATATTTCCAAGTGCCTTTGCTACATTTTCATCTGGATGACTTGGGTGTACCAAACCCCTCTTCCTATAGCCCTTGGTTCAGTAAAGTAAATCATATCCATCTACTCAGTTCAGAAACCTAAGACACCTCCAACACACATCAGAATCACCTAGACCTACCTTGAGAAAAATAGGATTTGTGGCTTCTCTCTGTTCCTACGACCACTTTCCTATCCCACTCTCCAGCTAACTTCACTTCTTGCTGGAAATTCTGCAGTAACTACCATCTAGGTCCTACAAAACTGGTCTTGGCTCATTCCAATCCACTTGACATACTGCAGCCAGAGTAATTTTTAACGAATACAAATCTGATCAAGTCGCTACCCTGATTGAATTTCTTCAGTCCTTCCCTTTGTTTACTGAACACAATCTGAGTCCTTATCATGAAGGCCAGGCCCTCCTTTATCAGGCTTGTGTTCTTCTCCAGCCTCCCCAATGATTTCTCTAGCTATCTGCACTCCAGCCATGTTAGTCTTTTACTTTTCCAGGCTCTTTTCTCTTGTTCTCTACAGCAGGCTATCACCTCAAGGTATTTATACATGCTATTCCCTTTCCTTGAAATTCTTTTCTGTCACCAACTCCTCCTACCTAACTGTACTTAGCACTTTCCTGATTCATCATTCTTGGAATTATTTGTTTACTGTCCATGTAAGTCTGCAGGTAGTGACCAAGTATGCCTCGTTTGGCACCAGAATTTCTCTCCTCCCATCCTCAGCACAATGCAGTGGTGTTCACCGAGTATTTATTGAACAAATAATATCTCTGTGGTCATGGCAAAATTTCTTAATATTTTAGGATTCAAATCCTGGTTCAGCTGTGTGACTTTGGGCATGATCTTCCTTCCTGCACCTCAGTTTTCCCATTGGTGAAATGATGATAGTAGCTGCTACATCATAGTGTTCTTGTGGTAACTAAATGAGATCATTCATGGAAAGTGTACTTGGCACAATGACATGTAACAAGTGTCAATTAAAATGTTGCCCATTCTTAGATTTATTTATATATCTCATCTTTGTGTCAAATACACTTTCAAAATATAGCTTACCTCCTTGCTCCTAGCCCTTACTCCTGGCCCTATACATGATACCAAAATATTGGGATTATCTGGGGCTTCCCAGGTGGCTCAGATGGTAAAGTATCTGCCTGCAGTGCAGGAGACCTGGATTTGATCCCTGGGTCCAGAAGATCCCCTGGAGAAAGGAATGGCAACCCACTCCAGTATTCTTACCTGGGGAATCCATGGGTAGAAGAGCCTTAATTTTTAATTTTAAAATTTCCCTGCATTCTCCTTTTCTATTCGCACTGTTAACTCACTTAGGCCCTATCTCTTCATGTCTTAGTTGCTTTGCTAAGTTCCTAGGTGCTTTTTAACTGTAAGCCCACTTCCCTGATTCACCTTCCCTATGGTCAGATCAGTGAGCCTCCAACAGTCATTCAATTGTATTTTGTCCTTGATGTCGGCTCTCCTGACCTCTTTTCTTACCTGACCTCGTTAATTCAATTCATTCAGTCATCCAATCATTCAAGGGCATGTTATTTTACTAAACACTTTGGATATACTTCAGATTTGAAATGTAGTCTTCTAATTTCATGTATTTGCATATCCATAAACCATAGAAATGAACTAGAATCATCCAACTTTAGCATCCGTGTTTATCTCTGGGACTTGAAAGCTACTCCCATTTTTAAATTAATTTTTCAATTGGAAAACAGGGTTAATGAAAGAGAAGAGCACATGGGTGCAAGTGGACTTAGTATAAGGTAGATGAGATGGAAAATGGGAAAGGTCTCATGAGATGATTGTAAAAGGCTTCAAGGAGAAAGTGGTATCTGAGCACTTTTTTTTCTAACCACCGCTTCCTTTTCCTGTTATTTTTCTCTGTTGCTTCCGCTGTTGAACCTAATTTTTACCCTCACTGTGAACTCAAGTTCCCATGAACCCTGCTTGTTTTAGTTCATCACCTCTCGTGAGTTAGTTTGTTTTTCTACTTAACCCGAGGGCCATGGTGACCTATTTTGTTTATTCTAAAAATACCTGTTGAGCACCTACTTTGCTCTGTACTACAAAACTGGAGCTATAGCAGTGAATAAAAGTTGTTTCTGCTCTCAAAGGTACTGCTTTCAAAAATACTGGAATAAAATCTTCAACTTCTCCAGTATCTGATATTTTTTTGTTCACTCCTTTATGCCCTTATCCTGTCTTGTGATTGTAAATATATTTCTCATGCTGATTAACTCTCAAAATTATATCTTTCCCCCAAATCACTCTCCCAAACTCCAGACTCATTTAAACAGCTGTCCACTCATGCCTTCACTGTTGTCTTAGAATGTTGTCTTAGTCTTGGTTCTCCCAGAAAGCAGAATCTGAGGCAGAGGCTTCTGTGCTCCTTTCTTATTAGGGAGTACAGTCCTGGGGGAAATGAGGGTAGGGAAAAGAAGTGAGTCAGGAGAGAAGGTTAAGATTCAATCAGAGGATGCTAACACTACCCTCCTCTGGAACATATACACAGTTATGTTTTGTGTGGGTACCAAGCAGACCTTTGTGTGAGATGAATGGCCTGAGCATGAGGCAAAGCACTATTGGGTGGTTACTGCCTGAGGTTGGGTGGCCATGGCAATAGGGACAAAATAAGTTGCAAATCGTCCCACAGGCAAGAAGGCCAAGAGGATCCTAGGTGCTACAGAGGTGTCTGATAGACATCGCAAGCTCAGTATGTCCAACACTGAGCTGATTTTCCCCTCACATCTGCACCTGCAGCGTTTTCCATCTTAGTTGCTGAGGTTAGAAATCTTGGAATGATTCTTAATACCTTCTTTTCTCTCTTATTCCACATCTATTCTTGTAGGTAATCCTATTGGCCGTACCTTCAAAATATGTCCAAAACCTGACTGCTACCTCCCCTGCAGGTATAGGTGACCTGGATCTGCAATACCTTCATCTCTTGCCTGGACCACTGCAACTCCTTCTTAAGAAGTGTCCCTGCTTCTCCCACTGCCACACACCAGCTACGCATCCACCTTAGCACCTTGGGTCTGTTTCCAGTGCTTAAAACGTTTTTCCCAAATTTGAAAATAGCTGACTCCCTCACTTCCTTCAGGTCTTTGCCCCAGCGGCCACTTTCTCACTGAGGCCTTGCTCATACTGTTTAAAATTACAATTTGACACCTCCCTCAGCCACCTCTATTTTTCCCTATAGCAGTTATTATCTTCAGATACACTGTCTGTTTTACTACTTCTTATGTTCATTGTTTATTGGTTCCCCTGCTAATATACACATTCTAAATAAGAGTGTTTTTGATTGTTGTTATTTAGTCTGATGCTTTTGTGATCACATGAACTGTAGTCTGCCAGGCTCCTCTGTCCATGGAATTTCCCAGGCAAGAGTACTGGAGTGAGTTGCCATTGCCTTCTCCAGAAGAATTTCCTGACCTAGAGATTGAACCCATGTCTCCTGCATTGGTTGGTGGATTTGTGAGCCCCCAGGGAGCCCATCTATAACAGAAAAAGAAATGACCTAGATGTCCCCATACCAAGCAGTTAACTAATTCAAATTTTGTCTCTTATATGTACACATACCTCTTTTACTATTAAATGAGAACTATTTATTTGCTTGTGATTCAGTCGCTAAATGGTTCTAATATATCTATACATCTAACATTACATATCTAACCATCTCGTCCTCTGCCACCCCTTTCTCCTTTGGCCTTCAGTCTTTCCAGACATCAGGGTGTTTTCCAGCGAGTTGACTCTTCAAATCAGGTGCCAAAGTATTGGAGCTTCAGCATCAATCCTTCCAATGAATAGTCAGAGTTGATTTCCTTCAGAATTGACTGGTTTGATTTCCTTGCTTGTCTGCATCCTTTATTGAACCATAAAGGATGGTTTCTCCTTTATGGAACTCCTTTCTCCTCTATTGAACTTCCATTTTGTTGGACCTGTATCCCTAGTAATTGGCATGTAACGGGTGCTCAGTAATGTTTCTTGAATGAAGGAATGAATGAATGGTTAGAGTTTCTCTGGCACTGGTCACAGGAGAGGTACCCTGCCCAGCTGATTAAAGCATCTGATCTGCTTAGCAGTTCTTTCCCTGCAGTGTAGATGGATGCTTGAGAGTCTTCATAATTGGAAACAGTATAAGGTGGAGCTATTGTCTGTGCCCACGAATTAGTCTTGTGACTTTAATTGGACTTTCCCAACAGTTTTCCAAGAGAGAGGAGAAAGCACTGATCAGTTACATATATTTGTGTTCTGTTTACTAGTCACAGTTCCCTACGTAAGTTAGATATGGTAGATTGGAAGGACTGATGCTGAAGCTGAAGCTCTAATACTTTTGGCTACCTAATTCGAAGAGCTAACTCATTCATTGATAAAGACCCTGATGCCGGGAAAAATTGAGGGCAAGTGTAGAAGGAAGTGACAGAGGATGAGATGGTTGGATGGCATCACTGACTCAATGGGCATGAGTTTGAAGAAACTCAGGGAGATAGTGATGAACAGAGAAGCCTGGCATGCTGCAGTTCATGGGGTCACGAAAAGTCAGACATAGCCTAGCAACTGAAACAATGTAAATTAATATTTTGCTTCTTAAAATTAATCTTCAGCAATAACAACAACAAAACTATTTATACTTTCTCCTCTAGCTACTGTCCCCCTCTTTTTTTTTTTTTTTTTGCTCTTTACAATGTGTATCCCTGAAAGAGTTCTGTATTTACCATCCCAATTCCTTTCTCACACTTTCTGTTAAATTCACTCCAACTAGCTCTTTCCTTCAGAATTCCACCAAAACTGCTCTCCATGTTACTTAATCCAATGGCCTGTTCTAAGTCTTTTCAGTTGACTCATCAACAGCATTTGACACAGTTTTTCACAACCTTTACTTGTTACACTTGTTTCTTCAGTGTTACAGTGTTACACTTGTTTCTTTACTCTCCTGATATTCATAATGCACTGCTAGTCATGTTCTCAATCCCTTTTGCTCACTGACCTCTTACGATTGGAGTGCCCCAGGTCTCTGACCTTGCACCTCTTCTGTTTCGTGCTCTCTCCCTCAGTACCTCATTCAGCATTACGGCATCAGATATTATAAATGTGCTCACAACTTCCTAGTCTCAGATTAGGCCTTGTGTATCCAAGGATATATAATAGACCTCTGAAAAGTGAGAGTTGCTCAGCAGTGCCTGACTCTTTGCAACCCCATGGACTGTCTATACAGTCCATGGAATTCTCCATGCCAGAATACTGGAATGGGTAGCCTATCCCTTCTCTAGTGGATCTTCCTGACCCAGGAATTGAACTGGGGTCTCCTGCATTGCAGGTGGATTCTTTACTAACTGAGTTACCAGGGAAGCCTTGGATGTTTAATAGACCTCTCCATTTTATTATATCTAAAACTAAACTCCTGATCTCTCCTCTGCTCAAAAACCTTCTATACTTACAACCTTCTCTGTCTCAGTTAATGGTAACTCCATCCATTCCACTGCTGAGGCTGACTCAGCAACTCTTTTACACCCCACATCCAATCTGTCATCAAATCCTGCCGCTGTTTCTTCAAAATATGTGACTAATTCTCCCATCTCCGCTGATAGCACGTTGGTCCAAGCTGCCGTTACCTTTAATCAGGGTTTCATATCAGCCTCCATTAACCTTCATTCTCTTCTCAGCCCAGCAGCCAGGTGATCCTTTTAAACTATGATTCTGTTCAAAGCTATCTAGTAGCTCCCACCTCAGAAAAGGCTGTGATTCTTACAGTTAAGCTTACAAGACCTTATTTCCTTTCTGATCTACTTCCTGCTCTTCTCTCTACCTTTCACTGCTCAGGCCCATTGACCACCTTGCTGTTCCTCAACACTTTGGACACACTCTCCTCAGGGACTCAAATTTGCTGTTCTTTCTGGTCAGGATGCTCCTTTGGAACGTTTCATGTCCTTCTCACCTCCTCAGGTCTTTGCTTAAACGTCCCCATCTCTGTGAGGCCTTCCCTTATTAACCTGATGAAAATTGTTCACCCCACACCCCACCTCTCTCTTTGCTCTTTTGCTCTGTCTCCTTTTGGTACTTTATTATTCTCCATGGCACCTGTCACTTTCTGGTATGATATATACTTAGCTCATTTAATATGTTTTCAGGGACTTTTGTCTCTTTTTTTTGACTGCTATATTCTTAACATTTAGAACAGTGTTTTATGCATAGCTGCCACTCAAATGTTTGATGAGTGAATGCAGTTGAAATTCTGGACTTAATCTCCTGGCATTGGTTTGCATAAACAGGTCTCCCTTAGCTTGATAGCCTCTAAATGCATCTATAAATATTGTTTCTATATTACAGCCTGACATATAAGAGTCCACCAAAGTACTGCCTTCTTGTGGGACCTGATTTCAGCATGGTCACACTCTCTGCCATCTCTGTCTTAGTTGCATACAACCTGAAAGAGACGAAGACCTCTCTGAAGCTTTCTAATCTTCCCACGTTCACAGTCAGAACTGAAGGACTGATCAGCAAGATTCTGGTGGCTTCTTATTTCTATTTTGAGGACCAGTTGGTAAGCTCGTAGTCCTGTTGCATTCTTGCCTTCCTTGTGACTGAAAGCAATGCCATGTAAACAAAATCAACTGACCTCTTATCCTCCTGGAAATTACAAAAGGCCAGCGGTTGGCAAATAAAACTGGTAGCAGCAATAAGTGAAGATTTATTGAGTTCGTTCTTTGTGCCGGGCACTGTTTTAAACACTTTTGATTTCTTAACTGACATAATCCTCATAATAACTTAATGAGGAAAATAGTAACATTAGGAACATTTTGTACATAAGTAAGCTGAAGCCTGAAGGGTTAAAGAAAATAACGTCTCCCAGGTCTTAGAACTAGCAAGTGGCAAGAGTGACAATGTGAACCCAAGCTGGCAACCTAATTCCAGAGCCTGATTTCCAGAGCTGACAAACTGACTCCACAGTGGCAGTCTTAGCCGCTGCGCTCCACTGCCTGGTTGTAGAATGGGAAGTAGGGGAGGGAATTTACTCTGAGAAGAAAGCAAAGTAATTATTATTCCATTAGTGTGAGTCTGATAGAATCATAGTAGTACAAGCACTTTCCTCTCATATTGGTCCTGTCACCATTTCATACATGACACAAGAATTAGGCTAAAACGTTTCCAAAATACCTTGTCAGTCTTCCTAGGTGAAGGAGTAGGCTCCGTGGCACCCTCTGTCTAACCACCCCTTTCAGTTTTGCTTTGCTGATTCCTGCTGTGTGGCTGAGCTCTGAAGGGTATGTCATGAACTCTGAGCACAGTACTTAACCCCCTACCTCAGACTTGCACCCTAGTCTGATTTCACTGCCTGAAGTCCATGTTTTGGTTCCCATTAAATCACCTATCACACTTACTTGCCATTTTTTGTCTAATTGTCTGGTTCCCTGCTAGACTGTAACCTCTGTGAGGGCAGCGATTGCATCTGCCTTATTCACTGCTGTATCCTTAATACCTAGCATGGTGTTTGGCACACTGAAGGAGTTCAGTAAAAATAATAATAATGAGTGGAAGTGGTATTTCTATAGAATATCTGCAATCATAACCATGCATTAAGGTGGATTTTCTTACGGTTGGACTAGTCCATCTTTTTCTTTCTCTATTTATTTTTTTAAGTCCATTGTTTTAGAAATAGGAAAGAAAATTTTCTTTTAGTCTGCTTTCCAGCTTTTGGGTTCTTATGTTATCATTGCTTTGCCATAATGCTAGTTTTCAATTAGTGCTGATTTCTGCTTTAGATTCAACTAACATCCAACTGCAATGTGATGGATGGCTCCCTGAAGTCTTTCATATATGTTTGCTAATTTAAACTGAGATAACTTTTTTTTGAGGTTTCGGCCTCAGCTGTACAACCAAGACACCTGATTGACTTGCACAAGATTAGACTGTAAGTTTGAGAACTGGGGTTTGAATTTAGAAATTCCAATTCTAAATTTAGCTTTTTTTCATATGTGATATGACCTTTCTGTTCTCATCTTTGACTCTTGTCTGTCAGTCTGTGGTTAGCACCCATATTACTGAGTGTCAAGCGTATTTCATAATCTTGTAAGCATCTCTTTAAAAATTTTTTTCCCACTTATTTGTTCTGTTTTCCACTTTTATTCATTTTCTTCCCATTTCTACTCTGCCAGATTCTCTTCCAAACAGTGACACTCATGATTCATGAAAAATTTCTGAAGGCTGTTTTAATCTCATGTATAGATTAAAGGCTTCAGTGATATTTGGTTATTTCTATTATTATTCCTATCTGTTATTTTTATCTATTTGAAAAAGATTTGAGAAGAATCCCAGGGACTGGAAACAGTACACATACTATTTGGGCTTCTGAGCAAACAAGGTGATTGAACACATACTTTTGCTTTGCTCATTTCTGACACTCCACGCTAAAGGAGTAAGAAAAGTGTAAACCCTTATGATAGACAGAATAACAGTCCCTTCATAAATACTCCTATCTTAATTCCTGGGACCTGTGATTGTCTTATTTGAAAAAAAAAAAAAAAGGACTTTGCAGATGTGACTAAGTTAAGAATTTTGAGATATGGTGATTATCTTAGATTGTTTGAGTGGACCCAGTGTAATCCCCGAGGGCTTCTAGGGCGGATCAGATGGTAAAGAATCTTTCTGCAATGCAGGAGACCTGAGTTCAACCTCTGGGTCAGGAAGATCCCCTAGAGAAGGAAATGGCTGCCCCCTCTAGTATTTTTGCCTGAAGAATTCCATGGACAGAGGAGCCTGGCGGGCTGTAGTCCATGGGGTTGCAAAGAGTTGAACACGACTTCACAAAGCTTTTTATGAGGGAAAGAAGGAGGCAGGAGAGTTACAGAGAGAGAGAATGGAAGATGCTCTGCAGCTGGCTTTGAGGATAGAGGATGAAGTCACTAGCCAACAAGTGCAGACACCCTGTAGCAGCTTGCAAAGGCAAAGGAACAGCTTCTCCCTCACAGTTTCCTAACGGGATGCCACCTGGCAACACGTTGATTTTAGCCGACTGAGACTGATTACGGGCTTCAGACCTCCAGCAAGTTAAGATAATAAACTTGTGTTGTTTGAAGATATTTCGTTTGTGATAATTTGTCACAGCAGCAATAGGATACTTCTACAACCCCTCAAGGACAAAAGGAACAGAAAAGCTGACAACAGCAGTTGAGAGAATTCAACACTTGCTTAGAAGATATGATAGATGGAGGAAGGGTAACTGACTTAGCAGAGTTGGGGAAACTGATACCTAAGCCTGCAGAAGTGGTATTGATGAGAAGGAAGCAAATTTGCCCGACAGGAACCCACAGTCGGGGTTAGTGGCCGTGTCTGCTTTATGCCGTTTGTAGAGCCTGGGAAAAGAGCATAAAAGAGGCCTACAGAACATTTGTCCAAATATTTAAAAGTTATAAACCCAGCTAACAACCTGCTAACTAAAGTATATTCAATCCTTCTTTCTTGAGAAATGGGGAGACAGGACCTCCATTTGGGAGCACTCCAGTGAACTTAAGGGAATTGTCCAGCATGAAAGAGGGAAACCAACAAACTATACAACCAACTAACTAACAAACCAGAAAGTCTGACATGTAAAAATGTACTGAGATGAAATTTAAATGAGTAGTAGAGAGTTTTGAATTGCCAATATATGCCTAGGAAACTAAGTAAATGAAAAGAACAATACAATTATCAACTCCAGGGAAAACAAAAAGTTTGGTAGGAGAGGAAAAGTAATCACAGTTATTACATGACTCAAATCTAACTGGAATACAAGGTCCCAATAATGTAAATACTCATGATTAATCTAATTAAAGTTATGATATATAGTGAAAGGAGTATGTATGTTGTGGGTATGCAGAGAAGGAGGAGAATAAATCCTTATTTCCATAATGAAAATAGATGATGCCTAAAACAGAACTATCATGTTACCACAGTTAAATATATGTGTAGAGATATGGAGGTCAATACCAAAGAACCAGCTAAAAAAAAAAAAATCAGAGTGGCTCTCCCTGGAGAACAGTAAATATTCAGTGAGAAGGTTGTTGACTCTGCAAACTTTGAGCATATTTAACTTTGATGAAACTAAAATTTTTATTTTTTAAAAAGATGATTTTAAGAGAAATATTGAAGATTCTGTCCTAGATTTGAAAAACATGAGCATTAAGATTGAAAGAGATACTCAGATCTCTTAAAAAGGCCCGTAACAAAGGACATGATCACGAAATTTTAGAACAGCCATTAAAAGCCTCTGGGAATGGGTGAAGATACACACAAAGGACTAGAAATAAAAATAATAGTGGTCTTCTCAACAGCATCATTGGAAACTAGAAGACAGTGTCTCAATGCTTTCTGATCCTGAGAGAAAAATTATTTCAAATTCAGTATTCTATTATTTTCAGACATATTGGATCTTTGATTGTTATAGATACTTTCTCAGGAAGCTGTGTGTGTGTTAGTTGCTTAGTTGTGTCCGACTCTTTGCAACCCCATAGACTGTAGCCCACCAGGCCCTTCTGTCCATGGGAGTCTCTAGGCAAGAACACTGGAGTGGGTTGCCATTTCCTTCTCAAAAGGAACTATAGAAAGAAAGTGAAGTTGCCCAGTTGTGTCCAACTGTTCGCAACCCCATGGACTGGAGCCTACCAGGCTCCTCCATCCATGGACTTTTCCAGGCAAGAGTAGTGGAGTGGGTTGCCATTCCTTCTCAGGAAGCTACTGGAAGATAAATTGCCAAAATTAGAGCATAAAACAAACAAAGGAGATCTAGGAAATACAGATATGTTCGTCAGCTCAGGCTCTGATGCAGTCACAAATAATACTGAATTCCCAGTGGTTTGCAGTGTAGGTTTATTCCTTTTCACCCAGTGTGCCCATTGTGTAGTTCTGCTCCTTTGCATCATCCTAACTGGACTCAGGCTGGTGGAGCACTCTTTATCTGTGAAATTGCCAGGCTCGGAGCGAGGAAAAGAGATGATAGAACTCCCTCTTAAGTTTCCACCTTGGAATGTCACATGTCATTGGCCAGAGCAAGTCACACGGTCACTTCTGAGTTTAACAAGGCAGAGATGGAAAATCCTCCCATCGGATGGGACATCACAACTCATAACCAAGCCTGACATCAATGGGGTGAGTATAATCACCCCCAAGGCAGGAGCAGCAACTATTTTGAACAGTATTATACTCTTTCTCAAAGGGTACCCCTGCACAGAAGAGAGGCAGAGGGAATACCCAGGTCAGCAGCTGTAAGAAGAAGAGAGCCCCAGGAGGAAAGTCAGGCTTGGGGAAGGGAGGTTGGCAATGACAGCTCCCCTGATAGGTGTGATTGTTAGACAGCTGCCGCTTTGGGTGGGTACTGAAGGGGAGAGGTGGGGTAGGGAGACTGCTGCTTTCTCATCAACTTTTTAGTATAAAGTGAGTTTTAAAGAAATATGTAAAATAATTATTTATATATATTTAATTATTGTTTAAATGGATAGAAATTTATCTTTACTTTGATGTGCTTGTGTGTGCTTCTGTGATGTATATGTGTCCCATGTTTGTGGATAGGTGTGTGGTTAAGACAATTCTTTTCAGACTGTAGTTCAGAATAGTTTGTTATCCATCTGCCACAAAGTAAGTACAGAAGCTGAGAATAAGCTTTTATAAACTTTAATAGCAATTTGACAGAGTATTTTATGCCTGTTGAAATCACTAATACAAAATTTGGGGGCTTATATTTTGTATATTTTTAAAAACTTACTTTTCTAATAACTCATTTCTACTGTAATTTATAAAAGCTTGCAGTAGATTGGAAATTTTAAAATTTGGTCCTTTACCAAAGGATGGAATGTTTAGAAGCTCTGATTTAGACTAGAAAGGATGAATATATTTGAGAATTATTGTGCTAGAACCATCAGCAAATGACCAATGCCATATTTTCTGATCATCCTTCTCCCTCTGCAATTACGCATATGAGAATTTTATACAGAAAGAACAGAAGCAAATTGAGGTCAGCATTTCCCATCCTTCCGCAGTGAAACTGTTTACGGTATTTTCCTCGTCCTCCATTTTACTCTCTCAATAAAGCACCTGGAAAGAGCCCAGAGAAAACAGCAATATTTTTCCAAGAAGCTGTGGGAAAACAGCATTAGTAACCCTGAGAAGGTGGAAACATTTGACTTTCTAGGGATAACAGCTTTCTTTTTGCAGTCCTGTCCACATACTGCATTTTTGGCTACACTACTCTCTCACTAGTTATAGCAGTCAACTATCTATGGCATTCACTTCAGTGCAGTTCCGTTGCTCAGTCGTGTCCAACTCTTTCCGACCCCATGAATCACAGCACGCCAGGCCTCCCTGTCCATCACCAACTCTCAGAGTCCACTCAAACTCACGTCCATTGAGTCGGTGATGCCATCCAACCATCTCATCCTCTGTTATCCTCTTCTCCTCCCGCCTTCAATCTTTCCCAGCATCAGGGTCTTTTCAAAGGAGTCAGCTCTTCACATCAGGTGGCCAAAGTATTGGAGTTTCAGCTTCAACATCAGTCCAAAAGATGGGTTTCTCTTACCTTTGTAACTGTCTTACTGGATTCTTAACTCTTTTCCCTTTAGGTTTTATGCCTTTGCTCCCTAATGCTTATTCAAAGAAAGCAAAGCATCCACACAAAATGTCTTTTGGGGCTTAAAAACTGATGCTTTACTGTGCTGAAGTGAAATATAATTTATCATTGGATGTACTTCAGAAATATCAGAGCACATTTCTTCTCTAGAAGAGAGTTAACATTTCTTTCAATATATGAATAAAAAGGGTGAAGTGGTCGTTAATTGCATCAGTCTTCATGCTGATGTTCACATGCCTCTTGATAAAACTTTACTGATCTCTGTGTTAGTTGTGGTTTAGTCATGTATGTAGTCTTGGTAACACTGGAAAACAACACAGCTGACTCACGCCCTCACAGAAGTTGTTATTACCTAAACTCAGGTACAGGATACAGCGGTTCAAACCACACCCTAGGAGGCATCCCATCTCTATATAGTGGAATGCTACTGGAGGTGAGCTTAATGGTAGCAGTTACTGTATCTCCTCAAACTATCTGTATCATCTGGTTGTGTGTTCAGATATTGCAGATGAGTGGTTCTCAGGTTTTCTTTTTTTACACATAGACCAGTAACATCCAAAGATGGAGTGGGGAAGAGACACTATTTTCACAAGTTCCTCCCACCTAGGTTTTTACCCCTTCCCTCTACAAGGAATTTAGATGAAGTTACTTGAGTCTGCAAGGATGATGGGGAAGGAGAGGATAAGCCTTTTTGTCTGTACACATCCCAAGGCTGCAGAGGAGGATAAGAACCCTTAAAATTTTCAGTGTCTTGATTGCCGGTGTTGCTTCTGTGTAGACAGCTTTTAGCAAGGAATCTAGTCCAGTCAGCTAAAATCTTATATTTTAGTATTTGACACACTTTTTTTTCCCCTAAGGGACCTGTCAAAAATGACAGTGATTTGGTATAGGTTTCTGTAAATTGCATTAACAACAGTGTTGCTTCTTCTAAGAAATATCTTCTTGCCAGCTGAACTTAGAGCGCATTCTTGCTCATCCCTCCCCTGTACAAGCAGATTTTATACCATTAGGGTCTTGCAGTTGCAGATCAGGAAAACAAAAACAAACTTCATTTCATCCTAACCCATTGGTTTGAGCAGATATTGTCACAGTTCTGAGATGCTGTTAATGTAAGAGATCCCTTAGATCCCATAGTCTCAAACTGTGAACGAGGGTTATAAACATCAGTAAAATGGGATTGAATACTAGAATTTGGTGTGTTTATAACTCTGGTTCTTATTCTAGGTTCACAGAGGCTCCCTAACTAGGCTGATCCTTTTCCAAGATGATCTACGTCCTTTTTTCCCCCACCCCTAACCCCAGTACAAGTACTCTGTGTAGATTCATGTAATGAATCTGTAAATGTCATTGTTTAATATATTATTGACTAATACTCTGTAAATGTCAGTGCACATTTATTCTACAGTACATTGCTAAATAGTTTTTGTAACTGTGGTTTTTGAGCCCAGCCAATACCATGCTTTTGTAATTGTGTGTCAAAGTTTTTGTTTTGTTTTGTTTTTCCCCCGGGAAGGTGGAACTGAATCATTTTCAGGATTTACATAGAAGAACCTAGTCTGTCATCTTTAGTCCAAGATTAAACAGTGTATGCCCTTGTGGCCTACGTGATACAAAGTATCAAAGAGTTATCAAAACACCCCCTGGTGGCTCACTGCAGCCCAGCAATGTTTACCGGGTGGCCCATAATCCAGCTTGAAGCTGAAGGAGCTGAGGAAACGCCCACTTGTTCTTTCCATGAGGGCCTGCCCTAAGTTGTTGCTGCATTGTCAGAGCTTGCTGCACACAGACACAGAGCACCTGGCATGTGAGAGGGAGTAGATTACCCATTCGTGTGTTGTTTCACCAATTAGACTGTCAGTGCCTCAAGGCAGGGGCAAAGTGTCACTCATCCCTTTAGCCCCGCACCTCCTTCCATGCTTGTTGTTTTTGAAAAAATATTTACTAATTTATTTGGCTGTGTTAGGTCCCAGTTGTGGCACATGGAATCCTTAGTTGTTGCACTTGAGATCCAGTTCCCTGATAGCTCAGTTCCTAAAGAATCCGCCTGTAATGCAGGAGGCCCTGTTTCAATTGCTGGGTTGGGAAGAGCCGCTGGAGAAGGGATAGGTTACCTACTCCAGTATTCTTGGGCTTCCCCTTGTGGCTCACCTGGTAAAGAATCCACCCGCAATGTGGGAGACCTGGATTTGATCCCTGGGTTGCGAAGATCCCCTGGAGGAGGGAAAGGCTACTCACTCAAGTACTCTGGCCTAGAGAATTCCTTGGAGTGTATGTCCATGGGGTCACAAGAGTCGGACATGACTTAGTGACTTTCACTTTCGCTTTCCCCGACCCAGGATCAAACTGGAACTCCCGCTTTGGGATCATGGAGTCCCAGCCACTGGGAAGTCTCCCATGCCTGTTCTTTGACTTGAAAAGGGAACCAAACAACACCTCAAACCCACAAAAAGACTGGAATGAGAAGTCTATATGTAGCAGAGAGAGCAGCTGGACTTGGGGTAACAAGTGCAGCAGGCATCTAAGACCCATGCTAAAGATTTCCTTCCTAAAATTCTTAAAGGTGAGGAATTATTAAATAGGAGACTGATGATTTTTTTTCCAAAGGGAAAAAGTAGCAAAGCACAAAGATTGTACGGGCCATACAAAATACACATAAGTTTTCTTCACTATTTTGGGCATTCTCTTAAAAGGAGGAAACTGGTTACTATTTCATAGGATTGTGGTGAGAGTAAAAAGAAAAAATTCCATGTATAGCACTTAGCACTGTCCCTGGCTCATTGTGGCTAGTAAGTAAGTTATTTTTAATCATCATTATTTCCTTGTATCCAATTTAAAGATTATTTTTGTGTCACTAAGAAAAGCATTGCCCATTAAACTATTACATGGTGATTTCTTACCACTGAAGTTATTTTCTAGTTTTTGAAAATTTAGTCCTATCTAGTGGTATGGCAACCCACTCCAGTACTCTTGCCTGGAGAATCCCATGGACGGAGGAGCCTGGTAGGCTGCGATCCATGAGGTCGCTAAGAGTCGGACACAACTGAGCGACTTGACTTTCACTTTTCACTTTCATGCATTGGTGAAGGAAGTGGCAACCCACTCCAGTATTCTTGCCTGGAGAATCCCAGGGACAGGGGAGCCTGCTGGGCTGCCGTCTGGGGGGTTGCACAGAGTCGGACATGACTGACGCGACTTAGCAGCAGCAGCAGTGGATTGTTAAAATCATATTTTACTCTCAGGTCATGTATAAAGAGGTAAATGTAGATAAATCATTTGAAGTGTTTTTAGATTATTTTCATGTTCAGAGTCTAATTCTTCACAATCACTTTTAGATTCAAAGACATTGATTTCTGTGCTTTTCCTCACAATGTTGTCTCTGATATCAAGTGTTGGGAATTTGAAATGGAGCACTTCTAAAATGTGCTCTGCTGAATCCCAGATTTTCTTTCAGACTGCTGACACCCACTCTCCTTGCATTTATTCCGTCTTACCAGAAAGTGTTAACAGAACATTTTCAGACAACAACCAATTCATGTTCTGTCATGAATTCCTGCTCTTCACATCCTAATCTGCCTCTTCCATGGTCTTCCCACGTTGATTCCTGATGCCTTCATCGTAGTAGCTGCTCAGGACAAAATCCCTGGAGACGTCTTTGGCTCTCCTCTGTTTGTTATCCGGGCTTCCCTGGCGGTCAGATGGTAAAGCATCCGCCTGCAGTGCAGGACACCCAGGTTCAATCCCTGGGTTGGGAAGATCCCCTGGAGAAGGAAATGGCAACCCAATCCAGTATTCTTGACTGGAGAATTCCATGGACAGAGGAGCCTGGCAGGCTACAGTTTGTGGAGTAGCAAAGAGTCAGAAATGACTGAGCTACTAACACGAGGATTACTCCCCACATCCTTCCCCCATGATGCTAAATCCAAAATCTGGCTCTCATCTGCCCCACCTTATGCTACTTCTCTTGCCTGAGGCATCCTCCTCTCTCATAATTACCTCCTAACAGGTTTTTCTGCTTCTGTCTTGGCTACAGTTTTATTCTCCACATAATGACCTGAGTGAATCTTGCAAAAATAAGATTGTGTCTCTCCGCTACCTACTCAAAGCCCATCAACAGTTTCCCATTTCATGCAGAGTAGAAGCCACAGTGTTTGTAATGGCCCACAAGCTGCCATCACTGATGATGCCTGCTTTGCCTCTCTCTTCCCCTCCTATTCCCTTCTGAGGCATTTTGCGCCAGACTCACTGGCCTCCAAGCTTCTTCTCAAACCCACCAAGCATATTCCTGTGTGAGGGTCTTTGCTCTTGTTCTTTCCGCTATCTGGAAGCCTCTTTTTCTGGGATCTCAAAAACTTGAAGGAAGTGAGTTAATTCCCTCACCTCCTTCAAGTCTTTGCTTAAATCCTGTTCTCACAGAAGAGAACGTGAGTACTCTTATATAAGGTTCAGGTACTATAGCTTGAACCTCTTCTGTACTCCTAGTCCATCCCAGCCCTCTTAACCTGTTCCATGTTTTCTTTTTCCATATGTTTTTGTTGGTCAGTTGCTAAGTCCTGTCCAACTCTTTTGCAACCCCGTGGGCTACAGCCCGCCAGGCTCCTCTGTCCATGGGATTTCCCAGGCAAAAATACTAGAGTGGGTTGCCATTTTCTTCTCCAGGGCATCTTCTTAGACCAGGGATTGAACCCACATCTCCTACATGGGCAGGCAGATTCTTTTACCACTGAGCCACCAGGGAAGCCCTTTACTTTTCCATAGCGCTTATCATTATAACATGCTATAAAATTTACTTATTATAGTTTATTTATTGTGTATTTTTCTTCACAAACGTAGGCATCTTTGATTTGTTCACTGATGTTTCCCAGATGCCCGGAATGGTACCTCATCTGCATTTATTCATTACTTGTTAAAAGGTACTGAATTCTGGTAAGTACTATGATTGAGGTCTGTACAAGGTGCCAGGGCCCACACTGAGCAGGCTAAAACTTTGTGAAGGATCTAAAGGCTCAGCTGAACTTTTAAGGCTAAATACAGTGAGGTAGCTAAAGGAATCACAAGAAGCAGTGAAGTTACAGGTACAAAGTGCTCCCTTGGGTATTGTTTCAGGTGGGTATTTAGATTGGAGTCTACCTGTTGATTACAGTTCCAGGTATGAAAGTTAAGAAGCCCCAGAGGTAATACACTTTGCAAAAAAAAAAAAAAAAAGAAAGCTTATTTTTGTCTTGGTGTGCCATGATATAGTGAACATGTATGACATTTCATTATCAGACTGGCATGGGCCAGGAATTTCAGCTCGATCAGCCAAGGTGCCAAATCTTTGTTTGGATCAGTGGAGTAATCACTAATGAAATGTTAAGGTTCTACCAGCCAAAACAATAGTTAAGGAAGTTTACTCTGAATATCTTTAGAAAGGAATGCAAATGACATAGGAAGTTTTCACCTTTGAGGTGTTCTTTCAGTGTAGACCAGGGATTGTCCTCAAAGATAGAGCCTTAGTTGTTTTATTATCTGGGATAAGATACAAATTCATTCTTAAACAGCCTTGTAACTTCTGATATATGGCGAATGTGTTCTTAAAAATGTATGCCATCTGTGGCTTCATATTTAAATAATTATTCTTGATAATTAGCTGTCAAGCTCAGTTGTTTCTAGCTATTGAAGGAGTATATGTGCTCTCACCATGTAAAATACATTTTAGAATTGTGCACACTTTATTGATAAAATGTTTGCTTGTGCCCTTTAATTTCAGTAGGTAGATACAGAGCTCTTTCTGCCTTCCTAAGATTGTGCCTCTCTTCATAGAATCATCTAAGCTCAGTCTCTGACTGGCAGACAGTAATCAGTACACATTATTTAAATGAATCAAATACATTTTGGTGCAGAAGAGACGTATATTCTAAGTCCCAAAGACTTGGGGAAACCAAACTTAAGATTCTCTTTAATCTGTAAAATAGGGCTCATCATGGTTCCCATCTCAGTTTTCATGAGAATTAATATATGTCTTTTTAAAAAATAGACTTCATTTTTTTTAGAACAGTTTTAGACTTAAGGAAGTGAGCAGATAGTACAGAGAATACATACCTACACCCCTCCCGTCACCCCGTCCCATGCCCAGTTTCCCTACTGTTAACATCTTGTATTAGTGTGGTACATTTGTTACAATTACTAAACCAACAGTGACATTTATTATTAGCTAAAGTCTTTATTATTCAGATTTCCTTTGTCTCTACCTAATGCCCTTTTCTGTTCCCATAATTCCATCCAGAATACTAGGTTACATTTTCTAGTCATGTCTTCTTAAGTTCCCTGTGACTCTTTCTCAGACTTCCCTGTTTTTGATGATTTTTGACAGGTTTGGGGTATACTGGTAAGCTATAGTATGTGCCTTATTTGGAACTTGTTTTGGTGTAATGCAGGACACCCCAGTTTGATTCCTGAGTCAGGAAGATCTGCTGGAGAATTCATAGGCTACCCACTCCAGTATTCTTGGGCTTCCCTGGTGGCTCAGATGGGACAGAATCTGCCTGCAAAGTGGTAGGCCTGGGTTCAATCCCTGGGTTGGGAAGATCCCTTGGAGAAGAGAACAGCTACCCACTCTAGTATTCTGACCTAGAGAATTCCATGGACAGAGGAGCCTCCGGAGGCTACAGTTCATGGGGTTGGAAAGAGCCAGACACGACTGAGTGACTTTCACACAAGATGTATATAAGTGTTAGGTACTATTATTGCTTCGTATTTAGATTACATTGTGGAACAGATAAGATGTTGTAGGGAGATAGCTTTACTGGATGTAAAAGATTTATTTCAGGCCTGATCATTTTATCAGTGCTTAAAGATCTCAGGAAAAAATGTGGCTTCCCTACATCCATCCTTTCATCTGTCCATTTGATTCAGTAAATATTCTCTAAGTCCTTGTTTGGAGGGTAAAATGTGTTGGATGCTGGGGATTCAAGGATGAACAAAACTGCCCCCATGAGCTTCCAGTCAAATAGGGAGATGGTTAATAGGCAAATGAAAATAGAAACAACCTGAAGAATAGCTTGTGACAAGTGAAGAAAATAAAATATTCTTATATTAAAGAATATTTCAGCTGGTGAGGGAGGGGTACTACTTATCATTCTATCTTAGTTAGGATTTAATTGTGAGGGGCAGAAAACTTGAAAAACAGAACTGAAGATAGGAATTCCTCATGTTCAGGAAGTCAGGGAATGGGGCGTCTCCATAATATCAGGGGCCTGGGCTCCTTCTATCTTGTTGCTCTGCTGTGCATGGATTCCTTTCCCACAATCATCTCATGATCAAAGACAGCTTCCTGGGCTCCACCCATCATATCTGAATTCCAGCCAGCATGAAGGTGAAAGAGACAGAGAAGAGAACACCCCTTTTCCCATTTCTGCTTACTTTTTGTTTGTCAGAACGTAGCCATGGCCTTACCTAGCCACCTAACCTAGTTTTTATCCAGGTGGCCAGGTATACCAGTTAAGCATCAGAAGTGTTACTGCTATAGAACAGTGGTTCTCACACTTCAGCATGCATCAGACTCACCTACAAGGCTTGCTGAAATACAGATTTCTGGGCCCCATCCTCAGAGTTTTTTCTCTCAGTAGAAGGCCAGGAATCTGCATTTCTAACAAGTTCTCATGTGTTGTTGATACTGCTGTTCCAGGACCACACTTTGAGGGCCACTGCCACAGAAGGCGAGCAGGGGTCTGGGGAAGTAGTCTCTGATTTGGAGCATAATTTGAACTTTGATCATTTACATTTTTGTATTTAGACAGATGATGCTTTCTGAGGTTAAGTATTTCATCTTTGATGTACCAAATCTGGGTGGCTGTACACAATTTAGTAATTTTGTGTAAGGTCAGTAGATTGGTTATCTACTGCTAGGTTACAAAGTACCCCAAAGCACAGTGGCATAAAGCAGTAATTTGCTTATGATTCTGTAGACCTGCAGTCTGAACGGACTCAGTGGAAAAGATATGCATTTGCTCTACATGTGTGGGCTGGTCATGGTTTGGGCTGGAGGATGCAGCATGGGCCCACTCACATGTCTGGGTATGGCTGACAGCTGGGCACCTTGGAGCTCCTTCCTCTAAGACACTTGTCTAACAGGACAGCCTGGACTTCCTTACGTGGAGGCTTGAGGCTCCACAAGGGTGCCTGGAAACCACACCTGCCAAATTCTGTGAGTCAGGAAAGTCACAAAGCCAACCCAGGTTCAGGGGGAGAGGAAATGGACTCCACTCACTGATGGAAGTATTCTCGCCTGGAGAATTCCATGGACAGAGGAGCCTGGTGGGCTACAGTCCATGGGGTTCCAAGAGGTGGGCATGACTGAGTGACTAACACTTTCACCTTCACTGACGGAAGGAGTAGCAGAGTCACACTGAAAAGCATGCAATTGAGGGGATTATTGTGTCTGTCCCGGGCAATAGTCTACTGTAGTGAGAACTGAGAATGTCAATATTGTAGTAGGAATCCTAACAGTTGTAAATATGGACATAGACTTGTCAATCGTGTTTTATCCCTACCAGGACTAGAGTGTCATATAGATAAAACACTTCCAAACGTGCACTGGTAGAAAAGAAATACAATGCGGGGTGTGGCCCTGCCGGGTTTAGCCATGGACTCCAGCCCCTTGGAGGAGTATGCTCGGGAACCTTGCCCATGGCGAGTGCGGATGATTGCGGTGGAGCCTTCACTATGGGGTTGCGGGGTGGGGGGGGGGCGCTGTTTGCCACCATCAACTGTGGTCTGGTGCGGCTTCGGGGCAAGGAAGATCCCTGGAACTCCATCACCAGTGGAGCATAGACCAGGGCTGTGCTGGCTGCCCGCAGTGGCCCATCGGCCAAGGTGGGCTCTGCAATGATGGGGGGCATCCTATTGGCCCTCATCGAGGGTATTGGCATCCTTCTCACTTGTTATACCGCCCAGCAGTTCCGCAATGCACCCCCATTCCTGGAGGACGCTGGCCAGCTACCCCCTAAGGAGGGCATCCCGGCCCGGGCTACCCCAGCTGTCAGCAGCACCACTGAGGAAGTGACCGCCTGTCACCAGCACTGTGAGAGCTCCTTCTCGGTCCCCTCCCAGATGATCTACCTCGAAGGGAGGGCTGGCTCCCCAGTTGGCCTATGGGACCCTCCAGAGAGGGCCTCTATCTGTTCCCGTATCCCAGGTTGGGGGTGGGGCACCCCATTTGCCCTGATGGATGGGTCCCTCTTCTTTCAGGGCACTCCAACCCCCACTCATATATGTAACATGCTCTCACCCCAATTGCTTTGCATGGCACTCTGATGAGTATTTAAAGACAGTTTTGAAAATGAAAAAAAAAAAAGAAATACAACATTAAATAGGATTTTAGAAAGTTTTTTTTCCTTATTGAAGATACTCTCCCGTATCTTTACTAGTAACAAAGTTTACATACGAGGAAGAGAAGACAAGTTGGAAATAACATCATAAATATTTTTCTGGTCTGCTTTAGATTTTAATTGAAAGTAGTGACCTCAATTTTTGAAAGTCAATATTTAAAAAATAATGTTCTCATTCCCATAAAACAGGACCTCGTACCCTAAAAAGGTCAAGTTTATAGCATATTTATATGTGGTACCATTTAGGATGTGAATAGGTGCTGGAGAAGACTCTTGCAAGTCCCTTGGACTGCAAGGAGATTCAACCAGTCCATCCTAAAGGAGATCAGTCCTGGCTGTTCACTGGAAGGACTGATGCTAAAGCTGAAACTCCAATACTTTGGCCACCTGATGAGAAGAGTTGACTCATTGGAAAAGATCCTGATGCTGGGAGGTATTGAGGGCAGGAGGAGAAGGGGCCGACAGAGGATGAGATGGCTGGATGGCATCACCGACTCAATGGACATGAGTTTGGGTGAACTGCGGGAGTTGGTGATGGACAGGGAGGCCTGGCGTGCTGCAATTCATGGGGTCATAAAGAATCAGACACAACTGAGCGACTGAACTGAACTGAAGAGACATTCCTCCGTGCATGAAATATCTACAAGTTCCTGAAATTTTACAAGGAATGATTCATTATTTGTTCCAAGCATTGTTCATTTTCACTGGATTATTACATAGCAGATACTTCTGGGAAGGGGAGGATAGGAAGTTGGTAGGACTGTCCTATGAATAATTTAGAGGAACAGTCTTCTCAGAGAATTCTGAGTCTGGCTGCCTTTGGAGGAAAGGGTTGCCAAAGACAGGAGTCAGGTGAGATGAGGAAAGGCTGAGGTGGCATGCACTGGGCTTCTGTGATGTGAAGACAACTGACTCCATACCCGCTCTTTAGTTTGGAGAGAACATTTTCTTCCTCCAGTATGACATTCATGCACTATTTGTGTTTTTTTTTTTCCCCAAACACTTCTCCACCAAGAATATTTCTTTACCCTTAAAATAGCTCCTGCCACCTGCTTTGAGATCCTTCTCTTATAATAACTTTTAGCTGTTGTGCTTTTTCCTTTGGAATGAAGTTCTCTCTTTCAGTCCTTCCTTTTCACTCTATTTTCCCAGGTGGGAGAGACGTCCCTGGCAGTCTGCTGGACCTCGGAAGCTGCCGGTCCACTGTGAGGAAAGCCCAGCTGGGGCAGACACAGTGCTGTCTGTTCACCAGGTGCAGAATCCACCACAGGGCAAAGCTGGTGCAGCCTGTGTTTTCCTTGTTTGAACAGCAAGCTTATTTACTCCTTAGATTTTTATAAGGGAACTCAGTCTTTCCTTTTAATGCATTCCTTTACCCAGTGAAAACTAAATCCAACCCAGAAGACCTGAGGACATACAGTCTAGGGAGCTGCTTTTTGTTTGAGGAGCTAGTATAGTGCGGGCCTGGGATTTTATCATTCCTACAGAAAGCAAGAGTCTGTTCTGTGGTTAGGATAACAAGCTCTGTGACTAAAGGATTCTTTCTTTCTTTCTTTTTGGGGTCACATTTCTCCCACTAGCTTCCAGGTCCTTTTGTGACACTTCTTCCAGCTGAAGTGATCTGTCATGTAGAGAGCGAAGAAGTGGGAGCTGTCTGATTTCCTTCCCCACCCCAACAGCAGGACTTCTGCAATCAGGACCGGCCAACAGCCTGTCGCTTAGGAGGTGGGCGCTGAGGAAAGGAGACTCGACTCAGAAGTATTGCATCTCTGGAGAAGTCCCCAGATACAGGGCAGTGAGCCAGTGGGTGCCGTCTGCCTCCTGGTGTTTCCTCTCTTGGAAGCCAAGGCTTAGTTTTGCAGCCAAACTAGAGATGGGGTTCCTTCTGCAGTAGTCCTGGGAGTCTACTCAATATGGATTTTACAGTTAGCTAGAGCTTGACGTAAACTGGAACTAGAGCTAACCAGGCATTGTGCCTCTTTTAAGCCTCTGCAAAGGCTTCTCCCCCACCCTACCCCAGCTGGTTGGCAGGATCCAAGGGGATGCCCACAGGCCGTTGAAGGCTTCTCAGTGTTGGAGTATCCAAGTTTGCACTCCAAAGTAACTATTTTCTCCGCAACCACTTGATAGAAACATGCACTTTTTTGGGGAAAATATGTGGCAGTTTGACAAATCCAATTAGTAGCATAGTGTCATGACAGTAGCTAAAGAACCATGTGAAAAAAGCATCACTAGTTTCGACAGCTTGCACAGGTCCACCTGAAAAACAGGTGTGCCATGGGCAACAAATGAATTGGAGGGAAGTGCTGATTTGCTAACAAGATAGACCAGCAAGGTGTCAACATGTCAAGAACAAAAACATAATCTGGGATTCTCGGAGAAATCTCTGCTGATGAGTCCTCCATCTTCCAGCGTCTGTGCATGGGCGCCGTCCTATGCCTAGAACTGCCCCAGTTTCCGAGAGGCTGTAGCAGTGTACTATAAAAGCATAACCAGGAGAAGAGAAACCATGCTGAGTGTCTGAATCTGTGGAATTTAATGCAGGTAACTGTTGGTATAGGAGATGGAAGAGCAGAGAAGCCAAGCAATGGATGGCAGGATAACTCAGAGACTAGCAACAGCAGGAAAGCCACTGATTCTTCTGAACTGGAACTCAACAGGGAGGAAGTGCTTCTTTACCAAAGCAGAGAAGGCATGAGGGTCATCTGGTGGAAACCACTGTGGGACTATTTGGTAGGAGCTGGAGCCACAGAGAAGATGCCAGAGGCACTGCCTTACACAGAGAGGGAGGGGGAGTAATATCTCGGGAGGGTCAGTCTACTGGAATCCAGAGCAGCAGAGGGTGAGGACTGGCCAGGCCGGGGAGCCCTGTGTGGATGTGGGTGTGTGTAGAAGGGAGCTCATAATCCAGTCTTGCTGCTCATGGACCTTGTGTCTTCAGTGCCAGAGATGACTCTGGGCTGCCGTGAAATCTACCAGTAGCATCACCTCCTGTCATCAGACAGTCTGGTAGAGGGACTCTCAAGGTTAAGATGTATTGTTTAGTTTTTGCTAGGATTGTGTGTTATTTGAATGTAGATGCATTTATTCAAAACTCATTGAACTATAATCTTTTAAGTTATACCTCGATAATACATAAATATGCAAAAGGAGTATTAGGCTCTGAAGTCATACTGTCTGTATTCACTACTAACTAGCTCTTTTGCACTAATTTGTATCTTTTCCCCTGATTTGTGTCTTTTCCTCCACTCCCTCCCCACTCCCCTCCCCATGCAGTCTCCTCCAGATTCATATGCTGTAGCCCAAAGCCCAGTGTGACTATATTTAGAGATAAGGGCCTCTAAGAAGGTAATTAAGGTTAAATGAAGTCATAGGGTGGGGCCCTAACCCATCAGGACTGGTGTCTTCATAAGAAGAGGAGGATACATCAGCGCTCTTTCTCTACATGTGTATTGACTTAAAGGCCACGTGAGGACACAGCAGGAAGACAACCATCTGCAAACCAGGAAAAGAGACTTCACTAGAAACCAACCTTGCCAGCACCTTGATCTTGGCCTTTGAAACTCCAGAAGCCTGAGAAAGCAAATTTCTGTTCTTTACATCACCCGATCTGTGCTATTCTATTACAGTAGCCCAAGCTGATCAATATACTAGCATGCGACTGAGCAAATCGGTATCTTCTATCAACCTTCATGTCTTCTTTTCAAGAATGGAGATGGTAAAAGTTCCCCTTCATAGGCTATTTGGAAGAATTAAGTGCCCTGTGAGTTCAAAGCACTTAGTACGTGGTAAGTATGCGTATGTAGCTCCTGCTTCTCAGATCCCTGGATTTCTGCCTCAGTATCCCCAGCTGGAGTTCCGGGTCTCGGCCCTCATCAGCTGCTGCCTCGCAGCCCCACAGCCTCACACTGGATCTCGCTGGCCCTCTCCTTTGTTCGGTTCCTGGTGTCCTCCTGCCACTGCTCCGGGTCCTGCTGGCACCATCTCAACCCTGAGAGTGTCTGTCCCTGTTACTTTCTGCACTGGCTTGTGTGGCTGAGCCAGTGTATCCCTTCCCACGACCCCATCCCCTCTGGACCTGGCTCCAGCCTGTCAGCCCCTGTGCTGAGGTTAACCCAGCATGCCTCCTGTTTTCTTTAGTGCTTCAGGCTGTTGACATTGACTCTGGGAGCTGTGGCTGCCTCTAGGGTTTTCTGTCTAGGCAGGGAAGAGATAAACGCAGGAGCTTGCTTTGAAGCTGCATTTGCATGACAGGCACACTTTGTTTGTTTTTAACTTAGCTTGTGGGCTTATTGGGTTGGGTTTTGAGAAGTAATGGAAATTATATGTTTGGGAGGGTAGGGGGCCATGGTCACAGGCTGATTGGATGGATACAAGTTCCTGGCATCAGTTCCTTACTCAGCGCTTATTTCTGCTTTTATTCGGGCCTTAGGATTTGTGGTTGTCTGCCCGAGGTTTGTTGGGTGGTTTGTAAGCAGTGATTCTCAGGTTTGTGATGACTCGTGTATTAGTTTTCAATTGCCACACATCTCAAACTAAACAGCCTCAAACAACACACACATTATCCCAGAATTTCTGCGGTTTTTAATCTTTTAAAAGTACAAAGATGATAAAGTTGGTTATAACAAGTTTAAACATTAAAAGCTCATAAAGTGAAAATTATACATAAGACTTTCTTGCACGCTAAGTTGCTTCTGTCGTGTCTGACTCTTTGTAGCCCTGTGGACAGTAGCCCTCCAGGCTCCTCTGTCCATTGGATTCTCCAGGAAAGAGTACTAGAGTGGATTTCCATGCCCTCCTTCAGGGGATCTTCCCAACCCAGGGATCGAAAACACATCTTTGTCTCCTGCATTGGCAGGCGGGTTCTTTACCACTAGCGCTACCTGGGAAGCCCATGTCCTTCTTATACCCCTCTATTCCAGTTCTCAGAAACAACTGCTGGTAGCCATTCAGTACATCCATTCATGTTTTCCCCATGCTTCAATGAACATATGCTCACACACATATACACACTTTTTTTTTTTTTTGGTAGAACAAGAATAAACTCAGACTTAAATGATGCAGGACTTTTGTTTGCAAGTGATAGAAACTCTACATCAACTATCTTAGGCAAAAGAAGAATTCACTGGCAGAAGAATGTAAACCACAGGACTCATTCCCTCTGTCTTTGTCTCTAGCATTCTCCACAAGCTGGAACTCTGGTTACTAACTCCCCCAGGCTTCCCACACGAGGGCTGATCCTTCTGCCTTCAGCTCTTAGTGAGATACTCCCAAGAAGTACTTTGGCTGCAAACAACACAAGATCTAATTGTCAACAACTTAATAGGGAGACTTCTTTTCATACAGCAAGATGTCTAGAGGTAGATGGTTCTGTAGCAGATTGGTGCCATGGTTCTGGGTCAGTTTCTTGCATTCTCTTAGTCTTTCCCTCATGGTTGTAAGTGGGTGCAGCAGCTCATCATATTTTCCTTTGACAATGTCCTTTTTTTTTTTTTTTTTTAACCCGGCTTCTCTCAAAACCAAAGCCCAAGACAAAGGCTGTGTGCAATGACTTGCAGTGATGATTGAGGGGAGCAGAGTAAGGACTGGGGGAGTGAAGCTGGGAATGAGGGGCAGCTAATATCAGGATGCATTACTGAGTGGGACAAGCCTTGGGTGACTAGTGCTAGAGTTTACTGCTACCTCCCAAGGGGCCTTCTGAAATATATCTCAGCACTGTCTGTCCCCTGGGGAACCAAAGACAGGAGCATTTTTCTATCAGTGTAGAAACTAAACAATAGGACAGTGAACATATTTTCCAGTCGATGTACGTACATGTGGTCTACACAGCTCGTATCTCATAGTATTTTGCTATAGAGATGTGCCACCTTTTAAAGCGTTTTCTCCTATTAATTCATGTTTAACTTGCATTCCTGGTTTTGCATCAGTTTGCCATAAGCATTCAAAGGGATATGGCTTTTCTTTTTTTCATTCCCAGGACATTCCACTTCATGGGTTTGACACATTGAAAAATATAACAATATTCCATCTTGCCAAAGCACAACTATTTCGCACTAACCTATTCAGAAAAAAAATAGGGAAGAGGTAAAAATAGCTCCTAAGGAGTCAAATAGATGTCAAACAGCCCTGAAACCCAATGCAACAGGCAGTGCTGTGCGCAGCGTCACTCTAGTTTTGTCTTAAATTTCACACATTTTACTTGTAAGAGAGGGTTTTATTGAGAGCCGATTTAACT
The DNA here is from genome assembly GCA_917880005.1 of Nanger dama. NCBI lineage: Eukaryota > Metazoa > Chordata > Mammalia > Artiodactyla > Bovidae > Nanger > Nanger dama. The sequence goes on from CAKJTW010000004.1 coordinate 40,871,920, forward strand.
TCCTTTTACTTATAATTCTAACCAGCTTTGTATCCTAATTACTATTTCCACAGCAAATAAAAAGGAAAGAAAGCGGCTAAGGAAGCCACACTGACAAACTCAAAATAAAAAAGTGACCACTGATAAGCAACAGAGGAGGCAAAAAACCCAAACGGCGATGATGAATAAAACCTTAAAAAAGTCAAACATGCAAAAGAACATTGGTGTTTTATCTACTCTGTGGGACAGTAAATGGACTGAGGTTCACAGCCAAAGAGGATAGTTAAAATTGCATTCAGAGTGCTCTTTACAAGGCAAGGCGATGAATAATTTATTTTATGCCGTTATATTCTTTCACGCAGTATTGACTCAGTATGATTATTTCTTATGTGTAATATATTTTAGAGAGATTTCCCAATAAGTAGGCTTAAAACGATGAAAAGAGTTGATTCTAAAAGCTCTGGGGAATTTCACTCTCCAAACAGCCATTTTCCTTGGAGTTTCAGCCAAGAAATTTCCTGCAGCATACCGATTGGGTGGCCAGAGAGAGTGATGTCTCTGCCTCTCTGCACAAGGGGGCGATGTTGACCAGCCTTTGCTTCTAATTCGGGCCAGCGGAGCTCTGTCTCCAGAGTACACTTGCACAGTCACTCACCATCCATCCTGGCGGTGTGATGGATTAACCTGGGAGGCAAACGTGAAGGCTTTTATCTATCCTCCTAGAACTTTTCCGGAAATGTTAGAGGTGAGCTGGAATGGAAGCAGTAAGGAAAAATTCCTTTCCAGGAAGAAAGGCATTTAGGAACTTTTTCTACAAAAGTATAATAACTAGCAAACATGTTGTTCATTTTTTATTTCATTTGTCTAGTTAATAAACAGTAATATCCCAGCTGTGGCATCAGCTAACCGAGCTATTACTCTGTGCTATGTGTGTGTGCGTGTGCTCTTGGAATATATAAAGTTTGTTTTGTTTTTTTTTTTGCTTTGTTCCAGATGCTTATAGTCTAATGCACTAATTCTTATATATTTGTAATTTTATTACTGTTGTAAATGTTACTACATTTTAAAAATTCACTGTCATTTCCTTCTCTATTCTTGTTTTTTTTTTTTTTTTCTTTTTGGTCTTATGTACTGTGGTAGACAGAATAATGCCCTCTGAAAGATGATCATGTCTTAATCCACAGAACCTATGAATATATCATGTTACATGGAAAGGGGAATTAAGTTTGTAGATAGAATTAAAGTTGCTAACCAGCTGACTTTAAAATAAGGAGATTATCCTGGATTATCTGGTGGGCCAAATGTAATCACAGGAATCCTTAAGTGGGCAAGGCAGAGGCAAAAGGTTAGAAAAAAGAGAACTGGCTTTGTGAGAAAGACCTGCTGTTGATGGCTTTGCAAATGGAAGGGAGCCACAGCTAAGGAATGTGGCAGCCTCTAGAAGCAGGAAAAAGCAGGAGAATACAGTGTCTCCTAAAGCCTCCAGAAATGGATGCAGCCGTGCCGACACCTTGGCTAGCATGGTGAGATCCATTTTGAACTTCTGACTACTAGGACTCTAAGATACTAAATCTGTGTTGTTTTAGGTCACTAAGTCTGTGGTGATTTGCTCCAGTAGCAATGTGAAACTAATGCACATGCTCATACATTACATTTAAGACATTTTATGAAGCTTTTACTGGATGCTCAAGATTGTACATAGAGACAAGATGCGAAAGTAATGTGAATGTCACACCTTCCCATAAGCCATCGACGTTTTAGAAGATGAACTAGGGCTTTATCTCTGTTATACAGAGCTTTAGCTGTCATGCGGTGTTCATAGCAGCCTGTGTGCATGCTAGGTCACTTCAGTCATGTCTGACTCTGTGTGATCCTGTGGACCAGAGCCTGCGAGGCTCCTCTGTCCATGAGGTTCTCCAGACAAAAATACTGGAGTGGGTTGCCATGGCCTTCTCCAGGGGATCTTCTCAACCCCAATCTCAATTCATCAAATTCCAAAACTACAGAATAGTTGGAACAGAAGTTTTCACTAATGGTATATGTGAGAGTCATTGCTGTGGTGGATATGAATGGGCAGTAAAAATATAATGCCTATACCTGCCCCTGGAAATTATGACTTATAGTCTGGAGAAAGTGAAGAGGAATTAAAGAGCCTCTTGAAGAGGGTGAAACAGGAGAGTGAGCAAACTGGCTTAAAACTCAACATTCAAAAAACTAAGATCATGGCATCTGGTCCCATCATTTCGTGGCAAATAGAAGAAGAAAAAGTGGAAGCAGTGACAGATTTTATTTTCTTGGGCTCCAAAATCACTGCAGATGGTGACTGTAGCCATTACATTAAATTAAAAGTTGCCTGCTCCTTGGAAGAAAAGCTATGGTAAACCTAGATAGCGTATTAAGAGCAAAGACAGCGCTTTGCTGACAAAGGTCCAAGTAGTCAAAGCTACGTTTTTCCAGTAGTTGTGTATGGATGAGATTTGGACCATAGAGAAGGCTGAGCACCTAAGAATTGATGCCCTAGAATTGTGGTGCTGGAGAAGACTCTTGAGAGTCCCTTGGACTGCAGAGAGATCAACCCAGTCAATCCTTAAGGAAATCAGTCCTGAATATTCATTGGAAGGACTGATGCTGAAACTGAAGCTTCAATACTTTGACCACCTGATGTGAAGAACTGATTCATTGGAAAAGACCCTGATGCTGGAAAAGACTGAAGGCAAAAGGAGAAAGAGGGTGGCAGAGAATGATATGGTTTGATAGCATCACCGACTCAATGGACATGTGTTTGTGTGAACTTTACTCTGGGAGATAGTGAAGGACAAGGAAGCCTGGCATGCTGCAATCCATGGGACTGCAAAGAGTTGGACATGACTTAGCAACTGAACAACAACACTCTGGAGAAACATTTGGCTGTATGTTATCTTGTAAAAACCCACTAGGTACTTCTTTACCTTATTTTAGAGAATGAGATAAACATAGTAACACAAAAACAAAACGGGCCAAAGAAATGTCAACAAGTTAAGCATTTGCTACCAAATAGGTGAAACCATGCTGGTTGATTACAATGTAATACAATTATAAGTTAACAATAACAACAATAAAAGAGAGCTACCTGGGAATTCCTTGACAGTCCAGTGGTTTAGGACATGGCACTTTCACTGCAGTGACCCAGGTTCAATCCCTAGTCAGGGAACTAAGATCCTATAAGCAGTAAGGAGAGAAAATATATACATTTGTAAATTAGCAAGACATTTTGCTAAATAGTTAATTTTCTGGATGAAGAGATGGAATAAAATTGTATAATATTCAGAATGAAACCACAATGAAAGTAGTACTATCAGAATTATAAAAAGTAGACAAAGTGTCATTTGGAGGGAAATTTATAACAAGTTTTTATTAGAAAATAAATCAGATTGAACATAAAATACCTAGCTCAAAAAATACAAAAGAACAAAAATAAATCCCAAAGATTTATGTGGGGTTAAAGATAAAAATAAAAAATTAATGAAGCAAAATAACCTCAGTGGAATTGACTAATAAAAATGAAAAGTTTGTTCCTTGATAAAGATAAATAACAAAAACAAACTTTAGTTGTGATAAATATATGGTTTTATTATTAGTTGTAGTGTTAGTATTAATGGTAGCAGCAGTAGAAGTATTAAGAAAACATGGATACAGTGCCCTATATCAGAGACATTTATTATCTACCAAGTATGCACATACTTGCTACTTTTCCAAGCCCTCTTAGTCATGAGCCTGTAAGCAGAAAGGCCACTGAATTGTAAGTAGAATGAGACGTAGTATTTCTCAACCAAAGCATTTAAGACCTGTATATGATCCTTCGGTCTTCCCTGTGGCTCAGATGGTAAAAAGTCTGCAGCTTCCCTCTCCCTCTCTCCCACTGTGATCTTGAAGGCCATGTCCTGAGATAGCAAAGCCATTCAGTGGAAGCAGCTTACTGAGTCCCCAGATAAAGGATAGATGCCCTGGGGAGCTGCCTAATTGACATAGCACCCTGTGTGGGCAAGAGATTAAACTTTCCTGAGTCACTGGCTCATGTTTTAATCTAGCATAGTCTGTTATCCTGACTAATACATGTTTTATAAAATGTGTTTCTCTAGTGTACTTCTCAGTTGTTAGATAAATACCTATAACTTAACCAGTTTACTATGAGAGTTAAAGTGTAGGAAGAGAGTGGAAGAGGAGAGGAGGAGAGATTAGCTGAACTCTTCAAAGTTCATTGTTTGTTGCCAGACAAATATACCTATTAGTTTTCAGGACCTAATAGCGCTGGTATGCATCTACAAATATGCATATACCTGAACCTTGTAGAAGAAAACAGTCTCCAGTCACATCGTTTAATGTTTAGAATATTTTTCTTAATTTGTTAATTCACTGTTGCTTTAGAAAGATAGTAAGACTAAGCATCAATTCTTTTGTTTCTAACTCCAATAAACTATTAATGTGATTTATTACAGTTAACTTATTACAGCATATTTCCATCAAAATGAGAAAACAAAAATAATGCACAATCAACAGGTCTCTGCATTAAATGACCTATAACTGAATTTGACCTGATTTTCATGCTAATTCTCACATTCAGAGTGCAGAGCCAGCCATTTACTAACATTTATTGTAAAAGTAGTTATGTATTATTTGTAGAGGAGTGTTTTCATTTGTTGGTCATATTTCTGAAATGCATAGAACATTGAAGCATGCTCTAGTTTAATTTATGGAGTTAGCTTGTTTGCATTTCTATTTCAATTTCACTACCTTACTAGCTAGGTGTGTGCTGTGCTTAGTTGCTCAGTCATGTCTGACTCTTTGTGACCCCATGGGCTGTAGCCTGTCAGGCTCCTACGCCCACATGGGTTCTCCAGGCAAGAATACTGGAGTGGATTGCCATGCTCTCTTCCAGGGGACTTTCCCAACCCAGGGATTGAGCCTAGGTCTACTGCGTTGCAGGTGGATTCTTTACCACCTGAGCCACCAGGGAAGCCTAAGAATACTGGAGTGGGTAGACTGTCCCTTCTCCAGGGGATCTTCCTGACCCAGAAATGGAACCAGGGTCTCCTGCATTGCAGGCAGATTCTTTACCAGCTGAGTTACCAGGGAAGCCCACTAGCTAGGTAGCCTTGGGTATTATTTAACCTCTTTGAGCCCCAGTTTCTCCTCCTGTAAATTGAGAGTAACAGTAAGTACAGTGGGGATCAAAACTGGGACTCTATGTAAATTGCTCAAAAGTGTTGCTGTTGGCAGTGATGATGATGCTTATGGTGGAGCAGTTTTGAGAGTAGTGCCGGTTACATGGAACGGGCACTGAGGAGCAGCTCTGCCCCTTCCTGTGTATCTTTGAGCAACTTGTTCTTTAGCTGCTCAGTTGTGTCTGACTCTGTGACCCCATGGATTGCAGCACGCTAGGCTTCTCTGTCCTTCACCATCTCCTGGAACTTTCTCAAACTCATGTCCACTGAGGCAGTGATGCTGTCCAACCATCTCATCCTCTGTCATCTCTTTCTCTTACCTTCAGTCTTTCCCAGCATCAGGGTATTTTCCAGTGAATCAGCTCTTCACGTCAGGTGGCCAAAGTATTGGAGTTTCAGCTTGAGCATCAGTCCTTCCAGTGAATATTCAGGATTGGTTTCCTTTGGGACTGACTGATTTGAACTCTTTATGCCCAAGGGATCTCAAGAGTCTTCTCCAACACCACAGTTCAAAAGCATCAATTATTTGGTGCTCAGCCTTCTTTATGGTCCAGCTCTCACATCCATACTACTGAAAAAAACCCATAGTTTTGACTAGATGGACCTTTGTCAGCAAAGTAATGTCTCTGCCTTTTAATACACTGTCTAGGTTTGTCATAGCTTTTCTTCCAAGGAGCAAGTGTCTTTTAATTTCTTGGCTGCTGTAATCATCTGCAGTGATTTTGGAGCCCAAGAAAATAAAGTGTATCATTGTTTTCATTGTTTCCCCATCTATTTGCCATGAAGTGATAAGACCGGATACCATGATCTTAGTTTTTTGAATGCTGAGTTTTAAGCCAGCTTTTTCATTCCTCTTTGCACTTCTCAAGAGACTCTTTATTTCTTCTTTGCTTTCTGCCATAAGGGTGGTGTTATCTGCATATTTGAGATCATTGATATTTCTCCTGGCAATCTTGATTCTAGCTTGTGCTTCATCCAGCCCAGCATTTTGCATGATTTACTCTGGATATACCGCTGGAGAAAGAAATGGCAAACCATTCTAGTGTTCCTGCCTGGAAAATCCCATGGACAGAGGGGCCTCGTGGGCTACAGTTCATGGGGTTGCAAGAGTTAGACATGACTTAGCAACTAAACCACCACCACTCTGCATATAAGCTAAATAAGCAGGATGACAATATACAGCCTTGACGTACTCCTTTCTCAATTTTGAACCAGTCTGTTGTTCCATGTCCAGTTCTAACTGTTTCTTCTTGACCTGCATACAGATTTCTTAGGAGACAGGTAAAGTGGTCTGGTATTCCCATCTCTTAAAGAATTTTCCACAGCTTGTTGTGATTTACAGAGTTAAAGGCTTTGGCATAATCAATAAAGCAGAAATAGATGTTTTCATGGAATTCTCTTGCTTTTTCTGTGATCCAATGGATGTAGACAATTTGATCTCTGTTTCCTCTGCCTTTTCTAAATCCAGTTTGAACATCTGGAAGTTCTCAGTTCACATACTGTTGAAGCCTGGCTTGGAGAATTTTGAGTATTACTTCGCTAGCGTGTAAGACAAGTACAATTGTGTGGTAGTCTGAACATTCTTTGGTATTGCCTTTCTTGGGGTTTGAAATGAAAACAGATCTTTTCTAGTCCTGTGGCCACTGCTGAGTTTTCCAAATTTGCTGGCATATTGAGTGCAGCACTTTCACAGCACCATCTTTTAGGATTTGAAATCGCTCAGCTGGCATTGCATCACCTCCACTAGTTTTATTCATAGTGATGCTTTCAAAAGGCCCACTTCGCACTCTAAGACATCTGACTCTAGGTGAGTGATCACACCATCATGGTTATATGGATCATTAAGATCTTTTTAATATGGTTCTTCTGTGAATTCTTGCCACTTCTTCTTAATATCTTCTGCTTCTGTTAGGTGCATACCATTTCTGTCCTTTATCGAGCCCATCTTTGCTGAAATATTCCCTTGGTATCTCTAATTTTCTTGAAGAGATCTCTAGTCTTTCCTACTCTTTTGTTTTCCTATATTTATTTGCATTGTTCACTTAAACAGGCTTTCTTATCTCTCCTTGCTATTCTTTGGAACTTTGCATTCGTATGAATATATCTTTCCTTTTCTCCTTTTCCTTTCACTTCTCTTCTTTTCTCAGCTATTTGTAAGGCCTCTTCAGACAATCATTATGCCTTTTTGTATTTCTTTTTCTTGGGGATGATTTTGATCACTGCTTCCTATACAAAATTATGAACCTCTGTCCATAGTTCCTCAGGCACTCTGTCTATCAGATCTAATGCCTTGAATCTATTTGTCACTTCCACTGAATAATTAGGTCATACCTGAATGACCTAGAGGTTTCCCCCTACTTTCTTCAATTTAAGTCTGAATTTGGCAATAAGGAGTTCATGATCTGAGACACAGTCAGCTCCCAGTCTTGTTCTTGCTGACTGTTATAGAGTTTTTCCATCTTTAGCTGCAAAGAACATAATCAATCTGATTTCGGTATTGACCATCTGGTGATGTCCATGTGTAGAGTTTTCTCTTGTGTTGTTGGAAGAGGGTGTTTGCTATGACGAGTGCATTCTCCTGGAAAAACTCTATTAGTCTTTTTGCCTTGCTTTATTTTGTGCTCCAAGGCCAAATTTGCCTGTTACTCCAGGTATCTCTTGACTTCCTACTTTTGCATTCTAGTCCCCTATGATGGAAAAGACAAAAGGACATCTGTTTTTGGCATTAGTTCTAGAAGGTCTTGTAGGTCTTCACAGAACCATTCAACTTCAGCTTCTTTGGTATTAGTGGCTGGGGCATAGACTTGGATTACTGTGATACTGAATGGTTTACTTTGGAAACAAACGAAGATCATTCAGTCATTTTTGAGACTACACCAAGTACTGCATTTCAGACTCTTTTGTCTCAAATGCAGTACATTTTTTGCTCCTTTTTGAGCAACTTACCCTCTCTCATTTTCAGTTTTCTCATGTACAAATGAGGGTAATTATAGTTATCTGGTAGACCTGTTGGGAATATCAAATCAAATAGAGTATTACAAATAGTGTTTAGCACAGAGATGGGTACACAAGGCACTCAGTAAATAATAGCTCTTATTATGAAAACCCCAAATTGGAAAACTTCTACATGGTTTATTTATATAGTACAAATATCAAAAATAATATTCTATTACCATGTTCTTCTACTCCCTCCTGTGACCCTAAACACTTCTATTTTCTGAACTACAGGCCAAGTTCTGATACCAAGAATTTCAATATAAAAATAATATATATATATTTTTTTGCCATGTGGCTTGTGGCATTTCTGTTCCCCGACCAGGGATTGAACCTGGGCCATGGCAGTGAAAGCCTGGAATCCTAACCACCAGGCCACCAGGGAATTCCCTGCTTTGCATTTTTAAATATGCAGATTTCATGAGGCTTAACATCTGGAAACTTGAAAATCTTTTTGTGGTTATGCTGATTTTATTTGCCCATGTTGGATTTAACTCAGAGTCCGTATTTTTGTTTTAATCTTTTTTCTCCTTTTTCACCTCCTCTTATTCCACTCTTCTGATTTGCCTTCTTCCCTTCCTTCTTTATAATTAAGTATACCTCCAAACTGCCTTCCATGCAGCTCTCTATAGCATGAAGGATTAGATCTGTTTAATGGAAGAGCCGCTCTGAGAATGCGACACAGAAGCCAGCACTAACCTTTCTTGGCTCCTGTGTGTCCTTCTAAATGATCACCTCTTCTGCCACACAGAGGCTGCTGCTGCTGCTGCTAAGTTGCTTCAGTCATGTCTGACTCTGTGCGACCCCATAGACGGCCTCCCACCAGGTTCCCCGTCCCTGGGATTCTCCAGGCAAGAACACTGGAGTGGGTTGCCACTTCCTTCTCCAATGCATGAAAGTGAAAAGTGAAAGTGAAGTCATGTCTGACTTTTAGCGACCCCATGGACTGCAGCCCACCAGGCTCCTCCATCCATGGGATTTTCCAGGCAAGAGTACTGGAATGGGGTGCTAGCATTGCTTGAATTATTGCTTTCACTCTCACTTCTGCTTAAACTTTACATTCTCTCAGTGCACTGAATATTAATTTCAGGTTGCAAACATTTGATCATTTTTAACCCATGTTTTTTTCTTCAAGGCTACTGTAAACATAATTAGCTTACAGTAAAACATTACATAAAACATTATTTATTGCTTGCAAATTTAAAATATTAATACAATTAATGTTTCATTTCTAGAGAAGAAAAAATACCAATGATGTTGATGCTTATGTTAAGATTAATAGCTCTTCTGTGGGCTTATTATCTCTTTTCTAAGAGGGAAGGGTCATTGTAAATCCCTCCTTCAGGCATGTTTGGTGAACTTGAAAAACATTTAGCACAGTGTCAGGTACGGGGTCGGAGAAGGCAATGGCATCCCACTCCAGTACTCTTGCCTGGAAAAATCCCATGGACAGAGGAGCCTGGTAGGCTGCAGTCCATGTGGTCGCTAAGAGTTGGCTTGACTGAGTGATTTCATTTTCACTTTTCACTTTCATGCATTGGAGAAGGAAATGACAACCCGCTCCAGTATTCTTGCCTGGAGAATCCCAGGGATGGGGGATGCTGGTGGGCTGCTGTCTATGGGGTCGCACAGAGTCGGACACGACTAAAGCGACTTAGCAGGTACAGGGTATAGGCAGTAAATGTTTGTATTGTTATGGCTGTTTTATTATTATTATTTCTATAATTTAATGATTTAGTTTAGTTCTAGAAGGAAATTTTTCATTCCTCCAATCAGTCATGTGGTCCTTGACGTCAACCCTTGGCTTTAAAATGAGTTGTTACGAGAATTTTCTTTTTTTTTTTTTAATGTTTATTAGACTAGAAGGAGGATAAATCATCTTCTTCCTTTTCTCCTCACTTTTTTTCTAGTCCATTTAAATCTAATAAAACTCTACCTGGTGTAGGTTTCACTCTAAGCCATGTAGACATCGAAAGAAGGTGGTTGCTTGGTCCTGCCATTTGAAATATGGATCCGGATGCAACGGAGCCCTGCTGGATGAGACAGAGTGTTAGAACTCTCAGGGGCTTGACTGCTTGGGTTTGAAGGACTGAGCAATCTCAGTCTCACTAAGAGTGGTTTCGTTTTTGGAGCCTGGGGAGTTTGATGGGGCTGTTTTAGCTCTGGTGTGGGGAGACTCCCCAGACATCTGTGTGACCTTCCTGGAGGCTTTTTCCTCGTTAATCACATGTTGGGATGTCAGAGGACTGTCATCTCAGTCCCTCCCTGGCCCTCGTCGGCCGCATAGGAGCTGGGACAAGAGAATGTCAGCCTCTGGCTGAAACTGAGAGGTGGTAAGGAAAGGGAAGCCTGACAGCAGACTTGGGCAAGATCACTGCTGAAGCTGCAGGCCTGAAATCAGAATGCGTGCGCCAGAATCTTTTTGGCTTAAATCATCTGTGATTACTTCATCACTTCAATCTATTTTTGTGAATATATTTTTTACTTCCAGAGTGCTTTCACTTTAAGTAGAAAAGCCCAGTCTTTCTCTCCTTATGTTTTCCTTTACTCTCATGAGACGATCCAGAGAAGGCAATGGCACCCCCACTCCAGTACTCTTGCCTGGACAATCCCATGGACGGAGGAGCATGGTAGGCTGCAGTCCATGGGGTCGCTGAGGGTTGGACACGACTGAGCGACTTCACTTTCACTTTTCACTTTCATTCATTGGAGAAGGAGATGGCAACCCACTCCAGTGGTCTTGCCTGGAAAATCCCAGGGACGGGGGAGCCTGGTGGGCTGCCGTCTATGGGGTCGCACAGAGTCGGACACGACTGAAGCGACAGCAGCAGCAGGGCGAGACTATCACAGTCACAACACTTCTGACACGTCTGGTCACCAAATGTGCGGATTTTTCCCCTGCACCAAGCAGTGCTCAGATACTGCCTGGGTTTTCTACAGTTTAACTCGTTCTGATAGTGATTACCTGGAGATAGTGTCAGATCCCACAGGTCCCATAAGCTCAGTCCCACAAGATTGCCCCCGCCCTTGGATGCCAATCACAAGTAGTATGTCCCTAGGTCACCCACAGCTTCTGTCTGGGACGTTTGGCTGTAACCAGAGTTTCCCACAACCCCTTCTTTTGGTTCCTCTGAGTTGCTAGAGCTGCCCACAGAACTCAGGGAATCACTTATAATTACTAGGTTATTAAAAGATATGATAGAGGCTGCAGATGGACAGCCAGATGAACAGATATTTAGAATGGGATTCTAGTAGGTCCCAAGCACAGGGACTTTTGGCCCACGGAGTTGGGGTATTTCACCAACTTGGAAGCTCTCTGAATGCCATACAATTTTGGTTTTGGTGGAGGCTTCATTTGATCATTATACAGGCATGATCAATTATTAACTGTACTTCCTCTCCGTCATTCTTCTCAAGAGAATGAGGGGCGGGGCTGAGAATTCCAAGCTTCTAATCATGGCTTGTTCATTCCAGTGGCCAGCGCTCATCCAGAAGACCAGCCAGAGTCACCTCATAAGAACAAAAGATACTCCTATCACCCAGGAAATTACGAGGGTTTCAGGAGCTCTGTCCCAGTAACTGGGGATAGAGACATACATATTTCCTATGATCTCACACACGTATGCCAACTGCCAACTGGCATAATCCTCGCAATAGTCTCTTGAGGCAAGCAGGATAGGTCTCACCACTATTTGACAGAAAAGAAAACTAAAACATTCTCCAATAAATCTTTCTAATAAGTGACAATGCAGTTTTTGGCTCCTGGTCCCATTGTTTAGAGTGTTTTTGGCTGGGCTGATTGCATTCTGAGGTAAGCACTATGGAATGCCTTGAGGGCCACTGGGACAATCTCCAGGCACCAAATGGCTCCTACTTTTCTGCATCATTTTCTGTAATTCTATCATTTTGAATCAATAAATGGTAAATCAGTTTGCCAGGTTACTTTCTCTCTTGACAGTCAGCTGAGCCTTTACGGGTGGAAATGTTGATGGCAGAGGGAGTTTGAAAGGCTCTCTGAGAAGGGCAGGGCTGGAAGGGTATGTTGGTTTTCTGTTGCTGTATAAGAAATGACCACAATTGTAGTAGCTTAAAACAGCACACATTTATCTCACAGTTTCTGTAGGTCAGGAGCCTGGGCTTGGCTTAGCTGGGTCCTCGAGTCAAGGTTACAGATCTGCAATAAAAATGCTGGTGGGGCTGCATTCCTTTCTAGAACTTGGTATCTTCTTCTAAGCTCCCATTTTTTTTTTTTTTTGGCAGAATTCAGTTCCTTGTGGTTGTAAGACTGAAGCCCTCTGCACCCCGAGGCTGTCTTCAGCTCTCTGACATGTGACACTCTTCACAGGCAGTTCATTCCATAGCACCTTGCTTCTTCAAGGGCAGCCATAGATTTGCTCTCTGAAATCTCTAAGTGAAAGTGTGAGTTGCTCAATTGTATCCAACTCTTCGTGATCCCATGGACTGTAGCCCATCAGGCTCCTCTGTCTTTGGAATTCTCCAAGCAACAATGCTAAAGTGGGTTGCCATTCCCTCTGTGAGGGGATCTTCCCACCATGGAGTATTACAGAGTGTAGTATGATTATGTGGTTGACAGTTTGAGATTTTACCTTAAAAAAATCTAGATCTTTCAGTGAATCAGGGCCCACATTCTGACTGGCAAATAGCTGGTGGGAGCTGAGCAGTACCAGTGTGAATAGCTCGGACATGAAAGAACTCAAGTTTTCTTTAGGGTGCCCTCCTTTCATGCACGCTGCACCGTCACGGCCTGCTTCAGTCATTCACTGTACCCTTCTGTCTATTGTGAGTGTTGACTCCTGTGACATGAGATTTGAAGAAACTGAGAAAGGGTATGACTCCAGGAAATGGAGTAACGAGGCTGTGATTGAAGAAAGGGGATGGGGCTGACGCAATACTCTCTCACATGTCTGCTGCTGCTGCTGCTGCTAAGTCGTTTCAGTCGTGTCCGACTCTGTGCTACCCCATAGATGGAAGCCCACCAGGCTCCCTCGTCCCTGGGATTCTCCAGGCAAGAACACTGGAGTGGGCTGCCATTTCCTTCTCCAGTGCATGAAAGTGAAAAGGGAAAGTGAAGTCGCTCAGTCGTGTCCGACTCTTAGCAACCCCATGGACTGTAGCCCACCAGGCTCCTCCATCCAATGGGATTTTCCAGGCAAGAGTACTGGAGTGGGGTGCCATTGCCTTCTCCACTCACATGTCTACTGTAACACAAAAATGGTGAGACTGAATAGATCTGGGTTTACTTGTGGCTCCACCCTTGCATGTGTAGATTTGAGCCTATAAGTTCACCTCTCTGAGCCTCAGTTTCCTCGTCTAGAAAACCTCCCTTCCCCAAGAGTTTCTGATTCAAACAGATTGGGGTCAGGGACTAGGAATCTATAGTTTTGACAAATGCTCAAGGTGATCCTTCATGGTCAGGCAAGATGACAAGTCTATTCACAACTGAGCATTGGCCAGCAGCTCTGGCTCAGGAGGTAAGAGCCACTTCTCGGTATTGACGATTGTGGCTCATCTAAGCAGGCTAGAATTCACGGAAATATTTTAGCTCCAGAAGGGATAGGAAACTGAGTCAGAAACCAAACGATACAGCCTGAGCCATCATGGTGGAGTGGGAGAAGCAAAGACATAGCACTTGGGGGTCCCCCAACCACTGCCTCCTCCTTCTCACTCCCCAGCAGCTGGTTTCCTCCCATAAGTGCAGCTGCCTGGTTGGGTCAGTGCAGGGGCTCAACATTTGTGTCTTACATTTCAAAATAGTTTGGAAACTGCTGATGGGGCAAAGCTATGTAGTCCAGTAAAAATTAGGGGCTTAGTAAATGTTGGTTGAATATGGGAATCAATAAAAATAAATGTTTTCCGGAATCTCTCTGAGAATATGGAGAGAAGTTCTTTTCTGTCTCTCCATTCACTTTCTACTGAACTGAGTGCAATCTGTAGCGAGATTGTAGATAATGAGAGGCTTAATTTAGAAAAAATCTTTTTTTCTAGCTCAAAGCAAGTGCCCACAGTATCCTGGTTTAAAAATGCAAAGTTATCATTTTCATTGAAAAAGAAATTCTTCTAGTTTGTAGAACCCATTTTTCCCAAATAAGGAAAATTTCTAGTAAGTGACAGGTGTGGAAAGCCCTGTAGGCAAACTTGATTTTATCATTACACTGTCATGTTTGAAAATAAAAGAAAAATTTAAGTAACCTAACACAATAGCTGACTCCTATAAAGCTTCGTGGTTAAAAAGACATGAGATTTATCAATGTTGTGCAGTCTTTTCTTTCGAATCACATATCAGACAGAAGACGCGAAACATGGAAGGACACATGCTTTATGAACTCCTGCTTAGGATAAGACTTTGCTTCCCCTAAAATATATTTTGGTCAATTTGTTCATATATTTTTGGTCTTATCTCTTTTTAACATACAACATTGGTTTGGTTTAACAACCCATGAGAGCCTTTAAATATTTCATAGCTGATAGTCCTGATGAAAACTTAACTTGCACCAAAGTTATTTTTTATTTATGGACTTCTGGGGGCATCCATAGTGCTCCACGAAGCATGGGAAGGACAAGTTTATGCTCTGGGCCTTCTGTGAGTGCTTAGCATTTAGATAGCAGTGACAGGCAGGAGCCTGAGTGGCTGTGTGAGTTATTTGGAATGATAGCCTTCTGGTTGGAGTGACATGCTGTCCTGCTTGGGGGAAAATGATTATATAGGATATGGTTGCTGGTCACTGCATTTCGAGTAATTTTTCTGGAAGTGGTGATGAGCATTTAAGGGACAGAGGATTGGGAGGATAGATGGGAGAAAGAAAGGCATTTGAAATAAGAGAAATAGCATGACCAAGGCACAGAGGTGCTGTATCTGGTGTATTTGGTGAATATATTTGGGGGAATAGCATTAGATGAGGCTTAGTGGTGTGGTGGGCCTGGATTATGAAGGATCTGGAGAGGCAGGCTTCGGTATTCCAGCAAATGAAAATAGAATACTTTCTATGGAAGGTTTCTTTTTTTTAAGTTAAAACATAGTTGATTTACAATGTTATTTTAGTTTCAGGTGCATAGCATAGTGATTCGATATTTTTATAGATTATACTTCATTAAAAGTTATTACAAAATAAAGGCCATCATTCCCTGCACTGTTCAACATATTTTTGTTGCTTGTCTACTTTATACATAGTAGTTTATATCTCCTAATCCCATATCCCTATCATGTCTCCTCTACTATGAAAGATTTCTGAGTAGGGAAATGTCATAATAGTAATTCATTTTTTATTGAAGGGTTACCATACACAGGTGGGCTTCCCTTGTGGATCAGCTGGTAAAAACTCTGTCTGCAATGCAGGAGACCCAGTTTTGATTCCTGGGTCGGAAAGATCCCCTGGAGAAGGAAATGGCAACCCACTCCAGTGTTCTTGCCTGGGAAATCCCATGGACAGAGGAGCCTGGCAGGCTACAGTCCTTGAGAACACAAGAGTTCGACATGGCACATTGACAACAGGTCAGACCATACACAAGTAATGATACAAGTTCGTTCATATATATTGACCCACCTCAACCCTGGGAAATAAACACCATTTCTAGGATCTCATTTTTCAGATGAGGAAACTGGGCATAGTGAGGTTGAGGTAGAATCTGAACCCAAGCTGTCTGGCTGTGCTGCCAATGCACTTAAGCAGTAGACCCTGCTGTTGCTGCTGCTGCTGCTAAGTCGCTTCAGTCGTGTCCGACTCTGTGCAACCCCATAGACGGAAGCCCGCCAGGCTCCCCCGTCCCTGGGATTCTCCAGGCAAGAACATTGGAGTGGGTTGCCACTACTTCCTTCTCCAATGCATGAAAGCAAAAAGTGAAAGTGAAGTCGCTCAGTCGTGTCTGACCCTCAGCGACCCCACGGACTGCAGCCCACCAGGCTCCTCCGCCCATGGGATTTTCCAGGAAGAGTACTGGAGTGGGGTGCCATTGCCTTCTCCGAAGCAGTAGACTCTAGTACTCCTCAATGGGATAAGTGGTATCTGCACGTGTGCTAAGTCACTTCAGTCGTGTCCAGCTCTTTGTGACCCTATTGACTGCGGCCCACCAAGCTCCTCTGTCAATGGTATTCTCCTGGCAAGAATACTGGAGTGGGTAACTATTCCCTCCTCCAGGGAATCTTCCCTGATCAAACCTGTCTCCTGCATCTCCTGCATTGCAGGCGGATTATTTACCACTGAGCCACTGGAGAAGCCCAAGTGGTGTCTAAGGAAGGTTAATCTCAGGGTTGATTGAAAGGGGGAAAAAAAGCCTGATGATGAGAAACCCTGTTTGGTGGCTACAGTAGTAATTCTAGGTGTATGAGAAATAGTTCCCATCTTTGCCTCCTGCCTCTTCATCACTGATTTCTTCCATCCCTACTAGTCTGATGCTAAGTTCCAGGCCCCACTGTTTTCTGCCTCCTGTCTTATTCCCCAGGAGTCCATTCTCTACTCTGCAGCAGGGGATCTTTGTAAAAGCAAATCTAAGCATGTCGCTCCCTTTATTAAACCTTCCATGTTAAAGCCAACTCTTCACGAGCTGGCTCTCCTTTCTCTCCACAGTCCCGTTTCTAGGCACCTGCATAATTTCACACCAATAAATGTCAGCTGTTATTATCAACCCAAAACCCCACTTATCACACTATTGTATGTTTGCTGAATGAAGAAAACCAGTGAGTGGGAACACAGCATAAGAGATGGACACGGTTAATAGGCAGATGTCTGACTTTAATAATTTCTCTCCACCTGTGGGCCTGAGGCAAAGAAACACAGAGGAAAAAAGATCTACCCTTCTATTTTAGGGCCTCTGCAATCTCTCCTTCTAGTATTTATGTAGCAAATGTCTTCCTGCTTAGTGCAGCTCTTTCGGAAGTTCTGTTTCCAGGTCTCCATCCTGCGTATCTGCCTTGGCTCCTGGCTCTGCTGCCTGGAAGCCTCGGGCTTGGCCATGTTTTACTGCTTCTCCATCTTCAGGAAGCTGGCCTCAGAGTCTGTCACCCCTCTGCTGGCTTGGGAAGGGGATTTTGGATCATTTCAAAGGAAACGGAGAAGACGATTCAACGATGAGTCGATAGTTTCAAGATGGCTGACTCAGAGAATGACTAGGAAGAAGGTGGGAGGGAGTAAGGAGGGAAGACAGAGTTGTGAAGGTTAAGGGCAAGGAGGCCTGTGGAAGCAGCAAGGCTGGACTTCAGTCCCATTCCTGACCTCAGGGATATACCCCACTGGGCCCAAGTCTCAGCTTCCTCCCCCTCAAGTGGGGCCAGTCTGCTTTACAAGAGCTTCTTGAAGGTTAAAGGGGAAGTGACCCTCAGGCACTCAGCATGATGGTCCATCACAGGGACTACCCTCTAAAAGTCAACCCTCGTCACTTAAAGCAGGAAGTGACAGTTAGACTGTATGGCCTAAAACAGCAACTTTCAAACCTTTTGGTATCTGGAGGGCCCCCTAAGCTTATAAATATTATTAAGGACTTCAAAGAGCTATTGTTTACCTTTTATCTAGTAATACTTACCACATTCAAAATTAAAACGGAAATATTTAAAAGCATTTATTAATTATATGAGAGCTAGAATAAACCCATTATCTGTTAACATGTTGTAAAAGTGGGAGATAGTTTTTCCAAGACAAAAACAACTAGAAGAGTGGCATTGCTTTACATTTGTGTAGATCTCCTTAATGTTGGCTGGGCTTAATAGAAGACAGCTGGATGATCATCTGGTTTGGGGCAGCGCCACATCCAGATACCTCTGGATAACTCCACTATACTCCTATGAAAGAATGAGCCTCAAAAGGCAAATAGCACTTGATGCTGTTATGAAATAGTTCTGACCTCAGTGTCTGTCTGAAGGAGTCTCAGGCTTCTTCCAGGGGTCCCCAGACCAGACTCTGAGAACCACTGACCTATAAGATCATTCTGAAAAAATATTTTTCAATCTGTGAATAAAGATAATGCCAGAAATGAGGTCATATATCACCTCCATCATGTGGACAAAAATTAAAGAGTCTGCCAAGATCAAGTGTTTCTGAGGATGTGAAACAGAAGAAGCTCTCAACCTGGGTAGCATGGGTGTGTATTGGCTTGACTGCTTTATTAGGCATTACCAAACTTCTCTTTAATGTTAAAAATGCTCGTACTCTACTATCTAGCTATTCTACTCTTCAATAGAATTAAGAAACAAATGATGGTGTCTTTACATAACAGAATACTAAAATGAAATACTATAATGAACACTAATGGTAATAGAATAATAATAGTAATATGATATATTCACATAATAGAATGCTGCAATTAGAAATGAATTCCTTGGAGAAGGCAATGGCACCCCACTCCAGTACTCAGAGCCATGTTAATATGAGTAAATCTCAAAAGCAATATTGAACAAAAACCTAGTGAAAGAAATGCCAGTCCAGAGTCGCATATATGTAAAGACTGAAAGTATGCCGAACAAAATTACATGTTGCTGATGGACACATACATACCCATTGAAAATATACCATTATGCATGCAATGAGAAACACCAAATTCAAGACAATGGTTGCCCCTGAAGAGTGACATGCAATGAAATCAGAGAGGAGTTTGGGGAGGCTTTAAATATATCTGTAATGTTTTATTTATCTATTTTTAAAAATCTGAATTTAAAAAGTTTTAAGTGTTGATTTAGCTGGGAAAGAGAATATGGCAAGGAAACAAAGCCATGAGAATAAAAATGAAACCTCTCTGCAAAGAGCCTGTGGGCAATGACCTCCGCTGCACCTCCTTCAGTCACGTTGACTGTGTGGTTGGGGTCACACAGGAGCAGTGGGGTTTCAACGATTCTTTTGTAATTGATTCTTTGGTGTTTGCCATGGATTTTCCCCTAGATACAGTCAAGGCAATTGCCTAGACTAGGTTCATCTGCCCAACCCACAGAACCCTATTAACTTCACTGACTGCCTGACCAATAGAAAGGGATCAGCAGGGTTGAGAGAGTTTCCTGGTCAAGTTTGTTCTGACTTGGAGAGCCAGGAACAGATCCTCTCCTGGGCATTCTCACTTGATCTGCCCTCTACCTCCCTTCCCAGCCAGGTTTTGGGAGAGGGGATTCTCATATTTCTGAGTCAGTCAAGCTTGGCAGGGGCAGGACAGTCTGGAGTTTGTGGTTCTGTGGGTGGATGGTCTGGGAATCTGGGGCCAAGAAATAGAGGGAGGCAAACTTGTCAGCCCATATCTCTGAGTTGGAATAACTCTAGATCTTTGGTCAGCTTTAGAGTTATTTCTCCCTGATTTTCTGCTAGGACCTCTTTTACTTTCTCTTTTGCTGACATTCTGGTTGTTTACTTACTGATCCTGTCCAAACCTGGACAAGGATCCTACCTAGACCTCACCCTGTTTCTCCAGTGTTACTGAGATATAATTGATACATAGCTTTCTATAAGCTTAAGATGTGCAGTGTAATGATTTGATATACGTGCATACTGACAAATGATTACCACAGTAAGTCTAGTTAACTATCACCACGCAATTACAATTTTTTGTGTGTGATGAGAATTTTTAAGACCTACTCTCTTAACAGCTTTCAAATACACAATGCAGTGTATATATATGTGTGTATGTGTGCGTATGTATATACATGTGTATATATAGTTGCTCAGTCGTGTTCGTCTCTTTGTGACCCCATGGACTGTAGCCTACCAAGCTCTTCCGTCCATGGGATTTTCCAGGCAAGAATACTGGAGTGGGTTGCCATTTCCTTTTCCAGGAGATCTTCCCGACCCAGGGATTGAACCTGGGTCTCCCGCATTGTAGGCAGATGCTTTACCATCTGAGCCATCAGGGAAGACCATATATATGTATAATATATATATATATATGCATATACATCTATCTATATATAGATATGTATATATACATCTAGTCTATACAAACACACATCCACATCCAGTCCAAGTTGTACATTACGTCTCTAGGACTTCAGTTCAGTCGCTCAGTTGTGTCTGACTCTTTGCGACTCTATGAACCGCAGCACACTAGGCCTCTCCTGTCCATCACCAGCTCTCAGAGTCCATGCAAACCCATGTCCATCGAGTCGGTGATGCCATCCAACCATCTCATCCTCTGTCATCCCCTTTCCCTCCTGCCCTCGATCTTTCCCAGCATCAGGGTCTTTTCCAATGAGTCAGCTCTTCGCATCACGTGGCCAAAGTATTGGAGTTTCAGCTTCACATCAGTCCTTCTAAGGAACACCCAGGACTGATCTCCTTGAGGATGCACCGGTTGGATCTCCTTGCAGTCCCAGGGAGTCTTAAGCATCTTCTCTAACACCACAGTTCAAAAGCATCAATTCTTCAGCTCTCTGCTTTCTTTATAGTCCAACTCTCACATCCATACATGACCACTGGAAAAACCATAGCCTTGACTAGATGGACCTTTGTTGATAAAGTAATGTCTCTGCTTTTTAATATGCTTTCTAGGTTGGTCATAACTTTCCTTCCAAGGAGTAAGCGTCTTGTAATTTCACGGCTGCAATCACCATCTGCAGTGATTTTGGAGCCCAGAAAAACAAAGTCAGCCACTGTTTCCACTATTTCCCCATCTACTTGCCATGAAGTAATGAGACTGGATGCCATGATCTGAGTTTTCTGAATGTTGAGCTTTAAGTCAACTTTTTCACTATTCTCTTTCACTTTCATCAAAAGTCTGTTTAGTTCTTCTTCACTTTCTGCCATAAGGGTGATGTCATCTGGATATCTGAGGTTATTGATATTTCTCCCAGCAATCTTGATTCCCCCTTGTGCTTCATCCAGCCCAGCATTTCTCATGATGTATTCTGCGTAAAAGTTAAATAAGCAGGGTGACAATATATAGCCTTGATGTACTCCTTTTCCTATTTGGAACCAGTCTGTTGCTCCATGTCTAGTTCTAACTGTTGCTTCCTGACCTGCATACAGATTTCTCAAGAGGCATGTCAGGTGGTCTGGTATTCCCATCTCTTGAAGAATTTTCCACAGTTTATTGTGATCCACACAGTCAAAGGCTTTGGCATAGTCAATAAAGCAGAAATAGATGTTTTTCTGGAACTCTCTTGCTTTTTTCCATTAAACAGCAGATGTTGGCAATTTGATCTCTGGTTCCTCTGCCTTTTCTAAAACCAGCTTGAACATTTGGAAGTTCACGGTTCACGTATTGCTGAAGCCTGGCTTGGAGAATTTTAAGCATCAGTTGACTATTGTGTGAGATGAGTGCAATTGTGCGGTAGTTTGAGCATTCTTTCGCATTGCCTTTCTTTGGGATTGGAATGAAAATTGACCTTTTCCAGTTCTGTGGCCACTGCTGAGTTTTCCAAATTTGCTGGCATATTGAGTGCAGCACTTTCACAGCATCATCTTTCAGGATTTGAAACAGCTCAACTGGAATTCCATCACCTCCACTAGCTTTGTTTGTAGTGATGCTTCCTAAGGCCCATTTGACTTCACATTCCAGGATGTCTGACTCTGGGTGAGTGGAAGTTGGTATCTTTTGACTCCTTTCACCCTTTTTGCCCACCCCCTCAATACTTGCCTATTCTCTGTTTTGATGAGTTTGGTTTTTTCAGATTCCATATATAATGTATATATATATGTATATATATATATATATAAAGGCCTGGTAATATCCTGTTGAATAGATATTAATGGATTAGAGAAAGTTTCTGCATCCTAACTCAGAGAGAAGACCACCTCCTGGGGCTGATTCAAGGATGAAAGATTACAGTAGATGTAGTATATTTACAATAGTATCTAGACAGAATAAAGGGTGAATAAATATTGGCCATTATTATGTATAACCATATCTTCACCTTTGTTCTTTTAAAAAGCCCCACCCATTTAATGAAAGTGTGGGCCTCTTTAGTGACAACTGTCCACTCTATTTATTTTTTCCATTTACAGACAAAGCTACATATAGTTGATAATGCTGGATCTCAGGCTAGCAAAGAGACTTAAGTAGCATTGTTTCCCACTTCAGGAGAGCAGCTCAGTTAATTTAAAATATTTTTAAATTTTATATTGGAGCATAGTTGATAAGCTCAGTTAAATTTCTCTTCCTTCTTTATCAAGGAAGAGTAACTTCTGGTGGGAAAAGGTAGAGCAGGGTCTCTGGGATGAAGCATTTGGAAAAGTTCTGGTGTCACTCATACATACTCCAACAGATATTTTTTGAGCACCATTGATATTTTTGAACCAGTCACTGAACAAAGCTGCTAAGCCCTGAAAATACAAATGAAAGACATTTTCTGCTCCCAAGTTGCTCACTGTGTAGAAAAGAGGATGTTAAATGGGAAAGGGTACACAGGAAGAATGAACATCCTGAGAGTTCAGGAAGGAGCCTAACCCACACCAGACTGATACTGAAACTGAGCTGGATAGGTTCCTCCTGGGAATGAGTCTACTGAAGTCATTACATTACATTAATTAAAAAAAGGCAAATGCCAAATCATAAAGGAATTTTTGTGTGGTCACAAAGGGTTCCACAAACCCCCTTGCTCCCAGAAGGCAATGTCAGAGGGTGCAGAAGGAATGGGAGATGAAGTCGTACCCTTTCTTCCTCCCTCAGATTTTCCTTTGCTTCCTCCTTCACTGTCCCTCCAGATTTGTGCTGCAATATCAAAGGGTTATAGTTGGGAAGGAGTGGGGGTGGGGGTGGGTGGAGAGGAGAGGCAGAGGGAGAAAGAAATCCCAAATAATGGCAGTGCAGAGGAAAGGAAGTGTTGGTGCTGCCTGGCTGGTGCAGTCATTTGTATTGAAGAGATGTACCTAATTCAGGCATCTGAAACCTAGAGACTGTCCTAGAAAATAAATTTCCCAGGCTATGCTGCGATTCATCAGCCCCAAGCTTCATCTCCTTGTTATTTATGAGTTTTTAGAACTTGAATAAATGCCAGGCAAAGTTTTCTAAGTTGAGTTCTTCATTTAGTACGTTTATTTTGAAATACTTTTTTCCTATGACCAAGTTAAAAGTTAGGTTCACACACTAAAAGGTGAAGAATAGCGATATTGAGGATAAATAAAGCAGGCATCCTGATAGCTCTTAATCCCAAATCAACTTTTCTCTCAATATTGAGGGAATGAAAGAAAACAAAATTGTGTTTTTACTTGAGATGTATGAATAACTTAGGTTTAGCAGAATATGTATTGATATATCAACTTTTCCTAAGGTTGTTTTAAAAAGACTTGTTTAAACTTCTAATCTTTTAAACCTCAAATTGCCAACATCCGTTGGATCATGGAAAAAGCAAGAGAGTTCCAGAAAAACATCTATTTCTGCTTTATTGACTATGCCAAAGCCTTTGACGCTGTGGATCACAATAAATGTGGAAAATTCTGAAAGAGATGGGAATACCAGACCACCTAACCTGCCTCTTGAGAAATCTGTATGCAGGTCAGGAAGCAACAGTTAGAACTGGACATGGAACAAGACTGGTTCCAAATAGGAAAAGGCTATATATTGTCACCCTGCTTATTTAACTTCTATGCAGGGTACATCATGAGAAATGCTGGGCTGGATGAAGCACAAGCTGGAATCAAGATTGCTGGGAGAAATATCAATAACCTCAGATATGCAGATGACATCACCCTTATGGCAGAAAGTGAAGAGGAGCTAAAGGGCCTCTTGATGAAGGTGAAAGAGAAGAGTGAAAAAGTTGGCTTAAAGCTCAACATTCAGAAAACGAAGATCATGGCATCCGGTCCATCACTTCATTGGAAATAGATGCGGAAACAGTGGAAACAGTGTCAGACTTTATTTTTTGTGGCTCCAAAATCACTGCAGATGGTGACTGCAGCTATGAAATTAGAAGACACTTACTCCTTGGAAGAAAAGTTATGAGCAACCTAGATAGTATATTCAAAAGCAGAGACATTACTTTGTTGACTAAGGTCCGTCTAGTCAAGGCTATGGTTTTTCCAGTGGTCATGTATGGATGTGAGAGTTGGACTGTGAAGAAGGCTGAGCGCCGAAGAATTGATGCTTTTGAACTGTGGTGTTGGAGAAGACTCTTGAGAGTCCCTTGGACTGCAAGGAGATCTAACCAGTCCATTCTGAAGGAGATCAACCCTCGGTGTTCTTTGGAAAAAATGATGCTGAATCTGAAACTCCAGTACTTTGGCCACCTTATGCGAAGAGTTGACTCATTGGAAAAGACTTTGATGCTGGGAGGTATTGGGGGCAGGAGGAGAAGGGGACGACCGAGGATGAGATGGCTGGATGGCATCACGGACTCAATGGACATGAGTCTGAGTGAACTCCGAGAGATGGTGATGAACAGGGAGGCCTGGTGTGCTGCGATTCATGGGGTCGCAAAGAGTCGGACACGACTGAGCAACTGAACTGAACTGAACTGTTTAAACTTCTAATCTTTTAAACCTCTGTGAAGTTAAAAAATATAGTTTTAAAAAATATTGGGCTGGATTTAAATATTTTTGTTTCTGCTATATGAGTCTAAGGCTAACAAAGTGATGCCTAAGATACTATTTGAGCGTCTCAAAGAATGTGTTGATTCCTTTAACAATAATTTTTAAGCAGTAATTTCAGTGAACTCCTTAGAAGTTATATGAAAACTTTTTAGTGGATTTAGTATGGTTTAGAAGTGATAAAGATTTCAGCTCTAAGAAAATTTATATAATGTTTCAGATCTATTATCGTCTTGAGGATCCTAGATACCATGCTAGTTTAGTGTTGGAGCAAGAAATAGTTATTAAAATCGACTGGAAAAGTCTACTGGGAGATCTTTCAAAAGCCTTATATTGAAAAAACTTGAAGAGGAAAATAACATCTTGATTTCATCAAGATGAGGTGTAAAAATTAAACAGATGGGAGGACATCGCAGGAAAAAAATATAATAACAAATCTACTGCTTTCCTTCCAAATAATTTCCCAAAATAATCAAACCTGTAAAAATTACATAATATGCAATTAGTGATGTTTTATTGTATCTCTTTCAGTTTTTCATTTTTTCCCCCTCTTCTAGCTCTGCCTGCAGCCATATAGGCAGAAATTAGAAGACATGTGCTCCTCAAAACCAGCGAGGGGAGAGGACAAAGGGACACAATGAGCAGTTACCATCGGCCGGGATAATGTTCGGCTGCATGGAAGAAAGCCCTGGTTTCCCTGGCTTCCCTGGCTTAGACAAGGATGCATGTGATGGGGAATCTGGGTGGGGCAGTCCAGCACAGATATTGGTGCCCAAGGAAGGAAGTCCCTGAGGACCTGGGCTCCTTCCCAGGCCCTACGATCACCTTTCCTCCACCACCAGGCACTGTGTTCATGCTCCAGACAAGATAAAGGGGCGGGATGAGAACTGTGGAGATGTACTGCAGAAGGTTCACCCTTGAGTTGAGCACTTGTTTGCAATCAGCCAGCACTGGTTTATTCCCATGGCTACCTCTAACCATAAGGCAATCTGGAAGAGGGGAGGATTTCTAACTGGCTATTTTGCCACCTCAGATAGAGATAAGGTCTTTCAAAAAGGAAGAAGGGAGAATGTTTTCATTCTTGATCTTTAAAGTATTTAGTTTATCTCATTTGCCATTAAATGAAGACAGGTTTAATCTATTTCTCTTATTACTTGTTGTCTCCTGCTGCACCTAACAATACACATTCAACAAATGCAAGCTGATTGACAGACTGATGACTCATCAAGCTGTCAAGCATACTGCATGTCAGTATACTAGGGAACTGTTGCAGTTTCAGACATTCATACACATAGAATAATTAGAGAACAACTCAACTGACATAAAGGCAGATTATCTCCATTTGGATTTTGTTTTCTATTAATTCATAATGCTAATGTACTTGTTGAAATGGAGTTGGTTCCAAGCATGTTTTTGTCAAATTATTTGGTTAAATGTAGTCAGAGGGGCAGAAAAACATAATAGGGGCAAATGATGGGGATAATAGATTCTCATTGCATCATGGTTTGTGGGATGATATATCACATAACCTTTCTGTTTCTTAGTTTCTCTCTATAAAATACAGGCTGTGGTAATGACCAGCTCTCATAGATACTGAGAAGGTGAGATAACGTAAGACAGTAAAGAGCATGCATGGGCTCTGTACCTCACTTTCTCTATCTATAAAATGGGATGATAGAGGTAAAAATGACAGAGGGCTGATGTAGAGATTAAGTGGGTTGATACATGCAAAGTGTTTAGAAAGAACTTGGGACATAGTAAACACTCAAAGAAAATTAGCCATGATTATAGTGTTTCCAATGGTTTCTTTAGAAGTAACTAAGCGTGGGTTTGTTTTTTCTCTCATGTTTCTTTTCCTGAGTGCGTCCCTCCCCTTCTCTCTCTCTTCCCTTTCCCCTTCCCCTGCTTCCCCCTTCTCCCCCTCACATATCTTGCCTGTGTCTGCTTGGACATCTTTGGGGCCAGAGGGGACAAAGGGAGCAGCTAAGATGTCTTCAGAGATTGGGAGAAGCAGCCCTGTGGACCAACTGCCATAAACCAGTATGATGGGCTCTCAGGCTGATGCCAGTCAAAGCACAGCAACCAGACCTGTCAGGAGAGATGTTGATTTCAGCTGTCACATGCGTCCCTTTTGGCTCTCCCCAGGACTCTTGACCCTCCTCTGCAGTGGTTTGAAATGGACTTTATGAGGCTTTCATTCGTCCTTGTATCTATTTTTTTCTCCTGGTATCTGTTATCTCAGCTCCATGAGAGCCAGGGCCACATAGCTGGCCAGCACTTTGCACAGACCCTCTCCTGCATGCCCAGCCCTCTCTCTGCCACACCAAATCTAGAGAGTGAGGTCAGGGGTTCCCAGGACCAACTCAGCTTGTTAATCAACGAAGCAATGAGACTATATTGTGTTCTTCCCCTTTTCCAGTTTCCTCCTGGACCAGAATTATAAATAGGATGCTCTGTGACCTTTGGGTCAAAAGGGAATAATCAGGCAAATAAATTTCCTTTATAATGACTATTGTGAACAAAACATATTAATAATGAGTGTCAAGGATTCAGCTCAAAGACAGTAGAGGCAAATCCTCCAAGAGTCCTTTCTCTCTCTCTTTTCCCAGTTATTTCATAATTTATCTCTGGGTAGAGTGGTGATAGGATTTTTAAATGTTAGTAAAAATTTTCACCTCCCCCAAAAATAACTTGCTAAATATTATCCTGAATAATTCTTTGACTGATGAAGCCCTATTGTTTTGCAAACACAAAAGGAACGATAATCCACACTAATAAACAAATCTGAGGAGTATAAAATCCTTTTATTTGCCTAATTAGAGAAATTTCTAAAGAGTAATTTTCAAAGGAAAACAGTTATAGCGTTTGTGTCTAAATATATCTTTTTGCTTTTGTTCTACTTTAACCTGAGTGTTTTTAAAATTCTTGCATAGAGTTGATTTTCCTTTGTTAAGGATACTGTTTCTCAGAATAAGTTAAAAAAAAATTATGCAAACCTGAGCTTCCACATTTCTTGTTGAGAGTATTTTTCTTTCTGAATTTGAAAAGAGTGATGTCCTGTCAGCATATTTGATGTTCAGGGTGTAGGTTTCATTCCCACCTCCCACCCCATATCATCTCTCTGGATCATCCTGTGCACCAGCCCCAAGCATCCTGTATCCTGTATTGAACATAGACTTATACATCTTACATATGTTCATTATAGGGGAAGAAAAAATAGGCTAAAGGGGGAAAAATCCCCCAAATCCTATTACCTAGATACAACTACTATTACCATGTTGATGTATATTCTCCAAAGAAATCATTATAGTGCAACAACTTGTTTTTTCAAAACAGCTTCTTTTTCCTTTGAACAACATTTTACCTTACTGCTGCCTCATGGTAATGCCATCTTGGTCTTTATAAAATATTCTTCTGTAGACTCAGATGTCTTCTGATTTATGGTTATTGTTACAAAATCCCAGTGAGGTAGAAGGAACAACTACTATTATCTCTTATTTATGGAGTATTAAAAGGTAAAGAGGGTTTAAGTGAATTACTTAATGTTACAGAGTTTATCAGGGGAAAAGGTTGAAATAGGATCCCAGGTTTTCTGCTTCCTAATTCAATGTGCTTTCCATTAGTCTGATTTAGTTATTTTAAATATAGATTTATATTAAAATTTTCTTTACTAAAACTTAAGGTGCTTTAGAGATACCTTTTAACTAAAACTCTTACAGGAATTTGTAATCATGAAGGAAGACAATGGAGGAAAAGTGTAGGCGAAATGAAAAGAGATAAATCAGGATTAGTGCTTGTGACTTTGCCTTCCCCTCCCTCAAGTTGGTGTGCAGTTTAAATTTGCTGAGCTCTCTGGCTGCTAAAGAATAAATGTGGGCATCACAATTCTGGGAGCTAGAGCAGAAAGGTAAATAACTTACAGAACTGCAAGGCACGACAAGTATTGTAAATCAAAGAAACAGGCTGGGTATGTGTCAGGGTGTGGTGGGGATGGTGGGAAACCCACAGTGGGCAAGCCCCATCCAAGGGGGCAGCCAGTCCTCAGCTCTAGTGGAAAAATAGGACCAGTGGTGCCAGGTCATCTGCTTTTACTGAAAAATCCAACATTAGATTATTGTGTAAAATATTTTGACCAACGGACAAACAGGCCACAATGGTACATTAGCAAGTGAGGTGTGCCTTGCGGGTCTCAGTCCGCTCTTGGCATTTTTGAGTCTTGGCTTTCATATATTTTCAGATTTAGATTTCCCCTAAGAATAATAGTTGATTCGGTGAGTGAAAAAATTCTCTGTACAATTGCATATATTCATCAAGAGGGACCTTGATGGTGGCTATGTTTATTCCTCTAATAATGCTCCCCAACCGTGTTTCCGTAAAGGTATTTTCTCTCCTTAGGGTTGCTGTCTACCCAACGTCTGCATCATGACTTCCGTGGAGGTGTGACTCTCACGGGACAGGTGCTCATGGAACAAGCTGTGAGGCAACCGGCTTCTGTTAGAGGTTCTGAGTACTGTCACTCAGCTCTAAGAAAATTGCTTTGCAGTGTCTGCCTTGGTATGGTAACTCTTATCTGACAGTCTCTTCCTGGTCTGTGATTTCTCTAAGTATAAACGACCTGTCGGTACAGGAAACCAGAAGGTGATTTTCTATTACCATGAGCATGCATAGTTGCTTTTACCTAAAAATATATTTATGAACTGATCTGTTGTTTCCTTAAAATATAATAACCCCTTTTCCTTCAAATGGAAGGGCATAGTCATTTCTGTCCGATAGTGCTCAGATTAGAGACACAAATATTTTCTGCTCTGGAGCTCTTCTAAGTTTCCTGTCATGAGGAAAAAACTTCTTCTTGGAGGAACTGAATTCTGAAAGTTCAGGAGCCCTCTAGCAACGTGATTTATTTTCCATTTATGCCTTCTAGTGCTCTATAAAGGGCTTCCCTGGTGGTGCAGAGGGTAAAGCATCTGCCCACAATGAGGAAGATCTGGGTTCGATCCCTGGGTCGGGAAGATCCCCTGGAGAAGGAACTGGCAACCCACTCCAGTACTCTTGCCTTGGAAATCTCATGGACGAAGCCTGGTAGGCTACAGTCCATGGGGTTGCAACGAGTCGGACACAACTGAACGACTTCATCGCTGCTGCTGCGTCGCTTTAGTCCGACTTTGTACGACCCCAGAGATGGCAGCCCACCAGGCTCCCCCGTCCCTGGGATTCTCCAGGCAAGAACACTGGGGTGGGTTGCCATTTCCTCCTCCAGTGCGTGAAAGTGAAAAGTGAAAGTGAAGTCGCTCAGTCGTGTCCGACCCTCAGCGACCCCATGGACTGCAGCCTACCAGGCTCCTCCGTCCATGGGATTTGCCAGGCAAGAGTACTGGAGTGGGGTGCCACTGCCTTCTCCGGAGCGACTTCACTAGTGCTCTATAAAATGTATGTAAAAATGATACAAACCCAATCTCAAGTTATATAAAAAAATTCGAGAGGGTATTGTTCTGTGTAAATAATATGCATATATGTGATGCTAAGTGGATGCCAATTTCTTCAAAATACATTGAGAAAATAGAAAAATGTTTCAATTTAAACAATGACTCACGTTATTAAAATGTTGGCCAGGAGAGGGCAGCATTGTCTACATAAATCCCAGAATGAAGCCTAAATCTGAACCTCACAGATAACCATGAGGGTCTTCCACCATTTGGTTTCAAGCACAAGGACTGATAATAGAAGCAGAATTATTTATGTTTGAAAATTTGCAATATTTTTTAATAATACATCTTTACCTGTTGGTCTAGGCAGCCGTTAGGATGAGGCTGTTATCATCCAGTGATGGCACTTCTCTTTGTTATGTTGCATTCTTTCTCTGTTCTGTCCCAGCATGTCTCCTTTGCATTCTCCTCTCAGTTTCTGTAGTTTGATGATTTATTTTTCAAAACGTCACCCTGACTCTTTTATGATCCTGGTCACATTAGTTAACCCTGGGGAGGGGGGCCTCCGTTTCTCTATCTATAAAACTCCTAGGCAGTTCAGTGGATAAAATGTGGCCGAAGCTGTGGCTAGGTACTGGTTTTGCCACTTAAGAGACTTGCTCTTCCTCATCGGTGAACAGAAGGTAATAACAGCATGGATGTATAAGAAAGTGCTCAATAACCACGGAAGGAGCCGCGGTGGATTTTTCTGTTTTTAATGGAATGGATTGCTAACATTTAAAAATCTGGAGTGATCACGTGACATCTCTCACTGATCCAGCTTCATTCACACATGTTTCTGGCTTGGCTTTTGGACACTCTGGTTGATGTCCTTCCCTCGGTCCTCCCATCTCCCACTGTCAATTCGTCATCGTCCAATGATATTAAAAACTGCCAGCAAGAACAGATGAAGGGGAGGAAACTCTGTTTTCCCCTACATTGCGGAAGATGATTTTGCTTAGTCCTATCAGCACTGTCTGAGTCTGTTATCTGAGCAATCTGAAACCCTTAGTGCTGCAATTTAATCTGATTTGTTTCTTTTGTCAGATTTCATTTTGAGGTGGAAGCCTCTGAGAGACTAGGAAAGGGCATTTCCTATGGGACATTTGGCTTCATTCATTCCTAGGCGGCAGGTTGGGAGGGGGATGGGGTCAGGACTGTCAAACAGGGGGGACATCTGGGGTCTGACGGTAGAACAAAAGTCCCGAGGGACAGACAGAGGACAGTCACGCTGCGGCATCCTTTCTTTTTCCTCCCTCCACCCCTACATGCCAGGGTTTTCTTATTTTTAGTTTTCATCTTGGGAAAAAGACTGATTTCTAAAATGAGGTTTAAAAGGTTATTTCTTCACAGCAGGAGGCTAGGGTGAAGTTTTGCCCTCCCCAGGAACCCATGGGGGAATTTAGCCATCCTCTCCTCTGATTTCTAAAACTGTGCTAAGTTATCAAAGGCAGCCACGGCTCATTTATCCAGCGCTTTGCAGTTAAACATACAGGGACGGGTGCGTATGTTGGAACAGCTCTCGGGGTGGCAGCAGACACTCAGAATGGTGTTTCCACTGAACAATGCATTTCAGTTCATTGAAAAACACAGCACATCGAAGGCTGCGGCGAGAACACTTTTCAGACTATAAATCGGGGCTGGAGGAGTTGCTTAATTAAATCAGTCCTGAGGTTACAGGAAGGAAAAGCAAACCTCTCCCTCCCAGAGTTGACCCGTTTCAAGTTACATGGCAGCTGGAGAACTTGGAAATGTGTTAGTAGGACTCACATCAATATACCAGAACGAGGCACTTCCTTGTCCAGCTGACGGGCGAGAAATCGCATGTAGAGACAGATGACGGCTCTGACTTTCCAACTTCATTTTGTGGGCAGGAAACACATGAAGATGGCCAGAGAGGCTGAATCGCTGTTTCAGATTACAGTGCCAAGGACAGACTCTTTTTTTTTTTAAAACAGGACGTATTTCTGCAGAATCCTGTTACCCACCAGCAGGTGCTTGGGAAACCTCAACGTCGATCCTGTCTCAGAACTCTGTTTCGAAAGGGTAAATCTTTCATTAAAACCTACCAGTTTATGAATTAGGAAACCTGGTCAGAATTTGAGATCCTAGACCCATGGAGTTTGCCACAAAGGAGAGCCCGTCCACACAGAAGGGACAATGAGCAGATGGTTAGTGGGGCTGGGGTACTTATGTAACCAGCTCAGCAGGGCGCCCACAAGCCCAGTGGGTCCCTGCTTTCTCACTAAACTCTCTCTGAGGTTCATGGGCTGAGTGATCATTGTTCTTCTTCCATGGCCTCCTCTCTCCATGGCTTCCTCTTTCCACATCTCCTCAAACTTAAAGACAGGCTCACAAGGCTAAAAAGAAAAAGAGCAGGATGTAAATGTGAAGCCACAGCATTTCGTTTTAGCCAGAAGACAAGAAGGCAGAAGACATAAGTAATTCAGTCTAGGCGATCAGTACAGGTCTCAGTGGCATGCCCAGTCTGCAGCACACGGGCTCTGGTGATGAGTGTCATGTGTGAGGGGAATAAAGCTTTTTTCCACCCTCGTAGTGTTCCTGCTGGGTCTGAAAATTAAACCGGTGCAAAGACTGATGAACAGGAGAAAAGCGTACACATTTATTTGTTTTCTGTGACACAAGAGTCTCCATAAGGAAGTGCTGCTGCTAAGTCGCTTCAGTCGTGTCCAGCTCTATGGGACCCCATAGACGGCAGCCCACCAGGCTCCCCCCCCCTGGGATTCTCCAGGCGAGAACACTGGAGTGGGTTGCCATTTCCTTCTCCAATGCATGAAAGTGAAAAGTGAAAAGTGAATGGGAAGTCGCTCAGTTGTGTCTGACTCTTAGTGACCCCATGGACTGCAGCCCACCAGACTCCTCTATCCATGGGATTTTCCAGGCAAGCATACTGGAGTGGGGTGCCATTGCCTTCTCCAATAAGGAAGTGAGGGCCCCTCAAAATAGTTAAAACTGAGCATTTCTTAAAAATAATTTATTCTTTATTTATTTTTGGTGGCACTGGGTCTTTGTTCCTGCTTGTGGGCTTTCTTCAGTTGCCGTGAGCTGGGGTTACTCTCTAGTTGCGGTATGTGAGGTTTTCATTGCGGTGGTTTCTTTTGTGGTGGGACGCAGGCTCATGGGCTTGAGGGCTTGTGGGCTTCAGTAGCGGGGTTCAGTAGAGCACAGGCTCTGTATTTGTGGTGCCAGGGCTTAATCGCTCAGTGGCATGTGGAATCTTCCCGGACCAGGGATGGAACCCGTGCCCCTGAATTGGCAGATGGGTTTTTAACCGTTGCACCACCAGGGAAGTCCCAAACTGAGTGCTTTTATACCAGAGTGGATGAAGAGAGATATGACAGAGAGATATGATGAGGTGAGGGCTTCCCAGGTGACGCCAGTAGTAAACAACCGCTTGCCAATGCAGGCGACATAAGAGACAGGGGTTTGATCCTGGGGTCAGGAAGATCCCCTGGAATAGGGCGTGGCAACCCACTCCAGTATTCTTGCTGGAGAATCCCATGGACAGAGGAGCCTGGCAGGCTATAGCCCATAGGGTTGCAAAGAGTCAGACACGGCTGAAGTGACTTAGCAGAGCACACATGATTAGGTGAAGAGAATGAGCTGAATGTAGTAACTGGGGCATTTGGCCAGGCCTGTTGGGTGGGATGCTTTCCATCTCAGGTGATAAGCATGCTCCTCTCCTCACTCCAGGTACAGGGAGGGTACCTCTCACATGACGCTGTGACCTCCTTCAGTGAGATGGGCAAGGGAAGGAGGCCAGAGAGTCTTCCCTGCACCTACTGTTTGCTCACACTCCATCAGCTGAAGACACTCAGTCTATCAAGGTGCTGGTTTGGGGGCAGCACGTCCGAAACTCCATCAGTCATGATATGAACTTGCAAGCGTTACCACCCTCCCCTCACATCTATTGTCATATATTGATTACACTTGTTTTTCATTCATAATTTTCCATGACTCATTATTTCCCATGATACATCCACATCAACCCTGTTAGCCCCTTTGGATCTATTTGTTAACAGATCAATTCTTGTTAGGACTTTAGGTTAAGTTAATAGTCAGAGGAGGAGGGAAGGCGAGCTTTGGAAAGGAGGCGTTTATTCGCAACTCCTATGTCTGAGTAGATGGACACAAACCACTCCCCTCCCCTCCTTTCTTATCTGAGCCTTTCCTCTCTGGCACTTTCTGGTTTTCTGTGTTTTCTTCTCCTTTACAAATGACAAACAGGGTCTGAACGACCCTTGGAGTGTGATAGAGGTCAAGTGTTTGCCTCTCCCCAAGCAGCTCTCTCGTGTCCCCAAGCCCTCCCTCTATGATGGAAAAGAACCGAACAGCTGAGGGACTGGAAGTGGAGAAATGAGGACTGCCACGTGGAAAGGTGTGCGGGAGGCCTTCGGAGCAGGGGAGCTGAAGGCAGGAAGTTGAGATCTGGGCTGTCATTCAGCCGTAAACTCAGGGGTCCAGGCTTCACATGCCCTGTGGTTGGCTCTGGGGCTCCATGAGTCCATGAACTAGGAAGTGGTAGCTTACCATTTGAAAACCCTGTAGCACCCTCTTAAAGTTATCAAAATTTATTAAAAAAAAAAAACCAAACCTTCTGTGATCTATAAATTTATACCCCATTACCAATGCAGTTATATATGAATAACTTATTATCACCAATCAAAACAAGAAAAAAAAAAGCACCCGAAGGCAGAATGATGAAGTGGGTGATGAATACTACCAGGCTCATTCTGGTAAGTGAGTAATTTGTTTATTCCTTCTGTACTTGGGGTTGCCACTAAATCTGGACTGGAGAAACCAGTAAATATTTTTAATGTGACAAGAAAATCAAAGCATTCTGTGCCTTGCACACTGTTGTTACTACAAGTTTTATTTCTCTTTTTATGATTAGCCATAACCTCTTGGGCATGATCTTGTACTAGAGCCCTGTGCAGTCCTGAGAGGGGTGAGAGGCCAGCTGGAGCTGTATTCACGTGCTGGGCCATCTGCTAGTACTTCTCATCACACAATGGCTGGGGCCCTTCCGATGTGGCTCATAGGGCTGATTTGTGACACAATTCAAGGACAGTTACTTTTATCCTATTCACTTTATGGTGTTACCACATCTATCTTAGGCTATTCATGGGTTCAAAACTTGTTTACCGCAATGCCCACTTTCCAACCAGTTAATTCCCATTTGCATTGTACAACTTGATCCACACACTAGCTAGTTGATTTTTTTTTCTCTCCAGTGCAGTAAGTAAAGGAAACACACATGTAAAACCATCTGCCCATCCTAATGAAAACCTAATAAAAAATAATAGCAAAGAGAGGCAGGGTTTATTCAATTTGGTTTAGACCTGGGTAACTTTAACTTCCTTGTCTCAAGACAGCCTATTTCTTGAGGGGTTCAGTGAAACTCAGCAACGGCGGAAGTAGAGCTGGGGAGGTTCAGCTGGTGTCTCCTTCAAGCTGGCGCAGAGAGAGTTAAACTTGAAAGAAAAAAAAAATTGAAATGCAATCCTGGCTCATGTTACCCATTAGCTGGGTATATTGACCAAACTTATAGTCAGATAATGCAAACAATAACAAAGTTATTGATTGAGGAGATGTCAGGCAAATAGGTACTTATCATGATGCTACTGATAAGCTTGGGGTCTCCCTCATGTGGCAGCGATAGAGGCCTATTGATCTTGCAGTTGGTCATCTGTGGCTTCCAGCTGACACGGGATCTGTGTGCTGATTGTACAAGCAGGAGCCAGACTTCCCTTGTGTAGCAGAGCAATAAGAAATCACCTGAAAGAATGCCACCAAACTCTGGCTGTGGAGAAAGGAAAGGTTGACACCATATTGAAAACAACAGCCTGTGAACAAAGCCTGGCAATGCCATGAGGGCACAGATCGCTCCTGGGCTGTCTTCTCCTTTGGGCACGCTTCTGTCCCTGTGACTGGAGGATTCACACAGGAGCGGGGTCTTAAGCAGCTGGCTTTAGGGCTGAGTGCTGAGCTGACCAGTAGGGGTGCGGAAGACAGATGAGACCCACAGACCCTCCCCACTGAAGACCAAATGCATCACCTCCACGGCACATCTGCTCCCCAACCTGGGTCTTCCAGTTGGCAGGGAGATCTGGCCAGACGTATTATTATTGCTTCTCCCAGCATGCGATCAGCCTCAGGCATTCATGGTTGATTGTCTACATTTTAGATGTGAACTAGAAAAAAGCCATCTCTCTTAGCACTTTTAGTATTAGCTGATTACACGGCTGCGGAGATGTCATAATACTTATTATTTTTTGGATGGCCTTGCAAGAAAAGGATGCTTGAGGTCTGCCAAACAGAACTGGTGATTCTTTTGACACCTGAGTGTGTGAGGAAGCAAGAGTGTGGTGCAGAGGATGAGAGGAGGAGGGGGTTATTCATTTTCTTACTTTTCGTTGGTAATTCTGTAGGTGATTTCCTGGCTTCATAAGTGGTGGGAACAAAACACTTTGTATTCATGATTATCGTCCATTCTTCTTGCAGAATGACAACAAAGGGTATGGAATGTTTACACAAAGGTCATGCTCTAGGAGGGTTTCACAGGTGGCTCAGTGGTAAAGAATCTGCCTGCCAATGCAGGAGATGCAGGAGGTGCAGGTTCAATCCCTGGGTTGAGATGATCCCCTGGGATAGAAAATGGCAACCCGCTCCAGTATTCTTACCTGGGAAATTCCTTGGACAGAGGAGACTGGTAGGTTATAGTCCATGGAGTCACAAAGAGTCAAACACGACTGAGTGCCCTAGCACACACATATGCTCTAGTTAAGGAAGAGGAATTCTGTCCATTCATTCATTCAACAGATATCTGAGGCTCTCCCATGCCCAGGCTCCATGCATAGAGCTGGGTGGAGCAGGTGGGCAAGGCAGCCAGTTCCTATCCCTGTGCTGATTCCCATGTGAGGAAGGGTAGGGTGGGGTGGAGGCAGGTAGTACACAAACATGTTTGCTTTTAAAGATTTGGGTTGTTTCCAGTTTCCAGCTCCTATAAACAAGCAACTCTCTCGGAGGCCCGAGATTACTCAGTGAGAGAACCACTGTCAGTTTTAAAGGCGCCACCTTCTCCATTGAGATGTCCGGCATTACAGATGTTCTTGAGACTTTTCTTTTGGAGTTGTCATTCAGAGCTTACTTTTAATCTCCTCAGTCTCTGGAGAGAGAAACTAATTTGACTTTTGGAAATACTCAAGCGTCATCTGGCCTTACATCTGGTGAACGTGATGAGGATGAATCATCTCCATCTTCTTTGGCTGTTGTTAAAAATGTGTGCCTAAAAAGTAATGCGACTGCTTTGGGGGAAAGGGGAAGTCTCCTAAAAGCACTGTAAAAGCCAGCAAAGGAGGGCTTTGAACCTGTTCTGAACAATGGCAACATCTCTGTCTCAGGGAAGAAGGACAGAGGAGACCTCGTGGGCTATGGTATCAGCGAGTTCTTGGGTCTCATCCCCACTCCTTCCCTCTCCTTGCAATGGAATGTGAAGCCAGCTCCTTAGCTCCTCTAGGCTTCCCGTTGATCATTTATAAAACAAAGCTATTTCACCCATTACACAGTTATTATGAGGGTGAAATAACATAAAATATCTAGCAGATGTTATTATAAATGATACATGAAGTGCTTCCCACAAGGAATAAATTGAAGAAACTACCCTCCTTCCCTTTTAAACTATAACTTCTAACCTGTTTACAAAAGGTATCAGCTGCATGCTTGGAATAGTGGGGTACCATGCTGGATATTATCTGTCTGCTGCCTGCATCCGCTCTCCACTCTTCCCCAGCCTGCTGCAGACTGCATGGGGCAGACCCTTTTCCCCTGGCTTCCGGATGGAGTCAAATGAGAGTGGATTGACAGGGGATCAGGAGGTAGGAGAAGGAGTGACTGGGGTATTTATTCACCCTGCTTGCTTTCCCAGGGGTGCAGCCCCCACCGCCATCTGGAGGCCACAGCTCTCAGGTCGCAACCCTTCTCTGACGTTCAGCTCCCCACCCTCCCTCCTCCCCATCCCCTGGGACTGGATCCCTATCACATAGTTAGCTTTCTAGTAGTCTACTGCCCTAAGGTTGAGATGAAAATGGTTTGATGGTGGTAATTGTGTCTGGAAAAGAGAATAGGATTTTATAAATTTTGAGCTATGCAAACAGCAGAATTTAAGAGAGACCCGAGAACAGGCTTCAGAAATGCTTGACACTCAGGGTTTTGCTTTCTAGGCGAACTGTCAGATTTTGCTTTTTCCTCTCTCCTCCTGTAATGTTACACATGTCTTCATGTTAAGAGCTTGCATTGTCAGAGGAGCACTCAGAATAAGTAATGCCACTCAGTGAGTCACAAATGGAATCCATGTCAGCCAGTGTCGTGAAATGGATCTATAACTGGCTTTTTGTCCCTCAATTTGAGATGATCTAATTCAATTTCTATGATTTATGGTTTGAGAGAAGTCACTTTCTGTCCCCCTCCCGAATTTTATTCTGTTTCTCCCTTACTTCCTAAATTTCCTGAGATCTGAAGGAAATTCTTTTCTGAAGGCAAACCTGAGCCTATTGCCATTGCCTAGCACAAATTATATATATGTATTTTTGTTTTTATTACTGCTACTGACACAAGAGATCTGAACTATCACTGAAACTAATCTACATCTTTAATATTGAGATGCTATTTCGTTTATAGGAAAACCCAATTTTTTTTTTTTTTTTTAAGGTTACGCAAATTGTAGGGATGGTGTGAAAGTGATGGGCTGGTCTGATTGCCAACATGAGCTGTTAACTTAGAGATGGATGTGCTGCTTGAGTGGACTTCCCAGTTGGCGCTAGTGGTGAAGAATTCACCCGCGAGTGCCGGAGATGGAACAGATGTGAGTACAGCCCCTGGGTCGGGAAGATCCTCCGCGAAGGAGGGCAAGGCAACCCACTCCAGTATTCTTGCCTGGAGAATTTCATGGACAGACGAGGCTGGTGGGCTACTATCCATAGGGTCACCAAGTTGGACATGACTGAAGTGACTCAGCCCAGCACCACACAACAGGAGCCTTCTTGTGGGAGATTACTGTCTTTCTCACCCAGCCCGTAGTAAATGATTGACAGGATGGTTACAAAGGCAAAACTCCTGCCTAAAGGGGTGCGCCTCTGCAGGGGCATCCCCTTTTGCATTCTTCATTCACTCCTCCACTCCAGCCTGCTCCCCTCACCTCCCGACACCTCTTGTCTTTCAAGTAGATCCTTAGTAAACCATGTATTCCCGAATTCCAATCTCAGGCTCTGCTTCAGGGATGCCAGCCCTTCTGATAGCCAACCTGAACTGCTAACTTGAAGTTAGCAATCTTATTACTGAAGACGTGGGAAGAGTGAGATGTGGATAGAGGAAGTCTGCTTGTCCTGTTACACGTGTGCAGTTGACGTGCGCACGATGGCTTCTCGGAATCCTCTCGGAGTAAATAGATGCCATTTTGATGACTGCATCCAACACGTCTGTGAACATGCAGTTGTTTGAGTTCCAACTTTCTCCAGCTGTGAGAAGACTTTAAATATTCTGACCTTAAATCTTGGATTTATTCTCTTGGGATAGCTTATGTCACCAAAATTTTTGAGTTACAGGGACAGTTCTCTGTTTGTTCAGCTGAGAGCATTTTGCCAGATCTTTCAGCTTGGAGCCTTCCAGTGCAGTCATAGGCCCATGCTGCTTTGGATGACTTGGAAGCATGGTCTTGGACTATGTGGTAATCTCTTGCTATTCCTCTGTGGTAAATGCTCTTTCCCTTCCTCCATGCTAAATCACGTTCCTCATTACACGGAAACCACCCTGCTGGAAACATTGTCTGAGGGACCCTGCCCTCCTCTGCTGCTCCAGCCAGCCCTGCATCCCTCTGACTTTCATCATCATAACTACTGATATGACAAATTGAACTACACTGTCAAATATAAAGCACCTATAGATTTTCTTTATTTAAAAATTAAAAAAATTGTGGTATAATGTACATAAAAGGGATACATTTTAAGTATGTAGGTAGATGAATTTTTACATATGATCTTTCCCAGGAAACCACCACCTGGATCAAGATTTAGAGCACTTCCAGCACCCCGTGCGCTTTCTCACACACCACCAGGGAGAGCGACCACTATATGACTTCTAACAATAGATTAGTTGTGTCCAGTCTTGAGGCTTCCCAGGTGGCATTTTTGGTAAAGAACCTGCCTGCCAATGCAGGAGATGTAAGAGGCGTGAGTTCAATCCTGGGTTAGGAAGATCCCCTGGAGGAGTGCATGGCAACCAGCTCCAGTATTTTGCCTGGAGAATTCCATGGACAGAGGAGCATGGTGGGCTACAGTTCATAGGGTCGCAAAGAGTTGGATGTGACCTAAGCGACTTAGCACACATATACATGCCTAGTCGAGAACATCATATAAATGGAATCATATATTACATATCTGGCCTCTTTCACTTGTTAAATACATATAAGATCTATCTACATTATTTGTTATTTTAAAATAGCGTTTCTTGTTTTTTTTTTTAATGTCTGATTATTCTTTATGTTTTGCCCTGTCTTCCCTTTTACCTTGCATACTTCTTTAAGTACAGGCTGTGTCTTTTACATATTTATCAGATTAGCACATTTCGGACATTTAAAAATATCGCATGGGTGAATGCTGGCTAGATTCTGGTTTGTATGGTTACCGAATGAAGGCAAGCTTTTGTCTTCTCTCCCTGGTTGCATGGCATGTATAGCTGAAATAGTTGGGTCTGGGGCTGAAGCCTGTTTTACTGTAATAATAACAGCAGCAATAAATATTTATAGGGTCTTTATCTGAGGGATTCAGAGTGGCTTGCAATTTCTAGTTCATCTTTTTCTTTTCTTTTAGAGCTTGATAGGAAAGCCATCAGGGTTGTTTTGCCGATGGATAAGCTCACATGCTCTGAGGGTAAGCCACTGACTCCAAGTCTGGGGGAACATAAGTGGCAAAACTGAAGGTATAGCTTAGTTCTAGCTTACTCTTTCTGTTGGATTCAACCCAGGGCAGCTCTCATCCCTGCAAGTGCTTTAGGATTATTCCCATGGAAAGAGATATATTAGTATAACCACAATTATCAGGGGAGGTTTAAAGTTTTTGGAATTCTATTATTACGTGGGTTCTTATCATAACGTTGTTTCATTCTATGTGGGTAAGTGCTGTTGGCCTGTCTTTACATTTATTTTTGTTCTCTACTTTTTGTGATAGTTGTTATAGGTATTCTACATAAATCAGATACAGGACTTTAAAAACTTACATTCACAAATAGCATGCATTTGGAACTTTTCCATGTAAATAACATACAGTAGTCACTTTTCAGTTTGAAGACATAGGCGCTAAAAAGAGTGTGTGCAGGTTTTGAGAGAATCTATAAAACAGTTTAAAGTAAAATCCATCTCTCCTTTCTTATCCTAGGGTTGGATTTTGTTTTGATTCATGTTTGACCTGTGGTTTGCATTGCAGGGGAGGAAAAAATCTTTTTCTTTTACCTTTCGGGGTTTTTGACTGGGGCCCCTATAACAAAAGACAGATGAAGAGAAAAGCATGCATACTTAATTCATGTGCATTTTATCTGACATGGGGACCTTCATAAAGGAATAAAGACCTGAAAAAACTGCTCATCCTGAGTGTTATACTAGGCTTGATGAAGAGTGGAAAGTTGTCAAATGTAGGACAAAGGGGTATGAGCTACACATGGTAAACGGGGAGACTTATAAGGTTCAGATGATTGCCATTGTCGTCCCTCTGTCTTTGGAGGTAAATGTGCTCCTTTCCTCGGGGTATTGGGAGGGTACCTCCCACATGATGGTTTTATGATTGGCTTCAGGAGAAGGTCAGAAAGTCTGGCCCGTGCCAGCTATTCTCAGATTCCTTCAGCATGAACTTTTCCATATGCCAAGGTGCCATATTTAGGGGCATCATGTTCTGAACCCCATGATTTGGTATATTGAAAGCTTTTGATATCAACATTTCATTGTTTCTACATAAATGGACTGAAATGGGATTGTCACCCAATTTTTAGCTTCCTGCCATTTTTCTTAATAAATCGAAATTCATGACTGGGATAGTTGTAATTCTTAACTTCTAGGGGAAATTAACAAGAAGCTTTAATAATAACAATAAATACTGACAACTGATCCCCTGACTTTGAGATCTGTTTAAATGTTTCTGATTCCTCAAGCTCAAATCATGAAAGTACTGAACTAATAAATAAATAACTATTCTTGAAAACACACACAGGATAGTAAATATTAACAAGGCTCTGGTGTAGCATGCATTAAAATTCAGGTAATTATGCTATTTTCTGCTTTGAGAAGAGCTCAAAATGCCACGTAGGTGCTCAGTACAGGAAGGAAAAGGCATTACAATCTACTTTGTTCATGAGATGCTGTAACAATAAACAGAACTGCTATCCTGGAAGCATCTGTTAAACCAATTACATGGCAAATTTTCAAGTTCTAGAATGGGTGGGTTTGTAATTGGTGGAAAATTTGGTAACAGAGAAGACAGGATCTAGAGAAGAGGGCAGGTGGTGAACAGAGAATGTGTGAGCATGATCTTGATGGCGTCTATGTTTTATTGAAACCTGGAAATTAGACACTTTTACACGCAATATTTTTTTTTTCTTCACATAACAGTTCCCAAATAAACAGTTAAAGTGGTTTTAGGTGATTAAAGCAATATAGAAGATTAGTTTTGTTATGTATAATCACCTTTGCTTCTCCTTTATTGATGAAAAGAGCTTTTCTCAGCGGGTTGTGTTATCTATTTTAGATGTTGCCTGATCTTGTTTTTTAAATGGAAATCAGCTTTTTAATCTTTTTTATGTAAATTTGATAGCCTGTACCAGCAATTATTCTGCTTTGTTGCAGCTCCCTCTTTAGAACTGTCTCTGTTTTATGTTTAATTGTCCTAATTGTCCAAATTTGAATAAACCTGGAGACCAGCAATGGAGATCATTACTTGATTTTAAATTTACAAAAAGGTTTAAGCACTCCTTCCTGAACTTCCCTTTAATTCTTTACACTGTTAGTTATGATCTAGGAGATTGGAAAACCTTGTTATTGTCCCCAGAGCTGCTACTCCAAATTATAGGTTTGTTTATTTTTGTTTTACTACTTTATATCAGATTTCTCCTTCTTAGGAACATGATACAAA
Organism: Nanger dama; assembly: GCA_917880005.1. Classification (NCBI taxonomy): domain Eukaryota; kingdom Metazoa; phylum Chordata; class Mammalia; order Artiodactyla; family Bovidae; genus Nanger; species Nanger dama. The sequence goes on from CAKJTW010000004.1 coordinate 40,915,197, forward strand.
GCTCATCAGAGAAAATTTACATTCACTTTTTAATCAGTGTGAGATTTTAACAGGCAGATAGCTACAGAAGAGGTACATTCTGTACTCTTAGAGTTTGGAACCAGTATCTATAATCTAGGAAAAGGAATTTCATTAATCCATTTCATTTATCCATCTATTATCCATCCATCATCTGTCCATGCATCCACCCATCCCTCCTTCTACCTTTCAATCTGTCCACCGTCCAATCTATCCACGTATTCATCCACCTGGCCATCAATTTTGAGAGGGCTTGAACTGGTCAAAGTGAAAGTTGCTCAGCCGTGTTCAGCTCTATACAGTCCATGGAATTCTCTGGGCCAGAATACTGGAGTGGGTAGGCTTTCCCTTCTCCAGGGGAACTTCCCAACCCAGGGATCGAACCATCCGCCTTGTCATCAATTCTGGGAGGACTTGAACTGGATGACACATCAATTCAATAAGATTATGTTCTGATTTAATAATTTTTAGAAAATGAGTAGATTAGATTCTAGGTCAAATCTGACTGAATATTAAAGTTGATTTAGTGCATAATTTAATTGGAGAAAACAGAAACAAAAGAAGCTAACCACAGGAAGTGTTATCTCTGTTTATGGAGGTTCTTGCAGTTTGTGCTTTTATGCTCTGGTTCAGATCAAGGCCATGGTCAGGAGACAAGTCACTTGCTTTAGAAGTTGAACATGAGCCTCATCTATGTCTGGTACCCCGTGCCTGTACATGTATGTTCTATATAGTGTCTCTAGCAAGACATTTCTTATTACCATGCTAAAGAGAAGCTACCTTCATAGGCTCACTCAGCACCTAGAGGCACTTGCAATGTTAATTTCTGGTCAATCTGCTAGGTTAGGTGGGATCAGATACCAATCAAAGAAATCTTTTATGTAATATAGACAGTCACATATAGACACATAAATAACTAGCTTAACTGACTTTTGTGGCCAGATCTGTCCAGATCTGTCTGCGTATAGAGACAGAGCCTTGGGATGACCTTGGACAAGACACTAAAACCCTCTGAGGTTAATTTCTACCCCATGAGACCAGAGGAAGGAATAATTCTCAGGGGTGTAATATATGGAGAACAGACAAGTGTCACAGTATTTTAAAGAAGCTCCATTATCATACACAAGGTCAGATCAAACGAGAAAGAAATGTTTTCTCGTAGCATCTCTGAGTTTCAGCAAGTGAATTCTAGTCATGCTTTGTATTCACAGACAGGAAATGTCTATTCAGAAGGAATGAATAATAGATAACTACTTTCTTTGCTTTACACCTAGTTATAATTCTACAACTAACATAATTTTAAATGAGTTCCCTTCCTCCCAGCGATGTTTCATATATGAGTTACGTACTATAACCTCAAAACTCAACAGCATGAAAAATCAAACAGCTGGGGAAAATGTATCTTTAATTTTCCCACCAATTTACCACCCTCTGCCCTCTTCCTCCAGATTATCTGTCCAGTTCTTAGGCAAATGGTATATTCTAACTCCCTCTACTGTCATAAAGATGATGGATCCCAGCCAATCTTAGCTCCAGTTTTTCGGATCCAGTTTTTATTTGCTGGGATTTAAAACCAAGGTTTACTCTCACAGCAGTATGTTAAATACCTCATTTGCTGAATCATACCTGAAATAAATTTAACAAAATTGTTTTTCAAATTGCATGTAGTGTTCATTTTTAGTATTATATAGCTCCTGAATAGTAATTTATGTTTGGAAGGAAGTAGTAATAAAAACTTAGTCTGGTTTATAAGAATTGTCGATTTTGTTATTATACATAGTACATTAATTGTGAGAAGAAGAGCAATCAGAGTCACAGGATAACATAACATTGGGAAGAAATCATAGGCACAATTTTATTAACTGCTCATTAAAGAGGCAAGGGAACAACAGTTCTGAGAGATGAAGTGACTTGTGCAAGGTCACACAGCTGGTTAGCTCTAGAGTTGGCCCTAAACCACACAGTTTTTGGCGTCTGGTCCAGCATGCTTTCCATCACAACATGCAGCCTCTTAGTTTGTTGGGTTTGGGTCAGAAATATAATTAACACAGGGCAGGAAGCCTAGATTATGAAAAAGTTGGAGGGGAAATTTAATGAAAATCAAGCTTTTATGAAAGTCATAGGCAGTCAACCTGTTCTGTGATATATTCTTGGTGTCCAGCTGCAAGTAGAGTTTGGTGAATGACTCTTCTTTCCTCTTTGACCTCTTGGTTCTCTTCCTAAACTAGTGATTTAAGAGTCTACAGTTAGTGCAGAAGTTCTAGCAGAGTGAAAGAAGTAATACAGCAATAAGTAACTGTAAACAAAAAGTACAAAAATAGTAAAAACAAAATACAGAAGAAAGCAGTATAGTTACAAAAGGAGTACAGTGCCAAGAATTCTCATGTGATGTGATGAAGCAGTTGGATTGGGAGCACACATTTCAGAAGTTTAGCCATGACAAATTAGGAAAAGTAGTGTTTGTTGTCAAATGATAATATGAAAGTATGGCAGCTTGAAAACCAACGTGGCAAAAATACAAAAAGAGCAGGATTTAGGACTCTGATGCAGATCCATTGGCCACACAGATAGCATGAGGCATGGGATGCAGCAGAGCCCTGAGGGATTGGAAATGAACACTTAGCACACACAGAATCCTATTTAAATGTATGCACATGGATTGAATATCATGTGTGTATACACATACATATGGCTTCCCTGGTGGCTCAGAGGTTAAAGTGTCTGCCTCCAATGTGGGAGACCTAGGTTCAATACCTGGGTTGGGAAGATCCCCTGGAGAAGGAAATGGCAATCCACTCCAGTATTCTTGCCTGGAGAATCCCATGGATGGAGAAGCCTAGTAGGTTACAGTCCACGGGGGTCGCAAAGAGTCGGACACGACTGAGTGACTTCACCTCTTCACCTCATACATATACATGCATACAGATAAGTACATGAGTTTGTTCCCGTTCCACAGTGTTGGATTCCTTGGTTATTTTTATAATATCCATTGATAAATAATATCCCCAGGAATTGCTTGGGGTGCCAAGTGGATCTCATTAACAATTTCAGTCAAGATGCTAGGAGAGGAAGGCTAAATTGTACCTCTCACAGAATGGCTCATTCTTCCTGGGTTGGGATATCTATCACACTTTTCTTTATCTCTACCTACTAATAACCAGTGTCTTCCCATGACATCCTGGCCTACTGACTCTTCTGTCTTGATGGACAGGTCCTCTGCTTTCATTATGCCAATTAGCATCTGTATAAAAATTATTTTCCAATGTCTCTCTTCAATGGTGATTTGTGGGGAGGGGGACCATGATGAGGCTGATGTGCAGCTCTAGTGACACAGTCTCTCAAGGGATCAACTCATCTGAGCCACCATATTAGAGTGAGGACACTGGATATTTTAAGTACTCCTCAGTTCAGTTCAGTTCAGTTCAGACGCTCAGTCGTGTCCGACTCTTTGCGACCCGATGAATCGCAGCATGCCAGGCCTCCCTGTCTAACATCAACTCCCGGAGTTCACTCAGACTCACTTCCATCGAGTTCGTGATGCCATCCAGCCATCTCATCCTCTGTCGTCCCCTTCTCCTCCTGCCCCCAATCCCTCCCAGCATCAGAGTCTTTTCCAAAGAGTCAACTCTTCCCATGAGGTGGGCAAAGTACTGGAGCTTCAGCTTCAGCATCGTTCCATCCAAAAAACACCGAGGGCTGATCTCCTTCAGAATGGACTGGTTAGATCTCCTTACAGTTCAAGGGACTCTCAAGAGTCTTCTCCAATACCACAGTTCAAAAGCATCAATTCTTTGGCGCTCAGCTTTCTTCACAGTCCAACTCTCACATCCATACATGACCACTGGAAAAACCATAGCCTTTACTAGACAGAACTTTGTTGGCAAAGTAACGTCTCTGCTTTTGAATATGCTGTCTAGGTTGGTCATAACTTTACTTCCAAGGAGTAAGCGTCTTGTAATTTCATGGCTGCAGTCACTGTCTGCAGTGATTTTGGGGCCCAGAAAAACAAAGTCAGCTATGTTTCCACTGTTTCCCCATCTATTTCCCATGAAGTGATGGGACTGGATGCCATGATCTTAGTTTTCTGAATGTTGAGCTTTAAGCCAACTTTTTCACCCTCCTTTTTCACTTTCATCAAGAGGCTTTTTAGTTCCTCTTCACTTCTTGCCATAACGGTGGTATCATTTCTGTATCTGAGGTTATTAATATTTCTCCTGGCAATCTTGATTCCAGCTTGTGTTTCTCCCAGCCCAGCGTTTCGCATGATGTACTCTGCATAGAAGTTAAATAAGCAGAGTGACAATATACAGCCTTGACGGACTCCTTTTCCTACTTGGAACCAGTCTGTTGTTCCATGTCCAGCTCTAACTGTTGCTTCATGACCTGTCTACAGGTTTCTCAGGAGGCAGGTCAGGTGGTCTGGTATTTCCATCTCTTGAAGAATTGTCCACAGTTTATTGTGATCTACATGGTCAAAGGCTTTGGCATAGTCAATAAAACAGAAATAGATGTTTTTCTGGAACTCTCTTGCTTTTTCCACGATCCAGCAGATGTTGGCAATTTGATCTCTGGTTCCTCTGCCTTTTCTAAAACCAGCTTGAACATCTGGAATTTCACAGTTCACGTATTGCTGAAGCCTGGCTTGGAGAATTTTGAGCATTACTTTACTAGTGTGTGAGATGAGTGCAATTGTGCGGTAGTTTGAGCATTCTTTCGCATTGCCTTTCTTTGGGATTGGAATGAAAACTGACCTTTTCCAGTTCTGTGGCCACTGAGACCTGGTCATTCTTTTGATTATTGACTCACATGATCAATTCTAGTTGACAGCAGAGTGTCATCATTTTAATTTATATTTATATTAATGCATATTTATAATTTATATTAACATATTAATTTGTAGTTGCATTTTAATTTCTGTTGAATTATTTGCATTCTCTATCCTGAAATGTCCCTTCCTAATATCAAGTTACCTAGAGGTGAGTTTAATCAGAATGCTGATTGATGAGCATAGATGAAAACTGCCTTGGAAGCAAGTCTTATGTAAACTTTAGAAAAGCTCAATGAAATATCCATACTTCACTGCTGAAAAGATGATTTGATAACCAGATCATGGAATCTCCAAATTTAGTACTCTTTCACCATCGAAAGTATGAGTTCCCTCAGTGGAGTAGAGAAAGTGGTAAGGAACAAAACTGATAAGCTATATATAGCTTATCAGAATAGTCCCCCAAAGACATGCAAGCTGTGATCCCTGGAGCCTGTAAATATGCTTACTCATATGACAAAAAGGACTTTGCATCTGTAGCTAAGATTATGGACATGGAATTATCCAAGTGGGTGGAATGAAATCACACAAGCTCTTCAAAGCAGAGAAATTACTTTAGTTGGAGCTAGAGACATGGGGTAGAACTGAGGCAGGAAAGGGAGTCAGAGAAACGTGGAATGTAAGGAGAGTCTGAAGTGCTGCTGCTTGTTCTGAGTGTAGAAGCCGCTTACAAGGTCTGGAGAGAGGTCTTTAGGAGTGAAGGGCAGCCCTTGTCTGACAGGCATTAAACAAATGAAGCCTCAGTCCTGCAGCCCCAAGGAACAAGATTATGACCACAACTTGGATAGTCTTGGAAGCAGGTTCTTCCCTGGAGCCTCCCAAAAGGAAAGCAGCTCTGCTCACACCTTGATTTGATCTGTGAACTTGGAGCAGAGGAACCAGCCGCCCATACTTCTGATGCATAAAGTCGTGAGATAATAAATGTTTTGAGTGTGGTTTTAGGCCTTAAAATTTGTGGTTATTTGTTGCTTTAGCAGTAGAAAACCAAAACACTATGTTAGTATGTTCAAATTCAATCTAAGAAAAATTATCTGAGAAAAATTATGCAGTTGTGCATGCGAACATACACCCCAAAAGAAAATTCAAAGGACAAGGGCAGGGAAACATGAGGTAGGTCATTCAAACACCAACTGTTATCTGTAAGATAATGAAAGGTAAACATCTGTTTCTCTGCATAATTGTGATCAAAGGAGCATAATATGTTTTGCACATATTTGGAAGAAAACAAACTGCATCAGGATTTTCATCAGGGGAGGACTGCAGTCCAGGACACTCAACCTGTGTTATAATGACAAGGAGGTAGAGGTACAGATTTAGGTGAGTAAGCGAGTAGTCATAGAGTGCCAGTGGAAGATACATACCCCTCAAGCAACATCCTGGGTGGGAACCATGGTGAAGTCAAAAGAAAGAGGAAGGAAAGCCTTTTCTCTGGCCCCTCTTTTTGTGCTTATCTCTCATCTCCTGTTGACATCCTTTCACTGGCCCTTCTTCCTGGTTCCAGGGTTGAGCATATGGTCCAGGCCAGGCCCATGTGTGTATTTTCTCTCTCTTGCACAGGGACTGGTTCAAGATGTGGCCAAAAAGCAGTCTGAAGAGCACCAGAACTTTCTTTGGGAACAGTTGCAAAAGTGGTGCTCTCTTTCTGCTAGTGCCACTGAACTGGTAAGATGAATGCTCAGACTGTTGGTGGGGGCGGAGAGGGGAATCCCCTCACCATCTTGTGGGAAGAGCATACACAGTAATCAAGTCAGCCCGAGCAGAACTGAGAAGATAGAGCAAGACAGATACCTGGCCCCATTTATTGAGCATCTAGACCCAGATAAACCTCTGGATTTTACTCTGGACTTTTCCAGTTCCTTGGTTTAAGGTAAGAGGAGGTGGATTTTTTTCCCTGGACATACAAAGAGTTCTGATAAAACCTTGTAAGTTACCATGTCACTGCAGATGACTCACAAATCTTGTTACCTATTATCCATTCAAGTCACCCTTAGAGTGTCTACACTGGAGGCAACTTTTAACACCAGGACTTGAATATGTTCAAAACCCAGCTCGTCATGATCTTTTCTCTCTCTGATCATTCTTTTTGTCTCCTTTGCTGTGCCTGTTTTTTTCTGTTAGGGTTAGAGACATGGGAAAGGAGACTGTTTTGACTAGTAAGAATTTCTTTATTCCTTCTTCTGTTAATTGCCCCTTTGGTTTTCTGCCTGTTCCATACTCCACATGAATTTGCCTGTTCCACACTCCAGATGAATTTGGTGACAATTCTACCCAGATTTGGTGCACTACTCTTCTGGAAACTGACCCAAGGGTGGGCACCATGACCCAAGCTAGTTTTTGTTACTTGCACCTAAATAGTCCTGACAAATAAAATGTCTGCTATCTCCTCTGCCTGCCTCCAATCAACCTGCTCCATTCTCAGATCCTATAGTTTTGGGAGTTACTTTTCTATTTCCATTTTTTTCTTTTCATATAAATGGGCAATACTTTTTCTTAATTATATCGGTATAAGAAATACACTTCAGTATTCTTGCCTGGAGAAGTCCAAGGACAGAGGAGTCTGGCAATCACAAAGAGTCAGACATGAATAAATAACTATAGCACTTTCACATTTTTTTTCAGGGTGCTGAATTTAGGAAAACCATTATCTGTCATCAAGGTAGTGTATTTGGTTATGGAGTAGGGATACTTCACTGGGTTTTTCTTGAGTTTGCTTAAGACATTCTTCCAAAGCAATTATCACTGTTCAGTTCAGTTTTTCAGTGTGTCCGACTATTTGTGACCCCATGGACTGCTGCATGCCAGGCTTCCCTGTCCATCACCAACCCCTGGAGCTTGCTCAAACTCATGTCCATCGCGTTGGTGATACCATCCAAACATTTATTCTCTGTCGTCCTCTTCTCCTTCTGCCTTCAATCTTTCCCAGAACTAGGGTCTTTTCCAATGAATTAGTTCTTCAATCAGGTGGCCAAAGTATTGGAGTTTCAGCTGTAGCATCAGTCCTTCCATGAATATTCAGAACTGATTTCCTTTAGGATGGACCGGTTGGATCTCCTTCCAGTCCAAGGGACTCTCAAGAGTCTTCTCCAACACCACAGTTCAAAAGCATCAATCCTTCAGTGCTCAGTTTTCTTTACAGTCCAACTCTCACATCCATGCATGACTACTGGAAAATCATAGCTTTGGTTAGACAGACCTTTGTCGGCAAAGTAATGTCTCTGCTTTTGATACATTGTCTAGGTTGGCCATAGCTTTTCTTCCAAGGAGCAAGCGTCTTTTAATTTCATGGCTGCAATCACCATCTGCAGTGATTTTGGAGCCCCCAAAATTAAAGTCTCTCACTGTTTCCTTCGTTTCCCCATCTATTTGCCATGAAGTGATGGGACCAGATGCTATGACCTTAGTTTTTTGAATGTTGAGTTTTAAGCCAGCTTTTCCACTTTCTTCTTTCACTTTCATCAAGAGGCTCTTTAGTTCCTCTTCACTTTCTGCCATAAGGGTGATGTCATCTGCATATCTGAGACTATTGATATTTCTCCCAGCAATCTTGATTCCAGTTTGCACTTTATCCAGCCCAGCATTTTGCATGATGTACGCTGCATATAAGTTAAATAAGCAGGGTGACAATATACAGCCTCAAGGTACTGCTTTCCCAATTTGGAACCAGTCTGTTGTTCCATGTCCAATTCTAACTGTTGCTTCTTGACCTGCATACAGATTTCTCAGGAGGCAGGTCAGGTGGTCAGGTATTCCCATCTCTTGAGGAATTGTCCACAGTTTGTTGTGATCTACACAGTCAAAGGCTTTGGCATAGTCAGTAAAGCAGAAATAGATGTTTTTCTGGAACTCTCTTGCTTTTTGATGATCCAGTGGATGTTGACAATTTGATCTCTGGTTGCTCTGCTTTTTCTAAATTTAGCTTGGATATCTGGAATTTCATGGCTGGAGAATTTTGAGCATTATTACTTGCATGTGAGATGAGTGCAATTGTTTGCTAGTTTGAATATTCTTTGGCATTGCCGTTCTTTGGGATTGGAATGAAAACTGACTTTTTCCAGTCCTGTGGCCATTGCTGAGTTTTCCAGATTTGCTGGCATATTGAGTGCAACACTTTGACAGCATCATCTTTTAGGATTTGAAATAGCTCAGCTGGAATTCCATCACCTCCACTAGCTTTGTTCGTAGTGAAGCTTCCTAAGGCCCACTTGACTTCACATTCCAGAATGTCTGGCTCTAGGTGAGTGATCACAGCGTTGTGGTTATCTGCATCATGAAGGTCTTCTTTTGTACAGTTCTGTGTATTCTTGCCACCTCTCTTAGTATCTTCTGCTTCTGTTAGGTCCACACCATTTCTGTCCTTTATTGTGCCCATATTTGCATGAAAATTTCCCTTTGTATCTCTAATTTTCGTGAAGAGATCTCTAGTCTTTCGCATTCTACTGTTTTCCTCTATTTCTTTGCATTAATCACTGAGGAAGCCTTTCTTATCTCTCCTTGCTATTCTTTGTAACTCTGCATTATCACTGTATGCCCACCAATGAGCATCCTGATTAAATCCACTTCCCAGATAACTTGGTATCAGAAGGAATTTTCCAGGATAGAAACTGTAAGATAAGGAACTGTGTCAGTAAAAATTAAAATATATGTTAAATACAAGTGTAAAATAATAAAGAAATTAAAATATAAGTATAAAATATAAATAATTACCTATACCTATAATAACCTTATATAAAATTATAATCTACCATTAGGCCATTGGCCTAATATGCTGGCATTTTGGTTTATTTCCTTTAAGTTAGTTTGCTTATGTATTCATTTATTTATTCAATTTGGTTTATTCGTATCTGATGCAGTCAGACCCCATGGTTGGTCAGTTCATTAAAATATCCTATTGATGTAATGGAAAGTAAATTAGATTTACAATAGGAAGATCTCAGTTACTTTGAGCAAATTATTAAGTGTTTTATATGGCAGAAAGATCCTGGGGCTTAAAGCCAGAAAATTCTGTGTTTATGTCCAGCTCTGGCACTTTCTGTATAGCCTTAAGTCAAGTATCGACCTAACTGAGCTACTGAGCGTCAAATTCTTTGTCTTTGAAATGGGACTAAGGATACTACCTGGCAGGGTTTCCACCTAAGTCAGTGATGATGCGAGCAGAGAAGGTAATATTATACTTGAGAAATAGTAGGTACTCAACACATGGTAACAGTTAGTAACCTTATAGTCATCTATCTTCTGATGTAGGGCTAAGGTCTTTTCTTTGAAACTAAGTTGGCTGTGTGAAGTCTGCAAAGTCTTTCTTGATTTCAACACATTTGTAATAGACTACAATTTCCAATTTTAGCGTGTTTAAAGTAAAGTGAGGACTCAGAGTCACTTGCAAAGCAATCTGAGTCAAGAATTCTATTTATTTTCTCCTATTCTTTTGTGATGTTTTCCATATCTAATTGATAATATTTTCCCTAATAATCTTCCATTATGGACTCTTTCCAGTGATTAAACCAAGTTTTATAAAAACTTTCTTCATATACATACTTCATTGGTTTCCATAGTTGCATAGATTCTATAATTACAATAACTAGTACAAATGACATTAACAGGTTTGGGAAAGTTACTGACTTTAGATAAGGATGTATATGTGCTCAGTTGTGTCCAACTCTTTGTGGCTCCATGGATTGTAGCCCACCAGTATGCTCTGTCCACAGGATTTCTCAGGCAAGACTACTGAAATGAGCGGCCTTTTCCTACTCCAGGGAATCTTCCCAACCCAGGGGTCAAACCCAAGTCTCCTGCATTGCAGGTGGATTCTTTACATTAGTGCTGCCTGGGCTTCCCTCCTGGCTCAGTGGTAAAGAATCCACCAGCCAATGCAGGAGATGAGAGTTCGATCTTTTATCAGTATTCTTGCCTGGAGAATCCTCATGGACAGAGGAGCCTGGTGGGCTACAGTCCATCGGGTCGCAAAGAGTCAGACACAGCAGAGTAACTAAGCACAGCACAGCATAGAAGGCCCTTAGATCAGGATAAAAGGGTTCAATTTAGAATCACTTAGAGAGGAGTATCTCAACACAGGCTCATTCATTCTTTCAGTTAATCTTTGTTCAGTGACTACTACATGCTAGGCACTATATGTCAGACACTATTATAAGCTGGGCTCCTGAGTATATAGAAAGGAACCAAACTAACAAAACCCTTTGTCTATCTGGGGTTTCTATCTGGGGTTTCCATCTTTTGTTGTTTTCATTTAGTCCCTGAGTCCTGTCTGATTCTTTTGTGATCCCATGGACAGTAGCTCACCGGTCTCCTCTGTCCATTGGATTTCCCAGGAAAGAATACTGGAGTGAGTTGCTATTTCCTTCTTCAGGGGATCTTCCAGGCCAGGGATCGAACCCTTGCCTCTTGCATTGGCTAGTGGATTCTTTACCACTTAGCCAGCAGGGAAGCCCGATTTCCAGAGTCCTGGGATATCAGTCAGCACATTTTACGGAGGGATTAGTATCATCAGTTAAGGAAACAAGTTGGTCATTTAAAAGTATTCTTACTGTATTTCTCCTTTTTAAAATCTCTCTTGAGGGATTGTTTAAATCTCCCTCTTAACTTGAGGTGATTTCAAGCCCTCATTCTCCTTTATGCCTTACATCTTTTCCACTGTCAACTTCTCTCATATTTTTTTAGCAATGTTTCTTGGCCAATTACAGTAAAGAGTTGCCTCATGAGTCTCTCTTTCCAAAATGTTTTCCTTTTCCCATGTATCCCATGAGTAGTCTTTAGGAAGTATTTTCATCGTCACACTCTGAAAGACAGGGCTGGTTTCACCGGCATGTGACCTGTGTCTTTTCACAGGGCTCAGGCTCAGAAGAGCTCCATATTGTTTAATGCTCTCCTGTCAGTCTTGAAATTTTTAATACTTTTTGAACAAGGAGATCCCTGGTTTTGTTTTGCTCTGGGCTCTGAGAATTATGTGGTTGGCCTGCTTAAAGATCCTTGTTTTCTGACGCTATTAAACCATACTCCTTTACCCAGCCACTAAGGTGATTGCCTACCTTCTGGTCTCAATAACCTCTTATTTTAACCTTTTTCGATGGAATCTTTGTTTGAGCTTAGCCAGACCTGCTGTCCTTGAATGAAATAAACTCACTTCTATGACTGTGCTGTGGCTTACAGCACAGTCATAGAATTAGATGTCTTGTAAGGAGCCTTGTGTTTTCTCTGCTCCAGTTTGAACCTCCAGAGCTTTTTATTCTGACTCAGAACTCACCCCCTTCAACCTGAGTTTGTTTCCTCCCAGTATTTATGTAATTATGAGTTGAGCTTTCTAATAAAATAACCATAATAGCTACTCCTCCTTTAGTGTTTACTATGGGCCTCCTTGGCACAGAACTAAGTGCTTTGCATTCATTATCTCGTCTTTACTCAGACTTCTGTGTCCTTTCTTCGGTTTGGGGGTGTGCTTATTCAGTAACCTCTGAATCTCTATGTAAAACTCTTTGAGTTTTCTGAGCCCACGGGTCGTGTCTTCCACATTCGTTTGCACTCTCGGCACCATGCTTGCAGTGTTGGTGTAGTGCCAAGGCTCTGTGCCTGTTGCCAATTGGCAAAATATTAATAAAAGCTGAAAGAACAAAGTACGGCACTTCTTTCATCTATGGATTTTTTTGCAGCTAGCTGTATCCTAGGAAAACTTTGCTGGCCTGAGGCCTTTAAAAACTGGTCTGTACTATAACTTGAAGTAATTGTTCTTGTGATTGAAACTAACAACTATATAATGCTTGCTAGGCATAATGCCAAGACATGATTTGATTTCAGGTTAAATTTGCAGCTAAGTTGATTTTTGCAAAATATGCCCACATGTGCTCAGGCAGTAAGAATGCCCTCCCTACTTCCATTCACCCTCAAAAGTGCACTTGTCTGTAGAGCTGGATGTCCTTCACTTGTTGGAATATTTGACCCTGTGCATTGCTTCCAAGACTCATTAGATGAGATTGTTGTTGATCGGCATCTGCCAAATGTAAAATGCCATATTCAGATGCCTTTAGGATGTCCATAAAAACAGTCAGAAATGGGGCCGTGGTATTTATCAAGTCAAGGGAGACTCATGCCTAATAACAGTGAGTTGTTTTATGCTGTTAAGAAATGAGCAGACCTGTCAGGAAAATGTTCAACATAAGCTAATGTCAAACTTGCTGGAATAACTTACTCACTGCGGGGTTCCCATCTGTGAAGTCGCTGGGGAGGTGGCTGCCTCCACGTGATTCTTCAGATTTGTCAGTTAAATTAGATACCCAAGGGCAAAACCAGCTGACAGGGGCATCATGATGCTCCTGGAGGATTCAGAATCTATAAGCCAGGAGCAGGTCCCATTCACAATTTTGTTCACGCTGATACTGGGGGTCATACCAGTTTTAGGAAAGCAAGGGATGAGAGAGAAAGCAGCAGGTTAGTCCTCTAGAGACTGTTGGAGGCAATATGCCCAATGCGTATTTTGCATGACTGGAGAAAAGGGAATGACTTTATTTCGTTTTGCAGCAGCAAAGTCCCAGAATATTATCTTGAGAAACAAGTTTGCAGGTTTTTAGGAATTAGATGTCTTGTCCTGCATCAAGCCAGGCTGCTGTCAGGGAAATTATATTTATGAGATGTTGATCAAAGTTTTACTAATGTTTCCCTATGACATACTGATCCGAGGATACAATAACAAAAGGCAGAACAAGTTTCTGTTTTGATCTCCTTTGCAACTGTAAGGAGAGTAGGCATTTCATTTATTCTAGTTTCTTGTTCTCCCTCTTTTTCATTGCCTTCCCTCCCCTTGCCCACACCATTCTCTAGTAGAGGGCCTTCAGAAGATCATGGGTATGGAGTAAGGATACACTGCATATGAGAATGCAGAAGGTATTATTAACATACTACTCAATACTGTCTCAATCCACCTCCTCTCTTCCCACCAATACTGATCTAAAATCTTTAGACCAATTTGGTAAGTCTCAACTCTCTCTTCTTTTAGGGTAAGTTATTTCCCAGGAAGTTCCTTGAACCTTAAAGAGAAAAGGCTTCAAGTGGGTTTAGTCTATTAGCCCCCAGATTCAACAAGATATGTCTGCACTGTAATATGAACATTGAATCAATGGAGAAAGTACCAGTGCACTGCAGCAGAATAGCATCTCAATGACCTTGAGATTTAAATGCCAGATGGTGGAAGTCAAATATTGATAGAACAGTCCCAAGTATTTTTAGGAGTCTCAGGATATCAGAGAAAAGGAATGAGTTTATTTTGTTTTCCAGAAGAAAAGTCTCAGAAGTGGAGGTGATATTTTTGGGAAATGACCCCAGAAAACACTGGCAGTGGAGTGAGGAAGTGGGACAAGAATGGAAAGAGGCCAGTAGTTATCAGATTGGTCATGGCTTTGAGTAACTGGAGGGTGTTCTGCCCAGGAATCCTGGGAACATGTAGACCATCCCTTAGAACTATCCCAGCTGAGAGGTGAGGAAGCTGGAATGTATATCCACCAAACACTCTCTGTCATTGGTCAATGTTCCCTGGGTTGGGAAAATCCCCTGGAGAAGGGAAAGACTACCCACTCCAGTGTTCTGGCCTAGAGAATTCCATGGACTGTAAAGTCCATGGGGTTGCAAAGAGTTGGACACGCCTGAGCAACTTTCATTTTCACTTTCATAGGAGGGCTGACTCATCTCCTGGAGCCCAAAACTAGAGAATTGCGGATATTCACAATGTCCTTTGATGTGTAGAGGTGAGTGGATATGGATAGGCACTCACTCAGACTATTATTGCAAGAGTGGGAAGCAGAGTAATTAACAAGATCAGCAGAGAAACCAGTTTTGGTGGTTTTCCTATCAGTGTATTAACAAAGTTCATCTCAGACAAAACAAAACTGGGAGACTGGCTAGCAAAAGCTTTAAAATACTTGTAGATTATATCATTTCTTCAAGATAACCAACACTCAACTTGCTATTTGGTAGGTATGCAGGAAGTTTTAGCAAGAGAAGAGAAATCTGATTAACAGATAGGCTCAAAGAAATCTGATTGTACAATACACTTTGAAATTACCCATTGTGGGCTTAATCTCTTTGCACAAACCCAAGAGTCCTTCAGCTAATTCCTTTCCCAATGAAGGAGGCAATCAATGTTCTTTCAGGGGAGAAAATTACTAGAGAGCCTAGTATGTGTTTTGATGCCCTAATGAGGCGCTATGAATTACCCAACCCAAACCAATTAAGTCTTAGCCCAGATAGAGGGCTACTGAGGAGATGAGGACACAGCATGCATTTAGGACAGAATTAGCGGCTTCCATAGCCTGGAAACACGCTTGGTGGAAAGCCAGACCTTGTAGGCTCTCTGCTGTCTTTAAAACTGGCAGTCAAAATGTGATCCAGCCCAATGTTAGCTTTTGGTGCTTTTGCTTCTTTGGCCTTAAATTTTAAAAATGTCTGTAAAACATAAAATACGTTTTGAACATTACATAAGGCTATTAAGAGAGGGTGAATCATGAAAACATGGTATGTCAGAGACAATAAAGTAAGTGAAATGAACTGCCACTGACTAGCTGTTTGACCTTGGGCCAGTTGCTCAGTCCTTTCTTGTCAATCAAATAGGAACTTATAGCCCAATAATGTGGTTTTGGATTGAAGCTCAATAAGCAAACTCTAATCTCTTGGTTACGCCTTACTGTACCATGGGAAACTAAGCACTTATTTTCATTTTAATATGATCTCTTCCAGCGGACTGTGACTTCCTAAAGCACCCAGCACAATACCTGGCTTGGCTCAGGGACTCCAGGAGATATGTGTTGAATAAATGTGAAATGAATAGTGGAAAAGTTATTTCAACTACTGTGGTGTACCTAGAAATATGTGAATAAACATACCATCAACACAAAGAACCGTTTTAAAAGGATGATGAAAATTGATACCTTTTTGCAGCCCATGTGCATTAATGGGAAAGAGGAAACATAGTGGGAGTGCTGCCATTTGTGAGAAGTGTGTTGTGTGGCGAGTGAGAAGTGTCTTCTGTGGTGACTGAGACACAACCTGCAAAGTCAGGTAGATTTAGGCTGGAGTCCTGAGTCTACTACTTGCTAGCTGTATGTCCTTGTGCAAGTTACTTGATTTCTCTGGGTCTCAGTTTCTACTTCTGGGCCTTGTAGTTTATAATAAGGATCTTGTAACTTTGTAACATCTCGAAGGGCTTGAGGGACAATATATGATTTAAAAGAGCTCACTCCAGGGTGACCATCATGAATACACATAAAGTCCAAAGTGAAGTGGACAACGTCTTCCACTGGGTTATATTTTAGGCCTACTGGATTTGTTTCAGCGGGTATCAGAGCAGATTTTCTTCCCCAAGTCTTTCTCTCTTTTTCTTTGCCTCGAATTCCCCCTGCCTCCCAGGGTCCTAGCTCCATTTTCCTAACACTCAGTTCAGTTAAGTCACTCAGTTGTATCGGACTCGTTGCAACCCCATGAGTCACAGTGCGCCAGGCCTCCCTGTCCATCACCAACTCCTGGAGTTCACCCAAACTCATGTCCATCGAGTCGGTGTATACCATCCAACCATCTCATCCTCTGTGGTCCTCTTCTCCTCCTGCCACAAATCCCTCCCAGCATCAGGGTATTTTCCAATGAGTCAGCTCTTCGCATCAGGTGGCCGAAGTATTGGAGTTTCAGCTTTAGCATCAGTCCCTCAAAGAACACCCAGGACTGATCTCCTTCAGAATGGACTGGTTAGATCTCCTTGCAGTCCAAGGGACTCTCAAGAGTCTTCTCCAACACCACAGTTCAAAAGCATCAATTCTTTGGCACTCAGCTTTCTTCACAGTCCAATTCTCACATCCATACATGACCACTGGAAAAACCATAGCCTTGATTAGATGGACCTTTGTTGGCAAAGTAATATCTCTGCTTTTGAATATGCTATCTAGGTTGGTCATAACTTTCCTTCCAAGGAGTAAGCATCTTCTAATTTCATGGCTGCAGTCACCATCTGCAGTGATTTTGGAGCTCCAAAAATAAAGTCTGACACTGTTTCCACTGTTTCCCCATCTATTTCCCATGAAGTGATGGGACTGGATGCCATGATCTTAGTTTTCTGAATGCTGAGCTTTAAGCCAACATTTTCACTCTCCTCTTTCACTTTCATCAAGAGGCTCTTTAGTTCCTCTTCACTTTCTGCCATAAGGGTGGTGTCATCTGGATATCTGAGGTTATTGATATTTCTCCCGGCAATCTTGATTCCAGCTTGTGCTTCTTCCAATCCAGCGTTTCTCATGATGTACTCTGAATATAAGTTAAATAAGCAGGATGACAATATACAGCCTTGGAACCAGTCTGTTGTTCCATGTCCAGTTCTAACTGTTGCTTCCTGACCTGCATATAGGTTTCTCAAGAGGCAGGTCAGGTGGTCTGGTATTCCCATCTCTTTCAGAATTTTCCACAGTTTATTGTGATCCACACAGTCAAAGGCTTTGGCATAGTCAATAAAACAGAAACAGATGTTTTTCTGGAACTCTCTTGCTTTCTCCATGATCCAGCAGATGTTGGCAATTTGATCTCTGGTTCCTCTGCCTTTTCTCAAACCAGCTTGAACATCTGGAAGTTCACAGTTCACGTATTGCTGAAGCCTGGCTTGGAGAATTCTGAGCATTACTTTACTAGCGTGTGAGATGAGTGCAATTGTGTGGTAGTTTGAGCATTCTTTGGCATTGTCTTTCTCTGGGATTGGAATGAAAACTGACCTTTTCCAGTCCTGTGGCCACTGCTGAGTTTTCCAAATTTGCTGGCATGTTGAGTGCAGCACTTTCACAGCATCATCTTTCAAGATTTGAAATAGCTCCACTGGAATTCCATCACCTCCACTAGCTTTGCTCATAGTGATGCTTTCTAAGGCCCACTTGACTTCACATTCTAGGATGTCTGGTTTTAGGTGAATGATCACACCATTGTGATTATCTTGGTCATGAAGATTTTTTTTTTGTACAGTTCTTCTGCATACTTTTTGCCACCTCTTCTTAAGATCTTCTGCTTCCATTGGGTCCATACCATTTCTGTCCTTTATTGAGCCTATTTTTAGTATTTCTAATTTTCTTGAAGAGATCTCTAATCTTTCCCATTCTGTTGTTTTCCTCTATTTCTTTGCATCGATCGCTGAGGAAGGCTTTCTTAGCTCTCCTTAGGATAAGCCAAAACTGGTAAATCTCTTGCTCCAGCCTCTACCTTCAGCGGGTTATCAGAAAGTGATGATGGTGGCTCACTGGGATAGATGATAGTTTCTCAAGATCCTCCATATTATAGGCATCAGTGTTCTGCATGCTATAATTTTTCAGAATATTCTTTTGTGCATATTGATCACTTCTTTCAATACACTTTGAGTAATTATGTTGAAGTCAGCACCTGAGGTGAAAGTGGAAAGGCAGGGAGGGCATGGAGAGAACAGAGAGCCATTTCCATCCATCCTGGACTAAAGCAATGCATACAGCTTTCCAGTCCTTCCCACAGAGTTCATGGTCGGCACATAATGGCTATGCTCAATCTTTATGGTGTTTCATAGTGGGCAAGGGACGTTTTTTTTACCTCTACTTGCTTTACCTCTTTAAACTTGTTTTGAGTGAACAAATGTGTCAAGGAACAAAGAGGGTGGTTGAAAATCACACAGTTTGGGATCAGCATGAACCCTTAGGCAAAGATCTCTGATTGGGATCCAAATAGATTGGATCCCACTTCATTGGTCTCCAAGTAAGGTTTGAGTTCTTGTCTACCTTCCTGAAATGAATGTCCCTATCAGGGCCATCGCTTTGTGAGCACCTTCACATTTATCTGGGGGAATTCCATACCCTCCCAGCTCATGACTGTGGAAATGATCAACAGCCACCTCTTCCAGAAATCCTGGGAACCATTCTCATAGGTCACTTTACATAGAGGCTGGCTCAAACAGTAACGAATCTGCCTGTAGTTCTTAGAAGGAGAACCAGGAGACCCAGGTTTGATCCCTCGGTCAGGAAGATCCCCTGGAGAAGGGAATACACACTTCAGTATTCTTGCCTGGAGAATTCCATGGACAGAGGAGCCTGAAGGGCTACAGTCACAAAGGTTCAGACACAACTGAGCAACTAAGAACCATGGAAAGGCTTTTGAAAAATGCCTATTTAATGGCAACCCACTCCAGTGTTCTTGCCTGGAGAATCCCAGGGACGGCATAGCCTGGTGGATTGTCATCTATGGGATCACACAGAGTCGGACACAACTGAAGCAACTTAGTAGCAGCAGCAGCAAGCTACTATGAAATAATTGACTACTCAGTCTTCCCTGTTTACATATTTCAAGAATTTAAGCATGCAAGAATCTTAAAGCAGATATATCCCAACTCCTCTTTACTTTAAAGAAGAGAAAATATAAACTTTGGTTTTCTACAAATCCTTCATGTCTTTTTTTTTCTCCTTCCAATATTTCTAGATGCCAAGACTTTGTTTTTTTGGGAAAAAAGTCTAAAAATTATATGCCTGTAGAGTATTTTGTGCAGACTGATGTTTAAAAAATTCCTTAAGATAAAACAAAATTCACAGCTAAAGTTATGTAGCTGCTTGGTGAAGTAGTGACATGGCATAATGCTTAATATAGCTTATTTTTATTTATTTTTTTACACCCATGTAATAGCAAAAGACACAATGACATGGAGAGCCATAAAGCCAAACAACTCTCCCATTTCATTTTATAGCACAAGGCAGGGAAAGGCACAATTTGGTATCCTGACCATTTTTATAGGGGTTTGGAGACAGGTTAGACATGTCTGAAATATGTCCTTCAATTCTTAGAACTCTTTCAGACATTCCTGCTGAAGGATGTTCCTTGGAGAAATACTCCTATAAATACAGGATGTTTTCATTACTGCATGTGGTTGATTCAGCCTGTTGGCTACATGACAGTGAGAAGAAGTGCCTGAGAAACGACTTCATATAGTCCGCGTTCAAACAGTCCCTAGAGCTCCCCAGATTAGAATGACTCTAGTGGGAGCGCTTGGAAATGAATGTTCATATATCACTGGGGTCTTTAAAAAAAGGTTTAAGGTTCTGTAGGCTGTCTCCCTTAGTGCAGCGAAATGATGGAATGATAGCATGTATGGAGATGAATTTCTGCCTATGAAAGTTTTCACTGCATATGGAGGAAAGCTACAAAGTCAATAGCTCAGCTAGCAAGACAACAAAACAAACGTCCCACCCCCAAACCAAACAAAATCCAGGAGCCAGACCCACGCAAGGAGATGGCAGGATAATTTATTTGGGAACAAACAGTAAATATGAGATCATATGTTGTAGGTTCAATTTGGGTGTATTCTTTAGGACTGTAGAGCTACCTGCCAATGGACTGGAAGCTGGGCCTTTAAAGACTTGTATGTTATTTTAAATTATAAAATAATATTTCCTGTTTATGTAGCTCTTTCCAGTTTTCAAATATTTTTACTTTTTCAAATATTTTTTGAGCCCCCAAGTAACCATAGAAGATGGGTGATACTTTTATAGGTGATGAACCTGAAGCTCAGGAGGATGAAGGGGCTCACATAAGGTTGCACAGCAAACAGGTCTCTAGATCTTCTGACTCCCAATCTGAAGATTTTTCTACCATCCCACACTGACAAATAAAATACTGCTTCTCTGTTTCTGTAATATTGCTGGTGTTGTAAAACTATTACAACCTCCACTTCCCTGATCAAAAGTTAACTTTTTTTTATTGAATAGAGATTTTATGGTGTGAAAGACTAGGGAATACAGTGCTCTTGATGCTGGGTGAGAAAGAAATGACTTAGGCATGCATCACTTTTGGAGAGATGCTGAATTGGTAATGAAACATGCAATTTCATAGTAGCTTATTGCAAAACTATAGAACATAATGGGCAGGTTGGAGAAAAGCAGAATTGTGAATTGAGAAAATTATTTACTGTAATTAGATTGGTCCATGGGCAGGATAAAATTTATGAAGAAGGCTAACCTTTGCCTGCTAAGACAAGGGTAATACAATCTCATGTGTGGAATAAAACGAATTACCATCAGGAAGAACTTTTTTTCCCCTCTCTCTTTGCTTGTTGTTGCCCTGGGTATTATAAAAACTTCTATCTGACCATCTATCTTAATTTTTTTTTCCTTGCAACAACCTAAACAGTTTAGGAACTGTTGTCAGAGAAGTTTAAGAAAACACAAATAGAAATAAGGCAGTAGAAGAATTGGATTCTAGCTTGATATTGAAAGCTCATCACTTATGAGCATGTCTGTTCTTTTAAAGAGAATGTATTTAAGACTGAGTTGAAGGGTGATTTCTGGGTATTTAGCAGATATAAAAAAGCCAACCGACCGTAGAACAAAACAAAACACCAATCTGCAAATGAAAAACACTACCAACTCATCATGACATGCAACTAAAAGATGGGGCCAATGGTGGCCTTCACAGCACTAGATCCCTCCCCCACATATTTCACCGACTTTCTTTCTGCATGTGTGACCTACTCATGCTTTTCTTTCCTGCCAACTGCCAGATCTTCCTGTTCAGCTTAGGACAGCGTCATCACTCAGCACCCTTCATGGTAGCTTCCTAATATTTGTGCAGGAAATCAGAAGATATTCTAACAAACATCTGTGTACTTCCCACCCCAAATAAGTGCTAATGTTGGTTCTAAAGCAAATGTAATCAACAATTTGTTTATATTTACATCCACCTCATAAACTTTCATGGATCATGATGATCAGTCCAGGGGTGAATACATGAAGGATGAGAGGTCTGGATCTAAAAATATGCAAATTTCAATCCAAAATTGAAAGCAGAAATATTGGTTTGGCACAGTCAAGCTTTACTTGTTCAGATTATTTTTAGAGAGGATTGAGTTAGGGAAAATAGAAATTATACCACATTGTGTAAAGAAGTGTGGATGTGAAGCTTAAGAAGTTATAGAAATGTATAACTTGAAGAAAGTTAACAGAAATTTTCCTAATAAAGTTGTTTTTACAAAGAAAATAAACAAGGATAATTTTTGATGTGCACACTTATGTTTTTAGGTAAATGGAGTCAGAAGTATTCAGAATGTGGTACTTTGAAACAGCAGTTCAGTTCAGTCGCTCAGTAGTGTTCGACTCTTTGCGACCCCATGAATTGCAGCACGCCAGGCCTCACTGTCCATCACCAATTCCCAGAGTTCACTCAGACTCATGTTCATCGAGTCAGTGATGCCATCCAGCCATCTCATCCTCGGTCGTCCCCTTCTCCTCCTGCCCCCAATCCCTCCCAGCATCAAAATCTTTTCCAATGAGTGAACCCTTCGCATGAGGTGGCCAAAGTACTGGAGTTTCAACTTTAGCATCATTCCTTCCAAAGAAATCCCAGGGTTGATCTCCTTCAGAATGGACTGGTTGGATCTCCTTGCAGTCCAAGGGACTCTCAAGAGTCTTCTCCAACACCACAGTTCAAAAGCATCAATTCTTCAGTGTTCAGCCTTCTTGACAGTCCAACTCTCACATCCATACATGACTACTGGAAAAACCATAGCCTTGACTAGACGGACCTTTGTTGGCAAAGTAATGTCTCTGCTTTTGAATATGCTGTCTAGGTTGGTCATAACTTTTCTTCCAAGGAGTAAGCATCTTTTAATTTCATGGCTGCAATCACCATCTGCAGTGAGTTTGGAGCCCCTCAAAATAAAGTCTGACACTGTTTCCGCTGTTTCTCTCTCTATTTCCCATGGAGTGATGGGACCAGATGCCATGATCTTCATTTTCTGAATGTTGAAATAGCAAGCCTTTAGTAAATATTTATTGAATGAATGCATACTATTTTCTCTTCCCTGGTAGCTCAGATGGTACAGTGTCTGCCTGCAGTGATGGAGACCTGGGTTCGATCCCTGGGTTGGGAACCCACTCCAGTATTCTTGCCTGGAAAATCCCTTGAATGGAGAAGGCTGGTAGGCTACAGTCAATGGGGTTGCAAAGAGTTGGACTGAGTAACAGTTTCACTTTCACACTATTTGCTAGGCGCTGCACCAGGCACTGGAAATGTAAAAATAAGGAAGATTTGAGTTCTTTATAAATGAGTTTGTCTAATAAAAGAGACATATGGATAAGCAGTTACAATGCAACCTGGTAAGTAAAACTATTATAAATGCAAAAAGTTGCATTTTTAAAAAGTACAATGAGTTTTCTTAAACATTTTTCATAAAATTTATGCTTACACAATTCATTTGCATTATAAGTCTTTTGTGTCAGATAAGTTCCTGCCAAATTTATTACAGATTTCAAATGAATAGAATTCAATTTAAAGATGGTTTATTATAGAATAAGAAAGAATGTGTTTGTCCATCTTATATTTAAAATGCAACAACTCAGTGTTTTTAAGTGTATTTTCAGTATTGTGAAACATCACTTTTTTTAGAACATTTCCTCGCCCCATAAGAAACTCTGTACTCAGTAGCAATCATTTCCCATAAGCACCCACAATCTCCCTATCCTTAGGCAACCACTAATCTAATCTACTTTTTATTGCCATAGATTTGCCTATTCTGAATATTTCACATGCATGCAATCATAAATTTTGTGACAATTTTATTCCACTTAGTATAATGTTTTCAAAGTTCATCTACATTGTAGCATATGTCAATACTTCATTCTTTTTTATGGAGGAGTAATATTCTATGGTATGACTATAACACATTTTATTTATCCACTCATCACCTGTTGGACATTTGGGTTATTTCCACTTTTTGGCTATCATGCATAATGCTGCCTTGAGCATTTACATACAAGTTTTGTGTGGACATACATTTATTTTCACTTCTCTTGGATATATACCCAAGAGTGAAATTGCTGGGTTGTATGGCAATTTTGTGTTTAACCTCTGGATTAACTGCCATTGCTAGACTGTTCTTCAAAGTGGTATTTCTGAAAACAAAAACAAAAACATGTAACTGTATCATTTAATATTTCTATCAGCAGTGTATGAGGGTTCTAATTTTTCCACATCCTTGACAACACTTATTTTTATCTATCATTTTGGTTCTAATGATCTTAGTGGGTGCGAAGTAGTATTTTACTGTAGTCTTGATTTGTACCTCCCTGATGGTTTGAGTACCTTTTCATGTGTTTATTGGCTACTTGTACATCTTCTCTGGAGAAATTTCTATTCAAATTCTTTGCCCATTTTAAATTGTCTTTTAATTATTGAATTGCATGTGTTCTTTTTATATTCTAGGTACAAGTCTCTTAGCAACTATATGGTTTGAAACTATTTTCTCTTATTCTGCCAGCTATCTCTTCACTTTCTTGATGATGTCCTTTGCAGCACAAATTTAAAAAATTTTGACAAAGTCCAATTTATTTACTTTTTCTTCTGTTACTTTTGCTTTTAGTGTTTGTATGTAAGAAACTATCACCAAATCTAAGATCATGATTGATTCCTATATTTTCTAGTTTTAGAGTTTTATAATTTTACATCTTACATTTAGACTTTTACTCTACTTTGAGTTAATTTTTGTATATGGTGTGAGGTAGAGGTCTCACTTTATTCTTTTGCATGCTAATTTGTTTGCCCTAGTATCATTTTTTTAAAAAGACTATTTTTCCTTATTAATAATCATCTTGGCACTCTTACTGAAAATCAGTTGATCAAGATATGGGAGTTTATTTCTGGACTCTCAAGATTTATTCCACTGATCTACTGATCTATCCCTACACCAACATCACACTGTCTTATTTACTGTAGCCTTCTCATGAGTTTTGAAATCAGGAAGTGTGAATCTTTCTACTCATTTTTCTTTTCAACATTGTTTTAACTACTCTGAATTTCTTGAATTTTCATAAAATTTTAGAATCAGCCTGCCAATTTCTGCAAAGAAACCAACCACAATTTTGAAGCACCACATTAAATTTTTAAAAATTTATTATTTAAAAATAAAATCTCTAAATGCCTAAGGAAACATTTAGAAATACCCTGCAGTTTTATAGCTCTGAAAACTCCCTTTGAACCATTAATATACTTTGGTAATGTGGACACATGTTTGAGCAAGAGCATTTCCCTCTGATTAGACACACATTCTGGAAAAGTCAGGGGCTTCTCCAAACCTATTTACTAATCTATCAGAAAGTGAGGTAAATTGGACTAAACTAAATTTAGAGCTGGGCACAATTAAAGGAGTAAGGCAAGCTGTAAAGTGAGAAAAGAATTCGCAAAGCATCTGACAAAGAATTTGTATTCAGGAAAATAAAGAAGACCTAATAAATCAATAAGAAAAGGCAGATCTCCCAGTAGAAAAGACTTGAGCAGGAACTTCACAAAACAGGAGATACAATTTAAAGGGTGCCTACTTATAAGCAGAAAAGTGTCCCCTCTCCCCGAGATATGTTCACGTTCTAATCCTTGGTATATGTGAATATTATTTTATATGGCAAAAGTTATCTGGATAAGCCATATATGAAATTATCAGTACATGTGTTCTTATCAGAGAGACCTAGAGAGTTTTAACACAGACATACACAGAAAAACACACAGAGATGGGAGGTGAGAGTGATGTAGCTACAATTCAGGGAGTCCCACCAGATGCTGGAAGAATCAAGGACCAGGTTTTCCCCTGAACCTTCAGAGGGGGTATAGCCCTGCTGATACTTTCATCTCATTCTTCTGGCCTCTTGAATAATAACTGAATAAGGTAAAGTCGCTCAGTCGTGTCCAACTCTTTGCGACCCCATGGGCTGTAGCCTACCAGGCTCCTCTGTCCATGGGATTTTCCAGGCAGTAGTACTGGAGTGGATTGCCATTTCCTTCTCCAGGGGATCATCCCGACCCAGGGATCGAACCCAGGTCTCCCACACTGTAGACAGACGCTTAGCCGCCTGAACCACCAGGGAAGACACCACCACATGTATGGTAATTTGTTACAACAGCCATAGCAGACTAATAAACTGTCTTTATCAATTATCAAGGATACGCAAATTAAAAACACAGTATGATACCTCTGTCTACCTCCAGAAAGCTAAAATGAAAAAGACGGATAATTTTAAGTGTTAGTGAGGATGTGGAACCACTTAAACACCCATATGTTGCTGGTGAAGTGTACATTACAACCACTAGGCTAAATAGTTTAGAAGTATCTTCCAAGGTTCAGTAGATGACTCACCATTTCACTTATACGTGAAAATGCACACTTTCACCCAAAATCAAGAATGTAAATGTTCAGAATAACACTGTTACAATAGCTCCGACTTGGAAACAACTCAACTATCCATGAACAATAGGATAGATAGTTAGATGAATCCATAATACATACTGTGGGACCCTGTACAGTAATGAGAATGAATAACTACAGCTTCATACAGCAACACAAATTAATCTCACAAATACAGTGTTGACAAAAGAAGCCAGGTACAGAAAAGTAGATATGTATACCGTATGAGTCTGTGTTTATAACATTTCAGAAACAGACAAAACTAGTTCATAGTTTTGGAAATCAGGGTAGTAAAAACCCTTTAAGATGGGTAATGACTGGAGGGGCATAAGGAGTTGACTTTAATAAAGGGAGTTGAAATTTGTAAAATCTGTCAGTTTACAGGATGTCTTATCCATTGATTCACTTATTTAAAAATATTTATTTAATGAACATTTATACTTATTGAGCTTCTGTTGTTTGCAGGAACTCCTCTAAGGCTAGGATTATAGCAGGGTGCTTGACAATGTTGCCGTGCTCATGAGTTGACGTCTAGTAGTCCCTCTCTGAACACTAGCGTACACTGTTACTGGGCTGGCTCCCCTGTCCCTCATGAAGCTCACATCTTTAGGTCGTTCTTTCTCACATTGCTTTGGATTTGGCCACGTGAACTGCTTTAGCCGTAAGACATTAGCAGAATACAAGCAGACACTTTGAAAAGTGCTTGCTCACTGGAGCTTTAGCTCTTGGAATGCTTTTTCTGGAAGCCAGCTGCTACGTCGTTAGAAGCTTGGGACTCCATGACTAAATGTTGAAAGGCGTCACACAGGAAGTGCCTGGAGGATGAGAGCCCGTCTTCATCGTTTCAGCCCCAGCCAAGCTCCCAGCTCAACGACACGACATAAGTGACCTCAGCTATGTCATGTTAGGCAGAAAAACCACCTAACCTGTGCCTGGTCAATCATGGACTTGTGAGAAATAATGAATTGTATTTTTTTTTTTTTTAAGTTTTGGGAGTAGTTTGTTACACAGTATTTAATAATAAAAACATTAAAAAAATGGGTGAGTAAATAAATAAGAAATACAATTGTAGAGTGTGATTTGAACTACAAAAAATTAAACAAGGTAATGCTATAAAGAATGAGGGGAAATTCAGAGAGACTGGTGTGACTTTTTTAAAAAAGACTTTAAGATTTAAAGACTTTAAAGATTTTTAAGACTTTAAAGTCATATATATTTGTGAAGAATTACTAGGGTGTTCTATACAGAAACTGAGGAATCAACTGTTTCTAGTTAGGAGCGTCAGATACTGTGTGGGATCAACAGTAGAGGAAAAACAATGGAATTTATCTGAGCTGGATTGGAGTTAAGATTCTGCTTTTGACCTTGGGCAAAGCACTGGTTCCTTGTGCGGCTCAGTTTCTTCCTCTCTTATATTGGGGTAATAACACTCATCTTGTCTAAATTCCAGGATAGCTGGGAAGGTTATACTTGATAATGTTTGCAAAAGGACTCCAATGTCTTAAAACATTATTTAAGTGAAAGCATTTCTAGGAAAAAGACATTTTGATCATCCACTTACATTCTGAAGTCTCTGCTCTGTCCGCAAGATGATACATTCAAAGTCAATGAAATAAATTTCATGCGCCAAACCCACAGTCTGTCGGTACCCTCTACTGGCATGGTCTTTGCTATACATTAGCCTTTTTTATTTATTCAACATCCACTGGGACCAAGGCTCTGCAGTTTTGAATAATCCACGAAGTTGTCACTAAAAGCTGATATTCTCTATGTTGATAATGAAGAAAAACACCAATGAACAGCCTTATTAGTGTAAAAAGTCACACACTCTAAAGCCTCTATCCCATTAGGAAAAAACTCAACATATGTCACGTCACATTAATAAATACTGCATGTGCAAAGTGTGCTTATTTTAACAGTAAATTCCCCCTTGGAAAATTGATTTGCTTTTAAATTTTAATTGACTTCTTTTCTCTTCTATGGACCCTAGTTAGTACCCCCCTTTTCTTTCACAAATAATGTAAGTTTGCATGAAAAATACATCACTCTCTAAACCCAACAGCACAAAAAGGGAAACAAAATGCAGAAAAAAGAGTTAAGGAGAAATAAGAGGGGAAAAATAACAAATTGGTCATTAAAAGCAAAAAGATGCATGAGATAAAAGAGAGGGAGGCAAGACGAACATCTACTATATTGGGCTTCGGTGCAGATGTAAGTATAAAATGCTCCACAAGTCCTGTAATTGAGAAAATCTATCAAATGTCCTGACAGCTGCTCGGGCATTTCCAGAAGCGATAAAACTTGAATTTATTTCACTCCTAGAAAAGGGGCAGTATCACCTTCTGGCGGCTTTAATGAAATGCCATAAAATTCGAGGAAAAACTGTGTTGTAAAGTCATAAAAAGGGAGTCGGAAGTGGATTGTTGGAAATGGGGCGGGAGGGGTTGCCGTGTCTGAAGAGTTACCGAAGGGGACCAGAGGGCTCTCAGCTTGGTCCGTGGTCACCAGCCAGGCGTTCAGTTTCCCAGCGACCCTCACCCCCTGCAGCCCCGCCTCCAGGGCCAGGGGAGTGTGTACTAGTTCCTGCGTTGCTCCACCCGCTCACCCACTCTCAGAACTTGGCTTCACGCTCTGTGACTTCTCACCTCTCACTGCTGAAAATGTGACACCTACTCCATTTGTATTTGGTGAGGGTAACCACAGGAGTACTCTTACCTGCATTTCTCCAGATGGAAATATTACAGTACATTGGAGTGGATGCTCCCCAGCCATAGTGTCAGGCATCCTAGCTGCAGACCAGGAGAGGAGGGTACTAGTTCCCAGGGCAGGATTTAGCGCAAACATAATCAGACACACATTCTGCTTTAGAATCTGATTATTTAGGGCTTGGCTCGCCCAGCCTTCTTCCAGTTCTTTCTGGCCTTGGTTTACTGTCAAAGTAGATACTGTTATCTGCTTTTCCTCTTAGATGCTGAGTGACTCTGAGGGTAAGAATTATCTCCAAGTTCCTATTTTCACCGCTTTACACCTTGCCTCACATTGTGCACACAGTATGAACTCACTGGGGCTTCCCTTGTGACTCAGGGGTAAAGAATCCACATGCAATGCAGGAGACCCAGGAGGCATGGGTTTGATCCCTGGGTTGGGAAGATCTGCTGGAGGAGGGCACGGCAACTCATTTCAGTATTCTTGCCTAGTGAATCCCATGGACAGAGGAGCCTGGTGGGCTACAGTCCACAGGGTTGCGAAGAGTCAGACTTGACCAAGTGACGGAGCACGCAGGCAGGCATGAGCTCATTAGATGATTCCAAAGGGATAGAATTTTTGAAAGTCTCAGATTGTCAAGTAATGTCTTTTGTTATTCAGTCAGTCGTGTGGTTGAATAACTATCCTTGGTATTTTCTATAGGTGCATGAGCTAAATTCATTTATTGAAGATTATTGTACAAGGAGCAGTTACATACTATTTTACTTTATATTTTCAGTTTGATATTTTAATACAGTTACATTAAATCCATATAAGAATTCTATTTCAAAAATAAATAAACAGAGGCCCTGAGTCTTACAGTGAATTTCTTTGGTCCACCAAACTCTGTGCAAAGATGATGAAGTTAAACTGCAAGCATGAGAATAAAGGGCCTAAAATGAGGGGTTGATATGTGAAGATCAAGACATGCCTATGAAATAATGTTATTCAAAAAGAGAAGGTGAAGAGAATGTTATTCTAACTGGAAGCAATTCTAAGAAAAATTTTACCAGAGATATTTTGAGGCCATCCTAAAAAAAAATACACCAAACAAAACTTAATAAATAAAATAAATGATGATTTGGGGACAGTGCAAGGAAGTGAGAGAATCAACGAGGTTAATGAAGACAAAGAAAACAGAGATGGATTGTGAAGTCTGAAAGTGGGAATGGGTTGTTTTTCTTTAGTGAACTGATGACCTCACGGCCTTGGCCTAAAGGGGAATTTCCACAGTATAGGTCTGACCCAAACCATAGGTTGAAGGAATATCAGTAGGAATGTCAATCTTTGGAAAATCTTGTGAGCACTGTTATTGAGTTATGACTGTCACTTGAGCGGTGTCTTCAGTGGAATAGAATATAAATTTCCCCAAGGCAAGAGCAAGGGCTTGGAAGCCAACAAAGTTTAGTAATCCTCCTTTCATTTTTCTGTGCTCAAGTCCTTTGTCAGCTTCAGAACCGGGAAGGCAGCTATTAAATCAGAGATGAAATAATGCCAGACTCCAGATGTGGCTGCCTCACACTCCTGTCTGTAGCCAGATGTGCCGACACCATCACATTCATCATGGTTAGAGTGAAGGTGGTGGGAAGCAGCGCACAGCACACGCAAATGACTCCCAGCTCATTCACACAGGAGACCCCTCCGAGCAAGTGGAGAGTCGCTGCTCGGAGGCAGGGAGGAATGGTGAAGGCTTTTCTAAGGTCTAGTAAAAAGGGGGGGTACATTTTCTTTTTAAGGATAATTGACCCTTGCTCCAAGTTCCAATGATCTCCACTGGGTCATTTACAAGTGGCTCAGACAGTAAAGGATCTGCCAGCAATGCAGGAGACCTGGGTTTGATTCCTGGGTTGGGAAGATCCCTGGAGGAGGAAATGGCACCCCACTCCAGTACTCTTGTCTGGAGAATCCCCATGGACAGAGGAGCTTGGCAGGCTACAGTCCACGGAGTCGCAAAGAGCTGGACACGACTGAGCGACTAAAACATCGCACGGCCATATTTAAGCAACCACCTCTGGTCTCAGAACTATCCTACCTAGGTACAGATCTATTCGAGCTTAATCGCTTTCTATTTTGGGATAAAGCTTTCCACTTTCCTTTCATTCCTCTTCACCCACTTTTGACTGGTGAAAAGCTTACCTCAGGACTAAATGATGTGGGAAGAACACTGAGGGCAACAAGGAAGGAGCTTGGATCTCAATGAGACTTTAGAGGAACTGAAGCTCCAAGCTGATTTTAGAAAAAGCAGAGGAACCAGAGATCAAATTGCCAATATCAGCTGGATCATCGAAAAAGCAAGAGAGTTCCAGAAACACATCTATTTCTGCTTTATTGACTATGCCAAACCCTTTAACTGTGTGGATCACAATAAACTGTGGGAAATTCTGAAAGAGATGGGAATACCAGATCACCTGACTGGCCTCCTGAGAAATCTGTATGCAGGTCAGGAAGCAACAGTTAGAACTGGACATGGAACAACAGACTGGTTCCAAATAGGAAAAGGAGTCCGTCAAGGCTGTATATTGTCACCCTGCTTATTTAACTTCTATGCAGAATACAACATGAGAAATGCTGGGCTGGAAGAAGCACAAGCTGGAATCAAGATTGCTGGGGGAAATATCAATAAACTCAGATATGCAGATGACACCAGCCTTATGCCAGAAAGTGAGGAGGAACTAAAGAGCCTCTTGATGAAAGTGAAAGAGGAGAGTGAAAAAGTTGGCTTAAAGTTCAACATTCAGAAAACTAAGATCATGGCATCTGGTCCTATCACTTCATGGCAAATAGATGGGGAAACAGTGGACACAGTGTCAGAGTTTATTTTTTGGACTCCAAAATCACTATAAATGGTGATTGCAGCCATGAAATTGAAAGACGCTTACTCCTTGGAAGGAAAGTTATGACCAACCTAGATAGTATATTCAAAAGCAGAGACATTACTTTGCCAACAAAGGTCTGTCTAGTCAACGCTATGGTTTTTCCTGTGGTCATGTATGGATGTGAAAGTTGGACTGTGAAGAAGGCTGAGCGCTGAAGAATCGATGCTTTTGAACTGCGGTGTTGGAGAAGACTCTTGAGAATCCCTTGGACTGCAAGGAGATCCAACCAGTCCATTCTGAAGGAGATCAGCCCTGGGATTTCTTTGGAAGGAATGATGCTAAAGTTGAAACTCCAGTACTTTGGCCACCTCATGCGAAGAGCTGACTCATTGGAAAAGATTCTGATGCTGGGAGGGATTGGGGGCAGGAGGAGAAGGGGATGACAGAGGATGAAATGGCTGGATGGCATCACTGACTCAATGGACATGAGTTTGAGTGAACTCTGGGAGTTGGTGATGGACAGGGAGGCCTGGCATGCTGTGATTCATGGGGTCGCAAAGAGTCGGACATGACTGAGGGACTGAACTGAACTGAACTGAAGCTCCTGGTGGTGGCGGTAGGGGCTGGACAGGCCAGAATAAAAATCCTACCAGGGCTTAAGGGCGCTTGGGCACAGTCATCCTGGTCTAGGCATGAGCTGGTTTCCAGGGTGATGCGAAGAGTTCCCAGATTATCACTGTCCGTCAGATGAGAATGTATAAATCATGTGTCTTTCACAAGTGGGGATGAAACTGGGGAAACTGCAGGGTGTGAGAGCCTGGAAGTCACTGTTCAGACCTGTGTGGAAATGAGCGTGTGCTCTGTCATTCCCTCCACAGCCTGCGGCCCATACGACTGTGACAGGTTCCGGCAGGCGTGAGGTGAGCCACTGTCGGAACACAACTTGGAAGGAGTGAGCTGTGTCTCGTGTGTCGTTAAAGAAGCCTGCTTATCAGGAACGATTTTACTTAGAGCCGTGAACTATCCTCTGAGAAATCTTTGCTCAAAGACAGGCGTCTCTGCTGAGTAAAACAGTAGTAACTACTTGGATTGGCTGGTTGCTTCTCACATGAGCTAAAACAAAATGGGCAATGACAAAGAAAACGGTCACAAGCAGGCTCTAGGCATTGTGTGCGGAGCAAGCGCGATGCGTCTGTGCAAGTGCTCAGCCGCGTCAGTCCTGTCTGACTCCTTGTAACACTATGGACTGTAGCCCGCCAGGCTCCTCTGTCCATGGGATTCTCCAGGCAAGAATCCTGGAGAGGGTTGCCATGCCCTCCTCCAGGGGATCTTCCTGACTGAGGAACTGAACCTGCATCTCCTATGTCTCCAGCATTGCAGGGTTCTTTACTAATGCTAAGCCACCAGGGAAGCCCCCAACAGAGCATAATAGATCACTTCTAAAAATTCCCAGACAACATGGCGCTTTTCATTAGGCAAGGATGTTAGGATTCTTCGAAGAAAATCTTTAAGATATTCTAACATTTCTAATTGGCATTCCACTACTGGTAGAAAAGCATGCATTATTCTCTGAAATGTTTTCTAATAATATTCTCCATCTTGACAAAGTGGAATAATTTCAATCTTTTCTCATTCCTTCTACAAGCAGAGAGAGAGAGAGAGAGAGAGAGAGAGAGAGAGAGAGAGAGAGAGAGAGAATGGCAGTAGAAATCATGAACAATTTTAGTTCATTCGGAAGTTAAAGAGACTTATTTTTCAAATGTATTCTTTCAAATCCCGATTCCTATAACAGATGCTCTCGGCTCCCAGGATCCTTCCATCTGTAATTCAATTTCCTTCCAAACGTGATGCTGACATCTGTTGCAATGCAGATACACACTCAAGTACCTGCAATTTCTCTGTCAAGCTCAGTGTCATGTTAAAGAACTGTGAACTTTGCAGGGCTGGGGAGCAGACACTGGAATCCTCAGGGCTGCAGGCAGAAGGGAATGTCTCTTTCATGATTCTGATGTCTCAGCATCTTTTCCTCTGACACTTGGGCTTTTGTTACAGATTTTTCAGGGAACATAAAGTGTTTGTCTAATAGTGCAATTAATTGTTCCAGCTCCACTTCTGGAGCCACCTGAACTCAGCACAGGCTAAGATTTAGCGAGGACGCAGAGAGGGCATCTTCAGATTCTTCCTGACAGAGTGAATTAGATAAATTACCACCCAATTCTCTAAAGTATTTTAAAAACAAAGACAAAGCACCGCATATTGCATTTAAAGATGCTGATCTTTGCCCTGTTTCTTTTCTCTCCCCCTCCCCCAGTGCCTTTCTATAAAGCAAGACCATTTGAAGCATGGATTGAGTTCAATCATTCCATCATTAATTAATTCATTAAATAAACATTTATCAAGTTTGTATTCTGTGACTGGTATTGTGCTAGGTGCTGGGGAAATAAATGATATAGGATCCATCAGGAATCCTTCCGTAGTGCTTTATTTTAGAATAAAGTACTAAATCTTACTGAGGTTCCCTGTGGTAGATGAAGTCAGAGTTTTATGCCAAAGGAAAATTTTTATATTCTGACAAGACTACAAACCTATTATTGAGCTAAATACTTTTCCACTAGCAAGAACTTGTTTTTGAGCTTCATAGGAAGGTAGAATCTTTGCTATTTATCATCTAATTTGGAGCTGATGAGAATAGGGGAGAATGGACTGTTCCTTCTGACCCTTCCTGCCTTTCTGATGCAGAGAATCCACTGGCATCTGAAGGGTGACACTTGATTAGCCGTGTCGTTTCTTCAGGTGGCTTTGCTGGGGCTGTGTTAAAATCACGAACATTCATCCAGGCCTTTAAAAAAGGTTGTCACAATATTTAACCTGGACACCTTCTCATCCAATTACCATCTTTTCAGTTTTGTACAACACCATCAAAAGGCTCAGCGGGCTGTGTGAATGTGGTTTGTTTTGTTCGGTAGTGACTCAAGGATGGGTCTTGCTGTGAGAGCCAGGCCAGCTGTGACTGACAATAGGCAGAGACAGAGGATAGGACTGTAGTCTGGGGTCACCAAGCTGCTTGCAGGTGGATCTGGTGTCCAGGATAGATAGGGAGAGTCTGAATTACTCAATGTAATTTCTCAGGCATTTCCTTTAACTTAAGATATTCCCAGTTGTTGGGCCTGGGCTGAACCTGGTGCACAAATGTGTGATACTGGGCCCCCATTGTATTATTATTTTTATTTTTTAATTGGTTGCTCTTATGTAGAATTTGGGAGATTTTATCATCTGTCTAAAAATTGGAATATCCAGCAACACAGGGTCTACATGGCTACATGACAAGCATCACTCAGTATCACTGATGTAGAGCTGAATCCCAGTGATCCCCTTAGATGGGTTCTGCCTGTTTCCTACAGCCCCAGTCCCCACCACACCATATCGTCACATTCCTAGCCTGCTTCAGTATTTGGCTACCTGCCCGGGTCCCTGATCCACATGAATTAATTAAACAAAAGTATTTTCAGTCAATCAGAATGTTTTTATTGGATCACTTCTCTACTTTTAGATGCGTATTGGGTAGTGTAGGAGAAGCAAATGATGAAAAAGGTGAAAGTGCTAGTCACTCAGCTCTGTGTATGGGATTCTCCAGGCAAGAATACTGGAGTGGGTTGCCATTCCCTTCTCCAGGGGATCTTCCTGACCCAGGGATCGAACAGCACTGCAGGCAGATTCTTTACAATCTGAGCCACCAGGGAAGCCAAAAGATATTCCTGCCCAAATGAGGAAGAAAACAGTAACAAGTGCAACAATTAGAGGCATGGCCTTGAACAGACCACAAATCAACACAAGAATTTGGAGAAAGGAATATTGATATAAAGTCATTAGGCTTTTGTATTTTATTACTTCTGTTTTCCAGAAAAGGAACAAAACGAAACACTTCTTGTTCATGAAAAGGAAGTTCTTAGCAAGTTTAGAATGTAGCTATTTAACACATCTAAGTGTGTAAGGCATTTGTATTCTAATCACATTTTTAAGAAAATCTTTTTGTTTATGCAGAGAAAGAACCCAATCCCAGGCAAACAAGTATTACTTACACCTGAGAGAATATAAAAAGCAATGATGCTGAATAGACTATAGAGATTTAGAAGAAGAAATAGCAATACTAGGTCTATTCCGCAGCTCTTCGGGAGCCTGCACAGAAAATCTAATGCTTAAAACGGATTGTAATTGTTGAGAAAGACCTGGGCAATGTTTTAAAATTCTAGTTTTAATTTAATATCAACTCTCTGGCTAGACTTGTGGTCTGGATTTGCTTTGTGAGAGGACAGCTGACATAGAAAGCAGGAAAGGTCAAGGTCTTATTGGCATTAAATAGGAAACAGTTGGCTACTTTCCCTAGGAGCAAACTCATCGTCCATTACCCCAGTACTTTGTTTATATCTGAAAACAAGAACTAGTCAGCACAGCTGGACAATTTAAAGCCACCATTGATGGCTTGGAGATTCTAGTCTCTCACACGACAGTGCTCACATGTATATACATGAGAGGCCATGCTTCTAGTAGTGAATGCTGATCGGTGAGGACGCTAAGCAACTAGGAGCATCAGTGAAATCCTTGTTTGAGCCTTAATGAAAGTTAACGTTTACTGACCACTTATTATGTCTCAGACGTTGTGCTAAGTGCTTTATACAATACAACAACCTTATGAAGTATGCTCAAGCAATACCTCCTTTAACAGGTTAAAAAAAAAACCAAACAAACACAACAGACACAGAGAGGCTCAGGAACTTATCCAAGGCCACCGGCTAGCAAGAGGCACTGATGGGAACTGAACCCACGGGCTACACTTTAGGTACAGGATGCCTTGGCCTTTCCTGGTGTGGGTTATCAGTCCTCAACCCTTTCCTCTTTGGAGGAAGCTGCATAATTTTTTAACACCCTGGGATACCTATGGGTTTGCAAGCAGTCCCTAATAGTAAGGACAGAACTTCAGTCATTTTCTTTAATGCTACTCCTGCACTTTCAGCCCTTGCTAGAGAAAATTACAAAATCAGGGCAAACTGGTTTCACTATGAAGTCCACAGAAACTCAGAAAGGGCCCCAGAGCTGCTGAGCCTGGCTTGCATTCACTCGCAGGGGAGCCCAGCCCAGCAGCTGTTTCAGACAGGCCAGCGTCTTAAGCTGTAGCTCCCACACAACCCCTCCAGGGTTAGAGACCACAGCAGATAACTTTGTTCTAATTCCACAAGAAAATGAGACCTAGGGGACACAAGCTAGCCTCCCTTGTCTTGCTAGAAATGCTCCCTGCATTTCTATTCTGTCCCTCTGATCTCAGCAGAAGAAAAACTCAAATCTTTCTAAGATTTACCTGTTACTGTGCCCACCAACCCCTCCCCTGGTGCTGCCTCCAAGCCCTGCTTCCCTAGTTGCTCCTGGTATTTCTTGCATCTATAATCTGTCTCCCTCCCCATTGCTCCTTCCAGGGCAGCAGGGAGGCAGTGGCCTGGTGACTGGAGCTCAGCCTCTGGGTCAGGCTGCCCGTCACATGCCTATGTCTTAGGCACTGCCACTGACCTCTGTGTGACCTTGGGTAATTTACTTCATTTTCTTATGACTACACTTCTTCTAAGCACTTTGCTCATAATAACTCATCTTAAACTTCTGAACCACCCTAAACAGAGATGAGAAACAGACACAGAGAGGTTAATGAAAATCGGGACTATAATGAGGGCTTATTTCTTTAAGGAGACGACAGAAGATGAGTTGGTTGGATGGCATCACCGACTCAATGGACATGAGTTTGAGCAAGCTCCAGGAGATGGTGAAGGACAGGAATGCCTGGCATGCAGCTGTCCATGGGGTTGCAGAGTTGGACATGACTGAGCGACTGAACAATAGATTTCTTTAAGAGGAAGAAACCTCTTTCTCTTAGAGTAAGTAGTACCAGAGGGTCTACATAGAACAGGAGAATCATGCCCACGGGCTCTGGGATCTTCCTGCACGTGGCCATGCTCTGCTGCTTAGTCACATCCAATTCTGTGCGACTCCATGGACTGAAGCCTGGCAGGTTCCTCCGTCCATGGGATTTTCCAGGCAATGGTACTGGAGTGGGTTGCCATTTCCTTCTCCACTGGGATCATATTGCTGCTGCTGTTACTGCTGCTGCTAAGTCACTTCAGTTGTGTCTGACTCTGTGTGACCCCATAAAAGGCAGCCCACCAGGCTCCCCCATCCCTGGGATTCTCCAGGCAAGAACACTGGAGTGGGTTGCCATTGCCTTCTCCAATGCATGAAAGTGAAAAGTGAAAGTGAAGTCGCTCAGTCGTGTCCGACTCTTAGCAACCCCATGGACTGCAACCTACCAGGCTCCTCCGTCCATGGGATTTCCCAGGCAAGAGTACTGGAGTGGGTCATATTAGCTATGTTCAAATCCCAGTGTTGCTTCTTTTTCTCTGTGTGGCTTTTGGCAAGTTCATTAATCTCTCTGTGTCTCAATTTCTCATCTCCCTCTAGAGTTGTTGAGAAGTTTAAGTTTTTATAAGCCAAGTGCTTAGAAGAGTGCTGGTTATGATTAAACTTTTGGGTAAATGTTCTTATTATTATTAGAATTGGCACTTGGAGACCTCTCGTGTCCCGGATCAGTAGATCAAGTAAATACACAGAATTACAGGGATCTTAACATCACATGCAGAGGCAAAGGCAGCGTATGTTATCACCAAGAAGTGCTGTTTAGTAGATAAGGAAGTATGGGGCTACTGTAATGTTCAGTTCAGAATAATAAAGGGCTGGAACCTAGGCTCGTTCCTGAAGTGATGGACTGGGAATCTCGATAAAGTCCAGAATTCCTTTTAGGTAGGGTTAAAGTCCTCCTGCCATACCAACCTCATTGGCTCTGATATTACTTTAATGGGGACAGTCTGCCTCCTGAAGGAAGCTGGGAGCACAAGCACAGCACGTGGCAAAGCTTAAAGGGATTTTGGGATCCTGGTCCAGCTTTCAGTCTCTACAAGCTGGGAGAGTGTGCTGTGCTGCTCACAGACTGACTCTATCATTTGGAAAGCAGTGGGCTTCTAGACCCAGGGAGCCCCTCTTTCAGACGGCGGCGGCGAGAGGCGGACCTCAGAGAGACATGTGCTGACTGTTGACTCATTTTGCGCATTTCCTGTGTGGTTCTTGCATCTTACATCTAAGTTACTGATTCAGCTTAACCCTGCTTAGCTTGCAAGACCTTTCAGAGAAATCAGAGAGCGAGATGCAGTCACTGCAAGTTGTCACACATGATTAAGGAGCTGGAGGGAGTGATTTATGTGGAAAGATTAAAATCCCTAAATATGGATGCCAGTGCTGCCCTGACTGAGTGGGGCTCTAGGTATTTGCAAACGGCCCCCTGCCAGGAAGGCTGCAGACTTCAGCGGAGGTAGGACTGCTTTAAAGGAGTTGAAGCGCGATATAGATAGCAGAAATGTGATGATATGAAAACAGGATACTACTTCCTGATGAAGCTGAAAAGACTTGATTCAGACAGGAAATTCTTCTGTGGCTTTTTATTTTATCAGGCAGCTGGCTGTCTCTGGAATTTTCTACATGAACTTCAAGCTTGAGCTTTCAGATAACCCTCAGTAGCTCTTCGTCCCCTGCAGTGTCCCCACTCTTGGGGTGCCTTTGCTTCTGCCCACTGCCCTTGCACTAAGGCTCTTCCCCCAGTGTCTCTCCTGTTACTTTGTTGCTCCCCGCCTCCCCAGTACCCTTCATCCACACTCCCAGTCAACCGGCATTTCCTGGTGTTCTGACTTGAAGTTAGGACTGTGATGCTAGAGTTAATTGGATAAACTACTTCCTGTTAAACTTAAGCCAGATAATTAATTATCTGGCTTTACCAGATAACACTGACCAAGCCCTTAGCAAGTGTGAGACTTTTCAACCCTTGAGTATTGTGTGTGTGTGTGTATAAAGAAGGGAGGAAAGGGCAGGGTGCTTTTTGCAGTCTGTACCTGATCCTGTGCAAACCAGACTACTTTCCAAACGGCTAAGCACGGATGTGGTCATTGACCAATCAGAGTGATCAAGGAGGACTTTTAAGGAAGTGATGCTGAAGCCAGACTGAGGGCTGAGTCTGAGTTATCAAGGTAAGGGAAGTAGGTAAGAAGGGGGATATATATTAAATTTCTGAGGACAGTCTTATTTTTCAGTACTCTGCTCCATGCAATGATTTGAACAATTTGGTTACTATACCATTAACTGCAATAAACTAATTTAAAGAAATGGTGCCCTAGCTGCATAGATATTCTTTTTCTACAGAATAAGTCAAAGACAATCTGTCTGTGCTTCTTTCCTGCCCTAATGGCCATATTCTGGCATAACAAGCCCTCAGCAGTCTTCACCTGACCTTTCTCTAATGTTCTTTATGCTGTATCCCAGATCACACTGTTCTTTTTGGACCTCTGTACCCTTGAGCAGTCTTTTTTTTCCCCCTCTGAGTTATTCCCCTACTGTTTGGATTTGTCTGCCAAGCTCTTGACTTTTCTGCCAAAAGCCAACTTAAAATCATCTCCTCTAGGAAGCCCTCCATGATTAAGGACATCTTCCTCTGTAGCGTGCTAGTGTCTTACGCTTTCTCCGTACTTGGCACATATATCAGTATCATGTTTCTTTGAATAGAAGTTATCCCTCTGGCCTGTCAGTAGTGCTTACCATAGTGTTGGGCATGGGCTAAGTACCTAGTAAATATCTCTTGAATGAACAGATAAACAGTGGCATACCTTTCTATATTCTATAATTGTAGTGTGCATGTATAAACATTCACCCAGTAGCAATAAACAGGAGCTCAGACAGTGAACATTTGGACTTTCTCTTTTGTTGGGTAATTGAAAAAAGTACATAGTCAGCTCATGAAGTATAATTCTATGTTTTAGTGGGTAAATTGCAGATGTCTCTCTTTAAAAATAATTTCCTTAAATGTGATAAAATTTATTTTTTGGTTCGTATTTGTTAGGTTGTCATACTGTTTTAAAATATCTGGCTTAGATCACTTAAATTTTTAAAATTATACTTCAAGCAGCTATTAGCATAATGATATTATCTATTAATAGAAATTCCTACAAGAGTAAAAGTACCTGCAATTTACATGAAATCAGAAAACTTGGTGTGATTAGTAGCATCACAACAAACCCAGCATGACTATTGTAATGACTACATTTCCCATCACTGTAATTATCTCCTAAAACTTTTACTGGGAACATTGATTGCCATTTGCTCACTCATTCACTTTGAGAAAGTGGACTGATGAACACATGCCAGGAGTGAAACAGTGGCTGTGCAGGTCCTCTGGAAAATACATGCTGGATGATTACAAAATGAATCGTTTTTATCAGCCAGGAGAACTGTCTGATCTTTCTGGGTTCAAAATAAACGATAGATTTCTTATTTCTTTCAATTACTAAGAATTTAAGTGAAGAAGATGAACGGGAGATGGTATTCTAAGAGAAAATGTGAGATGGTTAGTCCTACTTGAAGGACGTTAGACACAATGTCACATCCCCTCCCCGCTGTAGGGCATCATTCCCCTTCATGAGACTGAGGGAGGGTGGAGATTTGGCTCCTTGAATCTGTCCACTTCTCTCCATTTTCACTGTTGCGTCTGTAAGCCAAGCTGACACTGGCTCTTGTCTGGACTACTGCAACTGCCTTCTAACTGCTCTCCCCACCTTTCAGTATGCTGCTTTCCAATTCATTCTCTCTACTGCAGACAAAGTGCTCTTTCTAAACAGCAAATCTCATCATGTCACTCCCCTGCTTAAAGTACTCTGACTCCCCAAGTCTTTATTCTGGTTTATAAGGCCTTTCACTATCTGACCCTCTCTATCTGTGCAGTCTTACAACTCACCATACCCCGGACACACAGAAGCAGAAGGGCCCTTCTTCCTTGCCACTCCACTCCCACCCTGTCTTTGATCTAACTTCTGATCACCTTCCAGGGTTAGATGAATATCTAACTCTGCACTCCAAGGTCATCCTTAGCTGACTTCTCTTTTTGCACTTATCACACTGCCCTGAAATTGCCTCTTGTCTGTTGCCCCTGTTCTGTAAATTTGATGAGAGCAGAATCTGGGTCTGTCTGGTTCATCTTGTATCCTTAGCACTAAGCATGGAGAGAAGACAGCCAGACATGGCTAAGAGAGGGAATGATTCTGTTTTCCAGTTTTGCTCGTTGCTGCTTTTATGTCAGGTCAAAGGAAAAATGTTAATTTAGCCTCAGTGTCTATTTCTACGCATTGCTCCACACTTTTCCTGTACTAGTGGACTTTCTTTGTGGAAGATCGCTCAAAGAACAGAATGAAAAGTGAGACTGTGGTTCTCATTGGTTGTTCTGAGTGTAGGAAATATCAATGTGGGTGACCATGTTTAGTCTGTCCCTCCCAGGCAGTGAAGACTAGAGGCTGATCAAACAGAATTTCAGGGCGTGTGTGCACGTGTGTGTGTGTATGTGCATACACATGCCTATGTGGGTATTTAGGTGTATTGTGTTGCTGGGCACAGGGATGGGTTAGCTTTGTTAGAAATTAACGCTTGTGAGTTCTTCTGATAAAGAAGTTGCTGGGCTCTGCTTTCTTTGCCAGAGATTGACCCATGTGTGTCAAAATGGTATGTTTCAGAAAGAAAAATCCTGCCAGTCCTAGAAGGTTACCCTGAGATGTATGATCACTACTCTGGTCATTGAAACTAGCCCAGTGTTAATGACCAGAAAAGTTTTCTTTTAGTCTTTTCGGATATGGCTATGTATGTGTATATGTGGTTAGCACCGGATAAAACCAATTTAGAAGAATGTAGCTTTTATTAAGAATATGAAATTGCAGAATGTGAAAAAGGTAACCAGCGTATCTAGTTACAGATAGTCTGTAGATATCTTGATCTGATTTTTGGCATTTGTTAACATTATTTTGAATGCTCATCTTTTGTAAAAAAGCTTTTTTTTTTTTTTTCCTCAAAGTCTCCCTGTAGCTCCCATTGAGCCCTCTTGGGAGGTATGTTACACAAACCTTGCTGGAGTGCTTCTTTCTGTCCCAGACTAACAGAGAATTGTGGCAACCTTCTGACATCACTTAACTGTGCGGCTGCAACGAGCACCTTCAAGCCGCGTGGAGCCCTTTGTCTCATGAATTTAGTGCAAATTGGGTAACGTGTTGAACAAGCCTGATGGATTCCAACCAGGATAAAGACAGAGTAAAGAGTGAGGGAAATCTAAAAGATGCCTGTTTCACTCTCTCCCTACCCTTCCCAGTGCTGGATCCACAGACTCCAGTGTAGGCACTGAACAAGTTGGCTTACAGAGATATCACAGAGCAAGGCTATGTGTTATTTGCATTTCCTGAAAAACAGTGAGGTGGTGAGAGCCTGCCGTGGGCTGCTGGCAAGAACTTCAGTGATTATATAGCCACCCAAACAATTTCTTCTTCCCCCACTTTTTGGTTTGGGGCTTTAATTTGTATCTTGTTTCTTTAAGCAAAACAGCTGACTTGACTTGTGTCTGACTTCTGGGAATAACTGAATTCTTCTGGCAGGGGCTAAGTAACCAGAGAGTAGCAAATGAAAATTTCACTCTGAAACACATCCACACTCACCCACACACAGACTTGTGGGCTTGTCCATAGCACTCTTTGTGGTTTGGAGAGAGAGATTTGGAGAATATTTGTGTATTATTTGCCTTTTTAATTTACCAGCCCATTTTAAGGGGTCAGAGCTATAAATCTCAACATGGGATGTGGGAAAGAGAATTTTTGTATGATCAAGAGTCATGTAGATTCTTAAAAGTTGAGAAAAATTGTGATGGTGAGAAGGTGGGTTACTTTGTGATCTCTCTCAGCCCTGCTTGTATGGAAAAACCTTGTTAGGGAAGGAGGTCAGAAAGGCAGATAAACTATCAATAGTTGAAGGTTCAGTTCTTGTTCATACACTTTGGGCGAATTAGCGTATTTAATTTTCATAGCAAATCTGCTGTTCCACCTGTTTACAGATGATGAAAATGAGGATTGGAGGGATTCAGTAATGTGCTCAAGTACACCCATCCTGTAAGAGATGGAGTCAGAACTCAACCCGGATTTCTCTGATGCCAAAGATAGAGCCAATTATATCACTTTAAATCCCTGGGGGCAAAATATCTACACCTACATATCTGTGATTGTGGAGTTGCTTCTCCACTTGTCACAGCCCTGTCTTTCTCTTGCTCCCTTGCTTGCCTGTCTCCCTGCTTTGGAACACCTCGTTAATGCTGGGTAGCTCCAGGGAACAACCTGAGTATGGCAGGCCTTCCTTCCTTTTGAAGTTGT
Source organism: Nanger dama (assembly GCA_917880005.1). Taxonomy (NCBI): domain Eukaryota; kingdom Metazoa; phylum Chordata; class Mammalia; order Artiodactyla; family Bovidae; genus Nanger; species Nanger dama. The sequence continues at coordinate 40,959,105 of CAKJTW010000004.1, forward strand.
TCGTGGCACCAGCTTGCATGTTTTTACGCAGAATTGGGAAGGAACATTTTTTTTCTTGTTTTTATTTTATTTTAATTTGAAGGATAATGGCTTTACAATGTATTGGTTTCTGCCACACAACGTGAATCAGCCATAAGTATACATATGTCTTCTCCTTCTTGAACCTCCCTCCCACTCCCTACCCCATTCCACCCCTCTGATTGTTAGAAGGCACCAGGTTGAACTCCCTGTGTTATACAGCAACTTCCTACTGGCTATCTATTTTACATATGGTAACGTATATGTTTCCGTTCTACCCTCAGTTCATCCCACCCTCTCCTCCTCCTGCTGTGTCCTTGAGTCTGTTCTCTATGTCTGTGTTTCCATTCCTACCCTGCAGATAGGTTCATCAGTACTATTTTTCTAGATTCCATAAAAATATCTTAATTTATGATATTTATTTTTCTCTCTCTGACTTACTTCACATTGTATAACAAGCTCCAGGTTCAGTTTACTGAACTAAAATGAAATTTGTTCCTTTTTATGGCTGAGTAATGTTCCAATGGGGCTTCCCTGGTGGCTCAGCTGGTAAAGAATCTGCCCACAATGCAGGAGACCTGGGTTCGATCCCTGGGTTGGGAAGATCCCCTGGAGAAAGGAAAGACTACCCACTCCAGTATTCTGGCCTGGAGAATTCCATGGACGGTATAGTCCATGGGGTCACAAAGAGTAGGACACAACTGAGTGACTTTCACAATATTCCATTGTATATACATGCCACAACTTCTCTATCCATTCATCTGTCAATGAACCTTTAGGTTGCTTTCATGTCCTGGCTTTTGTCAATAGTGGCATGCATGTCTTTACACCCAATTAGGAAAGAACTTTTTTTTAAATTTTTTTTTTTTTTTTTGAGCAGCTTTAGGTTTGTAGCAAAATTGAGAGGGAATCACAAAGATTTTCTGTCTACCGCCTGCCCCTACACATTCACAGCTTCCCCTGTTATCAACGTCCCACACCAGACTGGTATATTTGTTACAACGAATGAACCTACATTGACGCATCATTATCACTCGAAGTTTACATTATCATCCAGAGTTTACACTAGAGTTCACTTTTGGAGGTGTACATTCTATGGTTTTAGACAAATGTGTAAGGACATACATCTGTCATTATAGTATCATACAGAGTATTTTCACTGCCTTAAAAATCTTTCATGTTCCACCTATTCATAATTCCTCCCTGTCCCCTAGTCCCTGGAAGCCACTGACCTTTTTACAGTCTCTATAGAGGTAGTGTTAGTCACTCAGGTGTGTCTGACTCTTTGTGATTCCACCTTCTGTAGCCTACCAGACTGTAGCCCGCCAGGCTCCTCTATCCTTGGGATTTCCTAGGCAAGAATACTGGAGTGGATTGCCATTCCCTTCTCCAGAGGATCTTCCCAACCCAGGGATCAAACCTGAGTCTCCTGCACTGCAGGCAGATTTCATTACCATTTGAGCTACAGAGAAGACCTACAACCTCTATAGTTTTAATTTTTTTATTTTAACAGCTGGAAAGGTAAAGCTATGGGATGATTTGTTGAGCTCACCATTACTCTTCCATCCATTCAGAACTGGCTTGTATATTTACCTTGAGTCAAAAATCAACACACATTTATAAAAGCCTGTCATGAGTAAACTGTAGTAGTCATCTACCTGGGAGATACAGGAGAACTCAGTCAGGGCTTGTGAGCAGTTTAACAATCTGGTTAGTGGGATGGACAAAATATATCCATTTCCGTATCTGTTTAGATCTCTGTATCTATGTCATTGACTATAAAATTAAAGCAGAGAGAAAAATTTTCAGGGCTTCCAACACCTGCTAATTGAGAAAGTGAGTAAATGTAACCAGAAAGTTTTGAAAAGACTTGAAATTGAACATGTTATTTTTTAGAACCTGGTAATACCCCCCCTACTCCAGTACTCTTGCCTGGAAAATCCCATGGACGGAAGATCCTGGTAAGCTGCAGTCCACGGGGTCGCTGAGGGTCAGACACGACTGAGCCGACTTCACTTTCACTTTTCACTTTCATGCATTGGAGAAGGAAATGGCAACCCACTTCAGTGTTCTTGCCTGGAGAATCCCAGGGACGGGGGAGCCTGGTGGGCTGCTGCCTCTGGGGCTGCACAGAGTTGGACACGACTGAAGCAACTTAGCAGCAGCAGCAGCAGCAGCAGCAGCAGCAGCAATGCATGCTTATTAGCCTTTCATGAGGATAGATAGGGGTTATTTTTTAAAAAGCTCCTCTTTTGTACAACAGTAGCCTGAATAGTCAGGAGTTGGCAAAGCCTTTTCTGATGTTTATTGGAGCAGCTGTGGAAATAATTTTGTACCATTAGGAATAAATTTGGGAATGGGATATATTTTAAGGCTTTCAAAAACTAGAAGTGCTCTGGTCTGAGAATTATTTTTTATTAAACATTGTCTCCCTGGCTACGTTTTAGGTGCTGGCTGAATTCCTCACAGTGGATTGTGTTAGCATTAGAAATGCTGTTGAATGATAGTAACGACAATACATTTCATTGGAAAAGACCCTGATGCTGGGAAAGATTGAGGGCAAGAGGATAAGGGGGCGACAGGGGATGAGATGACTGGATAGCATCACTGACTCAATGGACATGAGTTTTAGCAAACGCCAGGAGACAGTGAAGGACAGGGAAGCCTGGCAGTGCTATAGTTCATGGGGTCGCAGAGTCAGACACAACTGAGCAACTGAACAACAATCATGACAATAAATACATGTATTAAAGAATGGAATTGGGTTCCAATTCTATTTGGCTAAACTTGATGTTTGACTTTGCTGACTCAGTTTGGGGATCCTTAAATATAATTTATGTGTACTCTTATCTGGGCACAATCATGCTTGGGAAAAAAAGTGAACCCTTGAATACAGGTGCTTAGAATGCAAATTGTTATATATTTCCGTCAGTACGTTTTACAGATTGACATCTTAGTCCAGAAAGAAATCTTCCCTGTACCGTCAGTTCAAGACTGACTTCCAAATGAGGACTGAGTAAACACGGTGGACAAGGAGCTGGGAAGATGGGACTCTGCAGGGGCCGCAGTGCCGCCTTGCTGCCATCCTGGATGAGGACTGCCATCTTTTTCTCACGGTATCTGATTTTGGAAAGACAAGTTGCACATTTTGCTCCCAGTACATAGCCAGGTACCCCAGCCTCTTTCTCACTCCATTCTCACTCTATCTTCCCTCAAGCTCACTCATTCTCTGTTTCCATGGGAGCTTCCAAGAGAAATGGAGTGAATCATTTAGCAAGGAGAAAACACCAACCAAACATCAACCATCAGACACCTAGAATCCTCAACATTGATTTAGAATCCACTTTCTTATGGTTTCTCAGTAAGACTATATAACAATGCACAGAAAAGATGAAAGTGGTTCATCTAGTGAGGGTCAAGGGGACAAACTGAAATGTACTGCATATACTCTGAATCAGGGCCCAAAGGAAGTATAGAAAATGTGAAACCTGGTTTTGGTCTTTAGGAGCATAAAATCAAGGAGGGGAGAAAAGCATGCTGACAGTTTGTGAGACAGGATGAGACAAGTTATAGCTGTTACCATAGCATCACTTTGCTTCCATCTCCAAAATACAAAGCCCTCTTTCCTGGCTCTCAGGGCCCCTGGAAATCCATACGCCATCTCATTCACTGTCCAGAAAAGTATGCTGGTAGCACACAGACACCTTGTCTGGGTGAGGAAGACACAATCAAGATTGTCTCCTATAGTAGTAGACTCTCTCCCAGTTCAATTCACAGCCACTCCCAGTACCATAAACGGATCCCCCAGTGCTTGGACATGAGAGGTTCAGATTCTTACTCTCAGAGTCCTGACCTCTCTTCTCTCTCTGTAGCCCTGGCAGATTCATCCCCAAGGTCTGGAAATGTCTTTTCATATATCTTTCTCTTGTAAAAAAATTGATTTTGTTTTCGGCTTCACTGTGCAGCATCAGTTCAGTTCAGTTCAGTTCAGTCGCTCAGTTGTGTCTGACTCTTTGCAGCCCCATGAATCGCAGCACGCCAGGTCTCCTTGTCCATCACCAACTCCCGGAGTTCACTCAAACACGTCCATCGAGTTGGTGATGCCATCCAGCCATCTCATCCTCTGTATCCCCTTCTCCTCCTGCCCCCAATCCCTCCCAGCATCAGGGTCTTTTCCAATGAGTCAACTCTTCGCATCAAGTGGCCAAAGTATTGGAGTTTCAGCTTTAGCATCAGTCCTCCAATGAACACCCAGGACTGATCTCCTCTAGAATGGACTGGTTGGATCTCCTTGCAGTCCAAGGGACTCTCAAGAGTCTTCTCCCACACCACAGTTCAAAAACAGCAATTCTTTGGCGCTCAGCTTTCTTCACAATCCAACTCTCACATCCATACATGACCACAGGAAAAACCATAGCCTTGACTAGATGGACCTTAGATGGCAAAGTAATATCTCTGCTTTTCAATATGTTATCTATGTTGGTCATAACTTTCCTTCCAAGGAGTAAGCATCTTTTAATTTCATGGTTGCAGTCACCATCTGCAGTGATTTTGGAGCCCCCAAAATAAAGTCTGACACTGTTTCCACTGTTTCCCCATCTATTTCCCATGAAGTGATGGGACCAGATGCTATGATCTTTGTTTTCTGAATGTTGAGCTGTAAGCCAACTTTTTCCACTCTCCTCTTTCACTTTTATCAAGAGACTCTTTAGTTCTTCTTTACTTTCTGCCTAAGGGTGATGTCATCTGCATATCTGAGGTTATTGATATTTCCCCTGGCAATCTTGATTCCAGCTTGTGCTTCTTCCAGCCCAGTATTTCTCATGATGTACTCTGCATATAAGTTAAATAAACAGGGTGACAAATATACTGTGCAGCATATGGGACCTCAGTTCCCTGAACAGGGATTGGACTCATGTTTCCTGCAGTGGAAACACAGACTCTTAACCACTGGACCAACCAGAGAAGTCCTTAAATCTTTAAAACACATAATTTACAAATTTTGAAAAATGGAACCACCTTCCTATTCTCATTAGTTCGATACTCTGATGATGATTACTATCTTAAGGACTGCTAAGGTGATATTCCTTCTCATCTTCCTGTTAAAGGGAAGAAAAATAAAGAAAGAAAATGAAAGCACAAGAATAGTCAATTATCAAGTAAGCAAAAAAAAAAAAAAGATGTGCTGAGTAGCAGCAAAATAACAAACATTTTGATACACCTTATTCTATTTAATCTCCATAATAAAGACCGCAAAGTGGTTGTTATTCTTCCCATTTTATTGAAAAAATGTTGGGTCTCACATAGGAGCTAAGCAACTTGCTCAAAGTCACACCGTTAACAGAGCCAATATTGCATATATTTCTGTTGCCCAGGACAGTGTTCCTTCTATTACAGCTTCTCCTAGGTCAAAAGAGGAAGGTCTTCCTGTGGGTTGGAATGTTCTCTGGGCAGGTCTATGAGGAGGAGGCATCTGAAGTGGCTCTTGACTGACTTACAGGCTTTGGCTAGACAGTGGAAGAGGGAAAGCCTATTCCTGGACTGGGAGGATCTGTATGATTAAAACCACAGGTTGGGAAAGTGGGAGGTGTATTCGGGAGACTATGTGCAGTCTGCCTTGGCTGGAGAGGAGGGTTCTTCAGCAGCCAGCCAAAGAGAGGAGAACAATGAAGACGGTTCTGCCGTTGTTGTGATTCGGGAGTTTCAGGCACCTCTGTTAAATGAGGATAAACAGAGCTGACCTTCCCTCACAGGCAGTCTGGGATTCTGAATCATCAGTGACTGGGAAGCGGCATGCTCCATTATTTGAGGCATGATATTATATCCACGAGCTATTTTGTGCAGTTGAATTTTTGTTCCATTGAAATGATTCTCTCAGTGTGAGCTCAGTAGCAACGGGCATGATGGTGGTTTTTCTGTGTTGCCAGAAACTAGGTCTGAATTTCTTCCAGCGCTTCCTGCTCTAAAGCACCTCTTATGATTAATTAACCTTTGTGGAGTAACTAGGACATCTGTGTGGGATGAGATGTACTTTGGTCAGACTTCAGTTTTCAGTTGTTCAGCAAGAGGGTAATTAATTATAAGAGCTGAATCTGAACAGAAGATTGTTGGAGGAAATCCAAATGAAGCAAAACATCTAATTATCAATGAACAGGAAGGTTTTTTTTTTATTGTTGTTGTTGTAGGAGTGAATAAAATACTTAATGTGATGTAAATAAGAGATAGTAACAACTTAAGATGTCTTCTTGTAGTGTACACATAATGCAAAAAATTGTGAGATATTTTTATTTTGGGAGATGCAATACAATGAACTAATCATAACTAGATAAAATAGGAAACAGAGGCCAAGTTAGTGTCTGAAATAAATATGTATGCCCGTTGAGATAATTGTTATGTTGACTTTAACAAGGATATGTCTAGAATCATCTGGCTATTACTGCCCCTGACAAATAACAGTAAACACTTCTTGTCTAGAGAAGCAGGTTGGATTAAGATGCAAAATAAGAGATAAAATTTGGAAGCTAAAAACAGTTTAAAATCAATTTCTTTAACATCAATGGTTACTGTGATAGAGATGTAGTTAGCTTTTTGAGGTGAGTCACCTCTAGCATTTAACTCACATCTACTTGATACAATCTCCCCAACTCCCCACTAAGCCTGACACAGCCAGAGATTCTAGCTTGACTTACTTAACTGGTGAGGGGGTAGCTTAGTGGAAATGTGAGACATTTCCCTCTCAAACAAAATGATTCTCAAGGTGTTTGTTGTGCACATTCACTGATAACTTCTATACAAATGTTGCATGATTAAATTTCAATAGGGGAACGTGATTCTGTTACTATAATGGGGGACCCTTCTAGGGCCCAAGAATGGACTGTTTTCTAACACCAGGAAATGAATTGTCTAAGGAGACACACGTGCTGACAAAGCAAAAGACTTTCTTGGAAAGGGAAAGTGGAGAACAACAGGGTAAGGGAAACTAAGAGAACTGCTCTGCCACGTGCCTTACAGTCTCAGGGTTTATGGTGGTGGGGTTCCCCTTCCAGGTTATCTCTGGCCAATCCTCTTGCCTATGTCCATATTTGGTCCAATTCAAGGCTATTCCTGGCAGTGTGTGCATCTCTTAGTCAAGATGGATTCAAGGGTTTCTCTGAGATTGGTAGGACATATTAAGAGTTGAGATCTCCTCCTTCTTCTTCAGTTCAGTTCAGTTCAGTTGCTCAGTCATGTGCTACTCTTTGTGACTCCATGAACTGCAGCACGCCAGGCCTCCCTGTCCATCACCAATGCCTGGAGTCCACCCAAACCCATGTCCATTGAGTCACTGATGCCATCCAACCATCTTATCCTCTGTCATCCCCTTCTCCTCCTGCCCTCAATCTTTCCCAGAATCAGAGTCTTTTCAAATGAGTCAGCTCTTTGCATCAGGTGGCCAAAGTATTGGAGTTTCAGCTTCATCATCAGTTCTTCCAATGAATATTCAGGACTTATTTCCTTTAGGATGGACTAGTTGGATCTCTTGCAGTCCAAGGGACTCTCAAGAGTCTTCTCCAACACCACTGTTCAAAAGCATCAGTTCTTCGGTGCTCAGCTTTCTTTATAGTCCCACTCTCACATCCATACATGACCACTGGAAAAACCATAGCCTTGACGAGATGGACCTTTGTTGACAAAGTCATGTCTCTGCTTTTTAATATGCTGTCTAGGTTTGTCATAACTTTCCTTCCAAGGAGTAAGCATCTTTTAATTTCATGGCCACAATCACCATCTACAGTGATTTTGGAGCCCAGAACAATAAAGTCAGCCACTGTTTCCACTGTTTCCCCATCTATTTGCCATGAAGCGATGGGACCGGATGCCATGATCTTAGTTTTCTGAATGTTGAGCTTTAAGCCAACGTTTTTACTCTCCTCTTTTACTTTCATCTCTTCTCAAATTCTTCTGGCTGGCAGTAGCTTGTCAGTTCTGAGTTCCTTATCAGGACCTCCTGTTGTGAGATAACTCGCAAAAGTGGTTATTATCATGCCTGGCCAGGGCTGGCAGTTTTGGTCAGTGGTTCCCTAACAACACTAGTTCATGTTTATAAATACTATCAGGCTCCCACTGATATGAAGATGCTGTGTCCTCTCTTACTTATTTCTTCTGATGCTGTCAAATAGTTTCAATTCCTATTTTTTCTCTTCTCTGTACTGCTGCTGTCTTGTGTTAGAACTTGCTGCCTACTCTTTGTGTCTCTTAGTTATCATAACTTTCCATTGTATGTTGTTGTTGGGGAACAGTTCTTTGTGGGTTTCTCACATTTCTGCACGTCTTTCAAGCAGAGGCACTGACAACTTATTAGAGATCATCATTTCATGAGTGTTTATATGGTGAGCAACCTTGGAAGATGGAGACAGAGTTTCCCTCTGGAGCAGAGGGCAGCTTCTTTGCCATTCAGTATAATAATATCTCTCTTATGGGGGCAAAGATAGGAAGGTTTGCTAGTAACTCATTATGAAAGATTTAGGTTTCCTAAGTTTGAATTTTCTGACTCTGTGACCCCATGGACTGGGGCCCACCCAGGCTCCTCTGTCAATGAAATTCTCCAGGCAAGAATACTGGCTGCTGCTGCTGCTAAGTCACTTCAGTCATGTTCGACCGCATAGACGGCAGCCCACCAGGCTCCTCTGTCCCTGGGATTCTTCAGGCAAGAATACTGGAATGGGTTGCCATTTCCTTCTCCAATGCATGCATACATGCTAAGTTGCTTCAGCTGTGTCCAGCTCTGTGTGACCCTATGGACAGCAGCCCACCAGGCTCCTCCATCCCCAGGATTCTCTAGGCAAGATTCTTGGAGTGGGTTGCCATTTCCTTCTCCAGGGGATCTTCCTGACCCAGGGATGGAACCCAGACTTCCTGCATTGCAGGCAGATTCTTTACCATCTGAGCCACCAGGAAGCCCTGAGTTTCCTCAGTTGTGATGCAGACCCACTGTACCACTTGGCTACTCTCTGTCACCCTTTGGTGACTAAAGGGTGAGGGACAAGGGAACCAAGGCAAATAGGAAGTTGACGCTGCCTGCTGTGCTGTAATAAGTCCCTTGTCTCTGAATCAGGTGTCTTGTGTCTCCTGCCACTATCCACAAAAAGTGTGGCAGGATAAATTGCTAGCTTGCAAGAAAAGTCAGACTTCTTCATACTTCTTGACATGTATGTCTTACGTCCAAACAACCCCAGAGAATCTGACTGGGTCAGGTAATCGCCATCTGGTACAGAGGACTCCTGTAATATTGATTTCTTTTTTTCCCTTCTAGTTTTATTGAGATATGATGGACATACAGCACTGTATAAATTTAAGATGTACAGTGTAAGTATTTGACTTGCCTGCATCATAGAATGATTATCAAAATAGATTTAGTGAATATCTATCATCTCATATCGATATGAATTAAAGGAATAAAAAGTTCATTTTCCTTGTGATGAGAACTCTCAGGATTCACAATCTTAACAACTCTCATATACAACATATGGTAGTGTTAATTATATTTTTTACATTGTATATTCCATCCCTAGGACTTTATCTTATAACTAAAAGTTTGTATTCAATACATTCGACTGCCTTCATCCAGCTTCCTCTCCCACCACTGAACTCCTGGATGAGACCCTCTTATAGACTAGTCAGTAGATTGCTGCTTTTGGATCAGGTACTTGTGCTTCGACCAGTCATCTGTGGCCAATTTTTCAAGGTTACTTTGTTCAAATATTGGAAACAGTCAATGAGAGACAGGAACTCATTGAAAGAGGATGTGAGCTTGGCAAACCCTGTGAAGTTCTCAGAAGCAGACATTGTACCTTGCACTTTTCATAGATCATATAGGAAAAGTTACTGAGAAATAGCAAATTCACCGTAACTCTCCTTCATAATCTGGGATTTGCAATCTTATATTAGTTTCAGGTGGACAACATAGTGATTTGATATTTTAGATTATACTCCATTGAAAGTTGTTATAAAATATTGGTTATGCTCCCTGTGCTGTATATTGTATCCTCTATCTTATTTATTTTATACTTTGTGGATCTTTTCAGTAAATACTATGCTATTGCATGATCCATGGTTGGTTGAATCCATGGATACAGGACCATCACTATGAAGGGTCAACTGCCAAGGTACACATGAATTTTTGATTGTTTGGGGGTTTGTGCCCCTGATTCTGCATTGTTCAAGTGTCAGTTGAACACAACTTTATGTGTGGAGATTATATATTAATATATTATATGTATTCTATATCTACACATACGTGTTGTTGTTCAGTTGCCCACTCATGTCTGAGTCTTTGCAACCCCATGGACTGCAGCATGCCAGGCCTCCCTGGCCTTCACCATCTCCTGGAGTTTGCCCAAGTTCATGTTCATTGCACTGGTGATGTTGTCCAGCCATCTCATCTTCTGACAACTTCTTCTCCCTCTGCCCTCAGTCTTACCCAGCATCAGGGACTTTTTCAGTGAGTCACTTGTTTGCATCAGATGACCTAAATACTGGAGCTTCAGCTTCAGCATCAGTCCTTCCAGTGAATATTCAGGGTTGATTTCCCTTAAGATTGACTGGTTTGATCTCCTTGCTGTCCAAGGGACTTTCAGAAGTCTTCTCCAGCATGACAGTTCAAAAGCATCAATTCTTTGGTGTTCTGCCTTCTAACGGTCCAGCTCTTATGCTATGTGACCACTGGGAAGACCATGGCCTTGAACTATATGGACCTTTGTCAGCAGAGTTATGTCTCTGCTTTTCAACACACTGTGTATACATATAAAATTTACATTTTGTATGTATAGACAGTATGCATATAAAATATAAATTTTATACATATATACATATAAACATCAGAGAAGGCAATGGCACCCCACTCCAGTACTCTTGCCTGGAAAATCCCGTGGACGGAGGAGCCTGGAAGGCTGTAGTCCATGGGGTTGCTGAGGGTCGGACACGACTGAGCGACTTCCCTTTCACTTTACACTTTCATGCATTGGAGAAGGAAATGGCAACCCACTCCAGTGTTCTTGCCTGGAGAATCCCAGGGATGGGGGAGCCTGGTGGGCTGCTGTCTATGGGGTCACACAGAGTCGGACACGACTGAAGCAACTTAGCAGCAGCAGCACATATAAACATACATGTAAAACATATAAAATTTCCATACACACATACATATTTCTATCTATCCACGCATATACATACAATCCACACATCTCTATCTACCCATATACCTGCCTACATATATCTATATTTATCTATCTATCTTTCTGTTGAGAGATATTTGTTATGAGGAATTGGCTCATGAGATTTTAGAGGCTGAAAACTTTCACAGTCTGTCATTGTTAAGCTGGAGATTCAGGAAATTCAGTGGTCTAATTCAACCTGTGTCCGAAGACCTGAGAGCCAGGGAGCTTGATGGTACAAATACCAGTCTGCAGGTAGGAGGTGAAATGTTACAGCTCATGCAATGAGGCAGGAAGGAAAGGTAAGTTTTTTCTTTCACCTTTTGTTCTATGCAGGCCCTCAAGTGATAGGATGATGATGCTCACTCACACTGGGGAGAGTAATCTACTTTACTGAGACCACCAATTCAAATGCTAATTTCATCCAGAATATCCTCACAGCCCACCCAGAAATAGTGCTTAATCTGGGCACCCTATGGCCAGTTTAGTTGACACAAAAAATTAACTATCACAGTCACCAGGAGGGAAGTTAGCTTGAAAATACAGGTGATACTTGGAGGAAGAAAGAGCCAAAACAATAGCAAAAATTGGAGCCAGAGCCCTAATCAAATTATCCCCAAAGTCTATATAGTTTCTGGGCATGTCACTTATGTAAGCCAATAAATTAACTTTACTATTAATATCAGTTTGAGCTGGGTTTTCTATTACATACCAACAAAAACATTCCAAATGATTCATGTAGTAGCTTTCATAACATCTAAAGTCACTCAAGGATAATGTTGGAGGTTACACAGTTCATACAGACACCCCTCTGAAGTTGGGAGAGTGCACTTTAGGCCTGGAAAAGTCAGATGCAACAGTCTCATACGTGCAATTCACTGTTCTTTCCAGTGCCAGAGATGATATTACCCATAAACTGCTGTGGAATAAATCCCTGAATACTGCCTATTGCTTCTCATAACTTACCTGTTATTTCCTGACTCTGATCACACCTGCTTCATCATTGTTACTGGGCTTTTGCTGCAGAATTTGGAGGATGAGTTTAGTTACTAAAGAGTTAAATGAAAAGACAAAAAAATCATGTTGTTTCCACAAACAGCAGTGACCCATGTCATCTTGGCCTCCACATTCTTTAGGGATGGGTTTCCATCCTGGTGATTCAGCAGGCCAGGCCATGCTACTTAATCAGAAGTTATAATTTTGGTTTGAACTGTTCAGTGGTCCATTATAGTCTACAGTTTACATCTTGTGGCAAATGGAGAGACTAATCATTTTGCTGGAGTACAATCTTATTTTCTTCAGAAAATAATTAGACCTAGAGCTGTGTTTTAGATCTCAGCACTGCCCTTTGATATTTAAAAGAATATCCTCTTTCCTAACTGAAAACTGACATTTAAAAAAAAAGTCAAGACAGAGATGGCCCTACCCCATGTACAGGAATCACTACCATCTGTGGAAGTACCAACAAGAACCACACCCAAAATGACAGAATAACATAGCCTAGCTAACCACGGCTGAACCATGTTAAAACGATGAGGAATCCTGATGGGAATGCAGGTTAATACTCCCAGCTTGCCAGGCCACATGCTTGCTGATATCAGGATTTTTAGTAGATGTGGAAAACGGTTGAAATCAGAATATCTGGGTCAGCATAACTGAATGTGCACTGACTGACAAAAATCTAACATGAACAGCCTTCCCCAGTGTGTTCTTTTCTTCTCTTTCAAATGCTCTGTGATACTCGGAGAATGGAATAACTTCTCGGAATGTGGCCCGTGGACAGCACAGCCAAGTTGCAAGCTGGTTACAGGGTTCTTATGCAATGGTGGACTGTCTGGGAATGAGGCACAAAGACTTCTCCCCAGAGGTGCATCATTTATACCACCAAACACACCCACAACCCTTAAACTGTCTTTCTGGAATCTCAACAGTGGTTCAAAGGAAAACCCAGGCCAAGTACTTATCATATGTTGCTGCTGCTGCTAAGTCGGTTCAGTCATGTCCGCCTCTGTGTGATCCCCCAGAGACGGCAGCCTACCAGGCTCCCTGTCCCTGGGATTCTCCAGACAAGAACACTGGAGTGGGTGCCGTTTCCTTCTCCAATGCATGAAAATGAAAAGTGAGAGTGAAGTCGCTCAGTCGTGTCTGACTTCACAATCCCATGGACTGCAGCCTATTAGGCTCCTTCGTTCATGGGATTTTCCAGGCAAGAGTGCTGGCATGGGGTGTCATTGCCTTCTCTGAATTGTCTTACAAGTAGAGCTAAATCCAAGGCCGTGCATCACTGTGGTGAGCAAAAAGCTTGTTGGAATTTTAAGCAGAAAAGGGCTCTTTGTCCTGGTCAAACGAATTCAAAGAAATCCTTTGGTTAAATTCTCCATGGTTTCTCCAATTGCGTTTCATTTCAATGTTCATTATCTCATTAATATAGCTTCATGTATAAATGTAATATAGCTACATTTATTTTCTTAAAGTAATTGTATCTCCATTCATTTTCTTTAGTATTTAGAAGTCAAAATACTATCATGCTAGCATCACTTTCCTTCCAGTGTCAAGAAGCATCTTGACAGGTTTAGATTGCCAACTGACTTTTCTCTTCTATCAGAAAAAAATCCTGTTAACCATTTCCCCATAGTATTCTTCTCAGCAGTAAAAATCACAGCAAGTCTACTTAATTTCTTAGGTGCTTGTTTTTTCTTTCCATAAGTGAGACTGCCAACAGATGGCCATATAATGGAAATCACCATTGACTCTCATGGATTATCTCTACCTGAGCTTTGTAATCTGCATTAGGAAAGCATTTTCAATATCCTCTGTCTTGCTGGATGGTCTGTTTCTACGAATTCTCTTCACTATGCTTCTATCTTCTTGTGTGTACATTTCTGTACAGTAGTATATCCCTTTATTCTTATTACAACTCTTGATTGTACTTACTTTGCACTATTATTTTCTTCTCTAGTGTCTTTTTCTTTCAAGCGTGGATTTATTCCATCCAGATGGTTCCAAGAATAAGAAGCATATCTTCTAATTCTTCTCATGCCTCTAAACACCACTTAAGATGTTGAAGATGGAGAATAAATATGCTTCCCCAGTAACATCAGTTTCCTGGTCCTAGCCTCATTTGCATTGGTTTCCTTTCCCTTAAAGACATTCCTCAAATTGATTTTTTAATTAATATTTAAATTGTTTAAAAGCCATTTGCAGCCCTCTTATAAGCTAATTTCACCTGGTTACAAGTATATTGAAACTGGATCTGATTAGGAAGGAATCTTAATTTGTATGGACTATGACTGGATATATTCTTTGTTTATCTTAGTATCTTGTTTATGTTTTTTTTATTGTTAATGCTATAACTGGTTTATTAAATGTGCTTAACTCAGTAGGGTTTAACCAAAAACATTATTTATCTTTCTTTCTCGACAGCCATTAATTATACTTGCTCAGTTTTCTCTGCCTCCTTGATGACAGCTTGAACAGATCGCATAGCTTTTCAGTCAATTTCTAGGTGTTATTAAATAGGTTCACTCTCAAGTATTAAATGGCAACTTTAGAATCTCATCTGAGGATCCCTCCCCTCCTGTGTCCTCCCGTCCCCCTCCACTCCCCACCCAACTCACAGAGAAGACAAGAGCCCTGAGCTGGCGGGCTTCCCAGGTGGTGCTAGTAGTAAAGAACATGTCTGCCAGTGCAGGAGACACAAGAGACCTGGGTTCTATCCCTGGGTCAGGAAGACTTCCTGGAAGAGGGCACAGAACCCACTCCAGTGTTGCTGCCTGGAGAATCCCATAGACGGAGGAGACTGGTGGGCTACAGTCCGTGGGGTCACAAAGTGTTGGACACGACTGAGGCGACTTAGCTCACAGACACACTCGGCTGGTGGCCAGGCTGTGAGGCAAGCCCTAGCTTCCCTTTGCTTCTCCACTTTGCTCTTTCCTTCCAGGTGTCTGCTCAGAAGGCTGTTGCTTCCGTCCTCTTCAGAGTCAGGCTGGCACGTGGGGGGGGACCACAGATGATGACAGTTTCTGACTCGCCTGGTACTGGTGTAAATGATCCCCCTGCTCCTTCTGGCATATGCCTCAATGCTAGGATTCTCTCAGGAGTGTGTTTCATGACATCTTTGTCCTGCACAAAGGGGCTTCCCTGGTGGCTCAGACAGTAAAGCGTCTGCCTGCAATGCGGGAGAACTGGGTTTGATCCCTGTGTTGGGAAGATCCCCAGGAGAAGGAAATGGCAACCCACTCCAGTACTCTTGCCTGGAAAATTCCATGGACAGAGGAGTCTTGTAGGCTACAGTCCACGGGGTAAAGAGTTGGACGCAACTGAGCTACTTCACTTCTACTTCTTGTCCTGCACAGGTCACATGTTCTTTGGCTAACCTCTGTGATGCCCCCTGAGTTTCTTTGCTCTGGCTGTGTGTTTTTGGGTCCCAGTGCCCAGCCAGCTGACCCCTTTCAAGACAGGGCCAGCCCAGCTCCTCTCTGTGGCATTCAGATGGTCCAGAGTGCCTTTATCCTACTGGGACATGCAGAAGCTCAGCATGCTCACTCTGATGTCGTCTCTGTTTGCTGCTAAGTTGCTTCAGTCGTGTCTGACTCGATGCGACTCCATAGACGGCAGCCCACCAGGCTCCCCCGTCCCTGGGATTCTCTAGGCAAGAACACTGGAGTGGTTTGCCATTTCCTTCTCCAATGCATGAAAGTGAGAAGTGAAAGGGAAGTCGTTCAATCGTGTCCGACTCTTAGCGACCCCATGGACTGCAGCCTACCGGGCTCCTCTGTCCATGGGATTTTCCAGGCAAGAGGACTGGAGTGGGGGTGCCATTGCCTTCTGTTTGTTTATTTGCCAGGAATAGCTGCTATCTTGGTGGACAGTTCAGATTCTCTTAAAACTTTCTAGCTTCATTCTCTGTGATCATCAGTCATGAACTAAGGTGCTCTTATTAATGTATGCAAGTAGTTGCGCTGCAGCACTTTCTAGTTGGTTGAGTGTTTTGCATGAGGAAGGGGAGGCAGAGCACTCCCTGCTGCTGCTAAGTTGCTTCAGTCATGTCAGACTCTTCACAACCCCATGGACTGCAGCCTACCAGGCTCCTCTGTCCATGGGATTTTCCAGGCAAGAGTACTGGAGTGGGGTGCCATTGCCTTCTCTGAGAGCACTCCCCCACCCCCTAATTCCCTTCTCCATGGAAAAGGCATTGGGAAATCCATTCCCATGCATTTTTCTAAAGAATCTTTTATTTTTCCTGCCAAGCTATGGGCTCAAGTTCTCAGGACATGTTTTGGCAACATCTAAGCTAGTCCTATAGGGAGGGTATTTGGATTATAGATGTGTAGTTCCTTGTTCTCAGCTTTGGTTCATCAGAGGAAATTCCAATTAACACTATGTCATGATGCAAAACAGCTTTTGAGACTAAAAGTTTTATATTTCTCTAGTGAAAACTAAAGTATGAATGCACATTATTTCAATGTTTATTCCAGATTCTTCTATAGGGTTCTTATAAATGAAACAAGGCACTTTGAAAGCTTAGATGTTTCCTTTCTAAGTTTAGTATCACACTGTATTACCAAAGTCAGTGCATATTACTAAAGAAACACGAATTAGATGCATAAAAATTAGACTGTAAATTTGTTGAGTGATATTTGAATTTGGATTTCTTTTACTCCTCTTTTAGTTGGTCAGTTATTTTCATTGAAATATTATTTGGTTGAGAAACCTACTATAAAGTGGGCTTCCCTGGTAGCTCAGTTGGTAAAGAATCTGCCTGCAGTGCAGGAGACTAGGGTTTGACCCTTGAGTCAGGAAGATGCCATGGAGAAGAAAATGGCAACCCACTCCAATATTCTTGCCTGGAAAATCCCATGGACAGAGGAGCCTGGCGGGCTATAGTCCATGGAGTCTCAAGAGTTAGACATGACTTAGAGACTAAATCACCATAGAGTAAAACATATTGTCTGTGATTCTTGACTTTAGAGAGTCTAGTTTCTGATATGGTTTAGAGGTGTCTTAATGCTGAGAACTGGATTTGCAACAATGGGTTTCAAGTCAGGTAAACCACTTAGTTTTATGATTTAGGACAAGGCATTTTTATGGGACTAAGTAGTACTATTTTTAAATTGAGAACATATTAGTGGGTGATTTATAAGGTCTTTCAGAGCTCTAATAGTTTGTGACATTTGTGTTGGTGTAAATTAAAAAGACCAGCTAAAAAATAACTGCTTTAAAAAAATATCTGATTCAACATTCACATTATCAATAGTGTTATTAGACAGAATTTCATCATTCACTATAATTCATATAGTCTTTAATTTTATTATTCAGTTTTGCTATACTTTCAATAATGGAAAGCTTAATGATCAGTGACTTTGATTAAACATTTAATCTAGCACTAACATTTTCCCTTTGTTAGTTGTGAAACAAGTTACTGCTTCCTTCAGAATATATACTAAAAATAAATGTTATTTATTTTGTAGACTTCTTAATACTAAATATATTTAGTTTTCCTATCTGGACAATGGGTACAATAACAGCCAAAAAAGCTAAGCATGTCTTCAGGGAAAGCATTCCTCAGACCTTCCTGCCAGAGAATGGTTCACCAAGTCACAATACAAGGAACTCCCGTGACTCTTCTTTCCCCTCAAACTGACATCTAATCAGCTAGAAAATCCTTGGCTCAACTCCAAAGAGGGTCATGCATGCTGTTACCACCGATTCTATAAATTCTTGCCCAGATTAAGCAGCCACAGTGGTCTTTAAATACATAAACCAGGTCACCTCCATCCTCTCCTTGGAACCTTCCAGTGGCATTTGTATGCAGTTTGAATAAAATCCAAGTTCCTCGTCAGGGTATATTAGTTAAGGTGGTGATAAATAAAACTCAAAAAATCCATGGCTTAACACATGAAATTTCACCTCTGGCTGATGTAGCAGTTCTGTGTAGGTGATCCTGGTTTTGAGCAGTTCTCCACTGATGATTCAGGGACTCAGGCTTGTCATCTTGCCGTCCCGTGTTTTGCTAGCTGCCTCAGAATCTTCTGCATCTTGTGGGCCAGTGAGGGACAATGGGTGGAAAAGGTACTCCGCTTAGTTGCAGCGGCACTAATCTGGCTGCATTGAAGCACTCACATTCCATTGGTCATATGATCCCCGCTAGAAGCTACGGGGGCTGGGAGATGTAGTCTCTGGCAGGAACCCCATCCCAGGCACCTCTCTTCCCTCTGGAAAGTGAAAGTGAAGTCACTCAGTCGTGTCCAACTCTTTGCGACCCCATGGACTGTCGCCTACCATACTCCCTCCATCCATGGGATTTTCCAGGCAAGAGTACTGGAGTGGGTTGCCATTTCCTTCTCCAAAGGGTGTGTGACTTTTTAGGGGACAGCTAGCCATTCTGCCATACACAGTCTTGAAGCTTCCCCTAATTGTCCCATCTACTTCTCTAGCTCCCTCTCATACACTTTCCCCTGGCTGTGTTCCAGCCACACTAGCCTTTTCCTCGTCTCATCTTAAGCTCATCCTTGCTTTAGGACTTTTGTGTTTTCTTCCTTCTACCTGGAAGTGTTTATCCCCAGACTTTTTCTGGGTCATTCTCTTTAAGTCTCGAGTCTCCATTCAAATATTGATACCATCCTCTCAGGAGTCCCTGCCTGACTACCAGTACAATCCTCTACTATGTCACCAGGTTTAGTTATCTTCACAGCATGAGTCAACTCTCTGGAACTGTCTATGCTTGATTACTTAGTTATTGCCCATTTTCCTCCCTGCTCTCACTCCTCCTTCTACCCTACTCCCCACCCTTACCATGTGCAATATAAACTCCGTGCCTGGCTATCTTGCTTACTCCCCTATGTATTTCCAGCATACAGAACTTCACTGGTAAATATAAGTCACTCAATACATATTTATTGAATGAATCCTGAGTCAAAATCCATAAAGAAGAGTTTATATGGGAAAGCTGGCATCACTCCACATTTTCAATCACTAGGATTCAGTTCAGCTAATCAGTCCTTCAACCAGTACAATCACTTATCTCTGTTGCATTAAATCCTCATTGTAGTATCCTAGAAGAATCTGGTAGGTATGTTAATCCAATGAACAAATCTAGGGCCTGTTAGAAGTCCATTTTTGCAAGATTTTTAAAACTGTACTTACGTCTCTTGAAATTTTAAAGCAGTCCTTTTCTGGCTAAATGTGAATATGTATTATGGGTGGTACACTTTGCTTGCGAATGACTCTCATTGCTACTAATAATACAACCGGGAAATACAAATGAACTAACACAAAATAATTCTAATGGCTGCTCCACCAGTCAGTTTCAAAACTGCTAATGGAAACTGAGAAGTTTGAGTATTTCATATACTCACAATATCAGAATGATTATTTACTTCCATTTCCCTACTATTTCCAGAGTGGAAATTCAAAACCCTTTTGAATTTTCTTGATGAAAGTATTCACACAGTTGTGTTTTAAGAAGATGTATTTCACTCTACTGAGAGGCAACATAAGGTGGGGGAGGCTAGAAAAATATTTATTTCAGAGCCCCAAACCCTGAATTTGAATACTTTGGGTCTGCCACTTACCAATTGTGTGACCTTGTGTAGGTATTACACAAGGGCTCCAAAATCACTGCAGATGGTGACTGTAGCCATGAAATTAAAAGATGCTTGCTCCGTGGAAGAAAAGCTATGACCAACCTAGACAGCATATTAAAAAGCAGAGACATTACATTGCTGACAAAGGTCCATCTAGTCAAAGCTATGGTTTTTCCGGTAGTCATGTATGGATGTGAGTTAGACCATAAAGAAAGCTGAGCACTGGAGAATTGATACTTTTGAACTGTGGTGTTGGAGAAGACTATTGAGTGTCCCTTGGACTGCAAGGAGATTCAACCAGTCCATCCTAAAGGAAATCAGTCCTGAATATTAATTAGAAGGACTGATGTTGAAGCTGAAGCTCCAATACTTTGGCCACTTTGATGTGAAGAACTGACTCACTGGAAAAGATCCTGATGTTAGGAAAGGTTGAAGGTAGGGGGAGACGGGGACGACAGAGGATGAGATGGTTGGATGGTATCACTGACTTGATGATGAGTTTGAGCAAGCTCCGGGAGTTGATGATGGACAGGGAAGCCTGGCACGCTGCAGTCCCTGGGGCTGCAAAGAGTCAGACACGACTGAGCAACTGGACTGACTGTGTAATTGTTTTTCTGTGCCTCAATCTGTAAATAGAGAAAAAATATCTGTCTCATTGGACTTCTGTAAGGACTAAAGATGACTGGTTAGTCTAAAGCCAGCACTTAGTAGGTACTTAAGAATGTTAGTTTTTTTTTTTTTCTTTATAGTATGTGACTATTTCTTTACTCAACTTAGCTCAAAGTTCTTTAGAAGACAAAGCCTGATGGCACAATTGTTAAAAAAAAAAATGGAACAATTTTACGCAAAATTTTTCACACACAATCAGGAGCAGATTAGAAATGTTGGAGTCACCTCTTTTCCAATTGATTATACATTTAATAAGTTGTAAGTGTTGCTGATTCTACTCCTGCATTATCCGTGGAGGCCATCCACTCCTCCCTGGACTTCACGTCTGACTTTCTCACTAAGGTAATTTCCAACTGGTCTTTTCAGCTCCTTTCTCTTTCAACTCTATCTTCTACATTGTGTCAGCATCATTTTTCTAAAGTTCAGATATAATCATACTACTTTTCTTCTTAAGTCTCTGTGATGGTTTTATGTGTCAACATAAAATTATGTTGTTTAATTGTAAAATTATGATGTTTAATTTTATGATTGGGGGTTACCCAGATAGTTGATTAAACATTGTTCTGGTGTGTCTGTGAGGGTGTTATTGGAGGAGATTTGAATTGGCAGACTGAGTTAAGCAGGGTGAACATTGGTGGAAATCATTCAATCCACTGGGATCTTGAATAGAACAAAAATATGGAAGCAGGGAAAAATTCTCTGTCTCTGCCTGACTGCTGAGCTGGGACACAGGTCTTCTCGGGCCCTGGAATTGAGACTTACACTCAGTCAATTCCAGTTCTCAGACCTCTGGACCTGGGCTGGAATTGACCTGGGCTGGACACTGACTTTCCTGGCACTCTAGGTTACAGATGGCAGACTCTGAGACTTCTCTGCTTCTGTAATTTTGTGAATCAATTCTTCATAATACATCTCTTTATGTATCATCTTGGTTCTAGTTCTCTGGAATTGCCCATAGGTAAAAATTTGTCTTTACAAATATTAGCATGGTATCACTCTAACAACCTTACTAGCCAATATTTCTTTCTTTCTCTTACATGCAACATTCTCATTATAGTGACCTTTTTATCATTGCCCAAACACTCAGTCTTCTATAAGACTTTCTGCTTGAAAAGTAGTGACTGCAGCCATGAAATTAAAAGACACTTACTCCTTGGAAGAAAAGTTATGACCAACCTAGATAGCATATTCAAAACCAGAGACATTACTTTGCCAACTAAGACTGTGTCAGTTAAGGCTCTGTCTAGTCAAGGCTATGGTTTTTCCTGTGGTCATGTATGGATGTGAGAGTTGGACTGTGAAGAAGGCTGAGTGCTGAATTGATGCTTTTGAACTGTGGTGTTGGAAAAGACTTTTGAGAGTCCCTTGGACTGCAAGGAGATCCAACCAGGCCATTCTGAAGGAGATCAGCCCTGGAATTTCTTTGGAAGGAATGATGCTAAAGCTGAAACTCCAGTACTTTGGCCACCTGGTGTGAAGAGTTGACTCATTGGAAAAGACTCTGATGCTGGGAAGGATTGGGGGCAGGAGGAGAAGGGGATGACAGAGGATGAGATGGCTGGATGGCATCACTGACTCGATGGATGTGAGTCTGAGTGAACTCCAGGAGTTGGTGATGGACAGGGAGGCCTGGAGTGCTGCAATTCATGGAGTCACAAAGAGTCGGAAACTATTGAGCGACTGAACTGAACTGAACCCTCTATTCCCTACCTGGTGAACACCTACTCATCCTTCAGGACCCATTATGTCTTTAGGTCAGTTGACCACGCAGCATTGGTGAGAGTCTAGAGCTGCATCTACTGCTGAAGGATAGGCTTGTCTAGCAGAATAACAATTGGGGTGGGTAGGTGGTCCCTTCTGCTGACAGCCCAGTGATGACATATAAACATTTTATAAAATTCAAAACATTATGACATTAACTTAATTATATTACTTAGTAATTTGAAGATAGAATTTAAACAAAACATATAATATTTTAAAAACTGCTGTAAGAAACCACATTTTACAATAAGAGGTCTACAAATTTAGTCAAGGAAGAATAACATAAACCAGCTTCAAAAGCAACTTACTCAAAAATAAAGCTTGATCATGGGTACAACATTAAAATCAGATACTTCTGTGTGTGCTAATTATAAAGTATATGAAATTTTAGCTTGCAATGAAAACCTCTAGTGAAAGTGAATAAAAGAATAATGCTTAAGTTGGTGATATTGCATTTTCTGATAATAAAAATATGGCATCTTTTACAAATGCCATCTGCACACTTTAAATAAAGTAGTTATTGGTCAATCTACATGCAGACTCTGGGAGATAGTGAAGGACAGGGAAGCCTGACATATTGCAGTCCATGGGGTCGCAAAGAGTCACACATGACTTAGCAACTGAACAAACAACAGCAACAACAATGTGCAGAGAATATGGCTCCTCACTGCTTTAGTCAACCCACCAGGAATCAGTCAGCACACTTTTTCAGAGTGTCCTCTATGCTCTGGACACTGCTAGGCATTGTGAGGATTAGCAAGAAGTATAAAGAGGTGGTGCTTGTCCTCAGGGGGCTTTCAATTTGTTCTCTTGCTTAGCCTTGCTTCATCTCTCATTTTGTAAACTTTGATAAATGAGCACTGTCTGTTTCCATACCACTCTTCTGCGTTGCAACACCAGCCCATCAAGTCCCTTGCTCCAGTTAGGACCACCCTGGTCTGTATCTGTGCCTCTTACAAATGGGGATTTGAAACTGGTTAATGTAACTCTCATCTTACCCCAGAGGTCTCACCACTGTTTATAAGAATTAGTGCCCCTTATTTACATTTAATTGTATTTATTTCTGTCCCTCTGATTCTTTGTCTCTAAACTCTAATTTCCAGATCCTCAGCTTATTGTTAGTTCTTTACATTAAGAAAGCTTTGTGTT
Source organism: Nanger dama (assembly GCA_917880005.1). NCBI lineage: Eukaryota > Metazoa > Chordata > Mammalia > Artiodactyla > Bovidae > Nanger > Nanger dama. Next base: position 40,982,476 of record CAKJTW010000004.1, read on the forward strand.
TTCTTCTTTTTTTCTAGAAGACTCTTAAAGTCCAAAACGACCCAGGGTAGGTATTATGTCACAACTTAAGCTCTTTCACTTGAGTTTTCACTAATGTCTTACTGGGAGAGAGGAAGAGTGAAACTAAGGGTAGGTGGAGGGATTGATTTGAAGAACTTGGAGTGGGGTGAGGACTCCTGGAAAAAAGAGAAACTCACAGAAGAGGTGGGAGATGGAGTTAATGATATTCTGTCTAGTCTATACTTTCCTCTAACAACTGGCCCTGAGTAATTAAAATGGCTTCTCTACTCAGGGTCTAGATTCGTGAACTCTGCTGCTCGACACTTTTTTCTAGTGAATATTTATTACCCCAACTGTAATCCTTCATTTAACATAATATAAAAATTGTAGAAAAAGAGAGTAATTAGTAATAAATCATCATCTCATCCATTAGCAGCAAATAATGCCACTTTGTCAAAGTCATAATCATCAAGCAGTCAGTTAGAGGTGATTATGTGTGCTCCCCAACTGGAATCAATCCAAAAACAAACCACAGCTCCCGTTTATTACCCTAATTATGCCTTAATATGATGCTGTCTTTTTCTCCCATAAACTTGATAACAATAAAAGAGTAACAGTGAAAACTGACAGGATAAATGAGCAAGAAAGGTGGCCTGAGAAACTTCCCAGACCTGCCGCCCTCCAACCTCTCTAATTTCTGATGCTGTAAAGGATGTAAGACTGAGGGAGGGAGCCGGACAGAACAGGGTAACTCTTGGGGTGTTGGATTCTTGACTCTATGGGATAATCTTTTGTCCATTAGTCCCTTAATCCAGTTAGAATACAGGCAGTCCTCATTTTACACCATACCACGTTAACTGAAATGTGTGCACACCGGAACCGTGTCATTGTTTTACATGGTCCAGTGATACAGAGATTGTTACCGTGGAATTGCACAGAAGAGAGGACATGGTTCCAATATGCACACAATCGAGTTAGCGTGGCACCACGCAATGCGAGATCTGCCTGTGTAGTCTACTGCAAGCAAATCTTTGTTAACTTGAGATTTATCACACTGTTTTAATGTGGTGAAGTTGATGGAAAATGAATGCAAGAGATATAAATGAGGCTTTCTGACATCCTAACCTATTACCTGGAATGAAAGGTATACATCCTCTGAGTTAGGTGGATAAAAGACTCTGATGCTGGGAGGGATTGGGGGCAGGAGGAAAAGGGGATGACAGAAGATGAGATGGCTGAATGGCATCATCGACTCAACGGACGTGAATTTGAGTGAACTCCGGGAGATGGTGATGGACAGGGAGGCCTGGCGTGCTGCGATTCATGGGGTCGCAAAGAGTCGGACATGACTGAGCAACTGAACTGAACTGAACTGAACTGATAGCAGAAGGATGAGATTTCTGGAGAGGGTGAGTGAAGGGTAGGGGCGGGGGCTAAGAGAGCTAGTCATCTGAAGATCAGAGTTAGGTGGAGAAAGCAGATTGAAATCCAGAGCAAGAATGCAAGTATGGTGACTGATATGGTTATGGGCGGTCCAGCTCAGGAAAACTAGGACACTTCCCAGAACCAGGAGAAAGTCAGAAAAGGACTTCTGTGGAGAAAGGTTGGGGAATTTTCTTTGAATTTGCTACTTAGGTAACTGTTATGATAGGATTTCTGACCTTTGTGGAAACTCCCTAGAGGATTTGCCCAGCTCAAATGAACACCTGACTGCTCCAACTGGCCACAAACTCAACTTTCTGGTTTAAATTAGTCTGAGAAGGTTTCTGTTCTTGCAATCAAACAATCTTAATATACGATAGAATTTAAACCCTAAGTGGTTTAGCATAGAGAGAATGAGGACGAATGAGATCTTGATTGGGAGGAAAACCAGGTTAGATGAATAAAAATAGTCTTGGTGAACAAAGATTGAGTCTGGGGCAGTGGCTTGTGGCCAGAAAGTTCACCAAAATCTCTAATGATTGGAAATAGTTTATACTCTGTTAGGTGATATGAGATTTACTTGTGATGGGCCTCAACTATAGAAGACTGATGCTCTGCAATTTAAAAATGTTACCAAACAAGATCTATCATTTTATAGTCCTTATCTATAGCCATTTGTTATTTCATCCCATTCAGTTACCTTCCAGCTGAACCTCTTTCAGTTCCTTTAATGGGCCGCGTGGCTCCTAGGCCCTGTTCCCTCATATAATCTTGCCTGGAAAGCCCTGTTTATTCTCACCTCTACCCACTAGATGTCTCCTAGGTGTCCTTTTAGGCACCTGTTTAGAAGTAAACCCTGCTTAAACCCTATAAGCAGAGTAAATCTCTTCATCCTTTACCCCACATACTGTCATTGCCTACTTGTTTTTATGTCTTCCTCACAGACTCATAGTTTGTTTAGGGCAGACAGTAGGTCTTCATCATCTTTGTTTCCTCCGTGTGAACACAGTTCATGAACCATCTTATATGCTCAATAAATATTTACTGGCTCAACTTAATGACTCTTTTCAAGCCTGAACACAGATGGAGGAGATCGTCCACGAATGGTGTAAATGTGCTGATGTAGGTTTGCTGGGGAAGGTGTACCTCTAGTGAGCAGGGGATGAAAAGCCGTGGTAACTGAAGAGCGGTGATTGCTTTGAAGACGGTATCTACTCCCTCCCTGATTTTTAGCTATTCCAGGTTCTGGAGGTAGAAAGTCACTCAGGTGAAAATCAGAAGAACCGAGGCTGAAGGCACCTTCTCTCCGGGGGATGCTCTGAGGATGACCCATCTAAACCGAGACACACAGCCCAGGACTTGAAGGAAATTGGATTTTGCTGATGCTTGTTATGCTGCAGTGTCCAAATGGGAATCTCTAGTCAAGTTCTGTGTCATTACAACATTATCAGCGGCCTAATGGACATTGTGGATGGATGTTATTGGAACTTCAAACTTAATGAGTATAAAACTAACTCATTATAATACCCCCCACCCCAGCTCCTTCTCCAGCCTTGTTAAGGTATCATCATTTTCTCATTCATCCGCCTCAAATATAATTTTCTCCCTACAGCCACTGATTAGCCTTAATCTCCTCTACTCTCCCCTTGTTGTGTCTTTTAAATACTTTCTCCCTTTCCAGTTTCACTGTCACTGTCCTCCTTCAGGCTTGTTGTTCAGTGGCTCAGTCATGTCTGACCCTTTGTGACCCCTGGACTGCAGCGAGCCAGGCTTCCCTGTCCTTAACTATCTCCCAGACTTTGCTTACACTCACGTCCATTGAGTCAGTGATACCACCCAGCCATCTTATTCTCTGTCACCCCTACTACAGAGCAAAAATGAATCTGCCTTCCTTCAAATAAAAGTATTCCATGAAAGCTGCTGCTGCTGCTGCTGCTAAGTCACTTCAGTTGTGTCCGACTCAGTGTGACCCCATAGATGGCAGCCCACCAGGCTCCCCCATCCCTGGGATTCTCCAGGCAAGAACACTGGAGTGGGTTGCCATTTCCTTTTCCAATGCATGAAAGTGGAAAGTGAAAGTGAAGTCACTCAGTCGTGTCCGACTGTTCGTGACCCCATGGACTGCAGCCCACCAGGCTCCCCTGTCCATGGGACTTTCCAGGCAAGAGTACTGGAGTGGGGTGCCATTGCCTTCTCCAATTCCACGAAAGAGAGAGATCAATTAGCAACTCAAACAATTCAGTTCAGTCCAGTCGCTTGGTTGGGTCTAACTCTTTGTGACCCCATGGACTGCAGAGTGTCAGTTCATCACCAACTCCCCGGAGCTTACTCAGAATCATGTCCATTGAGTCGATGATGCCATCCAACTATCTCATCCTCTGTCATCCCCTTCTCCTTTCAGCTTCAATCATTCCCAGCATCAGGGTCTTTTCAAATGAGTCAGTTTTTCACATCAGGTGGCCAAAGTATTGGAGTTCCAGTTTCAGCATCAGTCTTTCCAATGAATATTCAGGACTGATTTCCTTTAGGATTGACTGGTTTGATCTTGCAGTCCAAGGGACTCTCAAGAGTCTTCTCCAACACCACAGTTCAAAAGCATCAATTCTTCGGCACTGAGGTTTCTTTATACTCCAGCTCTTATGTCCATATACGACTACTGGAAAAACCAAAGCTTTGACTAGACGGACCTTTGTTGGTAAATAATGTCTCTGCATTTTGATATGCTGTCTAGGTTGGTCATAACTTTTCTTCCTAGGAGCAAGCATCTTTTAATTTCAAGGCTGCAGTCACCACTGGCAGTGATTTTGGAGCCCCCCAAATAAAGTCAGCCACTGTTTCCACCGTTTCCCCATCTATCTGCCATGAAGTGATGGGACCAGATGCCATGATCTTAGTATCCTGAATGTTGAGTTTTAAGCCAACTTTTTCACTCTCCTCTTTCTCATCCAGAGGCTTTTTAGTTTCTCTTCACTTTCTGCCATAAGTGTGGCGTCATCTGCATATCTGAGGTTATTGATATTTCTCCCGGCAGTCTTGATTCCAGCTTGTGCTTCATCTAGTCCAGCATTTCTAATGATGTACTCTGCATATAAGTTAAGTAAGCAGGGTGACAATATACAGCCTTGATGTATTCCTTTCCTATTTGGAACCAGTCTGTTGTTCCATGTCCAGTTCTAACTGTTGCTTCCTGACTTGCATACGGATTTCTCAGGTGGTCTGGTATTTCCATCTCTTGAAGAATTTTCCACAATTTGTTGTGATCCACACAGTCAAAGGCTTTGGCAAAATCAATAAAGCAGAAGTAGATGTTGTTCTGGAACTCCCTTGTTTTTTCTATGATCCAATGGATATTGACAATTTGATCTCTGGTTCCTCTGCCTTTTCTAAATCCAGCTTGAACATCTGGAATTTCATGGTTCATGTACTGCTGAAGCCTGGCTTGGAGAATTTTGAGCATTACTTTGCTAGCATGTGAGATGAGTGCAATTGTGTGGTAGTTTGATCATTCTTTGGCATTGCCTTTCTTTGGAATTGGAATGAAAACTGACATTTTCCAGTCCTGTGGCCACTGCTGAGTTTTCCAAATTTGCTGGCATATTGAGTGCAGCACTTTCACAGCATCATCTTTCAGGATTTGAAATAGCTCAACTGGAATTCCATCACCTCCACTAGCTTTATTCATAGTAATGCTTCCTAACGCCCACTTGACTTCACATTCCAGGATGTCTGGCTCTAGGTGAGTGATCACACCATCATGGTTATCTGAGTGGTGAAGATCTTTTTGTACAGTTCTTCTGTGTATTCTTGCCACCTCTTCTTAATATCTTCTGCTTCTCTTAGGTCCCTATCATTTTTGTTCTTTATTGTGACCATTTTTGCATGAAAAGTTCCTTGGTATCTCTAATTTTCTTGATGAGCTCTCTAGTCTTTCCCATTCTATTGTTTTCCTCTATCTCTTTGCACTGATCAAGGAGGAAGGCTTTCTTATCTCTCTGTGCTATTCTTTGGAACTCTGTATTCAAATAGGTGTATCTTTCCTTTTTCCTTTGTGTTTATCTTCTCTTCTTTTCACAGCTATTTGTAAGGCCTCCTCAGACAACCATTTTGCCTTTTGGCATTTCTTTTCTTGGGGATGGTCTTGATCACTGCCTCCTGTACAATGTCACGAACCTCCATCCATAGTTCTTCAGGCATTCTGTCTATCAGACCTAATCCCTTGAATCTGTTTGTCACTTCCACTGTATAATCATAAGGGATTTGATTTAGATCATACCTGAATGGTCTAGTGATTTCCCCTACTTTCTTCAATTTAAATCTGATTTTTGGCAATAAGGAGTTCATGAAACTGAGCCATAGTCAGCTTCCAGTCTTGTTTTTCCTAACTGTGTAGAGCTTCTCCATCTTTGGCTGCAAAGAATATAATCAATCTGATTTTGGTGTTGACCATCTGGTGATGTCCATGTGTAGAGTCTCCCCTTGTGTTGTTGGAAGAGGGTGTTTGCTATAACCAGTGCATTCTCTTGGCAAAATTTTGTTAGCCTTTGACCTGCTTCATTTTTACTCCAAGGCCAAATTTGCCTACTACTCCAGATTCCTACTTTTGCATTCCAATCCCTATAATTAAAAGGACATCTTTTTTGGGGTGTTTGTTCCAGAAGGTCATGTAGGTCTTCATAGAACTGTCCAACTTCAGCTTCTTCAGCATTACTGGTTGGGGCATAGACTTGGATTACCATAATATTGAATGGTTTGCCTTGGAAATGAACAGAGATCATTCTGCCATTTTTTAGACCGCATCCAAGTACTGCATTTCAGACTTTTTGTTGACTATGGTGGCTACTCCATTTCTTCTAAGGGATTCTTGCCCACAATAGTAGATATAATGGTTATCTGAGTTAAATTCACCCATTCTAGCCCATTTTAATTTGCTGAGTTCTTAAATGTTGATGTTCACTCTTGCCATCTCCTGTTTGACCACTTCCAGTTTGCTTCGATTCATGGACCTAACATTCCAGCTTCAGCCTTGGACTATTTTAATAATCTTAAATTCTCTTGGACTTAACACATCTCATTCTACAATTTATCCTGTATGCTATTATAACTGAATTAATCTTTCCATCTCATCATGCTAGTTCCTAATAAAAATATTCAGAAGTATGCAGTACAGTGCCATACAAAAGTTTGTAAGTTCATTAAAATTACAAATTTTATTGCCCTTTGGAATTCTGAGCATAAGATTAAATATTTGAATTGCTATAATACCTTCACTATTATAAACAATAATTTATATAGATTGCTAGATGTTTTGTACTGTTAAAAGTATTTTTTCTGTATTATTGTACTCGATGTGGTGGAAACTGTATAAAGAGAAAAGTAGCAGTCTTTCACGTTCAGTGGAGCAAGTGAGACACTTAAAGTGCAATTTGCTCCTTTATCTATTCAACACATATTTATTAAGTACTTACTATGCATGGTGTTAGGGGCTTGGGTGTGTCAGGGAGAGAAGAACTGAGTGAGGAGAGATAAAGAGAATGTGATCCTGTTATGAACCAAATGTTTGTGTCCCTCCAAATTCACATATTGAAATCCTAACCCCTCAGTTTGATGGTATTAGGACGTGGGGCTTTTGATAGGCAATTAGGTCTTTGGTGTGGAGCCTTCATGTATAGGATTAATATCCTTTTAAGATGAGGTAACCAAGAGCTTGCTCTGTCTGCTGTCTGCCATGGAAGGACCCAGCAGGTAGATGGCCACCTACATGTCAAGCAGTGGGCCTTCACTAGACTTTGGTCTATACATATATAAATATACAGGAGGTGCAGGAGATGTGGTTTCAGTCCCTGGGTTGGGAAGATCCCCTGGAGGAGTAAATGGCAATCTAGTCCAGTATTCTTGCCTGTAAGAATCCATGGACAGAGGAGCCTGGAGGGCTACAGTCCATATTGTCACAAAGGGTTGGATACGACAGCAGCTGAGCACACACTCACATACACAGATGTCATCTTTTTCATCTCCTGGATGGAGTTATGTGCCCCAAATTGCTCAGTTACATGTCCCAGGAAAATCACCCCACCTCTTCTCTAGCTAGTATTGTTGCAGATGGTTTGACCTGTATTTTCTGACACTAGCAACTGGATTTTGATTAACAAAGGGATTGCACAGGGACCTAGTGAAGAAGTGGAAATGTTATAACTATAGAGAGGGCTGAAACAAAGCAAAAACTATTGTTTCTGGTGACATAAGGAAGACATTGCAGCATGAAATGTAGGGCACTGAAATAATTCCTCAATAAGGTGATGTTTTTGCCACTGGTTGAGGTGGGGCCGTATTATAAGATAGTAGCTTTTCAAAGCTTCAACTGTGATTTAAAGAATGTAAGTCGGAAAATTAATATGATTTAAAAATTTAAACCGATAATAACTTTTACATATGAATAATTTAATTGAGTAGTGTGAATTATTATTAGCCTTGCACCATATGATAAATCACCTAGTTAATTAAAAAATTCTGTTATCGAGGATATTAATAAATACGACATCAATTCTTGATTGGCTGCTCTCATTTTAGATACAAGGCAGTCCCAATAGCCACCTCTTTAACACAGACTTGGTTGGCAAAAAGTTATGCTTTCCTTGAGTAGTGAAAGAAGAAGCTGTGAACTAGTATGGCAGAAAGGTAATTGAATTAGCATTTACACTTGACAGTGTCACAAGTACAGCTTTAAATGGGAAGCAAAAGGCAAAGAGAGAAAAGAACAGAGAGTGGGAGTGCCAAAGAATTCTTGAGGAAGAAGCTTGAACTGATATTGGAGGATGAATGAGAGTTACTAGATGATGGAGGGGCTGAGGGCATCCCAGGCCCCATGATTACAGACACATGGAGGACACAAGCAGCTCAGGATGCAGAAAAGAAACGTGCGCGTGAGAGAGGTGGGGGATGATGGTAGAAAGGTGAGCAGAGACTAGGGACTCTGTGTGTTAAGCTTCAGAATTTGAACTCTGGCTGTAATTTATGGATCACCACTGAGGGACTTTAAAACAGAACAGTGACCATTTATTTAAATCTCTCAAGACATTTTTAAAAGCCTTGATTGCGTTTGGGGCTAGTTATAATTGCATGACAAATCAGGAAATGAGCAATTACTCCTATCTGTAGGGTGTTACAGGGAAAACCTTGACTATCTATGAGGCTCTGATCAACAGGACTTCCAAGGAGTGACTGGGTCATTGTTCTCATGGGGCCTAACCAAAGGCCTTAGGGAGAAAGACAGTACTTTGAGAGAAGGAGGCTTTGTACCAGAGGGTGGGTACTGATTCAAATTCATGTGCGTGGAGTCCCAGCTGGGGCCTTGACATTGATCTTCTGTACTCCTGGATCTGAAATAAATTCAGAAATATCATCCTTTGGAATGAAAGCAAAAATGAGGGTGGGAGAGAGAAATGGGAAAAACAGAAAAGAATTAGCCTTACTTTAGTGAGAAATTCTCAGCAGGGCATTCTTTTAAGTAGCATGTATTCTGTTCTGTTCCATTAATTTTAAAAGGAGAACCACTAGAAATGACTTATCTGAGTAACCCAAAAGATTCAGATCAGCTAGTCAACTAATGGGACCCAGGTCACCTTTACATGAATGATGCATGAGTAGATGATAGATACAAAGAGCTTTGCGAAGTCTGCTGATGTTCCGTGTCTAAGAAATTGAAGGGTTTCAGTCAGATGAATAAAGATTCTTCCAGTGTAGTGATTTCCTGTGTTTTAGAAGATTAACTAGTGTATGCTTTCTCTAACAGTTTATTTTTCTGCTTTGACAAAGAGAAAAATGAAAGAAAAAGAAAGGGTGATATGTACACGTATTAGGAAGATAGGGAATTTACAGAACTGTACTGTTTTACTATTTCTGAACGACCCATTTTTAATGGAAAAGAGACCTGTGACCTTATTTGCATTTCAAATATTCTTGAAGTGGAATGGTGAAGATCAATGAATTGATTGTCAGAGAAACAGCATGAGTGACAAATTTCTTAGTAAAGAGAAAAGAAATATAAAGGAGGAGGATAGCAAGGTCTTCTCAATTCAGAAATAATGGAACAAAAAGGTCTCCATTCTATTCCTGGTCTCATTTTTTTGAAAATTCAAATAATCTGTGAAGATAAGAAGAAAAATGCTGACCTGAAAAGTGCAGTTTAATATTTTCTCAGTGCATAATTATGTGACACTTGATTATGGCCTGACATGTATTTTAGTGGTGGCTGCATTTATCTTGTCCGGGATATTTCAAGAGGTGATACAATGTAATAGACAATGGGTTGTATTTGGAAGCTGAAGGCCACCTTTCCAGAAACTCCATCCTCAACCATTCAGGGCCAGAGGGTGGGCTTTTTTTCAGAATGAGAATTCTTCTCAGAGTAGTGGAAACATTTATATATTCAGAGGAAGTCTCATTTGATAGAGTAGGGTGTATATTAATACTAGTCCTAGATTGCCGGGAGAAATATCAATAACCTCAGATATGCAGATGACACCACCCGTATGGCAGAAAGTGAAGAGGAACTAAAAGCCTCTTGATGAAAGTAAAAGAAGAGAGTGAAAAAGTTGGCTTAAAGCTCAACATTCAGAAAATGAAGATCATGGCATCCGGTCCCATCACTCCATGGGAAATAGATGGAGAAACAGTGGAAACAGTGTCAGATTTTATTTTTTGGGGCTCCAAAATCACTGCAGATGGTGATTGCAGCCATGAAAATAAAAGACGCTTACTTCTTGGAAGAAAAGTTATGACCAACCTAGATAGCATATTCAAAAGCAGAGACATTACTTTGCCGACTAAGGTCCCTCTAGTCAAGGCTATGGTTTCTCCATAGTCATGTATGGATGTGAGAGTTGGACTGTGAAGAAGGCTGAGCTCCAAAGAATTGATGCTTTTGAACTGTGGTGTTGGAGAAGACTCTGGAGAGTCTCTTGGACTGCAAGGAGATCTAACCAGTCCATTCTGAAGGAGATCAGCCCTGGGATTTCTTTGGAAGGAATGATGCTAAAGCTGAAACTCCAGTACTTTGGCCACCTCATGCGAAGAGTTGACTCACTGGAAAAGACTCTGATGCTGGGAGGGATTTGTGGCAGGAGGAGAAGGTGACGACAGAGGATGAGATGGCTGGATGGCATCACGGACTCGATGGATGCGAGTCTGAGTGAACTCTGGGAGTTGGTGATGGGCAGGGAGGCCTGGCATGCTGCAATTCATGGGGTCACAAAGAGTCAGACACGACTGAGCAACTGAACTGAACTGAACTGAACTATGTCTCTAATAAAATAGTCACTTCATATGTCATTGTTCCGTATGTGAATGGCTTACATGTACTTATCTTTACTGATCACTGACTGGGTTAGGCATCTTGAATAGCATCACCTGCGGGATATCAGGTGTCCTGTCTGTGTGGAGATGCAGCAAGGTCAGGGCAGCTCCTTTTCAAGTCCCTCCTCTACTGAGAGGGAAGGAACTGGTCTGTAGACTTTCCATACCATTCATTACATCTCATTTCCCACCTTGTCTGAATGGAGGGAGGCTGGATAAGGACTTACCCTGATTCAAGAGCAAGTTGTGTAGGGACATGGCAAGAATGAGATTGCTAACTTAGGGGTTTGGGAAATGGAAATATGACTAGAAATCTCAACATGAGCCCAGTGTTAGATAATTTGTATGTCCTACTGAGCGACTGAACTGAACTGAACTGAACTGATGTAGATGCTCGTTGTAGAATTGAGTTGTGTCCCCCAGAAGAGATGTCTAAGACCTGACTTTTAACAAGTGTAAATATGACCTATTTGGAAATAGGGTCTTTGCATGTGTGCTAAGGCTGTGTGGCTTCCAGCTCTGTTCAACCCCATGGTTTGAAGCCCACCAGCCTTCTATGCCCATGAGATTCTCAGGCAAGAATACTGGAGTGGGTTGCCATGCTCTCCTCCAGGGGATCTTTCTGACCCAGGGATTGAACCTGCGTCTCTTAAGTCTCCTGCATTGGCAGGTGGGTTCTTTACCACTAGTACCACCTGGGAGGCCCCAGGGCCTCTGCAGATGTATTTAAGTTAAGAATCTCAAGATGAAATCATCCTGAATTTAAGGGGTGGGCCCTAAATACAATGACTGATGTCCTTATAAGAGAAAAGGAGATTTGAGATACCGGAAGCCTCTCACATGGGGAGAGGCCATGTGCAGACAGGGGCAGAGATTAGAGCTATGCTGCCATAAGCCAAGCAATATTTGGAACCACCAGAAGCTGAAAGTGTCAAACAGCCTTTGGAGAGAGAGTGACCCTACTGACATCTTGATTTTGTATGTCACTAGAAAAGGTCTCCATAGTCTGGAACTAAGTGAGAATAAATTTCTGTTGTTTTAAGCCACCAAATTTGTGGTAAGCTGTTATAGCAGCCCAAGAAACCTAATATACTTTTGAAAATATCACTACTTTGGGGAATCCAGTAAGAACCCCACACCACTGGGAGAAAAGGTCCAACAGGGGGTTACGATTTGGCTGGCTTGACTGACCCTAACATTGGAAGCGAAATGAGGTCACTACTACAGTGCAAGAGGGAGAAGGGTAGACACCCAGTGGCAGAAATTAATGGAACACTCTCAGTCATCCTGTATACATGGGACTGCCATCGACTCAGATCCTGCAGGAAGAAAACTCTGGGTCACTCTTTGAGGCCAAGAATACCCAATTGAGGTTCTGATTGAAGGCAGAGGAATCTTTAGAATGGGAGGGAATCCATCAGTTCACTTTAGTCGCTCAGTCGTGTCCAAATCTTTGCGACCCCATGTACTCTAGCACGCTAGGCTTCCCTACTCATCACCAACCCCCACAACTTGCTTACACTCATGTCCATTGAGTCGGTGATGCCATCCAACCATCTTGTCCTCTGTCATCCTCGACTCCTCCTGGCTTCAATCTTTCCCAGCATCAGGATCCTTTCCAGTGAGTCAGTTCTTTGCATCAGGTGGCTATTAGAGTTTCAGCTTTAGCATCAGTTCTTCCAGTGAATATTCAGGACTGACTTCCTTTAGGATTGACTGGTTCTCTTTGCAGTACAAAGGACTCTCAAGTGTCTTTTCTAGCACCACAGTACAAAAGCATCATTCTTTGGTGCTCAGCTTTCTTTATAGTCTCTCTCATATCCACACATGACTACTGGAAAAAACATAGCTCTAACTAGACAGATGTTTGTCAGCAAAGTAATATCTCTGCTTTTAATATGCTGTCTAGGTTGATCATAGCTTTTCTTCCAAGGAACAAGCATTTTTTAATTTCATGGCTGCGGTCACCATCTGCAGTGATTTTGGAGCCCCCCAAATTAAGTCTGTCACTGTTTCCATTGTTTCCCCATCTATTTGCCATGAAGTGATGGGACCAGATGCCATGATCTTGATTTTTGAATGCTGAGTTTTAAGCCAGCTTTTTCATTCTCCTCTTTCACTGTCATCAAGAGGCTCTTTAGTTCCTCTTCACTTTCTGTCATAAAGGTGGTATCATCTGCATATCTGAGGTTATTGATGTTTCTCTCCTGGCAGTCTTTATTCCAGTTTGTGCTTCATCCAGCCCAGCATTTCTCATGATGTACTCTGCATATAAGTTAAATAAGCAGGATGATGATATACGGCCTTGACATACTGTTTTCCCAGGTTGGAACTAGTCTGCTGTTCCAAGTCTGGTTCTAACTATTGCTTCTTGATCTGCATATAGATTTCTCAGGAGGCAGGTAAGGTGGTCTGGTATTCCCATCTCTTGAAGAGTTTTCCACAATTTGTTGTGGTCTACATAGTCAAAGGCTTTGGCATAATCAGTAAAGCAGGGATAGATGTCCTGGAACTCTCTTGCTTTTTCTGTGATCCAACGGATGTTGACAATTTGATCTCTGGTTCCTCTGCCTTTTCTAAATCCAGCTTGAATATCTAGAATTTCATGGTTCACATACTGTTGAAACCTGGCTTGGAGAATTTTGATCATTACTTTGCTAGCATGTGAGATGAGTGCAATTGTGCAGTAGTTTGAGCATTCTTTGGCATTGCTCTTCTTTGGGATTGGAAGAAAACTGACTTTTTCCAGTTTTGTGGCCACTGCTGAGTTTTCCAAATTTGTTGGCATATTGAGTGTAGCACTTTCACAGCATCATCTTTTAGAATTTGAAACAGGTCTGCTGGAATTCCATCTCCTCCACTAGCATTGTTTGTAGTGATGCTGACCTAAACCAAATCTCTTATGATAACAGAGTAGGTATTAAAAATAGATTCAAGGGATTAGATCTAATAGAGTGCCTGAGGAGCTATGGACCGAGGTTGATGACACTGTACAGAAGGCAGTGATCAAGACCGTCCCCAAGAAAGAGGGAATCTGTAATTACCACTTGTTCACTCATGACCAGCTAGAGTCTTTTTGATTGGGCTAAACATATTTTCTCTTCTCTCTTCCTTCTTTTCTGTTTCCTCCATTATGTTCATATGGTGAATTTATGGAAATCAGCTTAACACTTTGTTTGGTTTAGAGGGTACAGAATACCAGAAGACCAGGATAGAACTAATGTAAGAATGGACACTCAGAGATCTTGGAACTGGGTACAGGACTCGGTGAGACCTTGGGTCTTTGGATACTGTGGGCATAAGGTGATATGTCATTGATTAAATGAGGGATATTATATTAAGCAGCAATATTTTAAAAAGCAGAAGCATGGGAATAAGGATGCAAGTTGATATTTAAAAGCTAAAACGTGGACATTTATCAACTGTTTTGACACTCAACATCTGAAGTCACTATCTCTGTGTGGGAGATTCACTACCTTATGAATGTTGAGGGAGGCAGAGCCTGCTTCCTACAGGAAAAGCTAAACAGGTTTCCAGCCTTCCTTGCAGATAAGGCACACACATGTGACCTGGGCCACACCAATCAGAGTTACCCACCTAGAGCTGGAAACTAGAGATAGCAGGTGAGATGAAGCAAGGGTCACAGGGCACCTGTTGGCTGCAGCTATCCCCTGTCCAGTTTTGAGAGGCCACGTGGTGCCCTCATCAGAGTCCCATGCTGTTGGCTTGGCGATGTAAGCTGTCGTGTCTGTGCTCAGTGATGACTTCCCAGGGCTGGCTCTGCTGCCTGAGTTCTTGGTTGACCCCCCAGACTGGCCTTCCAGTCCTTCTGACTATTCTGTGATCTGCCCAGTATCTTATTAATAAGATCTTCTTCTGTTCAAATAACCCAAGGTTGGTTTCTTTGCCCAGAGGAATCTGACTGATAAAATACACCAATAGGGCTCAAATTATCTTTTGAAAATACATCTTTTTATTTTACACACACCAAAGAACACACACACATATATATACGTATGTTACGAAATATAATATTTATTCAAGATAAGACCTAGAATATTACCTTCCTTCATAGGAGATAACCTCTATCCTGAAATTTGTGTTTATTGCTCCTTTGTTTCTTAAAATAATTAATTTTATCACCTTTTCAGATTTGTCTAAACAATATAATCTTTAGCTTTGTTTATTTTTGAGCTTTATTAAATAGTATGAATTTTGCATATAGCCTTCTGGGACTACCTTTTTTAAAAAAAACCTCAACACTATTTCGTGTATCTAGGTAGTAAGAGAATTAAATTAGTGGCATCTTTACTTTTTGACTTTTAAAATATTTATCGTATATTGAGGTAGACAATTTTATTTGTTACACATTCTCCACTAGAATTGCTTGTAAGAAAATCTGACAGACCTGGGGAAGAATTGCGCTTTCTAGGGAATGCCTTATGCTTTTCTTTCATGAACAACAAGGAAAGAACAGGTACATGGGGTAGGTACTGTTTAGGTACTGTGTCATCCAGGTTTCCAGAGAGGCTGTGACTGGCTGGCTAGAAGAGAAGTCTTTCCTTTTAGTGTGGCGTGCGGGATCTTAGTTCCCTGACCAGGGATCAGACCTGTGCCCCTGCCTCGGAAGCTTGAAGTCTTAACCCCTGGACCACCAGGGAAGACCTATGGAACAGAAGTCTTGATGGTGATGCATTCAGGAAGGGCTTGTGGGTGAGGAATGGTAACAAGGGAGATAGCGTTTTCTCAGCAAAGGATGATAAGAGACAAAAAAAAGCCATGGTTCCTGGGTTGTGTGTGTGCAGATGTGTGGGTGCATATGTGTGTAGGGATTTAAAAGAGCAAGAGGCTCTGGAGAATTTTTAGGTTGTATAATATCCATAGAGAAGAGGAAAAGGGATTTCAAAGAAGTGTTTTTGTAAGACAAAAATATAATTTCCTCTAATACGCTTCAAAAGATGAGAACAAAATTTGGATTGCCTTTTAAAAATTTTTAATGAACTTCATTTTTTTTTACAATAGTTTTAGATTTACAGAGAAACTGAGACAATAGTACAGAGAGCTTCCATATAGCTGTATGCAGTTTTCCCTATTATTAGCATCTTACATTAGCACAGTATGTTTGTTACAGTTACTGAACCAATATTGATACATCATTAGTAACTAAAGTTCACAGTTTATTCATATTTCATTTAGTTTCTACCTCATGTCCCTTTTCTGTTCCAGAATCCTATTCAGGATACTATGTCACATCTAACTGCTATGCCTTCTTAGATTCCTTTGGGTTGGTGGTTTCTCAGGCTTCCCTTGTTTCTGGTGACCTTGCCAGTTTTGAGGGGTACTGGGAAAGTATTCTGTAGGATGTCTCTCCATTTGTCTCCTATTTTTCTTATGATTAGACCAGGTTATATGGAGGAAGACCATAGAGTCAAAGTGCCAATTTCATGGTATCATATCAGGGGCACATACTATCTATGGATTGTCTTGTGCAGTTGTTTTATTTCTTGAACTTAAAAAAAATATGCAGCTTCACGTAATAGCTGAAACTGAAGAACTATAACATTTATTCTGATTGCAAATGAATATAGAAGAAACACCTGCTTGTTAAAACAACAACATGAGAATATTAGATATGGCTTCTAAAGAAGACTGTTACAGTATAGAAGCTGCCTTTGAGTGTTGTGCGTTATATTCCTTAACTCCAGCTGTGTCTCCTTCTCTGGGCCTCTGTGCTCCTGGGGGATAGATGTGTCTTGGGCAGCTGGTCTTGGCTGGTGCCTATTTGGTATGTTATTTACCTTGCTTTGCTCTTGTCTGCACTTGGAGTGTAATATTAGGAAGAGGTAACTCTAGATCTGGCCTCTCCTTTTTTCCTCAATAGGCTTCCTGTTTCTTATTCAAATCTATCTTTCCTGTTATAGGCAAAATGGTTAGGAAGAGGGAGTTTTGGGTTTGCTTATTTTCTGAATATCATTGGAATTATCTTTATAGAATTCTGGAGACCCTAATTTTGTACATACATTTTGGGATGTACTACTATACAGAATGTGATACTAGACACTTTCTTGTCACATACAATGCACATGTGTTCTGTTAGAGTTTGCAAAGTGCTTTTGCATACATAAAGATTTGACTCCCACAACAGATTTGTGAGGTAGGTAGACCATGTATTATTGTCTTGCCTTTGTAGGAATTAGAGGGCTAAAGAAGTAACTTGCCCAAGATGAATGACAAGTAAATGATGAGGACAGAACCCCATACCAGGCCTGTTGATTGCAAGTTATTAACCAGTATATTAGTTTGTTAGTGCTGCGATAACAAAGTACCACAAACTAAGTGGCTTAAATAACAGAAGTTTACTGTTTCACAGGTCTGGATGCTAAGAGTTCAAGATGACGATGTCAGCAAGGCCATACTTGCCAAGGAAGGATCTGTTTCAGGCCTTTCTCCCAGCTTCTGATGGTTCCTTACCTTGTGGCAGCCTAACACTGGTCTCTACACGGCATTCTGTCTGTGTGGGCCTCTGTCTCTTGCACTCCTCCTTTAACCGTTAAGCCACCTGGCCTCTCTCATATTTCCTCGTTTCTTTCATCGGCACCTGATGGTTTGGTTTCTATCAGAGATCCTTCACAAAGTGTGGAAGCATCTCTAATTTCAGGATCTTAAGCCTGTCCCTCCTGTGAGTAGGGAGAGGTTGATCTCTGTGTCCAGTGGTGCACCTCCGCCCCCAAAGGTGCAGGCAGGCTGAACAGCCCTGACTGACTTCCTTTTAAAATGCCAGAACCATTAAGTACAGCGAATTTGTTCTACTAGAGCGGGTGGGGTGTTGTCAGCGGGAGTAAAAGCCATGCCACTTACTTGTCTAAAAAGGTATTTAGCAGCTACAAATAACCTCCTGGATTAATGGAATCAACAGCCTTTAGGTCTCCAGATGTAAAGGGACCATTTATTCGCCATCCATTCATTTATTCAACAAGCCGTGGTGCCGGTTTGGGTTGAGCTAACTCAAAATCCAGGCTGCTGTCCTTCCTCTTAAGGCTTTCTTCAGTAATTATTCTGTTATTGACACATCAGTGACCCAGGCATGACTAATGGGTTAGTATTACTGAGAGATGCAGCTAAAGGTCACCTCAGGGTGGGGGTGCCGGGGGAGAGTCGAGCTGACATTTCCGTGGTGCAATGGTGGAGCAGATGGAGATTTTTAAGGAGGCAGACCCCATTCAGTCTTTACAGGAGACTACAATGCCATTGTAATGCTGCGTAATCAGATTTCTTCCTTTTCCGTAATCTTTGTCCCACTTATTAATTAAGTGAAATGACACAAGAGGGTGAATGCTGGCAGTCTGTGACACACTTCAGTGTGTTGTTAGGATTGCGGCACAGGCTTGATTACAGTCAGTGTGAACAGTAGCAGGTTACTTATTGGGTAATAAGACTGACCCAGGAGTGTCTTTATGGGAGTTGAAAGAGAAATTTTCAGATAGAAGAGAAAAAAATGTTTTAAATGAAATTTAGAAAATGGGGTCAGAGTATAATTTATGGACTACCTCTTGCCCTCTGGCATCTGCAAAAATAGCTAGAAGCCAGGGAGGAGGAAAGAGTCCAGAGCTTAGGAAATTTCTCATTAGCTCTCTGTCCTGTCCCTGCCCACCTATGACTCCATATCGATGGACTGCCCACATTGGCAGGCAAGATTTGCTGTCATCTCCTCAGGATGCGTTTTTTTCTTTTAAATACTGGATGGTTGACCTGTAAAAGAGTTGAGCTGATTGCTTTTCTTCATCATCAGTTTTCTTATGTATAAAATGGGCATGTGAGTCCTTGATACAGTATTGCCTCACAGAGACTTCTGGGGACACGATGAGTATAAAGCTCTTTGTGTTCTCTGCGGGCAGACATGCTGGAAATGCTCATCAATCACTGTAGATGGGACCCATGCCCACTGAAATGATGCAACAAATGTTTGCTGAAAGAACGTGCATGCATGCTCAGTCACTCAGTCATGTTGGACTCTGTGACCCTACAGACTGTATAGCCCACCAGGCTCCTTTGTCTGGGGAATTTTCTAGGCAAGAGTACTGGAGTGGGTTGCCATTTCCACCTCCAGGGACATGCCCATTGAAATGATGTGCCAAATGTTTTCTGAATGAACAGATGAACCCCAAAAGGCCTGTTCTACTTGCTTACTGTGGTGCTGATCAGATCCATTCTCTGTCCTATGGGTTTGATACCTCCAACTGCTGGGGTGCTGCAGGCAGCCAGCCCCTCTGGGTTCTCTCTGGTGAGGAGAGCTGCTTTGAACAAGGCCATACCCCCTCCCTGGGACAGCTGCATCCGAAGACTGCCTGAGCAAGGGGTAGGGAGCCCTGGCCCTCTCATCCAAGTGGGACAGCATTGAGAAGCCAACCTCCAGAATGTTGGATGAGACGTCCACTGAAACCGCATTACAGGGACTTTCCTCGTGGTCCAGTGGTTAAGAATCCACCTGGCAATGCTGGGGACATGAGTTAGATCCCTGGTCTGGGAACTAGGATCCCACATGCTGCAGAGCAACTCAGCCCGCACACCACACCAAGACCTGACCCAGCCAAGATTAGAAAAAAAAAAGAAAAAGAAACTGCATTGCAACTTGACTTCTTTCTCTGTCCAGTCTTACTTCCTTCTCTTCCTTTCCTTTCCACAGGTGCTGGTATTGCAAGAGCAGCCCCCTAAAAATGTCCTGCACTTGAAAGGTTGTTGTTGAATCACGACACCGGGATTCTTGGCCCCCGGAGGAGAAGAATTCAATCTGGGGCCAGAGATGAGGCTTGATCGCTCAGAGCTTTTGTGTAATAAAGTTTTATTAAAGTATAAAGGAGATAGAGAAAGCTTCTGACATAGGCATCAGAAGGGGGTAGAAAGAGTACTCCTTTGCTAGTGCTAACAATGGAGTTATATACTCTCCAGTAAATCAAAAGAATGTCTAGAAGTTGTAAAGACCTCATCAGATCTACTCCCATAATTTACATTTTAAGATAACAGAATTAGCCAGAAGTTTTAATCCAGAGACTGTCCTCAGGCAGAATACATAATACATTGTTGTTATATAATCCTTGTAAAGAAAAGGTTTAATCCAGAGACTGTCCTCAGGCAGAATACATTGTTGTTATATAATCCTAAGGAATGTATTGGGGACCCCTAGACTTCTTATCAACCTGCCTAGGAAATGACTCTCTCATTCCTCCCTTTTCTTTTAGGAGAAGTATGTTGCCTAGGGAAAAGGGGCATCGTTCTCGTTCCATAACTGCTTCCAAGCTGACTCTCTCACACTCTAATCGCTGTCTCAGAGTCTGCTTCCTGGGACACCCAGGCTGGCACATTCATGAAATTCTGTAGGTGTCATGTGCTGTACTACAAATGCAAAGATATCGGGGGGCTGACAGGATAGGGAAGACATGTGCTGCTCATTGACAGCTGAGACAACTATTGTTTGTAATGAGAACCTTAATGTGGCATTTGCAGGCTAGAACACCGCAAAGTGTGCCAGCAACCTCACTCCACCCTGTCCCTGTTTTAAGCTGTGTCTCATGGCTATGGTTCCCTTGGAGCCAGCCTCTTTTGATTCTCTCCCTTTTAAGGCTGTAATATGTAGGACCTGGTTTACTGGAAATGTGACTATATTATACAGCAGATGTTCATGAAGAATGGGCACATGAGTTTAATAGTACTTTTTGATTGGCTTATTGCATTGTGAAGAGAACACTGAAGCTATTAAAATGTGCAGTTGGAGAACAGAGCCTATGATGCCATCTACATATTCCTGTGACTCATGTTTAAGGGTTTCATTCAGTTCTCTAATAGTGAAGGGAACAGTTCTGACAGTGCCTGCTCTTTGCCGTCTTCCTCTGTTTTTTTCTTTTTTCCAGGGCTGAGGACAGGCAGACCTTCTGTGCATCCTGGATCTATGTTTATTTGCTCTTGCCACTGGCTTGGCTCTATTGTTAAGGGAAGAGAATATGAGAGAAGAAAAGTTATGCTCCTTAGAGGCTTTTCTAATTAACTGTTTGAAAGAGACTTTAAAAAATGCCTAAGTGTGAGGTTATTTGTATGCCTAATTTCGTTTTTATGTTACACTTACTTTTAAGTGTAATTTACCAAGGCTTAACACTTGTATTCTTTCAGGGGCATTACAAAGAGCATTGAACATTTATTACAGCCCTTTAAATGGCTGTGTTTTATTTCCATATGCTTTTAAATGGTTATTGAGTGGATTTGGTGCTCTTCCTGTAGTTAAAGTGCATTTTTTTTTATTGTGCATAAATGGTAAATAATTGATACCTGCCATATGCTTCGCTCTCCCTTTTGAGCTCCCTTTCCCTTTCCCTCTTCATTCTCTTCCCTTCTCTGTTCCAATTGGTTTCTGCCCTTATCTTGCTCTTTATCCTTTCCTCTGCTCTCTCTGCGGGTCTCCATTGCTTTCAACACCATTTTCCTTGCCTCTAAATATGCTCATTTGAGAGGGGGCTTTACATGAATTCTTGAGACCATTGCATTACTCTGTGGGGGTGAAGAGGGTGGGTAAAGGCATCAGCTTTTTATTAGGTGATGCCAATATTAAGAATTTAAAATAAGAGAATGGTTTTAGAGAACATTTCTTGAATATATTTTCATCAGATTGCAAATTGATGCAGGGCTAATTATTGTTGCCTCCTTCTCTGACTAACCAGTGACAACCTCTAAAGCCTGGAATTAAGAAAGATGTGGCCAAGTGTCTGAGATTGTTCTTAGCAGGCAGAGCTTCTCAAGCCGAACAATTTTAAAGAATCTCTCATTAGGGAAAGAAGAGGATAAATAGTGCAAGGGAAAATTTAAAGAATGTTCAATTGGATGAATTTGTTTGGGGGAAATTCCTACTATACTGAAGCCACAAGACTAGAAAAATGTTGATTTCTTTGTTCTCATATCCCCAGAAAGCAAAAAAAAAAAAAAAAAGAAAAGAAAAGAAAAATATTTATATATGTGACAGCTTACCAGCACTGGAAGAGCTTTTCTTTTTGAAGTTTTAGAAAGGAGTTGAAAACTAGAAAATTTAGAAAGGATTTGAAAGATGCAAATGTAAGGAACCCAGAAAAACCAAAATAATCTTGGCAAAAAGAACAAAGTTGGAGAACTCTTATTCTCAATTTCAAAAGTTACTACAAAACAACAGTGATTGAGACAGTATGGTAGCAGAGCATGGATGGCTGTACTGATCAATGGAATAGAAATGAGAGCCCAGAAATAAACCTACATATCTACAGTCAACTGGTTTTTGGAAAAAAAAAAAATGCCAACATCATTCAGTGGAAAAAGAATACACCCAACAAATGGACAGCCATTCTTCATGCAAAAGAATGAAGTTGAATCTCTACCTTATACTGCTACAAAATTGAATCAAAATGGATCAAAGGCCTAAAAGTAAAGCTAAAACTGTAAGACTCTTAGAAGGAAGCATAGGAGTAAATCTTTGTGACTTTGGATTTGGCGATGGATTCTTAGATATGACACCAAAAGCACAAACAACAAAATGAAAAAAAAAAACAAATAAATTGGACTTCTCTAATGTTAAAAACTCGGAGAAGGCAATGGCACCCCACTCCAGTACTCTTGCCTGGAAAATCCCATGGATGGAGAAGCCTGGTGGGCTGCAGTCCATGGGGTCGCAAAGAGTTGGACATGACTGAGCGACTTCACATTCACTTTTCACTTTCATGCATTGGAGAAGGAAATGGCAACCCACTCCAGTGTTCTTGCCTGGAGAATCCCAGGGATGGGGGAGCCGAGTGGGCTGCTGTCTATGGGGTTGCACAGAGTCGGACACAACTGAAGTGACTTAGCAGCAGCAGCAGCAGCAGCAATGTTAAAAACTATTTTTTCCTTCAAAAGGTACACTATCAAGAAAGTGAAAAGACAACCTGCAGAATGGGTGAAAATATTTACAAATCACAGATCTTCTAAGAATACTTAGAATATACATTTACAATATATAAAGAATTCTTACAGTTCAATAATAGCCAGATTTTAAAATGGGCAAATGATTTGAGTAAACATCTTTCCAAAGATGGTAACACTTAGAAGGAAACAGGAGTAAATCTTTGTCACTATGGATTTGGCAATGGATTCTTAGATATGACACCAAAAGAACAAGCAACAAAATGAAGGAAAAAAAGAACAACAAACTTAGGAAAAGATGCTAAATGTCATTAGCTATCAGGGAAATGCAAATCAAAACCATCATGTGATACCACTTTTTAATCTGCTGTGATAAAGAAGACAGACAATGGCAAGTGTTGTCAGGATGTGGAGAAATTGGAATCGTTACACATGGATGGCAGGAACGCAAAATGTTGCAGTCATTTTGGAAAACAGTCTGGTGGTTCCTCAAAAGATTAAACATAGGCTAACAAACACATGAAAAGATGTTCAACATCACTCATTATCAGAGAAATGCAAATCAAGACCACAATGAGGTACCATTTCACACCAGTCAGAATGGCTGCGATCCAAAAGTCTACAAGCAATAAATGCTGGAGAGGATGTGGAGAAAAGGGAACCCTCTTACACTGCTGGTGGGAATGCAAACTAGTACAGCCATTATGGAAAACAGTGTGGAGATTCCTTAAAAATTGCAAATAGAACTGCCTTATGACCCAGCAATCCCACTGCTGGGCATACACACCGAGGAAACCAGAATTGAAAGAGACACATGTACCCCAGTGTTCATTGCAGCGCTGTTTATAATAGCCAGGACATGGAAGCAACCTAGATGTCCATCAGCAGATGAATGGATAAGAAAGCTGTGGTTCATATACACTATGGAATACTACTCAGCCCTTAAAAAGAATAAATTTGACTCAGTTCTAATGAGATGGATGAAATTGGAACCGATTATACAGAGTGAAGTAAGCCAGAAAGAAAAACACCAATACAGTATACTGACACATATATATGGAATTTAGAAGACAGTAATGATGACCCTATATGTGAGACAACAAAGAGACACAGAGGTATAGAGTGGACTTTTGGACTCTGAGGGAGAGGGAAAGGGTGGGATGGTTTGGGAGAATGGCAATGAAACGTGTATATTTTCTTGTAAGAAACGAAGCACCAATCTATGTTCAATGTAGGATGCAGGATGCATGGGGCTGATGCACAGGATGATTCAAGTAGAGGATGTGGGGTGGGAGGTGGGGGGGGGCTTCGGCATTGGGAGATTGTGTTCACCTATGGCTGATTCGTGTCAATGTATGGCAAAACAAATATAGTATTGTAATTAAAAAAATAAATAAATTTAATAATTAAAAAAAGATTAAACATAGAGAAACCATAGGGAGTTCAGTTCAGTTCAGTTGCTCAGTTGTTGTCTGACTCTTTGAGACCCCATGAATCGCAGCACGCCAGGCCTCCCTGTCCATCACCAGCTCCCGGAGTTCACTCAGATTCAGGTCCATTGAGTCAGTGATGATGGAGTAGAAGCCAGCAATTTCACTTTTAGGTATATACTTAAGACAAATGAAAACATATGTCCACATAGAAACTTGTACATGAAATGTTCATAGTAGCATTACCCATAATAATTAAAAGGTAGGAATAAACCAAATGTATCAGCTGATAAATGAATGAAAAAAAGTGTTATATCTACACAGTGGAATATTATTTAACCATAGAAAAGAATAAGTACTAATACATGTTACAGCATGGATAAACTTTGGAAACATTATGCTAAGTGAAAGAAGCCAGACACAGAAGTCCATTTACAATATGATTTCATTTATATGAAACATCCAAGATAGACAGAACATAGAAACAGATGGCTGATAGGCAGAAATTAGAGACAGAAGGTTGATTGTGGTTTCCTGATACTGGAAGAGAATGGATGGGGATATTGAGGGGTGATAGCTAAGGGATATGGGGCTTCTTTTGGGGGTGATAAAATGTTCTAAAATTGATTGTGATGATGATTACATAACTCTATGAATACACTAAAAACCCACTGAATTGTATACTTTAAATATTTGAATTGTGTAGTATTTGAATTTTATCTCAGTAAAGCTGCTATACACAGAAGAACTATACAAAAAAGATCTTCATGACCCAAATAACCATGGTATGATTATTCACCTAGAGCCAGAATTCTGGAATGTGAAGTCAAGTGGCCTTAGGAAGCATCACTGGGAACAAAGCTAGTGGAGGTGATGGAATTCCAGCTGAGTGATTTCAAATCCTAAAAGATGATGCTGTTTTAATATATTGAGTGCTACACTCAATATGCCAACAAATTTGGAAAACTCAGCAGTGGCCACAGGATGGGAAAAGGTCTGTTTTCATTCCATTTCCAAAGAAAGGCAAAGCCAAAGAATGTTCAAATTACTGCACAATTGCACTCATCTCACATGCTAGCAAAGTATGCTGAAAATTCTTCAGGCCAGGCTTCAACAATACGTGAACCATGAACTTTCAGATGTTCAAGCTGGATTTAGAAAAGGCAGAGGAACCAGAGATCAAATTGCCAATGTCCACTGGCTCATAGAAAAAGCAAGCAAATTCCAGGAAAACATCTACTTCTGCTTTATTGATTATACCAAAGCCTTTGACAGTAGTCATGGTCATGTACGGATGTAAGAGTTGCACTATAGAGAAAGCTGAGTGCTGAAGAATTGATGTTTTTGAACTGTGGTGTTGGAGAAGACTCTTGAGAGTCTCTTGGACTGCAAGGAGATCCAACCAGTGAATCCTCAAGGAAATCAGTCTTGAATATTCATTGGAAGGACTGATGCTGAAGCTGAAACCCCAATACCCTGGCCACTTGATGCAAAAACTGACTCATTGGAAAAGACCATGATGCTGATTGAAGATTGAAGGTGGGAGGAGAAGGGGATGACAGAGGATGAGATGGTTAGAAGGCATCACCAACTTGATTGACATGAGTTTGAGTAAGCTCTGGGAGTTGGGGATGGACAGAGAAGCCTGGTGTGCTGCAGTCCATGGGGTCGCAAAGAGTTGGACATGACTAAGTGACTGAATTGAACTGAACTGAAAGCCTCTGACTGTGTAGATCACAGCAAACTGTGGACAATTCCTCAAGAGATGGGAATACCAGGCCACCATACCTGTCTCCTGAGAAATCTGTATGCAGGTCAAGAAGCAACAGTTAGAACTGGACATGGAACAACAGACTGCTTCCACATTGGAAAAGGAGTTCCTCAAGGCTGTATATATTGTCACCCTGCTTATGTAACTTATATACAGAGTTCAGTCAGTTCAGTTCAGTCACTCAGTTGTGTCAAACTCTTTGTGACCCTATGGACTGCAGCACACCAGGCTTCCTGTCCAACACCAACTCTTGAGTTTACTCAAACTCATGTCCACTGAGTCAGTGATGCCATCCAATCATCTCATCCTCTGTTGTCCCCTTCTCCTCCTGCCTTCAATTATTCCCAGCATCAGGGTCTTTTCCAATGAGTCAGTTCTTTTATCAGGTGGCCAAAGTATTGGAGTTTCAGCTTCAACATCAGATCTTCTAATGAATATTCAGGACTGATTTCCTTTAGGATTGACTGGTTGGATCTCCTTGCAGTCCAAGGGACTCTCAAGAGCCTTCTCCAACACCACAGTTCTCTGGCACTCAGCTTTCTTTACAGTCCAACTCTCACATCCACATGACTACTGGAGAAACCATAGCTTTGACTAGACAGACCTTTGTTGGCAAAGTAATATCTGTGTTTTAATATGCTGTCTAGGATGGTCATAACTTTTTTCCAAGGAGTAAGCATCTTTTAATTTCATGGTTGCAATCACCATCTGCTGTGATTTTGGAGCCCTCCTCCCACAAATAAAGTTTGTCACTGTTTCCACTGTTTCCCCATCTATTTCCCATGAAGTGATGGGATCAGATGCCATGATCTTAGTTTTCTGAATGTTGAGTTTTAAGTCAACTTTTTCACTCTCCTCATTCACTTTCATCAAGAGGCTCTTTAGTTCTTCACTTTCTGCCAGAAGGGTGGTGTTATCTGTATATCTGAGGTCATCTGCATATTTGAGGTGGTGTCATCTGCCTGTCTGCATATGCAGAGTATATCATGCAAAATGCTGGGCTGGTTGAAGCACAATCTAGAATCAAGATTGAAGGGAGAAATATCAATAACCTCAGATATGCAGATGATACCACCCTTATGGCAGAAAATGAGGAGGAACTAAAGAGCCTCTTGATGAAAGTGAAAGAGGAGAGTGAAAAAGCTGGTTTAACACTCAACATTCAAATAATGAAGATCATGGCATCTAGTCCTATCAGTTCATGGCAAATAGATAGGGAAACAATGGAAACAGAGAGACTTTATTTTCTGGGGCTCCAAAATCACTGCAGATGGTGACTGCAGCCCTGAAATTAAGAGATGCTTGCTCCTTGGGAGAAAAGCTGTGACTAACCTAGATAGCGTATTAAAAGTGGAGATATTATTTTGCCGACAAAGGTTCGTCTAGTCAAATCTACGGTTTTTCCAGTAGTCATGTGTGGATTGAGAGTTGGACTCTAAAGAAAGCTGAGCACTGAAGAATCGATGCTTTTGACCTGTGGTGTTGGAGAAGACTCTTGAGAGTCCTTTGGACTGCAAGGAGAGCCAACCAGTCAATCCTCAAGGAAATCAAGTCCTGAATATTCACTGGAACAACTGATGCTGAAGCTGAAGCTACAATATTTGGCCACCTGATGTGAAGAATTGACTCACTGGAAAGGACCCTGATGCTGGGAAAGATTGAAGGCAGGAGGAGACGGGGACAACAGAGGATGAGATGGTTGGATGGCCCCACTTACTTGATGGACATGAGTTTGAACAAGCTCTGGGAGTTGGTGGTGGACAGGGAAGCCTGGCGTTCTGCAGTCCATGGGGTCACAAAGAATCAGACACCACTGAGTGACTGAACTGAACTGAAAGCTGCTATCCTCAAAAAGCTATAATTTCCAATGATTTAAATAAAAGGGAGTCAAAGCATTTTAATGTTGTGAAAGGTGACCCCTCCCTCAAAGTAAGGCTGTAACTTCTTTGAATAATAACTTGTAAAACTCAAGACACACTGGGTGTAAGTAAGCAATTATTCCTGTTTTACAGATGCAGCAATTGAGACTCAGGATTAAATGGCTTGCGCAAAGTCATACAGGTAACTGGTGGGATAGATGGGGAACCTAGATCTCTCACAACCTCTTAGTGCATGATTCTGTCATTTCACTAACTCCTCTCAGACTTTTCTTTTCACAGGCCTTTGGAAATAGTAAAAATATGAAACAAATCTCTCTTTGTTTATTTCCTTACACTGTATTAGTCGCTTAGTTGTGTCCGACTTTTTGCAATCCCGTGGACTGTAGCGTCTCTCCATGGGATTCTCCAGGCAAGAATACTGGAGTGGATTGCCATTCCCTTCTCCAGGGGATCTTCCCAACCCAGAGATTGAACTCAGGTCTCCCAAATTGCAGGCAGATTCTTTACCATAACTAACCCAAGGCTATTTTTTAATGCACAAATCTCAAGTTCTTTGGGGGATATAGCAGAGTCTTGAAGAAACTTGAGGTGGGTGAATTAGTTATTTCCTCACAACCTTTCAGTCAGGTGAAGGCGGATCTCCAGACGAATTCTGCCCCATATATGAATATGAGCAGGTTGGCACAAAGGAGCGCATACCACCTGCTCTGCTAACCTGATGACATCTCAGGGCTCTCACCTTTTGGTTGTGTTTATCTTCACTTGTATGAAAGGTCCACTGGGGAAGACCTGGTGATATTGTAGAGGTAGGCTCTGCAACTGTTCAGATCAGTTTAGGCTACTGAAGTCCTGGCTAATGACTGGATGCAAGACCATTCAGACATCAAGTCTGGGGCATCATCTTAAAGAGACAGGCTACAGGTCCAGCTCGATTCTGATAACCAAGCAAGGATGCAGAGGGCCTTATAAAGATTTTGTTTAGTCTATACATCTTGAATACATCTAATTTTTACCCATAAAGGACATTTTTACCTTTTGAACCTCAGGTTTCACTTCTGTAAAATAAAGACATTTAAAAAATAAAAAAAAAAAAAAAAAAAAATAAAGACATTTAAGGAGTGATGTTACAAATATGCGGAAACTTCTGTGATACTCTAAAAATCCATTCATTTATTTAATAAATCACCATTTTAAATATTTCTAAAATTCACTTCACTAATTAGAAAACCTTGGGTACTGATTGAGACTACAGAAGACAAAATCATTTGCAGTAGCTGCTTCTAGAACAGTCCTCTCAAATGTGATGCTAACTGGGCACCCCAGGAGTATAGCCTTTCCATTAAAGCAGCTGACTGCCCCTGGAGTGGGAGCTTAAACTAAGTAGCATATTCAGAATATCTCAGTCTAGGCTAAATTATTTCAAATTAAATTATAATTAATAAATAAATTAATAAATATGCAAAAAACTCCAAGCAATGTACTAGGGCTGCTACTTGCTTTACATATTTTAATTACATAATTGTGATGCTTATATCCTCAGGCTTGTTAGCAAAGGACACAATTTTTCTTAAAAAATTTTTTTATTGAACAGTCAATAAAAAAATTTTTTAAGAAAAATTGTGTCCTTTGCTAACAAGCCTGAGGATATAAGCATCACAATTATGTAATTAAAATATGTACAGGATGCAGGACACATGGGGCGGGTGCACGGGATGATTCAGGGAGAGGATGTGGGGTGGGAGGTGGGAGGGGGCTTCAGCATTGGGAGATTGTGTTCACCTATGGCTGATTCGTGTCAATGTATGGCAAAACAAATACAGTATTGTAATTAAAAAAATAAATAAATTTAATTAAAAAAAAAAAAAAATAAAACAAAAAAAATTTTTTTTAAATTTTTATAGAATTTTTAAATGTTACTTTCTATTTACAGTTATTACAAAATATTTACATATTCCTCATGTTGTACAATACATCCTTGAGATTATCTTACACCCAGTGGTTTGTACCTCCTAATTCTCCCCCATCCCACTGGAACCATAGTTGATTCTCTGTATCTGTGAGTTTGCTTCTTTTTTGGTATATTCACTAGTTTGTTTTTCTTAAAAAAAAATCCATTTTTAAGATTTCACATATAAATTGTATCATGCAGTATTTGTCTTTATCTGACTTATTTCATTTAACAATGCCTTCTAAGTCCATTTATGTTTTTGCTAATGGCAATATTTCATTCTTTTTTATGAATGAGTAGTATTCCATTCTATATCTATAACACATCTTCTTTATCCATTCATCTGTTGATGGACACTTGGGTTGTTGCCATCTCTTGGGAATTGTAAATAATGTTGCTATGAACATTGGGATGCATGTATCTTTCCAAGTTAATGTTTTTCTCAGGTATATAACTAGTAGTGGAATTGGTAGGTAATATGGTAATTTTATTTTTATTTTTTGAAAATTCTCCATATTGTTTTCCACAGTGGCTGTACCAATTTCCGTTACCACTGACAATGTAGGAGTATTTCCCTTTTCTCTACATCTTTGCCAACATTTGTTATTTGTAGACTTTTTGATGACAGCCATTCAGACAGATGTGAGGTGATATATTATTATGGTTTTGATTTACATTTCCCTGCTGATTAGCAGTGTTAAACATCTTTTCTTGTATGTGTTGTCGACTGTAGGTCTTCTTTGGAAAAAATGTCTACTCAGATCTGCTTATTTATTAAATTTTTTTTTATATTGAGTTGTATGAGCTGTTTATATATTCTGGGAATATATAAATTTAACTCCTTATTGGAAATATAATTTGCAAAATTTTTTTCCCATTCAGTACGTTGTCTTTTCATTTTATTGATGGTTTCCTTTTCTGGCCAAAAGCCTTTAAGTTTAATTAGGTATCATTTGTTGATATTTGCTTTTATTTCCTTTACTTTAGGAGATGGATCCAAAAAATATGGTTTTAATTTATGTCAAAGAGTGTTCTGCCTATGATTTCCTCTGGGAGTTTATTAGTATCCAGACTTACATTTAGGTCTTCAAGCAAATGATGCAATTTTTTCAAATCAAATAAAAGGAAAAATGGATAGAAGAGGAAGACATAGAGAATGGATAGAAAAAACAAGTCAGAGGCAGAGAAAAATGGAAACTGAGGAAGGAACAGTTTTAGAGACTCAGAGAGAAGAAGAACCAAAATAGTCAGGCATCCTCAGCTTGGTCATTTTTAAATTTTCATGTGATTCCTTCAAAGACCTCTTTTTCACTGCCAAGCATAGCAAGTCTCTCATCAGAACTATCCCTGGGTTGGCTGGAGGGATACACAGAGGACAACAGAAATATCTTCTGAGAACCTCCGTGTTCATTGCAGCAGTATTTACAATAGCCAGGACGTGGATTGAATCTGTGTCCATCAGTGGATGAATGAGTAAAACTATGTGATATATATAAATTTCAGCCATAAAAGAAGGAAATTCTGCCATTTGGAACAACGTGGGTGGACTTTGAGGGCATTATGCTAAATGAAATGTGACACAGAGAAAGACAAAGGTTGTATGATCTTACTTTTATGTAGAATCTACAAAATCTGAATTCATAGAAACAGAATACATTGATGGTCACCAGAGGTGGAGAATAGGACATGGAGGAAATGGGAGAAGATGGTCAAAAGGAACAAACTTCTAGTTACAAGATAAACAAGTTCTGGGGATAAAACATACAGCATGGTGATTAGAGTTAACAATACTGTATCATATATTTGAAAGTTGTTTCAGAGAGTAGATCTTAAAGCTCTCATCATGAGAAAAAAAATGTTACTGTGTGAGGTAGTGGATGTTAGTTAAACTTACTGTAACAAGCATTTTGAAACCTACACATATATAAAATATCATATTGTACACTAATTCGTGTGTGTTTATCTGCTCAGTTGCTAAGTTGTGTCTGAGGAATCCCATGGACTATAAAGCCTGCCAAGCTCCTCTGTCCATGGGATCTTCCAGGCAAGAATACTGGAGTGAATTGCCATTTCCTCCTCTAGGGGATCTTCCTGACTCAGGGTTTGAACCCATGTCTCCTGCATCTCCTGCACTGGCAGAAGGATTCTTTACCACTGAGTTACCTGGGAAGTCCCATGGTACACTAATATGATTAATGCAATGTTGTTCATTGTTCAGTTGCTAAGTCATGTCTGACTCTTTGCGACCCCGTGAATTGCAGCACACTAGGCTTCCCTGTCCAACACCATCTGCCAGTTTGCTCAGGTTCATGTCCATTGAGTTAGTGATGCTATCTAACCATCTCATCCTCTGTTGCCCTCTTCTGCCTTCAGTCTTTCCCAGCATCAGGGTCTTTTCCAATGAGTTGGCTTTTCACATCAGGTGACCAAAGTATTGGAGTTTCAGCTTTAGCATCAGTCCTTCCAATAAATATTCATGGTTTATTTCCCTGAATATATGTTTTATGTCAATTTTACCTCCATAAATTTGGGAAAAATGAGAAATATCTCCTGAGGAAATAAACATAAGTCACTCTCTTTGACAGGGTGTTGTGGTGCTGGTAGGCACGTGGGTAGAATCCTTCCTAGAGCAAGATGGCCGTGCTGCAGCCACACACCAACTGCAGGGGATCCCAGGGCTCTTTCACAGAGGTGGAGTGAATGACTGCCCATGAGCAACGATATAGGGGTTTCAGGAAAGGATCTCCTTACTCACAATCTACATTCATTGCCTGCCTTGGCTTTGCCACTCAATATGGCATCAGATGAATTATTCAGCCTTTCTGAATCTCAGATTTTACTTTCATACAATGAGGACGAGTGCCGTAAGTATATGCTATATGTACTGTGGATACTTCTTTTTTCTTTTTTCCTTAATTCATTCTCTGTTCTCTCTCTCTTTTTCTTGGTAACAGATTTTATTTTTCATTAAGAGTATCTTTTAAAAATATCAGTGACTCTAGGAGAGGTGCCTTAAGACAATTTTTCTCAAGTACCCATCAAAGTGCCCCTAATGGAGGAGGAAGATAAACATTTAGACCCCGGAGATCTGGGGAAGGATTTGGAAGCTCTTGCTTCAGGCTCAGAATTTATTTATAGTTTTGATTCATTTTATTTTAAAAGTCCATGAATTTTGCATTTTACTCCATGTTTGTATAGTACTCTAGTTTGCAATGTTCTTTAAAAAAAGGAATTTCCCCTATTATTGGCACTTCAGGAAAACATCCCATGTTTATCCTACAGCTTCTTGTTCTCCTGGTATGTGGCCATGTGCTCCTTAGGGTCTATAATCCCTGGCTTGAGCAGAGTGGCCTTATGTATCAGTTAACATGCTGGCAAATAAAGCTACAGAGGAAAAAAGACACCCAAAGATGATTCCAGTTTTGTCTTGAGGCCATTGAGCCTGGTATTCTCACGTCTGTGCTATAGGCTGTGATATGCTTAGTCGCTCAGTCGTGTCTGACTGCTTGCAACCTTGTAGACTGTAGCCCGCCAGGCTCCTCTGTCTATGGGGATTCTCCAGGCAAGAATCCTGGAGCGAGTTGCCATGCTCTCCTCCAGGGGATCTTCCCAACTCAGGGATTGAACCCAGGTCTTCTGCATTGCAGGCAGATTCTTTACCATCTGAGCTGCCAGGGAAGCCTGGTATTCATGTCTAGGCTACTCTAAATTTCTAGCTAGAAACTATGGTGATTTTATTTCATACTGAGACCAAAAGGTGATAGGACTGAGTTAAGAAGGGGTTTTCTGATTTTATCAGCATCCTAAGAATTTGGCTTTTGGTCTTTTTGGCCATGTACAAAGGTTTCTAGTCTCTCAAAGATCTTTATCAGGCTCATTCATCTGGGGCCCCAAGATAGAGGGTGAGAATTTGAAATGAAATATGAACCTGAAATATCCTTCCAGGTGATATTTATAGTCCTGGGAGCCTTGAAGTTCTCAAGGTCCTCTTGGTTTCACAGTGCAAGTGTTCCTTTAAGATGGCCGTGCTAGTGAGAAGGCAGCATCTAGTCTTCTGCAGCCACTAAATTAATGATCCCACTTTCATGAAAAGGTACTAAGAGGTTAAATGTTCCTTGGAAGAGGATCTTTTTAGAGTCATCTCTCAACAAGTTTTCTTAGGCTGTACAGACTGTCTCAACCATTACTAACAGATGCATCTGCCTTGAGACAATTTTGCAAGCCCAGGCAGAAAAGAACTCATGCTTTTCTGAAATCTTTCCCTTGGCTCATATTAAAGCTAGCCAGGAGAGGAGTCATAGCAAAGTTT
This sequence comes from Nanger dama, assembly GCA_917880005.1. NCBI lineage: Eukaryota > Metazoa > Chordata > Mammalia > Artiodactyla > Bovidae > Nanger > Nanger dama. Next base: position 41,016,497 of record CAKJTW010000004.1, read on the forward strand.
ATTAGGGACAGTTCCCTGGAGGGGAAAATAATGGGGATAATGAGACAAATATTCTTAAGGCATCCTGGGGCTTCTGGAATAAGCAGGCTCTGGTCCACTGGAATAGCTGGTGGAAAAATGGCTTTGTTATACATAATTTTAGAAAATGTGTACTGTTTTTATATTCCAAATACATTTGAAATTTCCTAAAGAAGTTCTTTGTTGTTTGTTGTTGTTCCGTCGCTAAGTCGTGTCTGACTCTTTGGTGACCCCATGGACTGTAGCCCTGCAGGCTCCTCTGTCCATGGGATTCCCCAGGTCAGAACAGTGGAGTGGGTTGCCATGCCCTCCTCCAGGGGATCTTCCTGACCCGGGGATCAAACCCGCATTTCTTATGTCCCCCGCATTGGCAGGTGGGTCCTTTAGCACGAGCGCCATCTGGCAAGCCTGGTGTAGTATAACCTTAACCAGGAAGGAAGCAGATAAAGTGTATGTGTGCATGTGTGTGTGTGTGTGTGTGTGTGTGTGTGTGTGTGAGAGAGAGAGAGAGAGAGAGAGAGAGAGAGGAGTGAGGAAGAGGGAGTGAAAGCTAGAGACGGACTTTCTGGTTAAGGTGAGACAAGCCATCCATTTAATGGCCTAAAAGCTACTGGAACCATCATGTTCATTCAGTTCAGTTCAGTCACTCAGTCGTGTCCAGCTCTTTGCGACCCCATGAATCATAGCAGGCCAGGCCTCCCTGTCCATCACCAACTCCTGGAGTTCACTCAGACTCACATCCATCGAGTCAGTGATGCCATCCAGCCATCTCATCCTCTGTCGTCCCCTTCTCCTCCTGCATCCAATCCCTCCCAGCATCAGAGTCTTTTCCAGTTCATGAGGTGGCCAAAGTACTGGAGTTTCAGGTTTAGCATCATTCCTTCCAAGATCCCAGGGTTGATCTCTTTCAGAATGGACCAGTTGGATCTCCTTGCAGTCCAAGGGACTCTCAAGAGTCTTCTCCAACACCCCAGTTCAAAAGCATCAATTCTTCGGGCGCTCAGCTGTCTTCACAGTTCAACTCTCACATCCATACATGACCACAGGAAAAACCATAGCCTTGACTAGACAGACCTTTGTTGGCAAAGTAATGTCTCTGCCTTTGAATATGCTACCTAGGTTGGTCATAACTTTTCTTCCAAGGAGTGTCTTTTAATTTCATGGCTGCAATCACCATCTGCAGTGATTTTGGAGCCCCCAAAATAAAGTCTGACACTGTTTCCCATCAGGTTAGGTCCAGGTAAATGCTACCAAAGGCTCCACAAGTCAGTATAAGGTCCAAATATGAAGAAAGGAATTTTTATCTATTCCAAAATCACATTACAAAGCCTTATTTAGCACATCTTTCCAATGGCATTGTAGACAGCTGTGACCCTAGATATATAATGGGGAGGTGAGGAGGGTGTTTCGTTTGCAAACGAGGGAAGCTCCTCCATGCATCACTTCCAAGTACACTGACCATTTTCTTATAGGCCTGGCCTTGACACTGAGAATATGAAATCAAGCAAATCTGGACACAGTTGAATGTGAGGAGCTTCTGGTCTACTGTAAAGGATTCATGCAGAGCTGTTATGCCAGGGCTAGAGGCACATACAGAGGCATTGTAGTGTAGTGTAAGCTCACAGGCTTCTGAAGTCAGGCTGCCTGGGCTCATGTGCCACCATTGCCACTAATTAGTAGTTCAAGATCACTGAATTTCAATTTTTATCATTTGTAAAATGGGATAGGTCTTACTCTATATATGTATAGGATGTATTTATTTATATATATAGGCCCTCCTATACGACTGTTTTATCTATAAATGAGCTGATACACATACACACACAGAAATATGTATATAAAGTGTCTGATTCATAACAAACATTCAGTAGATGGAGATCTATTATGGTTATATAATAAATACATTTTTTTATTATTGATATTTACGGAGAAAATTATGTCAGGAGACCTTTGGTAATCCTCAGATTTGGGAATAATGCCATAACTTCTTTGGAGGTAATTTTTTTACTTCTTTAATACTTTGGGGAGGAAGAGGCAAGCAGACCTCAATGAGATATTCTAGTCTCACAAACTAACTCTCTACCTTATGCAGTAAAACTGAAGTAGTGCTCAGCAAATGAGAAGCTGCCTCTTGCCATGGACTTTTGGAGTTAGACAGGAATAGTCTATTAGGACTATTCAATTTTAGAGACTGTTGAAGGTCTTTAAGATAGCAAAACCAGCATGAGAATGCTGATTTGCTCAAGGAACAAGAGATGGAACAAAACAATGGTCCAGTGGTGAGCTTGGAAATTCTGGCTCTGCCCAGGTTGCAGAGTCTGACACAACTGAAGTGACTTAGTACACATACACACACCCACCTCTACCAGGTGAGACAGGAACAGTAGAATTTTAGGAGCTGACCTGGGGTTGGGAGTTGTTGGCTGGCCCGAACCTGAGACACAATTAGGCTATGACTGCCTTGACTTTTTGTAGATTCTTCCCATTTTTCTGAGATAGGTGTCTATTTTCTGTTTCATTTTGAATGACTATATCTGGACTCTTTCACACATATGTGAAGGATTGAGCAAGTTCAAGGTAAAATAGAGGCACAGACCCAGATGACCTTCAGAAAAGGTCTTTTTCTGCTTATTTTTCTCCCCTCTGCTGAAGGCTTCCTTCTTAAAGGGTTCCTTATCCTTTCCTATCTCTGCCCTCCCCTTCATCAATTTCTGCTTCTGAAAAGGATTTGACATTAGTCATTTATATTTTATAATGAATTTCAGCCAACATATTACTTCTTTCAGGAGTAATTTTCCCTTAGCCTCAGATACATGTGACTGTTGAACTCAGCTTGTATTGGCTTTGCCTCGGCTCCTATGTTCATTGCAGCATGATAACAGCTTTGGGGGCTCTGCTGTAGATTTTACTGTGATACAACATGGAAGAACTTTTGGTTTCAGAAGGAGTTTTAATTCACTGATTTTCTTTGATCAAGCAAAATGTTATCCATACCAGGAAAAGGAGCCATGTTTGCAGGCAAATCAAGAAGCATGCTATCAGAAACTGAATGTAAAAGCAGAGGGAGAATGAAGAGAAGAGAGAGGAGAAGGGAGGGGAGAGGGAGGAAAAAGGAAGGAAAAGGAAGAGAAATAGAGAGAGCATCATTATCTCCTCCTGGCTGAGAACAAAGAATCCGAGGACAATATGGACATGTGGCGCTTGGAAGCGTTAGCTTGATGTTATAAACAGGTGCCACAGAGAACCACACTGATTTTTTACAATTCTTTTCTCCTTTTCTTTGCTTTACAAATCTTTGCCTATGAAAAAGCAGCTTACTATCTTTCTCATTTCTTACGTTTTTTTTTAAACTCAAAATTTCCTTGCTTAAAACACACATACACAAAAGAAAAACAACACACACACACTCCCTTTTAGGATTTTTCTGTCTTCCTGTCCTTGTTAGATATTTTTTTCCCATTCTGCTCATGACATAGTCCTTTTCTCTTTCTAAATGACTTCTTTGAAGATTTTAAAGGTCAAAACTTATTACATCATTATCTTTAAAAATGTACATTAAAAAATAGAGCAAAGAATATTCTGAAGAATGAGCCAGGTGATGTACAAAACCCCAAAATTGTTTCTGTTTCTAATTACAGGGTTTAAAAGTTTGCTTTTGAACAGAGATAAAACTAAGGGGAGAAAAGAAGATCATCAAAGCAAAGTGAAAGAAGTCTGAAGTATCCAAAAAGTATTATGTTTTCTTTTTTCCTCTTTTTAACAGACTAAAATAATCTATATAGCCCCTGAAACATAGTAGTTTTATATGTAGTTTATATATAGGGTGTGTTGGAAATGATATATTAGCTTAAAAATGCTTTTCTTAAAAAATGGCTCCCCCGCTCCCAACTTACAATGTCAAATTGCTGATGTTGTAGTTGTAGGGGAAATATGTAGCCTGAGGAAACTTAGTATCTGAGTTACAGGTTAAAATTAAAATTATGAAATAATGGCTTTCATTCAGCCTGATAGAGCATAAACTGTGATGGCAAAGATCCTATGAATACAAGTCACATGTTCTAATGCATTTGCCCAGTGAATAATTTCACCTTTCTGCTGTGTGCCACTACTTTACAAGCTGAAAGAATTGGGATTTCTTCCTGCAAACTGTGGATCCCCAGGGCTCCATCTGTCTGTCACTCTCAGACTGAATTAGGGGTAACCTTTCCCTCTCCCCAGCACTGGATTCCAACACAGATTTTTAAGATGCATGACTCAATTCTGTTACAGAGAGCACAAGGGTAAAAATTGTGTAACAACAATAGCCGTTTGCTGCGTGTTTCTTATGTGCCAAGTGCAGTATGTGGTTCTTACCTCAGTCTTCACTGTCTTCAAGTCAGGTGAAGCCAACATCTTTAGCCCTACTTCCGATCTGTGGAAGAGAAAGGTTCTTTCCTGTTTACGCTCCAGGTTGATTTTTTTCCCGTTAGCAGGGCCTTTCCATGCTTCGGCAAAAATGGTTCTCATGATCAAGCTCACAGTGGGTACCTAGTGTTGGGGACTGTCATTTGCTTTCCAGAGTTGGTCCCCAGCAAGGGTCCTCCTGCTTGGTGTCCTTTGGGCCAATAGAATCAGGCCAAGCTGGGATCAGAAGCCAAGGAAAGTTTTTATTTTTGGATCAGAAAATGGACAGATGCGAGATTGTGCTGTATAACAGGGATCCCCAACCTTTTTTGGCCCCAGGGACTGGATTTTAGAAAGAAAATGTTTCCTTGGCCTGGGGGTGGGGGGTGAGTGGGATGGTTTCAGGATGATTCAAGCACATTACATTTATTATACACTTTATTTCTATTATTATTCTTTCAGCTCCACTAGATTATCAGGGATTGGATCCCAGAAGTCGGGGAACCTTGTTCTTTAGCACACGTTCTCCCCAACAAGCCATTAGCAGGGCTGCTTTATTGAAGTCTTACTATGGAGGAAAGGGGGTGGAGCTTTCATGAGTTTGGCGCAAGCGTGTTGCTCTGGGCTTCGGGTCACAGTGCCAGAGCAGCGACTCTGTGCACACAGCCTGCTAAGGCCATCTTGAATTGCAGTGCCACTCACGGTGCCCCTGCATATGCCCTGAGCTGAGCTGTGGGCATGGCAATTCTGCACTAGGAACTGGTCTGAACCGCCAGTGCGAGGCCTCTGCACATGCCCCACTATGAGCAAATGTCCAAGCACAAAGGGAAAAAGGGTTAGACTTTATTACCCAGATTCTATTTTTAATTCTTGGAAATTTTTCATGGGCTTTGCTGGTGACAGGAGGAGGGATGCTAGCTTGATCAGAGCTGAGTTGTAGAATCCTGGAAAGCAGGGGCAGGTGGCTGGCCTGGATCACGTATTTCCCCAACAATGTGGTCGACCTGCAGACAGTACTGTACAGTTTCTGTCTTACAGCAGTTGAGATTTCGACCTGGAAAACAAATGCAGAACAGAACAGTTACGCCGTTCTGTCTTGCTGTGAGGTAACTTGTGCATGAGCGGTCCCGTTCATGGTCTCATTCTGAGCCACTCATTGATAGTTGCAGTGCCTGGAATGGTGGTAAGTGTGGGGTCTGAAGTGAGACACTTGGATTTGGACCTCTGCTTGACCACTTATGAAACACATGACTTTGGGCGGATCACTCAACTTCTCTGGGTCTGAAGAGCTTCCTCTACAAAATGAGAGTTAAACAAGACACATAATATATGCAAAGTGCTTAATGTAGTGCCTGGCACTTGGTAAGCATTCAGGAGAAGTTGTTCATGATTAGTATTCTGATCATCAGTCCGAGAGCCTTAAGTAGCATGTGCTACATGCATTAATGCTTCTGAATACAGATTATTAGCCTTGTTAATCATGTTGAAAATACACAATGTGCTGCATATTTTCTTTTTATAGATACACACTTTGAGATGGTTTTACTCTTTGTTTGTCTTTTCTTTCTTATACATGTTAATGATCTCTTAAAGTGTTACTTGCTCAATCCAATCCGACTCTTTGCAACCCCATAGACTATAGCCCACCATGCTCCTCTGTCCATAGAATTCTCTAAGCAAAAGTACTGGAGAGGGTAGCCATTCCTTTCTCCAGGGGATCTTCCGAACCCAGGAATCGAACCTGCATCTCCTGGTTTGCAGGCAGATTCTTTACCATCTGAGCCAATGTTCAGTTCAGTTCAATTCATTTCAGTTGCTTAGTCATGTCTGACTCTTTGTGACCCCATGAACTGCAGCATGCCAGGACTCCCTGTCCATCACCAACTCCCAGAGTTCACTCAAATTCACGTCCATCTAGTCAGTGATGCCATCCAGCCATCTCATCCTCTGTCGTCCCCTTCTCCTCCTGTCCCCAATCCCTCCTAGCATCAGAGTTTTTTCCAATGAGTCAAATGTTTGCATGGGGTGGCCAAAGTACTGGAGTTTCAGGTTTAGCATCATTCCTTCCAAAGAACACCCAGGACTGATCTCCTTTAGGATGGACTGGTTGGATCTCCTTGCAGTCCAAGGGACTCTCAAGAGTCTTCTCCAACACCACAGTTCAAAAGCATCAATTCTTTGGCGCTCAGCTGTCTTCACAGTCCAACTCTCACATCCATACATGACTACTGGAAAAACAATAACCTTGACTAGACAGACCTTTGTTGGCAAAGTAGTGTCTCTGCTTTTGAATATGTTATCTAGGTTGGTCATAATTTTCCTTCCAAAGAGTAAGCGACATTTCATGGCTGCAGTCACCATCTGCAGTGATTTTGGAGCCCAGAAAAATAAAGTCTGACACTGTTTCCACTGTTTCCCCATCTATTTCCCATGAAGTGATGGGACCAGATGCCATGATCTTCATTTTCTGAATGCTGAGCTTTAAGCCAACTTTTCACTGTCCTCTTTCACTTTCATCAAGAGGCTTTTTAGTTCCTCTTCACTTTCTGCCATAAGGGTGGTGTCATCTGCATATCTGAGGTTACTGATATTTCTCCCGGCAATCTTGATTCCAGCTTGTGCTTCTTCCAGCCTAGCATTTCTCATAATGTACTCTGCATATAAGTTAAATAAGCAGAGTGACAATATACAGCCTTGATGTACTCCTTTCCCTATTTGTAACCAGTCAGTTGTTCCATGTCCAGTTCTAACTGTTGCTTCCTGACCTGCATATAGGTTTCTCAATAGGCAGGTCAGATGGTCTGGTATTTCCATCTCTTGAAGAATTTTCCACAGTTTATTGTGGTCCACACAGTCAAAGGCTTTGGCATAGTCAATAAAGCAGAAATAGATGTTTTTCTGGAACTCTCTTGCTTTTTCTATGATCCAGCGGATGTTGGCAATTTGATCTCTGGTTCCTCTGCCTTTTCTAAAACTAGCTTCAGTTCAACTCAGTTCAGTCACTCAGTCGTGTCCAACTCTTTGTGACCCCATGAATCGCAGCACGCCAGGCCTCCTTGTCCATCACCAACTCCCAGAGTTTACTCAGACTCACGTCCATCGAATCAGTGATGCTATCTAGCCATTTCATCTTCTGTCATCCCCTTCTCCTCCTGCCCCCAATCCCTCCTAGCATCAGAGTCTTTTCCAGTGAGTCAACTCTTTGCATGAGGTGGCCAAAGTACTGGAGTTTCAGCTTTAGCACCATTCCTTCCAAAGAACACCCAGGACTGATCTCCTTTAGGATGGACTGGTTGGATCTCCTTGCAGTCCAAGGGACTCTCAAGAGTCTTCTCCAACACCACAGTTCAAAAGCATTAATTCTTCGGTGCTCAGCCTTCTTCACAGTCCAACTCTCACATCCATACATGACCACAGGAAAAACCATAGCCTTGACTAGACAGACCTTTGTTGGCAAGTAATGTTTCTGTTTTTGAATATGCTATCTAGGTTGGTCATAACTTTCCTTCCAAGGAGTAAGCGTCTTTTAATTTCATGGCTGCAACATTTCTTAGATAAAATAAATTGATTATCCATATTTGGTCTTATTCACATTGCAGGAAACCTATTTACCATTTATGTAGTTAATAAAATTACTTCTGAGGTCCTTCCATATCTAAAGCAGTGGCTTTCTCCTGAAAATTTGCCATTTTGATATCTGAGTGCTTTGAGTTAGTTAATTGAGAATTCTTCATCTTTTGATGAGGCAGTTTAAACAAGATTTGTCACCATGGAGGGAAGAACTTTCTCTAAATTCTGTTCATGATGAAGTTGGTCCCTTGGATATGGTATTATTTTCCTTTGAGAGATCGTTTCCTGATAAAGGGAATTCAGTTTTTCATAAATATCTTCTAGTTTTATCAAAAATTGGTTTAATAATCTTTCATTTCCTCTGCCAAATACTAGTGGAAGACTTTCTTTTTTTTTGACTATCATAGTTAATTCATGGACTGCTACTTGCTGCAGATCGAATGCTATGTCAGTGTGAGGTACACCTTGGGTTTTTGAAAAAATTTTATACCTACAGAAAAGTTGAAAAAGTAATATAATCCTGATAATATTTACTAGACTCAATGATTGCTTTAACATTTTGCCAGTTTTGCGCCTGCACTCACACAAGCATCTATGTCTCTTGATTCGGACTTGTCTGGGTTTTTCTCTCCTGATAAGAATCAAGCTAAACGTTTTTGGCAAGAGTGCAACACAGCAGAGGGTTGCAAAGCTTTTAGAGCTAGGTGATGAGATAGGAAGGTGACAATGTCCCCTTTTATAGCAGTAATGAATGTGGGCAGAGTCATCCCTCAGATCAGGTGATATGGGGTGACTGTTTCATACTTGGGGATGGGCTTAGAGAGAGAGTCACTTAGGGATTTGGTGAATGAGAAGGGTCAAGACAGAAAGAGGTTGGCCCCAGGTGGTACATTTAAATACTTCAAAATTCTTGGGTCTAAATTGTATAAATATCACCAGCTTATGAAACTTTCCTTCTCTTCCTAAATTTCCAAGGCAAAATCTATGATGCTGTCCCTAACATATCCATTTACAACTCCTAGGTTGACCTTCCAAAAACTTGTTTTTCCCTTCAAGGAAATTTTAAATTGTTGTTTTTATCAAGTTTGACTTAAATGAAAAGATTTATGGACTGGAATAAGGGCAGGGGAGGGAATCACAAGCCCCAGGTCTTGTACTTACCAAAGTCAGCTCAAAACTTTGTTTTATGTTTCATTTTGAAGCCATGATTCTCTAGGGATAGAGGCAGGGGATGCTTAGAAGTAAAAGAGTTGAGAAGTTTTCCTTAAGTGGGCATCTGAAGACACCATGCTTGCAGTCCTTCAAGAGGGGATGAAACAAATAAAGAGTTTGGGGTCAAATGCCCGAAGTCCTGGCGTCTGCAGGAAAGGCTGTAAATAATAGATTTTTCTCTTTAAAATAAAGATTGGAAAGTAAGAAGCAGAAAAATAAATGATAAATTTCAGAACATTTCCCAAAATTATTTACTTTTCCTTTTCTAAGCTTTCTTGCCCTGGGGCTTATTACCTCTGTGGCAAAGATCTCAGAAAACTGATAAAAAAAAAATTGGTCTGACTCTATAAACAATAATGACAGACAGCTATCACATAACGGAGGACGGAAGGTCCTAGAGCCCATGCTGAAGCTCTGTCTTGAGTCCCTGGACCATACCATAGAACACAATGGCAGCTACTAGGATTTTTTCCCCACTAGGTGGTTCTGTGCTGGGCCGTTGGCAAAACTGATGTGTTAAAAATCTGGCCACCTCTGGCTGTGCTCCAGGTCTTGGAATCTCTTCTCTCCTGATGGATATAACAGAAGCAGGAGAGCAAGAGAGTGACACTAGGGTGAATTCACCAGAAAGATTGAGTTTCCTACTTTCTGTTGTTATCAATGGCTTTTTGAAGGTTGGGGGTTAGTTTGCAGAAAAAATGGCACATTGGCAGTGAACTAATTACTGATACAATTTCCATATGCGTTTTCCATGGACAGGTGGCTCACATGTAAGTCCTAAGAATCTTCAGCCTCAAGGTGCCCTGGTGGGCTTGGCATGTTGTGAAATGAGCTACACATCCTCTAATACCATACTTATCAGCAGCTGTGATAAAGAAACATCTGCCCCCATGAAAAGTCAAGGGCAGAGGTCATCTGGCATTCCAAGGGAACTCTCCACAGCAGGGAGCCTTCTAATTGGCTGATATTGATCAGTAAATTGTGTCCCCACTGTGATTAATTCTAGCCACCCCCCAAACTCCCACAGCAGGAGCGTGATAGGTCAAGATTTGGAGCCTCTAAGCATCCCTTACAAATGGAGCTCAGGTCCTTAAAGATGCCAGTGAAAGACTGTGGCTTGTTAACTCTCTCCCGGCTGCTAGTGCTAACCCAGGAAGCTGGTTTCATTCAGTTTCCTTGCTCTCACTAATAACGGCTTAATGGGATGCTAATGTGAGGAACAGAAGTTATCAGATGGCTGTATGATTCATGATGGATTTATTACCATTCTGAGTTCCCTTGATGTTCAGTGCATCCTTTTCCCATCCATCCCTGTTATTAGCCTTAGCAAATGGTTTCATAATTAATTAATTTTTTTTCCTGGTGGGGGTTAAATTATTTTTGCCCTGCTGCCTTTTCTCCATATCTAATTCCCAATGGATGATTCTTCTCTGTGTGCCTACCAAAAATGGAATATACTAACTAACATCTGTTCTCTCCATGGTCCCCTCTCTTTCCCACCTTTCCTGCCAGCTAATGCCTATTCATCTTTCTACAGTAGTGATTCTCAACTTCGACTCTTCACGAAATTACCAGGGAGAGAGAGCTTTTAAAATACTTTTGCCTGAATTCCTTTCCTAGAGATTCTGTTTTGACTGGTCTGGGGTACTTCTTGGGTAACAGGAGTTTGAAAAGCTCCCCAGATGATTCTAATGTGCAGTCGAGGTTGAGAACCATTGGAGCAGACTCTAAATTCATCTTAACTGCTACATGTCCCATGGTGCTTTTTTCTATCTCCCAGTAGACATGACCTCTCACTCCTTAGAATCCATGCATCTCTTTGTATATGTCCTTGGAACTCAGAGTGCTTTGTGTATTTCCATTGGCAGTTTACCTGTTTGTGAATTTGTCTTATTGCCACTATTAGACTCTGAGCTTACTGTGGTATTGTGAGCAATGCCTGAGCTGTCTTTGCTCCCTTGTGGTCCCTTGCACCTAGCTGGGACTCAGTAAATAATTATTGACCTGAGTTTTACCAATAACCACACCCTGTGGGAGGCTTCCCTGTTGGTTCAGACAATAAAGAATTCACCTGTAATGCAGGAGACCCAGGTTTGCTCCCTGGGTCAGGAAGATCCCCTGGAGAAGGGAAGGCTACCCACTCCAGTATTCTTGCCTGGATAACTTCACGGACAGAGGCGCCTGGTGAGCTACAATCCATGGGGTCACAAAGAGTCATACATGGCTGAATGACTAACACTTTCACTTTCACACTCTATGGGAAGTTGTCTCAATTACATCTAGCCCCCAGTCTCATTGCATCTCAGGCACTGTGAGTGGATTTTATTTTATGATCTTTAAGATAGATTTTGCCTGCTAGTGCAACCCTGCTGCCTTCTGCCATCCCTTCTCACCAGGGCGACTACCTGACCTGGTTTGCTGGGGACAGTCATTGTTTACACCTTTTGTCCCAGCGTCATTATGTATAGTACCTCCTTTCACTCTCAAAAGTGTTCCAGTTTGGATGGCAGATTATATGGTTCTTCTCCTCATCCCCCTTCTCTTCCATCTCACTTTCCTTAAGTTACCCAAGAAAAGGCAAGCTTCTTTAGGGCTCAGACCTTCTTGATGTGGTAAGTTTAACTAAGCTTCAGAAAGGTTTGTACTAATAATTCCATACATAAGATTCCATGTCAAATTCCATGTCTAAAAAACTATAAAACAGATGAAACATCTACAGCATTAGGAGTCAGGCTAGTGGTTTTCTCTGGAGTTTTCCAGTGTGCGGGATGGGGTACACAGGGGCACTTTGAGGATGCTGGAAATACTGTTTTCTTCATCCAAGTATTGGTTACATACCCTGTGTTCGTTTTGTGAAAATCATCACATTGTAACACTTAGACTTCTTTTCTATATGTATATTGCTGCTGCTGCTGCTGCTAAGTTGCTTCAGTCGTGTCTGACTCTGTGCGACCCCATAGCCCACCAGGCTACCCTGTCCCTGGGATTCTCTAGGCAAGAACACCGGAGTGGTTTGCCTATACACCCATAAAAAGTGTTTCTAAAGGGAGGGCTAAATTATAACAGCACAGATGCAAAAGTCAATACTTATCCTTAACAATTCATATGATCACCCTGATTGATGAATTCTTGTTCAGTTCAGTTCAGTTGTTCAGTCATGTCCAACTCTTTGCGACACCATGAATTGCAGCATGCCAGGCCTCCCGGTCCATCAACTCTCAGAGTTCACCCAAACTCATGTCCATTGAGTCGGTGATACCATCCAGCCATCTCATCCTCTGTCATCCCCTTCTCCTCCTGCCCCCAATCCCTCCTAGCATCAGAGTCTTTTTCAATGAGTCAACTCTTCGCATGAGGTGGCCAAAGTACTGGAGTTTCAGCTTTAGCATCATTCCTTCCAAAGAACACCCAGGACTGATATCTTTTAAGATGGACTGGTTGGATCTCCTTGCAGTCCAAGGGACTCTCAAGAGTCTTCTCCAACACCACAGTTCAAAAGCATCAATTCTTCGGAGCTCAGCTTTCTTCACAGTCCAACTCTCACATCCATACATGACCACTGGAAAACCATAGCCTTGACTAGATGCACCTTTGTTAGCAAAGTAATGTCTCTGCTTTGGAATATGCTGTCTAGCTTGGTCATAACTTTCCTTCCAAGGAGTAAGCGTCTTTTAATTTCATGGCTGCAGTCACCATCTGCAGTGATTTTGGAGCCCCCCAAATAAAGTCTGACACTGTTTCCCCATCTACTTCCCATGAAGTGATGGGACCGGATGCCATAATCTTTGTTTTCTGAATATTGAGCTTTAAGCCAACTTTTTCACTCTCCTCTTTCACTTTCATCAAGAGGCTTTTAGTTCCTCTTCACTTTCTGCCATAAGGGTGGTGTCATCTGCATATTTGAGGTTATTGATATTTCTCCTGGCAATCTTGATTCCAGCTTGTGTTTCTTCCAGCCCAGCGTTTCTCATGATGTACTCTGCCTAGAAGTTAAATAAGCAGGGTGACAATAACAGCCTTGACGTACTCCTTTTCCTATTTGGAACCAGTCTGTTGTTCCATGTCCAGTTCTAACTGTTGCTTCCTGACCTGCATATAGGTTTCTCAAGAGGCAGGTTAGCTGGTCTGGTATTCCCATCTCTTCCAGAATTCTTGTTAGGCATGAGCAAAGTATTGCAATGGACACAGCATGCAAAAATCTGTTATCTTCTTGGGGACATATGTTATTGTTTCATTAAGAAAATGTTGCTGTTGACAGCAATATATGTTGTCAATCACCAAATACGGTGCAGTCTTGTTATATAATTCTTCTCTGAGTCTATGACCTAGGTGGCTGTTTTCTCATGTTGCAGATGAGAAAGTTGTTACAGAACTGATGAAAAAGTAGGCTGAGTTTCCATACAGGCTGAATTTATGCATAGTAGGTTGAAAAATTAGCTGGTTTTTCAGCTGTCTCAAAGACAGAAGCAGATTAATTGTATTGTTGATGTTATTGATTGGGCAGAAATCAGAGAGTTTAAACACAGTAAAATTAAAATACATCTAGAAAATAAACAATTTCTTGAATTTAAAGAGAAAATCCCAGAGAGTTCGTAGCTCAATAACAATTAAGACTGATAGTTTTGAGTTTCTGGAAAACATTATAAAAATCCAGGTCTTAGTGAGGTTTTAGTTTCAAATCAAGAGAATCCTCTGAAGGTTCAGTGAGAACCCTGCCCGTGTTTAAGTCCTCTCCGAGCCCAGAGCAGAGGTTTGTCAGGTTGGAAGCATCTCATAGAGTACTTACTGACCATCATTGTCACCTCTTTATTCTACCCCTATAAACATGATCAGGAAATAAATGTCTTCCCTTTTTAGGTATAGCTAACGTAGGGAAGTGAAGTGAATTAATTTTCACTATTACAGATAATAAATACATCTTGTGAAATAAATAATATAATATATAATAATAGACTAAAAAATATGGCTCAAAACTCACAAAGCTGTATCAAAACAGAAACTATCCAAAGTAGAAAAGTCAGAGAGCTATGTATTGGAACAAAAATAAAGCAGTGAAATCCTGGGGGCCTCATGCACTGTGCCAAAGTGAGTTTTAGCTATTCATGCTGTGTTAACTGCTGATGAAATGTCATTGAGCTTAAAATAAAATAAGTTTGTAGTCCCAGATAACACTTTACAAGATCAAATAATGTTAGGCCACTATAGCCAGTTATATGAAGAAATAACTCATAGCAATGTACCAATATGTCAGGATTTTTCACAGGAGGCAATATGAAAACTAGCTGGATGGTGTCAGGCTTGTTTAAAAGCTCATTTGCTCCCCTTAGTCACTGTCCTTTCACCTTTACATGTCGTATATCCTGGTCTCTCGTCGATGTAGTTGTCAAAGCACCAGTTTAATAGTGCTGGTCCCTCAACAGAGACATGCTAAATATAAAGATGGCAAAGTTCCCTGCCAAAAGGGAAATGCAAAGAAGTGGAGCCAGCTGAAGCCATGAGATATCAGGTGACAGTGAGACTGTGTCATTTCATAATACATTTCCCTGAGGTCCCAATGAACTTTACATAGAGTTGTTTTTGTTTTTGTTTTTTTTTTTCTGTTTTGTTATTTTGACATCCTGAGGGACAAAAAAACGTTGAAGAATGACATTTCCATGCTACAGAAATGGAAACTTGGGTTCAGAGGAGTAAAATGAATTGCTCTAGATCGCTTTAGTTTTCGGGATTTCCTGGTTTCTGTAAACAACCATCAGTCTGCCTGTACCTCTCACACACATCAGGACTCCATAGACAGTCTTGCATTTGGGGGAGCAGATTTAATGTCTGTGATGGGAGAGGGGGTATATAAGGCGAATGAGAAAGTTCATAGCTTCCTGCCTCCTGAAGTGACCACGACACAAGTCATCCACAAAATCCCTTCCTGGTTCAGTGCAACGACTGTTTGCTTCGTTAAACTCAACCTGTAGGGACTTCTCTTCCACTCCCATTTTTGCCCATCTATAGGATCCAGCGGATGCTCCCAAGGCATTGGCGTCCAACAAGATGACTACACACTTTCTCTGAACAGTTATTATTTCCTGGAGAGTTTCATGTTTACTTTGGGAACTTCTACATCTTTGTGATAATGGGAGATTCATCTGCAGAAGATAAGGGTTGCTGGTCCTAGAAAACAGGACAGGGTAGAAGGATTGCAGCTCCCCACTTCTGAGTGGGCTCAGTGAGGAGACATCTCAGATATTGGTTCAGCCTCATGTCTCTATGTTTTTTTTTTTCTTTTGCAAAGGTTTCTATAATTTGATTTTTAATATTGAAATCTTCAGACGACCAGACTTTTTAAAATAATCTTTAGCAGGGATATATGGTGAGTCTAAGTTTTTTTCTCTCTAAATTTCAGTATCCATTCTCCATTGCTTTGTGAGAAAAATATAGTAAAAGGAGGCCTGCTTTGGGAGGTCAAAAATCTGGGCTCAAGTCCACATTCATCTTCACTGTATTATGTTGGGCAAGTCATTTAATTTCTGAGTATCAATTGCTTCATAAAGAAAATAAGCATAAGAATAATGTTTGCCTCACTGCATGGTTTTGAAGCATAAATGGTAATGCAGGTAGAAAGCTGTGTAAACTATAGAGTCATCTATAAAAGTGACACTAAGTGTAATAGACTCTGTCCCCAGGGTGTTTGGTCCTTTCCTTTGGTTTACATTTTTACATTTGTATCAAAACTCAAGTTATAATTGCTGATTCTTCATATCTATATTCTGCTATCCAATAAGACTGATCCCTAAGAATACATTTTGCTAATTATTCCTGTTTAGAGTTTTGATTCCTTGTTATAAGGCAATGGCACCCCACTCCAGTACTCTTGCCTGGGAAATCCCATGGACAGAGGAGCCTCGTAGGCTACAGTCCACGTGGTCGCTAAGAGTCGGACACGACTGAGCGACTTCACTTTCACATTTCACTTTCATGCATTGGAGAAGGAAATGACAACCCACTCCAGCGTTCTTGCCTGGAGAACCCCAGGGACAGAGGAGCCTGGTGGGCTGCCGTCTATGGGGTCGCACAGAGTTGGCCACGACTGACACGACTTAGCAGCAGCAGCAGTTATAAGATAGGCACCAAGCTTAATAGTTAGTCCACACTAATTCTAATGACTTCCCCAAAAGGTCCTGTTGTATTCTTGACTAGAATTATTTTAATAAGTTTGAGAAGCCATGACACCTTTATGTTAAAAATTTTCCATTTAATATAAATGTAATTCTTCCTATTAATTATTCAATTGTATCTCTCAATCAAATTTTAACAATTTTAATACATTTCACATTGAGTTGGTAGGTCTTTTATTTGTTGCTCTTTGAATAGCTTTTCTTTTCCATTTTAGGGTATATTTGGTTGTTGTCAGTATATTGGAGTATTATTGCTTTTTAGGTATTTATCCTACTCCGAGTCATTTTATAAGTCTTTATTAATGAAGAAAGCTTTTAGTTAATTCATTTGGCTTTTTCAGATATATGCTTATGTGATTTTTGAGTACTTTATTTAGTATCTTAGTTCAGAAAATTTATTCTTTTGTTTCAAGACTTACTGCCTTAGCCAGAGAATATAAGGTGATAAAAATATTAAAGGACATCTTTATGTTTATTTCTGACTTTGAATATTGCCAATGTTTACTCATTAAATATACACTTTATTTATTTTAAGCCAAGAGCACCTTTATCAGATTTAAAGGGCATCCTAATTCTATTTAAATGTTTACTTCATTATTAGGAAAAGACATTGATTTTATCAAATGTGGTGTCTATGAAATTATCACATAGTTTAATTATTGTTGAATCAGTGAATACTCAGTGGATTCTTTTTTCTCCTTGGAAATCAGTCTCTGTTATCAGCTGACTGGCTCTACTAACAGTGACAAATGTATAAATGGTGTCTTGATGAGTTTGAACGTACTGGGGCCAGACTCAACACACAAGAAAGTGGGCCAGTGCAGAAGCAAGGGTTGTGGGAATGAGCCTCCGAACCTGTCTCCTTGGGCACTTTCTCTAAAGTTGGTAGCTTTGGACAGTTTTCTAAGTTGACATCAGAGTTGTTAACACTATGAAAAAAACGCATTAGAGGAGGCAGTATGGAGTACAGTAAAGGAGCTGAGGACATGCCACCTCAATGTGACGCTTCAGTGTATTAATTGCTTTGTTTTAAAGGTGCTTGAAAAACAGCAGATGTAAGGATGGCACTCGGATGTTCCTTTTTCTTCCTGAAAGCAGGAAATAACGTTGCCACATGAAAGGTGCCCTCCCTGTACCAGGAGAAAGAAACATTCTTATCACTGGAGGTGGGGAATCGAAGCTGAGAAAAATCTATGCCAACAAAAAACTTGTTCAGCAGCTCATCCTCCTGTAGTCACCCCTTATGTTTTAGCTACTTTTCCAAAAGTGCTGCTCTTTGTTCCACCTGGTAGAGAAGCACTTCAGCCTAGTCACTTCTTTTGCTCTTCATTTTTCATTTTTCTTGTGAGGACACTCATTTATATGTAAATAAAATGTATCTACTTTTCTCCTGTGACTTTGTTTTTCAGTCTCAGCTGGAGACTGCAGGAAGGTAGAGGAAATTTTACTTTCCCTGCAATGGGAATGAAAATCAGTGGCCTGCTCTTGAAATGTGCAGTTGGAAGGTTGTCCAAGCTGGTGCCTTTCGTGTGTGTGCCTCTCTCTCCAGCCAAAGGTTCAGGCCCTGCTCCCTCGATTGCACCCCCCCACCCCTGCCCTCCCCTGCCACGCCTCACTGGCTCATACTCAGCAAGCTCCGGCCTCTGGGTTTGAAACTGAGAGTAGAATTTCAATGCTATGAGTCTTACATTTTTAAATGCCAAGCTTAAAAATAGCTTCCAAAATGCAGACAAATGAACGGCTAACATCAATGTCTATACCAGGTTCTTGCTGGCACTCTGGCCGCTCGTATGACCTTTCAGCATAGCATTTGAAAAAAATGAGCAGTGCTTTCCTCTTCCCCTGGCAGCTCAGAATAGCTCTGTTTCCTTTCCTATAAACAAGTCGTATCTCTGGGAATTTCTAAAGCCGAATATTGTCTGCTCAGAAGCTGTGACTCACTCTCTTTCCTGGCAGTCCTGACAAATTCATGAACGCCTCCTGAGGAAAGAATCCCAGACAAAGAGTGGTCACAGAAAAGCCTCAGATTCCTGCATGTCAAACCCAGGAAGCTGACAGACAAAAGAAAATACCAGCAAGAATCGCTAGTCACAGCATCCCCTTCTACTTGGCTCAGCTCATGTTCATGACTGTTGGAGCAGAGAGGGGAAGCCCGCTTGGAAACTTGTCCTGTTTGTCTTTAGGTCGTCATCTAACCAGGCCCCTCTGTTTGGGAATTTACCTAGCTCAACTTCCTCCTGATTCTGGATGTACAAGTTCTCTGAGGGGGACTCCCCAGGGAAATTACCAGGAGGTCACACACACTGGCTGGTGGGGCTTCCTCACCGCTTTTATCAGGAACTCTGTGCCCCACCAAGTCTTCTTTCTGCGATTCTCTTCCCAGTACTTTCTCCCCTCCTCCACTCCTGGTCCTGTCTCTCCATTTTTTTCTGTTCCTCTTTAGTGCCACATCATTTTCCTCATATTGATTTGTCAAGAAACAAGGGGAAAAAATATTTATCCTACCTCTCCCATCTCAACAACATAAAAATCTGTATGTGTGTGTGTGTGTGTGTGTGTGTGTGTGTGTGTGTGTAATACATATGTAAACAATAACGCAAAGACCTTACTTAAAAAGTCTGCATGAATAAAATTGAAAAAGCTCTGGCTTCATACTAATGAAGAGACAAAGGATTGATCTGCTTATGGCTCAGCAAATGGCCTGTGGCGGAAGATTTAATCCCAGCTGACCCACAGCACGGTCCGAAATCAGACTCACTATATCCAGAACACAGAAAGTCTGAAATATCCATAACTATGTGATCTGAGATAATAACACTTACCATACATGCAAGGTGACGTAGGTGTCCGACATGGCGGTAAATACTTCGCATGCATTGTCTCAACTGCCATACCTAACAGCTATTAGTATTACAGTAAGGAAGCAGTACTGGAGAAATTCAGTTATCCAAGATTCTTTAAAAAGTCATGGCAAGACTGGAACTTAGCCATATATCTGTTTGGAAACCAGAGTCTGGTTCTTAGTCAATGTGCCATAGAGGTACCCTGAGAGACAAATATGGGATGGGAAAGAAGAGAGAGAGAGAGAGACCGAGAGAGAGAGAGAGAATGAAAAAGAAGACCATGCCATTCTCCTAAACCATCCCAGCCTCGCCCTCTCCCACAGAGTCCAAAGGACTGTTCTCTACATCTGTGTCTTTTTTGCTGTCTCGCATATAGGCAAAACCAATACAATATTGTAAAGTAATTAGCCTCCAATTAAAACAAATAAATTTAAATTTAAAAAAATAAAAAAGCTAAAAAAAAAAAAGAAGGCAAGCATGACTGGGCATATGATACTGTGATTTATGATAAGAAATATATACTCTTCATCCCAGTTTCTTGCACAGAGCTGTTAAAACTCTCAGAATTTTTAACCAATGAGAATGATAAAGGTGCCTTTTGTTATATTAGTGAGGTGACTTTTGAACTACACCTAAGGATGGGGGCTGGTTGCCAGTGGAACCAACTGTGTGATTACAGGGTGGAACTTTGTTTCCCCACCTCCTACTTCCCACCTCCACAGAGATGGAGAGGGACTAGAGATTGAGTTCAATCAACAGTGGTTAATGATTTAATCAATCATGTCTATATAATGAGGGGTAGTGGGGGTTCAGAGAGCTTCCAGGCTGGTGAACGCAATGGGGGTTCAGCAAGAGTGTGGCTGGGAGAAGGCATGGAGTCTCTGTGCCTTTTCCTCCTACCTTGCCCTTTTGCATCTCTTCTATCTGGCTGTTTCTGAGTTGTATCTTTTTGTAGTAAAGTGATAATGTAAGTAAATAAAATGTTCCTCTGAGTTCTATGAGCAACTCTAGCAAATTTATCAAACCTAAGGAGTGGGATATTGGAATCTCCAGTCTACAGCATGGATGACAACTTGGACTTACAATTGGTGTCTGAAGTGGGGGGTGGGGAGCAGCCTTGTAGGTCTGAGCTGTTAACCTATAAGATGTGATACTATCTCCTAGTACTAGGGAGAGCATTGAGCTGAACTGTTGGATGCTCATCTGGTGTCAGAGTATTACTGAACGGTGTGGGAAAAACCTACAGACATTGGAATTGGTAACGAGAATTATAGTGACTATTGCAGTAATATGATTTACTAATTTCATTTTTTCCTCAGCTCTTTAGTGTGAACAACTAATCCAAATCTGCCTGGGAAGTTCCCAATTTTAACTCTGTAACTCTGGCATCCTAGGAACTCTCTCTGTCTTGGACAAACCTAAACAATTAGTGAATCCATTGGTTGCCTACTAGAAGATTTCTGTTGCAGATCACATGGATTATTAGAAGACAAAGGCAACCCATTTATGACTTGAAAGAACCGAGTTATTGGGGGATAACATTGTAATCCATGTCACAAGGAGTACTGTGCATATCATGTCTCTATACCTCTCACAAAGACTACATAATTTGGCGCATATAAAAGGCTTGGAATAGTTGTTGACTTGACACATAAACAGCATGATGGTTATGTGTCAACAGTTTGTGGGATGGACACAGGTGCAAATAATATGATTTTAGGTAAAACCAAATTTATGAATAGTGAAATTTTAAGTATAAAATCTTTGTTTTCTATATAAATGGGCAAGTTTTTTGAACAATACTAAATCATATATCTTGACTATATTTTTGTGTGTCTGAAACCACCAGTATTCACTTTTCATAATAATGGTGCTCCTGAAAGATACTATGAAAAAATAATTTTTTTGTAAATCATGTATTTAGTGCCTTGGGCTTCCCTGGTGGCTCAGATGGTAAAGAATCTGCCTGCCAATGCAGGAGACCCAGGTTCTATCCCTGGGTAGGGAAGATGCCCTGGAGGAGGAAATGGCAACCTATTCCAGTATCCTTGCCTGGAAAATCCCAAGGACCCTGGCAGGCTACAGTCCATGGAGTTGCAAAGAGTTGGACATGACTGAGTGAGTAACATAGTGCATTAGGGAGGCTCTTTGAGAGAATCAATATAGCCCCTCATCTGATCGGTTTTGTAAATGTCGGTTTTAGATATATAGTTATTGTACTAATTGAAAGTAGAAAATACCTACACTAAAACACCTGGGGAAAAATAAACTTCAAGAGTATTATTAAACTTGAAGTTCTGGTTCTATGCTGATATGGGTTTAATCTTCAACAAGACAGTTTTCCATTTCTCTGGAGATAGAATTAACTTCCTTTTCTCCTGTGGCTCTCTGTGACTCCAATCTAAAAACTCCCTTTTCTGACACTTGCTTCCTCTTACCTTGCTAAGTTTTCTCAGCACCTTCTCCTTCTGATATAATGTGTCTGGGTCTTGTCTTGTACAACTTTCTAAGAACACCAGGAAGAGGCAGCAGATCACAGTTGTGAGGAGTACTGAAAGGAGATTTACCACTTTGGGGGTAACCAAAGCCGTATCACTTACAAGCAAACCCCAAACTGTGGTCAACTTGTAGTTCAGTTCAGCTCAACTTAGCTCTCTTTTCTGTTACTCAGTAGGACCTTTGTTCTTCCAATCTGGAAGACCTCAGACACCCTCCATAATTGAATAAACATGGTTTCCAGGGGCATCAATTAAAATGAAAAATCTAGGCTAACTCCCCTCCTCCTCCCAGTTTCTTAGAAGCAAAAGAAAGATCTGGGGTCTTCTTGTGTACTGTTGCTGCTGCCTAGGGTGTGAGCACCCGCTGGCCTCTCTTGAGGATCCTTCCTTGGTTCCCTCTCCCAAATGTTCCTATTGTTGTTTTCAAGTCCTTGATTGGGCTTGACCTAGGCTGGGGGAAGTTATCTTTCTTTTTCATTTCTTCTTCAGGTGAAAAAGGAGGCTGACACATTTATGGATTTTTGTTACTTGTTTAATAAATGGAACCCTGGGACGCAATTCTAGGAAAATGACACTTTAAGGAATAATGTCTCCAAAGGTGGTGGCTGGGCAGAATTAGCACTGTGGTGAGAAATATTCCACACTGTGCATTTCCAGCAGACTGGCGGTGGTCAGAAATGCTCCTCTTGATTCTGTCTGCAGTGGTGTATACATGTCAGTAAAATGCCTCTCACGGACATTTACAGGACTTCAGGACTAGGAGAGAAACGCTTTTCCTCTCCACTCTTTATGCTAGTTTGTCATTTCAAATGGAAGCAGCAGGGTTGAAACATGTCAGAGAGCTTGTCATACTTCCTCCAGAATCTGAAATACTTTTCTGAAGAATGATTCCCTCCACTCTTTAAAAAAATTTTTTAAAATTAATTTGTTTATTTTTGGCTGTGCTGGGTCTTTGTTGCTTCACGGGCTTTTCTCTAGTTGTGGCAAGCCGGACTTTACTCTTCATTGTGGTGTGTGGGTTTCTCCTTGCAGTGACTTCTCTTGTTGCAGAACAGAGGCATTAGAGCAAAGGCTTAGCAATTGTGGCTCATGGGCTTAGTTGCCCCTTGGCATGTAGGATCTTCCTGGAGCAGGGATTGAACCCATATCCTTGCATTGGCAGGTGGAATCTTATCTACTGCACCACCAGGGAAGTGTTCCCTCCACTTTTTAATGACACTCTATTTCTCTTGAGAGACAGAAAATAATGACTTTATTTTATAGGGTGGTGGGCTTCCGTTATGGCTCAGCTGGTAAAGAATCTGCCTGCAGTGTGGGAGACCTGGGTTCAATCCCTGGGTTGGGAAGATCCCCAGGAGAAGGGAAAGGCTACCCACTCCAGTATTCTGGCCTGGAGAATTCCATGGACTCTATAGTCCATGGGGTCACAGAGTCAGACACAACTGAGCTACTTTCACTGGAGGAAGTAGGAGTCGTCCTTATGTAGTTATATAATTTCCTCATATTTTAGAGATGGGGAAACTCAGGTCCAGGGAGATAAAGGAAGTCATCCTTCATCTCACAGTGAATTTGCATGCTATCAATCAGGCCAAATCTCAGTTTCCCTTTCCAGTGCCCAGAACTATTCCCTGGGAATAATCTCAAGAGAATGTATTTCAAAACCTGGAACCCAATGCCTAGCCCCTCTTTCCTTTTTCTCATTCCTCACCTGCGCTTTGTTCAGTAATGGGCCTGCTGTAGCCAGTTCATCAGGCGGCCCATGGGCTCCTTAGAGAGAATTAGTCTTAGGCTCCCGCCTCAAGGGCCCTGATTCATTTCTAGTCATGATTGCATCACTGTGCGTGTGTGTCTCTGTGTGAGAGATGTGGGCGTTTCTCCAGTCATATGAAAGAGTTTGCCACAGCTATCCACCCTCCACTCCCCACTCTGCTTTCTATCATACTCCATCGGCTATGGCTAAATAATAAAATCAAGAAGGAGGCAGCCATGAGGGACTTCATACAGACAAGAGGTCTGGTCCTCTTAAAGATTATACATGCTGCCATAGGAAACATTAAGAATTAAAATCATGATTATATTGGGTGTTTGCTTTGCGATCCTTACTAGCATTTTGAGTCAGTGAATAAAGTGAGGTTGCTGTTTTAATTGGCTCCTTGCAAAAGTGGTTGGGCAGGGTACTCAGGCTTTTGGGGAAGTGTATGGACATCTTAAGATAAAAGGTTTTCTATGAGGGAAAGGTTATTGCTATTATTTTGAACTTTCAGAGTGATTTCCTTTTTGCATATTTATGATATTAATATAACTTTAATAGAAGGCTTAATGTGCAAGTTGCTAAGCGCATTGCCCAATGGAAAAAAATTAATGATACAACTACTGCAATGATAAAGCAGTTTTCAACTACACTTAATTATCTCTCTTTCTTTAAGTGCAATCAAAAGAATTGATGAAATCTTAAAAGTATGCTGGAAAAGCTTCTAGAATGAAATAGTTTAATTTTAAGATTTATGTTTTAAGTAAAAACCAGGTAATATTCTCTCTGTTTAAAAAACAAATTAAGGTGAGATTTAAAAGTTTCATAATTGTGTGATATGTATTACTATCAGAGAAATCAGATGTTGAAATGGACAAGATGGAAAACTAAAGTGCATATATTCTTAAAAGTGGGTGAAAGAGGCAGGGAGTGTGGGAGTCGGTAGTGAAATAAATCTGACGTTGACCTAAACCTATTTTAGCACTAGGCTTTGGTGTAGACTATGCATAACTTGAGTAAAGAAAGTTTGGGCACCATTTGTTCTTTAATAGTTGAAACTGTGGCTTTGAGCTTGTAGATCATGTTTTATTAATTCTTAAGAAACTGGATATGGTCCACTGTGTCTGTGGATGAAAGTTTTATTGCAAAAACTGTTTACTGTCATGTAAGTCTGTTTCATACAACCATGTGAGTTAGTTCAGCTACATATTTACAACCTCTAGTTTTGCTGGGTCCTTATTGCAGCCATAATCCTGTTTTCTTTCCTGTTCATTCTGAACAGCCTAGCTCATGACATAACTTACTGAAAGTGAAAGTGCTAGTCACCCAGTCATGTCCAACTCTTTGCAACCCCATGGACTGTAGCCTGCCAGGCTCCTCTGTCTATGTAATTCTCCAGGCAAGAATACTGGAATGGGTAGCCATTCCTTTTCCAGGCAGTCTTCCTGACCCGGGGACCAAACCTGGGTCTCCTGCATTGCTGGCAGATTTTTTATGTCTGAGTCACCAGGGAAGCCCATAGTCTCCTAATTCACAGAATACACATATCCTGACCAGCAAGAGCTCTTTCAACTTCTTGTTTCTCTCATAAATAAACAGTGACAGCCACACCCTTCCTTCTCTCCAAAGTCCTCCTTTGTTCAGACCTAGCCCCTCTATGTGAGCTCTGGGTTGCAGACACTTCCACTCCCATCTCTTAAGGGGGCTTAGTTCAGGGTGCTTAGTTACTAGGTGCTTTCAGTCACTCCTTTTCTATTGGTTTCTGTCCTCAGCACATAAAATCACTCAATTTTTCCCCATCTTCAAGTATATATATACAACTTTTCCTTGACTGAGAGTGTCCTAGCTACTGTAAGACTCCTTTCCATATCTAGTCATAAGAGTAGCTTATTCGACTTTCTTATGTTTCATTTATAGCTTAATTTAGCTCAACCTTACTTCCATCCCCATCACTAATCATGAAATACTTTCACCCAGATCATTTAGGATCTTCTAAACTCCAAATCCAATAGACTTTTGTTAGGCCTCTGATTATTTGGCATTCTGGGGTGTTCTCTTAGAGAAAAATCTTCCATGTGATCTCTTTCTCACATCCCACATCTGATCCAACAGCAAATTCTGTCAGCTCTACTTTCAAAATCCATCCAGAATTCAGCTACTTCTCAACATCCCACTGCCACCTGGTCCAAGTTAGGATTACTTCTTGCCTGGATTATTGCAATGGTTTCTTAACTGGTCTCCCAGCTCCTGCCCTCACCCTCCTATACCCTGTTATCATCTTGCAGCCAAAGAGTTTCATGCTTAAATTAGGTCATGCTATTTCTCTCTTCAACCCTCTCCAATGTTTGTTACTCTGAGTAACAAAGTTCTTAGTAGAAGCCACAGGGCCCTACAGGATCCTCCCCTTACTCCTATCTGTTTTTAGCTCTTACAATTTCTTTTGCCTCTCCGAGACCAAGACTAGCATAAAGATCACAAAAATTGTCTGGGGTGCAAAACTGGAGGTTCCCTCTCTCCATCTTGTATGTCATTCTTGAAATGATTATTGACAACTATGGACAACTTCTTAAAACTCCCTTTCTTAAAACTCTTTTTTTCTTGCTTATGTTGCCTGGTTTACCTTTAGTTTCTTTGACTTTCTCATTAATTTCATCCTCACTCCCATCTGAGCAGCACGCTGTAATCATGGAATGGTCAGGTTTTTACTGTGCAGATATGGAGCTAGCGTGCTCGAGTTCAGTTTCTAGAACCATGTGACTGACCCTAGACAATTATTTAATCATTCTAAGCCTCGATTTCCTCATTTGGAAAATTGAAATAATAATGTTTACTCTGTAGTGTTGTTTTCTGATTAAATAAGTCATATAAGCATTTAGCATGATGCCTGGCATACAACAAGTGCTCAATAAACATTCATTATTATAGTAATAACAACTAACTTTATTACTCCTGTGTGCATCCACTTAAAGCCCACTGTCCTCTCTAGTAAACTAATTGAGTTTTTCCAGAATGACTACAAAATAATTCCTGATAGAAATTAAGTGATTTTGTCTTTAAAGGCAAAGAAGAGGAATGACAGAGTTCACATTCCTTTTCTTACAGGGAAAATGTTAAAGTCACATTTTTGCCAAGAAATTTGAAGACCAAAGTTAATTAAAACATTATTCCTAGAAAGAAAGAGGAACATGACATTCACAAAAGTCCCTTATCAAATCACATGCTGAAGTTATACAGTATCAATGATATACAAGATGGAAGAGAAATTATAATCACATGTGTGAGGACCAGCAGAGATTTTTACTTGGCATATAGTGGGCTGAATCTTGGCATATAAGTGGTATATATGAATGAAGTGTTTGATGACTTTATATTTTTCTAAAACTCCAGGCTACTGGGAGGGAATTTGTTTAGCTAACAATGATTTTGTGAGTCACTCTATGAGATGCACTAGTAGGATTTATACTGATGGGACACAAGCTGTGGGCTCAGCAAGGAACTCTGCATGTTCCTTCTGCCTAGAATATTGTCTCCAGGTTCTATCATGACTGTCTCCTTCTTGTCAGTTAGGTTCCAGCACCTTAATCTCCAGGAGTCAGAACTCCTAACAATCATTCTCCATTTCATTACACTGTGTTATTTTTGACTGACAGTTGCAGTCAGAGAAGGGAGTGTGGACATCTTTCTGCTTCTTTTCTACTCTTCCCTTTGCATATATCTAACCTTGCTTTCTGACTCTACAAGTGTTGAAGCTCAGGGAAGTACTTTGTAAATGTTCAATGCTTTCTCTTTTCTTTCTGGACACTTTCCTGGCTTCTTTGGAGACACTGCTAGTGTTCTCTTAACCTGAAGTTCCCTTCATAAGTAAATAAATTTCTACTGTGACAGTGGATGGGAACCCTAGGAGAAACCTAGATGGTGTATTAAAAAGCAGAGACATCACCTCCTGACAAAGATCCATGTATTCAAGGCTATGGTCTTTCCAGTAGTCATGTACAGATGTGAAAGTTGGACCATAAAGAAGGCTGTGTCAAAGAATTGATGCTTTTGAGCTGTGGTGCTGGAGAAGACTCTTGAGAATCTCTTGGACTGCAAGGAGATCAAACTAGTCAATCCTAAAGGAAATCAACCCTGAATAATCATTGGAAGGGTTGATGCTGAAGCTGAAGCTCCAATATTTTGGCCACCTGATGCAAACAGCCAACTCAGTGGAAAAGGCACCAATGCTGGGAAAGATTGAAGGCAGAAGGAGAAGAGGGCAACAGAGGCTGAGATGGTTGGATGGCATCACCGATTCAGTGGACATGAACTTGGGCAAATCTGGAAGATAGTGAGGGATGGGGAGGCCTGATATGCTGCAGTCCATGGGGTCACAAAGAGTCAGACATGACTTCGTGACTGAACAACAACAAATGGGATCCCTCAACCTGGCCTCATTGCCTAGCTACAACAACAAAAAAATCTCAAGTCAGTCTCCTTTTGTGCTCTCTCAACCCATTTTCAGGCAAATGGTAAGCCTGCCTTGCTACCCTCAGACAGCCTCAGTATATCTGTAATGAATCTTTTCCTATCCCTTTGGTGTGGTATCATTGGTCTTATATTTGGAAACAAATTTTGGGAAGGAGGGTCCATCTTGGAAGGGACCCACAAAATTGGTGCAGTGAGCAGGGTGACCACAGTATTTAATGTGTTTGACATTAGTATAGCCCTCCTAGCTCTCTTATGGTTGCAGTTTACATGACATACCTTTTTCCATCTGTTTACTTTCAATTTACTTGTATCTTTCCGTATAAAGTATTTAATGTCTTCTACCAGCAGATAGTTGGATTTTTTTTTTTTTTTTTTTTTTAAATCCAATCTGATAATCTCTTTTCGATTTGATTGCTTAATTCATTCATGTTTAATGTTATCATTGATATAGTTGGACTTACATCTGACATTCTGATGCTTTGTTCTCTGTGTCTCATGTCTTTTGTTGTTTTTCTATGTCTCTTTTACTATCTTTTTTTTTTTTTAAGAAAGTAGACTTTATTTTTCAGAATAGGACTCTGAGAGTTGGTGATGGACAGGGAGGCCTGGCGTGCTGCGGTTCACGGGGTCACAAAGAGTTGTACACGACTGAGCTACTGAATTGACTGACTGAATACATTTATAGAAAAATTTAGAAAATATTAGAGTCCCTATATATGCTACTGCTAATTTTCCCTATTGTTAACTTCTTACATTAGTATAATACATTTGTTACAATTAAAGAACCAATATTCCCAGTGGTAAAGAATCTGCCTGCTAATGCAGGAGACGCAGTTTCAACCCCTGGGTCAGGAAGATTCCTCTAGAGAAGGACATAGCCATCCACTCCAGTATACTTGCCTGGGAAATCCCATGGACAGAGAAGACTGGTGGGCTACAGTCCACGGGGTCACAAAGAGTCAGATATGACTTAGCAATGAAGCAATGACAACAATTGATATATTAACTAAATTCCATAGTTGATTTAGATTGTCTTAGTTTTTAAAAAAATTTTAAAAAGTTTTTTAAAAATTTAAGCTTAAAAACTGAAAGCTATCATTTTGGCCATTCAAAAATATACAGTTCAGTGGCATTTAGTATGTATATATTGTTGTGCACCCATCACCACCATCCATCTTTTCATCTTCCCAAACGGAAACTCTGTACCTATTAAATATTAGCTCCAACCGTCACTCTGCTCAGCCCCTGACAACCACCATTCTGTTTTCTATCACCATGAATTTGACTAACTAGCTACCTCATATAAGGAGAATTATGAAATATTTGTCCTTTCATGTCTGGTTTATCTCATTTAGCATCATGTCTTCAAAGTTCATCAATGTCAAAGTTTTCTTCCTTTGTAAGACTGAATAATAGTCCATTGTTTGTACACAGCATATTTTGTTTATTCATCTGTTGATGACCAGTTGGATTGCTTCCAACTTTTGTCTATTGGAAGTAATGCTGCTATGAACATGGGCACACAAATATCTGAGTTCTGCTCTTGATTCTTTTGGGTATATATCCCAGATTTCCTTAGTTTTTACTTATTTTCTCTCCTCTATGATCCCATCCATGATGCAACATTATATTTGGAAATCTGAACATATATTTGTAATGAATATACACATTTGAACATTATATTTGTAATGTAATACAACATTAGTTTCCTCTTGGGAGTGACAGCTCTCAGACTTTCCTTATTTTTGATGATCTTGGTAGTTTTGAAGAATACTAAGATGCTCCTCTGTTGAAATTTGTCTAGTGTTTTTCTTATGACTAAACTGGCATTATAGTGTTTACTTGATCAGAGAGGTCAAGGGCCGTTTTCATTATATCATATCAAGATACATACTATCAGCATGACTCATCATTGTTGATCTTGACCTTGATCATTTGGCTGAGACAGTGTTTATCAGGTTTCTCCACCATAAAGGTACTCTCACCTACCTGTATCTTCTATATTGATTCTTTGGAAGGAGGTCAGCAGTCTACACTTAGGGAATGGGAAGTTAGGTCCCCTCATTAGGAGTGGAATATCTGCATAATTTATTTGGAATTCTCCTGCCAGGAGATTTTTCTCTTCTCCCTGTTTATTTACTTATTCAATCATTTTTATATCAGTGTGGGCACATGGATATTTATTTTTATGCTATGGGCTATAATCTAATTGTATTTTATTTATTTATTTTGCTCAAACAATTCTAACCTTGGCCACTGGGAGCTCTCTCAATTGGTTCCTATATTCCTTTGGTGTATCTCTATCAATGTAGGGTTTTAATTTACTTATTTTTTAGCACTTCCTTATTTTCTGTCATTGCAAAATACTCCAGGTTCATCTTGTATATTTCTTGCCCCTGTCCTAGAATCAGTCATTTCTCCAAGAAAATCCTATTTCCTTTCAGTTGAGAATGGTCTTAAAAACCAAGATCTGGGAGCTAGGTGTGCTTATTACTATTGTTTTTTGCATGTCTCACATTTTTTTTTTCTTTTGAAACTGAATTTCTTGGTAGTATATTATAGCAACTCTAGATACTGATTCCCTTCCTTACTCCCAAGGGATGGTGGATGGTGGTGGGTGTTGGCTTTGTCAGGTGTTGATTTGTTTAGTGATTTGGCTGGACTAATCATGTGGCATCTATTTCCCCCTCAATGGGCAGCCCCTTTCATTCATACTTACATTTTCCCCCTTGTTTTTGCTTTTAAGCCTGTCTACCTAAGGGCTTCCCTGGTGGCTCAGATGGTAAAGAATCTGCCTGCAGTGCAGGAGACCTAGGTTCAATCCCAGGGTTGGGAAGATCCCCTGGAGAAGGAAATGGCAGCTCAATCCAGTACTCTGGCCTGGAGAATCCCATGAGGAGAGGAGCCTGGCAGGCTATAGTCCATGGGGTTGCAAAGAGTCAGACACGACTGAGCAACTAACACTTTCACTTTTCTTTCTTCACCTAAGTAAGGGTCATCCATAGGTCTGGGTTGGCATAAGCCACTTATTGGTCAAAGGTAGTACTTAGCCCCTTAGCCAATCAGATTTTTGCTGTATATTTTATGACATCCATGTGGCTTCGAGGCTGCTATTACACTTCAGGGAATCTGTGTTTATTGCCCTGTGTTCAGCGAAGGACTTATAGCTTGGAGGTTCTTTCTCTGATTATTCTCAGAAGGGCTCAGCCTTGGGGATGCCCATAATCTGCCAGTTTGTTATGGGTGAGTGTGATTTTAGTTTTAAACCCAGGTGTCACCCTGGATCAGAATTCCTCCTCTTCATGGTTTGATCAGGGGGTGTGTTTAAGCCCCTTGTGCCAGCAAGGCTTCCATCCTGGACTCTGACTGCTCCCAGGAGCGCTTTTCCTGGCTGCTCTTTCCCCAGTTCTCTCTATTAAACTTCTGGCTGCTCTGCTGTTTTGCATGTCTTGAGGAGCTATCCTTCTCCTGTTAATTACTCTCTATCAAGCTCTCTGACATTTCTTAAAACACCCTTAAGCATAGAGATCTCTACTTGCTTTACCAAACGATTACCCCCTCAGGCAGAGCTTCAGGATCCTTCATCCTTCAGGTCTGCCTCACCTCCTGGGTGGAACCCTCCTGCTACTACACTAGAACTCTACTCCAGTTCTATAAGGGCACAGGCTGGCCTTCTCAGCTTGCCCTTTCCGAATGGAACCTCTATAATGGAGCTGGGGCAAGGGTGATCAGGGTCCTTGTACTTTTGGTGCACTACAACTGGTGCAGGACTTGGCAAGGCGCCCCATCCCCTAGATCTTTCTTCCTAGGAATAGAGCTTCTGCAACAGTAGGTTAATTGGAGTGGGCTGGGGTATGAGAAATATTGCTGGCAACATGCCTCTCCTGGGGTGAAATCATAGCCCAGACAGTGCACTTCAGGGAGAGGAGGCCCCTCTCTTCTTTGCTGCACACGCCTAGGATATGGGAGTTAAAGGAGCAGATAGTGGCAGACATGCCATAGATGCTTGTTCTTATGCAGTTCAGCAGATTATTTTGCATGAGTATTTCTCCTTTGCTCTATGCCCTTAAGATAATTTCCAGAGACGTTAAATGATTTTACTTTAATTTTTGTAATTTTCTCTATCTAAATTGTTGTGATGCTAGGGAGAATTCACTGGGAGTCCCATTCATTCTATTTTAATGTTCTTTTACACCAACAATATGTTCCCTACCATGAATAGTTGACACAGTCTTCCACTATGTTAATGTTGTTGCATCCATGGATTGCTTGGTGGGGAAGTGGGATCTGAGAAACAATGAGAATGCGAGAGCTATGGGAGAGCTAAGGAAAGAACTGGCCCTACCACCACTGGGGAAGGAAACAGGTTTTAATTTTATCAGGGGCTTCTGATTGTAATTCAGGTTGATGATCATCACCCCGGTCTTCTTACTACACTCATTCTAGCCTTCTGGGGATCCTGATATAGCCATCTGATGTTTCCTCAGGCATCTGAACTAATATCAGCATCAAATAGCATCTGTTCACTGTGAGGAGAGAAAATGCACTTTAATTGTAGCAGGAGGAGTCTGGGCTAAATGTGAGGAGATAGTCCCTGATCAAAAGCGTCAGCCTGAGAGGTCTTTTTCAAGTGAAAATCAGATCATGCCTCTCTGCTGCTTCAAGCCCTCCAATGGCTGCCTGATGCAATTAGAATAAAGTCCAGTCTCCTAACCAAAACCTACATTTCATTTCACTCTCTGTCATTCACCATTGTTCAGTAACTCGGCCTTTCTTTCTGTCTTTCAAGTCCACCAGGCTCGCTCCTACCATAGGACCTTTGCATTCTCTACCTGGAATGCCCTTTATCAAATCTCCACATGGGTAACTGTGATCAACTGTCTTAATTCCAAGTTTACCTTCTCAGGAGGACTTTCTGGACCATGATATCTAAGGTAGGTGCCCCCCACCCCCACTCTTCATTGTTCACTATTCCTTATTAACCTGCCTTCACTCTCCTACTAGAGTGTAACTTCTAGGAAGCAAGAATCTTGATGAATCTTGGTTATGCTGTCTGCTCTTGCCTATAGGAAGTGCTTCCTATCCAGTGGGAATTTAATAAATCCAAAGAATAAAAGGAGGAATGAAAACATGGGTGGG
Organism: Nanger dama; assembly: GCA_917880005.1. Taxonomy (NCBI): domain Eukaryota; kingdom Metazoa; phylum Chordata; class Mammalia; order Artiodactyla; family Bovidae; genus Nanger; species Nanger dama. The sequence continues at coordinate 41,049,543 of CAKJTW010000004.1, forward strand.
ATGAATGTCCATGGTTTTCTTTTTAGATTTAAATAAATGAATAAAATACTCTCTTGATGTCTCAGAAGAGGGGCCTAGATGAGATTTCATATTGAGCTCTTGCAATGCGAGAATTCATTTTTACTAGCAGAAGAGTGCATTATAGAAAGTGGCAACCTGAAGTGTTTTCCAGGGAAATAAATCCTCCAAACAAGAACAATTCACAATATATTCAGTTGTTTGGGTCCTGGTTTTAGTTTCACTCTGGCCCCGAAACAGTTTCATGTACACTTGTGCCCTGTTCTAACACCCAAGGACAGGCACAGTATGAGGATAGATAGCCCACCGTTGACCTCATATACTTGTGATTGAAATAACTTTGAATATTATGACTCATGGAAGACACAGAAACCCCGAATAATGCTGGGTTTGTCAATTGAAACAAATCTTGGTTCCTTTCTATTTCTTCAACCAATTGCATTTGGTGTTTCTAGTCTCTTTTAATCTGAAACTGATCCCACCCCCCTTTTCCCCCATGACATCACTTTTTGAGAGGCTAAGCCAGTTATCTTGTAGAACTTCCCATTATTGTTCTATTGTGTTCTATTGTGGCATAATTTAATTTCCCCCTCTGTTCCCTATACTTCTTGGAAACTGGAAGTTAGGTCAAAGGTTTAGTTCAGTTCAGGTTGTCAAGAGCTCTTCAAAAGTGGTCCACACTGCATCACAGCAGGAGGCGTGGACGGTGAAATGGCAATCCACTCCAGTACTCTTGTCTAGAAAATCCCATGGACAGAGGAGCTTGTTAGGTTACAGTCCATGAGGTCGCAAAGAGTCGGACATGACTGAGCGACTTCACTAGTCACTCACTACTAGTGATGCTAAAGTTTTTAAAGTTCTTTAATTTCAGTGATTCTATAAGAAAACAGTTTATATTTTGGACAGTAGAGAGCTCCTTTGTACTAAAAGTAGGGTGATTTGCAACTTACAAAATAGACACAAGCAACAGTTTGCAAGAATAGTCTAAAATGATGACTCATTACCCATTATTCCATCAGTGATGGGGGAGACATGACTGGATGTCAAAGGGGCTTGAGAAATAGCTGAGGTCAGACTACCTCTCCCCTGGAGGATGAGCAAATTCCCACGTGTCCTGGATCCTGGCAATAACTTCAGGGAAGTGGACTTGGGGGTCTGGGAGACACCCAGTAAAGGGCTTAGTAAAGTTCAGTCACCTGTTCCCATTGCTCTTCCCCTAAATTTTAGGAAAATCTTCAGGGAAATAATTAAACAGCCAGAGTGGAAATTCTGGCCCTCCTGCTTGTACTGCTGTTGTTTCAAGTGCAACAACTTTACATTTATCTATTTGATTTTAAAAACTGGTTCTTGCTTTAAAAAGCTTCGGGGCACCAGAACAGTAAAATTGTCCAATAAAATACTTAAATCAGTTGACAGCACCACATTTAAAAACACAGTGTATCACAAAGTAACATAAATGCCATGCCCAGTATGAGATTCCCTTTGGCTACACAAATTTTTAAGGACAGGCTTTGCAGTGGATTTAAACACATGTAAACCTGTGTCTCAGAGAAGGCAATGGCACCCCACTCTAGTACTCTTGCCTGGAAACGCCCATGGATGGAGGAGCCTGGTGGGCTGCAGTCCATGGGGTCGCTGAGTCAGACACGACTTGAGCTACTTCACTTTCACTTTTCACTTTCATGCATTGGAGAAGGAAATGGCAACCCACTCCATTGTTCTTGCCTGGAGAATCCCAGAGATGGCAGAGCCCAATGGGCTGCCGTCTGTGGGGTCGCACAGAGTCGGAAACGATTGAAGTGACTTAGCAGCAGCAGCAGCAGCAGCAAACCTGCGTCTGACTGAACGAGTGAAGGCAGATGGCATGATAGCATGTCTTCACTGGTTCAACCAGACCTAGGTTGAACAAGGAGGGGAGCTAATAACAATGCAAAATTACTATCAAAGCTAACTATTGATAGTGCATTGGGCTAAGAGACTCACATTCCGTGTGTCATTTAATTGTCACAACAAAGCTGTAAAGGAACTGTGACTGTTATCCTCCTCATTTTACCGGTGAGTAAGCCAAGGCACAAACTGAGACACAGAGAGGTTAAGCAAACTTTCCAGTGTCACTGCTTGATGATAAAGCTGGGATTTGAACCCAGACATGATGGTTCTAGAAGCTATACTTTTAATGTTTTAAATTTCTACTGCAAACTGATTGCATCCATTCATTCAATCACTTACTTAATGAATAACATATACAGGTGCATGTCCAAGGGCATGCATCTTACTCTGTGCCAGGCATTTCATTTTACTGGGCTCTGGAATGAAATGAAAATCCAAAACACATGGGGCTCCTCAATTCAAGCTGACCCTAAATAGTAAAGGCTTTGGATTTGTAGATAAAATCTGATGAGGGGGCCACATGTCAGCAAGTTATGTAACTGTTAATGGAGGCATTTCAGGTTAGGAAATCTTTCCAGTCTAACCATTCCATGGGCTCTCTGCTATTAACATTTACTGGCATTTTGGAGGTCTGTTAAAGTTGATCCCAGGGTAAACAACGTACAAACCTAAGAATGGGCTCAAGGAAGCTACTGCTACAAGAAAGGAGTGATGGAGGAAGAATCATGAGGCAAGAGGTTTACTTGAAAAGTATCTCCAGTATGAATTGCTCATGTTTGCTGTTTTCTTTCAAGAACAGAAACTAAATAAACATAACAAGTGCCCACTTTAACAGAACACATTTATGTTTCTATTTTGGACAAAAGAATTTTTTACGAGGAGATAAGGCGGCTTATTTCAGAGAGGGATGTTTCAACAATAGCAATGCAAACAGGAGAGACTTCTTTTCATTTGCACTGTCTGATTGAAAGCTTATCAAACTTATACAAGTGCACAGACTATGAGGTGAAAACACACTTGATTTTTTTTTTTTAAAGACCAATAAGACAGCAACATTTGTCATTGTTTGGGACTTTATAATGTTCAAACTGCTTTCCGATACTTTATCAGAAATGGCTTCTGTTTATCTTTTCATCCTCACTGGATTCTCTCATCCTCACTCACCTCCTGCCTGGACACTCAGCTCCTTGTTCTGAGGAGCTCCCCCTTCCTGAAGCTGTGGGGCTGTGGTCAATCTTCCACAGGCCTGGAGACTTTGGCTCTTTCAGAAATTTTCAGACTTGGACAAACTTTTAGATTATGCTCTTTCAAAAGGAAACAAGAGTAGACTTTCTGGGTGTTTTCAAGGGGTAGAGGCATGGGGCAGTCCGGAAGTATGGGGCAGTAAGTTTTGCAGTGGGTGAATATTCATCATGCTTCATCTTTTCCTGATGGGTTGCCTCAAGGTCTATTTTTCCATAGATATCTCACGTAATCCTGCGAATGTATCTGTCAAATAACTGGTGGTGACACTTGTGGCTTCATATGAAGCACTGGTCAGTGCAGGAACGCATCATCTTGTCATTTCTTCCTGTTTTTCTTGTCTTGTTTCCTTTTGCCTTCAATCTGGATGCTCCAGGATTGTACCCTCTAAATAAAGCACCAGCACTTAATCCCTGCCTCAGGCTCTGTTCGGTCTCATACACATATTTATTTCAGACTCTCTCCACACTTTAAGGCAGACAAGTATGTCAGTTTAGTCATAAGATGAGAAAACTGAGGCTCAGAAAGTCTAAGTGATTAGTCTGAGATTACATTCATTTATTTGTTCATTAATTCACTTATTTATTTAACAGACATTTCTCAAGCACATTCTGTATACTATCTAAGACAGACTAGGCTTCTGTCTTCATGCAATTTAAATTTTAAGTTTGAGGAGACAGATGGCATGTAAGTGCCATTAATGTCTGCTAAATGAATGAATTAATGAACAAATGAAAGATTCTTAGCGTTCCCAGGATGACTGACATGAAAGTGTTCATCACTCAGTCAGGTGTGTCTCTTTGCTACCCCATGGACTATAACTCACCAGGCTTCTCTGTTCATGGAATTCTCTAGGCAAGAGTACTAGAGTGGGTTGCCATTCCCTTCTCCAGGAGATCTTCCTGACCCAGGGAATTGAACCCAGGACTTCGAGAGATCAAAAAACATATCAAATTTCAAATTATTTCCCCCATATAACCTCTTTTTTGGGGGAGGGGTTCCATTGCTCTATTGTTGTCCTATATTTATGCTTGTCTTCCCTGGTGGCTCAGAGTTTAAAGTGTCTGCCTCCAATATGGGAGATCCGGGTTCCATCTCTGGGTCAGGAAGATCCCCTGGGGAAGGAAATGGTAGTGGTAACTTGTGGTTAATTTGCCATCAAGTAATCCAGTATTTGTTGAGAGCCACATGATTAGTAGGCTGCTTTTAGGACAACAGAGGCAGAGGGAACAAAGGTACGAAGACAACGAGGTATAAACAAGCCCAGTGGCTTCAGAAACAGACAGAAGGCTGGTGCAGCTGGGAGTAAAGTGTGAGAGGGACAGAAGTGTGGGCTAGGGCCAGAATGATGAGCAACAGCCAGGGCATACAGAGTTCTGAATATGCCTTATGACTTACCATAAGGGCAGTAGGAAGCCGCAGGAAAATTTTAAGTGATATGATTAACATGACTGCTAAGTGGTAATTCTCAGACCATCTGACTCTTGGACCTAAAGACTTCTACATGAAGCAGGTGTCAGAGTTTGGACTAGGAGGCCAGCTCTGAGGCTCTGACTTTTGATGGAGTGAAGCAAGTTTCATAACGATGACTCAGCTATGAAGCCCTCTGGTGATGCAGAAATATGTCTCCCCTTCCAATACAATAGGTGAAAAGGCAGACTCGTGGAGTCACTTCCCACCCAAACAGGTCTTTATTGTTCCATTTATAGACTGGGAGGGATATAACCTCTTATCCAGTAATGAGGTGGAGGGGCAGAGACCTACAGGTCCTTGGGAGCAGGGAGCATGTGACCTTGGGCGGCTGAGAATCATCTGTGGTTCAAATCAGTCTGAGTAATCCAGGCATCAGATAGGGAGTGTCTGTCCTGATAATTCCATAAATGAAAATTATGATATCGCCTTGTCTAGTAAAGAGAACTGGCTGATTACATTCAGTGACAAGACAGGTGTCAGCATGGGTTTCACATTGTTTTGAACATCATCCAGAAAAGTCACAGGCAAGATAGGTAAATGCAACCTGATTAATAAAGTTCTGTTTAATTTTTGTTTGTTATTTTTGTATGAAAAGGATGATGGATTTTCCTATATGGGGGGCCTTTACAAGGGACTCTGTGATCCTCAATAAATGGGCAGGGGACTGCCAGTACTGGGTCACTGTCCTGAGGAGAATTCAGGATTTATCCAAAGGCTTGAAGCTTGGCTCCCTACTTCCCTCTCAACTTCTATTTCCCTAAAAGAGAATGCCAGCCTGGGGACACAGCTCCCCTTTCCCCTACGATGCCTCCCTCCAGGTACTGTGGACTTTCAGTCCTCAAGCCTTTGCTAACTCACGAGCCCTATACCTTTGCACCACGAGTCCCCAGTGTGGACACTCCTTAGTTCCCAGCCCATTCTTTCTTCTGACTTTGCAGCTCTCAGTCCAATAGTTTGCCTTGAGGCCAGCAGAGACTGTCCTTTTGAGCTGACCACTAAGTGACATTTCAGTGTTGCTAATGTGTATTCATCTGCTCCCTTTCTTCTCCCAAAAGCAGTCAAACGAACATTGCAGAAAAGAGATTATGGGGACTGACTGGTGATCACGTAGGTGGGGGAAGGGAGAGAGGAAATTCAAAATGAGGTGAGCTTGGTGCAGCAGAGGACGTGGAGAAGACGCCCAGGAAAGCTGATAAACAACAGTGTCTGCGCATCGCAGAATCACACCTTCTCTGAGTCTGCTGTTTCACCAGCCTGCCCCCCACCAGCCCGGCGCCTCTTAGCAATTCCCCAGCTGTCAGCTCCCTACCTGCCTGGCTCTGGCTGCTCGGCTCAGAGCTGCTCCCCTGGGCCTCTTGCTGGCTTGTCAGTGGGCTGCGTCAGCATCACGCCACACTGTCTCCCGTTGGCCCGGTGATCAACGCCTGACGGGTCGGCCCTCTCTCCCTTCTCAGCTGGGGCCAATGGGAGTCAAGGGAAGGTTTTGGTTACAAATGAAAATAAAATAAATAAGTCATACTCTTGCACTTAGGAGTCTGGGAGAAACATCTTCATGGACTCGTAAATCTTTCCTTTTAAATTTGTCCTTCTCCTTCTAGATGCCCCTCCCACCCCCCTGCATACCCTTGGCTGCCCCTCACAGTGCGGGGAATGCAAAATGCGAGGCTTGGGTGCTGGCTAGATGTTGGTATCCCTCCCTCTGCAAGAACCCCGAAAGGCATTTGTGCTGTGCTCTGTGTGTGTGTGTGAAGAGAGGAACCAGCTAGACAGAATCCAGGCCAGTGACAGCTTGTCCCCAGCCCTACTCTTCTGACCTTGTCAATAAGACACCCAGCCCACTCCCAAGGCTACCCCCTTGACCTGGCTACATTACCCCCAAATTCTTGGTTTCTTTCATTCTTTCCATTACAGGGGGTTCTGATGATTAAATGCAACACTCTATTTTAAGATGCCTAGAAGTTTTTCTAAATGCGTATTAGAGTTTTATTAAAGCTGTTGACTTTGAATGTTTTGCTTAAGATTTTGTCTTCTGTTTAAAGACACGTCTTAAGGCAGGGATGCTATTAATATCATATACCTGAATGTGAAAAACAGTGCCCATCAGCTGGGCCTCAGAGGGTCAGGGGAAAGTGCTAGAGGTCCTGAAGGCACCAAGAGGATGACATCTGAGAGGCGCCAAGCAATATAAGCTGGAATAAGCCTTAGACCCTTTTGCCAGTTTGCCTGGGCTTGCCCAGCTTGGTCACTAAGGAGAATTCATGCTGTTCATCAGAGGGGCGTTCCCTCAGCAGGGCTGCTTGGGCAACCAAGATTGGTGCAGGGGAGCTCCTCCACAAAGTATCAGCTTTGTTCTAAAAGGTCTTTTTACTTCATGAGGGTAGATGACCCTCCTTGATCACTGCTATGCCAGACTCCTTTCCCTCTCTCACTTTAATGCACAACTGATGAAGCAAATAGAGGTGAAAGTGAAAGCTGCTCAGCCGTGCCCGACTTTTTGCGACCCCATTGGCTTAGTTCATGGAATTCTCCAGGCCAGAGTATGGAAATGGGTAGCCTTCTCCTTCTCCAGGGGATCTTCCAACCCAGGGACTGAACCCAGGTCTCCCACATTGCAGGCGGATTCTTCACCAGCTGAGCCACAAGGGAAGCCCACAAATACTGGAGTGGGTAGCCTATCCCTTCTCCAGCAGATCTTCCCAAACCAGGAATTGAACTGGGGTCTCTCACATCGCAGGCAGATTCTTTACCAACTGAGCTATGAGGGAAGCCCTGAATGGAGGTGTGCCACCCATTAACCATGGCCAGAGGGCCCACTTTGCCAATATCATGAGTTGTTGAGGGGCTGAGGAGGGATTTCTACCTGATATGTTATCTTATGGGTTAAGGAGGAGGAAGAGACTGAGAGGGGGTCAGGTTTAAGGAAAAGTTCCCCAATTTCTGCCAGATGGGAACAGGGGAGTCCCCACATGGCAGTGGGGTGCCCTCTGAGGGGTGCTAAGATGGCGCCCTGGCACTACAGGAGGGTAGACAGGCAAGATGCCTGCTGTCACATAATTGTTATCCAGGAGGATTTCAGTGTTCAGAGCCAGGGACAGTTCTATCTCTTTGAACATTCTCTACCTGCTTCCCCTGTGTGGTTGCCATGCTGAGGTGGCAGTGAAATTTTTATAGACTGCTTTTGGGGGTAGAGTAGCCTCCACATTGGCTTGGGGCCAAGATAAATAGACACCATCACAGAAAAGCTGAGTGCTGTGTAGAGGTAGATTTGCCACAACTCTGGTGACGTTTAAGGCTTAGAGTCCCTCATTTGCGTGAGCTCTGTCCGTGGCAATGAGGTTGTCCTGGGAATGTTTACAGTCGGGTAAAGTTGGCCCTTGGGAGGACAGACAGAGGAAGAGGGCAGGTGCTGTGTGAACAAGAAGTCCTAGGATCCCATATACATGGAGCAAGATCAAGAAGTGGGAAGCATTGGCTTTGAGTGAAAAGTGAAAGTGAAAATGTTAGTCGTTCAGTTGTGTCCAGCTCTTTGCAACCCCATACACTGTAGCCTCCTCTGTTCATGGATTTCTCCAGGTAAGAATACTGGAGTGAGTAGCCATTCCCTTCTCCAGAGGATCTTCCCAACCCAGGGATCGAACCTAGGTCTCCTGCATTGCAGATAGACTTTCTTTCGTCTGAGGGCATTGAGTCAATAGCTGCCTTGCCCTGTGTTGAAGGACAGAAAAAGAGGAGGAACAGACTGTAGCCTGTAAATTCAGATTCCCTCCAGCCTGGGTTACACGTGTTTCTGAGAGTATCCCAACAAGATGCCTGAGGCTGGGCGTACATGTCTACAGGGAGTAAAAATATTTCAGAGATGCAGAGCCAGAAGCCAGTCTGTGGAGAATTCTTCCAAATCCTAAATGTCATATATATGAAAGAAACTTGATGAAGATTTCCCCAACTTTGACAACCATGCTAACAGTTTATATGACAATACCAACAATGACTTCTGGAACTGAAGATTTTCTAAACTATTAAAAGGCTGATTTTGACCAATCATGCTAGAGGAAAAACTGGTTTATCTTTCTATTTCCTCTATGGGATCAAATACAACAAAATTATTGTCATGTGAGGAAATTATCAAAGAGCAAGCAGCCAAAAATAGTTTTCATAGAGGCATGTCAGGAAGTTAATAACAATGTTACTTTTTTCTATTTGTGATGTATATGATATTTATCCATTAATTTTGAAAAATTATGTGTATTTTGTTTCTTCATTCTAAATAAATGGGCTTTTAGGTACCTAATTTTGAACTTGTAGCTTAGCATTATTTTTTCCAGAGGGGCTTCTACATTTTATAAACTTCAGGCCCCCAAAACCTGTACCAATACCTATCACCCTAATTTTTTTCTGGGTAACAATATCTGTTTTCCTTCATGACTGTAGCTGAAAATAAGAGAAAGTTGCTGTAACCACTTGAAGTCCTCAGTAGATTGGTCTGTATACACTAAGCCCAAGGTTAATAATGTTTGTGATGTTAGAATGTTTATAATGTTTGGGCTCTTTACCAAACTTGCAGTGTCACATGATCTGGAGTAAGCTATGAACAGTTTGAATTTTGGATTCCTCATCTATAAAGTGAAGGGAACAGACAAAATGTTTTCTCAAAATTTCTTATTTTCTCTCCAGCACTAATATTCTATACTTTCCCCACTGAACACTGAACTCGGCATTAGCTATTGGTATAAGCTGAGGACTGTCAGTATGAATTATAATCCATAGCAATAACTAGATACCCAGATAATGTCATCCCTAAAAAGCCTCCAATCACACAGCTTCTCTCCATATCCCACCTCCATAAAGGCATGGCTCACAATTTACATGTGCTTCTTCAAAGTCATATTTTCCTGATTCAGAGTACATAATGGATATGCTAGGGAAGACTCAAGAAAGAAAATCTATCATGAAGCTCTTATTGGCAAATGTAAGCAAATGTGACTTTACAAAAGGGTTCTTCAAGTGGATTCCATCTATGCAAAGATATTCACACCTCATATATAATTTCTTAAAATTCATATATTCAGATTAAGTTATATGAAGCCAAATTAAAAACGGCAAAAGTGACAATTAGGAGAGCCAATTTTGATCTTAGAATGGGGAGAATGGGATAAAATGGCCAGATTCCAAGTCTGGGGAAGTTGAATATGCCAGCAAAAAGAGGCCCTGTTATCCCCAAATATCTGGGTGATACCAAACTGAAAGACAGTTCTTGAGATGTGTCTCAGGTGCCACACTTACTCCTACTTTGACTGTAATACTTTCTGGAGCCAGAAATATGGCCAAGACAATTCTATCAGTTCAGATCAGTTCATAGGTTCCTATAAAAGGATCTGTTTCTGTTGACTTCCAGGTGGTGCTAGTGGTAAAGAGCCTGCCTGCCAGTGCAGGAGACAGAGGAGGCACGGGTTGGATACCTGGATCAGGAGAGTCCCTGGAGAAGGGCGCACAACCCGCTCAGGTATTCTTGCCTGGAAAATCCCGCTGACAGAGGACCCTGGCAGGCTACAGTCTGTGGGGTCACAGACTCAAGTTGGACACTGCTGAAGCAACGTAGCACGCATGTGTATAGTGTGTTCAGACCTGGAACATTCGTGTATGTCTCTAACTGGATCCATGCAGTGATGCAGCTAAAGAACTTCTGCCCAAAGGAGTCTCGATCTCAGCTCTAACAGACAGACTGCGCTGACACCTTGCAATTGTTCAACAGGCATTTTTCCCCTCTTTCATGATCTCTGGGGAACTGTTTCTATGTACACACACCGCCACCGTAAAATGCACTCTAGCTCGGTGCGTATGTTATTCTGAGGCAACAGTGGCTCTGAGTACACACTTCTTAATTCATTCTGCTGTGTCACTGTCTCACCAGATCAATATTTGGCACAGGAAGTGCTAACTGGGAGTGAAGGCTGCTTCTTCTGTCCTCTTGCAGAGGAGTCGGGTCTCCCTGGAGTGTGGCTTACACTTATGCACTTACCATTCCTTTTTTTTCCCTCCTGTTTCTGTCTTCCTTCATCGGCTGAAGCTGACTCTGTTTTAAGAATGGATTTAAGGATGGAGGACTTAGGTCTTAATATTTTTTCCCTTTTCATTCCTATTTTAGGCTTCATCCATTGCCCAGGCAGCGTTGTGCAGAGTTTAAACAGGTGGATGTGGAGAAAACTTCAATTATTTCATATCTGAGTGTCCTTGGGCAAGTCACTTAACCTCTTTAAGTTGTAATTTCACAATTTGGAAAATGAAGATTAAAAACGGTACCTCCTTGAAGAGCTGTGAGATTAGCTCCGAAAGGTAAACAGTAAATGCTCAAGGGGTATTTGCTAAGATTATTGCTTCCCATGTTTCCAGTTCATTCTGCACTCGTGTGTGCTTGGTGGTGGTGGGGGATTTATTTTGTGACCTGAGTTTCTGCTACAGAGACAAAAAGTTGTCTCAGATCTGTATTTTTAGCCTTTTGGCACTGAATTGTGCTTCCTCCCCCCACACACCTTTTTCTTTCTTTCTTTTAAAATCTTTCTTCCAGACCACACCTCCCTCACTCTTTACTTCACATACACATTCACCCTGATGGGGGTTTCTCAGTGGTCAGTAGTGAGTGCCTTTATCTCTTATCCCTAGCTCCTGACTTAGGGCGCGATTTATATCAAACGTCTGATAAGTGTCTTTCAAGCGATTTTCTATCTTCTGATTAGATTCTTGTCTCGTTACTTTTTATTAGAGTCCTACAATCTGCACATTGACTTGTTTTGGCAATGGAGTCCACGTTTGTAAGATACTCCTGTAAGGCTGTGTCCTAAAATTTTTCCCAAAGTAGGTATGACCTGCAGGGACACTAGCTTAATGGGAAATATCAGAAGAAAAGATGTCTGTGGCCATCTGCCTGCCCTCACCGCTTTGTGAGGAGTGGACGCTTGTGAAGAAGTGTCTAGTGGAGAGCAAAAGAACAATTAGAAACTTGGGGAGGAATGTTGAGTGTTCTGTGCTTTCCTTCTGCCTTTAGCCTTCCTGCACAGAGATCTTCCCAAGAAGATCCTATCCAGCATCCCTGCCTGGTCCCCTTCACCTGTCATCTCTTCCCCTCCCTCTTTTAAGTTATTCTCCTTGAACCTTCTAGTAGTTGTAGGTAATTTGGCCACCGTAATTAGCTGTCAACCTTTGCACGTTTTTCTATGTGAAGTAGAAGTTTTCTACTTCTCTCCTTTCTTTCTTTCTTTTTTTTTTAAAACAACCACACCACACAGCATGTGGGATCTTAGTTTCCGGACTGGGGATCAAACCTGTGCCCCCTGTAGTGGAAATGCAGAACCCTAGCCAGTGGACCTCCAGGGAAGTTCCGCCTTCTTTTAAAAGGATGTCTAGCAGTGTAATGTCTCATCCCCCTGTCCTTCCCAGCTGCATTCTCCCCCAGAGAGCATTATTTTTTCACTGGCCTCTCTACAAAGAAGAGTCATGATAAGTTCAGTCATCTTAAGCTAATTCCTAGAATACAGAAGTTTAGAGATACTGATATATACTAATAATTCTTTTTTAAAATTTAAATACATATTTTACTTTAAAACTATTTTTAGATTTACCCAAAAATGACAAAGATAGTACAGAGAGTTCCTATATACCTCACATACATTTTCTAACCTGTTGCTAACTTCTTACATTACTATACTGATTACAAGTAAAGAACCAGCATTGGTGCATTACACTGCTATTAATTAAATTGCCTGTGCTGTGCTTAGCCGCTCAGATGTGTCTGACTCTTTGTGACCCCGTGGACAGTAGCCTCCAGGCTCCTCTGTCTATGGCGAGTCTCCAGGCAATAACCCTGGAGTGGGTTGCCATGTCCTCTTCCCTACCCAGGGATTGAACCCGGGTCTCTCATGTTGCAGGCAGTTTCTTTACCATCTGAGCCACCAGGGAAGCCCTTTAAATTGCCTACTTTCTATAAATGTTCTCAATTTCCCCCATTTTCTGTCATTTCTGTTCCAGAATCCCATCCAGGATACCACATTACGTTTAGTCTTTGTGTCTCTTTAGTCTTTCCTAGTTTGTGACAGTTTCTTGGACTTTGTATTTGATGGTCTTGAGGAGTACTGATGAGATATTCGAGGGCTTCCCAGGTGGCACTAGTGGTATAGAACTCACCTGCCAATGCAGGAGACAAAAGAGACATGCGTCTGATCTCTGATTCAGGAATATCCCTTGGAGGAGAACATGGCAACCTACGCCAATATTCTTCTATGGAGAATCCCATGGACAGAGGAGCCTGGTGGGCTATAGTCCATAGGGTCACAAAGAATCAGACACCACTGAAGCGACTTAGCACATGCACATTCTTACCTAAGGGCTTCCCAGGTGGCGCTAGTGGTAAAGAATCCATCTGCCAATGCAGGACCTACTCCAGTACTCTTGCCTGGAAAATCCCATGGATGGAGGAGCCTGGTGGGCTGCAGTCCATGGGTCGTGAAGAGTCGGACATGACTGAGTGACTTCCTTTCACTTTTCACTTTCATGCATTGGAGAAGGAAATGGCAACCCACTCCAGTGTTCTTGCCTGGAGAATCCCAGGGACGGGGGAGCCTGGTGGGCTGCCGTCTCTGGGGTCGCACAGAGTCAGACACGACTGAAGCGACTTAGCAGCAGCAGCAGCAGCCAATGCAGAAGATGCAAGCGATATATTTTACATATCCATAGAATTTATCAGTGTACATTTTTATAGTATATTCACAGATATGTACGAATATCATTGCAGTCTGCGTTATTTTCATGATTTCAAAAAGAAATTCCATATTCTTGGGCGATCATGACTCCCAGTCTTTAACCCCTGGCCCCTGTACTATGTGCTCCTTTCCCCTAGCCCTAAGCAACCGATAATCCACTTTTTACAATAGTTTTGCCTATTCTGCATATTTCATTTAAATGGAATAGTGTAGTATATGGTTTACTGTGATTGGCTTCTTTCATTTAGCATAGTGTTTTTAAGATTCATCCAAGCCATAAAATGTACTTCATTCTTTTATGGCCAAATGCTGAAGTCAGGTGTTTGCTATCTGTTCTTACCCCAGAAGGCTGAAAATGACTAGAGTACTTTCCTGCAATTAGGAGAGTACTTGCAGAGAGAACTAGATATATTGCCTGTGCAGTAAATGCCCATTGATCCCAAGTACATGAAGAATATAGTTTTATAGCTAATTTAAAGTAATGTAGAGAATTAAGAGCACAGCCTCTGCAATCAGATTGCCTGGGTTTGCTTCTTGGATTTAACCTTTTATTCACTGTCTAAGTAAGTTGCCTAATCTTTCTGTGCCTCTGTAAAATGGGGTTAATATAACTGTATTCACCTGAATAAATGTCAGCCATCAGGTAGGTTATACACATAGTAGGCTTTTGAATTTTGTTAGATAGGGTCAGTGGTAAAGAATCAGTATTAGTGAAGTCCCTCAGTTGTGTCCTACTCTTTGCAATCCCATAGACTGTAGCCTACTAGGCTCCTCTGTTCATGGGATTTTCCAGGCAAGAGTACTGGAGTGGGTTGCTATTTCCTACTTCAGGGGATCTTCTCAACCCAGGGATCAAACTTGGGTCTCCCACATTGCAGGCAGACACTTTACCATCTGAGCCACCAGGGAAGTAATACAGTTATATATATATATATATATAAAATGCTGCTACAGCTAAGTCACTTCAGTCGTGTCCGACTCTGTGTGACCCCATAGACGGCAGCCTACCACGCTCCCCCGTCCCTGGGATTCTCCAGGCAAGAACACTGGAGTGGGTTGCCATTTCCTTCTCCAATGCATGAAAGTGAAAAGTGAAAGTGAAGTCACTCAGTCGTGTCCGACTCTTCACGACCCCATGGACTGCAGCCCACCAGGCTCCTCTGTCCATGGGATTGTCCAGGCAAGAGTACTGGAGGGGAGTGCCATTGCCTTCTCCATATAGATATAAATATAATTTATATTATTTATAATTTATATAGTTTTTATCAGGGAAGTGGTAAAGAATCCACCTGCCAATTCAGGGAATACAGTTTCAATCCCTGGGTGGGGAAGATCGCCTGGAGAAGGAAATGGCAACCCACTCCAGTATTCTTGCCTGGACAATCCCATGGACAGAGGAGCTTTGCAAGCTACCCTCCATGGAGTCACAAAAGAGTTGAACACAACTTAGCAACTAAACAACACATAGATCAATGGGATTATTTAATGACAAGCATGGAATATCAGTTTTCAAGAAAGGAATTAATAATGCATTCAATTATGATCAGTGTAGTTAAGTGTTTCTGGGGTGATTCGGAAAGCACTTAGGCATTTTACAGGAACCCAGCATCATGCCTCTGAGAGGAAGATGTGAGGGAGATGGGCTGAATCCAACCTGGTCCAATGACATCCCCTAGAAGTTAATTTTGTAATGAACCCTTAAAATCTGCTTAGCTTACTTACCATTTTTCTCTTTTCTAAAACAAGTGTGCCAAATGTGTGAAGAAAAAAACACTATTGTTTAAATGCTGTATATACAAAATTTTATTGTATTCCAAACACAACAGGTGTCGCAGCATTTCCTGGGGGAGGGGGTTGGATAAGACGAGCCATAAGGTCTCTTCTCATCCTGGGAGTGCGTGATGCTTTGTATCAGCATCATCAGTACTTCTTCCACCAAAGCCTCACTCACGGCGCTGCCAAGAAGCAGCCCCACAGAGCCACTTCAGGGAAGTAAAGCTTACTCTTACTCCTTCTGCGATCATTATAAATTCATCATTTCCAGCTGCTCCCAAACTCATTTCTTCCTTTCTTCTTTGTGCTTTACAAATTGTATAGCTTGAGGGTGGAAAGGGGATAACTTTAGGAGGGAAGCTACCGCCAAAAACATAAAATGAAAGAACCACTTTTCTTCGTTTCCATTCTGCCATCTCAGAGGATTTCTTTTATTTTATTTTTCTTGTTAAATTACTTCTCCTAATTAGGTCATGCTACTGGAGGTGACCTACATTTCAGAAGCCAACAAGCAAAAACAGAGAGACAGGGAACTGGGTGAGAGAAAAAGAATGACTTCAAAATGGCTTCAAATGCAGCTTTTCTCAAATGATTTGCTTGCAACAGAAGTCCATAAACTTGATCTTTAAATGAGAGTCAGTTCAATGCAATATTCTGAAAGCCTATCTAATGGGATACATTGTGCTCTTTTATTTATTCAGTATGCCCACATTTATCAAGCATATTGTGTGTGTGTGAAATATATATATATATATACACATATATATACACATATGTATATCCACACACACACACACACACATAATGTGAGATGTCTATACCTATATATATAGGGCCTCCCTGATGGCTCAGATGGTGAAGAATCTGCCTACAACGTGAAAGACCAAGGTTCAGTCCCTGGGTTGGGAAGATCCTCTGAAGAAGGGCACAGCAACTCACTCTGGAATTCTTACTTGGAGATTTCCATGGACAGAGGAGCCTAGTGGGCTACAGGCCATAGGGGTCACAAAGAGTCAAACATGACTGACTAAAACTTACACTTTAATATATATATCTGTATTTATATATATATATATATAATTATTAGACATGTTTGAGGATACAGAGAAATACAGAAAATGATGCCTGTTTTCAACTGCAATCTGGGAGGAGTAGAGATACCAAGGGAACATTTTATGCAAAAATGGGCACAATAAAGGATAGAAATGGCATGTACCTAACAGAAGCAGAAGATATTAAGAGGAGGTGGCAAGAATACACAGAAGAACTATACAAAAAGATCTTAATGAACCAGATAACCATGATGGTGTGATCACTCACCTAGAGCCAGACATCCTGGTGTGCAAAGTCAAGTGGGCCTTAGGAAGCATCACTGCAAACAAAGATAGTGGAGGTGATGGAATCCCAGCAGAGCTATTTCAGATTCTAAATGATAATGCTGTGAAAATGCTGCACTCAATATGCCAGCAAATTTGGAAAACTCAGCCGTGGCCATAGAACTGGAAAAGGTCTGTTTTCATTCCAATCCCAAAGAAGGGCAATGCCAAAGAATGTTCAAACTACTGCGCAATTGTACTCATCTCACACACTAGCAACATAATGCTCAAAATTCTCCAAGCGAGGCTTCCACAGCATATGAACCATGAACTTCCATATGTTCAAGCTGAGGAACCAGAGATCAAATTGCCAACATCCACTGGATCATAGAAAAAGCAAGAGAATTCCAGAAAAACATCTACTTCTGCTTCATTGATTACGCTAAATAAAGCCTTTGACTGTGTTGATCGTAACAAACTGTGGAAAGTTCTTCAAGAGATGGGAATACCAGAACACCTTACTTGTCTTCTGAGAACCTTGTATGCAGGTCAAGAAGCAACAGTTAGAAACAGACATGGAACAATGGACTAGTTCCAAATTGGGAAAGGAGTATGTTGAGACTATATATTGTCACCCTGCTTATTTAACTTATATGCAAAGTGAGTGAAGTGAAGTCGCTCAGTCATGTCCGACTCTTTGCAACTCCATGGACTGTAGCCCACCACACTCCTCCGTCCATGCCCACCACACTCTCCTTTCCAGGCAAGAGTACTGGAGTGGGTTGCCATTTCCTTTTCCAATATGCCGAGTACATCATGTGAAATGCCAGGCTGGTGAAGTACAAGCTGGAATCAAGTTTGCTGGGAGAAATATCAGTAACCTCAGATATGCAGATGACACCACTGTTATGGCAGAAATGAGAAGAGGAACTGAAAGAACCTTTTGATAAAAGTGAAAGAAGACAGTGAAAAAGTTGACTTAAAACTCAACATTAAAAAAACTAAGATCATGGCATCCAGTCTCATTATTTCATGGCAAATAGATGGGGAAGCAATGGAAAAACTGAGAGACTTTATTTTTTGGACTCCAAAATCACTGCAGATGGTGATGGCAACTATGAAATTAAAAGACGCTTGCTCCTTGGGAAAAAAGCTGTGACCAACCTAGACAGCATATTAAAAAGCAGAGACATTATTTTGCCAATGAAGGTCTGTCTAGTCAAAGCTATGATTTTTCCAGTAGTCATGTATGGATGTGCTGCTGCTGCTAAGTCGCATTAGTCATGTCCGACTATGTGCGACCCCAGAGACGGCAGCCCACCAGGCTCCCCTGTCCCTGGGATTCTCCAGGCAAGAACACTGGAGTGGGTTGCCATTTCCTTCTCCAATGCATGAAAGTGAAAAGTGAAAGTGAAGTTGCTCAGTTGTATCCGACTCTTAGCAACTCCATGGACTGCAGCCTACCAGGCTCCTCCGTCCATGGGATTTTCCAGGCAAGAGCACTGGAGTGGGATGCCATTGCCTTCTCCGGTATGGATGTGAGAGTTGGACTATAAAGAAAGCTGAGCGCCAAAGAACTGATGCTTTTGAATTGTGGTGATGGAGAAGACTCTTGAGAGTCCCTTAAACTGCAAGGAGATCAAACCAGTCAATCCTAATGAAAATCAGTCCTGAATATTCATTGGAAGGACTGATGCTGAAGCTGAAGCTCCAATATTTTGGCCACCTGATGCAAAGTACTGACTCATTACAAAAGACCCTGTGGCTGGGATAGACTGAAGGCAGGAGGAGAAGGGGAATGACAGGATGAGATGGTTGGATGGCTTTACCAGCTTGATGGATATGAGTCTGAGCAAGCTCTGGGAGTTGGTGATAGACAGGAAAGCCTGGTGTGGTCCATGGGGTTGCAAAGAGTTGGACATGACTGAGTGACTGAACTGAACTGACTGAACTGGAGAGGAGTAAAGATATTCACGAAAACATCTTTATCTTTAGAGTCAAGCAACTGAGCTGGTGTATGAGAGTAAGAGTTGTATTATTTGAGTTGTATTGTTGCTGATAAAATTATCCCGTCACCTAACATGCTAGAACAGTAGATATTTATTACCTCATATAGTTTATGTGGGTTTAGAATCCAGGAGTAGATTACCTTGATAATTCTGGTTCAAAGACTCTTATGAGGTTTTAGTCAAGATCTCAGCCTGGGCTACAGGCATCTGAAGGCTTGACTGGGATTGAAGATATGCTTCCAAGTTGGTTCACTCATAAATGAGTTTGTGAGGGTTGTTACCATGTGTCTGTCTCCTTAGGGCTTCCTGAGTGTATAATGACATGGCACCTTGCTTCTTCCAGAGGGAAGTGTCCAAGGGAGCAGGGGAGTTCCTGCAGTGACTTATATCACCTGGCCTCAGAAACCACACACCATTTCCATAATATACTCTTGGAAATATATATCAGTCCTATCAACATGGAAGGGAGCTACACAAGGGCATCAGTACCATGAGGTGGACATTCCTGTGGGCCACGTGGGAGGCCGGCTACCACAGCAGCCAAAGGATTTGTTTAGAATTTAGGAGCCATGGGGCTTAGGAGTAAAAGAGGGTGATCAGGGGTAGGAGCAGTGTATAGTTCCCTAGGGCTACAGTAACCAATTATCACAAACTGGTGATTAAAACCAACATGAGTTTATTCTCTCATCACTTTACAGTCCAAAGTCAAGATGTTGCAGGGTTCCCTCTGAAGGCTCTAGAGGAAAATCCTTGCTTTCTTCTTTCTTAGCTTTTGATGGGTGCATTACTCCAATTTCGGCATCTATTTTCACATGAGCTTCTTCTCCCTATGTGTCTTTGTATCTTTTCTTGGCCTCTTTATAAGGACACTATCCATTGGATTTAGTTCCCACCCCAATCCAGTATCACCTTATCTTAGCTAATTATCAATACATATGCAAAGATCCTATTTCCAAAGATAGTGATTCACAGGCACCAGGTGTTAGGACTTCAGTACATCTTTTAGAGGGACACAGTGCAACCCACAGTGATCAGGAAAAGGGGTCATGAGGATGCAAAATCAGACTTTCAGAAAGTATGGTTAAAATATGGATGGAGAAAAGAATAATGTTTTGGGATAGAAGGAGGAGGAGTGGTTGATGTTTTGCTGAAAGTTTTCACTTTCGTCTCAGGTTCAAAGAATTTGTTAACAAAATAAGCCACATAAATAATGCAAATATTTATTAGAGAATTATCTAGCTTACTTTCAATATACTAACATTGAAAGAAAAGAGAGAAACAGCAGAGGATACATCACCAAATTGGGTTTTGATCAACGTCCAGACTCAAACAGCACTGGGAAATCCTATGTCACAGCACATCTGGAGTCCCAACTGGGAAAAGGCCCCAGGCAGTCCATCCACTCCGTAGGTGAGGCTTCAAAGATTGCAGTTTGAGGTTCCCACTTATAATCCCAGGATGCAAAGTAATATCATCTGTGAGCAAATTGCAGCTATGGTTTCATGTTAATGCTGTTTGTTTTGTCATGTGAAACTTGGAATGTTGTTAAGCCTGGGGCTTGGTTGGCTGAGAATTACTCTGCTAACAAAGGTCTGTTTAGTCAAAGCTATAGTTTTTCTAGTAGTCACGTATGGATATGAGAGTTGGACCATAAAGAAGGCTGAGCACCAAAGAATTGATGCGTTTGAACTGTGGTGCTGGAGAAGACTCTTGAGAGTCCCTTGGACAGCAAGGAGATCCAACCAGTCCATCCTAAAGGAAATCAGTCCTGAATGTTCATTGGAAGGAAGGACTGATGCTGAAGCCAAAACTCTAATACTTTGGCCACCTGATGTGAAGAACTGACTCATTTGAAAAGACCCTGATGCTGGGAAAGATTGAAGGCAGGAGGAGAAGGGGACGACAGAGCATGAGATGGTTGAACGGCATCACTGACTCAATGGACATGAGTTTGAGTAAGCTCTGGGAATTGGTGAAGGACAAGGAAACCTGGTATGCTGCAATCTGGGATTACAAAGAGTCAGACATGACTGAGTGACTGAACTGAATTGAACTTGGTAATTTTGGAGGTGATCTCTGCACCATCCTTTGAGAAACACTGATGAAGAATTTGGAATTTGAGAGAGGGAAATTGAACATCTAAGTATTTTCTCACTGATGTGTCTTGATGATCACCTGAACTAGGATGTTGCCTCTGGGAGTGAAAAGGAAGGAATGGTTATCAGATGAGAAAGACAGAAGGAAGACTCAACAGGCATTGTTGACAGACCAGCAGTGAGGAGTGAGGGAGACAGAAGAGTCTAAATCACTCTGTGGTGTCATGCTGGGATGACTGTAGAAAAGGTGACGTCATCTACAGTGACAGGAATGTCATACTAAACAGCTTGTTTTATGGAGCTGATAGGTTCAGGGCAGTCCTGTGGTTTGAGAAGATGATGTAGGCCCATGACAACATCTGGATGGTGATTGAGGAGGCTGTGTTGAAGGTCACTATTTTCTGGACAGATTGCTGCCATCTTATTGAGCTTAATGCCAGTCAAGTTTCTAAAATGTCAGTTCTGAGAGGTCCTCAAATCTCTCTGGTCTTTTCTCTGTTGCTAACCAAACTCAGCCAGAAAAAAGGCTAGGTGTAACACTGCTTAAAGTTTCCAAACAGACCCATAGCCTCTTTTGATATTGTTAGAAATGGTTCTAAGTAGCCCTCTAGCTGAAATACTCAAAGATTTAAACACCTATTCAAAGTATATCTGGTTGCTCTTGAACAGCCATGCATTTGTTGTTGTTCAGTTGCTAAGTTGTATCCAACTCTTTGCAACCCCATTAACTGCAGCATGCCAGGCTTCCCTATTCTTCACCGTCTCCCAGAGTTTGCTCAAACTCATGTCCATTGAGTCAGTGATATCATCCAACCATTTCATTCTTTATTGCCCTCTTTTCCTCCTGCCCTCAATCTTTTCCAGCATCAGGGTCTTTTCCAATGAGTTGGCTCTTTGCATCAAATGGCCAAAGTATTGGAGCTTCAGTTTCAGCATCAGTTCTTCCAATGAATATTCGGGATTCCTTGTTGTCCAAGGGACTCTCAAGAGTCTTCTCCAACACCACAGTTTGAAAGCATCAGTTTTTCAGCACTCAGCCTTCTGTATGTCCAACTCTCACATCCATACACGACTATTGGAAAAACCATAGCTTTGACTAGACGGACCTTTGTTGGCAAAGTGATGTCTCTGCCTTTTAATACACTATCTAGATTTGTCATAGCTTTTCTTCCAAGGAGCAAGCGTCTTTTAATTTTGTGGTGGTAGTCACCATCCACAGTCATTTTGGAGCCCAAGAAAATAAAATCCATCACTGTTTCCACTTTTTATCCATCTATTTGCCATGAAGTGATGAGACCTGATGCCATGATCTTAGCTTTTTGAATGTTGAATTTTAAGCTTTTGCCTTCAGTTAATTCATAGAAACACTGATTGTGCATATCCCTTCATAACAGGGTTGAGAGCTCCCTTTTCCTTCTAGCCCTTCCTTCTCCTTGAGGATATATTTTACATTATTCCAATTTCCCAAACCTTTAATCATTTTTTGTGCCTCTCATCTGGAAACATGTGATTACATGCTTGACTAAGAGAAGCATTCGTTTCTCCATACTGTGCTGGGATTACTGGAAAGTGCTGGAAGAATGTGATCTACAGGTGTAGTTCACTTTTAATCATGAATGTGTTCCCTTAAAAATGTGCAGGTAAAATCACCCTTTTGGGGTGAAATTGAACTGTGCTTTCCCTTTGCTCGAATTGTAATCTCAGCAATACTTTTACTTCTCATTGACCTTCTCTGAACTCTAATGTCTAACACGTTAGTTGTAAAGTATGCTCCTCTTTCTAAATTGTCAGCAGCTGCAACAATTTTCCCCTGAAAAGCATGATAAAATGTCTCTTTATCATCTCTTTAACAATGATCACTTCCTCAAAAATCAGATTTATCTAATTGGAAAACTTTTAAGTCTCTTTAAGTTGAGAAGTGGTAAAATACCAGAGTGTCAAAAACCTCTGGCATGAGCTCGGG
Source organism: Nanger dama (assembly GCA_917880005.1). Taxonomy (NCBI): domain Eukaryota; kingdom Metazoa; phylum Chordata; class Mammalia; order Artiodactyla; family Bovidae; genus Nanger; species Nanger dama. The sequence goes on from CAKJTW010000004.1 coordinate 41,072,073, forward strand.
TAGGAGGCAGAGACCACTGATCCAAAACAAAAGAATATTGAGAGTGAGCCAACTTCTCTGTAGCTCAGAGAAGTACCTGTCCCATCCCACCTCTTGTGAAAGGCAGAACTCCATCAGTCCTCTTGGTAGAGCTGGGCAGGGCTTATACACGGAGATGAAAAAGGAGAGCACAGCAAGCAAGGCTGGCCTTCCCATTCAGAGAATCACTTAAGTTTGTGAATGCTTGAAGCAATATAGAAGCATCCTCTATCTTGCTCCTCTGAGTATTTGAAGAAAGATAAGGGTAATTTCAGTTGGCAAAGTATTTTGCAGCACAGAGAGTTTAAATGATTAGCTGAGGATGACAATGCAAGTAAGTGATAGGGTTAGAAGAACTAAAGAATACAGATCTAGTGTGTTCTTGCCAGAAACCAAAGGGTTATGATCATGGTGAATGATGTTGGGCTTGATAAAGATGTTTCTCACTGGGGCAGCATGGATACATGCCCAGACAGGCAGGAAAATCCTGTCTTCCCTCATAGTCATCAGCCTTTCTAGCCTCCACCTGGAGAAAGTGTTCCAGAGCCATTTCCCAGGAAGAAAGGATGATTTATTTAGGATTTAAAGAGAGGGCAGAGCCAAAGTGGGGAATGATACTCCATTTTTCCAGCTGTTCTTGTTAATTGGCAGGGTTTTGTCGGTTGCTTCTTCTGGTTGTCCATGTTTGTATTGAAGCTTGCCCCGTCAAGCCAGTGTCAGTGCCGGGCTTTGTTTCGATGTTTGTGAGCTTCCAGAGGAGGTCCTGGACTCCAGGCAGAGGAGTAGTATGGGTGAGAAAGGCAGAGCTCCATGTTCCCCAAATGCAATCATGCCCAGACACATTTCCTTCGGCGCATTTCTTAAGGAAAGTTCAGACTAAATGAAAGGCTCCATCTCTTAACTGTGGCAGCAGAGCTGTAATACTGCCTTTACAGCGCCCTGTCAAATCTGAGCGGTGCTCAGAGGCAGTGTGCAGGATGCACTTTTCCCAGTCAGGTTGTTTTCTCACAAGCCCACAGTCTCTTCTAGGCAGTGAGGCCGTCCACACATTTGGCAAGTAGTTCATCTAACTAGAGCCGTGGACATATCCTCGGAAAAATGCTTGGCTCTGTGTGACTGGGTTATGGTGAAGTTGAAACAATACACACTCAAGGGTATTTATCTCAGGGAGGCCGTGAGCTTTCCCTTCTTTTAGGGTAAAAATGTCTTATTTACCATAATAGTATGATAAAATGAAGGCTTTCTTGTGATGATGAGTTCTTATTCCCTGGAGTCTCTGAAAAATCCAAAGGCCTCTGCTCCCCTGCAGAGGGCATGGGGAGGGTCAACCCTGCATAGTACTTGGGTCAGCTATATTTGGAGAGCACTTTCTTAGCTGTCTTCTTATTTTTACTTTAAAAAAGTATTTATTTATTTATTTATTTATTTGGCTGTGCCAGGTCTTAACTGTGGCATGTGCGATCTTTAGTTGCCACATGTGGAACCTAGCTCTCTTACCAGGGATCAAACCCAGGCCCTCTACACTGGGAGTGTGGACTCCTAGCCACTGGATCACCAGGGAAGTCACTTATTTTTACTTTTTAAGTAAGCTTTCTATTGACATGTAACTTATACATAGAGAAGTGCATAAATCCTAAGTGTATAGCTAGATGAATTTTCACAAAGTGAAATCTGACAATGTAAACTCTATAGAGGACTAAATGGGCTTTCCTGATGGCCCAGTGGGTAAAGAATCTGCCTGCAATGCAGGAGACACAGGAGACCCAGGTTTGATCCCTGGGTTGGGAAGATCCCCTGGAGGAGGAAATGACAACACACCTCAGTATTCTTGCTTGGAGAATCCCACAGACAGAGGAGACTGTCAGGCTATAGTCCAAAGGGTTGCAGAGAGTCATACACGCCTGGAGACTGAGCACAGAGGACTATACAGAAGATCCCAGGACTCAGAAGACTCCTCATTGCCCCTTTCTCTCATTGACTTCCTCTCCCAGGAGTTGCTACTATTTGTGAACTCCAATACCCTAGAGTATTTTTGCTTAAAAAAACCATACAGAAATGAAACACTACACTGTTCTTTGCAGGTCTGGCTACTTTTGTCCAACATTATGGGTGTGACATTCAATCATTTCAAAAAGATATTTGTTGTTGTTTTTTTGTCACAGGTTTCAGCAATACGTGAACTGTGAACTTCCTGATGTTTAAGCTGGTTTTAGAAAAGGCAGAGGAACCAGAGATCAAATTGCCAACATCCACTGGATCATGGAAAAAGCAAGAGAGTTCTAGAAAAATATCTATTTCTGCTTTATTGACTATGCCAAAGCCTTTGACTATGTGGATCACAATAAACTGTGGAAAATTCTGAGAGATGGGAATACCAGACTACCTGACCTGCCTCTTGAGAAATCTATGCAGGTCAGGAAGCAATAGTTAGAACTGGACATGGAACAACAGACTTGTTTCAAATAGGAAAAGAAGTATTTCAAGGCTGTATATTGTCACCCTGCTTATTTAATTTATATGCAGAGTACATCATGAGAAACGCTGGGCTGGAAGAAACACAAGCTGGAATCAAGATTGCTAGGAGAAATATCAATAACCTCAGATATGCAGATGACACCACCCTTATGGCAGAAAGTGAAGAGGAGCTAAAAAGCCTCTTGATGAAAGTGAAAGAGGAGAGTGAAAAAGTTGGCTTAAAGCTCAACATTCAGAAAACGAAGATCAGGCATCTGGTCCCATCACTTCATGGGAAATAGATGGGGAAACAGTGGACACAGTGTCAGCCTTTATTTGGGGGGCTCCAAAATCACTGCAGATGGTGATTGCAGCTATGAAATTAAAAGACGCTTACTCCTTGGAAGAAAAGTTATGACCAACCTAGATAGCATATTGAAAAGCAGAGACATTACTTTGCCAACAAAAGTCCATCTAGTCAAGGCTATGGTTTTTCCAGTGGTCATGTATGGATGTGAGAGTTGGACTGTGAAGACAGCTGAGCACTGAAGAATTGATTCTTTTGAACTGTGGTGTTGGAGAAGACTCTTGAGAGTCCCTTGGACTGCAAGGACATCCAACCAGTCCATTCTGAAGGAGATCAGCCCTGGGATTTCTTTGGAAGGAATGATACTAAAGCTGAAACTCCAGTACTTTGGCCACCTCATGCGAAGAATTGACTCATTGGAAAAGACCCTGATGCTGGGAAGGATTGGGGGCAGGAGGAGAAGGGGATACAGAGGATGAGATGGCTGGATGGCATCACTGACACGATGGACGTGAGTCTGAGTGAACTCCTGTAGTTGGTGATGGACAGGGAGGCCTGGCGTCCTGCGATTCTTGGGGTCGCAAAAAGTTGGACATGACTGAGCAACTGAACTGAACTGATGTCCAATTCTTCGTGACCTTAGCCCGCCATGTTCCTCTGTCCATGGGATTATCCAGGCAAGACTATGGGAGTGGATTGCCCTTTCCTTCTCCAGGGGATCTTTCTGACTCAGGGATTGAAACCCAGTCTTCTGCATTGGTAGGAGAACTCTTTATCACTGAGCCACCAGGTAAGTGTCAACATATACTGATCCATAAATGTGCTGTAATTTCTGCTCAGTGTTCCATTGTATGTGTATAGCACAATTTTTCTGTTTCTCTGTTTGGGGACATTTGGGTGATTTTAACTTTGGCTTTTAGCTGTCTTTTGATATTGGACATAAATGTCTGTGCATTTGTGTGACCTCATTCTCTGCAGAGATAGAGCAGCCAGAGAGCATAAATTCTGGGGCTCAGGCCTGATTTCAAATACTAGGATCTCAGATATACCCATTATTCCATGAGTATCCTTGAACTTATCAAAGCACTTATGGCGAATTTGGGTTTGTAGAAAATGGTTACTGCAGATATAAAGACATGTAAACATACTTCTCACAAAAGTCTGTTCCTTTCACATGAGTATTTTGATGCTTTGTGATTTTCAGCTAATATATTAAATATGTGTATTTAGGAAAAGCTTCAGAGATCCAACCAGTCCATTCTGAAGGAGATCAGCCCTGGGATTTCTTTGGAAGGAATGATGCTAAAGCTGAAACTCCAGTATTTTGGCCACCTCATGCGAAGAGTTGACTCATTGGAAAAGACTCTGATGCTGGGAGGGATTGGGGGCAGGAGGAGCAGGGGATGACAGAGGATGAGATAGCTGGATGGCATCACTGACTCGATGGATGTGAGTCTGAGTGAACTCCGGGAGTTGGTGATGGACAGGGAGGCCTGGCATGCTGTGATTCTTGGGGTCGCAAAGAGTTGGACACGACTGAGCAACTGAACTGAACTGATGTCCAATTCTTCGTGACCTTAGCCCGCCATGTTCCTCTGTCCATGGGATGGTACCCCCACTCCAGTACTCTTGCCTGGAAAATCCCATGGACGGAGGAGCCTGGGAGGCTGCAGTCCATGGGGTCACAAAGACTTGGACACAACTGAGCTACTTCACTTTCACTTTTCACTTTCATGCACTAGAGAAGGAAATGGCAACCTACTCCAGTGTTCTTGGCTGGAGAATCCCAGGCACGGGGTAGCCTGGTAGAATGCTGTCTATGGGGTCGCACAGAGTCGGACACGACTGAAGTGACTTAGCAGCAGCAGCAGCAGCAGCAGCAGGAAAAGCTTAAGAAGCATGTGAAAGCAATCCAAGTTATTTATACAGAATTTGAACACAACAAACTTTTACTGATATGGAGAACATTTTTACCCAAATTATACTTTTTACCCATTTTGATGGGGTCGTCTTGCTAACATATAGTCTCTTTATTACACATTTTTCACTTTATAAGGCTAAGAATTTGTTTACAAATGCAAAGTGAAATGTTTTGGGAAAGGGCATGAACAGGTATAAAGTGTGTGGCTTTTGTTGCAAGTTTATCAAAAATTTTGACTTTTACCCTTTTACATATGATTTTTGCCTTTCATATTTTCAGCCTTTAGGGATGAGAAAATGGTTCATCTTTCTCTTTTAGTATATGTATGAACCAAACTATTGAGGTTGTTTTTACTAGATTAATAACTACCCTTCCCCAACTCTGTTTGACTTCTTAAAAATCCTCAATTTTGTTAGCCGGTACCACATAAGTAGCTACAATAAATTATCCTATATGCCAACTGGAAGATGAACATAACTCTTCCCAGGACAAAAAGAGGCAAGCAGTGCAATTACCAAGAATACTTTCCCCCTAAAATTAGAAACACTTTTAAATGGATTCAAATATGTGAACAAATATTTGGAGAATATTTTGGAGTAAAACATGTTTACAAGAGTCACCAGTGAACTCCTGACACAGTAATTAATTTAGTGTGCAACTTTAGTTGGGAAAATGACTTGAAACTGTAAAAATGTCTTGTAAAGAATGATTTAATATAATGATTTAACAGCAAGCATTACTCCCTTTAAACTCAAATTTATGGAAACCCCTTCTGTGGTGTCTCCACGTGCCTAGCATAGTAATTCAGTGAGAAATGGGAACTGTTAGAGGGAAGCAGACCCCTCTACTCCAGGGGGAAGGTGCGGGAAACTACCCTGCCTTACCCCTGCTCTTTCCCACTTTTCTTCAAGGAGCATTTCTTGAGGCTCTCTCACCAACCTGCACTCCCCTTCTATCCTCACCTCCTCTGGAATAACTGAAGATGTGACCAGAGAAATGAAGACATAACGTGCACAAAATTTCCTTCCGTCTGGGTCCAGATACAGTCAAGGGCAAAGACAGTTTATGAGTGTATGTTTTCATTTGTGTCAGTGGCCAGCTCTCATGCTGAATATTCAAGCAGAAAAATCCTGATGACTTCCATGTTTCTTTGATTACTCAAGTAATTTACCATATACAGCCCAAGTTCCCTCCACTCTTGACCATGACATTGGACAATCGCTTAGCCAGTCTGAGTCTGGAAATGGGGATGACCACACCCTCTCTTTGCTGTTTTGTGACACTCAAGCAAAATAATATCATTGGAAAGCTCTTTATAAGAGGAAAGCATTATAATTTTTATTACACTTGAGTAAAGAAGTAAGATTTTTTTTTTCAGACTAAACTGTATCAGCTCTTCCAGCTCACTCTCTCCAGGTCCTTTAATTAGTTTGTGTAGTATGGATGTAGTCTGTATGTATTCTGATATTCTGCATGTTTTGAGAATGGTAAAGACTTCAGTGTTCTAAGGATTATGTAGAATTCTTCTCCAGGCACAGTGGAAAAGCTTCATGTATTTTTAAATAAACAGTAACAAAAAATTTACTATTTTAATGAGCCAACATATGGTCTCTATATGCCTGCTATGGACTCAGCTTTGTACGATTTCTTTCTATTTTTTTAGAAGCAACAATAACTAGAGAAAACTTTCATGGTTTTGCTCCTATAAAGTGTAATAGAAATTTCACCTGACCTCCAGCCAAAGAATGTAGTCAGGTAGAAAGTAACAGTTAACTAGCTAGTCTGTGTTTGATCTTATTCAGGTTCTTCCCTCTGGTTTCCTAAAGGTGTGTGGGGTGTAGAGGGAAGGACTTTGTAGGGCTCGTCAGTGTTTTCTCTTAAGACTCCCTTGTGATCCTTGTGATTCCTGTGTGACTCCAGCTAAGTTTCCCTGGAGGACCTGCCCAGCAAAGCTTCAGGGATTTGCACAAGCCTGGAGGGATCTCTCTGCTCCTAGAATCACATGTTTTCAACTTGGGGAGGAATGATTCAGGCCAGGATGTGACTGTGGTTTGCTGGTTGCTCTTATGTCCAGGGGAGGGAGGGTGCCTTATCCTACTCACAGGACTATAGGGTGCTTCTTTCCAGGAGACAAGTAATAACTCCTGAACTATTCAGTTTGCTTGTTCTTCGAATGCAGCTGTAATATTATCTATCTTAGCCGTTGTTCTGAACATTCAGTGAGATAATACTTATTAAGCAATTAGTGCAGTGTCTGGTTAAGGTTAGCTTTTTAGTTGTTACTGCACGTCTCCCGTGTTCACCTGGAGAGCTCTACCTCAAGATTTCAGTGTCCTTGCCAAGTGCTGCTAGCCTTTTCCCAAAGCTGTAGCAGTCTGATCCCACCGGGGATCCACGAGAGAGGGACAAGGATTCCCACCTTTGCCTTATTTCTGCTCATCCAGATTTGTCCTGCAGCAGCCAACTCACTCTTTTGAGCAGAAGGTCTTTTCCAAAAGGCATGTGCACCATCTTCCGTAGGAAGTCCCAGTCTTTGAAGGGATGACCGGGAACATAGTTTAAAAAATAAGCAACGATTACAATCATTAGAGCAATAAACATTGATTGGGCTGAATTGGGTTCTTCCTTGTACATGTGACAGGGGAAGAGGGTGAAAGAAAAAAAGTCAAGCCCTCTGCTTTAGCCTCTCCTGTGTGGGGACCCAGGGACCCTTTCCTGAGTGAAAGGAGCAATGCTATTTGTCCTGAATGAGACGCAACATGACAGTAACACGCCCCCAAATTCATAAATGTTGGAGGGAATTGACAGCCGGTATTTTAAGGGGAGATGATTTAGTGGCTAATTTTATTTATCTTGCTTCCTTTGCCAAGATCAGCTGCCCTGTGCCATTAAGTCCCAGGGGGTCCATGGGCAGCAATTTAGAAATCTATTCCCTTCCCGTGGTTAAGGCTCTCTCTACCACCACGGATTTTTCATAGAGAAAATAGAGACTCTGGAAGCCATATAACCAGAGACATCTTTAATGTTTCATCAAAGGCTGTCCTATATGAGTATTTATTTATACTTAGCCCTGAGTGAGAGGCCCCGGGAGGCTGCAGCCTGAGCAGATTTGACTCAATATCTGCAAAGGAATTTAAATAAGCTCACCAATGAAGAAAACGTCCTACATGAAGACAAAAACCGGAGCTTGATTCTGGTTGACCTTGTGACAAAGACAAGCTGGAAACCCTTCAATGCCAATAGCACAGCTAAGTGGCATGTGTACTCACGTCTTTGTGAGTGTAGCTACGTGTAAATTGGGCCAGGTGTGGAGAGGAGGATACAGTATCCTCATGCAGTCTCCAGGGCTGCATTAGATTGGGAGGAGGAGTTGATGATTTGTTATGAGGGCAGACTTTAAAAATTAACATTTTGAAAAATGTTTACAATCTGGTTTAAGTAAAATCATAACAGATGAGTACGAAAATGGTATTGTTGGAGATGAACAGTTGTATAATGGATATCCTGGTGTACAACATTTATGAATAATGCAATTCTTATTATCATTAAGAATTATCATTAAATTATCATTAAATCATTAAGTCTATCCAGGATTAATACTGCTGCTATTAATTAATTAGTCACTATTATAATTAATTAATCAAATTAATAGTGATTATTAATATCTATGATTTAAGGGATAAAATCAAGATACATGTTTTTATAATAATGATAATCAATTTGTTAAAAAACAAACATTGAGCCAGCTTCATTCAGTTAAACCTTTAGAGCTGTCCTTATTCTCTGATGTGCTGGCTTATTTCCTAAACTGTAGCTACCATGCTGGAAATTTGGGATGTTGTCTTCATTATCTATGTCAATATTGTGGAGCTGGGGGGTGGTGAAGAAAAGACCTCCAAATCTTAGGAAAAAATACAAAAAATCTCCAGGAGTTTCAGTCTAAAGGAACAAAACTTTCTATTGTCCTTGGGGTTTTGCTGCTGCATCTCTTGGCAGTGTGGGTTGAACAATGATTGGTTTCCTTTGATAAAAAGTTCTATGGGAACAGAACAGCTGAGTCAGAGAAGGCTACCGGGCTGTGTGACCCAGCCCTGAGGGCTTGGGCAGCGCTGGGAAGCACAAAGGAGAAGCAGTCCTGGCTTGGCTTCCTGCTGTCCCCAGGAAAACAGCTGGTCTGGAGAAGGTGGCAGTCGGCGCCACTCACATTTGGAATGATCTATATTTTCCCCCATTTCAACATGGATAACTGGGTAGGAAGGAGTTGAACGTAGCTTACTGACAATGTGGGGGTCAGGAGAGACTGCCCCACCCTCAAATCCTATGCTATTCCTTTCTGTCCTTGAGTTTATCTGCTCAAGGTATGCCCTGATTTCAGACTTACTATCTCTTTCCTCTCCCTCCACATTTCCTTTCCTTTTTCTTTCTCTACAGTGCTGAGCTTTTGGCAAATATAACAAATAGACAATCCATTTGCAGCCAAAATGCAGAGTTTATGTGCATGTTGATTGTTTCTGATGAGTGGATTGAAACCTCAGCTTCTCTGTGCCCTTGAGCAAAAAGAGCTGAACAAGTGCTGCGTTTCCACATTACATACTGTCGAAATAGCTAATTCCTTGGTTGTAGGATATTGTCATATATTGGATTCTGGGGTTGTAGCTCAGTTCACTCTCCTTCATAACCATTGCACACATTCTCCTGACCGTGTGTCACAGCTTTTTGTTTAAACCAATAGCTGGTTTCACAGAGGTTAGAAGCTTGTGTTTGAGAAATGTGTTTTGCATCGATTAAAATTTCTTAAAGGACATGCAGCAATTGAATGACAGGCTATTTTTAAATTATTTACAAGCTCGACATTTTACTCAAAGCAAATTGTCAACTAAATCTAGTTATCGTTTTATCTACTGAACCCACTCCCCCTTGAGCTTACCAACCATCAAAAAGATTATCCCCTCAATTTATTGCTTTGGCAATTCAGTAGACATCTTCTTGGCACCAACCCCCACCCCAGTACTAACAGTGATAGGAAGGCATTGGTGAACTTTGGGGGACATTTGTTTTCAAAATTTCCCCAGACACAAATTTTCAATTGCATTATTGAGGAAGGCCATGATGTGAGGGCTTTTTCTGGATTTAATTTCTACTATAATCACTCTGGGCTTCCCTGATGGCTCAGTAGGTAAAGAATTGGCCTGCAATGCAGGAGACACGGGAGATGCAGGTTTGATCCCTGGACTGGGAAGATTCCCTGGAGGAGGAAAATGGCAACCCACTCTTGCCATGGCAAGAGTGCCATGGCAACCTAGTCTTCTTGCCTGAAAAAGCTCATGGACAGAGGACCCTGGGGTACTACAGTCCAAAGGGTCCCAAGAATCAGACACGACTGAGCAACTATGCACACATGCGTATAATCATGATTACTTTTTCACTCACACTTTCCCCATATTATCAATACTATAAGTTGACATTGTTTCTTCTGTAATCTTCTATCATGTATGTATTGCCATTAAATATCATTAATACAGTTCCAAGCTGTTCTCCATCTTACCACTTTTGTACTTTGATTCTCTCTGACCAGGACGTTCATCCCACTGAGTTTTGCTTGACTCTCTCTTTATTATCTATCAGATCTTAGTTCAAGTATCCGCTCCTTTAGGGGTCTTCCCAGGCTGCATTATCTAATGTTGCTTGCTTTTCCTAACACTATTCCAGTGGCCATCCATTACCATGAAAGCAAGGATCTCATTTTCTTGTTTATTACTGTTCCCCAGTGCTTGTAACAGTGCCCAGGATATAATGGGCACGCAAAATAAATATTTCTTACACAAATGAGTGAATAAATGCATGATTGCAGTTAGGAGACCTAGCCGCATTTCTGTTTGAACTTTTGGCTTTTTGTTTAACTCTGGACCAACCACTTTCCCTTTGTATGCTCAGCTGCTCAGTCGTGTCCAACTCTTTGTAACCCTGTGAATTATAGTTTGCCAGGCTCCTCTGTCCATGGAATTTTCCAGGCAAGAATACTGGTGTGGGTTGCCATTTCCTACTCCAGGGGATCTTCCTGACCCAGGGATTGAACCTGCATTTCTTGCATCTCCTGCATTGACAGGTGGGTTCTTACCAACTGAGCCACCGGGGAAGCCTGGACCCTTTTGTACCCACTGATTTTCTGCAAACTCACAAAAGATGGTTTTCAGGACCAAAGCTGGGTTGAAGATAATGTAGTCTTGAGGAAATGGAAGCCCAGAGAGGTTGGATCACCCAACTAGTAAGTGTCAAACATGGGGTTTAATTCCAGATCTCCTATTTCCTTACAGCAGTGATTTTCAACCAGGGCAGTCTAGCCTTTAGTTGACATCTGGAGACATTTTGGAAATCTTGGTGGGAAGGGAGTGATGTGTGTTACAAGAGTAGAGGTCAGTGATGCTGCCAAACATCTTACAAGGCACCCGATAATCTCCCCTGACAAGGAATTATCCAGCCAAAAATGTCAATAGTGCCAAAGTTGAGAAACCTTGCTACACACAGCAATAATGAAATGTCTCCCTTCTGTTTGAGGACGAATGAGATAAGATCCATATAGATATGGGTTTTAAGTTTTTAATCAATTGGCTTTTTTGCATATAAATTAAAAAAATTTTTAAGTAGCTTTAGTATTTTTTGAATATAGAAATTATGCATACTTATTATGAAAGAATATGGTAAAACACAAAGGTATTTAAAAGAAAGAGAAAATCATTCATAATCCTACCCTTTTAGATAAACATATGACCATGTTGGTATGTATTTTTCAAGACTTTTTCTATGCATATATACATATAGATATACACATTTTGACAAAAATGGAATAAGGTGTTTAATATATACTATATTTAATTTGTTTTATTCACTTGATAATATTTTGTGGGCTTCCTATAAATATGAAGCTAGATTATTACTTCTAAAGATTTCATAATATTTTGCTGTACAGATGACCCAAAATATATTTTATCAGTCTCTTATTGATGAGGATTTAGGTTGTTTCTGGTGTTTTAGTATGATAAACAACCTTACAGTGAATATCCTTTTTCATTCATTCTTTGTTCATACTTAATTATTTCTTTAGGATAAACTAGTAGAGTGGGATTGCTGCGGCAAATGAAATGTAATACATTTTGCCAAGCTGCCTGCCTGAAGGTTTGCCTGATTACAATGGTAAACAAATAATTAAAAATCTCAGTATGTTGAAATTTTCTGTGCCACTTCCCTTTTAAATGAGAGATGTAATTCACAAGGCAAAAAAAAATCATATTAGGCTTTTTTTTCTGTTATGCCTTACTGTCAGAAAAAGAAATCATTCTTATTGCGTATACTAATTTAAATTTGACTTGGGAAAATTGCTTCAGAGAAGCGAAAGGAACATTCACGGAGTCCTACTATGTGCCATGTACTTTATACTAGGAACTTGTATTCTTCCAGCAACCTTTCCCTTTGGGTCAGTTGTTAGGCAGTTTTTTTCTGCTTGCAGATGGGAGCCCTGGGAATCAGATACTCTCACTGGAGAACACAAACTTTGTACTTGACAGAATCAGAATTTGAATGAGGTCCTTGACCTTAAGATTATAGTTTACTATGAGACAAAATGTAAAAGGGACACTTTTCATATCCACTGCTATGTATGATGAGATTAATATTCAAATTATAACCCTGAGGATCTTCAGATCTTACACCTGTAAAGAAATAGTCAGCTATGGTCAGGATATTGTACTTACCAAAGTGGGAAAGTAGATGAATATGCATTTGAAAAACACTTTCAGTGAATAATGTTGAAAATGTATAGATGTCCAATCTCTCTTTAGTAACCAAAAAACTTAATCATTTAATTGAAGTTTGCATTCGATAATTCCTTACTTCAAAAGATCCCAGAATACTTGCCAATCATCAACATACAAGATGTATATCGATATACAAATATACTACTCAAGTCAATATCTAGGGCATAAAGATAATTTCTTTTAAACTGCTGAGAAGGCAAGAAGAAAATCTTTGATTAGAAAACCTCTTGCCTAAACATTTTCTTATGTCCTTTTATTCCCCCTCATCAGAATTCTTCTCCTTAAGCCTATGTACCCTGGTTAAGATATTCTGGGGTCTTTAAAAGAAAAAAATATATTGGGCAAGGCTGAGGCCAAGGGAGTACAGTTAGTTTCAGAGTAAGATTTGCAAGATGGGAGAAAACTCATCTGGGGAAAAATATCTTTCCATTGGCCTTTGTGGTTTGAAACTAACTGCTTTATCCCATGACTCTATAACCCATGTTTGGGTAATTCATTAGGAAAACACTCAAAGATGTACAAGTGTATTCATTACCACACTTATTTAGATAATGAACTAATAGAAGTATCAATAACCTCAGATATGCAGATGACACCACCCTTATGGCAGAAAGTGAAGAGGAACTAAAGAGCCTCTTGATGAAAGTGAAAGTGGAGAGTGAAAAAGTTGGCTTAAAGCTCAACATTCAGAAAACAAAGGTCAAGGCATCCGGTCCCATCGCTTCATGGCAAATAGATGGAGAAACAGTGTAAACAGTGTCAGACTTTATTTTGGGGGACTCCAAAATCACTGCAGATGGTGATTGCAGCCATGAAATTAAAACATGCTTACTCCTTGGAAGAAAAGTTATGACCAACCTAGATAGCATATTCAAAAGCAGAGACATTACTTTGCCGACTAAGGTCCATCTAGTCAAGGCTATGGTTTTTCCTGTAGTCACGTATGGATGTGAGAGTTGGACTGTGAAGAAGGCTGAGAGCCGAATAATTAATGCTTTTGAACTGTGGTGTTGGAGAAGACTCTTGAGAGTCCCTTGGACTGCAAGGACATCCAACCAGTCCATTCTGAAGGAGATCAACCCTGGAATTTCTTTGGAAGGAATGATACTAAAGCTGAAACTCCAGTAGTTTAGCCACCTCATGTAAAGAGTTGACTCATTGGAAAAGACTCTGATGCTGGGAGGGATTGGGGGCAGGAGGAGAAGGAGATGACAGAGAATGAGATGGCTGGATGGCATCACTGACTCGATAGATGTGAATCTGAGTGAATTCCAGGAGTTGGTGATGGACAGGGAGGCCTGGCGTGCTGTGATTCATGGGATCGCAAAGAGTTGGACACGACTGAGTGACTGAACTGAACTGAATAGAAACAGACTAAATGATCATAATTGGGAGATAAGTATAAGCTATGACACACACATACTATGGAATAATATGCAAAGTCAATTCTGTTCTGAATATGAGTTTTTGTTAAATACATTTCTTATAAATGTCTTGTGTGGCTTGTCTTTTCACTCTCTTAATGGTGCCTTTTGATAAACAGAAATTTTAAACTGTGTTACTTATCATTTTATAATTTTTATATATTATATATTTAATATATTATGTTTATACTATAGTTTTTATATTCTGTTTATGAAATGTTTTCTCTCTGCATGGTCACTGAGATTTTTTTTTCTTTAAAAAATGTATTGCTTTACTTTTTATAGTGAAATCTACAGTCTATCTAGGATTTATTTTTTATTATGGTGTGAGGTAGGGATTAAAATGTTTATTTTTCTGTATGAATATCCTTTTGACACAACACAATTTACTGTAAAGACATTTTCCCCCTACTTTTCATCACTTCCAGTTTTATTACAAATCAAGTGATTGTATATGTGTGGAATTTCTGTTTTTCTATCCATCTATTTGTTTATTTTTATGCCAATGCACACTGTCTTAATTAACTGAAGCTTTAAAATAGATAAAGGACTTAAAGTTTTCATAAAAGAGAATATTCAAATGTCCAACAAACCTATTAAAAGCGCTCAACCTTAATAATACTCAGGGAAAATATATACTAAAACCATAATGAGATATCACTACTTATCTACCAGAGTGGTTAGAATGAAAATAAAAAGACTGACAGAAAATATCAGGTGTTCATTAGGATGTGGAACAACTGGGACTCTCATTTACTTCTGAATATACATTGGTAGAATCATTTTGGAAAGGTGTTTGGTAGAAATATATGGATAATATATGTATATTACATCATTTAGCAATTTCATTCCGGGATATATAGTCAACAGAAATCTTTATATACACAGGCCAAAATATATATACCCACATTACATAGAAACATACACGGATATGAGTGTAAATGTATCCTTAATAGGACTTTCATGTCCACCAGTAATAGAATGAGTAAATGATTTGTGTTATAGTCAGTCAATGAAACTGAACAAGCTTTTGCTCATTTGTATGGATAAGCTATTGTTTACTTGTATGGAAAAACATGGACGGATCTTAACGATAAGGCTGAAAGAAAATACACACAAAAGATTATACTATCTGTAATTCCATTGACATAAAGTACACAAACAGACAAAACTAACACGAGTTAGGTAGAGACTGGGGACTAGAAACAAGAAGAGGAGCTGAGGCAGGGTTCTTTGATGACATTAATTTCTATTTCTTGATTTTGGTGGGGATTACTGAAGGAACGTTCACCTTGCAAAAATTCTTTGAGCTGTACACTTGTGCCCTGCTTAGTGTATATTATTATCAATAAACATTTATTTTTAAAATTAATCAGATATTTATATTATTGAGTACAAATTACTAAAATATGTATGTATGTGTGTGTGTATATATATATATATTTATTTATTTATTTATTTATTTAGCACTTTTATGAGTACCCAAAAAGTTCAGTTCAGCTCAATCGCTCAGTTGTGTCCGACTCTTTGTGACCCCATGAACCACAGCATGCCAGGTTCCCTGTCCATCAAAAACTCCCAGAGTTCACCTAAACCCATGTGCATCAAGCTGATGATACCATCCAACCATCTCATCCTCTGTCATCCCCTTCTCCTTCTGCCCCCAATCCCTCCCAGCATCAGAGTATTTTCCAATGAGTCAACTCTTCACATGAGGTGGCCAAAGTACTGGAGTTTCAGCTTTATCATCATTCTTTCCAAAGAAATCCCAGAGCTGATCTCCTTCAGAATGGACTGGTTGGATCTCCTTGCAGTCCAAGGGACTCTCAAGAGTCTTCTCCAACACCACAGTTCAAAACCATCAATTCTTCGGCACTCAGCTTATTCACAGTCCAACTCTCACATCCATACATGACCTCTGGAAAAATCATAGCCTTGAAGATGTATCTTTGTTGGCAAAGCAATGTCTCTGCTTTTAATACACTGTCTAGCTTGGTCATAACTTTCCTTCCAAGGAGTAAGCGTCTTTTAATTTCATGGTTGCAATCACCATTTGCTGTGATTTTAGAGCCCAGAAAAATGAAGTCAGCCACTGTTTCCCCATCTATTTCCCAGGAAGTGATGAGACCAGATGCCATGATCTTTGTTTTCTGAATGCTGAGCTTTAAGCCAAATTTTTCACTCTCCACTTTCACTTTCATCAAGAGGCCCTTTAGTTCTTTTTCACTTTCTGCCATAGGGTGGTGTCATCTGCATATCTCAGGTTATTGATATTTCTCCTGGCAATCTTGATTCCAGCCTGTGCTTCTTCCAGCCCAGCGTTTCTCATAATGTACTCTGCATATAAGTTAAATAAACAAGGTGACAATGTACAGCCTTGACATACTCCTTTTCCTATTTGGAACCAGTCTGTTGTTCCATGTCAAGTTCTAACTACTGCTTCCTGACCTGCATACAGGGTTCACAAGAGGTAGGTCAGGCAGTCTGGTATTCCCATCTCTTGAAGAATTTTCCAGTTTATCGTGGTCCACACAGTCAAAGGCTTTGGCATAGTCAATAAAGCAGAAATAGTTGTTTCTTCTGGAACTCTCTTGCTTTTTCGATGATCCACTGGATGTGAGCAATTCAATCTCTGGTTCCTTTGCCTTTTCTAAAACCCACTTGAACATCTGGAAGTTCCTGGTTCATGTATTGCTGAAGACTGGCTTGGAGAATTTTGAGCATCACTTTACTAGTATGTGAGATGAGTGCAATTGTGCGGTAGTTTGAGCATTTTTTGGCATTGCCTTTCTTTGGGATTGGAATGAAAACTGACCTTTCCCAGTCCTGTGGCCACGGCTGAGTTTTCCAAATTTGCATATTGAGAGCAGCACTTTCACAGCATCATCTTTCAGGATTTGAAACAGCTCAACTGGAATTCCATCACCTCCACTAGCTTTGTTCATAGTGATGCTTCCTAAAGCCCACTTGACTTCACATTCCAGGAGTCTGGCTCTAGGTGAGTGATCATACCATCGTGGTTATCTGAGTGATGAAGATATTTTTTGTACAGTTCTGTGTATTCTTGCCACCTCTTCTTAATATCTTCTGCATCTGTTAGGTACTTATCATTTCTGTCCTTTATCGAGCTCATCTTTTCATGAAATATTCCCGTATATCCCTAATTTTCTTGAAGAGATCTCTAGTCTTTCGCATTCTTTTGTTTTCCTCTATTTCTTTGCACTGATCAAGGAGGAAGGCTTTCTTATCTCTCCATGCTATTCTTTGGAACTCTGTATTCAGATGGGTATATCTTTCATTTTCTCCTTTGCTTTTTGCTTCCCTTCTTTTCACAGCTATTTGTAAGGCCTCCTCAGACAGCCATTGTGCTTTTTGCATTTCTATTTCTTGGGGGTGGTCTTGATTCCTGTCTCCTGTACAATGTCACGAACCTCCGTCCATAGTTCATCAGGCACTCTGTCTATCAGATCTAGTACCTTAAATCTATTTCTCACTTCCACTGTATAGTCATAAGGGATTTGATTTAGGTCATACCTGAATGGTGTCAAGAGGCAGGTCAGGTGGTCTGGTATTCCCATCTCTTTCAGAATTTTCCAGAGTTTATTGTGATCCACACAGTCAAAGGCTTTGGTGTAGTCAATAAAGTAGAAATAGATGTTTTTCTGGAACTCTCTTGCAGGAAGCAACAGTTAGAACTGGACATGGAACAACAGACTGGTTCCAAATAGGGAAAGGAGTACGTCAAGGCTGTATATTGTCACCCTGCTTATTTAACTTCTATGCAGAGTACATCATGAGAAACGCTGGGCTGGAAGAAACACAAGCTGGAATCAAGATTTCTGGGAGAAATATCAGTAACTTCAGATATGCAGATGACACCACCCTTATGGCAGAAAGTGAAGAGGTGCTAAAGGGCCTCTTGGTGAAGGTGAAAGAGGAGAGTGAAAAAGTTGGCTTAAAGCTCAACATTCAGAAAATGAAGATCATGGCATCTGGTCCCATCACTTTATGGGAAATAGATGGGGAAACAGTGGAAACAGTGTCAGACTTTATTTTTGGGGGCTCCAAAATCACTGCAGATGGTGATTGCAGCCATGAAATTGAAAGATGTTTACTCCTTGGAAGAAAAGTTATGACCAACCTAGATAGCATATTGAAAAGCAGAGACATTACTTTGCAAACAAAGTTCTGTGTAGTCAAGGCTATAGTTTTTCCACTGATCATGTATGGATGTGAGAGTTGGACTGTGAAGAAAGCTGAGCGCCAAAGAATTGATGCTTTTGAACTATGGTGTTGGAGAAGACTCTTAAGAGACTTTTGGACTGCAAGGAGACCCAACCAGTCCATCCTAAAGGAGATCAGCCCTGGAATTTCTTTGGAGGGAATGATGCTAAAGCTGAAACTCCAGTACTTTGGCCACCTCATGCAAAGAGTTGACTCATTGGAAAAAGTTCTGATGCTGGGAGGGATTGGGGGCAGGAGGAGAAGGGGACAACAGAGGATGAGTTGGCTGGATGGCATCACGGACTCGATGGACGTAAGTGTGAGTGAACTCTGGGAGTTGGTGATGGACAGGGAGGCCTGGCGTGCTGCGATTCATGGAGTCACAAAGAGTCGGATACGACTGAGCGACTGAACTGACTGACTGACCGACTGAATGGTCTAGTGGTTTTCTCCACTTTCTTCAATTTGAGTCTGAATTTGGCAATAAGGAGTTTATGGTCTGAGCCACAGTCAACTCTCAGTCTTGTTTTTGCTGACTGTATAAAGCTTCTCCATCTTTGGCTGCAAAGAATATAATCAATCTGATTTTGGCGTCGACTATCTTGTGATGTCCATGTGTAGAGTCTTCTCTATGTTGTTGGAAGAGGGTGTTTGTTATTACCAGTGCGTTTTCTTGGCAGAACTCTATTAGCCTGCTTCATTCTGTACTCCATGGCCAAATTTGCCTGTTACTCCAGGTGTTTCTTGACTTCCTACTTTTGCATTCCAGTCCCCTATAATGAAAAGGACATCTTTTTTTTGGTGTTAGTTCTAGAAGGTCTTGTAGTCTTCATAGAACTGTTCAACTTCATCTTCTTCAGCATTACTGGTTGGGGCATAGACTTCGATTACTGTGATACTGAATGGCTTGCCTTAGAAAATAAAAGAGATCATTCTGTCATTTTTGAGGTTGCACCTCAAGTACTGCCTTTCAGACTCTTGTTGACTATGAGGTCTACTCCATTTCTTCTGAGGGATTCTTGCCCGCAGTAGTAGATACAATGGTCATCTGAGTTAAATTCACCCATTCCAGTCCATCTTAGTTCACTGATTCCTAGAATATCGATGTTCACTCTTGTCATCTCCTGTTTGACCATTTCCAATTTGCCTTGATTCATGGACCTGACATTCCAGGTTCCTATTCAATATTGCTCTTTACAGCATTGGACCTTGCTTCTATCTCCAGTCCCATATACAACTTGGTGTTGTCTTTTCTTTGGCTCCATCCCTTCATTCTTTCTGGAGTTATTTCTCCACTGATCTCCAGTAACATATTGGGCACCTACCGGCCTGGGGAGTTCATCTTTCAGTGTCCTATCTTTTTGTCTTTTCATACTGTTCATGGGGTTCTCAAGGCAGGAATACTGAAGTGGTTTGCCTTTCCCTTCTCCAGTGGACCACATTCTGTCAGATCTCTCCACCATGACCCGCCCATCTTGGGTGGCCCCACAGGGCATGGTTTAGTTTCATTGAGTTAGATAAGCTGTGGTCCATGTGATCAGATTGGTTAGTCTGTGATTGTGGTTTCAGTGTGTCTGCCCTCTATTGCCCTCAGTGCCTATCGTCTTACTTAGGTTTCTCTTACCTTAGATGTTGGGTATTTCTTCACAGCTGCTCCAGCAAAGGGCACACAAAGTAATACCACATATTTTTATGAACATATATGTAAGTCCATATATATATATATATATATATGTGTATATATATGTAGGGAGGATATTAGATGTTGAGCACATGTTGGCTCTTTAGAATAAAAATAATTTTACTTGATTTAATTCTCACAGTTCTGCTGGCATCAGTGTTGAATCAAATTGGGAATGAGATTGTAGGGTATATCCAAGTTTCCTAAGAAAAGGACTATTTTTTCCTTATTCCCATTTTAGTTTATTTTCAAACTTTAAACTTTTTGTTTTGTATATAAGAAGAGGTGGCAAGAATACATGGAAGAACTGTACAAAAAGATCTTCAAGACCCAGATAATCATGATGATGTGATCACTAATCTAGAGCCAGACATCTTGGAATGTGAAGTCAAGTGGGCCTTAGAAAGCATCACTATGAACAAAGCTAGTGGAGGTGATGGAATTCCAGTGGAGCTGTTTCAAATCCTGAAAGATGATGCTGTGAAAGTGCTGCACTCAATATGCCAGCAAATTTGGAAAACTCAGCAGTGGCCACAGGACTGGAAAAGGTCAGTTTTCATTCCAATTCCAAAGAAAGGCAATGCCAAAGAATGCTCAAACTACCACACAATTGCACTCATCTCACATGCTAGTAAAGTAATGCTCAAAATTCTCCAAGCCAGACTTCAGCAATAGGTGAACCATGAACTCCTGATGTTCAATCTGGTTTTAGAAAAGGCAGAGGAACCAGAGATTAAATTGCCAACATCTGCTGGATCATGGAAAAAGCAAGAGAGTTCCAGAAAAGATCTATTTCTGCTTTATTGACTATGCCAAAGCCTTTGACTGTGTGGATCACAATAAACTGTGGAAAATTCTGAAAGAGATGGGAATACCAGACTACCTGACCTGCCTCTTGAGAAATCTATGCAGGTCAGGAAGCAACAGTTAGAACTGGACATGGAACAACAGACTGGTTCCAAATAGGGAAAGGAGTACCTCAAGGCTGTATATTGTCACCCTGCTTATTTAACTTCTATGCAGAGTACATCATGAGAAACGCTGGGCTGGAAGAAACACAAGCTGGAATCAAGATTGCTGGGAGAAATATCAGTAAACTCAGATATGTAGATGACACCACCCTTATGGCAGAAAGTGAAGAGGTGCTAAAGAGCCTCTTGGTGAAGGTAAAAGAGGAGAGTGAAAAAGTTGGCTTAAAGCTCAACATTCAGAAAACGAAGATCATGGCATCTGGTCCCATCACTTTATGGGAAATAGATGGGGAAAGAGTGGAAACAGTGTCAGACTTTATTTTTGGGGCTCCAAAATCACTGCAGATGGTGACTGCAGCCATGAAATTAAAAGATGCTTACTCCTTGGAAAAAAGTTATGACCAACCTAGATAGCATCTTCAAAAGCAGAGACATTACTTTGCTGACTAAGGTCCGTCTAGTCAAGGCTATGGTTTTTCCTGTGGTCATGTATGGATGTGAGAGTTGGACTGTGAAGAAGGCTGAGCTCCAAAGAATTGATACTTTTGAACTGTGGTGTTGGAGAAGACTCTTGAGAGTCCCTTGGACTGCAAGGACATCCAACCAGTCCATTCTGAAGGAGATCAACCCTGGGATTTCTTTGGAAGGAATGATGCTAAAGCTGAAACTCCAGTACTTTGGCCACCTCATGTAAAGTGTTGACTCATTGGAAAAGACTCTGATGCTAGGAAGGATTGGGGGCACGAGGAGAAGGGGACGACATAGGATGAGATGGCTAGATGGCATTATGGACTCGATGGACATGAGTCTGAGTGAACTCCAAGAGATGGTGATGAACAGGGAGGCCTGGCATGCTGCGATTCATGGATTCTCAAAGAGTCGGACACGACTGAGCGACTGAACTGAACTGATTGCTGATTAACAAAACTGGTAGTTTCAAATGAACAGTGAAGGGACTCAGCCATACATACCCATGTATCCATTCTCCCCCATAGCCCTCTCCCATTCAGGCTCTGATATAACATTGAATAGAGTTTCATGTTCTATGCAATAGGTGTTTGTGGTTAATCCATTTTCAGTATAGCAGTGTGTATGTGACCTTCTCAAACTCCCTAACTATTCTTTACCCCCAGCAACCATAAGTTCATTTCTAAGTTGTGAGTCTGTTTCTAAGTTTGTTTGTATCATTTCTTTTTCAATTCCATATATAATGGATATCATACAATATTTCTCCTTCTCTGTCTGACTTACCTCAGTCAGTATGATACTCTCCAGGTACATTTACGTTGCTGCAAATGACATTATTTAATCCAAGAGAGGGACTCAGCAAAAGAGGGTAATGGTAATCAGGAAATTCCTATTTTCCTAGCACTAAATAGAGCAGAAATTATAAGCTGACCAAATTGAAGGATCCCTGAGTACCAGTTGGTCATAAACAATCCCTCAAAGATTGTATAAACTACTTTAACACTAGCTGTCAAATTAATCTAAAAACAAGCCCTGCAAATCCAAACTGTTAAAAAAAAATCAAACATTGAA
Organism: Nanger dama; assembly: GCA_917880005.1. Taxonomy (NCBI): domain Eukaryota; kingdom Metazoa; phylum Chordata; class Mammalia; order Artiodactyla; family Bovidae; genus Nanger; species Nanger dama. The sequence continues at coordinate 41,094,423 of CAKJTW010000004.1, forward strand.
AAGTGAATCTATAAAGAGAACCAAACAAATTCTTTAAAAATGGGTGCTTTTTACAAATTGAATTAGAGAAAATTCAATCATAACAATGTTTAGGTAGTTTGGGAAAGTAAACATGGGGCCAGGGTATGTGTTTATTTAAGAACTATAAAAAATGAAAATTTGTTATAAAAAGGTAAAAGTCAAGACAGCCAATTGAGAAGAATTCTGTGTATCATGCTTCGCAAGTGGCACCTGTCTCCAGCATCAGGAGGGGAAAAGAGAACAAATGCATTTTGACTCTTTAAATTGGATAACAGCAAAGCCAGGAGTCCTACTGAAGCTTCCTGTGGACTTGGCTCCTGGGAAAGCAGGTAAGGTCAGTAAAGGATCTCCCCACAGTGAGCCTCCTCTCTTTGGGGGATATTAATAAGTAATTAAAAATAGTGATATTAATAAGTAATTGAAAATAGTGATATTAATAAGTAATTAAAAATAAATCCCTTTGTTCATGTAAAAGCTAGAATTGGCTGTTTGGCCTTGGATGCTGGAGGTCCTGTATTAAATATTTATACCAGAGGAAGGGGCCATCATGTGTTATGGATGAGGAGCCTGCAGAGGGTGAAAATGCCTTGGAGCTCATGAGTTCTCAGCCCAAGCTATCTGTTAGATTCACGTGAAGGACTTTTACAACACTGAACAGGATCTCAGGGTGAGACATTGGAAGTTTCTAAACGACCCCAGTGCATTCTGATGCCTTTTATGGGTTGAGAACCACTGGTCTATTCGGTCCATTGATTTTCATCTCTCTAGGATTCCATGGTGTGCACAGAAGTTTTAACTGATATGCCCCACTTGATTCTACTTTACAGTTTCACAATTTGAAGAAAGGGTTCTATTTCTAAAGGCTTAAATATTTAGGACCACTGATGTAATCCAAAGAGTTTTCAGACTTTCATCTCTCTTCACCTGAATTTGTCTATCAGGTTAATCATTTGGCAATAATCTCACGTGTGTATGTGCTCAATCATGTCTAACTTTTTGTTACCCCGTGGACTGTAGCCTGCCAGGCTCCTCCATCCATGAGATTTTCCCAGCAAGAATGCTGGCATGGGTTGCCATTTCCTTCTCCAGTGGATCTTCCTGACCCAGGGATTGAACCTGTGTCTTCTGCATCTCCTGCTTTGCAGGTGGATTCTTTATAGCTGAGTCATGGGGGAAGCCCCATAATCTCATGATGAGACTGAAATTGGTAAGAGCTTCCCAGGTTGGATTCTCTAGAAAGAGATTCAGAGCACTGTGCTCGCTGGGCACCACACCTGTGAAGGGGAGGAACCAGGAACAGATTGGGCAGAGAAAGAAGCCTGCTGCGATACAGGCCCAAAAGGCCCTAGGCCCATATTGCCGGGAATGCTGAGACTGGTGTCCTTGGCATCATGCTCTGGTGGGCACCTGTCTCTGCCAAGGGCTGTAGGCTGTCAGGAAGGGGAGTGACCTTGGGGAGGAGAGTCTCCGCAGCTGAAGCAGACCCCAGAACAGCTGACACCTGGAGCACCACCGCTGCTGACACTCCTCCCTCTGAACCTTCCCTTGCGGGGAGATGCTAGGCGGCGCATCAGTGGATCGACAGGACAGGTATCAACATTTGTGGAGGCAGGGAATGCCTGCGGACCAAAGATCTCTGATTCAAGAAGAGGAAGGCAGGAACAGGGGCAGCACAGGCGTGGTAAGCCAGGCTCCTGGCAGTGGGGCCTCAGAGGCCCCTGCAGGGGCACAGAGAGCTGATGCAGGCTGGAGAAGAAACAGCGCCCCTCTCCTCTTCCTGGGACACCTCACGTGGTAGACCTCTGCGTAGCTTCCTCTTGAGGATAAAAAGGGAATAAAAAGAAATTTTAGACCTGGGATAGGGTTAGATATCATACCAGAGAATACAGTTGTTAACTTGTGTCTCTCGCAATAGACTAACTTTAGCATAAAGGCACTTGAACTGTTTTAAGTCAGATTCAGCCTGCGCTTATCAGTCTCCTGGCACTGGCTACTCTGGGTTAGGTCTTTTTATGCACAGTCCCACCGGCCCATATTCTCATCCTAATCTGTTTGGCGAGAAGATAACCCTTGGGGTGATTTCCTTTTCATTTTTTGACTTACCTACTATTAAAAAAATTTAAACATAAAGGACTTAATTTTTCTCAACTGGAAACAGTAGAATCCCATTACTAATGTGATGAATATTGTTCTTATTGTGTTTAAAGGATACACTGTTATCAACATTTTAATTATACTTGTAAAATAAATCTTTATGAGCAGAAATGCCTTTCAGTTTAGTTAGGTCTTAATTTTAAGAGACACAGCACAATCCTTTTATAGTGGTTGAGTAGATTAGATCAAGAGCAGTGAACTAATACTGAGTTAATTATCACCAGATTTGTGCTTTATATCAACCTCCTATGACCAACATAGGTTAGAAAAGTATACACAAGCTGTTTTCTACTATAGACTACAACATTCAATAACACATTTTTACAGCAAACATATGCGGTTTCCCATAGTGAACACCTACAGTTTCAAGGCTATAACAGTTCTTAGAACTATTAAAAGAAACTTTTTAATATTGCAAGAAATCTCCTTGTAGTAAGAAAGAGATTTAGGCAGAAAGTTTAACATAAGGTACAAACAATGGGTTGAAACAGCTTAAATGATGGTAACTGGTATGTAAATATTCAATAATAATTTTCTTTACCATTTATCAAGATGTAATTTCTAACTGAAAGATTTGTCTCTCAAACTACCTGTGTTGACTGTCTCCCAAGCATTCAAGTTTTCTCATTAATCTGCTCACTGAACCTTATAACTTCTGGCTTCAGTTATCATTTCTAGTCAGAGGTAAGTAAAAGAATGTGGAGCTTATTAGTTCCTGTTGCCATGCTAACTGGACTAGGGTTTTGAATAAGCTATCTGTTATGTGTATCCTCATTTGTCACAAGCACAGACATCCAGGACAGGCCCTGAGGCAGTGGCCCTAACCAGGGGCAGATACTACAAATCATGTGTGGGTGTATGGATACCCCAAAACCAACCGCCACTCAGAGTTTCTGATCAGCAGCATAAAGTGAGGGTCAGGAAGAGAGCTGGACAGGGTGGCAGAAATGAAGGATGGACTTTCCCAGAGCTTTCAGTGTCACTGGGCCACCCCCACTCCTCTGACCCCCAAATTATGTGCAGTGTACAGTATGGAAGGGAGGCTGATCATCAGGAGTGGTATGTTTTGTTTGTAAATGAAGGCTAGGGCAGGGAGGCACGTGGGGACATTGTGACTTTCCTGGGCCCTGTGCCCACAACTCAAAGTGCCTAAGTGGGCAGTGTGCGTCCAGATGCAGTTTCAGAGTTCTGAGTTCCAAGTCTCAGTTTCACAGAAGTTATTCTGTGCCACCTTTACCACTTGACAGTGAATCTGGCCACTTCAACCTCTGCAGGTAAAACCAGGTAAGAGGTACTCATCAGGAGCATAGGTGAAGTGTGGCATCTTGTGGAAGAGTCCATCATCATAGGTGTGTTAGTCGCTCAGTTGTGTCCAACTCTTTGCAACCCCATGGACTGTAGCCCGCCAGTCTCTGTCCTTGGGATTCACTCATGGACAAGAACACTGGAGTGGCTTGCCATTTCCTACTCCAGGGGATCTTCTGGACCCAGGGATTGACCCTGCATTGCAGGCAGATTCTTTACCATCTGAGCCACCTGGGAAGTCCCTATCATCATTATCATCATCATAGTAGCTGTTTGAAAAAATGTTTTCAATAATTAAGGTGGAGGGAGGAAGCGGGTAGGTTCTAAGGAGCCAGTGTTCTGTTAAACCTGTTACTCTAGAAATGGGAAGACCCCAGAGGAAGACACACAGAGAGGTTAGAAAGGTACCGAGATGAATGCTTACCCACCATGTCACCTCACTACTAAACTCTCTTGAGGGTAATGCCTTCAAGTTTCACATCTTCCAGTTCACATCTTACCGCTAATATAATCTCCTGTCAGGGTTGGCCCTTTAACATCTGCTGTGACATGGCACTGAGTGTACAAGAAACAGCATGAGAAGCCTCCTTTGGACCTTGAGGAATCTATTTAATTTGTGATGGTTTGCATTTTGTTTGTGGGAGGAATGAAAACACAACAAACCCTAGGAAATAACTACTTCATTGCATCTTATAATTTATTCCACCAGAAGGTTGGAAGTATGCCTCTAAATCTCCCTAGCACAATCTTTGAGGATTTGGTGTCTCAACTAGTAAATCTGAAGTCAGTGGAAAATTTCCACATGAGAGAATTATAGTATTGGGTCCTTTAAAACAACAACATGTGCACATACCTCCCCATCCCAGTCCCACTCCCCCAGTCTGGAAATCCCGATTAAGAATTTGAAGAGCAGTCAGCATCTATTGCATCAGTTATATTTCAAAGTATTCATGCAGTATCTGTTTTAATACTAAAAAATGATTTGATTAGACTTAGCATTCTCAGCCTCATTCTGAGAGGAGTTTTTAATTGTTGCTTTAAAAGTTTTGCTTTAAATCATTAGATGATATACAGGGGTTTGATGGCTTGGATTCTTTTTAAAAGTTAGGTAAATGGTATAGAATGTGGTGATAACCCATCACTGGCTTCTATAAAATAGTTAATGAGAAAGAACCAATCTTTCTTTTTCGCTGTGTTCTTTCTTCCTTTCTCTGTTTGTCCTCTTTTCCTTTCTTTGTTGCTTAAACAATCTTAACTAACACTCACAGACTAAAAGCCACTCTCTTTACATATTTCATCTGTGCTTGCTCTCCTATGGCAACTTGATTCAACTCATTTTGATGCAGAATGTCTTGAAATCTGTAAGTAGATGGGGGGCAGAGAACTAGAAAGGTGCTGGTTTTCAACATCTGGTCTTGCTGTTCTGATCATCTCAGTGCCATGGGACATGGTCCAATGTAATCCCATAACCGTTACCCTGGCTTGGAATAGCTTTCCCCACTTGGACCCATTTTCACCTAGACAGAGCTTTTTCTTCCTTCAAACACGTATTTTTCATTTTTATGGGAACCTAAGTGCAGGCAAAGAGAGGTTGGGCTGGGCAAAAATGGTGATAGGTCAGTGGAGGCTGTCGGAACGGCAGGATCATCACTCCTACTCACAATTATGGTTGTGGAAGGCGGGGAGGGACTTGTGGTGCTGGAAGGATCCCAGCTCAAACTGGACCAACCAGTCAGTCAGTGGAAGTCTCTCAGCAGAAGAAACCATGCAGAAAGCCAGAGTTTATACCAGACGTGCTTGGTAACATAACAGGAGTCTCCTCATTAAAGCCCTAAGTCCATATTGCCAGCAAACTCAATTGGCTCTACTCCCTAAAGATATTTAAAATCTAATACTCTCATCACCTCTGTCACTAACGTCTGGTTGGAGCCACCACCTTCTCTGACTTGGATTATCAAATACCTCCTGATTTCCCTTCTTCTGCCTTCTCTACTGCAGCTTCTTGGTCTCAATCCATCAGCCAGAGTAATCTTTCTAAAACCTGTCAGGTCACATCATTCCTCAATATCTCAAAGTAAAAGCCCAAATTGTCCCATTGAACTAAAAGTTTCTGCATAGCAAAAGTAACCATTGACAACATAAAAAGACAACCTACTGAATGGGAGTAAATATTTGCAAATCATATATTTGATACAACTCAAAACCCTCCTAAGTCCAAACAATTTGATTTAAAAAATGAATTGAGGATTTGAATAGATATTTTTCAAAGAAGACATACAGATGTCCAGCAGAGACATGAAAAGATGCTGAATATTACTAATCATCAGGGAAATGCAAATCAAAACCACAGCAAGCTATCACCTCGCATCTGTTAGCATCAGTTCAGTCTCAGTCATGTCTGACTTTTTGCGACCCCATGGACTGCAGCACGCCAGGCTTCCCTGTTCATCACCAACTCTCAGAGCCTACTCAAACTTATGTCCATCACGTTGGTGATGCCATCCAATCATCTCATCCTCTGTTGTCCCCTTCTCCTTTCACCTTCAGTCCTTTCCAGCATCAGGGTTTTTTCCAGTGATTCGGTTCTTTGCATCAGGTGACCAAATTATTGGAGTTTCAGCTTCAACATCAGTCCTTCCAATGAATATTCAGGACTGATTTTCTTTAGGATGGACTGGTTGGATCTCCTTGCAGGCCAAGGGACTCTCAAGAGTCTTCTCCAACACCACAGTTTAAAAGCATCACTTCTTCAGCACTTGGCTTTCTTTATAGTCCAACTCTCACAGCCATACATAACTACTGGAAAAACCATAGCCTTCACTAGACGGACCTTTGTTGGTAATGTCTCTGCTTTTTAATATACTGTCTAGGTTGGTCATAACTTTTCTTCCAAGGAGTAAGCATCTTTTAATTTCATGGCTACAATCACCATCTGCAGTGATTTTGGAGCCTAAGAAAATAAAGTGTCTCAGTATTTCCCCATCTATTTGCCATGAAGTAATGGGACTGGATGCCATGATCTTAGTTTTCTGAATGTTGAGTTTTAAGCCAGGTTTTTCACTCTCCTCTTTCACTTTCATCAAGAGGCTATCTTCTTCACTTTCTGCCATAAGTGTGGTGTCATCTGCGTATCTGAGGTTAGCATGGACATTATCAAAAAGACAGAAATAACTGTTAGTAAGGATGTAGAGAAAAGTGAACCCTCATGTACTGTTGATAGGAATGTAACGTGGTGCAGCCACTATGAAAAACAGTATGAAGGCTTCCCAAAAAAAAAAAATAGGACTATTATATGATTCAGTGGTTCCACTTCTCTGTATTTATCCAAAAAATAAAAAACACTAATTTGAAAAGATAAGTTCACCCCAGTGTTCATTGGAGCATTATTTACAATAACTAAGATATGGAAGCAAGCTAAATGTCCATCAACAGATGAATGGATAAGGAAGATGTGGTATGTATATACAATGGAATATTACCATAAAAAAGAATGAAATCTTGCTGTTCGCAACCACATGGTCAGAACCTGAGGCTAATATGCTAAATGTAATAAGTCATACAAAGAAATACAAATACTGCATGATTTCACTTCTATGTGAAATCTAAAAATAAAACAAATGAACAAACAAAACAAAACAAAACTCATAGATACAGAGAACAGGTTGTGAGGAGTGCCAAAGGGGAGGAGTGCTAGGGGAGTGGGTGAAGTGAGTGAAGAGGATCAACAGGTACAAACTTCCAGTTATAAAATAAATAAGCCATGGAGATGTGATGCATAGCATGATGACCATAGCTAATACTGCACTGAATACTCAAAAGTTGCTAAGAGAGCTTAAAACTTCTCAGCACAAGAAAAAAAAAATTGTAACTTTGTGAGGTGATGGATGGTAACTAGACCTACTGTGATGATCATTTCATAATGCATATGAATATTGAATCATTATATTATACACCTGAAAATAACATAATGTTATGTGTCAATTACTTCTCAATAAAAACAAAAAACAGACCCTTACCAGGGCCAACGGGGCACTCCCTTAGTCTCCTTTCCCTTCTTCTTTCTAACATTACATCCTGTCTTGCTCTTTCTTTGTACGAATACAATGGCCCATCTACCATCTTCCTTTTCCTTCTAGGCACACTCCTACCTCAGAGTTTGTTTTGGTTTCCCTCTAGCTGGAACACCTTTGCCCTAGAGAGATGCATGGGCCTATCCTCCAACTTCTCTAGAACTTTGCTCACTGGTCACCTTCTTGATGAGTCTTAACCTGATCACATCTTTAAACATCTCCCCCATCCCAACCGCCCCACCCCGACCCCCAACCCTGGCTTGCTCTATCCCTCTTTCCTGGTTTGTTCCTCTCCATAGCACTTATCATTGTCTGAGGTACTATACATTTTAATTTTTGGTTAATTTTCAATTTCTTCTCATTTTTAGTAGAACATAAGCATGTTTGTTTTCTAATGTAGCCACGGAACTTAGAACAATATATAGCAAAGAGGAAATACTTAATACCTATTAATATTTGTTGAATGAATAAATGAATGAGTTCATTAAATAGGCCCCTAAGTATAATGGGGAACATGTCAGCTCAAGAGTCAGTGGAATTGTCAGAATCTCAGTTCATGGTGCCAAGGCTAGGCTTTTGGAAAACAAAAGCAAATAAGATGCTGTTCATGTCTCTTAGATGCTCATAGTAGAGGAGTCCTATACAGAGTGTTACCAGTTTGTCAGAGAATGATCAATACCTATGGTCTAATAGACTGAATACAGCCAGAGGCTGACTCTGGCCTTCTGTGAACTCAGGACTCTAGCCCTTCTGTGAACCTCTATAATAATCACTGTCTCATCCATTCACTCATCTATCCACCAATCCATCTATCCATCCACCCACCCAGTCTTATGTCTGTTATTTATCCAATGGTTTTGCAAACCCAGCTTTGTATTTCTCAGATTTTCTGAATAGCTCTCCTATAGTACTGAACATTTTTGTGAGCAGGATCCTCTACATCATCGAATCTTGAATCACATTTCCTGACGTTGATGCTTTGAATGAATGAACCTTAGACAAGAGGTTGTGCCTTATTCTTTCTCTGTAAAACCTAAGAGGAAGGATCATGAGAATCGCTAAATTCATATGGTAAAGGTCTCAAATTTTTCAAACTCAGGGTTCAGATGTTTCTAGCTGGTACTGAGTGCTCTCCCAATGCCGCCCGCTTGCCTTTGTTCATTCAGTGTGTGCCCTCCACGTGAGATGGCTCATCTTGCAGGATTGTTCTTGTTTGGGAACCTGATAAGGCCAAGAGTGGTCCCAGTATTGAAAAAGAGGCTTCATTCTTGATTATTTATTCCATTAATTGCAAGGTTGTTTTTGTCTACTTCACTGACTTCATTTCTCTTTCTTGTTCCATATTCTACTTGAGATTAAATAACTGTAGCCTTTTCACACAACTGAAAATGTTAGTCACTCAGTCTGACTCTTTGTGACTGTAGCCCTCCAGGCTCTTCTGTCCATGGGATTCTCCAGGCAAGAACACGAAGTGGGTTGTCATGCCCTTCTCCACAGGATCTCCCGGACCCAAGGATTGAACCCAGGTCTCCTGCATGACAGGCAGAGTCATTACTGTCTGAGCCACCAGGGAAGCCCACAAGGCTCTTAAAACGGATTTGTTAGTGTTTCTCCAAGCAGTTTTTAATTCCTCACTGTCTGTCTTACTCAACTCAGCTTGCCATACTGATAGATCATTGGCTGGGTGGCCTGAACACAGACATGCATTTTCTCACAGTACTGGAGGCTGGAAGTCTAGGATCAGGGCGCCAGCCTGGGTGGGTTCTGGTGAGCTGGCAGATGATCACCTTCTTGCCATGGCCTCCCATGGCTTTTCCTCAGCACGTTCTGGTAGGGAGAAAGATTTTTCTCCCTCTTCTATTAAGGCTACCAGTCCTATTGAATTAGGACTCCACTCTATGACCTCATGTCACCTTTCAGTTCAGTTCAGTTGCTCAGTCATGTCCGACTCTTCACGACCCCATGAATTGCAGCATGCCAGGCCTCCCTGTCCATCACCATTTCCCGGAGTTCACTCAGACTCACATTCATCGAGTCAGTGATGCCATCCAGCCATCTCAACCTCTGTCGTCCCCTTCTCCTCCTGCCCCCAATCCTTCCCAGCATCAGAGTCTTTTCCAATGAGTCAACTCTTCGCATGAGGTAGCCAAAGTACTGGAGTTTCAGCTTTAGCATCATTCCTTCCAAAGAAATCCCAGGACTGATCTCCTTTAGAATGGACTGGTTGGATCTCCTTGCAGTCAAAGGACTCTCAAGAGTCTTCTCCAATACCACAGTTCAAAAGCATCAATTCTTCGGTGCTCAGCCTTCTTGACAGTCCAACTCTCACATCCATACATGACCACAGGAAAAACCATAGCCTTGACTAGACGGACCTTAGTCGGCAAAGTAATGTCTCTGCTTTTGAATATGCTATCTAGGTTGGTCATAACTTTTCTTCCAAGGAGTAAGCGTCTTTTAATTTCATGGCTGCAGTCACCATCTGCAGTGATTTTGGAGCCCCCCAGAAAATAAAATCTGACACTGTTTCCACTGTTTCTCCATCTATTTCCCATGAAGTGATGGGACCAGATGCCATGATCTTAGTTTTCTGAATGTTGAGCTTTAAACCAACTTTTTTGCTTTCCTCTTTCACTTTCATCCAGAGGCTCTTTAGTTCTTCTTCACTTTCTGCCATAAGGGTGGTATCATCTGCATATCTGAAGTTATTGATATTTCTCCCAGCAATCTTGATTCCAGCTTGTGCTTCTTCTAGTCCAGCATTTCTCATGATGTACTCTGCATAGAAGTTAAATAAACAGGCTGACAGTATACAGCCTTGATGTACTCCTTTCCCTATTTGGAACCAGTCTGTTGTTCCATGTCCAGTTCTAACTGTTGCTTCCTGACCTGCATACAGATTTCTCAAAAGGCAGGTTAGGTGGTCTGGTATTCCCATCTCTTTCATAATTTTCCACAGTTCATTGTGATCCACACAGTCAAAGGCTTTGGCATAGTCAATAAAGCAGAAGTAGATGGTTTTCTGGAACTCTCTTGCTTTTCCATGATCCAGCAGATGTTGGCAATTTAATCTCTGGTGCCTCTGCCTTTTCTGAAACCAGCTTGAACATCAGGAGTTCACGGTTCACGTATTGCTGAAGCCTGGCTTGGAGAATTTTGAGCATTACTTTACTAGCATGTGAGATGAGTGCAATTGTGTGGTAGTTTGAGCATTCTTTGGCATTGCCTTTCTTTGGGATTGGAATGAAAACTGACCTTTTCCAGTCCTGTGGCCACTGCTGAGTTTTCCAAATTTGCTAGCATATTGAGTGCAGCACTTTCATAGCATCATCTTTCAGGATTTGAAACAGCTCCACTGGAATTCCATCACCTCCACTAGCTTTGTTCGTAGTGATGCTTTCTAAGGCCCACTTGACTTCACATTCCAAGATGTCTGGCTCTAGATTAGTGATCACATCATCATGATTATCTGGGTCGTGAAGATCTTCTTTGTACAGTTCTTCCGTGTATTCTTGCCACCTCTTCTTAATATCTTCTGCTTCTGTTAGGTCCAGACCATTTCTGTCCTTTATCGAGACCATCTTTGCATGAAATATTCCCTTGGTATCTCTAATTTTCTGGAAGAGATCTCTAGGATCTCTAGTCTTTCCCATTCTGTTCTTTTCCTCTATTTCTTTGCATTTATTGCTCTTTTTGCTATTCTTTGGAACTCTGCATTCAGATGCTTATATCTTTCCTTTTCTCCTTTGCTTTTCACCTCTTTTCTTTTCACAGCTATTTGTAAGGTCTCCCCAGACAGCCATTTAGCTTTTTTGCATTTCTTTTCCATGGGGATGGTCTTGATCCCTGTCTCCTGTACAATGTCATGAACCTCCATCCATAGTTCATCAGGCACTCTATCTGTCAGATCTAGGTCCTTAAATCCATTTCTCACTTCCACTGTATAATCATAAGGGATTTGATTTAGGTCATACCTGAATGGTCTAGCGGTTTTCCCTACTTTCTTCAATTTGAGTCTGAACTTGGCAATAAGGAGTTCATGATCTGAGCCACAGTCAGCTCCTGGTCTTGTTTTTGTTGGCTGTATAGAGCTTCTCCATCTTTGGCTGCATGGATAATCTGATTTCGGTGTTGACCATCTGGTGATGTACATGTGTAGAGTCTTCTCTTGTGTTGTTGGAAGAGGGTGTTTGCTATGACCAATGCATTTTCTTGGCAAAACTCTATTAGTCTTTTCTTTCTCTAAATATATCATTGCATTGGGAGTTAAGACTTTCAACATAGGAATCTGAGGTGGGGAAGATAGCACTGCCCTCCTTCAGATACACAATGACAGGGATCAATGGGGTGAAATTTGTTATTATTTTAATTTGATCATAACTTCAAGCTCAGTATTTGTATTTTCTTCCTCACTTAGCATGCATTTCCGTTCACCACTTAAATCAACTTCAGGCTATGTGATTTATTGATTAGTCTTACTTTGCCCCAATTGTCAGGCTTTCACTTTACTCTGAATTTGGTTTTTCTTTTATTTTTGTTAAAAAACAGGTCCGTATGGAATCCTCTATCCCCATTAAACAATTTTACTTGCCATCCTATCTGGCCCTCATCTCCTCTGTCCTATCTGTAGTTGCACAGATACAAACACACACACACACACAGACACACACACACACATGCATGTATGCACATTCTTTATGTGGCTACCTTCTTCTAATCATTTGAGTTAAAAAGCTTCACTGAGGTCTTGACCAACTATCATATCTACAGAAGTCAGTCTCATCACAACACCTGTTTTCTTTTCTCTCTAACACCTAAGACTACTACCATTTTATGTATGGGTAAACTGAGGTTGGGCTAACCCCAATGGCTCAGTCATAAAGAATTCACCTGCTAAGCTGGAGAAGCAGGTTCAATCCCTGAGTCAGGAAGAACCCCTGGAGAAGGAAATGGCAGACCATTCCAGTATTCTTGCCTATAGAATCCCAAGGACAGAGGAGCCTGGCATGCTATACAGTCCACGGGGTTTCAAAGAGTTGAAGAACAGCTTAGTGACTAAACAACATCAACAATGTCCCATGCAATGCTTGGGACAAATTTAGACTAAAACATTACTTGTGTTTCATCTGAAATTCAGATTTAACTGGTTGTCCTGCATTTCATCTGGCAGCTCAAGCCAGATAGCTGCTCTACAACTATATGTATCCTCTGGGTAATGATGATAAACCTCTGGTGAGTGTGCTGGGGAAAGAAAACAAGCAATACAATCACTTTGAGCTCTCTCATTTTCTTTAGCGACACCGTGATATTCTTTGACAATAAAAACAACTTAAATATTCCCAAACGAGTATATATTTTACTTTGGAAGATTTGACTTATATCTTAACTAGCTCAGTTCCTTTGATTTTCTGTAAATTCACAGCACTTATATATCTAACATCAAAGGAACTAGAAAGCTGCATAAGTTTGTCAGTGCTGAATTCATGTTTGGTTAACCTGGACAAGCTATCTTATCTCTCTTTTGGCCTCAGTTTTTTCATTTGCAAAATGAAGATAATAAGAGCACCTGTCTTATAAGGTTGTGAGGAGAAAAATATGTACAAAAGTGGCCAGTAGTTCAATACTCACCATAGTTCAATTCAGTCTCTCAGTTGTGTCTGACTCTTTGCCACCCCATGAATCGCAGCATGCCAGGCCTCCCTGTCCATCGCCAACTCCCAGAGTTCACTCAGACTCACGTCCATCAAGTCAGTGATGCCATCCAGCCACCTCATCCTCTGTCATCCCCTTCTCCTCCTGCTCCCAGTCCCTCCCAGCATCAGAGTCTTTTCCAGTGAGTCAGCTCTTCACATGAGGTGGCCAAAGTACTGGAATTTCAGCTTTAGCATCATTCCTTCCAAAGAAATCCCAGGGCTGATCTCCTTCAGAATGGACTTGTTGGATGTCCTTGCAGTCCAAGGAACTCTCAAGAGTCTTCTCCAACACCACAGTTCAAAGGTATCAATTCTTTGGTGCTCAGCTTTCTTCACAGTCCAATTCTCACATCCATACATGACCACTGGAAAAACCACAGCTTTGACTAGACAGACCTTTGTTGGCAAAGTAATGTTTCTGATTTTTAATATGCTATCTGGCTTGGTCATAACTTTCCTTCCAAAGACTAAATGTCTTTTAATTTCATGGCTGCAATCACCATCTTCAGTGATTTTGGAGCCCCCAAAATAAAGTCACCACTGTTTCCACTGTTTCCCATCTATTTCCCATGAAGTGATGGGACCAGATGCCATGATCTTCATTTTCTGAATGTTGAGCTTTAAGCCAACTTTTTCACTCTCCTCTTTCACTTTCATCAAGAGACTTTTTAGTTCTTCTTGACTTTCTGCCATAAGGGTGGTGTCATCTGCATATCTGAGGTTATTGATATTTCTGCGAACAATCTTGATTCCAGCTTGTGCTTCTTCCATCCCAGCGTTTCTCATGATGTACTGTGCCTAGAAGTTAAATAGCAGGGTGGCCATATACAGCCTGATGTACTTCTTTTCCTATTTGGAACCAGTCTGTTGTTCCATGTCCAGTTCTAACTGTTGCTCCCTGACCTGCATATAGGTTTCTCAAGAGGCAGGTCAGGTGGTCTGGTATTCCCATCTCTTTCAGAATTTTCCAGTTTTGTGATCCACACAGTCAAAGGCTTTGGCATAGTCAATCAAGCAGAAATAGAGTACACACTTAATACAGGCTTCTCTGGTAACTCAGCTGGTAAAGACTCTGCCTGCAATGCAGAAGACCCTGGTTCGATTTCTGGGTCAGGAAGGTCCCCTGGAGAAGGGATAGGCTACCCACTCCAGTATTCTTGGGTTTCCCTGGTGGCTCAGACAGTAAAGAATCTGTCTGCAAAGCAAGAGACCTAGGTTCCATCCCTGAGTTGGGAAGATCGCCTGGAGGAGGGCATGACAACCCACTCCAGTATTCTTGCCTAGAGAATCCCCATGGACTGAAGAGCCTGGCAGGCTACAGTCTCTGGGGTCACGAAGTGTTAGACACAACTGAGAGACTAAGCACACACACACAGACACTTAATACATAATGGTTTTGTTTTTCTTGCCTCACCACTGTTTCTGAGTGAACAGCATTGCATTCCCAGACCGTTGCAAAATATTAGGCTAAAGAAATTACACAGTTACGTCTCGAAGAAATTTTGATCCTTACTTACAATAACCAGATAACCAGCAAAGCCAAACAAAATGGTTGATTTGTTCATTCAGCGTTTGCTCAGCAAGTACTTCCTGAGGACCTAACAGGTGCCAGGCAGTGTTCTAGGAGCTGGGAATACATAGTAAACAGAGCAAAGTTGCTATTTTCACATGAGAATTGCCTATAGTGTGTATGGGCATGGGGAATGGAGGAAAAATGATGAATAGATTAGCAGAAAGATGTGTCACCTTTTAAATGGAGCAGCCAATGAGAGCAAATGTTGTGAAAATGAGTCCTTGATTTTGCTTATGTGGAGGTCGTTGGTGACCTTGATAACAACTTGCTTCCTGAGATTGTTTAAAAGAATGTTAAGGAAGGAGGAATGAAAACTGACCTTTTCCAGCCCTGTTGCCACTGCTGAGTTTTCCAAATTTGCTGGCATATTGAGTGCAGCACTTTCACAGCATCATCTTTCAGGATTTGAAACAGCTCTACTGGAATTCCATCTCCTCCACTAGCTTTGTTCGTAGTGATGCTTCCTGAGGCCCACTTGACTTCACATTCCAGGATGTCTGGCTCTAGGTGAGTGATCATACCATCCTGATTATCTGGGTCATGAAGATCTTTTTGTACAGTTCTTCTATGTATTTTTGCCACCTCTTTTTAATATCTTCTGCTTCTGTTAGGTCCATACCATTTCTGTCCTTTATTGAGCCCATCTTTGCATGAAATGTTCCCTTGGTATCTCTACTTTTCTTGAGGAGATCTCTAGTCTTTCACATTCTATTGTTTTCCTCTATTTCTTTGCATTGATCACTGAGGAAGGCTTTCTTATCTCTCCTTGCTATTCTTTGGAACTCTGCATTCAAATGGGTATATCTTTCCTTTATTCCTTTGCTTTTCACATTTCTTCTTCTCACAGCTCTTTGTAAGGCCTCCTCAGACAGCCATTTTGGTTTTTTGTATTTCTGTTTCTTGGGGATGGTCTTGATTCCTGTCTCCTGTATAATGTCATGAACCTCCATCCGTAGTTCATCAGGCACTCTGTCTATCAGATCTAGTACCTCAAATCTATTTCTCACTTCCACTGTATAATCATAAGGGATTTGATTTAGGTCATACCTGAATGGTCTAGTGGTTTTCTCCACTTTCTCCAATTTCAGTCTGAATTTGGCAATAGGGAGTTCATGATCTGATCCATAGTCAGTTATTTTTGCTGACTGTATAGAGCTTGCCATCTTTGGCTGCAAAGAATATAATCAACCTGATTTTGGTGTTAACCATCTGGTGATGTCCATGTGTAGAGTCTACTCTTGTGCTGTTGGAAGAGAGTGTTTGCTATGACCAAAGTGTTTTCTTGGCAAAACTCTATTATCCCTGGTCTGCTTCATTCTGTACTCCAAGGCCAAATTTGCCTGTTACCCAGGTGTTTCTTGACTTCTTACTTTTGCATTCCAGTCCCCTAATAATGAAAAGGACATCTTTTTTGGGTGTTAGTTCTAGAAGTTCTTGTAGGTCTTCATAGAACTGTTCAACTTCATCTTCTTCAGCATTACTGGTTGGGGCATAGACTTCGATTACCATGATATTGAATGGCTTGCCTTGGAAAAGAACAGAGATCATTCTGTCGTTTTTGAGATTGCATCCAAGTACTGCATTTTGGACTCTTGTTGACCATGATGGCTACTCCATTTCTTCTAAGGGATTCCTGCCCACAGTAGTAGATATAATGGTCATCTGAGTTAAATTCACCTTGATTCATGGACCTAACATTTCAGGTTCCTATGAGAGTTCCAGAAAAACATCTACTTCTGCTTTATTAACTATGCCAAAGCCTTTGACTGTGTGGATCACAATAAACTGTGGACAATTCTTCAAGAGATGGGAATACCAGACCACCTGACCTGCCTTTTGAGAAATCTGTATGCAGGTCAGGGAGCAACAGCTAGAACTGGACATGGAAAAACAGACTGGTTCCAAAATAGGAAAAGGAGTACGTCAAAGCTGTGTATTGTCACCCTGCTTATTTAACTTCTAGGCAGAGTACATCATGAGACATGCTGGGCTGGAAGAAGCACAAGCTGGAATCAAGATTGCTGGGAGAAATATCAATAACCTCAGATATGCAGATGATACCACCCTTATGGCAGAAAGTGAAGAGGAACTAAAAAGCCTCTTGATGAAAGTGAAAGAGGAGAGTGAAAAAGTTGGCTTAAAGCTCGACATTCAGAAAACCAAGATCATGGCATCTGGTCCCATCATTTCATGGCAAATAGGTGGGGAAACAGTGGAAACAGTGGCTGACTTTATTTTTTTGGTCTCCCGAATCACTGCCGATGGTGATTGTAGCCATGAAATTAAAAGACATTTAGTCTTTGGAAGGAAAGTTATGACCAACCTAGACAGCATATTAAAAATCAGAGACATTACTTTGCCAACAAAGGTCTGTCTAGTCAAGGCTGTGGTTTTTCCAGTGGTCATGTATGGATGTGAGAGTTGGACTGTAAAGAAAGCTGAGCACCAAAGAATTGATGCATTTGAACTGTGGTGTTGGAAAAGACTCTTGAGAGTCCAACCAGTCCATTCTAAAGGAGATCAGTCCTGGGTGTTCATTGGAAGGACTGATGTTGAAATTGAAAGTCCAATACTTTGGCCACCTCATGCGAAGAGCTGACTCATTTGAAAGACCCTGATGCTGAGAAAGATTGAGGGCAGGAAGAGAAGGGGACGATATAGGATGAGATGATTGGATGGCATCACCAACTCAATGGACATTGGTTTGGGTGAACTCTGGGAGCTGGTGATGGACAGGGAGGCCTGGCATGCTGTGGTTCGTGGTGTCACAGAGAGTCGGACATGACTGAGTGACTGAACTGAACTGAGGGAAGGAGGAGGGAGTTGGAAAAAAAGTAACTTCCCTATAAAGCAAACAGAAAAGGTTGGGTGGTGATTAAAAGGGGTTAAAGGATTATAAACTTTTTTAAAAATAATATTTGTTTTTATTTATTTCTTTGACTGTGTTGGGTCTTAGTTGCAGCATGTGGGATCTACTTCCTTGACCAGGATTGAACCCCTGGCCCCCTGCTTTGGGAGCATGGCACCTTAGCCACTGGACATCCAGGGTAATCCTGATTTTAAACTTTTAATAGCAGTTATGACAGCATGGTTAAGCTGAAAGCAATGACCAATAGAGAGGAGCTGATAATGGAGAAGGCAGACAACTGCAGGAGTGAGTGCTTGGTGAGTTGATAAGGCAAGAGACTCCAATGCACAAGAGGATTTGGGCTTCAACTGCTTCCAGGACCTTCTGCTCATTGCAGAAAGAGGTGGGGGATCAAGTGTATGAGGTTGAAGGAGGATGTGGGCGCTTAGTCGCCTTGGGAGTGAGGTTATGTGGAAGTTCTCCTCTGGCTTCTCACTTATCTTTATCAATAACTATTGATTGTTAAGTTGAAAATAATTATTGATGTTAAGAAGTGATAGCTTCCTCGTACCAAGCACCCCCAAATATCTGGGGGATATAGCATCATCTCCTCACTCCTCCTGTGCACAGCAGACTGATAATTCATTCACAGTCAGCTCTTCCGGCCCCCTGTGCTGTTCCCAAGCTGAGGCACTCGTGTTGTGATGATTTCCAGCCATCACATGTTCGTCTCCATTGAGATAAACTTCCTCCAGAAGAAGCTGCCCATCTTGACAAGTCTGTTTCGCGTCCGTGCTTCACTGCACAGCCAGACCTGAAAGTGACGGGAACTGACAAACTCTCTGAACTTGTCCCATTGGATTTGTCTAATGGGCCTTTGTCTGACATAGATGAAAAAGTCATTGACAAAAGCAGACCATTTACCATGAGCCCGAGCAGAGGTATAAACAGCGACAGATGAAATAGGTCTTGAAACGAAGCTGGGAAATTCAGGACACGTGATGGTCTCAAGGAGATCTCTGCTTTCGAACATCAAGATGAAACGAATAGGTCTGGGTTTTGCAGCCCCAAGTCATCTGACTGGTTAGTGAGAAAGCCAAGCCCCCACTCCCCTTCTATCTATACCAGATTGACAGAAGCTATTTAGTGGTGATGTGGGGGTCAGGGGTGCCTTTCAACAGGACACTCCAGATCCAAAGTGGTCAGAGGAGGGGGTGGTATTCTCTTTCCAAAGGTAGTGAGACCAAAAAGGAAAAAATAATAACCACCATTTAAAAATTTTCAGCCATTTAGAAATTCTAGTCTGAAGGCAGAATTCTTACTGAAGGAAGCTTTCAGACAGAAGAGTCACATCTTAGCAGTGATATTTTTAGGTTCTATAATCAACACCTAACGTGAACATCATATAAACTTAGTATTACCCTTGAAAAGCCCTTATATCACCCACAAGACATACAACCTTGTATTCTAATTTCTCTCCACACTGAAATTTGATAATTATTGCACTTGATTAAAGGAGCAAACAGAAGGGAAATCCGTGGGCAGATGTCTAGCCTTGAGACCATTCTGCCTCTAAGGCAGCTATCATATCCCTAGCTTTGAATGAGCACTGGGTGGAAAATGCCAAGAGCTCTTTTTGGGTCACAGGTTTTACTCTATTTCCTTTTAATACTAAATCTTGACAACCTTTTTAAATGGTACAAGATGTGGTTGGTATTGTGAGGGTTAAATGGAATCGTGACAGTGCATCAAATGCAGATTGGGGTGAGAGCCTGAGTGTCCATTCATGCTAAGCTAATATCACCCCATTCCATTTACTTTAAGAAACATTTCAGATAGTCCAGTGGCTATGGAAAGTCTGAGTCTCCTTTAAAGGGAGATGTTGGCTCAATGAAGAGTTATAATGGCTTTATTAAGGCAATTTAATTTATTAAAGTATTAAGGCAATTTCTTAAATGAAAAAAATTACAAAGTACCCAGGGAAAGAGGGTACACTGCCAAAAGACGGTTAGTGGGTATTCAAAAGGGAAGAGGAGGACGTCTTGGTAGCAGCCCAACACTGGAATCTGGAAACTAGCACAGAGAGGAACGAGAGAGATGGCAGGACAGAAAAGGTGCCCAGGAGGAGCAGAGCCTGAGCAACAAGAGGGGCCTTGAACAAGGAGAGAGAGAACCAGTAGGTGCTGAGGGACTCAAGGAATAGAGATCAGGGCTCAACTTTGGTGTTTCTCTTCTGGCTTTTGAAATTCCCTGTGATCTTCTTTCTCAACACTCTGATAGAGTCAGTGATCTGCTACAGCTAATGTGGCGGGGAATTATGCAGTGGGTCCGAGTCCAAGCTGAGAGAGGAGAGCTGGGAGTGCTACTTAACCTTCCCATGAGCACCCTTCCTCCCAAGGGTGGAAGCATCTCTGTACGGTTATTGCAGGTCCAAGGAGGTGAATAGCAAGTGCATCAGAGGAGTCCAAGGTGGAGCAGAGATGGAAACTTAGGAGCCAGACAGTAGAGAGGAGACAGCTGGAGGACCCGACACAAGAGAGGACTGAGACAAACGCCCCTTCTCTCCAGTACGCTGGTATGAGAGCTGCTGAATCCGGGGCCTCTGGGGTCAGCAGGTAGCACCAAGGACTGAAGGTGCTTAGCATAAACTTCTATACTAAGCAAAAGTGCTGAGCTCCTTCTACTGGAATTAAACCTCACATCTGCTAAGTAACCTAGGCTTTTAAAACATTATGAAGATGAGTCAGACAGTGAAACAAAACACTTTCTTGGGCTTCCTACTGCTGCAGGCTTCCAGGCTGCGGCTCCAACATGGGGGTCCTCGAACAGGTAACCCTCTGAGGGGGAGGTGCAGATGGGTCTCCAGCCTGTTTGTGTTTTCGACAGAGTCCTGAGAGCCAGCGCTTCCTGTTCTCCCTCTTGAGAGGGGATTTATGACCGTGGGCTCATGGATCATATCCAAAGTAGCATCTCTGCCTGCCCCACAGGACGCAGCTCAGCCTTCAGCTATTACAGAGATGAACAGAAACCTCTTCTATTTGTTCAGCGTTTCAGGGCTTTAAAGGAAATGCACACTCCTGTTTCTGCCTGCATTTCTCCGTCTGCCACCACAAGGCTGACTCATCCTTCTGGGTCTGGGTTCTCCTGAAAGAAGAATCTCAGTCAAGGACTGAGTGTTTTCCGGGATCAGAAAACAGGAGAGAGGGAGAGGAGAGACTGAGGCAGGATCTCACCGTAGTACATCACTGAGGTCTCCACTAGCCATTTACAGAAAGGGCCTGGGGCCCTGATGCATGGGCAGTGGTCTCTCGGTAGTTGCAGGCTTGGGGAGGGGAGCATTAACTTTTCTGTTTGAGCTTTCCTTGTGCGAAGCTCCTACAGCTTCAGAAAGGGCCCTAAGCTTGAAACGCAGAGAGAGGTGGCCGTGGGGGTAAGCTTGAATGGGCATAAATGTAGGTGGGGGCTATGGTACAGGACATCCAGAGTGTCTGCTCCCATCTCTAATGCAAGAGATGAGACCCACTGTTCTTGGGGGTGCCCAGGACTTGGCTTCACGCTCCCTCTTTGCCCCCTCCCTGCTACTCCATTGTGTAAGCCCAGGATGCCTTCCCAAGACTGTGTGCTCCCTCCTTGCTTTCATCACACCACTCTCAAGGTTTTCCATGCACTGAAATACGTGAAGAGCCCAGTGCATAGCAGCAACTCAGAGGAAATGAGTGCCTTTCTTGGTTTCTTCCTTTACCTTCCTCTAAACTTTCATTTTCCTCTTTCTTTTCCTCATAATATAGAGTGGCCTGCCAGGTCTAAGTCCTGCAGATGCTTATCTTTTTCTCCCCACTCCCCCAGCAGTCATTTGGTCCCAGGGTCAGCGCTCCCCTCTCTGTCACTGCCTCTCTGTGTCACTCTCCGGTAGGGTCTCTCTATCTCTGACCTTCTGTGAATCCCCACTTACTGCAGAATCACCTGGTTATTTTTATGCTCAAGTTTGGGAACCCCAGACTTTCCTGGTGGCTCAGTGGTAAAGAATCTGCCTGCCAGTGCAGAAGACAGGGGTTTTATCCCGGGTCATGATGATCCCTTGAAGAAGAAAATGGCAACCCACTCTAGTATTCATTCTTGCCTGGGAAATCTCATGGACAGAAGAGCCTGGTAGACTATAGTCCACGGGGTCATAAAAGAGTCAGACACGACTTAGTGACTGAAACAACAAGGACACTGGGAACCTTGCCTCTAGAGTGGAATCTCACACAGTGGGTTAAATGCAGCTTTTGGCCATCTCCCACTCACCCCAGTTCCATATGTTAAAAGGGGCCTGGCTTTCTCCTCCCACTCATGCCTCCCTGACTCTTCCCAGTATCCTCCCTGTCCCCACAGAAGAAGAAAACACAGATACTCTATTTCTGGTCATGCTGCAACCAGTCCATGTTTATATGTGTTCAGAACCCTGGAGCCACATTTGATTCTTCAGTCCTTCTGGAAGGGGCTCATAGACCACAGTATGGGGCCAGACAGAGGCAGTGGCAAGGCTGTCTTGGAACAGATCAGGAGGTGAATAGCCAAGTTCCTGAGGTCTTCGACAACACACTGGGGGCTGTAGAGTCCCAGTGTCAAAGCTAGTAACAGAAGAATTATTAGAGCCTGGCTTGTACAACCCCTCACATTGCTGATGAAGAAGCTGAAGCCCAGACTGATGCGGAGCATTGACAGAGGGCACTTGGCCAGCTCATTCAAGAGGGACAGAGCCCTTCCCTCCCAGTGCCCTTCTCGCAATGACACCAATCAACAAGGAGCTCGTGTCATGGACTTTTGGGTAGAATACAGAGCTCAAACAACAAAGTTATTTCATATAAGTGACATTTTGGTTTAGGAGTGTCTGGCTTCAGGGGATGTTTGAACCAAGAGCTTAAGTATGCTGATAAGGGCTGGTGGATGGAGTGACCTGATGAGCTTCATCCAGATTCTGTGACACCCCTGGGATGATGTGGGAGACTCAGAGAGATATGGGCTGTTGCAGACAGGGAAGACAGACACTAGATGTTCATAGAGCCAGCAAAGAATCACTACAAAAATCCAAAAAAGGACAGAGGTATGTGATCTGAAGTCTGAATGGCCCAAGGTCATGGCCAGCCGATGTTCATCTCAGGACAATCTGGATGGAGGTCTGGGTTTGGGGGTTGAAGCCAGAGGGAGCTCTGGGACTTTTCGTTGGATGACGGCCTTCCATAATTAATCCCTGTGCCCTGAACATTCTTCCTGTCTGTTCAGAGGGCAAGACTACATTCTTGGGATGACCTAAGACTCCCCCTGGAGAACCTGGTGTACTGGGTGGTTTTGCTTATTTCTAGGAAGTGGGGAAGAGGAGGGAGGCTGGGAGAGCTGCCCAGCCAGGACCTAGACCTTCCCTCTGGGCAGTCGTTTTCCTTGGTTAGCTGGTCAGTGGTCAGGACCCTGAACCCCGGCTCTCACAGTCAGTAGGACTTGAAGCTCTACTTTTTCTTTTTCACAGTGCCTGTAGCATCAATCTCTTCCTCTTCTCTCCACTGCCAACCTTCAGCTCAGGTGTGAGTATCTTGGTGCCAGGGCCACCCGCCAGAGTTTGCAAGCTGGTCTCCCAGCCTTGCTTCTTACCTGTTCCAGCATATCTTGTGCCCATGCCAGGGTACTTGCTTCCAGTATGATTTTGTCATAATATCATTCTCCTGCTCAAAAGCCTTCAGTGAGCCCATCTCTCTAAAAGCAAGAGCAGGTCCAGGTTACTAATCTGTGTTCAAATATCACCTCCACTGAGACCCCTGGGAGACATGTTGAGTGAATGAGTGAGTGAAAGTCACTCAGTCATGTCCAGCTCTTTGTGATCCCATGGACTGTAGCCCACCAGGCTCCTCTGTCCATGGAATTCTCCAGACAAGAACACTGGGGTGGGTGGCCTTTCCCTCTCCAGGGGATCTTCCCGACCCAGGGATCAAACCCAGGTCTCCCGTATTGCAGGCTGATTCTTTCTTGTCTGAGCCACCAGGGAAGCCCTGGAGACCCATGAGCTGTGGTGATCATTCTCGTCTTCAAACCCCAACAGCACCGAGTGTCGCCCTTGGTTAGAAACAACCAGCTTTTCCGGCTTTCCATTGTTAATTATGGTTTTATATGTGTCTTCTTACTTTGATTCTGTGATCTTGGCAGACAGAGATGTACTTATCTATCTTTCTGTGCCCTGTATACAATGGATGAACAAATAGTATTAATTGATACAAATAGTATTAATTCACTGGAGTTAGACTCATGCTTGGAATTTTGGTCAATTAAGACTTTCTTATTATAATATTTTTAAATCTCTAGAAATGTAAGTTCAAATTATGAGATGCTGCTGCTGCTG
This sequence comes from Nanger dama, assembly GCA_917880005.1. Taxonomy (NCBI): domain Eukaryota; kingdom Metazoa; phylum Chordata; class Mammalia; order Artiodactyla; family Bovidae; genus Nanger; species Nanger dama. The sequence goes on from CAKJTW010000004.1 coordinate 41,118,457, forward strand.
CTAAGCCACTTCAGTCATGTCTGACTCTGTGCAACCCCATAGATGGCAGCCCACCAGGCTCCCTCATCTCCTGGGATTCTCCAGGCAAGAACACTGGAATGGGTTGCCATTTCCTTCTCCAATGCATGAAAGTGAAAAGTGAAAGTGAAGTCAGTCAGTTGTGTCTGACTCTTAGCGACCCCATGGACCACAGCCTACCAGGCTCCTCCATCCATGAGATTTTCCAGGCAAGAGTACTGGAGTGGGGTGCCATTGCCTTCTCCGCAAATTATGAGATGGGAAGAAGATAAATGGGAGAGATTTTCCTACCCTTTTCTTACAATTAATTTTCCTTGTCTGCTTGAGTATATATCAGCATCAATATCTACCTCGGACTTAATTTAGCAGAAAATGCTCTTAAAACCTAACCAGTGTGCATTCCTAGAATTCAAATGGGCATATGGATTGAAATACCAAATTTGTCATGTCTCCAGCATGCAGGCTCAGAAGAGTATTTCAAAAACAGCACACACACACACACAAAACGGTTTTGAGGCCAAAACAATTTTAAATGGGAGTTTTTGAAGCATTAAAAAAGTTTCACAAGAATGCTTTTTCTTGACTCTCATCCATTTAATTATTCTGTAGTTATGAGGCCAAAACTCAGCTGTTGGAAAGGCCTCTGCATCCCTGTCTTCAAATGGGCTGAGTGCATGGTTGGGACAGCCGTAGCAGAGAGAGACTGCAAATGGTATAGACTTGTGTGGGGGAAATTAGGAAAAGAGGCTCCTTTGGTGAATTTTAGCTGGGGTAATGTGACACGGCCACTTGATGGGTGGCGGAAAAACACAGCATGAAGAGAGTCAGGTATACACCTGCCACTTGGCATTCTCCTGTAACATAGGTTGGTCAAATGCTGAGTCCCAGTTTATGTTCCACACCAACGGACCCTCATCCTGTGACCAAAACTGATTGTTTGTTTTCAGTGTTGATCAAGAGGCAGTCAGGCAGAAGCTGCCTTCACTCAAAGGGAGCAAAGTGAGGGACTCTCTTGGCAGAAGTGGAGAAATAAGGGCAAGGAGTTGCCAGGCCCCTTCCCCCCACTCCACCGCAGTTATCGCTGCTGTCCTGCCACCTGTACCTGTGGAACAACTGCCTAAAAAGCTAACGCTTATAAAACCCCTTCTTTTCTGTTATCACTGCCTGAAATGCAGTGAAATTATCTGGTCTCCCTTTGGTGGATGGGTGGGTGGGGGAATGGTCATGGCTGTGGGTAAGTAGACATCTGGGGCAGAGCCTGAGTATTCCTGTGTCAATGGCAGGACATGTGTTTACCAAAATGTTTATCCACATAGAGACTCATGTATTTGGTCCTGCAACGCAGAACAATCATCATTGTTTATATGGGCTGAATTGTCACCAGATTCACATGCTGAAGCCCTACCTACCAGGAGCTATGAATGTTACAGAGTTTGGAAATAGGGCCTTTAAAAGAGTAAATAAGGTACGATGATAAGAGGAATTAAGGGTCATATGGGTGAGCCCTGATCCACTGTGACTGGTGTCTCCTTATAGAAAGAGGAGATTGAGACACAGACACGCACAGAGGGAAGACCATGTAAAGACACGGACACCTTCATCTAGGACTCTCTGCCTTCAGAATTGGAAGAAAAGAAATTTCTGTTGTTTAAGCTACTCAGTCCTTGGTGTGGGCTGATGCAACTGTTAAGAAGGAGCCGAGAGAGGGAGAGAGAGACATACTTAAAATGGAGAAGCACAACTTTGTGAAAGCCTTGAGTTTTATTGTGAATGAATAAAGGAAGGCGTCCATTCATCCTTCAGCATACACTTTTATTTCAGATCCTTACAGAGTGGCACATAGCAGCTGGAAGAAGCCCTCCCTTTCATGGTCCCCAGTTGAGAAAATGAAACATACCAGAGAGGGCTTAATAACCTCTGGTCACCAGCTGCTGGTGCCCTGGCTCTGGGAGGCAAGGATAAATCTGGTGATCCACTGATTGCTGCACACATAACTGAGATCACTGGGATTCAGCAACTATTATCTTTTCATATTTTCATTGAACCTGATACTGCAGAACCAATATTATCCCCAAACTTTATGTCCTCCATTTGTCTATAGTCCTGGCTTGCATTGTGAGTGTTCAAAATAGATAAAATATTTAATATCTTTTTATTGCCCCTCTCAGCTCTGTGCAAGGGCCTGGCTGGCCTCGAGCATGCAGTGTGGACAAGAGGGCTTGCTCACTGAGCTGCTTTTACCAGCTGCTTTGTTAATGGTTCTAGCAGGTGGTGCCATATTGAGGGGAGGACAGGAAGTCTGTCCCTGGAGGCTGGGCGAATGTCTCTGGGTAAACCGGTAAAGGACCATCTTGTCAGCTTGAGATGCTGCGGCTCCCCACGCCCTGCTTCTTAAGCTGATTTCTCCCTCCTGACTCATGTCTGCTGCCTCATTTGAGTTACTGTGCAAACGTTTAGCCAAGAGGCCATACCAGACCTCACACTTATTTACGACCGTGGGCCGGGGAGTCTCAGGGAGGCACTGGGGCAGCATTCCAGAGCGAGCCTTCTGGTCAAATAAGGACAAAGTGAACCACGCCTTTCATTCTTGGCCAGTGAAGTGTGTGCCTTAGAGTGCCCTGTGCTGGTGCAGGGGCCTCCCCAGGGCAGGCCGATCCTTGACTGGCTTCCCAGCCATTAGTAAGTTAGAAAAGAGAAGGGACAGAGGGTTGTGTGGGGACAGAGGGTGCTTGGGGGAGGTGCCCTGTTTGTTCCTCTTTCAGTGTTTCCTACAGGAAGCCAACTGTGCCTTCTAAGGCAGAGGTGCTTTTGCCATTATATATATCCTGTTTGGCTGCAGGAAGCCTTCTAGAAAAAAAAAAAAAAACAAAAACCTCAAAGAGGGGCATGAAACAATGCAGTCCAAGACACACATATGGGTACATGCACACACATGCACACACAGCTGAAAAAGAGCCCAGAGGAACGGAGGCGTAGCTGCCAAGCTGGAAGAAGCATCATGGAGGAAATCAGCCTCAGTGAGGGGCTTGAAAACCAGGGTGGCCCTGCCTGGCAGAATCTCTCACTTGAAAAGCCTTCAGGTGTGCTTGTCACCAACCAGAAAAGTTGAATTTGCTACCTGTAAATCCAGGGCTGCTTCTTCACCTTGTGAGGAACACAACAACCCCCCACATCTGGCCGGGAGGACTTCATAACCCAGTGGGGCGGCTAGGTTCAACTAAAGCAAAGCACACATGGTCAGCAGCAGGGGTGGGGTTTGATGACCCAGGAATCAGACTGTTTCAGAAGTTCTGATGATGCTGTTATTGTTGTTTAGTTGCAAAGTCATGTCTGACTCTTTGCGACCCCACACACTGCAGATACCAGGCTTCCCTGTCCTCCAGCGTCTCCGGAGTTTGCTCAAACTCATGTCTGTTGAGTTGGTGATGCCATCTAACCATCTCCTCCTTTTGCCTTCAATCCTTTGCAGCATCAGGGTCTTTTCCAAAGAGTCAGCTCTTTGCATCAGGTGGCCAAAGTATTGGAGCTGTCACTGAGGCTGAGCTATTAGGCTCAGAGGTTAAAGCGTCTGCCTCCAATGCGGGAGACCCAGGTTCAGTCCCTGGGTTGGGAAGATCCCCTAGAGAAGGAAATGGTAACCCACTCCAGTATTCTTGCCTGGAGAATCCCATGGACAGAGAAGCCTGGTAAGCTACAGTCCATGGGGTCGCAAAGAGTCGGACACGACTGAGCGACTTCACTCACTCTCACTCAAGCCTAATACCTAAGTAGTAAGGCCTACTGTGTGCAAAACGCTTAGGTAGCAGAGTGTCTAGTGGGAATGACATCAGTTAGGACCATTCTGTTTATCAGCTCTGGCCTGGAGTCTAGCTGATCTGTAGAAGGGACCTAATGCTACCAGCTGCGTACTTCCCAGGGTGCTCAGCAGGAGCACGCAAACAGCGTAAGGCATGCTGCTGCTTGGAACACAGCAAGTGCTTCACGAGACATTTGAAGACAAGAGGGTAAGTGAGCTTCCACTTCCTCCTTATACATCAGTCCACAGCGCATATTTGGGTGATCATGATGGGGAGGGTTTTAAAGGAACCCCTCTGGGGTGCGGCTGGAGAATGCTTCTTTATAAGATAAATATTTATAACTAAAATAAAAGGGCAAAAGGGAAAGGAAATAGGCCCTAGGCTTTCCATAAATATTTTCCCATCTCTTGGTCTTTCTTTTTTTTTTTTTTAAGAGGCATTTCTTTCTGTCTCATCCTCTCCAGCCCCAGCCCACTACCTGCTGCTCCTGTCTTGTCTCCAGGGAGATTCGTGTCCCCTCCACCCTCCATTACAGCTGTCCCCAAGAGGAGGAGCCCCTACTCCACTGGCGGGGTGGGGGTGGTGAAACGGGCCCACTGACGGGAGCTGCTTCTCCACTTCTCATCAGCTTCTATCCCCGCGCTATGGTTTTATCAAGGAGCCTCACTGACACACATGCTTTCACAGCTAGGGTAACGAGGGCTGGCTCTGCCTCACATCCCTTCCCACCCTTCACCTCAGCGCCACCCCCTTCCCTTTCCCTGCCACATGCTCCATCCCCAGAGCATCCATCGGGAGCACTGGGGACATCCCCATCCCCGTCATCAGGGCCAGTTAGGAGGCTGTGCAACTGGCAGGGAGCACAGGCAGCGTGGCTGAGATGTGAATTCCCTGCATGCAAGTCCCAGATGCACTGTGAAGAGTCCTCTTTGGAGGAGGGGGAGGGATAGGAAGAAACAAAGGAGGACAAAAGAAGAAAGGTGGGCAGCTCCAGACTGCACCTCTTTATTGTTCCTTTCCAAATGAGATGGCAAACCTCAGTGAAGTCCATAGGGGCTGTGTCTGGCATGAGTCAGCAACCAGCACAATTTACTGCCAGTTGATTAAATTAGCATTTGTTATAAGCCAGAAAGGAAGGGGGGAGGGTGTCATGTGCGGGGATAGATGGAGAATGAAGAAAATCTTCTTCATGCCTTTTGAATTATTTATGGCCTGGAACTTTACATGCTAAAACCTAACCAGACTTGATAGAGAGAGCCTGAGAAGGATTCTCTCCTCCCTTAAAGCCACAGAGCACACGCTTTTGGTCCCCTGGAGGATCAGGAGAGTGCTAACAATGACAGACTCCAGTGAGAAAGTGGAACTCTTTCTTAATTTCATTATGACCTTGAAAATAGCAATGCTGCATAGAAATCCTGCCTCCACCAGTCACAGCAGACTTAGATTTCTCAGTAACCTTGTGAGCTGCAGCCACGAGTGTGTGAATGCATTCCACTTTGATTTTGCCATGTGGGAACTGACTGTCAGATCAGTGGACAAAGGATAGGTCTCTTCGATCTTCGCCTCTGGCTTCCAGCCAGATGGGAGAGAAACAAAGACTTTGGAGTCTCTGCCTTCCTTTCCCCTACCCCTCTCCCTCCTCACCTCTCCTCCTGCCTTAACCGCTTAGAGCCGATTAATCTGGATAGAGTCTCCTGACTGCTCTTACATTTGGGGAAATCATGTCTAATTGTTTAGGGTGTGAAATGAAGTGATACAGTCTCAGAAAGGGGCCCTCCTTTCAGAAGATGTGCAATGCAGAAGAGAGAACCCCATGCTGGCTGTGTGTGCAAGGGAGCTGGGCAGGGTGGTTGACAGCTCAGGGGAGAAGTATGTGTGTGACTCCTAGCTGCTCCTGCGGGGTATCAGGGTGGCCTGGTGAGCATCTTTTGTTTGACTCCTCTGACTGCAGCTAGGGGAGGGGAGGCAGGTGGTGGGAAGGGGGGATGGCACAGCAGGACAGACTCCACACCAGCCCAAAGGAGCTGCCTTGGTTCATCATCAAAATCTGAAGCTTTTGTCTTCAAGCCCCAGAAAAAGGTAAACTACTGGGGTCCCCCTATAGATTCGCGGCCTGCCCCCCAAATAGCTGTAGGATATTTCTTTTCACTGAACTGTTGCCCATGAACCACACTGTAATCAAAGGTTTTCACTGAGCTAGAGAGAGAGAGAAGAAGACAGTAGTAAGGGAAGAGTGGCTGGCTGAAAGAAGGAGAGACAAAAGCCACGTGGCAGATAACAGGGAGCAAAGTCAGACAAAGAGCTGGGACATGTGCTTTGGTGGAAAAAAAAAGCAGGGAATGCAGTCATTTCCTTGCTTCATCACTGTTAGCTCAATTTACCCATAAAATAAATACATTAAAAAATAGAGTCCAATGCTGACCCTTTAGTAAGAACTGAGTCATTTCTTCCAGTTGTTAGCCTAAGTCCTCTATTTTCACCTGCAACAAAGCAGGTGGCATCTACTGCAGTCTGGTAAACGTAAAGCAAGTAAGTGAGGAACGTGCACATGTTTCTCATGGAAAACAGAAGGGATCATAGCACTGAATGGGAGCATGGGGTTTTCTCTCTGTCCCCATTCAGCACCAGAGGAGATCCACGTACCTCAGGCCACGGGGAAGGGCTGGGATCTTGCAGCCTGCATACCATGCAGTGCCTAGTTCTCCTTTAGTTACACCAAAAAGTAAATCGAAGTTATCTTCATAATTTAGGTAAAATCTCCCTTTCCACAAGAATCACTGAGATATTTCAGGCAAATGCAGATCTCAAAAAAAAAATTAAATGGCAGAATTTGAGTTTGGGAGCTCATTAAAAAGCAGTGAGATTTCCTGTGTTGCAGCAATTATAAACAATTTGGAGGAGAGAGGGCTGCTTTTTTCTTTTAAAGAAATTATCTGGAAAATTACCCAAGTCTTCGCTTCCTCTTTCAGATGGGATCTGGACAGACTGTGTTAAATACTGTAACCTAATTAGGATAGGTTTAGATAATTAAACCAGGAAAAGAAACCAAGAAGCCCAAACTCTGCCCTCAGGCTTGTCTCCAGCCAGCCTTACCTTTGATGTGTGTGTGCTTGACTGCTCAGTCGTGTCTGACTCTGTGACCCCAAGCACTGTAGCCTGCCAGGCTCCTCTGTCCATGGAATTCTCCAGGCAAAGAATACTGGAGTGGGTTGCCAGTTCCTTCTCCAGAAGGTCTTCCTGGCCTAGAGATTGAACCTGCATTTCCTGAGTCTCCTGCGTTGGCAGGTGGATTCTTTACCACTGAGCTACCTGGGAGGCTCCTTACCTCCTGATAAGTCAGTTCATCCCTCCAGGCATTAGTATCTTTTTGCCTCCACTGAAATGAAGCCAACCCCTTCTGCCACTTGTCCACTTTATAGACATGCTTTAAAAATTAATATATACTATGAAACCAGGAGAGCCTCGGAGGAACGATCCTATCTCAACACGAAGCATTATCAGTTTTGTTTTGCCTGCCACTCTGAGTTGGCAATGATATATTGTTCAGAATCTCTCTAAAAAATCTCCTTTCTTTTTCTGACCCCCATGACCAGTAATGATGGGAAACAGTGTACTGGAATAAATCCAAGAGAGAAATATTTTTGCCTGTCCATCAACTCAGCCAATAGGTTTTAAAGTGAAAGTGACTGCCATCGTTTTAAGTGGTTCAGTGACTGTATAAGCTATGTACTGCTGAAGGAGTTTCAGTCACTGACAATCCTATCTTTCCTTGCCCAGGTTTTTCTTAGTGTTGGAGTTGGTATGGAGAAGAGAATGGAGATTTTGAGTCTTAGGGATTTGGGGAGGTGAATCCTGCTGAGGAGATCTATGGTTTTAGTTGATAAATATTCCTAGAATCTGTCCTCACCCTTTCCATCCCTAATATCCCACTTTGATTCAAGGTCTTACTGCTTTTTGCCTGGATTTCTGTAGCAGCCCTGGAAGTGGTCCTCTTGACTCCAGTGTTATCTGTGAAGCAATTCTCCACAATGCTGCTAAAAGTACTTCCAAAGGAGGGCTTTGGCTTTTAGGAGCCTCCGTTGTCAGGAATATGCAGTCCAGGCCTTCCTAGGGGAGGGATCCCATGCTCTGTTCATACCTTAGCTACCTGGATCTCCAGCTTCAGCTCCTACCATTCTCTGCCTTATGGATTCTTACTCAGCAAAAGCAAGCTGCATATGCTTTTCACCATGTTGTATGTGCTAAGTCAATTCAGTTGCGTCTGACTCTGCAACCCTGTAGACCATAGCCCGCCAAGCTCTACTGTCCATGGGATTCTCCAGGCAAGAATACTTGAGTGGGTTGCCATGCCCTCCTCCAGGGGATCTTCCCGATGCAGGGATCGATCTCATGTCTCTTGTATCTCCTTCATTGGCAGGCTGGTTCTTTACCACTAGTGCCATGTGAAACAGTGCTGCTATTTACCTTTGAACCTCTGCTAGTGAAGCTCTCTCTACCAGGACTATCTCAAAGCAAGCAGCCAGAAACAGAGAAGGAACACCCATAACTCCTTATCCATCATTCAAAATCAGATCAGGTGGCAATAACTTGTCCCTCTTTGTCCTCTCTCTCCTCTTGGCTGTGACTGTCTTCTGGATTCTTCCCCTCTGATAACCTGGGCAAGACTATAGCATAAGCTGACATGGAAGGTTATACGGATCTTTCTATATGCTTGTCTACCCACTCAACAGTGAGCTCTCGGAGAAGGAAACCTTTAACGTCCTTTTCATCTCTGTTTCTTGCATAATACCTACCCCAAGAAAAGGCTGAATGTAGCTGAACACACACTTCTTAGTGTGTAAGGCACTGTGCTAGATGCTTGGGGAAAGTTTCCAGTACGAGGCTATTCAAAGTGAAAAGCTGTCTGACAAGTATCTCAATGCATACCTTAAGTGAAGTATTTATCTTTCTTTGAATGAAAGATCCAGAATTACTCAAATAATTAGCAACTGGGGGAACCCTGTGTCAACAGCAGGCCATCTGGCTGTGTGAAGTCACGGCACGTTGCTTCTCTTTGCTGCCATAACTCTGGGGCCTGGGGCTTTCTTGTAGTTGTGGCCTTGGGTATAGAGACCTCCCCCCTTCTCTGAAGTTCTCTGCCTTGTATTCTGTTGCCATGGTGACAACCCACTTTCATTCTGGAACTTCACGCATGGGAGAGGGGAACCCTTTACTACCATGGCATACAAGATGAGGCTTCTTTAGAAAATAAGTCGACAAGGTTAATCGTCAACACATTATGCTACTTCCAGAAATTCTGATTAAGTGGTAGGATAGTTTATTAGGTATTTCTGAAAGTACTGAAAGATGGATTTGTCTCGGCATATGAGATTGGGTATATCCTTTGTTTAAATATGTCTATGGGCCTGTTGGGATTCTATTTTTAAGGCAAAAAATATTTTTGTTCTCTAAGTGTATCAAAAACCTGTTTTCAGTCAATCTAGTGGATCAACGAGAAGAGAAAAATTTTTACAAGGAAAGCTGAGCGATTGCGCAAGGTATGAAAGGCTGGGAATACTAAGATTCTAACACCCGTCCAGCACTCTAACAAATCTGCTCAAATCTGTTTAACGGTATGTGAAACCTAGGCATGTATCACTGAAAGTATTTACCTTTGTTGAAATAGAATCAGAAGAAAAAATTGCTAGAAGACTTGCTTTTTAAACCCTTTTATGTATTCAGGTGAGCAAGTGCAGATACGTATTACAGAACCTAGTTCACTGCTCAGTGACCGCAGAAGCCTGATCGATTCCTCGTGCTCTAATGACTAAGATGTCTTAGTCTGCTCCGTGAGTCCAGCCTCCTTATAGCTCAGCATCTCTTCTCCGTGCTCCCGGAGAAATCAGGGTTCTCTTTCTAGTTCAAATAGTGGCTTCCCCCTGGCTTAGGCTGAGTTCCTTTTGTCTCTTTACCCAGGCAGCTTCTCTTTTCTGGTTTCCAGCTTTTACTCCCAACACAGACGGAGAACTCTGGTTTATTGAAGAGGCTGGCCTCTGCTATACCTCCTCACGGAAAGATGTGGTTCACTGTCTCCTACCTCCTCCGGATGCCTGGGTTCTCCTTTGATCAGATATGCCTTGCCGCTGCAGCCCATTTGTCTTTTCTTGGAGGAGCCACACAAGACTCTCATTTATTCCCTCGCAATCAGCTATTGCCATCGCACAGAGATGTACAGCGTGTAACAGCATTGCTACACCAGAAGCAGCGTATGCTCAGGCCCGGGCCAGAACCGGCTTGGGACTGGACTGGCAGGCTTGCCTGTGACACAGCTGATGAGTAGACGGTGTTTCTGATGAAAACAAAGGTGACAGTCTGCTTACTAGGCATCATTCCTAGTGGCTGCCGTGGCCCTGGCCCTGTGTGGCTGCCTGCCATGTTTAGTTCTTTATGACTCAACATGTAGCAGCAGCTGATTAGATTAGGAGGCTCCTTTAAAAAAAGATAACACAGAGCATACAGAAATTCCGGGGCCCAAGGAGACTGGAGTAGACACACGAAGGAGGGAGCACAGAAATGCTGAGAGAGACAGAGAGGAGTGGAAAGAGAGGGGTGGAAGAGCAGTAACAAGAGGAGGAGATGATAAGAAACGCGGAGGGAAGGATGACAAGAGGGATAAATCCCTAAACTGCTACAGTTCCACTCAAGTGCCCATGGGGTCACACAGACTAGTACTCAAAGGAGAGCAGGCAGTGATGCATGCAAAGATTAATCAGAAAGGTGTAATAGGAAATGATGGGACATGAATAGGCTTTGAGTACGAGTCTGTGCAACCCCATGGTTCAAATCCTGGCTCATCATTTACTGCCTTGGTAATTGTGGGCAAGGTATGTAATCTCTCTGTACCTTAGTTTCTTCATCTGTAAAATGGGTATAAGTACCGTATTTTGAAAGCAGTACTGTGAAAAGCAAATGAGTTAACACATGTAAGAGTACTTATCAGGATGTCTGGAACACTATACCTGATCCACTTTGCTCTTGGTTTCTACCAAGAGTGCCTCATATGGGTTGTGAAAGCAGTCACTACCCCCACCCCCGACTCCATCTGAGTTGAACACATTTGTGAATATCTGCTCCTTATGATCAAAACAGCTTAACTGTAACACCTTTAGGGTACTTTCCAAATTTTGAATGCAAAAAAAGTCACATTTTCTTTTGAACTTTATGAAATCAGGATAAAAATAGAAACCAAGTGTGTGCCTCGAGGGAACAGAAACAGGCAGAGTGAAAGAGAAGCCTTTCAAAGTGTGCACCTTGTCAAAACAAGCCTTCTCTAATTTGGGATAATGGGGAGCAAGGCAGCCTGTACCTTCCCTTCCTCTAGGGTTACTTGTGGATCCAAATGCCACAGGAGCCATGCTTTCCTTTATGGAAGGCTCTCCTCACTATTCTGGGGCTTCCCAGGTGGCTCAGTGGTAAAGAATCTGCCTACCAATGCAGGAGACAGGGTTTGATCCCTGAGTTGGGAAGATCCCCTGGAGAAGAAAACAGCAACCCACTCCAGTATTCTTGCCTGGGAAATCCCATGGACAGAGGAGCCTGGCGCACTACAGTCCATGGGTCACACAAGAGTCAGACACAACTTAGAGACTAAACAACAACTCTTTGCTGTCCTATATTGGAGAAACACGCTCATTTTTTGTTTCATTCCATCATATTAATTCATTTATGCCCTGAAGATTGCACCCTTCTCTCCTTTGGACTTCCCTGCAGCTCAGATGGTACAGCACCTGCCTACAATGCGGGAAACCCTGGTTCAGTCCCTTCTTGGCAAAAGTAGGGTTCCTGCGCCATCAGCCCACTGTCTGACAGCATTCATAGTGGCTGATTTTTGTTCCCAGAGTTTTTATAAGTGCTGGCAGCAAAGTTTCATTTTCAAACAACCAGAACAAAGGCCATGGATGTGTTCCACTGTTCCAGAGGGTGATTTGCTCCTTGCTGGTGGGGAATGGAGACCTCAGCTACAAGCATATTGCAGACCTATGGTTGCCCCTCTGACATAACGACTATAAGCTGACTGGGGCCATCTAGCAAAAGTACCCCAAACTGGGTGGCTTAACAGAAATTTATTGTCCCTGAGCTCTGGAGACAAAATTCTGAAATTAAGATGGTTTGTTTTGAAGGCTGTGAGGGCTTTGAAGGAAAATGAAGGAGAATGTGGTTCAGGCCTCTCTTCCAGCTTCTGGTGACTTGCTGGCCGTGAGGCTTCTGCTCCATCGCCTGCTCTCTGCCTTCATTTTCCCGTGGCCTTCTCCCTGTGTGTGTCTGTGCGCTCCTTTTGTAAGGACAGCAGTTCTCTTCGGATCCACCGTAATGGTCTCATTTTCACTTGATTATCTCTGTAAAGATCTTATATCCAAATCAGGTCATATTCTGAGGTGCTCGGGCTTAGGCTGCAATGTAACTTAATGTGTTGACACAATACAGCCCATAACACTGAGGTATTTGAGAAGTGAGCGCTGAAATGGTTCTTGGGGTTGACGGGTTGGTGGTTGGGCTTAGTGTTGGTTTGCTGTTAATGGGGTGTTTGTAAAGCAAGCCCAGTGGCTATAAAATTGCGAATCATACCCTCAATTGCTTAACACTCTCTGGGCTTTTGTAACTTTATACTCTCTTATTTTTTCTATCTTGGCCTTTCCTCTCCTTAGAGTCTTTCTGCTTGTTTGCCCTGGGTCCTGCACTTTTACCCTTTTCCTTCTCCGTCTGCATCCCCTTTTCTGGGGATCTCATCCAGTTCCCTGGCTTTAAATATAATCCTTAGACTAATGTCTCTCAAATTTATCTCCATGTCTTCAGCCTTGATCCCCCTTGAAATCCATGCTCATAAATTTAATTATATGTTGCCTTCTAGTCATGGATGTTTAATGGGCATCTCAAACTTTTAATAACTAGAATTGAAATCTTGATTTCCTCCCATAAGTATGTTCCTTCCTGTGTTTTTCTCATTAAATGACACCTCTGTGGTTCAAGTTAAATCTCTGGAACCCTCGCTGGAATGCTTTGCTTTTCCCTCATGTCCACCTGTATTCAATACAGCTACAAGTCCTGTTGATTCTTTTTACGGAAGTATAGTTGACTTAAAATGCTATATTAGTTTCAAGTGTACAACAAAGTGATTTTTATAGTGAATTGCTTGAAAGTCCCCTACATACAAAACCTTTAAGTTGTGAACTTTCAAAGATGTGAGTGTGTGTTTGCGTGTCCAGTCGCATAAGTTAGCTCACGTGTCTGGCGTACTTTGTCATCTGCGTGCGTCCTCTGTAAGTGGTTGTGCTTGTGTGTACTTTACTGTACAGTACGATATATAGTGCAGTAGAGCTGTATCTTTATTTCAAGCCAAGGACGTCCATAGGGAAGCATAAAAGCAGTGGTGATGTAGCAGCAGGTACTACTGTCCTTTTTAAGGGACTGTACTGTAAAGTTAAAAATGTTTTCTTTAATTTTTGTGCTTGTTTTTTCATGTATTGTTTGTATGAAAAGTATTATAAACCTGTTACAGTAGAGTATTATATAGCCTTTTGTGTTAGTTGGATACCGAGGCTAACGTTGTTGGACTTAGGAACAAACTGGACTTACGAACATGCTCTTGAAACAGAACTAGTTCATATGAAGGAGACTTGTATACAGATTATACTCCACATAAAGTTGTTATAGAATATTGGCCACATGCCACGTATTATATATTACATCCTTGTCACTTATTTATGTTATACCTGGTAGGGTGTAATTCCTGTCTTACCAAGTCCTGTTGACTCTTAGTCTAAGATCTCCAGCATCTGTTACTTCTCACCATCGCTGGGGCCCTCATAGTGGTCAGGCCATCAGCATCTCTCACTTGGATAACTATATAATAGCCTTCTGGATAATCTGTCTCCCTCTGCTGTTGCTCTCCCACAACTATCCTGCCTGAAGGAGTTCAGTGTCAGGTAGGTCAGACCTTGCACCCCACTTCACTTTAAATTCTTTAAATTCCAGCGCCTCGTGGCACTGGAAAAACACACACACACACACACACACACACACACACACACACACACACACACTCTTTGCTCTGACCAGATGACCTACAACGGATATGTGTCTGCCCACCACTTTCCACTCTTATATAAAGCCCTCTAATTTCATTCCTGCCTTAGAGCTCTGCTAGCTATTCCCTCTTTCTAGAAAGCTCTTCTTTCAGATGTCTATTCAGGTGGCTTAACTCCTTCTTGTCATTTAGGTCTCACCTCAGATTTTACTTACCCAGAGAGACCCTCTGATTACTTAAATTATTGTTTTCAGTTCAGTTCAGTTCAGCCACTCAGTCATGTCTGACTCTTTGTGACCCCATGAACCGCAGCACACCAGGCCTCCCTGTTCATCACTAACTCCCGGAGCCTATGCAACTCATGTCTATTGAGTGGGTGATGCCATCCAACCATCTCATCCTCTGTCGTCCCCTTCTCTTCCTGCCCTCAATCTTTCCCGGCATAGGGTCTTTTCAGATGAGTCAGCTCTTCGCATCAGGTGGCCAAAGTACTGGAGTTTCAGCTTCAACATCAGTCCTTCCAATGAACACCCAGGACTGATTTCCTTTAGGATGGACTGGTTGGATCTCCTTGCAGGCAAAGGGACTCTCAAGAGTCTTCTCTAGCACCACAGTTCAAAAGCATCAATTCTTCGGCACTCAGCTTTCTTTATAGTCCAACTCTCACATTCATATATGACCATTGGAAAAACCATAGCCTTGACCAAATGGACCTTTGTTAGCAAAGTAATGTCTCTGCTTTTTAATATGCTGTCTAGGTTGGTCACAACTTTCCTTCTAAGGAGTAAGCATCTTATAATTTCATGGCTGCAATCACCATCGGCAGTGATTTTGGAGCCCCCCAAAATAAAGTCAGCCACTGTTTCCACTGTTTCCCCATTTACTTGCCATGAAGTGATGGGACCGGATGCCATAATCTTCGTTTTCTGAGTGTTGAGCTTTAAGCCAACTTTTTTACTTTCCTCTTTCACTTTCATCAAGAGGCTCTTACTTCTTCACTTTCTGCCATAAGGTTGGTATCATCTGCATATCTGAGGTTATTGATATTTCTCCCAGCAATCTTGATTCCAGCTTGTGTTTCTTCCAGTCCAGCGTTTCTCATGATGTACTCTGCATGTAAGTTAAATAAGCAGGGTGACAATGTACAGCCTTGACGTACTCCTTTTCCTATTTGGAACCAGTCTGTTGTTCCATGTCTAGTTCCAACTGTTGCTTCCTGACCTGCTGGTCAGGTGGCAGGTCAGGTGGTCTGGTATTCCTATATCCTTCAGAATTTTTCACAGTTTATTGTGATCCACACAGTCAAAGGCTTTGTCATAGTCAATAAAGCAGAAATTTTTTTCTGGAACTCTTTTCCTTTTTCGATGATCCAGCAGATGTTTACATATTATAATATACAATAATTATTTTCTATAAATCCTATTCATATCCCACTAATTCCTGTTACACCTTTCTGATTAATTTTAATCCTTGCACTTATCAGTGCCTGCTCTCTTTTGTGCATTCACTGTCTGTCTCCTCCCACTAGAATAGAAGCTACACACCACCAGGTACATTGTCCTACTTATTCAGTTTATATCCTTAGAGACTGTGGCAGTGCTTTGCACAATTTAACCATCAATGTGTATTTGTCAAATGAATAAATGAAGAGTTTCTGAGCAAGAAAAGTGAGAGGAACCTGTAGTTAAAATATATGAGGCATGGTTCAAACCTACCACTGAGATTCACTTTGATCCTCATAAAGTCCTTTAAGTTAAGTATTGTCCCCATTTGACAGGTGAAGAGATTGAGGCTCTGAGAGACTAAATAAAGATACTAAGCCAACAGTTCATAAAGTACAGAGCTGAAGTTCTGACTGATTTCCACAGATTTTCTACTATGACACAAACTGGAGATGGTAAATATGTAGTACAATTAATATTTTTAAAATGAGGGTGTAAGTAAGTTTTATTGAAAAGTGTCAAGAACAATGTTTAGTTCTGAGTCAACTAAAGAAGATACTCTTTTTGACCTAATCTTTGTGATAGCTAGAGAAATTAATTGAAGGACTAAAGATTTTCACAATAGGAGGTATGCTTAGGGTAGATGATTTGAAATAGAAGTTTTAAGCTTTAATGAAAGGAAAATTAGTAAAGGGAAAAAAAAACAGTGGAATATTTATATTACCCTGTTTTGAGATTCACTACCGAGGGGCATAATGTAAGCCATGAAAGCTGGTGGTGGAGGGGTGGGTGGATGCAGAGGACACAAATGATTTTCCAAGATGCTGTGTGCCTAGTATAGTGCTACCAGTAGCAGGTGCTCAGGAATATTTGTTGAATGACTGACTTGGAAGAATTAAAGTATGCAAGTCTATGTAGACAGACATTCTTTTCATCTCCCACGTGCTCTGTACCATGAGCAGAGGTTAGGACGGGGGGATTGCATGTACCAAGTAGCTAGAAATCAGTCACCAGACTTCACCAGAGGGCAGAGGCCAGCCCCAGTGTTCACAGTGTGTGAGGATTTCCTGCTTCTGGGTCCCCATCTCCCATCATCTTCATGCACATTTATCCCTCTTATGCCTGTATGGGAATGAAGACTTGATGTGTCACTTTACAAAGATTACCAACTCTCTCTCCTATTATATCTTAATGACTTCACATCCATCCTTTGCTGGCTGTAGTTATGTTTTAGGAGAGCATGATTTAATCTATGATATAGTGCGTTCTTGGTGATAACAAGCTATAAAGAATGGGATCCCATTGTAACTTATTTCAATAATTTTCAAGTTACTATATAGAAATAGTAGGAATAATCTCATGAATAAAAGAAATAAAAGAGGAATTTATGGCATATTTACATTCTTTAAGAAGATAATTCAAGTACCAAAATAAGAAACTAAATTCAGGTAATCAAGAATCAAGGTATTTAAAGAAGAGCTGCTATTTTACAAGATCTGAAATAACCACTTGGAATGCAATGAAAAGCAGGAAGTCTTCTGGCTTACAGGGAATCTGTGTCATGAACCAATACAACCAATTTACAAAGGGCATAAGGGGCAATGGGGAAAATATCCTTTATATACCCAACAGAAAAGTGTAGGGGAAGTTCTCAGTTATTCAGTTCAGTTGCTCAGTCGTGTCCAACTCTTTGCGACCCCATGGACTGCAGCATGCCAGGCTTCCCTGTCCAACACTAACTCCAGGAACTTGCTCAAACTCATATCCATCGAGTCTGTGATGCCATCCAACCATCTCATCTTTTGTCATCCCCTTCTCCTCCTGCCTTCAATCTTTCCCAGCATCAGGGTCCTTTCCAGTGAGTCAGTTCTTCACATCAGGTAGCCAAAGCATTGGAGTTTCAGCTTCAACATCAGTCCTTCCAATGAATATTCAGGACTGATTTCCTTTAGGATGGACTGGTTGGGTCTCCTTGCAGTCCAAGGGACTCTCAAGAGCCTTCTCCAACACCACAGTTCAAAAGCATCACTTCTTCAGCGCTCACCTTTCTTTATAGTTCAACTCTCACATCCATACATGACTACTGGAAAAACCATAGCTTTGACTAGATGGACCTTTGTTGGCAAAGTAATGTCTGCTTTTAATATGCTGTCTAAGATTGTCATAACTTTTCTTCCAAGGAGCAAGTGTCTTTTAATTTCATGGCTGCAGTCACCATCTGCAGTAATTTTGGAGCCCCCAAAATAAAGTCTGTCACTGTTTCCACTCTTTCCTCACCTATTTGCCATTAAGTGAAGGGAAGTTCTACCTCTTGATTAGATGTGGAGACACCAGGAAAGGTAACACAAATGACACATTTTAACAGAAAGCCATGCTTACATTGGAATTATAAATCGGATCCCCTGGGCAATAGACTCTGCATGGATATTTGCATGCAGGGGACTCTGGGGAGAGAGCTCTGGGGAGCAATCCCCGTGAGGGTGTGAGGGAAGAAGGGTGGGATGGAATAGACATTGCACTGTGAATGGCCCTTCAGAGATATCCTGAACTGAAGCAAGGTAGTGGGGCCTTTGTAGCCCGATATTTATCAATTAGATGTGTGCTGCCCCAGGGAGTGGGTGTATCTTTGAGCTAGGCAACTCCCTTCAGCAACCCCTGGGGAGAAACCTACCTCTACCACTCAGCACTACCACTTTTGGCACTGGGGGAGTCAGCGGCTCAGTCCTAAAGGTGAGAGGGTGGAGAGGGAGGGACATCTCCACAGAGGCCATGGGGTCTAATCTGTTGGAAGCACCACTGGGTGCTTGAAAAGAAAGAAAGATGGTAGAATGTATGTTACTTAACATAAGATATTTTCTAAACATGATGCTTGTTGACCATCTACTTTACCCTGGGCCACTATAGTAATCACACGCGGCCCCATTCAGACTAAAGGAGGAGCAATCTGAAAACATAAAGCTACTCATATCATACCTCTGATTTCCTATCTTACACGTAGCAAAATCCCCCAGCTCTTTGACATGCCTTTAGGTAGGCTGACCATATAATTTATTGTTCAAACCGACATTTTCATGAAGGAAAGAAGGCCTTAAAATAATTACAGAGGCAAAGGTCTAAACAAAGACTGTTCTTGGCAAACATTCATACCACCTGTAAGGCTCCTGTGAGTTAAGTATCCTTACAGATACTGTGGCTGTCCCCTTCCCGTCTTGTCACCTTCTTCCCCAAATTCACTCCCTTTTGTCCTCCGTTAGGTTCTGAATCAAATGAAACTCTCACCCCGTGACCTTTGTGTTCAGCTTTTCTTCATGCACTTTTAAAGGCTACCATTACCCTTTAATTCTTTAAATCTCAGCTTAAATTTTCCCTGTCCAGATCCTCTCCCCATTTAACCTCCATCATAGTACCTGTTTCTTTAATCCACAATCCTAACTATGATATGAAATTATAATCACCAGATTTTAAGCTCCGTAAGGACATGAATTTACATCGTCTTGCATTCCAGTGTATCCCTGGTCATTAATTAGCCCAGTGCTAGTCCATACATGTTTAGTGCTCAGTAACTTACAAATTAGGGAATAAATGAAGAGCTTGGGAAATTATTCTGAAACAAAAATCTTGTGTGTGTGTATGTGTGTGTGTATGTGTGTGTGTGTGTGTGTGTGTATTCGGTAAAATGCCCACAGACCAGCAAGGGACAAACACAGCACCTATTGGGAATTGTGGATGCGGCTGCTGACCCTGGAAATGTGGACATAAAGGAATGCAAAACATTAAATAATCAATCTGCAAACACCCAGAGGATCTTAGGCTGCTGGATAATAACCAACAGTTTAGTGATGGGAAGATAGTGTCAGAACAATCTAATTTCCTTTTAAGACAGAGGGACCTCCATCAAAATCATTTATTAAGTGTCTGCACACAGCCGGGAGAAGCCTGTCAGAGGTGGAGGGGCTTGTAGTCAGCTGTGAAGCATCAGATTTAATACATGTTTTGACTTCAGCTAAAATCTGATTTTGCTTCTCTGATAATTTCCTTTCACAGGGCAAACAAATATGAGCTCCTTACAGTAGAAGGTGGTAGCAGAATAGTTACAGGTTTAAGCCCAATATAATTACTAAAGCCTTTAAAAGTTGAAAAGGAAAAAACCCCTCATGATTAAAGGTGAAATATTTTTAAAGGTGAAAAAGGATGCCCTTTTGCCCAGGTCACATGAGGTTAACTTTTTCAGCACTCTGCCCTCCTAACACCTGACTGTCAGAAATCAGAATTGCACTGGGATGAGCAGGCACGTTGTTGTTGGTTCAGTTGGAATGATTACTGAATGCCCTCCTTGAGAGAGGGTCCAAATGAACGACCAGAAGTGTAAGCTTTGATCCTAATTCACACGTAAGAATCCAGGGCAGAGTTGGAGGCAAAAAGTAATACCCCTTCAGGGGTCAGGAAGTCATGTGGACTTTCCCAGATATCAGCGCCAGGTACTCTAACCTTGACTTTTAGAAACAGACAGCATCTTGGGTCAAGGTGACAGACTCAGTCTAGCATCTAGCCATACAGACCTTGCATGTGTGTGAACTGAATACAAAGCAGCTGAAAAATTCCACAACAATAAATGCTTTTAGCATCTTAAAGGCAAGGCTCTGGAGACATGAGCCCCTTAAACGTAGTTAAGGGGATACCCATAACATCTGACTTGGGGGTACCCAGCTGTGGGGATGAGCAGTCTCACCTGCCAGTAAAAATCCACACTGGAGAAGTCGGCAGCGGTGCTGGGGTCCTGGGCTCAGCCGCAGCATCATACCTTATAAAGAAACCTCAGTTTGGGGGATGTTGAAAAAAATCTTCGTGTCTGTCCACAGAAGGATATGGTAGGGGCAGCACGGTTACCAGGTGATGCCAGGTGCAGCACTTGTGGTGCGAAATCAAGTGGGATTTAACATTCCGTCATGTACTCAGTGTTTGAATTTATTTGTGGTTGGGTACAGGACTAGGGGCAGGCATACAGTGCAAACAGGACAAATGTCATCCTGTTGCCATGAAGCTTAGAGTTTCTGGAGAATCTATATTGACTAACCTGATGGGCCATTATATTTCCAGGCCTGTGGGGGTTTGGGGGTATAGCTGAATGCAGGAGAACGGGATTAGGAGGGGTGTGGGGTAGTTGATATTAATAAACTCAGTTTATCGAGTGGCAGAAGCCCGCAGAGTCCAGAAAATAATTTTACAATCCATTTCATGTTCTGGGATGTGTTATTATCCTGATAAGGGGAAAAGGGCTTTGAATGTTTGCCACATTCAAGATTGCAGGAAGGTTCCAGTCCTCCGTATGAGTCAGGAGCATTCGACACTACTGACCACATCCTCTTTTTGCCCATTCTTCCCTCTGTGTTTTGGTGATACTGTATGTGCCTCCTCTTGGCCCCTTCCTTTACTGGTTGGTCCTTCTCAGTATCCTTTGCTGGCTTCTTCTCAATTGCTCAACCTATGAACGTTGTCATGTCCCAGGCCTCTGTCTCTTTTAATCACTGTCCTCAGGTGATGTCATGCAACCCAAATCTAATATCTTCAGGTCTCAAGGCACTCCTTCAGGGCTGACACCTCCTCAGGACTCCAGGCCCACATGGCTCTCACATATTTGGCCTATTCACTGTCCTAATAGACATCTTAGACTCAAGTTGGCCAGCCCTCAAGCCTGCCCTCCTCTAACCTCTTGCATTTCAGCTCATCTAATTGCTGAACAAAGATCTAGGCATTACCCTTGATTCTTCTCTTTCCTTTATCGCCCACATCCAATCCATCCCAAGTCCTGTCACTTCTTCCCCTAAAACTTACTCCTCTTAATCTCCATTACTATAGCCCTGGCTCAGGCTAAATTATTGCAGGAGCTTCTTAACTGATTCCCTTCTTCCACTTTGCCCCTTAATAACCACTGTATGCCCATCAGCCAGAGGGATTCATTTAAACATTAATCAAATTATGTTACTCTTTCTTGAGTTAAAAAACGATGATAGCTTGCTTAGTACATTTAGTATAAAATCCAAATTCTTTTTCCTGGCTTAAAAGTTCTAGTTGTTCTGTTCTTTGCACCCACTACCTCCCCTTTCCTACCATGCTCTAGATGCAGTCTTCTCACTATTCCCTAGACAACCTGTATTCCAGACTCAGGATTCTGCAACTGTTCTTCCCTCTGCATAGACTGTTCCCGTATCTTCTCATGGCTCACTCTATACTGATGTTCAGATCTCAATCTAAATGTTTTCGAAGGAGACTTCCTTGACCATAAACCTAAGGTAACCACACAGTTACTGTTTATCGTACACCCTTTCAAATGGCCTATGTATTGCTTACTACTAGCTGATATATCAGAAAAGGTGATGGCACCCCACTCCAGCACTCTCGCCTGGAAAATCCCATGGATGGAGGAGCCTGGTGGGCTGCATTCCATGGGGTCGCTAAGAGTTGGGCACGACTGAGCGACTTCACTTTCACTTTTCACTTTCATGCATTGGAGAAGGAAATGGCAACCCACTCCAGTGTTCTTGCCTGGAGAATCCCAGGGACAGGGGAGCCTGGTGGGCTGCTGTCTATGGGGTTGCAGAAAGTTGGACATGACTGAAGTGATTTAGCAGCAGCAGCAGCTGATATATATATATATATATATATATATATACTTTTTTTTCTGGATGAAAGAGATTTTCATGGGCTCCAAATTCACTGCAGATGGTGACTACAGCCATGAAATTAAAAGACACTTGCCTCTTGGAAGAAAATCTATGACAATCCTAGACAGAGTACTAAAAAGCAGAGACTTTGTCAACAAAAGTCCATATAGTTAAAGCTATGGTTTTTCCAGTAGTCATGGATGGATGTGAGAGTTGTACTAAAAAGAAAGCCGAGCACCGAACAACTGATGCTTTCATACTGTGGTGCTGGAGAAGACTCTTGAGAGTCCCTTGGACTACAAGGAGATCAAACTAGTCAATCCTAAAGGAAATCAATCCTGACCATTCATTGGAAGGACTGATGCTGAAGCTGAAACGCCAATACTTTGGCCACGTGATGCAAAGAGCTGACCCATTGGAAAAGACCCTGATGCTGGGAAAGATTGAAGGCAGGAGAAGGAGACCACAGAGGATGAGACGGTTGGATGGCATCACCATCTCAATGGAGAAGAGTTTGAGAAAGCTCCAAGATGGTGATGGACAGGGAATCCTGGCATGCTATAGTCCATGGAGTCATGAAGAATCGGACAAGACTGAGCAACTGAACAACAACAAAGCTGATATTTTTACTTATTTGCTCACTTATTTATAGTCTGTCCTCACCCATTGAAGTGCAAACTCTAAGAGAGCAGGGACATTGTGTCTCCAGAACTTGGAGTGATACCTGATTTCTATAGGAATTCAACCAATATCTGTAGAATAAATGTGTATGTAAATGCCTGAAGGGTAGAGTTACTCCATCCTGTCATGCATGTGCCTTCTCCCTTAAATGATTAAATGCACAAGTAGCTATATAAGAAATTACCCCCATAACATGGTGACTTAAAACAACAAGCATTTACAATGGCTCAAAAGTGTATAGGTCAGCTGTGTAACTCGCTAACTAAGGCCAAGTTTGGCCAAGTTTGCTTGGCTCACTCAGGCATCTGTGGTTGGCCAAGGGCTGCTTGGTCCAGGAAGGTCTTACTTTCTCTCAAGCCTGGGAGTTGTTTGACTGTCCGCATGGATCACAATGGGACTGGGCTGTGCATCTCTTTCCTTCAGCAGTCCCAGCTTGTTCACATGATCAGAGTTCATGTGAACAAGCCCACCAGTTCAGGAGTTCAGCCCACCAGTTCAGGAGAGGGTGGGAAATGCTCAAGGCTTCTCCAGGCTGAGGCTTAGAACTGGCACATCATCACTTACCCCTCATTCTGCTGGTCAAAGTGAATCATAAAGCCAGTTCAGATTTCAGGGGAGGGAAATTAACTCCACTTATTGACAGGAGGAAATGAAAAATCACATTACAAAGGTGTGACCACAGGGAGAGGGAAAGGACTGGGGGCATTTTTGCGATCCCTCTATCCCATTGAGGATGACAGCAAAAATGGTCACTGCTCGTGGCTACAAGTCTCTTCCCAGAGAAGCACGTAAAGAGCTTGGAGTGAGGCCCAGCGATGCCTTTCTATCTGCCTATGAGCACCGATGTCACAAGATCCAGCATGTTCTTGGTTGCACAGTGGTGGTGACAGGAGTGGCAGGAACTGGCCCCTGGGTACCCTGCAGTCTGCACAGCTGTGAAGACTACTCTGTGGCCAGTGGGGCCTCAGGACCCCGGTCCTCCCTGGTTTTCCTTCATGCTCAAGGAATCAGCACCTAATTCCACGTGGCCCCTCCGGGCAAGGCTCAGTGAGGTGCTAATACCTCCAGGAACCCACCTCAGAAGGTGGTGAGCATCAGGGGTGCTTTAATGCCAGATAGCTCTCAACTTGCAGGCATCTGGGGAAACACAATGTTAACTCAATGGGCTCTTCTTTGTTTTGGCGAATAGAACTCAAATGACTGAGAATGGAAAAGCCCTGACACAGGTGTCTTAAGGGAACTCCTTAAAAAGTGAGGAAAACAGCATGATCGGCCTTGTCCATGCCTTCTGTGCTGAGTATGTCTGCATCCCGAGCCAGTCAAGGCTAAAGCCAAAAGAGAAAGCACTTGTTCTAACAGATATGTTCTTGCATCTTTCCAAAAAAACACATATGCTGTCCTCAGTATTTAAATGTTATTCCTGATGACTAGATGAGCTGAAGCTTGCCACTGGGTCACAGAATTGAAAAACTAACTCAAAGAGAATTCGCAACTTGCTTTAGATCTCTCACTGAGTGGAAAAGGCTCCCCTGATGTGACTCCCTGTCTGATTCTCCTCTCCCTTCCCAGATGCCAGGTCAGGTTTAAGTTCTTTCTCCAGACTCAGAGGCAGACGTCTGTGTTTGACTTGAACATACTGATTTCACGCAGGTGAGAGCGGATGCAGTGAGTCAGCTTGACAAATCTTTAGATTAGTTCAACGTCCTTTGGTATCACTTGAACCAAATGTTTCCTGTCCCCAACCATTCCACTCAACCATTTATCTCCCCAGCATGGAATATTCAAATTCTTTCTACATTTCATGCACTAAAAAGTACTTCTAGACCATGGTTACATGATATCTCCACTGGGAGCCCTGTTCCTTTCCCTACCCTGAGCAAGCCAGATATAAAACAGATTGAAACGGCTCAGCAGTTGGACTGAGGTCTCTCTCTGTGCCTACTTAACTGTGGAGTCGACCAGACTTTGGCACTCTCTTGTAATCCAGCAGAGAAAGAAAGAAAAAAAAATCAGTGACTCTGTTCCATTGTATTTGAAACTTCTCATGCTTCCCACAGACACATTCCTGAAGGCACCAGTTGTGGATGCAGAGCTCCGTGGGGTCAGAGTTGGATCCCACAGGGCTGTTTGGGCCTTGTAGGGAAAGCAGCGGAGATTCATGACTCATGGTTCTCCAGCCCAGCCTGGGGGGCTTGCCCAGCTTCACCACAGAAGGAAACTGATCGTAAGATTGGAGAGCCAGGGAGGAAACCAGAGGCATGTCTGGGATGATTAGAAACATGAAAAGATCCCCGTGGTAGGCTGTGTTTGTCATCTTCTCTGGCTGGAGGTGGACAGAGAACAATAAAGACAAGCATTTGATTGTAAATGCCAAGGCTCATACTGGATATAGGTGTAAAGACTTCCAGGCACCTTGGCTAGAGCAGGGGAAGGCTTTGATAGGAGAGGTGGCTGTCACGAGGGAGTGAAGTGCCTGTGTGGATGTGGTATTTATGAACTGCTTTCTGTTTTCTCTGCAGAGGAAGAGATCACTTCTCTGTAACCATGGAAGTGCCGATGCTTGATGGTGCCCATGTTACTGGTTCCTGATTGCTAGATCAGAGACAAGGTACTTGGACTGGTCCTGGCAGATCTGGCATCCCCTTTCGTCCTTAAAAAGGAATGAGGATATCTGATGCTGTTATAACTAACAGATTCCCAAGCTTTACTAGCAGGTGAGCAAGAAGAAGGTCCCACTCCCTTTGGTACTCACATCACCACTGACTCCATCAAAGTGTGTAAGGCTTTTCTCCATCCCCTCACCCTTTCATCAAAATATATCCCTGAGCTGATATGGAAGCATTCAGGTATCTGCCACTAGCTTCAGCCAGAACCAGACTTCCCTTGGATTTTGGGGCCTGCTACTGGGTCTGGTTCACACTTCAGGCTCTTTCCTTCATGGTGGGGCCTTTCTCAGGTGCCTTGCATTCCTTCCATGCAAACTTACTCAGATTGCCTCCCCTTCTCCCTTCCTTCCTGTTCCAGTAGATGTGTCCATATGTTTGAACCCCAGAAATTGTGCATTCCCTTGGGGTCCCCACAAGCCCCAAGTAAAGGAGTCAAAGTAGGTAAGAGCAGAGGGAGAGGTTTTGCCTAGCTGTTTCTGCCAGCCTCATTCCGGTCAATCGAGACCTTGATAAGTACTGCCATTTCTGGTAGGTGGATTGTACATGGGCTCCCAGGATCTGAGTCACTACATTCACAAGGCCATTTGGGTTGGCTCATTCAGGATACCAGCCACATGATATGTTCCATGGGGCAAGAGCTGTGTTGGCCAGGGGAAGTAATTCAAGACCTGGAAAGCCAGAGGAGGAGAAAGCTGAGGATCAGGTATCAGTGAGATTTTGTTGAAAGAGGAGTCTAAAGAGGATGACCTGGGACTCTCTGGTGGTCCAGCAGTTAAGATTCTGCACTTCCAAAGCAGGGGCCACAGGTTCCCTCCCTGGCTGGGGAACTAAGATCCCACATGCCACATGGCATGGCCAAAACATTAAAAAAAATGAAGATAGCCTAAAAGGGTTGTAGATTCAGTGTTCTAGAAGTGATGCCTGCGTGCATGCTTAGTCGTGTCCAACTCTTTGTGACCCCATGGACTGTAGCCTGCCAGACTCCTCTAATGGGATTCTCCAGGCGGGAATACTGGAGTGAGTTGCCATTTCCTATCCCAAGAAGTGGAGCCTAGATAGGATCAAAATCCAAGCATGCAGAGATCATGCAATGGTGTTTGAGGGTCATTGTCCTAAACACCTGTAATGGTTTACAACTCACCTGAACAGGCCAGGTTGTGCCTGTTCTGCCAATGGATCAGGCTGGCTTACAGGGACAGAGAAGGTATCTCATGTCCCAGACAGGAGTTATCCAGTAGGTACAGGAGTTATCCAGTAGTTAGACTTCTCCTTGTACTTAGAGGATTATTTATGAACATAAAGATACCCAAGGGCTTCCTTGATGGATCAGATGGTAAAGAATCTGCCTACAATGCAGGAAACCTGGGTTCGATCCCTGGATCGGGAAGATCCCCTGGAGAAGGGAATGCCTACCCATGCCAGTATTTTTACCTTGGATCCCATAGACAGAGGAACCTGGTGGGCTACAGTTCATGGGGTGGCAAAGAGTTGGACAAGAGTGACTAATGCAGAAACACACACACAGAGATGCTCAATGAGTCTAATTCCTTTGTAGTGATGGGATTAACATCCCAACAGTCTTCTAACTGGTTTGGAAATTGGGAATGTTCCATGGAAATTGGATTCTTTTGAATTTCAGCTACATGCACAGTGGATTCCCTCTCCTGCCCCCTCCCCACCAATAAGTGGAGGTATATGGCAATCTGGGTGTTCTCTTACTGAAGTAAAAATAATAGCTTCTTCATTTTCTCAAGTTTCATTATCCTTTCCACAAAGGATACATTCTATATTCTGCTTGTCTTTTCTATTGTCATCCACTGGGGCCTATGACAATCTCGTTAATATCACCCTCAGCTCTCTTCTCACAACACCTGTTGTGTGTGACAACGTGGCTGCTCAGGGGAGATATGACAGTGGCAACTCTTTGTACTTTAGGGGCTGAGGTGTGATTTGGGAAGCCTGTGAATTATGAAGCTGAAGGTCATTATCTCTGTTTCTAGCTCTACAGCTGAGCAGCAGCATCACAACTAACCAACCAATAATTATTAATTTAGTCCCTTTTATTAGAACCTACTGTGACCCCATCACCTTCCTTGATCTCATGGACTGTTAGACATGGTGAAAATGAAAGTGTTAGTTTTTAACCATGTCCGAGTCTTTGCAACCCCATGGGGTATAGCCTGCCAGGCTCTTCTGCCCATGGAATTCTCCAGGCAAGAATACTGGAGTGGGTTGTCATTCCCTTCTCCAGGGTATCTTCCCAACCCAGGGATCAAACCCAGGTTTCACTCATTGCAAACAGATTCTTCACCTTCTGAGCCACCGAGGAAGTCCATTAAACACGGTGCTTGTCCTCAAATTGCTTAAACGCCAACTGGAGATGCAGAGATTACAACCAAGATACAATTAGCAAGTGTTCAACAGCTTGACAACCCTGGACAAGGAAGAGGGAAAGTCTGGTGTGGCCTGGTGTGAGAAAGCAGCTTCAGGAATGAGGTGGGACGAGAGGTAGAAGGAGCTCAAGTTCCAGCAGTTCTTTTGCCCCTACATCTAGGAGAGGGAAACTAAAGATGGTATTGCACATATACGGGCCAGTGTAGGGTACCAGTGACACTGATGAGGTTACTAAGGGGCTCTGGGCACCAGTGCTGGGACTGGGGAGGGAAAGCAAGATGTCTGGACACTTGCAAGACTTTGAGAGTGACTTTCAACTTGGAGATCAGTCGATAAAGAATCTGCCTGCAATGCAGGAGACCCGGGTTTGATCCCTGGGCTGGGAGGATCCACTGGAGAAGGAAATGGCAACCCACTCCAGTATTCTTGCCTGGAGAGTCCCATGGACAGAGGAGCCTGGTGGGCTACAATCTGTGGGGTCACAAGAGTTGGACATGACTTAGCGACTAGACTACTACTACTTCAGCTTAGTGTTCTAGGTGCCTCTGTGGCCTCAGCCTGGTCCCAGCATCCCATACCCATGCTCTCTCTATTTCATTCTCTACCTGTTACTTCTGTCTTTTAATGAGTATTATTTTACTCCCTCCTAGCTGTTTCTCTCTATTTTTTCTCTTCTGTTCTTTTCTTTTCCCTTTTTAATCAGTCTGTCTCCAATCCCCTTCCCCTCAAGGACAGGCTCAAGTCTTGCTAATTCTAATGTAGGCTGGTGTCCAGGGGTCATGGGGGTGGCTGCAAGCAGTGAGAGTGACCTGCCTTTAGCATTATTATTTTTAATACTGTAATAACAATGATATGGGTACATATTACAACTCATAAGTCTGGATTTAGTTTCTAAGAAAGCCTCAGTTATTTTTATGTAAGAACACCCATGTGAAGAAAAAAGATAAGTAACTTCCACGGAAAAATTAACTTCAATGGAAGGCTATTAATACGTTTGATATTCTTGGCCAACTAATGCTGATGAACATCTTCCTTTTAGACTATAAATTTCTTGCTTATCTGCCTAGTTCTCCACTGACCCTTCTCCACTTCATCTCCAGCACCTAGAATGGGGCTAGAATTAGGAGCGCAATACATATTTGTGAAATACGTCAATGTAGAGTTTTAGGAGTTGAAAGGGTGTTTTCAAATTAGGGAAAGGCTGAGGCATAAAAAAATCTGAGAAACGAAGCAAAATTATGTAATGAATTGGAGATAAAGTCTGAAGTAAAAGTCATGATCTAGGTCAAAATCCTCAGTGACAATCGGCACGAACACCCAGTTTCATCATGTTACCACAGACCTCAGTACCTTCGTCTGTAAAATGAATGAAACAATCTGGAAGATCTTTCTGCCTGAAAAATTCCTTCATTTCTTTTCCAGCGTGAGGTTTGTGTGGTCCCATTGGAAATGGCTCCATTTGGCTTTGATTTTGAATCTGTAGTCTCTCCTCCCACTTCCATCTCCACTTGGTGCCTGGACAGCTCTTTGATCACAGTCTCAGAGAACTGAGCAGCGGACAACATCAAACAAAACCTTGCTCAGGAGCTTTGGGCCTAGAAGTTTCTCAGCCATGTTTTCAGTGTCAGCTTCTGTTTGTTCCTTTTGTTCTGTATTATTACCAGTTACAAACATTTCAGATATGGATTGTTTCTTTGGCTCCTGAATAACTGCTTTCGCAGGCATAATGACTTGTAAAATAAGGAAAATCAGCTGGGCAGCTGAGATTACAAGGCCTGAGAATCAGAGTCTGCATGGCTCACGGAAAAAAGGTACATTATAATCCCATCCCCACCCTTCTTTCTCCTGATTTCCTCTAGGAAAGGTACTTGGAATTTTCTTGGCACAGTCCAAGTATTCCATGGACGTTCATGCCTTCCTTTTCCTCAGAAGCAGGAAGCGATCTTTAGATGCCATGGTCTGATTCTGTATAAAGAGCTGGAACAGCCTTGGAGGCCTGCACTTTTCCTGCTAAATGTTCATTTTTTTAAATTCCACTTGGTCAATTTCTCCCCTCCGTTTTGGTGGTTGCATTGACTTCCTTTGCTGCTGCTGCTAAGTCGCTTCAGTCGTGTCCCACTCTGTGCGACCCCATAGACGGCAGCGCACCAGGCTCCCCTGTCCCTGGGATTCTCCAGGCAAGAACACTGGAGTGGGTTGCCATTTCCTTCTCCAGTGCGTGACAGTGAAAAGTGAAAGTGAAGTCGCCGGTTGTGTCCGACTCTTAGCAACCCTATGGGCTGCAGCCTACCAGGCTCCTCCCTCCGTGGGATTTTCCAGGAGAGAGTATTGGAGTGGGGTGCCACTGCCTTCTCCTAAGTAGCTATTAAATAGAAATGGTGATAAGAATGGTGGCAGCAAAGACACAGAAAGGGGTATGTGGGAGGTTGTTCTCTGACAAAGAATAGAACATAAACCTAGTAGTGAGACCATCAGCTCAGCTATGAGCATGAGTTGCTCACAACTGAGTAACTCATGGCACAGTGGGTAATTGCTTGAGATAATCTGGGAAGGTCTTCATCTTTTAGAATGGGGGTTGTAAATTCACAGCCTGGGAATCAGATTCAGCCATAAACACGGCAGTTTAAATGTTTGAAAATGTCCTTGCTAGGTAAAGCCTTAGAAAGACCCACGTTTCTCATCACTCCCTGTCATCTTATCCCTGGACCCATAACACAAATCTCCTGTCCTCTTTTTCTGCAGTTTACTTGAACAATCCATATATTCTCTGGTATCAGTTGAAACTCCTATACGGATGTTCTCCCACCAAAGAGGACCTGCACCACCAACTCATCACCAGCTCCCTTACTCTTCATCTTGGCTTTGCCCAGAGTAGTTTAGGTCATCATCAAGAAGTCTGAGGATCATGTCTGCCAACAATAACTACAAAAATTATCATCCTGATTGAATACTAGAAATCAGCTGACTCCTTGTTTCAGAGGCTCTCCTTCTACTTTTCCCTGCCGTGCTAAATATGTGACAAGCCACGCTTTCTCTGTGTCAGTCTCCGCCATGCTGAGCTCTGTTGGAAGCCTCTGGGAGCTCGGTGTGCAAAAGAGATAAGCCAGGGGCATGGTGCTTGTTTAACGGTTCTCTCTGTAGTGTCCTTGTATCCTTAGCTCCTATTTTTCTTGCCCATTTCCTTGGCCTTTCATCATAAATTCTCTGTGTTGTTTCTATACCACTCTTGGCAGGATGGCCCACTATATTCTTTTATTAGCTTGCCTCTCCAAGGAAAATAATGCTACACTATTTGATGGTATTTTTTTCTGTGAGCTCTTGGACACTCATATTTACTGGACTCTCACTTTTTAAAACCTTTATATACCATCCTTGTGCCCCTTCCAAGAAGCTGTACTCTTTCTTTCTGGCACACAGTTCCTCATCTTACTGAGTTTTATGGCCACCCTGATGTCAGAGATCGACCCTGATGTGGTAACACCTCTTCTTAACTCCTGTGTGAGAATGTGAAACCCTAAATACAGAAATACAGGGCTTCCTGGTGGCTCAGAGGGTAAAGCATGTGCCTGCAATGTGGGAGACCTGGGTTCAATCCCGGGTCAGGAAGGTCCCCTGGAGAAGGATATGGCAACCCACTCCAGTATTCTTACCTGGAAAATTTCACAGACAGAGGAGCCTGGTAGGCTACAGCCCATGGGGTTGCAAAGAGTCTGACACAACTGAGTGACTTCATTTTCACTTTCAAATACAGAAAAGTTTCTTCTTTTTAAATTTTGGTCATGCCCACGGTATGTGGGATCTAAGTTCCCCAATTAAGAATAGAACTCTGGCCCCTGCAGTGGAAGTATGGAGTCTTAACCACTGGACCACTAAGGAAGTCTTGAGAAGTTTCATCAAAAACTATTTGATATCACAGAAGGGATTTCTGAAGTGACCGGGTAGGGCATTGGATTTCAAGACCCTTCAATCTATTATCTTTTGGGAAAAAAAAAGTTGTTAATGCAATAAGTTGATTGGAGGAGTACTCTCAAGATATTATTGTTTAGGGAGTGAATAAAACAGCCTTGAACAGGGGGAAATGTTGAATTGCAATGCAGTCACAGCTTTTTTCTACCACTTTTTTAGAGTAGTCTAGAGCTGGAATAGAATTTTCAGAGATATCTTAAATCAGGGCAAGGGGCCCAGGTCTATATACTCCACATGGACTAGCAGAGTGAGGCAGAGTGCCCCCAGGAATGTGGCATGACCTTGGTCATATTCCAGCCTTTAGATTCAGAAGATGTGCTAAGGATGCATTTGGCCACTTGTACAGAGGGGGTCTGCAGAGATACCCACCGGTGCACTCGCAAAGCCCTCAGAATCTGATGCCTAAGATTTTCTATGATTGTTGCCTTGAAAATATTGTCTGTTGATGACATTGGTGACCACACTTGTTAGTAACAGGGCATTTGTCCCAGCTAGAAGTGAGGAGACAAAGGAAAACACAGCACGCTGGCAGGTAAGACTGGACTCCAGACAGGATGACAGGGGCTGGCTGGGGGTGGGGTATGAAGGAAACCTCACTTCACAATACATCTCTCAGAATGGAATCTGTTCAATTTTTAATTTTCTGCCTTGGGCGTGAAACAGGCCTCGTTTTATCTTTAGCTGCTGCTGGGGAAGTCTAAGTATTTTTTCAGCTTACCTTTTCCAATCTTTCAGGCTTTCACTCTGGGGTGCCTTGCTTGTGGTTTTAACCTTTTATCTTTCTTTGTGATGGTTGTTTTAAGTTTACAACTAATCAAATATTCCATGGGCTCCCTGGGGTTTGACTGGTCAGCGAGGAGCCAGAGACAATTCAAAGCTCATTTCCCACTTGCCAGACTCGTGGAGTGACTTGAGGAAAGGAGGGAACTCCTAACACATGGAGTGTGAATTGGGTGTATAAGCAACTTGAAACCCAGGCAACCTTCAGCTCAGGGTTTCCTGTTAATCAGCTGGGCTTTCTGGCATAGCGATGAGCAAGGGGCATTAATGAGGTAGGCATAGATAATGCCAGGGGGCTTGGACAGTGAGAAGGAGGCAGGCAGGGCAGTGGCAGAGAAACAATAAATGAGGAACTTATTTTATTCCCCCACCTTTTTTTTTTATAGTAGCAACTTTTTGGCTGATTAAAGGACTTTTCAGGGTTCCAGGAGGAAAGTGTCTTTTGTAGTACACACTAGAATGTCAGTTCTCATTATGAAGCCCTGGCTGTTCAAATGCTATCTGAATCTCCCCAAGGCCTCCTTGGGGAGGCTGGAGGCAGAAATTTCAAGGAGCTTATGCCAATTATTTTCTTTCTATCTACATATTGATGACTGACCCACAGTAATCATGTGAGTCAGGTGTGAGGAACACTTTTTCCTTTATTTCATTCATGGCTTTTAAGACAGATAAGATTTCTTTTCAAGACTCTCTTTTTTTTCTTTAGCCTCTGGAATTGCTGCTTTTGTTCTCTACTTGAGAATGACATGGCAAACTGGAAAGAGAGTGACCCAGGGTTTTTGCTTTTTTTTTTTCCCAATTATTTGGTCCTTTTTCACACTGATTACCAGAGTTAGAAGAGGACAGATAACATGAACATATTCAGAGGCCTCAGTGGTGGGAGCAGGTGTAGAGCTCTGGGCTTCATTGTTTAAAAAGTCTATAATTTAGGGTCCTTTTATTGTAAGTTACACATATTAACCTGGCAACTCACAAGGGAAAAAAGCAATTAATTGAAGGAAATGTAGTAGTCATTTAGTAAAAGCCAAAGCTGAAGACCAAGTGTCAGAAAATACTAGAACCAGAGGATTTGGGCTTCCCTGGTGGACTCAGATGGTAAAGAATCTGCCTGCAGTGAAGGAGACCTGGGTTCAGTCCCTGGGTTAGGGAGATCCCCTGGAGAAGGGAATAGCAATCCACTCCAATATTCTTGCCTGGAGAATTCCATGGACAGAGGAGCCTGGTGGGCTACACAGTTCATGGGGTCACAGAGAGTCAGGCACCATAGAAGCAGCTCACATTTTCTCTTTCACTTTCAAAGAATTAGGTAGCACGAAGCAGTGGACAGGCTCTTTAGGGGAATACCAGTGTTTTGAGTTGTCTTGAAATTATGTCCTTGTTATTTTCAAGATGAAAATTCCCAAGAGAATCTGCTTTACCTATCTTGGGCCTTGTAACCTCATAGCTAGATAAGGGTGAGGAGCTTTAACTGATAGCCCTTCTAAAAACTATTAAGAGGAAATATTACAAAGTGTAGCAGAAGAAGGGTGACTAAGCTCTGGACAGGCTAAATCATGTGATGGATACCCATCATAAGCTGAAATTTGCCTGATTGCCCTAGAAATGGATGCCCAGTGCCCTCATCTTATACTGATTCTTGTCATTATTACAAAGTGGTGAAGAGCCTGCTATGGGACTGAGTATTTATGCCCTTCCCAAATTCATATGTAGAAGCCCTAATCCCCAGTGTGATGGTTTTGGGGAGTTGAGGTCTCTGGGAAGTGATTGTTGATAGATTAAGTCATGAGGGTAGGGCCCTCATGATGGGCTTAATAGCCTTATAAAATGAGGATCAGAAATGAGATCTCTTTCTCTCCATGTGTACACATCAAAGAAAGGCCATATGAGGACACAATAAGAAGGCCATCTGAAAACCAGGAAGAGGACTCACAACAGACATCAGATCTGCTAGTATCATTATCTTGGACTCCATAGCCTCCTTGGAAGAGTCTTGGACTCTCCTAGAATTGTGAGAAATAAGTGTCTGTTGTTTAAGCCACTCAGGCTGTGGTATTTTGTCATAGCAGTTGGGACTGAGGTTCTTTCTCCTTTTCTCAAAGCAGCCAGATGGACTCCATGGTGCCACCTTGGAGGAGGGAAGATGAACCATACTTATCCTTCTGCATAGAAAACTGATCACCAAGAAGAATCAGGTTTAGCAGATTCCATCTCAGCTGAGAGGACAGGCTAGCATATAATGTTGGCAAAAATGATCTCTTCTCAGCCTTAGAAGACTTTCCTTGAGCTACTAGAAATGCCAGAGAGGAAGGTGATGATTCTTTACAAACCCCTGTTTCTCAGGCCCTCTGATCACAGTCATTCTCTTCAGTTGATCACACAGGCTTCTGTCAAGCCTTAGCAGGCCTCATGTGTATTATTTATTTGATTAAAAAAATTGTGTCATTTGCTTTTAAGGAGCCTCTGGGAATGAGCATAATTAAGCATAGATTAAAATGTCTGAAAGACTGAAAACCACTATAATAATATGGTGAAATGAACATAAGAAGCTTGAAAACATCCTTACATTGTCATTCCATCAAAGCAACCCAATTTGCAGTGATGCCCTTAAAACTGAGTCTCACTGGAAATGATCAAATTGACATTTCAGCTGCTTGAAGACAGGCAGCGATTCTACAAATTTGGGAAGATTAATTTGGAAGAGAGTTCATCTGTACCATCAAAGGAAGCATAAAGGGCATCAGTCAGATCTGATGGAAGAGGAGAAACAGGAAAAGAAGAGGAAAGAGGAGGTGCAGGAGGAAGAGGAGAAGGACCCACTGAGACACCTTAGCAAACACCGCAGAATTAGCTGGAGATTGCATACCAATATCCAAACACTTTCTATGAGCTGGGCCATGTTCCAGGTAACACTTCCTATGAGCCGGGCCATGTTCTAGGTAAGATGGACAGACTGTCGAGTGTGGAGAGACTTTGAACAAACAATTCCTGTTTACATAGGAAACACACAATGTATAGGATGGGAAGCTGAGTGAAGAGAAAAATGCAGCCCTGTGAAGCTCTGGGGAGAGATTTTCCCTGCAGAAAGGAGTAGTGAGGGCAAAGACCAGGAAATGAGGCAGAACGCCTTTGCGGGCCAGGTCACCTCAGTCCTATCTGATTCTTTGCGACTCAATGGACTGTAGCCCGCCAGGCTCCTCTGTCCGTGGGATTCTCCAGGCAAGAATATGGAGTGAGTTGTCATGTCCTCCTCCAGGGGATCTTTCAGACCCAGCTATTGAACCCATATCTTACATCTCCTGCATTAGCAGGTGGGTTCTTTACCACTAGCACCACGTGGAAAGAGGCAGAGTGGAGGCCAGGTTATCTTTCCTGGAGTGCGCTTGGGGAGGGGGGTAGATGTGTGAGTCAGGGTGGGGCACAGTGACCAACACTGAGAACAGGATGTCCTTCACACCCTTTCTGAAGGGCTGCTTCTAGGCACCTCAAATAGTAGATGCTTTGAGTTGCAAGTAATAGAATCCCTAACTATTGGTAGATACAAATATAAGGCTTAAAGTTTTTTTTTTTTTTTTTTTTTAATCAATATATCAGAAAGTCGGCAGCTTTGGGCTGGCACAGTAGCTCAATGGCACTTTCAACTTCCTGGCACTTTTCTTCCCTTGTTTCTATCCTCCTTATGTTAGAGGTGAATTCCCTCGTGGCTGCAAGATAGATGCCGCAGCACTAGGCTCTGTGTCCTCACGTAGCAGCAGAACCAGCAAGAAGGAGGATGCAAGCAACACCGTCTTCCTGTGGAAACATCTCCTCTCTGAGACCAGTAGATTTCCCCACACACTTCCCTTCACAGGACTGACTGGGTGGGCAGCCCAGACTTGGAAGGTAAAGAGGGACAGGAGGGCTGCTAGGGTGCTAGAGAGGACGCCGTGACCAAGTTACCCTGAGTGTAAGATGGAGAGCCAGGAAAAGCAAGATGAGAGGATGGTGTTAGCAGGGCGGAGGTGCAGAGTCTGGGGGTAAAGCGAGCAGATTCTTTGGGTCCATGTCCCAATATGACCACTGACGAGCCATGGACCACCCTCTACCTCACCATCTGTACTACTGAGGGTGTTACAGTACCTGTCTTATAGGATCTTGGGACAGACAGACACTTAGTGTATGTAAATTCACTTAGTGTATTAAATTCACAGAACAACCCCCCATACAATGTTCAGTCTCTAAAGATGACGTGATTTTATTGTTGCTCTCTACCTCTTGCCTCTCCCCATGTCAGATTATCCTGCACTTATTTGCAAATCTTTACATTTGTTTTGGCTTTCCCTGTGGCTCAGAGGGTAAAGAATCTGCCTGCAGTGTGAGAGACCTGGGTTTGATCCCTGGGTCGGGAAGATCCTTGGAGAAAGGAATGGCTACCCACTCCAGTATGCTTGCCTAGAGAATTCTATGGACAGAGGAGCCTGGCAGGGTACAGTCCATGGGATCGGGTTGCAAAGAGTCTGACACAACTGAGCGATTAACACTTTCACATTTGCTTTACGGATCACAGAGAAGCTTCACTCGGGCTTCCTCCCTGGCTCTTGGGTTACATTACTCTCTCTTTTAAAAAACCTATTCATTTATTTTAATTGGAGAATAATACTTTACAATACTGTGATTTTTTTTTTTTTTTTTGCCATACATCAATATGAATTGGCTATAGAGATGGCTGGATGGCATCACCGACTTGATAGATGTGAGTTTGAGTGAACTCTGGGAGTTGGTGATGGACAGGGAGGCCTGGCATGCTGCAATTCATGGGGTCAGACTGAGTGACTGAACTGAGCTGAACCGATAGGGTATTCATGTGTCTCCTCTATCCTGAACCCCCATCCTCCTCCCTCCCCACCCTATCCCTCCAGATTGTCACAGAGCATCAGTCTTGGGTTCCCTGCATCATACATCAAACTCGCACTGGCTGTCTATTTTACATGTGGTAATGTATATATGTTGGAGAAGGCAATGGCGACCCACTCCAGTACTCTTGCCTGGAAAATCCCATGGATGGAGGAGCCTGGTAGGCTGCAGTCCATGGGGTCGCTGAGTCAGACACGACTGAGCAAGTTCCCTTTCACGCATTGGAGAAGGAAATGGCAACCCACTCCACTGTTCTTGCCTGGAGAATCCCAGGGACACTGGAGCCTGGTGGGCTGCCGTCTACGGGGTCACGCAGAGTTGGACATGACTGAAGCAACTCAGCAGCAGCAGCAATGTATATGTTTCAATACTATTCTCTCAAATAATCCCAGCCCTCTCCTTCTCCCTCTGAGTCCAAAAGTCTGCTCTTTATGTCTGTGTCTCCTTTGCTGCCATGCACAATCACTGTATCATCTTTCTAGAGTCCATATATATGTGTTAATATACGGTATTTGTCTTTCTCTTTCTGACTTCACTCTGTATAATAAGCTCTAGGTTCATCCACCTCATTAGAACTCTTTCTATAGCACCTTGTGGCCATAAGCCTGAGAAAACTTTGAGGGGGGTGCCAGCCCCACAGTTGGTGCTGGAGGGCTTTGGGAGCGGCTGCCCTGGGCTCCTTGCGGGAGCTGGTCACAGAGGAGGTGCTGAGCGAGGCTGACTGGGAGCCGTCTTGTAGGGTGCCTCAGTGCCAGTCCTCAAACACAGTGGCCGCTTCTTTGATGCTCAGGGGTCAGGAGTGTTCTTGGCATGGCCTCAGTTGCTTCTCACTGTGCCTGGGAACTGAGGGTGGGGGGTGAGAGGTGAAGGGGAGAGGGATGAGTGGAGAAGCCTGATCTTAGCTTTCTTCCCTTACCCACAGGAGCATCCACTCCCACCTGACTCAGGGTGTCTGTGGGGGGAGCCGAACTCTTTTATAGTGAGGATTTTTTTTCCTCCTTTTTTTTCTTTTCCCATCAACACTTGACAGGGATTCAAGGCAAAAAGCCTGGCAAAGGTCCGGGTTTCTGCACCAGCTCAGGCAAAAGATGGGTCTAAAGAGGGAACAGAGCGAGGCATTGTTCCAACACTGCAGAGTGGGAAAAGTAGGTCAGGGAAGAAAATGCAAGTTTGACAGAACTGGGAATTGAACTTGTCACCTCAGACCCTATTGGCATAGAAAGTGAACAGCCAGCAAGGGACCGGGAGTAACTGAAGCCTGCTGCCTCGATGGGGAAGGCACACACCGTGAGAAGCCTCCGTGTGTGTGTGTGTGTGTGTGTGTGTGTGTGTGTGTCTGGGCAGTGAGGGGTCCACTGGCTTCTTCCAAGAAGAAGCGCTGCCGTGCGCCCTCCCCAGACACACCCCACCCCTATCCTGGGAAACTAAACCGAGTGATGATTCTGGACTGCAGGAACAGCTGAGACTCTCTGGAGAGCAGGCCAGGCGGCAGCTTCCCGCCACCAGCTGCCTGCACAGGACTGGAAACTGAGACAACGCCCCTCTCAGAGATGAGGCTCTAATTACAATCAGCATCATCTTCTAGGGAACTTCTTGGGTGAGTGGCTACCAGCAGACAAGAGCTTTCTGCTCACTGCCCTCATGGTTAGTACTGTAGCCAGGAATTCCAGCTGTGGCCTGGGAAGAGAAGAAACACCTCTTTCAACAGGACTTGCCCAAACCTCGGTAATTCTTCCACTTTCTCCCCCAGTCAAGGGGAGTTCTTCTGGATGAAGGGTGCTTTCTTCCTGACTGTTAGGACCTTTTATTTTGGACATATTCCAAATCTCTCGACCTGGGTTTGTCTAATACATACCTCCTTCTTCTTGCAGTTCTCAGAAATCTTTTGGCAGCAGTAAGAATGGCTTTGAGCTAGTCATTTCAGACCACATCACTGGCACCAAGAAGTGCAAGTATGCCATATGCTCCTTCATTAAAGACTTTTCACTGTGCACTTGGATCTGAAAGAAATTTGTAGCTAAAGACCACAAACCTCCATGATGCCTACCACTCACAGAGTAACTTTTTCTTTTGTAATTAATGACTCCCCCCTCACTGTCACACCCCTCCCCCCACCCCCGCTCTATGAAATGAGACAGGATTGAGAACAATGCCATTTATTTATAATGGAACTAGTACTGGGCTAGATCCAATGACACAAATTCCAGTTCTTCAAGCTCTTCATCTTGTGATTTTAGGCCATTTACTGAAATTCATCACCTTCAGATTCCTCAGCTGTGACATGAGGATAGTTAGCATTCAGAACAGAGTTGTAAAGCTGTAACCAAACGCAAATGAGGTTCGTGTACCAAAGCACCTATTTCAGGTCTGGGCCAGGAGGAGTCATAGTCCAGAGTTTGCTCCCTGCCTTCCTTCTTTCTGATAATACTGAAGGAATTTATGAAGGAAGCATTTGGAGGTAGATATATGTTAAATTGGTTAAAACAACAACAACAACAAAAACAGAACAGAGAACAGGGTATGTCTTGACATCTAGTCCCACACTCGGAGAAGGCAATGGCACCCCCACCCCAGTACTCTTGCCTGGAGAATCCCATGGACGGAGGAGCCCGGTGGGCTGCAGTCCATGGGGTCGCTAGGAGTCAGACACGATTGAGCGACTTCACTTTCACTTTCCACTTTCATGTATTGGAGAAGGAAATGGCAACCCACTCCAGTGTTCTTGCCTGGAGAATCCCAGGGATGGGGGAGCCTCGTGGGCTGCCATCTATGGGATCGCACAGAGTCGGACATGACTGAAGTGACTTAGCACTTAGCAGTCCCACACTGTCCAATATAGTAGCTACTGGCCACAAGTGGCTATTTAAATTAATTAAAATAAAATTAAAAATACAGTTCCTCAGTCACAGTAGAAATAATTCAAGTGTTCAGTGTCCCATGTGGCTGGTGGCTATCATACTGGACAACACAGATAAAGAACATTTCCATTGCAGAGTGTTCTACTGGATAACAATGAAAAGATTCTCACAGAAATTACGATAATGACAAGAACAAGTTTCCCAAGGTAAAACTCAGACTCCCTTTCACCATGGAGTACACTGTCTTCTCTCAGTGGTATTGCATTTAAGACATACAGTATTTATTTCAAACCATAACCAAAAAGCACACTGTATGCCCAGATGTGCCCACATCTTCCTCTTAGTCCTGCACATGCGAACATGTGTCTCTTAACCGGCTCCTGCTCTTCCTGCCAAGCTCATCAGGGGGAAAGGCCTGTGAGTACAATTTAGGTGAAAATTGAGCTCTCATAGCACTTGCTGCCCCACATGGCTTTGTGCCTGGAAAATGATGGGAAGATAATGCCGCACTCTGTAATGGACTTTGGGAAGGGTGAGGTGACTTTAAAGCAGGTACGAGTGCCTGCTTCTGTTTCCTTTGCAAGAGCTGAGTGAGAAAAAGGATTTTCAATTTTGTGTGTGTGTGTGGCAAAGGAGGTTGTTGTTGCTGTGATTGGTAATGTGAGTGAGGAAGCTGGGGGAAAAAATCTTTAAAGAAAAATGAGTGTTGTGAAATTAGAAAGAGGGATATTTTCTAAATCCCAAGTTGCTTTAGCCCCTGGCTATCAGTATTAGTGGAAGAACATTTGGTGGTCATTTTCCATGGGCGGGCAGATGCCCCAAGGGCCCCATCTCTTCGAGCTTCCATATGACACCCCTTCTCGCTGGACAAGAAGCTTATCCAACTGCTCTCACTTTCTGTGATCCAAATAGAGCAGAAGAAGTTTCCTAAAGGGATTAAAATGCACACCTGAATGACTCCAGCCAACGTCAGCCTGGAGAGAAGCAAAAGTCAGTGGATGGGGGCGGGGAAGCATGAAATAAGTCAAGGTTAATTCAGCATGTGAGGAAGGTTTGAATTATTCATTTTCTGACCCTATACCAGGTACTTTTACTGCAGTCCCTTACCGTCTCTTTGGGGGCGTTATAGTCACGCGCATTTTTCAGCCATCTTTTGAAACATGCCTTGTCCTTTAGTTTGAGGCAAAGGGATTACTGACATAGGCTCTTGTGTCAACAGCAGTCTGGAAGATGCCTTTTAGAAGCTCCAAAAGCATCAGCTGAGAGGAAGAAGGGGAGCAGCCACTTAGCACCTCATTCCCATTGGGGCTAAGTGATTGTGAGGGAGAAGAAGAGAGATTAAAAGCAAGAAGTGAGAAAAGCATGTGAAGGTTTGGGGAGAGTAGGAAGAAAGTGGAAGTTTCATGGAAGATGTGTGATTTGGTTTCTGTAAGTCATTGGAGCTCTTTGTCTTTAAATGACATTTTTAACTGGAGATTCATCTGAACAAGAAAGAACCTAGACAAAGTTGTATTGATTTAACTATGTGGGAAGTATTATGGGAAGTGGCTAGTGTCTGTTCAGAGGCATCAGCACTGTGGACCTCGGCTGGGGAGTTCTGGTCTGCTAGGGGCTCTGTCCTCACACCTTGCTGCTCTGTGATGTGTCACCAAGCATGCCAAGCAGCTTCTGGATCTCTGAGACTGTTCTTGGCTGGCATTTTATTTAGCTTGTGACATTTTTGACTGTTCAGATTTCAGTGGGCATGGATACTGCCCAAATCTGTCACTGATTTTAAAATTGTATTCAGATGCCCTTTTGTTCTGCTTGCTGCTTCATGGTCTCCATTCTTGAGCGAGTTGAGATAGCTGAGTCTGTGCATCCCAAGGCTACAACTCTGCATCTGAGAGTGTGGCAGCCTCACGAACAGTCTGGGTTCCTACACAAGGCTAGAGGAAACCCTTCTAGGAGTGGGACTGAGGAGTTTCCATGTGCAAACTGTGCTCAGGGACTGTAGAATTTAACTATTTGTTTCTGGTTGAACCTAACTCAGAAGCCATTTTGAGTAGAGGTCACAAGCTCAATTCCCTATGGGGCCCAGGCAGATGTGAATGAGTCTAGTGAGTTTAGTGGGTTAAGTGTAATGCCATAGGGAGTGGTGAGGACTGTGGCCAACCGGAGAGCATGTGGCTGGTATAAGAGGAAAGGTGGTACTCAGTGTCAGCAAATTAGTGTCAAGCAGGGACACTGATGCAACATTTCCAGACTTGTGGGATTTGGAGGTGGTGGTGGTGATTTTGTTTGTTTTCATGAAGTTTTTTGACTCTTTAATATTGGCCTAAACTGAATGGGCAGAGGACATCATGAGAAATGCTGGACTGAATGAAGCACAAGCTGGAATCAAGATATCTGGGAGAAATATCAATAACTTCAGATATGCAGATCATACCACACTTATGGCAGAAAGTGAAGAAGAAATAAAGAGCCTCTTGATGAAAGTGAAAGAGGAAAGTAAAAAGTTGACTTAAAACTCAACATTC
This sequence comes from Nanger dama, assembly GCA_917880005.1. Classification (NCBI taxonomy): domain Eukaryota; kingdom Metazoa; phylum Chordata; class Mammalia; order Artiodactyla; family Bovidae; genus Nanger; species Nanger dama. The sequence goes on from CAKJTW010000004.1 coordinate 41,161,193, forward strand.
AGAAAACTAAGATCATGGCATCTGGTCCCATCACTTCATGGCAAATAGATGGGGAAACAACGAAAACAGTGACAGACTTTATTTTGGAGGGCTCCAAAATCACTGCAGATGGTGACTGCAGCCATGAAATTAAAAGACGCTTGCTCGTTGGAAGAAAGGTTATGACCAACCTAGACAGCATATTAAAAAGCAGAGACATTACTTTGCCAACAAAGGTCTGTCTAGTCAAAGCTATGGTTTTGTATGGTCATGTATGGATGTGAGAGTTGGATTGTGAAGAAAGCTGAGCGCCGAAGAATTGATGCTTTTGAACTGTGGTGTTGGAGAAGGCTCTTGAGAGTCCCTTTAACTGCAAGGAGATCAAACCAGTCAATCCCAAAGGAAATCAGTCCTGAATATTCATTGGAAGGACTGATGCTGAAGCTGAAACTCCAATACTTTGGCCACCTGATTCGAAGAACTGACTCATTGGAAAAGACCCTGATGCTAGGAATGACTGAAAGAAGGAGGAGAAGGGGACAACAGAGGGTGATATGGTTGGATGGCATCACTAACTCAATGGACATGAGTGTGAGTAAGCTCTGAGAATTGGTGTTGGACAGGGAAACCTGGCATGCTGCAGTCCATGGGGTTGCAAAGAGTTGGACATGACTCAGAGACTGAACTGAACTGAATGGGGCTTCCCTGGTAGCTCAGATGGTAAAGAATATGCTTGCAGTGCAAGACACCTGGGTTCAATCCCTGGATTGGGAAAATCTCCTGGAGAAGGGAAATGCTACCCACACTCTTGCCTGGAGAATTCCATGGAAAGAGGAGCCTGGCAGGCTATAGTCCTTAGCGTCTGCAAAGAGTTGGGAACAACTGAGCAGCTAACACTTTCACTTTCACTAAAATGAATGGTCTGGCCAAGCAAAAAGCATCCATGGACCAGATTCAACCAGTGGCACACCAGTATGCAAACCATGATTTGGAATCATCTGTGACAAGATTGGTTCCATCAATTTGCCTCTACCATTGTCTCTACCAATTAGCAAAAGTAATTAGTTTCATAGCTTGCATGATCCTGAAATCCCTCCTAAAGGGCTTTAGTAGCAAGCTAGGCTAAGAGAGAAAGCCTCACACTCCTTTCAAGTGTAGCCATTTTGCTAAGTGGCTCTTACCAGCCCTCGGCAGTAAAGCCCCTCACCCTGTTCTAAATAAGGCCTGGTCCTTCTTGGGGACTGGAAATTGTGCTCGTTCCTCTTCTAGCTAATTGCTTTAATGCATCCTGAATGTATCTACGCTGCCGCCCCTAACCACTGGGTCATCATTTATTCACAGGCCTGAAGTCCCTTAAGCAACCTCCTGCTGGCCTTCACGCTGCAGGGGATTAATGCAGTCTAGCTGGTGAGTCAAAAAGAAAGATGACATCATTTTCATGTCAAGATCTGAGTGTGTGTTTGTGTATGTAAAGGTTACAGAGTGCAAAGTGAGGAAAACTGAGGCTACTTCTTGTATAAGGAGATACAGTCTTCCCCTCCCCCCATCTTTTGCTTTCAATCCAATCTGGCTTCTCCCAAGTGAGTTATTAATATGGGGCACAGCCTGGCTTCTTCCCTTCTGTCTCCTCATATAAATCCAACTAATTAATTTACTTTAACAAGAGGAATCTTTTTCTATCTCTTTCAATCTTTGTCCTTCCAGCTTAGATTCTCTTCATTCAAACCCAAGACACACGATTACTTGAACAATCCCCTGCAGAACCTTATCAGTGAGGCTTAGGGTTATCTCTTATTTTGTATCATGAAATCCAGTGTCATAAATTGGAGGTGGGGGTGGGGGGAAGAAGGAGTTTTAAGTAAAGAGGCCATCAAATGAAAAGACAGTTTGGAGAGCAGGGAAAGGCCAGAATTCATATTCTGTCTGGTCCTATTAGTGAAAAGAAAGACTCCTGCCTGTGCTGGAAATTGTGCAGTCTGAAGAGCTTTACAAAATTTTTAAGAGAACTCCACCACATTGAGTCCATTCAACATCACAGAATAAGGGTGGATGAAATCCTGCTCTTGAGGAATTATATAGTTAAACCTTGTGTCTCCTTTCAATGTATGCATAGAAAACCCCTCTAACAGATGCCATTTGTTGCCAGTTTACAAAATTGCCCCTCCCTCAAAAAACAAAACCCTAAAGCAACTAAAGCTGTGTTGATGTCAGTGTTACCTAGTTTCTGTAAGAATGTCAGCATGCCACAAGCTGAATAAAGTTGATCATGCTGGGGAAATTCAAGTCAGATGACAAAGGTGAGGCCCCAGCAAAGCAGATGTGAATTGGAGACGAGCCTCTGTTGCCATCAAGCTGCAGAAAGGCGTGGAACTCGTTTCCCAAGTGAATGAGGACTGGTAGAACTTCCCAGATCATTCCTTAGGCCTCCTTTAATTCTTTCCTTAGTGCTGCAAAGAGATTTTCTTTCTTTGTGGAAAGTGTCAATGCTTGTCTTTCAAATGCCAAAAAAAAAAAAAAGTAAAAACAGAGGATTTGCAAAAACAAGTGCCATCCTGCCCATTTGCACACTCGTGCAGAAAGAAGAGTCAGGAACTGCTAATGAATGTACCAGCTGTGTGTGGAAAATCAGCCAAGCTCAGTCTGTGGGCTTTCGTTTCTCTGCTGAGATCCTTATTCTAGACTGTGTGAGAGATGCCCATGGCTTCACCCAGGACATGAACAGAAAGTAAGGGTGACAAAGGTGAGGCTATCCTGAGTTTAGTTAAAGAAGACAGAGCAGCTGCCTTGTCTTGAGGCAAAGCAGCTATACTCCCATTATTCCTTCCTGACTTGGTCTGATAACATCTTAAAATACAGGAAAAACCCCTCTCTCCTTCTCAAGGCCTGGGGAGCTTTTGAACTTTGCTTTCCAGGATTTAAGTGGAAAGTTTAGTTACTTTTTAAAGCTATTTATATGTCTCTCTCTCTTCCTCCCCTACTTCCCTGTGTCTGTCCCCTCTGTCTCCCTTCTCTTTCTTTCTCTCCCCCCGCCCACCACACTCCCTCTCCCCTTCTTTATTTTTCTTTATTTTTTGGGGTTCCAAAATCACTGCAGATGGTGACTGCAGCCATGAAATTAGAAGACGCTTATTCCTTGGAAGAAAAGTTATGACCAACCTAGAGAGTATATTCAAAAGCAGAGACATTACTTTGCCAACAAGGTCCGTCTAGTCAAGGCTATGGTTTTTCCAGTGGTCATGTATGGATGTGAGAGTTGGACTGTGAAGAAAGCTGAGCACTGAAGAATTGATGCTTTTGAACTGTGGTGTTGGAGAAGACTCTTGAGAGTCCCTTGGACTGCAAGGAGATCCAACCGGTCCATTCTGAAGGAGCTCAACCCTGGGATTTCTTTGGAAGGAATGATGCTGAAGCTGAAACTCCAGTACTTTGGCCACCTCATGCGAAGAGTTGACTCATTGGAAAAGACTCTGATATTGGGAGGGATTGGGGGCAGGAGGAGAAGGGATGAGAGAGGATCAGATGGCTGGATGGCATCACGGACTCGATGGACGTGAGTCTGAGTGAACTCCAGGAGTTGGTGATGGACAGGGAGGCCTGGTGTGCTGTGATTCATGGGGTCACAAAGAGTCGGACACTACTGAGAGACTGAACTGAACTGAACTGAACTTATTGAGGTGTAATTGACAAATAAACTGGTAATATATTTAAAGTGTACCACATGATGATCTGATATTTGTATACATTGTGAAGGGATTCTTAGTATCATATTAACACATCCATCATCTCACATATTTACTTCTGTTTTTGATGAGAATCTTTGAATTCTACTCTCTTGTGCTTAGTCACTCAGGCATGTCCAACTCTTTGCGACCCCATGGACTATAGTCCCAGGCACCTCTGTCCATGGGGATTACCCCAAGAATACTGGAGTGAGTTGCTATGCCCTCCATTGGGGGATCATCCCAAACCAGGGATCAAACCCAGGTCTCTTGCATTGCAGGTGGATTCTTTACCATCAGAGCCACCAGGGAAGCCCAAATTCTACTCTCTTACCAAATTTCAATTATTATACAATTATACAATATAATACAATTATTATACAATTATACAATAGAGTATTAATGACCATAGTCTACCATGTTATACTTGAAATTTTCAAACCTTATTCATTTTACAACTGAAAGCTTATACACTTTTACCAGCCTCTCCCTAATCCTTCCTGGCAACCACCATTCTACCCTCTCTGTTTCTATGAGTTCAACATTTCTTTTTAGATTTCACATGTAAGTGATATTAAGCAGTATTTGCTTTCCTCTATCTGGCTTATTTCACCTAGCACAATGTCCTCCAGTTCAATCCATGTTGTCACAAATGACAGAATTTCCTTTTTAAAGACTGAATAATATGCCATTGTGTGTGTATATATTTTCTTTTCCATTCATACATCAGCTGACACTTGGGTAGTTTCCACACCATGGCTATTGTGAATAATGCTGTAATTAACAAGGGAGCACAGATATCTCTTTGAGATATTGATTTTGTTTTGTTTGGATATATATTCAAAAATGATATTTGGTGGATATTATAGTAGTTTTGTTTTTAACTTCTCAAGAATCTTCCATACTGTTTTTAATCATTTACATTCCCGGTAACAGTGTGCAAGGGTTCCCTATTCTCCATATTCTCACTGGCATTTGTTCTCTCCTGTACTTTTGGTGATAGACATCCTGACAGGTGTGAGGTGATATCGCACTGTGATTTTGATTTGCATTTCCCTGATAGTTAGTGATGCTGAATGTCTTTTCATGTGCTTGATGGTCATTTAGACATCTTTGGAGAAATTTCTATTTAGGTCTTTTGCTCATTTTTTAATTGGGTTATTTGTGAGGTTTTTTTATTTGCTATAGTGTTACATGAGTTCCTTGTACATTTTGGATATTCACCTTTTATCTATTCAATATGTGGTTTGCAAATACCTTCCCCCATTGCACAGGGTTGCTTTTCTGTTTTGCTGATGTGTCCTTTGCTGCCCAGAAGCTTTTTAGTTGATGTCACCCTACTTGTTTTGTATGCTTTTAGTGCCTTTGTAGTCGGTTTCCAATACAAAGAGATCATCGCCAAGACCAATATCAAGGAGCTTGCACCTGTTTTCTTCTAGAAGTTTTACAGTTTCAGATCTTAAATTCAAGTCTTATTCCAGTTTTAGTTGATTTTCATCTAAGGGTTCAGTTTTCAGTCTTTCATCTTTTTAAATACTACAAGAGATCTAGCTACTATTTGGCTGAAATGGATCAAAATCTTACCATGTATGAACGTACAGATGACTGCAATCTTGAGTAAGCCCACATTCATGGGCATATGTGTAGCGAAAAATATGGTTCACCCTCTATGTGGCTTTTCTGCACGTTCACTTCTATCATAATAGTAGCTATTGTTTATTGAGTATTTAGTGTGCACAAAGCACCACACTAAGAGCTTTGCATGTATTCCCTTATTTAGTATAATTACTAAAACTGGGGAGAATTGGAATATTTACTTTCTACATTCCAGTAATTCTTTATTAATGGATTCCTTCAAAGATAAAATTATGCCACTACACCTAGCCTAAGCCCACATTATGACTGTTGCCAAAGATAAAGCTGTTTTTGTGCATAACTCTTATTCTAAAGGAAAAAGGGAAATGTGTTTTTCAAAATAGTGAGTCCATGCTCACTTTGGGAAAGTTGCTTACAAGGGACTTGGATGCCTCAAAGTGAATTAAATTATTTGCTCCCTAAGTGTATTCTTAGGCAAGCTGCTTGTACTCTTTTCCTCATCTGTAAAATGAGATTTCATGGGTATGTGTAAGGGGCTTAAAACAGTGCATGTATATTGTAAACATCCAGTGAATGGCAAATGAATGTTATCATCATTGATAACAAAACCCAAAACACTCTCAAAAGGTATTTTCAGCCCCATTTTATGATGGTGGAAATGAGGCAAAAGGATTTACCAACTTGTCCAAATTGATACAGCCAGTCAGTAATGGAGCCAATTGCTCTAACCCTAGGTCACTCTTACTCTAGAACTAACAACTGAAATTCAGTGTTGCTGCACATTATAGAAAGTGATATCTGGTAATGGCTGTATAGAATACAATTTCTTTCCCCTATAGGAAACCTGAGCCCTAAAGCAAGCGTAAAATGTCTTGAAGACTGGTCGTGTGTCACACGAGAAGCATTTTCGATCCCTCTGGTAGAGAGGGAGTGCTTAATTACCATGTGCCACTGCTGTTAACCTCTGCAAATAAGTCTAATTATCACAGATTAATGAACATAGCTTAGGCACATCTAAAGGGGCTTTGCTGAGGGGTTTTCATTTCTGCATTTCATTATCTCCATAAATGCTGTTGTTCCCTATGCACAAGGTTATGGGACTTTTATTATTTTTAGCTGTGCTCTGTGAAATATCAACAACAGTGCCTGTGAAATATCAATAGCTCAGGGCAAGGATCACTTTCCAGGAAATCTTTAGGAAGCATGTAAGTTGGGTGGCTGCTGCTTCACTGTTTACTGATGAATCATGCCACATGGGTTCATAGGGAATAAAGCTTAGACAGTTGCCAAGGAAACAGGCTGAGATTTTGGAAATATCTGAAACCATGGTGAAATTTCCAGGAAAAATCAATGTCTTAGTCAAGAGTCAGGTTAAGCCTTTCTGCATCAGAGCGAGTAACAATGCACACACAGCCTGGAAGATCCACGCCTGTCTATGCCATGACTTAAAACCACACACATGGTGTTGTGATTCTCAGAGAAGGTTTTCTATGAATAGATGAAGCCATGTTTACTCATACTGGAAAATGGCCATCGTGCTGTCCTCAAAGCGGGGCTGTGCAGGCAGCCATTTTTGAATATGCCTATGAGCTCAGAGAAAGAGTCCCTGGTGAGGACCTTGGAAATCCTAATGTCGTATTGTGGCAAGAGAGAAAGCTGGCAGCCAGCAAAGGGCTTCAGCCATTTGGAGGCTGGGACCTAAGGAAGATCTTGGGCACAACCCACTAGACACATTTCATTAATAAATGATTAGATTTGCAAATCTTGTCGGTAGAGATTGCTATCACAGAATTAATGAAATAAATAATGAAACATTTCCAGTGTTTCTGGCTGGCTTTCAGAGCAGAGTAGATCTCTGCCTTTGTTGCAATTTATGGCTGTCTCTTTGATCAACTCCTGGGGAGTTCAAGGAATGATTTTCCTGCTTCCAACATCCGCCGGCTTTTAGCTTTGCCTTTTTTTTTTGCTTGACTTTTCATATCATTTTATGCTTCAAACACAAAGGTTCCCTGGGATAATTTCAGATAAAGAAACCCAACAGGGTGAATAATCTGCAGTGAAAAAAAATTTAAATCGTACTTAGAGAAGGAACCCATTTGACACCAGGTTAGGAAAGGGGTAAGGGAGGGATGTTGCTTACAAATAAACACACAAAAAAAGTTTACAGTTTTATTTGAATGTCTCTGTTCTGCACAGCCTAAAGCTGAGAGTGTTTCTGGATCCAAAAGCAAACCAAGATGCCAGCCAGTGTGGATTACCCAGTAGGCAGAGAAAGCATATGCTCAGGACATTAGCAGTGGAGGGGTAGCTCATAGTTCTTTTGTTAAGAAACAAACAAACAACAAAAAAAAACCCAGACATTTCATTTCAAAAAATGAATCAACATAGTCATGGAGAAAATCAGGACATTGCTGAGTTTCTTTTCACTTTATTTTGACTTAGTATTATTTTAATTTGAATCCCTATCAGATAAGGAAGAGAACAGAGCCCATTTACTATATGGAATCTCCAAAGAACGTCATGTTCCCCCTGGTAATATATGAGATTTTTACCTTGACCCATTCTAGTCATAAGGTGATATAACCATTTTCTGTAAGCCTGACACTTGGGTAATCTTGCAGAGGAAAGCATAATATTGATACTAGAAATGGATTTTCAGTTCTCTCCCTCCAGCATATGAACAGGCATACACAGAGACACATACTCACTGGTTCTTGGAAATTACAGTAACGCTGAAGGTCAGGGTCCAGAGGGATTGTTTGCTCCTGGACTTTTCTTCTTGAAAGTGCTCATTTTTATTAATACTTTTTGCTACTGGGAAAGGGACAACAGAATGAAATTTAAAGCTACCTGGTTTTTAAAAATCCGATTTAAAACATACCTTTGAGTATCTATATCTCTTCTAGTTTCATACAATGACAGGACAATACTATAGGCGAGATACGTCAGACTTTACTGTCTACATGATTTAGCTTATTTCTCCTTTGATCAGATACCTTCTTACTAGAAGAAGATTTGAAAAAGGAGTGAACTGTTAAATTAAGGAAACAAAATTAAAACCAGAATGATAAGGATCGGAACAAACCAAACAATAAAAACTCCCCTTCAGACTCATTTAGGGGGTATATGGGCTTATCTAAAGGGATAAGAATTCTTGTCCTGTAATTTTATGACAGATCTTTCACTTATCTCTTGTAAGTGGCTTATTCTCTAATGGGAACATTAATATATAGTTGGTTTTTCTCTTCAAGATGAAAATTAGATTTTGTTGTTATCAAGTTATTACTGTATTTCACTGATTCTAAGACACATTTTTTTCCTATTTGTTAATTCTGAAATCAGGAGGTGTCTCAAGATCACCATAAGCAGGACAGCCATTGAAATGTGGTTGTCAGTGTGGTTGCCAATGTGCATGGGCATCGATATCTTCAGAACAGGTGCCAGCTAGTGCAAAGGAGATGGCAACCTACTCTAGTACTCCTGGCTAGAGAATTCCGTGGACAGAGGAGCCTGGTGGACTGCTGTCCACGGGGTCGCACAGAGTTGGACACGACTGAAGCGACTTAGCATGCATGCATGCATTGGAGAAGGAAATGGCAACCCACTCCAGTGTTCTTACCTGGAGAATCCCAGGGACAGGGGAGCCTGGTGGGCTGCCATCTATGGGGTCGCACAGAGTCAGACACGACTGAAGTCACTTAGCAGCAGCAGCAGCAGTGCAAAGGAAGTCCTGGAGGCCTTAAGAGGTACTGCATCACTAATGGCCTTAAGGGCACAGAGCATGACATTGGGTGGAAAAATGTGGACGTCGACGACAATGGGTCAAAAATAAAACAGAAACCACAGCTTGCAAAACGGTAGTATAATTACAAACCAGATAAGCTGTACAAACCATGATATACATGGCAAACTAAGTGTTTTAACATCAGCTTATTCAGACCCATTCATTTCAAGATAATGGGACTTCTGGCAACTCATCTCATTACAAATCTTGACCTATCCTGCTTACCGTCTTTTGCCCCTAACCACCTTCTGACTACTGACAGACTTCTCTAAATCCTAAAATTACCCTGTCTCCTCTGTTAAAAACATTGCTGAGACTCGATCAAGGTGATGTTTTCCCTTGTTCAGCAGTTTAACAAACCCAATTTTGTATCATCAGCAATTTTTCCTAGTGTTTTTATGTACAGAGCCTTGATAATTCAAAAAGAAATTCAGTGGAACCAGCTTCAATGCTAAAGAGATTTTTAGGAATACAAAGGTATTTATTTAATGTACATTTCCCTTTTAATGTATGCATTAGAGTGTTATATAATATATATAACTTTAAAAGAACTTTTGCAAAAGTAGAAAATTTAAAAAAAGCAAAGGAAGAAAGCATTGTGTTGCAATGTATTGGCATCAATTTCTTTGCTTAGTGGCACATAAAATAATGGTATATCATACAGTGATGGCATTTTGCACTTGAGAAAAATGGTAATGATAGCTAGCTCACTTTTACTGGACATTAATCAGGAGCCATGCACTGTTTAGTGCTGTACCTGTATTAATTCAAATCTCATAGAACTGCTATGATTATGCTCATTTTGTAGATGTACAGACTGGGAGTGGAGAGGGTCCATTCAGTTCAGTTCAGTCGCTCAGTGGTGTCCGACTCTTTGTAGCCCATGAATCGCAGCACGCCAGGCCTCCCTGTTCATCACCATCTCTCAGAGTTCACTCAGACTCACGTCCATCGAGTTAGTGATGCCATCTAGCCATCTCATCCTCTCTCGTCCCCTTCTCCTCCTGCCCCCAGTCCCTCCCAGCATCAGAGTCTTTTCCAATGAGGCAACTCTTCGCATGAGGTGGCCAAAGTACTGAAGTTTCACCTTTAGCATCATTCCTTCCAAAGAAATCCCAGGGCTGATCTCCTTCCAGAATGGACTGGTTGGATCTCCTTGCAGTCCAAGGGACTCTCAAGAGTCTTCTCCAACACCACAGTTTAAAAGCATCAGTTCTTCAGTGCTCAGCCTTCTTCACAGTCCAACTCTCACATCCATACATGACCACTGGAAAAACCATAGCCTTGACTAGACAGACCTTAGTTGGCAAAGTAATGTCTCTGCTTTTCAATATACTCTCTAGGTTGGTCATAACTTTTCTTCCAAGGAATAAGTGTCTCCTAATTTCATGGCTGCAGTTACCATCTGCAGTAATTTGGGAGCCCCCAAAAATAAAGTCTGACACTGTTTCCACTGTTTCCCCACCTATTTCCCATGGAGTGATGGGACCGGATGCCATGATCTTCGTTTTCTGAATGTTGAGCTTTAAGCCAACTTTTTCACTCTCCTGTTTCACCTCTATCAAGAGACCCTTTAGCTCCTCTTCACTTTCTGCCATAAGGGTGGTGTCATCTGCATATCTGAAGTTATTGATATTTCTCCCGGCAATCTTGATTCCAGCTTGTGCTTCTTCCAGCCTAGCGTTTCTCATGATGTACTCTGCATATAAGTTAAATAAGCAGAGTGACAATATACAGCCTTGATGTACTCCTTTTCCTATTTGGAACCAGTCTGTTGTTAAATGTCCAGTTCTGACTGTTGCTTCCTGACCTGCATACAGATTTCTCAAGAGGCAGGTCAGGTGGCCTGGTATTTCCATCTCTTTCAGAATTGTCCACGGTTTATTGTGATCCACACAGTCAAAGGCTTTGGAATAGTCAATAAAGCAGAAATAGATGTTTTTCTGGAACTCTCTTGCTTTTTCCATGATCCAGTGGATGTTGGCAATTTGATCTCTGGTTCCTCTGCCTGTTCTAAAACCAGCTTGAACATCAGGGAGTTCACAGTTCATGTACTGCTGAAGCCTGGCTTGGAGAATTTTGAGCTTTACTAGTATGTGAGATGAGTGCAATTGTGCGGTAGTTTGAGCATTCTTTGGCATTGCCTTTCTTTGAGATTGGAATGAAAACTGACCTTTTCCAGTCCTGTGGCCACTGCTGAGTTTTCCAAGTTTGCTGGCATATTGAGTGCAGCACTTTCACAGCATCATCTTTCAGGATTTGAAACAGCTCAACTGGAATTCCATCACCTCCACTAGCTTTGTTCGTAGTGATGCTTTCTAAGGCCCACTTGACTTCACATTCCAAGACGTCTGGCTCTAGATTAGTGATCACATCATCATGATTATCTGGGTCGTGAAGATCTTTTTGTACAGTTCTTCCGGGTATTCCTGCCATCTCTTCTTGAGCTTCTGTTAGGTCCATACCATTTCTGTCCTTTATCGAGCCCATCTTTGCATGAAATGTTCCCTTGGTATCTCTAATTTTCTTGAAGAGATCTCTAGTTTTTCCCATTCTGTTGTTTTCCTCTATTTCTTTGCTTTTTTTTTAAAATTAAATTTATTTATTTTTTTTTAATTACAATACTGTATTTGTCTTGCCATACATTGACACAAATCAGCCATAGGTGAACACAGTCTCCCAATGCCAAAGGCCCCTCCCACCTCCCACCCCACATCCTCTACTTGAATCATCCTGTGCATCAGCCCGATGCATCCTGCCTATTTCTTTGCATTGATCACTGAAGAAGGCTTTCTTATCTCTTCTTGCTATTCTTTGGCACTCTGCATTCAGATGCTTATATCTTTCCTTTTCTCCTTTGCTTTTCACCTCTCTTCTTTTCACAGCTATTTGTAAGGCCTCCCCAGACAGCCATTTTGCTTTTTCGCATTTCTTTTCCATGGGGATGGTCTTGATCCCTGTCTCCTGTACAATGTCACGAACCTCCATCCATAGTTCATCAGGCACTCCATCTATCAGATCTAGGTCCTTAAATCTATTTCTCACTTCCACTGTATAATCATAAGGGATTTGATTTAGGTCATACCTGAATGGTCTAGCAGTTTTGCCTACTTTCTTCAATTTAAGTCTGAATTTGGTAATAAGGCGTTCATGATCTGAGCCACAGCCAGCTCCTGGTCTTGTTTTTGTTGACTGTATAGAGCTTCTCCATCTTTTGCTGCAGAGAATATATCAGTCTGATTTCGGTGTTGACCATCTGGTGATGTCCGTGTGTAGAGTCTTCTCTTGTGTTGTTGGAAGAGGGTGTTTGCTAAGACCAGTGCATTTTCATGGCAAAATTCTATTAGTCTTTGCCCTGCTTCATTCTGCATTCCAAGGCCAAATTTGCCTGTTACTCCAGGTGTTTCTTGACTTCCTACTTTAGCATTCCAGTCCCCTATAATGAAAAGGACATCTTTTTTCGGTGTTAGTTCTAAAAGGTCTTGTAGGTCTTCATAAAACTGTTCAACTTCAGCTTCTTCAGCATTACTGGTTGGGGCATAGACTTGGATTACTGTGATATGAACTAATAACTGGTGGAAGAGTTAAGGCTCAGGTCCAGGTAGTGTGCCTCTGCTAGGCTAGGTAGGAATGGAGAACTTGCCCTTGCAATACTATTTTCTTAAAACCTGAAAAAGCATTAATTTAAATAATAGTATTTGCACAAAGCATGCACTAAATTTTGGAATCTGGGCTTTTAAGGGTAATACGTTAACTAGTTCTGTTAGGGAAGCACACCGATTGAAACTGCCCATCCTGGCCAAGCACCATTACCATTTGCATGAGTTGTTTTATGACAGGAGATCCTGATAAGGAATATGGAACTAATAAGCCACTACCAACCAGAAGAGTTCGGGTAAGGTCAAAAGGAGACACCGAGTGTCCATCGACTTCCCAGAATCCCTCTTGCTAGCATCCATCTTGGCTGAGCAATGCGTGCACCACCAGGAAAGACTCTGAATTAGAATGATTGGCCAAAGACCACCTGGAAACTAATCCCATCACCATAAAATTGGACATTGCGAGCCACGCAGCAGAGCTGTTCTGGGTTCCCTTACCCTACTGCTCTTCACCCGGGTGCCCTTTCCCAATAAAATCTCTTGCTTTGTCAGCAGATGTGTCTCCTCAGACAATTTATTTCCCAGTGTTAGACAAGAGCCCAGTTTCGGGCCCTGGAAGGGGTCCCCCTTCCTGCAACAGTTCTTTGGTGCTCCTGGAAGTAAAATTGTTTCCCTTTGGTATTTAAGAAAACGTACATTCTCAACCTAAAATATTTATCAGTTTATTTCTTGCAAAAACAGAGTCTCTCAGTGTTTAAAGCCATATATCAGGAGGTTAAAAAAAAGGCAAGCAAATAAAAACAAACCAAGCACTTGGGTCATCCATTTAAGTCACTGCTTGACAGCTGTTCTGGGAATGGCTGTTGCCATGGGTTACTGCAGGGCACTCAGCATCTCAGCCCTACCCATCACTTCCAGGCTCAGCTCCATCTCTCCAGAGAGACAACTCTTCTTTCCTTTCTCCATCACATCCCCACCTTGATGGCTCATATTAAAGATATTTTTTTTCCTTTGGAAGAAAAAGAAATAATAATATGCTGAAAATTCCCTAGATGTCGCCTAGGGTATCTGTCTTTGATGCTTTTGTTGCCCTTTGTTTTTCCTTGTGTATCACAGGATCAGCACTGGTTTTCCTACAAACCTCAAGTCAGAGTTTCAATAGCTGCCTTCCACAGGTGGGGCCACCACTGGTCATTATCCATCAATAAATGTATCAATCTAGAGTCAAGCAATTAATGTGTTCTTAATTGGATTCATCAGATAGTTGGCGATGTCAGTGAAGTTTCAGGACTTTTGCTGTCTCTGTTCTTGGTTTTCTTTCTTTTGCTTTTAAACTCCCCCTCTTTTTTTCTTTTCCACGCATTCACATATTTCTTTTGCCTAAAAGGTACCAGTTTTCCTTCTATCACCTATTTCCCATGCTTCCCACACTAAAGGGTTTAAAAATCCATTAAATTCTATGTTACACTTACTTTCATGCTTTAGGAAAGGAGTATTCAGGTAGAACATCTTACTTAGATAGCCCCACTGTCTGGAAACCTGCATATGAAATACCAGCATTGCATATAATCTTCTAGGTTAATTGTATTTAAAGTTGATGATCACCAACGCCTTCAAATCATGAAACGTATTTGTCATCTATGACACTTACAAAAAGAAATCTGTAGGAAACATTTTGAGATTCTTTAAGAAATTCAGCATATTAACATTGCTTTGTTTCAGGTGTTGGATATTTAAGAATCACAGCTTCTACTGATGCTCTGGGTCAAATCAAGTCTTGTCAAATGCTCTTGGTTTCTCTGACATTTTATAAAAGGAATTTGCTGCCCATTACACTTCTTTTTCCTCTACTCCTTTTTTTTCATCACCTGCTCCCCCACCATTACTTTCTAGTCAGCACAAGCCCCTTTTCTATGGTTTGCTTATAGATTATTAAGAAAAAGATGTAAACTCACAGGAGGATTAAGGTAGACACAGCTGGTGTCAACAAAAACAGAGAGAGATGAAAGAGTATTGAGCACGTCTGAATGGACAGCCCGTGGGGCCTTCCTGTGACTCATCCTTGACCTTTACCCTCCCAAATCATGCCCAAGGCAAGTAAACAGCTTTTCAAAGCAGAATACCTTCTGGGACTCTTCATACATTTTCATTTTAATCTCTTTGCAAAGTGGTCAAAAATAAATGTCTCTGTGAAGAGAAGTACTACTGACAAAGTTGAATTTAAAATGACAGAGAATCAGTCCGTTCTCTATGACACAGAGGCTGCTAAACTGCTTATAGCCATTTTCTGAATAAAAGGAAAGGCAACAGTCTTCAGAGCATGTTTTAAACATCTCTGCACCATTCAAAATGCTTACATGGGCCTTTGAAAGTATTGCCTTGAGGCACTATGGGTGATTTAATTTTTTCTTTGTATATTTTAGATTATCTATAATGAGCACACATTACTTCTGTAATCCACAAAAGACTTTGAACCAAAATGGAATTACAGTACAAATTTTTAAAATATAAAAATACCACCCAGTGAGTTATTTTTGTAAATGATTGAAATAAAGAAAGCAGTTTCTTAAACATTCAACTACTTAATAATGTAGATAAATGTCATGTCTGAGAAACATTTTCTGATTTAAAAGATGTGTTAAAAGTAGACAGAAATGTTTCTTCATTATAAAATAAATGCTGTATCCAAAAGTGAATAATTCTTCCTTTGTGTTTTATCAGCTAAAGCAAAAACAAAACAGAACACTTCTTTTAAGCTGTATCTGTGGTTTACAGGTTATAAGTGACTTTTGTAATTAGATACAATCAGTTGCGTGAAAAAAAAAAATGAATAATTTAACCTATAAAATTTAATCAAATCATTTAACCTATAAAATCTCAGTCATTATTTGACAACAAATCTCAGTCATTATTTGACAACAAATCTCAGTCATTATTTGACACACCAGAATAATGTCTGGGCAGAGATCTGTAATTGTACCTCTAGTCTCTATGAATTATTTTCCTCTGACAGTGCCACTTACTTTATTTAAGGTCCCTAGTCTGTTAAATCTTGCAAATATGAAGGTAGGTAATTAGTTCTCAGGGTCAATTCAAAGAGATGGGAAAACAATCTTGTTCTTATGTTGTATGAAAACAACTTCAAACAATCATTTTTATCCAGTAAAGTACACATTGGAAGGGAAAACCTGCCCAAATGAAACAATAAAACTTACTTCAGTTAAAGCAAACTGTTGAGAAGTCTAACAGAGAAATGTGTTCCAAGTGCTAGTCCTGCTAAATTCTAAACATCCAGTTTTTACAGACTTGCAAATCAAATTGCTTTATGGGTAGAGGAGCATTTAATACCGTGTGACCAGTTTAAAGTTAACATTTTGTATTTAGGATGATTAATGATACCGTATTGTATTTCAATTACTACAAGATACTTCTCTGTAATAAACGATGGCAATAATATTCACATTAAGTCAATAAAAAGCATCTTCAAAGTGTGATGTATAAGTGCCATTATTATAGTATAAGTTGATCACATCGTATAATGAATTATCAACAGTGTAAGAGGAAATCTCTATACCAAAGCATATATTTTCATTTTAGTACACAGAGATTTTGGCAGATCACCCTCATTACTATTAATAGTAGTCAAATGAAAATCTTCACATGCACACATTAGCAAGAGGACTGCCTCTCCTTCTCCTAGCCTAGCTACACTCCACTTTCTCCCAACTGCATTTTTGTAGTTTCAAGTGTGAGAAATCAACTTACTTCTCAGAACATTCAAGTCCAAAGGGAAATAGATGTGGCAAGTGACTAGGTTTCTATTCTGGAAAACCAATACTTGGGGAAAACAAATCTCAAGTAATAGGTGTTCATTTTCCAAAAGGATCTGTCTACTTGAGGGAGAGAGTTTGGGCACCATGAAAATTGGAGGAGTTTCTGGATGATGAATTTCTTGGGGGTCATGGCTTTTAAATTGCTCTGAATGTTGCCTGGTTACAGAGTGAGGTCATTGATGAGAAGACCCAGGAACTCAAGAAAGTAGGCATAGGGGAGAGGGTAGGAAGGTGGGTGGCTTCTGTCCACTCTCCCTTGGTCTGTTCTCTTGTCCTTCCCAATTTGGTTTCAGCTGAGTGAGTCACGATGCAAGAGTGACTAAAGGAGAGGCATCTTTAGAGTGTTGCTGGGACTAGGAGCCAAGGGCACTGAGCTTACAGAATGTCTAACTTGCAGCTGCACACTCCCTTAAGGGGGCTTCCTAGGTGGCTCAGTGGTGAAGAATCCACTTGCCAAAGCAGGAGATGCAGGTTCAATCCCCTGGGTCTGGAATATCCCCTGGAGAAGAAAATGGCAACCAACTCCAATATTTTCTTGCCTGAAAAATCCCATGGACAGAGGAGTCTAGTGGACTATGGCCCCAGGGGTCACAGAGAGCTGGACTGGACTTAGCAACTGAACACACGTGCACATGCATGGCTCCATAAAAGAGTGGCTTCAGGAGGGAGTGAGCACCAGGTGAAAGAGCAAAGCACCAATGTGCAAGGACAGAGTGTCAGTACAGCTGTCCCTTGCATGTTCAGATAGACAAGTAATCGTTTGTTGTACCTCCATAATAGCTATGCACAAATATGATCTGCAGACTGTATTGAGGACAGTGTGATCTTTTCTTGTCATACCATTTTTAAAAATTAGTCTTTTGAGCAAAATTTTCTCTTGCAGACCTCATGATATCAGATAATTACCGGTGATATTATAGAATCAAATGACTTTTTAAATAACCTTAGATATACTCCCTAAAAATAGTCATTAGAAGAAATAGTCAACATCAAAATAACTGACCTTCTTTATTCCAATACAACCCAAAGTCATCAAGGAAGAATTCCAAAATAGCAATTTGAGAGCAATGGCAATGCCAATCAATCAGTAACATGAGATGAATACAGACCCTAGAATATAGTTAAATAGATCTACCTCAAATAAAATTTTTCTTTGAAATCTGGGTTCACTGCATGTGAATGGCTTGCCATGTGACTACTTGTATAGTCAGAAAAAGGAGGATCTCTATCTCTAAATTAGATATCTATCTATAGTTGTGTTTTCAAGTTGTAAGCAAGCTTTGAGATGGCTGTGAGAATGTTGCTAATCTCCTGGGGCCTCAGCTTCATCATTTTGCAGTAGAGATGATGCCCAGCATCCAAGATTCAATCTCCTAGGTATGTGGAGGTCCTCATACCCTTCATCACTTGACACTTGGTAACTGTTTTTTTAGTCCACAGTCTCATTTGTAATTCTGAACACCACCCCTACCCCACATTCTGAAAAAACAAAAGCTGTTCTGTTTGTAAATTGGAGTCAAAACTCATTTGGTCTCAAAGGCTGACCTGAACTGATGTGAAGCTATTTACTGGTTCTATTTAATTCCACTTAGTGTGATTTGCTGCAGAAATACAGATGCATTTAAATTAATATAATCAATAGACCCCAAAGTCCACAAATTCTGAATTCCAAAACACTTCTAAGGGGGCTAAGGGGTCCAGAGCAGGGACTGTGATGATGATGATGATGAAGATTATCATAGTCCAAACATCTGCCTTTCGTTAGCTTGCATCATTCTCCTGGTTATGATATTTGGTTCTTAACTTTTGGCATCCTTATCTCTTATTGACCTCCCTGTACTGTGCCTTTGCTGCCATGGTGATACATGGTGATACAGTTTTCTGAGAAGAACTTACCACCACTTTTCCCTGGTCTGTTTAGTTCATTTCTGGTTTTGATTTGGCTCACTCCCTGGTGCTCCAGGCCCGACTGTCACTGATTCCTGGGAAAGCGGGACTTGGCTTTATAACTTGTCAAATGGATCAGGACAAAGACACTGTTGTTGAATTGGCTGGAAAAACAGATTGCTTGCTTGGTAAGGATGGAAGAAGGACAGGCAGTGTGATTCTATTTTATAAGGATAAAATAGAATCAATTCACACTGATATTTTTTATTTATTCACAACTTATTTATTTCTTATTCATTATGATTCACTTCATAATGAATCATATTAAGGCTTCATTCAAACAAAAAGGCTTCATTAGAACAACAAGCTTTGTGGTATGAATTCCATCATTAGAAACAGGAATACTAAGGATGTCACCTACAATAGGGTTCCCCTCTTTTGCTCTCTCAACATGTGAGGTAGTTTATGGCTCCTTGGTCTCTTTCCCATGAGGTAAGGGTTCTATCTCTGTCCATTAACATAAGGCCATGAACCCAAGAGCCCCTTCCCCTGTTTCCAGTGACCTGAGTTAGACATCTACTTTGAAGGGGTGTTCAATCTTAGATAGTCACCATTGGCTTCACTTTTGCTAACACCACATCAAGGACACTGAAATCTTCTTAGTCCTTTCTAGGTCCAAGTTCACATTGTTTAAAGCCATTTTTCTTCTGAAATTTATCAAGCAAGGTGTCATGTGAGGTGTGTACATTTAGGACTACAACCAAAAGAAATCACTTACTAAAGAATCAAAAGGCTTTTTTCTGAGACCATTTCCCTTGTAAGGTGGTCCCTGGGGTTGCAACTGGAAAACATCCTCATTTAATTGCAAACATAAGATGTAAATACTTGAAAAAGGAGTTCAAGTTTGGCAATATGTCCCTTGCAACATAAACGGTATGGGAAATAAGGTTTGGTGGAGAAAGGAGGCTAGTTTGGGTTGAAGGATCAAGAAGACATTTATGAAGGATGCTGGATTTGAAGCAGATTAAATTTGCATGTGTTTGGATGATGGAGATGGTATGGGAATGAAGGGGAAAAGAGTGCTATGACCTGTGAACAGCAACAAAATGGAGGTAGGGTGGGAAGATAACTTAGGACCTGATAGAAAAAGGTCTTCAATGATAGGCCAAGGTATTTGTTATTCATCTCACATGCTGGGAGTATAGTTCAGTTTTGGAACAGAATATGATCTGTTGCTGCTTAATTTTAGTAAGAGAAAGTTAAAATAGGTGTGTCAGTTCAGTTCAGTCACTCAGTTGTGTCCAACTCTTTGTGACCCCATGGACTGCAACACACCAGGCCTCCCTGTCCATCACCAACTCCCAGAGGTCACCCAAACCCATTCCATCGAGTTGGTGATGCCATCCAACCATATCATCCTGTGTTGTCCCCTTCTCCTCTTGCCCTGAAACTTTCTCAGCATCAGGGTGTTTTCAAAGGAGTCAGCTCTTCACAACAGGTGGCCAAGTATTGGAGTTTCAGCTTCAACATCAATCCTTCCAGTGAACACTCGGGACTGATTTCCTTTAGGATGGACTGGTTGGATCTCCTTGCAGTCCAAGGGGCCCTCAAAAGTCTTCTCCAACACCACAATTCAAAAGCATCAATTTTTGGTGCTCAGCTTTCTTTATAGTCTAATTCTCACATCCATACACAACTACTGGAAAAACCATAGCTCTGACTAGATGGATCTTTTTTGGCAAAGTAATGTCTCTGCTTTTTAATATGCTGTCTAGATTGTTCATAACTTTCCTTCCACAGAGTAAGCATCTTTTAATTTCATGGCTGCAGTCACCATCTGCAGTGATTTGGGAGCCCAAAAAATAAAGTCTGACACTGTTTCCACTGTTTCCCCATCTATTTCCCATGAAGTGATGGGACCAGATGCCATGGTCTTCATTTTCTGAATGTTGAGCTTTAAGCCAACTTTTTCACTCTCCTCTTTCACTTTCATCAAGAGACTTTTTAGTTCTTCTTCACTTTGTTCCGTTAAGAGTGGCATCATCCGCATATATGATGTTATTGATATTTCTCTCAGCAATCTTGATTCCAGCTTGTGATTCATCCAGTCCAGGATTTCTCATGATGTACTCTGCATATAAGTTAAATAAGCATGGTGACACTATACAGCCTTGATGTATTCCTTTTCCTATTTGGAACCAGTCTGTTGTTCCATGTCCCATTCTAACTGTTGCTTCCTGGCCTGCATACAAATTTCTCAAGAGGCAGGTCAGGTGGTCTGGTATTCCCATCTCTTGAAGAATGTTCTACAGTTTATTGTGATCCACACAGTCAAAGGCTTTGGCATAGTCAATAAAGCAGAAATAGATGTTTTTCTGGAACTCTCTTGCTTTTTCCATGATCCAGTGGATGATGGCAATTGACCTCTGGTTCCTCTGCCTTTTCTAAACCCAGCGTGAACATCTGGAAGTTCACAATTCACATATTGCTGAAGCCTGGCTTGGAGAATTTTGAGCATTACTTTGCTAGCATGTGAGATGAGAGTGCAATTGTATGGTAGTTTGAGCAATCTTTGGCATTGCCTTTCTTTGGGACTGGAGTGAAAACTGACCTTTTCCAGTCCTGTGGCCACTGCTGAGTTTTCCAAATTTGCTGGCATACAAAATAGGTATGTAGAGTGAAGTAAAGAGGGAGAAAATGGATCATGCAAAATAGTAAAAAAATAATGTAAGCACTCTGGATGTATTATCTTGATTATTTTAACAACCCTAGAGGTAGTCACTCATTGTTCTCTTTCTTCTTTGGGTCGGGTTTGGAAATATTCAGTATTTCCAATATTCAATAAATGATACAAGATCACACAGCTGGCAAGTGGCTGATCCAGAATTTGAACCTAGATTTCCTTGCATGAGGAGCTGAATTCTTATCTACTTTACAAATAAACCAACAATTGCAATGATTCAGTAGTTAGGTCATAATGACTTCTGTGAAAGTGGTGGCAGTGGGAATGGAAATAAAGGTTGGATTTGAGAGATATTGTGAAGGAAGTATCCACAGACCTAGTGACTGAGTGTGAGTGGTGAAGTGAGGACAGGGCAAGGGTTTGGTTTTGTTGCTTCAATCCTGGGTGTTTAGGAGAGTGCTGGTTACATCCCTTGAGAGAATAAGTTTAGGGGAAGCCTGGGTTTATAGAGACAGATTATGAATTATTAATGAAGCCATAGTCAACAGTTGCCTCAGTTCTTTCCTTTTCTACCCTTCTACTCTATCTTATCCCATGCCACCATCTCCTCTTTATTGCCAGCATCTATGGAAGGCAGTGAGATGATTGTTTTAGTCCTATGTTGAGTCCTCTAAGATAAGGCCCATGTAATGCATGAGAGGGTGAGGCAAGGGCAAGGGGGGAGAAGGGAGAATTAGTAGTTAATGAGGATCTTCCATAAAATTTATTCTCAGTTCTCAGAATTTATTGTAAGTAGATTTCACTGTAAAAATACTATTATACTTACTTTGCACCATTCTCTCTGTAATGGCATCAGGCCCGTGGTTCAGTTAAAGGACCAAATCACAGTAGGCATTTAAAATTCATGATCTCGCTGCTGCATGACAGAACAATATAAATTGAAAGGCACAGCCTGGATACCATCTTGTGGTCTTTATAAGAGGAAAATTAGTGGCACTTTGATTCACGAAAGGCTTATGACAGGCCTGGGCCGGAGGTGGCACTAATATAGCCATCCCTGGAATGCTGAGAGGTGGCCTGCTGTGCTAACAGCTGTCATTCTGTGCCAAACTCACACAGCTGAAAGGTTATGGGCCAATAAAAAAAAAACGCTGCTCTTCTCCTTCGGTTATGAATGCAAGAGCAAGCACTCTGGAAAGCAAGCTACTTGGTTTCCTGCTAAAATATGCCCATCAAAATGGCCGGTTTCTGTGGTGAAAGGCATGTTGTAAACATGTTCATGTTGGTTTGTCTCTGGTGCAGCCTTACTGGAGTCTCATTTAGAGCTGAGTGCTGGGCAGGCAGTGGAAACTGACATAGGATGGGAGTTATTTCAACACTTCAGTCAGAATGATGACTCTGAGAGACGGAATGCCTTGTGTGAAACACCTGAACTCCAGGATCAGAAAGACCTGTTTCTGACACTTAGCAGCTATTTAATTTGGTGCAAGTCATATGTCTGGCCTGAACCTGCATTGTGTTATTTATACAAAGGGGTTAACACCACCTTTTCTGATCTTTTTAAAAAGATCAGAACCAATATATAAAAAGCATTATTTGTATATGGAATAATGTACTGTATAGAATACATTAAATGTATATAAAATAGTTCAGTTCAGTACAGTTCAGTCGCTCAGTCATGTCCGACTCTTTGCGATCCTGTGAGTCACAGCACTCCAGGCCTCTCTGCCATCACCATCTCCCGGAGTTCACGCAGACTCACGTTCATTGAATCAGTGATGCCATCCAGCCGTCTCATTCACGATTGTCCCCTTCTTTTCCTGCCTCCAATACCTCCCAGCATCAAAGTCTTTTCCAGTGAGTCAACTCTTTGCATGAGGTGGCCAAAGTACTGGAGTTTCAGCTTTAGCATCATTCCTTCCAAAGAAATCTCAGGGCTGATCTCCTTCAGAATGGACTGGTTGGATCTCCTTGCAGTCTAAGGGACTCTCAAGAGTCTTCTCCAACACCACAGTTCAAAAGCATCAATTCTTCAGTGCTCAGCCTTCTTCACAGTCCAACTCTCACATCCATACCTGACCACTGGAAAAACCATAGCCTTGACCAGACGGACCTTAGTCAGCAAAGTAATGTCTCTGATTTTGCATATACTATCCAGGTTGGTCATAACTTTTCTTCCAAGGAGTAAGCATCTTTTAATTTCATGGCTGCAGTCACCATCTGCAGTGATTTTGGAGCCCCCAGAAATAAAGTGTGACACTGTTTCCACTGTTTCTCCATCTATTTCCCATGGAGTGATGGGACCGGATGCCATGATCTTTGCTTTAAGCCACCTTTTTCACTCTCCCCTTTCACTTTCATCAAGAGGCTTTTAGTTCCTCTCCACTTTCTGCCATAAGGGTGGTGTCATCTTCATATTCGAGGTTATTGATATTTCTCCTGGCAATCTTGATTCCAGCTTGTGTTACTTCTAGTCCAGCATTTCTCATGATGTACTCTGCCTAGAAGTTAAATAAGCAGGGTGACAATGTACGGCCTTGATATAGTCCTTTTCCTATTTGGAACCAGTCTGTTGTTCCATGTCCAGTTCTAACTGTTGCTTCCTGACCTGCATACAGATTTCTCAAGAGGCAGGTTAGGTGGTCTGGTATTCCCATCTCTTTCAGAATTGTCCACAGTTTATTGTGATCCACACAGTCAAAGGCTTTGGCATAGTCAATAAAGCAGAAACAGATGTTTTTCTGGAACTCTCTTGCTTCTTCCATGATCCAGCAGATGTTGGCAATTTGATCTCTGGTTCCTCTGCCTTTTCCAAAACCAGCTTCCAACACCCTCTTCCAACAACACAAGAGAAAACTCTACACGTGGACATCACCAGATGGTCAACACCGAAATCAGATTGATTATATTCTCTGCAGCAAAGATGGAGAAGCTCTGTACAGTCAACAAAAACAAGACCAGAAGCTGACTGTGGCTCAGACCATGAACTCCTTATTACCAAATTCAGACTGCAATTGAAGAAAGCAGGGAAAACCCCTAGATCATTCAGATATGACCTAAATCAAATCCCTTATGATTATACAGTGGAAGTGAGAAATAGATTTATGGGCCTAGATCTGATAGATAGAGTGCCTGATGAACTATGGATAGAGGTTTGTGACGTTGTACAGGAGACAGGGATAAAGACCATCTCCATGGAAAAGAAATACAGAAAAGCAAAATGGCTGTCTGGGGAAGCCTTACAAATAGCTGTGAAAAGAAGAGAAGGGAAAAGCCAAGGAGAAAAGGAAAGATATAAGCATCTGAATGCAGAGTGCCAAAGAATAGCAAGAAGAGATAAGAAAGCCTTCTTCAGCGATCAATGCAAAGAGATAGAGGAAAACAACAGAATGGGAAAGACTAGAGATTTATTCAAGAAAATTAGAGATACCAAGGGAACATTTCATGCAAAGATGAGCTCAATAAAGGACAGAAATAGTATGGACCTAACAGAAGCAGAAGATATTAAGAAGAAATGGCAAGAATACATGGAAGAACTGTACAGAAAGGATCTTCACGACCCAGATAATCATGATGGTGTAATCACTCATCTAGAGCCAGATATCTTGGAATGTGAAGTCAAGTGGGCCTTAGAAAGCATCACTACGAACAAAGCTAGTGGAGGTGATGGAATTCCAGTAGAGCTGTTTCAAATCCTGAAAGATGACGCTGTGAAAGTGCTGCACTCAATATGCCAGCAAATTTGAAAGACTCAGCAGTGGCCACAGGACTGGAAAAGGTCAGTTTTCATTTCAGTCCCAAAGAAAGGCAATGCCAAAGAATGCTCAAACTACCACACAATTGCACTCATCTCGCATTCTAGTAAAGTAATGCTCAAAATTCTCCACGCCAGGCTTCAGCAATACATGAACTGTGAACTTCTGATATAAATTAGTAATAAGAGTGAATTTGGATTTTTATCTCGTAGGCCCCATGCTAAGCAGTTTACATACCTTATATCATTGGATTCTCATAATTGCCCAACGTGGTTGTTGGGTATTTAGGGGTATTTTTATTCCCTATTTGACAGATAAGAAAACTGAGTCATAGAGAAGTGATTTCCACAGCTGGTAAGTTGGAAAAATAAGGATTTGAATGCTAATCTGTTGGTTCTGGATCCTGTATTACCAAGGAATGATATAAAGGTTAGGCAAATGGCAGTCATGTTTGTGATTTAGATTTTGCCTTGTATTGTATAATTCTAGTACAAGGAGTTTTGAGAGTTGTCTTATCTATTACTAGTTTCCATGTAAGTTTAATTGAATTTTTATAATACTTTGAAATTGTATTCCTTAAGTCTGCCTATTTATTTATTCATATAGGCAGATATTAGGAAAAGAAGTTGGTTTAGCATCTGGAGACTTGGGACTAGGTATTGTGACTCTTTTCACTTCGACTGTCACAAATTTATCGTGTGTCACATCCCAACCATTAGAAGATGTACATTCGGATTAGCCATCAGGAAAATGCAAATAACGGCCTCATCTAGGAAATGTTTCAAGGAATCAATTAAAGTGCAAAATAGTCCTGCTAATCTCCCTTATGGGGCTGTTCTGGTGCCAAAACAATGATCCTGAGGTGTTGAAGACCACTATACAATCAATGGTACACAAAAGGATGTAAGGATGCGCCCATCAGAGAGGAAACTTAACCTTCCCTCAGGGTAGATAGCTCTAGAATGTTCCATGGCTTTGCATATTTCCACCCGCGTTCCTGGTGATTATAAGATGCATGGGTCACCCCTAAGAATTTACTCTTCCATGAAAATGCACTTCAATGTTTAAAGGCCTCCAGTTCTGAATTAGCATATCTTAGACTCTAGAGGTTTCTTCAAAGTAGGTGATCAGATGACTGAAGTCAAGATGGGTTCTGCATCTATAAATACTTTCCAACATCCAAAGTGCTAGAGTCTTCTCTTAAAATAACTTGAGTACTTATTCTGACTCCCTTTGTGGTACTCAACATTGTCCTCCAACTTATGACTTATGACAACCCTATGGGGTAGACATTATTTTATCTATGTGTCATAGACAAGGCAACTGAGGCTCAGAGAAATTAAAATCACTAATTTGACCAGCATGTGTGAAAACTGGAATTCAAACATAGTCTTGGAATTCCAAAGTTCAAGTCATAGAGGCCTATGGCTTTTCTTGAAGACTTTCATTACAACCTTGCCCAGCAGTGGCTTTACTTATGGGCAATGGGATAATGTGATGATTACTGAGCAAAATGTTGAGTCTGGAGTTGGGGTTTTGGAGCTCAGCTGCCTGAGTTTAAAACCTGATTCTGCTATGTGGTTGTATAGTCCTGGGCAAGTTACTAATTCTCCTTATGGCTCATTATTATGAAGAAATACCTTATAAGATTTCTGTAAAGATTAAATGAGTTAATACTTAAATCACATATAAGAACAAAGGGTACACTGTAAAACTTAGCTCTCATTATTTTACTAAAAAGGTGAGACCAATGTTTTTTCCCTTGCTATACATGCAACATCTAGAGAATTGTTTTGTCTATAGTAGGTACTCAAGAAATATTTATTTTATAAATAATTAAATTAAGGGATGCATACAGGAATTATAAGAGGTTATATCAAGTCTTGGGAGGCAGGTAAGATTTAGATTTTGTTTGCTCAGTCCTCTATCCAGCTTCATTTAGCAACAAATATACAAAGAATAGGAGCATCAGGGTATTTGGGAAGCAGGGGCCTATTATACCACTCCTTATACCTCACTGTGAATGAGGAAAGTGAGATTCCAAGAAGCTAGGTGATATTATGTGAGGTAACTCAATGATTTGTCAAAGCTGGTATTAGAATGTATGCCTCTTAAGGACTTCATCAGCCTGGGTGGAGTTATCCCAGAAATGATTTGAACTTGGTCACTTTTAAAAGAAACTATCTTTTTATAGTTTTTTTTTTTTTTTGGAAGGAGGGAAACATTGTAGAACATGAAGGACCGTCTCCTTTATTGATGCTATGATCCAACATGGAATGATATCTTCATAAAGCTTATAATGTAAATCTGAATATTCAGCTCTTGTTCCTGGCTTTCACTATGGACATAGATTGGAATCCCAACTCTGTAATTTGCAATTTCTGTTACCTTGGGTAAGTCGCTTAACCTCTCTGAGCCTGAGCATGTCTTATCCATAAGATTAGTTATTACATAGATTCAAAGGGTCATCATGATGAGTATTAAGGAGCTGACGAGCACTTCACATAGGGCCTGGGATAGGGCAAGTTCTAATTAAGCAGTAGCTGTTATTGTGGAACACGTTGATTTTTCCTGTGGAATGTCTCACTTAATTCTCTCCTTTCATTTGTGGGATTACTAGTGCAGACCTTGGATCTACCATTGTTTCAATATGACACTTTTTCCCTCTTCAAGCCTTACTTCCTATGGCTGTCAGCTTTGTTGATTACTCTCTTAAACTGACCATTGGTCCTGATTTCCTATTTCTGCATCAAATCTAGACCTTCTGACTCTGCTTTTCAAAATCCTCATCATAAAACTTCACTTTGCCTTTCTCAGCTCTACTCACAACTCCTTAAACTGCACGCTTCCCTCGGCCCATCTCTGCTCTGTCCATGGTCCTGACTTCTCAGTTTCACATGCTCTATTGCCCCACTGTCTTGCTGCTGCTGCTAAGTCGCTTCAGTCATGTCTGACTCTGTGCGACCCCATAGACGGCAGCGCACCAGGCTCCCCCGTCCCTGGGATTCCCCAGGCAAGAACACTGGATTGGGTTGCCATTTCCTTCTCCAATGCATGAAAGTGAAAAGTGAAAGTGAAGTCGCTCAGTTGTGTCTGACTCTTAGCGACCCCATGGACTGCAGCCTACCAGGCTCCTCTGCCCATGGAATTTTCCAGGCAAGAGTACTGGAGTGGGTTGCCATTGCCCCACTGTCTTAGGCTCTCCAAATCCTCCTTATATTTCAAGGCAGCTGAAGTTCCAGCTCTTTGAAAAAGCCTTCTATGGTTATTCCAGTCCTCATTGAGTTACTATTCTGAGTTCTGACAGTGTTTCTGAAACCTGTTAGGATACTGGCTGGTTTTCACTTCTTTGGTTACCCATCAGCTGTGACTGAAAGAAAATTGCTGTTAATTATAAGTGCAATGTTATATTTGGTGATTGTATCTGATGAAGAACACATCTCATATACTATCCTAATATGCATTTATCATATTGGCATAATAATATGTCAATAAATTATAAAAATGAAGAGTAAATATACATATGGATTTCTATAAAATAGGCACAGATAAATATCGACAGTAATTTGCTAAAAGGATATCAAAGTATTTAAAAGTATCTATTTTTCTTATTAAAATATTCATGTAAGTGGGAAAAATGCACAGATGTTTTTGGTAGGGTTATCTAAGTTATAAAAACATTGAAAATACTATAAACATATGTCAATAAAGCTTGAGAAGTTTATGATACATCCATACATAGACCATGTAGTTACTGAAAAGAACAAAATGGATTCTATATATTGACAAGGAATGATGTCCTTGGACATTATGTACAGAAAGCAGCTACAGAGTAAAACATATGACTAAATTTTGTAAAGCAAACACAGATGTCAAATATATTTTATGTTCCTCTATGGATAGAAAAATCTAGATGTTAGTTAAACCACTGAGAAGTTAGATATTTGTAATGGATTGGGGTAGCTAGAAGAGTTTTTATGTTTTCAAAGAAATCTATGCAACAAATAAAAATCTAAGTCCTTGGTGGCTCAGAGGTTAAAGCATCTGCCTCCAATGCGGGAGACCCGGGTTCGATCCCTGGGTTGGGATGATCACCTGGAGAAGGAAATGGCAGTCCACTCCAGTATTCTTGCCTGGAGAATCCCATGGACAAAGAAGCCTAGTAGGTTACAGTCCACGGGGGTCGCAAAGAGTCGGACACGACTGAGCGACTTCACCTCACCTCACCTATATGGTAAGTTTAGACCAATTATAATATGTATTTAAATTTTTATTTTAAAAATGTTATGCTTGTTTTCTAATAATCTTATGGGTTATGTGAAATATATAAAGTATGTGACTGAAAGAATTGATATTTTTCTCAGTATAAGTTTTCTCCCAGCAATAAGGGTTATTTGTATTTCCTTCTTTTAATATTTGACACTATTCCTCTCAAGAACAAACATTCAGTGTCTTCAAATTCATAAGACAGTTAAGGAGTTGGGGGGATGTTATTTAAAAATCTGTCATACTCCTACTAACTTTTGCACTGACTGGTTAGAATGGATGCTGGCTGGTGTGTCAGACAGGCATCCTGGCATTCCACCAGCCCTGGTCTGAACTGTGTGAATTGGCAGAGGACAGTCTCCAAAATCTGTTCTTCACCTTTATTTCAGTTTAGTTCAGTCGCTCAGTGGTGTCTGACTCTTTGCGACCCCATGAATCGCAGCACACCAGGCCTCCCCTGTCTATCACCAACTACCGGAGTTCACTCAGATTCACGTCCATTGAGTCAGTGATGCCATCCAGCCATCTCATCCTCTGTTGTCCCCTTCTCCTCCTGCCCCCAATCCCTCCAGCATCAAAGTCTTTTCCAATGAGTCAACTCTTTGCATGAGGTGGCCAAAGTACTGGAGTTTCAGCTTTAGCATCATTCCTTCCAAAGAACACCCAGGGCTGATCTCCTTCAGAATGGACCGGTTGGATCTCCTTGCAGTCCAAAGGACTCTCAAGAGTCTTCTCCAACACCACAGTTCAAAAGCATCAATTCTTCGGCGCTCAGCCTTCTTCACAGTCCAACTCTCACATCCATACATGACCACAGGAAAAACCATAGCCTTGACTAGACAGACCTTAGTTGGCAAAGTAATGTCTCTGCTTTTCAATATGTTATCTATGTTGGTCATAACTTTCCTTCCAAGGAGTAAGCATCTTTTAATTTCATGGCTGCAGTCACCATCTTCAGTGATTTTGGAGACCCAAAAAATAAAGTCTGACACTGTTTCCACTGTTTCCCCACCTATTTCCCATGAAGTGATGGGACCGGATGCCATGATCTTTGTTTTCTGAATGTTGAGCTTTAAGCCAACTTTTTCACTCTCCTCTTTCGCTTTCATCAAGAGGCTTTTTAGCTCCTCTTCACTTTCTGCCATAAGGGTGGTGTCATCTGCATATCTGAGGTTATTGATATTTCTCCTGGCAATCTCAGATTCCAGCTTGTGTTTCTTCCAGCATTTCTCATGATGTGCTCTGCACAGAAGTTAAATAAGCAGGGTGACAATATACAGCCTTGACGTACTCCTTTTCCTATTTGCAACCAGTCTGTTGTTCCATGTCCATTTCCATGTCCACCTTTGTTTTCTTGTGCTCAGTCCCTCCCTTTTCCCACTCAGTCCAGAATCACCAGCCTGGAATTATTTGAAAAAGACTCTTTCACATAATGCGCTTCCCTGATGGCTCAGCAGTAAAGACTCTGTCTGCCAATGCAGGAGATGCAGGTTTGATCCTTGGGTCGGGAAGATCCCCTAGAGAAGGAAATGCCAACCTATTCCAGTATTCCTGCCCGGGAAATCCCATGAACAGAGGAGCCTGGCCACCTAGAGTCCATGGGATCACAAGTTGGACATGACTTAGCAACTAAACCACCACCCCCATTCCCATAATAGGGTACAAGAGACAGTAGTTAAAAAGATGATAGAAGATGAGGAAGAGATGTTGAGGAGTGGAAAGAGTGTGGGATTAAGAGCAGAGAGATCTGGGTTTGAGTTCTGACTTGTTAATTTTCTTCTTGTGTGACATGGGGCAAGACAGGTAATCGCTCTGTGCCTCTGTTCCTTCATGTGTAAAATGATGTCAATCTCTACTTCATGGGGCAGTTGTCAAGGGAAAATGAGGCAGCCTGTTAAGTGGGGCATAATTGGTGTTTGTGAATGTCAGTAATTCCCTGTCTTCCCTTCTCCCCAGTCCTACTTCCCATATGCCCTTGATTTACTATAAGAATGTACGGTTCAGGTCTTAGCATCCAATCTTTTTCTTTTTTTGTATTACCTGAGTTATTGCTCAGTGTCATCATATACCCACTGTGTCACTATATTAAAGCAATTATGAGTGAAGTACAGGTGTTTATTAAGCAACTTTGAGTGCATAATTGTCGAAAAAGTCCAGATCAAAGAATACACCAACCTAGCAATTCATCCATAATTACACATGGAGTCACATGAATCAGTTTCACCTCTTCTAACTCAATCAGAAGCTCCTTAAGAGCAAAAGCCAATTATTTTCCTACATCTACAACAATATCTTGCACAGTTATGAATATGCACATTTACCAAGGGGGTCCCAGGGATTCAGTGGTAAAGAACCCGCCCACTAATGCAAGAGGTGCAGGAGACTCAGGTTTGATCCCCAGGTCAAAGACCCTCTGGAGAAGGAAATGGCAACCCACTTCAGTACTCTTATTTGGAAAATTCAATGGACAGATGAGCCTGACAGCCTATAGTCTATTGGGTTGCAAAGAGTCAGACATGACTGAGTGACTTAGCACACACAAACATTTAACAAACATTTGTTGATGGATTGACCAATTGACCTATTGGTAACAAGGCCTCTTTCTGTTTGTCTGCTCTTTGGGTATGGAGAAAGCAGTTTCAAACTGGTTAACAGAGCTTGAGAAGACATAAAGCCCAAATCTGACTGCTGGAGCTTAATTACACTTGATAAGCAAGCACGTCTACACCTACATCATTGCAAATTGGAGAAAACCTTCCATCTGTAGCTATTCTTCATTTTCTCATTGGCTTTGCAGTGGCTCATTAGTGTAATGGAGATGCCTTGAGGCAAGCTTCAACAGCCTTAGAGCACAGGCAGACATCCCTGAGCTCTGGAAAGAACCTGGACAGGCCCTGAAAGCATGAGGGAAAGCTTTGGAGAAGGCAATTGAGAAACCTCCCGGAGAGACATTGTCTGCGGATCACTGGCCCGATATCACATAAAGGCCCCATCTGAGCCATTACAGCCTATTGTGTCAATGTGTTTTCTGGGAGGCTGTCATCCATAGATCACAGTCAGCAGTGAAGGTAATGCCTCCATGGGAACTGTTACTATTTCCCATCAGTGAATTCTATTAGAGGTCCGTGGGTTACTGCCACTGGAGTTCATATTAACTCGGTCAAAGGGATGGTGATTGATTCTTGGAGTTTTGTGAATACACACAAAATACATTTCATACTGTCATCTGAGTTTTGTATTGCACTTCCATGATCCTTGCTACATGGCAAATCCAATATCATCTACTCGGATTGCTACAGAGAAAAAAACAAATTTCCCATGCCATTTTAAAGCTGAAATGCTTGCCCATTTCCTTTTTTCTCCAGTCACAAAAGATTTAGACCTAACTATAAACCATTGACTTCTCTTCTGACTTAACAACTTGATCTGATGGGAAGGGCATTTATTGAATGCCCAATCTGTTCCAAGAAATAGCAGCGGGAACTATGGATGATACAAAAATATTAATACAGTAGGTTTGTACCCCCATAGAATTTATAATATAGTCAGACCGAAGCCCTCATAAAGTAATCACAGAATATCATTACAAAATTAGCAACAGAAAGTGCCTAAATAAGACATTGTGTCACAAACAGTGCAATAGGTATGAATATATTCTTGAAAAGACGAATGCTCACTGAATCTTGGGAGGTGCTGAAAAAATTAGCTATTTATAGGGGTCCTTTACGTTAAAGTGGTTTTTTTCATAGCCTAACTTATTGATATTAAAAATTTTAAAGTGTGTGAATATGTTCTTGATGTGGGTTATATACTTGGGGCTCCTGGGGCAGGAAAAATACCAAGTTTAGCAATAACCTTAGAAAGTTTCCTCACTTAATTGAATTTTAGATGAGGTGTTGAAAGTGAAGGATGTGAATTTGTGGTGGTTTTAGAGCAGGCCAGCTCTCTTACATGCTCAAAGCAGAAACATGTAGCACCAAGTCTATTTCCTTCATTGGTGGGTGTTGCATGGTATAGGGAGAGTGGTGCTAAGAGGCTCATGTTATTTGCAGTGGAGTTTTGTAACTGGTATGGGAGTCCTTCCTTGAACATCCTTTCCTGAACTGCATTCTAATATATTTGGTATTCAGAACGTCAACAGCTGGAGACCTTGTGTGTACACATAGATACTTGGTGGTCCTCTGACCCCACATTGGACTCCTAGAGGAGAAGCAGGTACTCTCAGGGCAACCTAGGTTACTGTGGTCAATGGGACACTGAGTGCAAGGACTAGAGTCTCATTCCTTATGGAAATTCTTTTGTTCCCATGACTTCTCTTTCTAAAGGTCTTAAAACATGGTGGGAATGCTGGAAGTTTCATTTTATTGAAGTCTCCATTTTGAAGAGTGATGATCTAGATGAACAAAGCTCTTCCTAATGGCTTCCTAAAATCTCCCACAATGTCCCTTGAGTTTGTACCTCCCTTTAATTACTAAACTTTCCTGGCTGTTTGGATTTTCTATGCCAGATAAACAGATAGATAGATATTAACAACCTCTTAGATGGTTATTCAAATTCTCACCTATCTTTTGTCCAACCCATTCTAAAACCAACTGGAATGCAACAGCCCTCAAGTTCAGAAACCATCGTGTTATTTTTCTGATCAAGATTTTCCTATTGCTTACAATAACAGATCCACATTCTTTACTCTACCATTAAAGTCCCTAACAAACGCCCTCTCACTCCAACTAAACCCCTCCCTCTATCCCTCTCTTTAATCATCAACATTTCTCCTTCCTCTGCACTCTCTGCTATCTCCTAAGTAAAGGTCATTTCTTCCTCTTCTGTGGTTTTCCATGAGATATCCCACTGCTCAAAAGCCCCAACACATCTCCCTTCCAAGCCACAGCTTTCAAAGCATAGTTTCTTTTAAATTATAAATTGAATATGGTTGAAAGAACTAGCTATGCATGTAGATACCTTGCTTCCCTGAGACGATGGCTCTAGGCCTGGCAAGGAGGGATGGTAGAGGATGGGAGGAATGCTTGTGTAGGAGCCCCAGACATGGTAATAATGCAGCCCAGTGTCCAAACATCCTCTTGGCAGGGAGCTGGTTTTAGCTTTGACTTTATTTCTGCAGGGCTGGGATGGAGGAGGATACTTGCCTCTGCTACAGCTGCTAAGTTACTTCAGTTGTGTCCAACTCTGTGCGACCCCAAAAAGCTGAAAACTGTGAGCAGGAAACAATTTAATGTAAAAGAATATGGGGAAATTCTACTTAAAGCTGTGTAGTGACCTGAATGGGAAGGAAGTCCAGAAAGGAGGGGATATGTGTATATGTATGACTGATTAATTTTGCTGTACAGTAGAAACCCATACAACATTATAAAGCAACTATTTGTTGTTATTTAGTGACTAAGTTGTGTTTGATTCTTTTGGGACCCTACGGACTGTGGCCCACCAGGCTCCTCTGTACATGGTATTTCCCGGGCAAGAATACTAGAGTGGGTTGCCATTTCCTTCTCCGGGGATCTTCCTGACTCTGGAATCGAACTCTGCATTGACAGGTGGATTCTTCACCACCGAAACACCAGGAAAACCCAAAGCAGCTATACTTGAATAAAAATTAATTTTAAAAAAGGTACAGGAAAAACCTATGCTCAAGTTCCAGAAACACCATATCCCAACAACCAGTTCTGAAGTCAGAGCGCCAGGGTCACACATCTGAGAGCTGTGAGGCGAGAGTCAGTCAGCAGCAAAGAGTCCCTGGGAGCTGCTGGCTCTTTAGTGGTGGTGATGGGGCGAGGGTGGCAGGTGTGTGGTGTGGGAGAATCCTCTTGCCCTTCCCAAGGGCAGTGAGAGGGACCACAGTGATGGGAGGTTCTCTTCACTCTCATGGCCTCTGGGGAGCAGCCTGCTCCCTTGGCAGAGACCACCCTTTAGTTGGCTAGGTAACCACTTATGGCAGAGATTACTACATCTACCGTATAAGGAGCTTAGCTCTGTGAGAGAAAGGGCCAGATCTGTCTTGTTCACCACCATGCCCCCAGAGTCTCGCAGGCTGGCAGCTACCATTTCTAATCAATTTGTAGCTGTTGAGTAGGCAACGTTTATGTCTCTTCAGAATTCATGTGTTGAAACTCTAATTCCCAAGGTGATGTCATTTGAAGTTGGAGCCTCTGGGAGGTGATTAGGTTTGGTTAAGTTCATGGGAGTGGAGTTCCCATGATGGAACTTGTAAGGGAAGGAGACCAGATGTTTGTCAATCAGTCTCTCCTTGCTGTGTGAGGGTATAGTAAGACTGCAGCTGTCTTCAAACCAAGATTCAGGCTCTCACTGGACATCAGATCTGCTGGTAGCTTGATCTTGAACTTCCAAGCCTCTAGAACATGAGAAATAAGTGTTTGTTCTTTAAGCCACTCAGTCCATAGTATTTTTATTACAGCAGTGTAAACGGACTAAGAACAAAGGGTTTAGTTGAAGGAGAATCACTTATATTGAAAAGCTGGTTTAATGATACTAATTAGTGGACAGATCTAACTTGAACTCTCACATCCATATCTCAACAACGGGTCATATTTTTGCTATAATGTGATGTACATATTCCTAGAGAAGAATCTGTGTTCTGCAAAAGCTTGCACCAAAAATAGAACCACTTTTGGGAAAAATAAGATTGAGGCAGACCAACTAACACTGAGGCAAAATCATAAACAAAGTACCAATAAAACAGTAATTTCAATTAGATTCTAGTATTTTATAACTCAAAGTCATACCAGTTTCTTAATAAATATACTAGCTCAGTGATAAAGAATGCCCCTGCCACTGCAGGAGACACAGGTTCGATCCCTGGGTCTGGAAGATCCCGGGGAGCAGAAAATGGCAACTCACTTCAGTATTCTTGTCTGGGAAATCCCATGGGCAGAGAAGCCTGATGGGCTACAGCCCAAGGGGTTGCAAAGAGTCAGACACAACTTAGCAACTAAACAGCAACAACAGCATATACGAGACTTTAAAAATGAAGGTGGCTTGATAAAAGGGATGTTCAAGGAAGTATTGAGTCTGCAGGGAATGGTGCAAGGCCAAAATACAAAAAAGATTGGGGAAAACTGTAAATAATTACTTCTGTGACAAAACAGGATGAATGAAGCCATACCCTATTCCTCTGTGACTTTCTGCATTGAGCTAGGCTAATGTACTTTGCAGCCAGCTGCCATTACTGTGTGACACAAAACATTAATGTGCTGGCAGAAAACACTGAAAAACCAATGTGTCGGTTATGTTCTATTACCATATCCCCTTATTTACCACTCACAGAGCAGCTCTTTCACATTCTGAAAGCATGATTAGAAGCCCAGACTAGATTTACACATTTTCAATAACAGTGGACTGGAGAATTATTTCTCTTGAACATCATGAGTTTTACGTTGAAGAAGCTTCATAATGGCTTATAGAAATCTTGTGTGTGACCTACAAAGTATTTTTAAAGTTTTAAATTGGTGTGTCCAATATTCAAACATTCAGGGGTTTTATATACGGAAGTGGACTTGCTGCCCCTTATTCCTATATGGCAATAATTCAGTGGCCTGGATGGAGGCTTCTTCCACTGAAAGAGTGGCTCTAGGATTTCCTTGGTGGCTCAGTGGTAGAGAATTTGGCTGCCAGTGGACACGGGTTTGATCCCTGGTCTGGAAAGATTCCATATGCTGTGGAGCAACTGAGGCTGTTGCCACAACATCTGAGCCTGTGTTCTAGAGCCCAGGAGCTACACTGACTGAGCCTGTGTATTGTAACTACTGCGCCCATGTGCCCAGAGCCTGTGCTCCACAACTAGAGAAGCCACGGCAATGAGAAGCCTGTGGACCACAATGAAGAGTAGCTCCCACTTGCTGCAACTAGAGAAAGCCCACATGCAGCAGCAAAGACCTAGCACAGCCAAAAACAAATAAAGAGTGGCTCTATTCATGTATATTTTACCTATCTAATGTTGTAGGCATAGTGTGTGTGCGTGTGTGTGTGCATGTGTCTGTGTGTGAGTCACTCAGTTGTGTCCGAATCTATGACCCCATGGATTGTAGCCCACCAGGCTCCTCTGTCCTTGGAATTCTCCAGGAAAGAATATTGGAGTGGGTTGCCATTTCCTGCTCCAGGGGATCTTCCGAACCCAGGGTTCCAATGCAGGGCTCCCTCATTGCAGGCCTATTCTATACTATCTAAGCCACCAGGGATGTTGTAGGCATTGGGGTTGGCAAAACTGGTTATACTTTTTATTCTCCAGGCCTCTGTTCACATGCATGTGTGTTCATAGCTAGATATTTGTAATTTAGGAAATGCCTGCATTTTATTTATATCCACAGTCCTTTTGTGGAGTTTTTATTACCCTAGGATGTATACTCTTTAATTTAAAAGTGACCCAGATCCATACTAAACAGGTCACAGGTAAGTGAGATAAATGAATCCCAGAAATAGAAAAAGAAATAATGAGTTTTATGGGCAAATCAAGCATTATCTTCCTAATTATCACAGTTAGATGCTTAAGAAAGAACTGTTGATCACCTTTGAACAGTGAGTATTTTAGTGTATTCTTTTAATTTGACTTGATTGCTGTGATTCTTGTGGAAAGACAAATATATATAATGTCAATGTAATTTTATTAGTTGCCTCCCACACAATTGCTCTAAAATAAGCTAATTCTTCATTGCTACACCTTAAAGTTCTATTATTATTATTATAAATACAAACAGAGCATAAAACCTTTAATTTTGTGTGATGACTAATTATTATTTTTACTGTTGATCTTGTTATTGAGATGAAATCAATATACATTTACATAATAAGGTTTTATTTTTCAAACAAGATGATGAACACTACTTTATGTGAATCTAGAAAATAAAAACTGGTACTAGGATACATCTCAATACAATTCTTAGGTTTAAAAGTTTTGCTTTGGAATTTGACACTTCATTAGATCTGATTCCTATGGTGTGTAAATTATCCCCCTCCCCAAACAGAGCGAATAATCAAGAACCCTATTTCTGTGTTTGACCATGGAAGGGTTTATATTATGTTTAAGCCTTATTTAAAATAGTTCATACTCTTTGACTTGAATTTAATGGCTATGTGATCATTGCATTAATTTCACCTTGTTCTATTCAATAATGATTGACAGCTCTGATTTAAGATCAGTTAAGTTAAAGTAGCCATCATGGTCAACAAAAGAGTCCGAAATGCGGTACTTGGATGCAATTTCAAAAACGACAGAATGATTTCTGTTCATCTCCAAGGCAAACCATTCAATATCACAGTTATCCAAGTCTATGCCCCAACCAGTAATGCTGAAGAAGCTGAAGTTGAATGGTTTTATGAAGACCTACAAGATCTTTTAGAACTAACACCCAAAAAGATGTCCTTTTCATTATAGGGAACTGGAATGCTAAAGTAGGAAGTCAAGAAACACCTGGAGTAACAGGCAAATTTGGCCTTGGAATGCAAACAAAGCAGGGCAAAAACTAAAAGAGTTTTGCCAAGAAAATGCACTGGTCATAGCAAACACCCTCTTCCAACAACACAAGAGAAGACTCTACACATGGACATCACCAAATGGTCAACACCAAAATCAGATTGATTATATTCTTTGCAGCCAAAGATGGAGAAGCTCTATACAGTCAACAAAAACAAGACCAGGTGCTGACTGTGGCTCAGATCATGAACACCTTATTACCAAAGTCAGACTTAAAGAAAGTAGGGAAAACCACTAGACCATTCAGGTTTGACCTGAATCAAATCCCTTATGATTATACAGTGGAAGTGAGAAATAGATTTAAGGGCCTAGATCTGATAGACAGAGTACCTGATGAACTATGGAATGAGGTTCGTGACATTGTACAGGAGACAGGGATCAAGACCATCCCCATGGAATGGAAATGCAAAAAAGCAAAATGGCTGTCTGGGGAGGCCTTACAAATAGCTGTGAAAAGAAGAGAGGCGAAAAGCAAAGGAGAAAAGGAGAGATATAAGCATCTGAATGCAGAGTGCCAAAGCATAGCAAGAAGAGATAAGAAAGGCTTCTTCAGCAATCAATGCAAAGAAATAGAGGAAACGAACAGATAGGAAAGACTAGAGCTCTCTTCAAGAAAATTAGAGATACCAAGGGAACATTTCATGCAAAGATGGGCTCGATAAAGGACAGAAATGGTCTGGACCTCACAGAAGCAGAAGATATTAAGAAGAGGTGGCAAGAATACACAGAAGAACTGTACAAAGAAGATCTTCACGACCCAGATAATCATGATGATGTGATCACTAATCTAGAGCCATACATCTTGGAATGTGAAGTCAAGTGGGCCTTAGAAAGCATCACTATGAACAAAGCTAGTGGAGGTGATGGAATTCCAGTGGAGCTGTTTCAAATCCTGAAAGATGATGCTGTGAAAGTGCTGCACTCAATATGCCAGCAAACTTGGAAAACTCAGCAGTGGCCACAGGACTGGAAAAGGTCAGTTTTCATTCCAATTCCAAAGAAAAGCAATGAAAAGAGTGCTCAAACTACTGCACAATTGCACTCATCTCACATGCTAGTAAAGTAATGCTTAAAATTCTTCAAGCCAGGCTTCAGCAATATGCGAACCATGAACTTTTTGATGTTCAAGCTGGTTTTAGAAAAGGCAGAGGAACCAGAGATCAAATTGCCAACATCTGCTGGATCATGGAAAAAGCAAGAGAGTTCCAGAAAAACATCTATTTCTGCTTTATTGACTATGCCAAAGCCTTTGACTGTGTGGATCACAATAAACTGTGGACAATTCTGAAAGAGATGGGAATACCAGACCACCTAACCTGCCTCTTGAGGAATCTGTATGCAGGTCAGGAAGCAACAGTTAGAACTGGACATGGAACAACAGACTGGTTCCAAATAGGAAAAGGAGTACGTCAAGGCTGTTTATGGTCACCCTGCTTATTTAACTTCTATGCAGAGTACATCATGAGAAATGCTGGACTGGAAGAAACACAAGCTGGAATCAAGATTGCCGGGAGAAATATCAGTAACCTCAGATATGCAGATGACACCACCCTTATGGCAGAAAGTGAAGAGGAGCCAAAAAGCCTCTTGATGAAAGTGAAAGAGGAGAGTGAAAAAGTTGGCTTAAAGCTCAACATTCAGAAAACGAAGATCATGGCATCTGGTCCCATCACGTCATGGGAAATAGGTGGGGAAACAGTGGGAAGTGTCAGACTTTATTTTTTGGGGCTCCAAAATCACTGAAGATGGTGACTGCAGCCATGAAATTAAAAGACGCTTACTCCTTGAAAGAAAAGTTATGACCAACCTAGATAGCATATTCAAAATCAGAGACATTACTTTGCCAAGTAAGGTCCATCTAGTCAAGGCTATGGTTTTTCCTGTGGTCATGTATGGATGTGAGTGTTGGACTGTGAAGAAGGCTGAGCGCCAAAGAATTGATGCTTTTGAACTGTGGTTCTGGAGAAGACTCTTAAGAGTCCCTTGGACTGCAAGGAGATCCAACCAGTCCATTCTGAAGGCGATCAGCCCTGGGATTTCTTTGGAAGGAATGATGCTGAAGCTGAAACTCCAGTACTTTGGCCACCTCATGCGAAGAGTTGACTCACTGGAAAAGACTCTGATGTTGGGAGGGATTGGGGGCAGGAGGAGAAGGGGATGACCGAGAATGAGATGGCTGGATGGCATCATGGACTCAATGGACATGAGTCTGAGTGAACTCCGGGAGATGGTGATGAACAGGGAGGCCTGGCGTGCTCTGATTCATGGGGTCGCAAAGAGTCAGACACGACTGAGCGACTGGACTGAACTAAACTGAACTGAAGTTAAAGACAGGTTGTTCAAGAATGACCATTATGTCTTCTCAGGATGTCAATGGTCTATAGAAGATACATAATCCATAACTTTGGTTATAGCTTTTCAAACAAAGAGTGGAAGGAGAGCACAAAAACATAAATTTATTAACATGTTAATGTAATAGGTCTTCTTTCCTTCTTATTTTCTTTGGTTAAAAGATTATTGACAATAATTTGAGCAACCATCTAACATGAGATAATTAAGTGGATTAGAATTTTTGCAAGTCATTATTAATACCCTACCAGACCTGGAAACTGAACTTACTGTTCCTTTCAGTGTCATTGCTAATCAGTTGTGTTTTCAGGGTCAGATATAGTCAATGCATTTTTTCCCCACCACCTAAGTGTTATATAGACAAATATTTTTATATAGTTTAGTCGTTGATTTCATTCATAGTCAAAGACCTTATGTTTTTCACCTTCTTGTCCTTCTGATATCACCGTGTATTTCCATGAAAAGTAAAGTGATGTCAGAAAAAAGATCAAGTCTATTTCCCAGAAGAGAATAGCTCTCATCTTCTAAGCAATGTCTACTACCTCTACCCCCATTATTTTACCAAACCATCTTTACAAATGTTTCCTTTTAGCTTCTGAGTTCCTAAGTCAATACAAAATTATGTCATACGAATTTCCCTTCTCCCAAATAGATGCTTATTTATTTATTTGTCAAATCTCCTCATTGTCATGGTTTCTAACAAAGACTTCTTCATTAAAAAATTTTATTTTATTGAAGTACAGTTGATTTACAATTTTGTGTTAATTTCTACTGTACAGCAAAGTGATTCAGTTATATATATATATATATATTCTTTTTCATAATCTTTTCCACTATGGTTTATCACAGGATATTGAATATAGTCCTCTGTGATATACAGTTGGGCCTTTTTGTTTATCCATTCTTTACATGCTAGTCTACATCTGCTAATCCTAAATTCCCAATCCATCTCTCCTCCAACCTCTCTACCCTCCTTGGCAACCATAAATCTGTTCTCTATGTCTGTGAGTCTGTTCTAACAAGGATTTCTGCTCTCATCTTTGGTAATATTATTTGTGATTATTAAATACATTTTTTAATAGATAAATGAATTGCCTGTAAAACATTAAAAAATCACTTCCATGGAATTTCCAACTATGAAGGAAGCCTGTGTATGTGTACAGTATGCTGCTCACTGCTGCAAATCTTCATGGCCTCAGGGACACAGCAGAGATTATCAGTGACTGTGCAGTAACAGCGAACTCCAGGCTTCTGACAAGCCAGCCTCTTTGGAGAGAGCACTTGTGTTGGGGGTTAGGAGAGCTGCCCTGGTATAAATAGTCAGTGGTGTAAATATTTAGTCCCCTATCGCTGACAGATGGTTTGGGACTACTTACAACAATATTGCAGCAATAATAAAGCCATAAATGGAAGTAATAAGTCAGAACAAATGAAAAGAAAAGAGAATCAGAAACATGCCAGCCTAGAGTGAGCAGAGTGGCTGTTGTTGAACTTGAAGTCAGAGTGTAGGATTGCCATCCAGGGTCTGTCTGCATCATGGTGACCTTGAGCAAGATGCTGCCCCTGTCTGGTCTGTGGCCTTCTCAACTGGAAAGTATAGGGATTACATTCTTAGATGATTTCTGAAATATCAGCCAGCTT
Organism: Nanger dama; assembly: GCA_917880005.1. Lineage (NCBI taxonomy): Eukaryota > Metazoa > Chordata > Mammalia > Artiodactyla > Bovidae > Nanger > Nanger dama. The sequence continues at coordinate 41,203,780 of CAKJTW010000004.1, forward strand.
TAAACTTCAAAGTTTCTAGGATTTAGGGCTTTCTTGAATCATTCTGCTGAAAATAAAGAAAAAAAATGGTTTTAGGGCTGAGGGTGTATCTTCTAAGTCTAGACTATTATCTTGCAGATGAGGGTACTGGTGATCATGGTGTACACAGTACAGGAGAATGCTGAAATATGGAACCTGTCTCTCCTGGTAGAGGGCTCCAAAGCTGACCACACTTTCATTTCCATGTGCAAAAAGAAAAAAACAAACAATGTCTTCCATTGCTCTGGTCTTTTCAATTTTAGGCATAACTGATTTTTCAGATTTTTTATTCATTCACTTAGATATGGATATCTTTTTTTAAAGGAAAATTACTTTATAGTCTTTATACAAAATATATTTTTATATTACAAAAGATATTGTAAGCAGTACAGAAGAGTAAAGGCAGAAAGAATCATTGATTTCTCAGGTAAAGCTGCTCTCAGAAAAGATAAATAGAGATGTTTTTATAACATTGGGTCATATTATATTTACTGTCTTAAACAGGAAGAATCCATTTTAATTTAATTCAAATTTAATACAAATAAAAACAAACTGAAGTGAAACAAAAAGAATTATTGAACTTAAAAATGAATGCTTGCTCCCAATATCTGTTGTGGGGAGACCTCTGCCCTAGTTTATCCCACACATTTATGTTCACTTACAAGGAGCTACTCTGGGAAACAGTGAAGGAGAGGGAAGCCTGGTATGCTGCAGGCTATGAGATCTCAAAGAGTCAGAAACGACTTAGAGACCCGAACAACGATAAGGAGCTACAGAGACCAAACGGTTCATGCTGAACTCAACCCCATCACTTGATTGTTTTCTTCTCCTGTGATATTTAACTGCAACATGCAAAGATATTGGAGAGTGTAATTCCAGTTCAACCAGAGTGTTTGACCACTGGTACCCTTGGGAAAGCTACTGCCAAGCCAAAAGGAAAGAAAGTCCCTATGTTTGTGTTTAATGTCTTGTCCTCAGGGAGATACTAGTGAGATGATACAGTGACCCAGAGTATAAGCAGTGCCTGGCACATGCTCCTTTGCACAAACAAAGTTATTTACTTTTGAAACCTGGTGAGAGGCAGAGCGATCAAATAAATATGCTGAAGGGAGCCTAAGGGTCTGCCCCCTTACTCCCACACCCCACTCAATAATTCAGTGGTTTCCAAAGCAGAGAGCACACATGCTAATCTGTGAGAAGAAAACGAATGTTAAACTCATCCTTACAAAATCTCTATTTTTAGTGTATGCTTTATAGTGTATATAATGTATTACAGTGAATCAAATATATATCACTTAGAAAGAAATGAATAACAAGATACACTTCAAGCTTAAACTTTTCTTCAGTACAGGAATGCCCAGATGAGATTGCTGCATTAAACGGTGGGAGCAAGGCCAGTCTTTGAACATCTGTCTTCCTGTTTGTAAAGTTAAGCTTGTCTCCTTTTCTCCTGCCTCCTCCCTTCCAGAGAAGCTGGGAGATCCAAAGAGAGCATCATTGCCCTAAAGAGCAAAAATTCCATAAACATTCTGCAATAAGTGGGATGATTTAATTCAGGTTAAGATTATTTTATAGCACTTATTTTAGTTCATATGTTAATAGTCTCCATTTCCTATGTTTAATTCATGTTTGTGGGCATTATCCCAAATATATATTCTGAGTTAAATTAAGGGGGCCAAAAAAATGTCTAGGAGAGGCTTTTCACTACACCCAACAGATTCATATTAAATCCTGTGTCTTAATATATGACTGAAGGGGAATAACATAAATGGACTCTGAATTTCTCCCATGTAGCTCATTTACAAGAGTACCTTGGCTTGCTAAGAATTTGCCTCTTGTTGGCCATTAGAACACTTACTAGAATATTTATTAGTTATTAACACAAGAAAATGTTCGTGTGTGTGTGTGCACGTGTGTGCACATGCTGAGCGAGACATAGCTCTCTAGCTACTTATTGTTGGGGCTAGCTTAGATTGTAACATGTAATGGGTGAATTAAAAAATAAATTTAAGAGTGAATTTAAGAGTGAATTTTAAGAGTCAGGAATAGAGTTGATAGGTTGACCGATGGGGGCAAAGTGGGGAGAACCAGTGTGCCTAACATACCTTATGTTCCTGGAATTCAGAGATGCAGTCCCTCAGAACTATTTATTTATTTATTTAAAATTATTTATTCATTTATTTTTGGCTTTGATGGGTCTTTGGAGCTGTGTGCAGGCTTTCACTAGTTGCAGCAAGTAGGGGCTACTCTCTAGCTGGGGTGCACAGGTTTTGCATTGTGGTGGCTTTTCTTTGTTTCGGAGCACAGCTTCTAGGGAGCAGGGGCTTCAGTAGTTGCAACACACAGGCTTGTTAGTTGTGGGCCCATGGGCTCTAGAGTGCAGGGTCCACAGTTGTGGCACATGGGCTCAGTTGTCCCACCGCACATGGAAACTTCCCAGATCACAGATTGAACTTGTGTCCCCTGCAGGTGGATTCCTAGTTCACTGGGCCGTGAGGGAAGTCCTGCAGAACTATTTACGTCTGACACTGTGGGTGTGGCAGTCTGCTAGGGCCCCATACAACGCACCACACACTGGGTGGTTCAAACAACAGAAATCATTTTTTTCAGTTCTGGAGGCTGGAGGTCTGTAATCAAGTTGTTGATAAGTTACTTTCTTCTGACGTCTCTCTCTTGGCTTGTAGAGGACTACTTTCTTTCTGTGTCTTCACGTGGTCTTCCCTCTGAGTGTGTCTATGTCCTGTCTCCTCTTCTTTTAAGGACATATTATCTTATAAAGACATATACCATATAAGAAAGTACAAGTCATATGGGAGTAGGATCTATCTTAGTGACTTCATTTCAGCTCTCATTTTACCTCTTTAAAGACCCTATCTCAAAATATAGTAATTCTGAGACACTGGAAGCTAGGTATCAATATATAAATTTGGGGGAGGGACACAATTCAACTCATAAATAGTGGCCAAGGTCAACTCAACAGCATTCCAGCTATAGATAACTTATAGCTAAATTCACACTGGACAGTAGCATTTTTGGCCTGCATTATCTTTGTACAATATTGTGAAATGCTTTATTGTGTAGCTGTTGAAGTTTGTTGCTTTCCATGCCAGAAGAGGCCATACTCCAGAAATGAATGAAAGATACACAGAGGAAAAAAAATTAGGGGAAGTTCTGTCAGTTACTGTTATAAGGTATTTAGGAGTGGAAGTTTTAATTTATTTGTAGGTTTCATTTTCATGGAAAGAATTTTGATTTCTACATTAACATACATTTATTTTCCTCTTGAACTCAAACTCTTTAGAGCATAGAGAAGAGGGTCAAAGTGCAATTTAGTTTGCTAAGCTATCACACAAGAATCTCTTGTAACATTGGCAGTATTTTCCTTGCCTGACCAAGCACTTTTCTCTCTGGAAAGTAAATAGCAAACAACAATCTATGAAGTGGGTCAGAGCAATATATTTAGTCAAGTGCAGGTTAAATAGATCATAGATTGACTAAAACAGTCTTAAATAAAACACAACAAATCTCTAAACCACACATATTCAATCTGAAGACTTTCAAAGGCCAAAAAAAAAAAATCCCTAAAATATCTAGTATATTCATGGCTAGTTCATATTTCTATTAAAATATGTTTCTTAAAGTTTTTTTTTTCAGCAACAGTTAGAACTGGACATGAAACAATGAACTGGTTTAAAATTGGGAAAAGAGTACATCAAGGCTATATACTGTCACCCTGCTTATTTAACTTATATGCAGTACATCATACAAAATGCCAGGCTGGATGAAGCTCAAGCTGGAATTGAGATTGCTGGAAGAAATATCAGTAATCTCAGATATGCAGATGAAACCACCCTTATGGCAGAAAGTGAAGAAGAACTAAAGAGCCTCTTGATGAAAGTGAAAGAGGAGAGTGAAAAAGCTGGCTTAACACTCAACATTCAGAAAACTAAGACCATAGTATCCAGTCCCATCACTTCATGGAAGATAGATGCGGAAACAATGGAAACAGTGAAAGACTTTATATTGGGGATCTCGAAAATCACTGCAGATGGTGACTGAAGCCATGAAATTAAAAGATGCTTACTCCTTGGAAGAAAAGCTATGACAAACCTAGACAGCATATTCAAAAGCTGAGACATCACTTTGCTGACAAAGGTCCATATAGTCAAACGTATAATTTTTTCATAGCCAGGTATGGATGTGAGAGTTGGACCATAAAGAAGGCTGAGTGCTAAAGGATTGATGCTTTTAAACTTTGTTGGTGGAGAAGTCTCTTGAGAGTCCCTTGGGCAGCAAGGAGATAAACCCAGTCAATCCTAAAGGAAATCAACCCTGAATATTCTTTGGATGGACTGATGCTGAAGCTGCAAAAGCTGACTCATTGGAAAAGCCCCTGATACTGGGGAGACTGAAATCAGGAGGAGAAGGGGGCAACAGAGGATGAGAGGATTGGATGCCATCATCAACTCAATGGACATGAGTTTGAGCAAACTCTGGGATATAGTGAAGGACAGGGAAGCCTGGCATGCTGCAGTCCATGGGGCTGCAAAGAGTTGGACATGACTGAGCAACTGAACAAACTGATAATCAGAGAACCAACCAACTAACCCCAAACTGTGATCCTGACAGATTTCTTACAAACTTTGATATCCCATGATGTCACAGACCAGAGATGTGGTCTGGAGATTTTAGAAACCTTAAAAATCACAGGGAACATAACTAAATGATTGCTGCCTTGAGAGACAGGAGAATAGGAGTGGTTGATAACCAAGTCTGGTGTTTCAGATAATGATGAGTATTCTTTTAATAACCAGGAAAGAATTTGAGAAAATATATGGACAGAATATGTAGAGAAAGAAAATATTCAACCAGCTCCACCAAAGATGAAACAAAATATTCAACCAACTCCAGCAAAGATGAAACAAAATTATTCTTTGTTTTGTGCTGGCAAAGACAATTAGATCAAACTGTAGACAATTAAATCAAACTGTAAGGTATCAGCTTCCAAAAACCTTTGAAATTTTCCCTTCCTTATCAGTCTCTTAGCAAAATCTGATATCATTACAACTGTCAACTGGGATCATAGAATTCTAGAGTTCAGTGGAAAGTTGGAAATTATACTTTCTTGAAAGTTCCTTGGCTTTGATGGAATTGGTCTGTCTTGGCTTTTCTTCCACCTTTCTAGTTGATTTTTCTCAGTCTTTGGTGCAGCCTCTTCCTTCTCTGTCTGTCTGCAGGGATCAGTGTTTCTGTCCTTCCTGTTCATCTCACTCTCTCTGGGGGATCTTATTCACTCCCATGTCTTCTGCCGTCATCATCTTGCTGATGACTCACTGTGCACATCCCTCTCCTGATTCACAATCCAGAAGTCCAGCCCTCTACTGCTCATTCCCACCTCAATACTGCTCGATAAGTACTTCCTGTTCAAAACTGAGCATTCCAGACTGAAGTTTTCAGTAGTAGCGCAGCCCCAGGATGACACCCCCATGACCCCACCTATTTTTATATGCCCTCATATCCCTCCCCACACCGGATAGGGCTGACCAATGTAACCAAAAGAACATGCAGAGATAATGAAGAGTGCCTTCTGAGGCTTAGACATAAAAGACATTGCAGCTTCTTTCTTGCTCACTCTTGATCATGTGCTCTAGAGACAGCTTGCTGCTATGTCAATGAGGACACTCAGCGTCCCTATGGAGAGGCCTGTGCAGCATGGAAGATGCTCCCTACCCACAACGAGCACTAATTTCCAGACATGTGAGGGAGCCAACTTGGAAGCAGAGCCTGAGCCCTAGTCCAGCCTTCAGATGGCTGCAGCCCCAACCAACATTATGACTGTAATCTCTTACCCTGAATCAGAACCATCTAGCTAAGCCACTCTCAAGCCTTGTGTCACAGAAACTGTGTGAAATAATACATGTTTATTGTTGTTTGGGGGACACTAAGTTTGGGGCCATGCAGCAAATATATAATCAATATTTCAACAAAATTTAAAACTTTTCCCGTGTCCCCTTCCTCAGACAGGTACACCACAATGTACATGTCTAAGTTCAACAATTCACGTAAGAAACAATGAAGACTCTGTTTAAAATAGTGGCAACGGATGTGGCAGAGACGAATGGACTAAATAGACATTAAAGAAATATTTGATAGAGTTGGTGATGGGAGGAAGGAAGAGTTAAAGAGTGACAGAATTTAGAGTTAGAGACTTGATCAGTTTGAGCTATACTGTACTCAGTTCCAAAAGGAGTGAAAGAAAAATCCAGCCAAATAACTTTTAAGGAGCTAGATATTCATATATCAGTTTGCACAATTTCTTCACAGGAATCATGCTTTAAATATCATGATTGAAGAGGAAAAGTAGGAAGTGGGGGTTACTTTTTAGGGTAGATCAAGAATAATGTTTCATGCTTTCATAATTCTTATACTCTTGAAATACCCCTTCTATGCATTACCTAATTTTTACATTTTATAATGTTTACAGCAGTATTGTGTATTAGTTCAATCAGTTTTTCAGCAAAATGATATTGTACCAGAAGACCAAATTCAAACTGTCTAAAGCTAAAAGGAATTTTATTACTAAGAGTGTAAGAATGCATAGAGCTTTGGGTCAGCATGATTCAGTCCACAACAAACCTGCCATGAGGACCATTTCTTGGCTCTGTGTCATAGAATCCTCTGGGCTAGCTCATTGTTAGCCTCTATGTGATGTGGCTCAATGATTTTAGGTGCCTAGCATGACAACACCCAGCATGCAGATTGATCAAGTTAGAACAATCCTCTACAGGCAGCTTCTAGAGAATTCATGAGACTTATTCCACATAATCCAGGGAAATATGAAATTCTGATGGGCCAGGATTAATTTGCAAGCTATAGCCCTGGATGTACAGCACTTTGGCTACAGCTAAAGATGGAGAAGCTCTATACAGTCAGCAAAAACAAGACCAGGAGCTGACTGTGGCTCAGATCATGAATCCCTTATTGCCAAATTTAGACTTAAATTGAAGAAAGTAGGGAAAACCGCTAGACCATTCAGGTATGACCTAAATCAAATCACGATTATATAGTAGAAGTAACAAATAGATTGAAGGGTTAGATCTGACAGACAGAGTGCCTGAAGAACTATGGACAGAAGTTTGTGACATTGTACAAGAGGCAGTGATCAAGACCATCCTCAAGAAAAGAAGTGCAAAAGGCAAAATGGTTGTCTGAGGAGGCCTTACAAACAGCTATGAAAAGAAGAGAAGTGAAAGGCAAAGAAGAAAAGGAAAAATACACCCATTTAAATGCAGAGTTCCAAAGAATAGTAAGGAAAGATAAGAGAGCCTTCCTCAGTGATCAGTGCAAAGAAATAGAGGAAAACAATAGAATGGGGAAGACTAGAGTTCTCTTCAAGAAAATTAGAGAAACCAAGGGAATATTTCATGCAAAGCTGGGTTCAATAAAAGACAGAGATGGTATGGACCTAACAGAAGCAGAAGATATTAAGAAGAGGTGGCAAGAATACACAGAAGAACTATACAAATAACATCTTCATGACCCAGATAATCATGGTGGTGTGATCACTCACCTAGAGCCAGACATCCTAGAATGTGAAGTCAAGTGGGCCTTAGGAAGCATCACTATGAACAAAGCTGGTGGAAGTGATGGAATTCCAGTTGAGCTATTTCAAATCCTAAAGGATGATGCTGTGAAAGTGCTGCACTCAATATGCCAGCAAATTTGGAAGACTCAGCAGTGGTCACAGGACTGGAAAAGGTCAGTTTTCATTCCAATCCCAAAGAAAGGCAATGCCAAAGAATGCTCAAACTACCCCACAATTGCACTCATCTTACATGCTAGCAAAATTATGCTTAAAATTCTATAAGCCAGGCTTCAATAGTATGCGAACTGTGAACTTCCAGATGTCCAAGTTGGATTTAGAAAAGGCAGAGGAACCAGAGATCAAATTGCCAATATCTGTTGGATCATTGAAAAAGCAACAGAATTCCAGAAGAACATCTACTTCTGCTTTATTGACTATGCCAAAGCCTTTGACTGTGCGGATCATAACAAACTGTGGAAAATTCTGAAAGAGGTGGGAATACCAAGCCACCTGACCTGCCTCTTGAGAAACCTGTATGCAGGTCAGGAAAACAACAGTTAGAACTTGACATGGAACAACAGACTGGTTCCAAATAGTGAAAGGAGTATGCCAAGGCTATATATTATTACCTTGCTTATTTAACTTATACCCAGAGTACATTATGAGAAACACTGGGCTGGAAGAAGCACAAGCTGGAGTCAAGATTGCTGGGAGAAATATCAATAACCTCAGATATGCAGATGACACCACCCTTATGGCAGAAAGCAAGAAAAACTAAAGAGCCTCTTGATGAAAGTGAAAGAGGAGAGTGAAAAAGTTGGCTTATAGCTCAAGATACAGAAAACTAAGATCATGGCATCTGGTCCCATCACTTCATGGCAAATAGATGGGGAAACAATGGAAAGAGTGAGAGATTTTTTTTTTTTTTTGGCTCCAAAATCACTGAAGATGGTGACTGCAGCCATGAAATTAAAAGACACTTGCCCCTTGGAAGAAAAATTATGACCAACCTAGATAGCATATTAAAAGGAGAGACAATACTTTGCTAACAAAGGCCCCTGTAGTCAGAGCTATGACTTTTCCAGTAGTCGTGTATGGATGTGAGAGTTGGACTATAGAGAAAGCTGAGCACCGAAGAATTGATGCTTTTGAACTGTGGTGTTGGAGAAGACTTTTGAGAGTCCCTTGTACAGCAAGGAGATCCAACCAGTCCATCCTAAAGGAAATCAGTCCTGAATATTCATTGAAAGACTGATTTTGAAGCTGAAACTCCAATACTTTGGTCACCATATGAAGAACTGACTCATTGGAAAAGACCCGATGCTGGGAAAGATTGAAGGTGGGAGGAGAAGGGGATGACAGAAGATGAGATGGTTGGATGGCATCACCAACTCAATGGACATGAGATTGAGTCAACTCCGGGAGTTGGTGATGGACGGGGAAGCATGCTGCAGTCCTTGGGGCCACAAAGAGTTGGACAGGACTGAGTGACTGAACTGAATTGACTGACAGCCCTGGAACTGAGAGTGAGAAATTTCTCCTGAAGCTCATGGGCTGCGAGGGGAAAAGATGTAATTCTCAGAGGAAAATCAGAGTAGGGTTATCAATAGGGATCATTCAGAATACTATAGGACCAAAAAGCAATAGCTATCCTCTAGAACTATTATATATAAAAGCATTGAACATACACTCAAGGCCCAGTTGTTTTCAAGAAAAGATGTTGTTAGGTCTAAATGTAAAAAGGGCAGCAAAAGAAACACCTAGGCTAGAGTTAAAACGCAGAGAGCCTGCATGTTAGATTGATTCGTGCAGTTTCTACCCTGTCCTTGCTAAGGTGGGAGGTTAACAATCTCACCGGTTGCAGTGTGGATGGTTGCCCTCCCATCTCCACTCTCATCCACCTTCTTGTTTCATGGCTGGGCTGAATCATCCTGCATGCTAAATGCTGACAGTGGAGGTCAGGGCCATGCCCATATACTGTTGTCTCTCTGAGCCTCCTGTGACTGCAAAGATCCATGAAACTTGCAGAACAGAAATGAAGTTGAAGGTGGGGAGTTGGCGCCAGTGAATCAAGGAGCAACCTGGAAAGAAGAGATACCCCTACCCAAATGAATAGCTAATCAACAGACATGTTTTGTATCCTTCACTAATGCTGAGACCATTTCTAGCTTCAAGTCTCATGGACAGGAAACTTCCCTCTAATCCCAGTGTCAAGCAGCGAGACTGCCTTGGAGTAAGGCAAAAACTCTAAAGTAGTGTGGGAGAGTATGTTTCCAAGGAGAGGCCAAAGTGATTCTTCATAAGCAGAGTTCTGGGAAAATATGAGTAAGAGGTGGATGAAACAGGCAGGCACGATCACTTAGTCATAGCATCACAAGAATTCTTACTCAGAGTCCTTTCAAGGTTGTCCAGGAAATGCTCTGGCTCAGGTGTGTCAGCTTTGGAACCATCCAAAATCCCCAGTCTTCTGTGGTATGTTTAAAGGAATTTGAAAAGGAAGATCTCCAACTTGAAAATGTATTCTAAGGCTGAAGCACTCTTTCAATGGAAAATTCTTTACATGTTACTCTACTCCATTTTCTGTCTTTAAAAAGAGCTAAATAATTTGAACATAGGAAGTGTATTGAAGGACCAACTTTTCATGACAGTTTGACCTCACATTTCATCACCTAGATTTACAGTACCTGACTTTTACATCTATAAATCCGAAATGATGTCACCTCCTTTATGGGGAAATAATAATGAGAAGACAATACTACAGAAATACGTTAAGCCAGACAGAAAGGCGAAAAGTACTGTTTAAACAAATGTACTATTATAATCTGCCTTGTTACCAATAGTCACAGTGGTAGTAATATACCTATATGCCAGGCGAAGAGAATAATTTTCAGTTTGGGTAAAAATGTACATACACACTAATTAAAAATAGATGAGCAGTAACTTAGCTGTCACTTGATTTTGCATTTGTTGTAAGGAAACAATTGAAAATTTCTGTCTTTTGGAATGTGTATTTGTATGTGTGTGTGTGTAAAACTGTACAAAGAATTTGAAAAAGGATACATGTATATGTATAATTGAATCACTTTGCTGTACACCTAAAACTATCACAACCTTCTTAACCAACTATTTGTTGTTGTTATTTAGTCGCTAAGTAGTACCCGGCTCTTTGTGACCTCATGGACCATAGTCCACCAGGCTTCTCTGTCCATAGGATTTCTCAGGCAAGAATTCTTGAGTGGGTTGCCATTCCCTACTCCAGGGGTCTTCCTGACCCACGGATTGAACCTGGGTCTCCTGAGCGGGAAGGCAGGTACTTTACTGCTGAGCCACCAGGGAAGACCTAACCAACTATACTTCAACATAATATAAAAGTTTTTATTTTTAAGTGAAAGTGAAATTCCCTGTTGTGTCCAACTTTTGGGACCCCATTCCAGACCAGAATACTGGAGTGGGTAGACATTCCCTTCTCTAGGGGATCTTCCCAACCTAGGGATCAAACCCAGGTCTCTCACATTATTGTATTCAAGTCAAAGCTAGAAATTGGGGTGACTTCAAGTTTTTTTCATTAATTTTTATACCTTTCTAACAATAGCCCCAGGTTAATAAAGATATGTTCAAACTAATCTTTTACTGTCTAGTTTGGGAGTATTTTCTGGTGAGGATGAACATAAATCTCTCAAAAGAGTACTGCTCACTTCTTTTAAGAATTGTTGGTGATTCCTAGGTGGGACCAGATAATCATTCATCACACCTGTGAACACTGGGTTTTTCTCAGCAAACATGCTTAATAGAAGTCTGGCAACTTTTGTAGTTACCAGAAATTTCATGGTTATGTCTGAAGCAGAAAGGGCATATCATCAAATTCTTCCTTCTAATGCAACCTTGTCTTCCTGGGATTTGTAATATTTTTCTAATATGGATAGGGAAATTTTTTTTGAGAGTGCACAGTCATGTTAAAGTAAATACCCTGGAGAAATGCTTCCAATTAAAATTCAGAAGGTTTAAAAATCCAGCCTAGAAAGGATTTCCTGACCTACAAAGCCTAATAAGATTTTGCCTTTCCATTTTCCTTCCTCATCCCCTCTACGTGTGTGGAGCCGTCCTGCTTTCTTACCTACTGGCCCCATTTAGCTCTGCCCTCTAGACATTTAAGTCAAAAAAATGGCTTAAAGAATGTTTTGGAAAACTTGACATACTGATCTACTCTGAAACTCAATGAAAAATTTTTTTAAAGCTGGAAAACAAGAAACCACAAAAGCAAAGCAATAGTAAAATCTTTTAGTCCAGAAAGAAAAACCTGATCAGGAGACAAAGAGGTAGAATTTGTGTGACTATGGGAATTAAAGCAAGAAAAGCTTAGAAAGCAGGGGTTTCTAGGCCTAACGAGCATGTAGGAAGTGAACGCAGCCATGGTGCTGTGTTGGAGTGGCCCTGTCTTCTGTGGGGCTGTGAAGGCCGGTCATTTATTCTCTCTGGGACTCATCTGTGGGCTTTCCAGATGGCTCACTTGTAAAGAATCTGCCTGCCAGTGCAGGAGAGGGGAGACGAGGGTTTGATCCCTGTATCGGGAAGATCCCCTGGAGGAGGAAATGGCCACCTGCTCCAGTATTCTTGCCTGGGAAATCCCATGGACAGAGAGAGCCTGGCGGGCTATAGTCCGTGGGATTGCACAGAGTCAGACACAACTGAATGGCTAAGCACACATGCTAAGCACAGACTCATCTACCAAGTGGGATGCGGATGCCAAGACTGCAGAAATTCTTAGTGTCTATTATACATAATATATGTAAAACACCTATACAGTTTGGTCACATAGGTACTCATTTGGAGTTATCATTGTAAAAATTAAATGCTTGGGTAGAAAGAAAATATCTTTTTCTGTGATTGTGTCCTTATCGGGATTATGTTGAAAAGTATAACTAGTCAACTGAAATTAATAAAAACATACAAGCTAGAAGCAAAAAGCAGATGTATAGCAACTGAAATGAATTCAAGGGGATAACAGTGTTTGTTAGAGATCACTCTTACTGATAGGCAGGGCTGGGAAGAGGGTAAGGCAGGAGAAATGCCCAGGGCAGACATTAAGAGGGGCTGACCCTCTGCTGCCCTGTGCTGCGCAGAGCACCTCCTTAAATTTTTCTTCCAAGGTTCCCTTCCTGCCTTAGTCTAGTGCCTGTTCCCCTTCAGAGACATCCTTCCTGCCGATAACTGAACCTTGTTCTCTCCCCAGTGTTTTCTTTTACACTTAGGAGTATCTGGAAACACGACAGGCACTGCTATCTGACTTCTTTAACTTTCCCAAGAATTCCAAAAGAGATCATTACAGGATGCCCGCCTGTGAAAGGGGACAGAGGTGCATTTAAGACTCTAAATTTTAACTGCAGAGGTGATCTCATGTTCAGTCATCAAAGAAGTACGAGGAGGGACTTGCTGAAACTTCCACTGTTGAGGGTTACAAGTCATGACCTCGTTTTCTCACACTGCAGCTTTAGTATAAATGCAAGAATAGTAAGCAGGATCTTTTTTATTGGCTTGTCAAGAATACCACCGAGGGCTGGAAGACCCAGTCACCTTCAAGAACTAGCAACAAAAGTGAGTTGGCTGGCAGTTGGTGGACAGCCTCCAACATACATATTTTTCTTAGACATTGTTTTCTAGAATGTCTGCAGAGGTATAGTACTTTCATTATTCAATTCGGTCCATCTCATTTTCAATCTAAATCATTTGTACACATAGCTTGATAATAACTAGCACTTTTACTCTGGATTAATTGGTATTATTTGATAAAATCATGTAAAGCTAGCTCTTTGAGAATGTGATATATTAGGATGTGTTTGGCTATAAATAACAGAAAACCTGCTACAAGGACTTTTAGCGTAGGGGTTAACTTGTCTCATGTTAAAAGATGAAGAGTCAGGAAGTTCCTAATGTTGGTTCAACTCCTTAGTTCTCCTGGTTTTTCCCTACTTATCCCAAGAAGACTGGGCAGCTCCAGCTACTGAGACTATATACAAGGCAGAAAGATGGCACACTATGGCTATCCCGTTTTATGAGGAAAGCAAAGTCTCCCCCAGAAGCCCATGGACTCCCATGTTAGGGTTGAATTGCACACCCCTAAAAAGCGTACGTTGGAGTTGTTGTTGCTCAGTCACTAAGTCATGTCTGACTCTTTGCAACCCCATGGACTGCATCACGCCAGGTTTCTCTGTATTCCACCATCTTCCGGACTTTGCTCAAATTCATGTCCATTGATTCAGCGATGCTATCTAAACATCTCATCCTCTGCCACCCTCTTCTCCTTTTGCCTTCAGTCTTTCCCAGAATCAGAGTCTTTTCCAATACCCCAGAATGTTTCCTAAATATCTCAGAATGTGACATGGAGAGGGTCTTTACAGAGGTAATAAAATTAAAATGGGGTCATTAGGGTAGGCCCTAACCCAATGTGACTGATGTCTTTATGAAAAGATCACATTGGGATACCAAGATGTACATACAGGTAGAACACCATGGGAACGGGCAGGCAGCCAACTCCAAACTGAGGAGGGAAACCTGGAACAGATCCTTCCCTCATAGCCTGTGGAAGGCACCAACCTTGCCAACACCTTCATTTCAGACTTAAAGCCTCCAAAGCAGTGAGATAATACACTTGTGTTGTTTAAGCACCCAGTTGGTAGTGCTTTGTCATGGCAGCCCCAGCATACTAATCCATGCCTCATGGCCGCTGTTCACATCTTCTTGGCCAGAAGTGTGTCCCTGGCCACCCCTAACTTAAAGGCAGGCTGAGCAAGTATGTATATGCTGAACATCATCCATCCGTAGCATTAGGGTTCTGGGGGCAAATTTTAAAAGGAAGTTGAGCACTGGGTAGATAAGCCAGAGCACTTTTCATAGGGGGAGTGTTCTCTTGGTAGGTGATGCTGGTTGGGGAGTTATCCCTCCGACACAGTTCAGAGATTTGAGCGAATACAAGTAGTCGCAAGAATAGAAGGGGTCCGCATACTAGCAGTGAAGTTGCCACTACTTACTGTATGGTTTCACACAAGTTGCTTTAGCATCTAAGCTTCAGCTTTTTAATCTGACAAATGGGAATAGTAATTTATGCTCTGAGCATTTTAACGCTAGCTACACCATAGAACAGTTGTGAGGTCCAAATAAAATAGCCAATATGAAAGTGCCTTTGAATTAACATATAGTACATTGTAAATTGTTCAGTATAAAAGGATAATTAAGGAGGAGATATTTCAGCTTCTGTGTCTTGGAAATAAAGGAAAGTTGGAACAAAAACAGACTTCTCTTAGAAGTTAGAGGAAGTGAAAGGGGAATGAAAGGGCAGTTTCTCTAAATCTAATTCTTACCAAAAGAAGGCACACCACAAGAAACAACCCCATTATCTCAGGGTAAACAGAAGTCAGGCAGGTGGGTACAGCCAGACAGAACTAGCTGTAGGATTCAGGCAGCCATTTTTAACAAGGGCAGAAAAAGAGAAGTCATGAATCGATGTGTAACAGTGCTTCTCAGACTTTACATGCATACAAGTCATCCGGGGATTTGGTTAAAAACCAGACTGCAAGTTTAGTAGGTCTAGGGTGTGGGTTGCCATTCTGCAAGTCTCAGGTGTTATCAGTGCTACTGGTCCAAGGATCACACTTTGAATAGCAATATCTACATCACTGAAAGGAAGGCTGAGCCCCCCAAAAGGAATTTTTCAGAGCCGAAATTCTGACAACATATTGATGAATGGGCTTCCCAGGTGGCACCAGGTTCCCAACTGGTAAGAATCTGATTGCCAGTGCAGGAGAGTCAAGGGACGTGGGTTCAATCCCTGGGTTGGGAAGATCCCTTCGAGTAGGAAATGGCAACCCACTCCATTATTCTGGCCTAGAAAATTGCATGGACAGAGGAGCCTGGCATGCCACAGTCCATGGCATCGCATGACTCCACCAAGGAAAAAACTGTAAGGAATCTAAAGATATTGTTTGGACTGTCCTAGGGTAGCTTCAATAAGTTCAGCTTCTAAAACAATGTGTAAAAGTTGGAAGGAGAAACATATAATCAAGGACAATTATAAGCAAATGGTATAGACTTGTCTAGATGGCATTAAGACAGAGTGAACTATTATTTAAAAGTTATTTTAATGTTATTTTAAAATTAGTTAAATTTTGCAAAGCAATGCTAGTGTACCCAGGAGGTAGCCCCATAGCCAAGAATCCTGTTTCCCTTAAGACCATGTGTGTCCTGATAACAATGTATTTGGGGTTTACCAACTCCCCTCTTGGGTCCGACTGTATTTTAAATCTTGACACCGTTTCTAAGCAAAATTCTAGAATTATTAAACCAAAAATTTGTTTAGACACAAAAGAGAAGCCACAATCCCCAGAATCCAGCATCTATGTCCCAAGAAGGAGTCAGGCCAAACAGTCCACTTAAATGATTAAGTGATGAGCCCCAAGAAGGAGTCAGGCCAAACAGTCCACTTAAATGATTAAGTGATGAGCTAGCCAGAGGCAGAGGGACTGCAGACATCTATGCAAAGCAGCCAATGAAATCGTTCATGGTATCCTCATGGACAAGATGAAAGATGTGTGTGACAACCAGTCTACTGACATTATAGGTCCCCTAAGTGAACTTCCAGATGTTCAGGTTGGTTTTAGAAAAGGCAGAGAAACCAGAGATCAAATTGCCAACTTCCGCTGGATCACCGAAAAAGCAAGAGAGTTCCAGAAAAATATACTTCTGCTTTATTGACTATGCCAAAGCCTTTGACTGTGTGGATCACAATAAACTGTGGAAAATTCTGAAAGAGATGGAAATACCAGACCACCTGACTTGCCCCTTGAGAAACATGTATGCAGGTCAGGAAGCAACAGTTAGAACTGGACATGGAACAACAGGCTGGTTCCAAATAGGAAAAGGAGTATGTCAAGGCTGTATATTGTCACCCTACTTATTTAACTTATATGCAGAGTACATATGAGAAATGCTGGGCTGGAGGAAGCACAAGCTGGAACCAAGATTGCCAGGAGAAATATCAGTAACCTCAGATATGCAGATGACACCACCCTTATGGCAGAAAGTGAAGAGGAACTAAAGGGTCTCTTGATGAAGGTGAAACAGGAGAGTGAGAAAGTTGGCCTAAAGCTCAACATTCAGAAAACGAAGATCATGGCATCTGGTCCCATCACTTCATGGGAAATAGATGGGGAAACAGTGGAAACAATGTCAGACTTTATTTTGGGGGCTCCAAAATCACTGCAGATGGTGACTGCAGCCATGAAATTAAAAGATGCTTACTCTTTGGAAGGAAAGTTATGACCAACCTAAATAGCATATTAAAAACCAGAGACATTACTTTGTCAACAAAGGTCCATCTAGTCAAGGCTATGATTTTTCCACTGTTCATGTATGGATATGAGAGTTGGACTGTGAAGAAAGCTGAGTGCAGAAGAATCGATGCTTTTGAACTGTGGTGTTGGAGAAGACTCTTGAGAGTCCCTTGGACTGCAAGGAGATCCAACCACTCCATCCTAAAGGAGATCAGTAATGGGTGTTCATTGGAAGGACTGATGTTGAAGCTGAAACTCCAATACTTTGGCCACTTGATGTGAAGAGCTGACTCATTTGAAAAGACCCTGATGCTGGGAAAGATTGAGGGTAGGAGGATAAGGGGATGACAGGGGATAAGATGGTTGGAAGGTATCACTGACTCAATGGACATGGTTTTGGGTGGACTCTGGGAGTTGGTGATGGACAGGGAGGCCTGGCATGCTGTGGTTCATGGGCTTGTAAAGAGTCAGACACAACTGAGCGACTGAACTGAACTGAAGTGGACTTAACTTAGAGGGCAGTCTTTACATTGTTCAGCATTCTAATCTTGTCTGTTTTAAATTGCCCTGAGATTTAAAGGGACAAACCATAGGGTAATGACTAAGCATGCAGAATTTGGGTTCAGATTTGGCCTATCAATTAGGAGCTGTGAGGCCCAGGGTTGGCTACTTTAATCTCTCCAAGCCTCAGTTGTTTTTTGTTTTGTTTTGTTTTGTATAATGGGTATACAATTACCTAATTCAGGGTATTATTATGAGCATGAAATAATACAAGTAAAGCACCCAGAACAGTGCTGAGCATAAGGGAAGCTACATATATGTTATTATTAGGCCTAACCAATTGGTAGGTGACATGGAATTGAGACTTCCTGGTGGCTCAGACGGTAAAGTGTCTGTCTACAATGCAGGAGACCTGGGTTTGATCCCTGGGTTGGGAAGCTCCCTGGAGAAGGAAATGGCAACCCACTCCAGGGTCTTGCCTAGAAAATCCCATGGACAAAGGAGCCTGGTGTCCATGGGGTCACAAAGAGTTGGACACAACTGAGCGACTTCACTGGAATTGAGAGGGACAGCGAATGCATTAGATTATGAAATTAAGAACATTTTAGATTTAGATTTTTGGACAGAAAGGAAACTTGAGCTGAATACAATAAAATTTTCCAATGAGTATTCCATCAGTACCATTTTGCTATACTTGTTTTGTTACACATCTAAATATCATCTTTAAGTAGCTCAAGGTACATTAAAAATTTATTGTGATATTGTCTTTAACCTATAGGATGTTTACTAGTTTATTTCTTAATTTCCAAACACATGGGGTCTTTACAGTTAACTTTAGCTATTGATTTCTGGCTTAATTCCAACTATGGTAAAATAATCTATTCTGCATAATTTCATTCTTTGGAGTTTGCTGAGATTGTGTATGGCACAACATATGGCCTATTTTGGTAAATATTCCACATATTTATGCTTTCTATAGCCATTAAGTGCCATATTCTATACTTGACAATTAGGTAGACATTTTGTTGATAAAATTCTTTCTCTATTTTTTTTTTTATTCTATCAGTTACCAAACAAAATTAAACTCAAAAATTTAAAAAAATTTAAAAATTAAACTCAGTATGATTACAAATTTTTCTACTTTTATTCTGTTTTATCAAATTAATTGTTTTAGAAGTGTTCTCTCTTTTCAGTGGACTTATAAGCTACCCTTTTTATGCCTAATTTATTAACATAGGGTCTAATTTGTCTAATAATCTTAGATCTGGATTTGTTTTGGTTACATATGTGAGATTTATCATTTTTCTTTCTTTCACACTCAACCTTTTTAATTCCTTTAAGTATCTCTTTAAGCAGCATATATTTCTGGTTGAAAATTTTCAAATGGTCAATATTATACCACTTCTGATCTGCAAAAACAGAAATTTCATTGTACTTGAGTTTTGCTTTTATTTTGACACTGACTTTTAATTGGGCGGTTTAGCTGTTTTCAGTTACTGAAATAAACTGATGTACTTGGGCCTAAAGTATACTGATATACTTGGGTCTAAAGCTACCATCTTACTATTTGCTTTCTATTTGTACCAACTATTCTAGTTTTTTTTTTCTCCTTTCCTAGATTAATAATTTTATTCCTCCTCCTTTATTAGCTTGTCATCTGATATCCTTAAATTACTCTTTTGGTGGTTACCTTAGAAATCACATTTCTCTTTGATTTGTTAAAGTCTGATATACATTTGAACTTTTACATGTTCTGGGACCATGCAAAGATATGAGAATATTTTAACCCTACTTACTTCCCTACTTTTGTGCTATTTTAATTCCACATAATTTAAAATCTCATAGACCTTATTATTATTGTTTTATAGGGTCACTTACCTATAGCCAGACATCCTGGAGTGTGAAGTTAAGTGGGCCTTAGGAAGCATTACTATGAACAAAACTAGTGGAGGTGATGCAATTCCAGCTGAGCTATTTCCAGTCCTAAAAGATGATGCTGTTAAAGTTGTGTACTCATATGCCAGTAAATTTGGAAAACTCAGCAGTGGCCACAGGACTGGAAAAGTTCAGTTTTCATTCCAATCCCAAAGAAAGGCAATGCCAAAGAATATTCAAATTACCATACAATTGCACTCATTTCACATGTTAGCAAGGTTACACTCAAAATCCTTCAAGCTAAGCTTCAGCAGTATGTGAACTGAGAACTTCCAGATGTTCAAGCTGGATTTAGAAAAGGCAGAGGAACCAGAGATCAAATTGCCAACATGCACTAGATCATAGAAAAAGCAAGGAAATTCCAGAAAAACATCTACTTCTGCTTCATTGACTAGGCCAAAGCCTTTGACTGCGTGGATCACAACAAACTGTGGAAAATTCTGAAAGAGATGGGAATACCAGACCACCTTATCTACCTCCTGAGAAACCTGTATGCAGGGCAAGAAGCAACAGTTAGAACAAGACATGGAACAATGGACTGGTTCCAAATTGGGAAAGGAGCATGCCAAGGCTATATATTGTTACCCTGCTTGTTTAACTTATATGCAGAGTACATCATGTGAAATGCCAGGATGGATGAATCACAAGCTGGAATCAAGATTTCTGGGAGAAATAATAACAACCTCAGATATGCAGATGATATCACTTTAATGGCAGAAAGTAAAGAGGAGTTAAAGAGCCTCTTCAAGAAGGTGAAAGAGGAGAGTGAAAAAGCTGACTTAAAACTCAACATTCAAAAAACAAAGATCATGGCATCTGGTCCCATTACTTCTTGGCAAATAGATGGGGAAAAAGTGGAAACAGTGACAGATTTTATTTTCTTGGGCTCCAAAGTCACTGTGGACAGTGACTGCAGCCATGAAATTAAAAAACGCTTGCTCCTTGGAAGAAAAGCTATGACAAACCTAGGCAGCATATTCAAAAGCAGAGACATCACTTTGCTGACAAAGGTCCATATAGTCAAAGCTATGGTTTTTCCAATAGTCACGTGTGGATGTGAGAGTTGGAACATAAAGAAGGCTGACGGCTGAAGAATTGATGCTTTCAACCTGTGGTGTTGGAGAAGGCTTGTGAGTCCCTTGGACAGCAAGGATATAAAACCAGTCAATTGTAAAGGATTGACTAATATTTGGAAAGACTGATGGTGAAGCTAAAGTGCCAATACTTTGGCCAGCAGATGTGAAGAGCTGACTCACTGGAAAGACTCTGATGCTGGGGAAATATCGAGGGCCAGAGGAGAAGGGCACAACAGAGGATGAGATGGATGGATGGCATTGCTGGACATGAGTTTGAGAAAGCTCCACAAGATAGTTAAGGACAGGAAAGCTTGGCATGCTACAGTTTATGGCAAAGAGTCAGACACAACTGAGCAACTGAACAACAACAACAATATGTGTGTGTGTGTATATATCTTGTTTAATTTCTTGATTATATTAATGATAGTTATTTTAAAGTGTCAAGGGAACTATGAACAATATGAAAAGACAACCCACAGAATGGGAGAAAATATTTGCAACCAAAGTGACCAAAAAGAGATTAATCTCCAAAATCTATGAACAACTCATGCCACTCTTTGTCAAAAATAAAAATAAAAAGTGAAGCCAAGACATGGAAGCAACCTAGATGTCCATCAGCAGATGAATGGAAAAGAAAGCTGTGGTACATATACACAATGGAATATTACTCAGCCATTAAAGAAATTTGAATCAGTTCTAAAGAGGTGGATGAAACTGGAACCTATTAGAGTGAAGTAAGCCACCAATACAGTATACTAACGCATATATATGGAATTTAGAAAGACGGTAATGATAACCCTGTATGCAAGACAGCAAAAGAGCACAGATGTATTGAACAGTCTTTTGGACTCTATGGGAGAGGGCGAGGGTGGGATGATATGGGAGAATGGCACTGAAACATGTATACTATCATATGTGAAATGAATCACCAGTTCAGGTTCGATGCCTGATACAGGGTGCTTGGGGCTGGTGCACTGGGATGACCCAGAGGGATGGGATGGGAAGGGAGGTGGGAGAGGGGTTCAGGATGGGGAACACATGTACACCCACGGCAGATTCAAGTCAATGTATGGCAAAACCACCACAATATTGTAAAGTAAAATAAAAAAATAAATAAATTGAAAAAATAAAATAAAAAATGAGCAGAAGATCCAAACAGACATTTTCCCAAAGAAGACAGACAGATGGCCAAAAGGCACATGAAAAGATCCTCAGTATCATCAAAGAAATGCAAATCAAAACTACAGTGAGGCATCACCTCATATCAGTCACAATGCCCATCATCAAAAAGTCTACAAATAATAAATGCTGGAAAGGGTGTGGAGAAAAGGGAACTCTCTTACACTGTTTGTGAGAATGTAAATTGGTCAACCACTATGGAGAACACTGTGGAGTTTCCTTAAAAAACTTCAAATAGAACTACCATATGATCCAGTAATCCCACTCCTGGGCATGTATCTGGACAAAACTATAATTCAAAAAGACACATGCATCCCAATGTTCATTGCAGCACTATTTACAATAGCCAAGACATGGAAGAAACCTAAATGTCCATTGACAGAGGAATAGATAAAGATGATGTGGCACATATATATAATGGAATATTACTCAGCCGTATAAAGAAATAAATAATGCTATTTGCAGCAATATGGATGGACTTTGAGATTATATTAAGTGAAACAAGTCAAACAGAGAAAGACAAATATATGATATCACTCATATGTGGGATCTAATGTTTAAAATGAGACAAATGAAGTTATTTACAAAATAGAAACAGACTCATAGGTTTTGAAAATAAGCCTAAGGGGAAGTTTGGGGTGAAAGGGATAAATTAGGAGCTTTGAATTAACATACACACACTATATAAAATAGATAATCAACTAGGACCTACTGTATAGCACAGGGAATGCTACTCAATATTCTATAATCATCTATATGGGTAAAGAATCTGAAAAAGAATGTATATATGTACATGTACAGCTGAATCACTTTACTATACACCTAACACAATATTGTAACACAATATTGTAACTCAACTATACTCTCAATAAAATTTAAAAAAATAAAGTGTATGTCTGAAAACGACAATGTCTGGATCTCTTATGGGTCTATTCCTACTATCCAATTTTTAAAATCCTGGCTTCAGGGAAATTTTACCTTTTTATAACTCTTTGTTTTTAAACGAGTGCATGTGTGCATTGTCAGTGGCTAAGTCATGTTCAACTCTTTTGTGATCCCATGTACTATGGCCTGCCAGGCTCCTCTGTCTGGGATTCTCCAAGCAATAATACTAGAGTGAATTGCCATTCCTCCTCTAGGGGATCTTCCCAACCCAGGGATCAAAACTGGATGTCCTATATCTCCTACATTGGCAGGTAGATTCTTTACCACTGAACCACCTGGGAAGCTGGATATTAATTTTTTTTTAATGTAGATTAGTTCAAGGTTTTGGATTAACTTTTTGGCAGAGATGACTTCCTCTTTTCTTCTGAGGACAGCTTGACTAGGGGCAGACTACTTTACTCCAATCAAGGATTGTGATATATCAAAGCCAGACTTTAGCCTGGTAAAGTATTGTCTTTTTCTGCCCTCTACACCTGCGCTCCCTTAACCTCCTAGTCAACTCTGAACTGTAATATTCATACTCCTAGCCTTTTGAATTTACTGAATCCTCTGCTCACCTTCCTTTTCAGTTGTGTTTTCTGCTCAGCTTCAGAGTCTCTCAGCTTTCTCTCTGATAATTACTTCCACTGGGATAAAACCATGCTGATTTTTTGGTCTGTTGCTTTTGTTTCCTTTCTCTCCAGGATCTAGGCATAGTGAGTTATTGCTGCATTGTTACTTCATCATATAATCTTTATCTTTTGTCTAGATTTTCTAGTTGTTCTCAGGATAGAGAAGGGCAGGGTTTGTCCAATACCAGCTAGTTGACCTTTGCTGGAGGCACACATCACAATTTTTAAGCTCTTGCTAATATACAGCCAGTGCTGAGACTTTTGAGTTTAGAAGTGCTCACTGCCAGCAGCTATGTTGAATCCTACTTTTCGTTAGATTTTAGCTCAATAATTCCTTATTATCTTGTCAGCTCATCAAGACTTATATTCTAGTATTTTGGTTCTTTTTACGTAAAAGGAGTCTGGTCCAATAATCTAGTCTGTCATATTACTCATGCTATTTTTTTTTTTTAATTTAAATCTCTTTTCACTTAACATCTAGTTCCAGAAGGACAAGAATTGTGTTTCACTTAACCTTTTAGTCCCTTTCCCTAGCCAGTGCTTGACAAAATAGGTGCTCAATAATTGTTGAGTAAATGAAATGATGAAGCTTTAAATGAGACCCTCTGGGCACATCTTAGTGGGTCCACCAGAAGTGCAACATATGAAGTTCAGTTTTGCCAGCTTAAAAACCACATGACTATGTTCACAGAGACAAGATTCTGTGCATTAGTTCAGACTAGGCAAATTTACAAGGAACTAGTTTATTAATAAGTCTTGATCACCGCTTAATAGGAGCTACAGCTGGATTGATAATGAAGTGAAGTGAAGTGAAAGTTGCTCGGTTGTTTCTAACTCTTTGCGACCCTATGGACTACAGAGTCCATGGAATTATCCAGGCTAGAATACTGGAGTGGGTAGCCTTTCCCTTCTCCAGGGGATCCTCCCAACCCAGGGACTGAACCCAGGTCTCCCGCATTGCGGGCAGATTCTTTACCAGCTGAGCCATGAGGGAAGCCCAAGAATACTGGAGTGGATAGCCTATTCCTTTTCCAGGGCATCTTCCCAACTCAGGAATCGAAACAGGGTCTCCTACATTGCAGGTGGATTCTTTACCAACTGAGCTATCTCCTTCTTACCTGATACTTTGGTGCTTAACTTCTGTCTTTTCTTTAATGCTAATAGTTTTCAGTATTATGTTTCCTGTGTTTTAATATCTTTATTCATACTTCCCCTCTGGAAGTAGAAGAAATCATAAAAAGGAGGTAAATAAATAACGTTGATACCATATGTTTACAAAGGGCAATCTTCTATAAGTTAGTCCACTCAGAAGACCAAATTACAGATCACAAGGTTGCCATGGTAAAGACAAGTCAGAAAGGGGAAATTCAAGGTTGACAAATCACTTACTTTCAAGCTGCTAAAGTAGATCTCTTTCTATTCTAAGTGATCTTTAAAGGTCATTTAGCATCAAGGCATCCTCTACCCCAGATCAGTATACAAGAAACGCAAATTTAACAAATTCCTATTCTCCAGCTTTCTTTCTGCTAACGCTGTTACTAGTTCCCAGAAAAGTTTATTATTTCAGACATAGTCCACTTTGTGAAATGTTACAATAGTCAAGATTACAGTCTCTCTTAAAATGTAACAAATGTAACTGGCTGTTTCCTGATAGACCAGGTAGAACCTTGTTTTAAAATATACTTTATCTCTGTATACCATATTTTTTTTTCTTTTGAGTTACTTCACTCTGTATATTAACGTGTATATATGGAATCTAGAAAAATAGTATTGATGAACCTATTTGCAGAGAAATAATGGAGACGCAGAAGTAGAGAATGGACTTCTGGACACAGCTGAGGAGGGAGAGAGTGGGACAAATGGAGAATGTAGCATCAACATATATATACTATCATGTGCAAAGTGGATACCTTGTAGAAGTTACTGTATTACTCAGCCTAGTGCTCTATGATGACCAAGAAGGGTGGGGTGGGGCGGAGGGGAGGGAGGCTCAAGAGGGAGAGGATATATATATATATAATTACAGCTGATTGGAGTTGTTGTACAGTAGAAACCAACACAAACTGTAAAAATTTAAAAAGAAAACGGTTAAAGGAAACTAGATACCCCTCAAAAAATACATTATCTCTGAATCACCCTGTAAAGTGGGTTCTTTGACAATATATCTCATACACTTTATGCAGATTTTGGTATTTTAATTACAGCAAATTTTGCCAGGAGCCTGAGATCTTCCTTTCTCTTTCAACCACATTTGACGTCATTTGAGATAATGCCATTTTCTCCTGCTTAGGCCAACCTAACAGAAACAAGCACAAACAATACAATGCCCTAACAATATTAGGGAAAGAGTAATATTGTTTTTAAATTTTACTTAAAATATTTTGCATGATTTTTCAAAAGTTAGCTTTTTTTTTTAAACTTGTGTTTATTGTAACAGATATTAGATTCTCTATAGGGAGATCAGACAAATGTTCCTTAGGAATTTATAGTCTAAAAAGCGCAATGATGCCCATGAACATGGGGAAAGGACAATAACCTTGAGAGGGGTTTAACATGAACCTCCATCAAAGATCAAGAATGGATGCTGCAGAAAAGCAAAGGACATGTTAATATATGGTACAAAGGAGCCAGGTTGAATCTCACATTTTAGGTAAATTGGGTGGAGGGAGGGAGTCTCTCTCCATTATACTGAATTTTGGTCTTCATCAAACGGGATTTCCCTAGCTTCCCAGCAAAAAGGAAGAACATGTCATATATGGGACCAGCTTGAGTGAAACCAAAATGTGGTGACTCTGATTATTGCTTAGAAAAATCTTCAAGCACTGCAAAGCAGTAATGAGAGCTGGGAGAGGGTTTGTGAAGCATTCTGAAATGGACACTAAGGTGTTTTCTAAACATATTCCACCCCTCCCCCCTTTCTGGGCTGCATAAATGGAAGGTTAGGGTATCTGCCTTGTTGTTGTTGTTGCTAAGTTGGGTCCGACTTTGCAACCTCATGAACTGCAGCATGCCAGGCTTCTCTGTCCATCTCTGTCTCCTTGAATTTGCTCAAACTCATGTCCATTGAGTCAGTGGACATGACTTGCTTACTCCTGAGAAAAGCAGTAACCAGTATTAAAAACTGTGACTCAGCTGGTTCTCCTAACCATTCAAATAAGCATCATTCTGGTAAAGAAAATTCAGTGAAATTCAAATGAGCAACCAGTCAGCAAAAAACTGCTGCTGACATTATTAATCTTCCAAACTACTCAGATCTATCATCCACATAAAAACTCATCATTGCGCACTTGTGGAATAGGTATCCCTCACTTAAAGGAATGGGCATTGTCAGCAAAGTTTGTGGTCCAGACTTTGTATCAAATCAATCTTATTCTCCCATTGATTTCCGTTACTAAATCTGAGCTGCATTCTGCTGTTAAATCCCATTAAGTGTATACCAAACCCTTTGGAAATGGCATGTTTAAAAGAAAAATGATAATATCCTGAAAAACATTGACAGTGATATTTATATATTAATAGTAATGCTGGGCTGTATTCACCATGTCACAATAGAAATTGTTCAGGATGAAACATGACACAATCCTATAAATTGCCTCACATACTGCAAGGGCAATAATCCCTAAAACATGAGCAACTTAATTTTTCACTAGCTTCACAACTGCCTTGGCATTTCTATCATTACATAGCCAAAGAAATCCTTCTTTTCATTATTTAAAATCTTTTCTCATTTTCTATTGGCCTCTTTTTCAAAATCATTGTCCAGAAACCCCTGTATAGCTTGTGACTCTATTCTCAGATGGGGAAAATTAGCCAGACTCGATCGTAGTGATTTACTCCAGTGCCTGCTGGGATTTACCCATCATTGGAGCATCTCCTAGAAGGAATGTTGTTGAGGGAAGTGGTAGCTCTGTGAAAGTAGGACTAGAGACTTCACATGCTTTTTTCTCACGTCTGAGATACAGTTCAACTATTTGACATTGGTAAAGTGTTATGTGCTTACCATTCTATTTTCAACCTATGCATTTTGTATAATATGTTAAATGGCCAAATATTTTACATAAGATATGCTGAACGACTGAATGTTTTGCATAATACATGTTGAATGACGGATTGAATTTAGATGATGATTTTGCTTTTCATTAGAAAATATTGACAGTTCTAAGTGCTGGTAGCTCAGGCTGGAAAAGTGGCTGTAGACATTCATCTTCACAGGCATTATGTACCAAAGGTCATAATGGCATTACATGCCCAACAGTCTAAGGTCTGGACAGGACATTCCTGACAGTGATTTCTTGCTGAATTCTTGAATTCCCTACCTACATCATTATGGTAAGTCAATTTTTATTAAGCAATAAATTGACTACTTAAATCAGAGCAACATGCCCATCACTGGTGATGTACCTCAGGTGTCCCCTTTAATTCCTTTAGTATAATCCACTGCAGTGCAGACTCAACATTTAACATCTGATTAAAAAAGGAAATGCTTTTATTAAACTATGACATACCTACAGAATTCTGAAAAGGCAATGGCAAGAGGCTACATGTTAATTTACCAAGAATTTCTGTTTTGTTTCTGTTGTTTGTTTTTTTACTCATCATATCCAGAAACCTCAACATGTTAAGAGTCTCAAAACTGGACACACCCAGGGAATCAGACCCATACTAATAAACTCACAAGGAACACATGTACAACTAAAAGGACTGTGTGTGGACAAAAACAATCAGAACTGTCACAATGACCACCAGACTCCTGTGGTTGTAACCAGTACATTCTTTCCCTGGAGGCAGAACAAGTAGGAAGCCAAATTATGAGCTGAGAGTAAGTAAAGAACGAAAACAAGAAGAGATGTGTATTCTCAAGGAATATTTTGTCCAGAACATGAGAGGCCTGATGAAGCTGCCATTTCTTTTTCAATCATGAAATAACTCTCTGGTTGTGTGTATGTATGTATGTATGTATGTATGTATATCATTGTGTGTATGACCACATACATTTTCTTTTAGATCCAAATTGCCTCTCACAGAGTCTCTTTGGCATCTCTACTTCCATCTCCTTGATACTCTTGCTTTCTCTGATACAAGTAAAGCCTGCTTCCTAAGTTCACATTTCCTTCTGTTATAGTAAGACTGTAAAGAGAAGCAAAAGTCAATACTATATGAAAGTATTATTAACGATATGGCCACTTATAAATTAGTGCCCGCTTCAAACATCTCTTTTAAACACCACACTCCTCGCCCCTCCCCCACGATGGTAAATATTTATGTGTGTGTGTTAGTTGCTCAGTTGTGTCTGACTCTTTGAGACCCCATAGACTGTAGCTCACCAGGCTCCTTTGTCCGTGGGATTCTCCAGGCAAGAATACTGGAGTGGGTTGCCATTTCTAGTACAATGCAAATACACTCAATTCTATTACAAAGTGAAGGGGCAAATCTTGCAAAAGGTATAAGATCAATAAAAGTGAGATTGGTAAAGCTGGCAGATGAGGATTTACTGAGTTAAACAAACAAATGAAGGTAAAATCAACTGGGATGACTACATGGGTGCTTCAGAAGAGAATGTTTGAATATCAAAGGATTAACTGAGACCCTTGGGAAAACTGAAGAAGCTCTCACACATTTTTACAAATGTTTTGATGATCCTATTTTTGATTATTCTCTAAAAGTCAAACATGAAATAAAGCACGTTGTTAGGTGCTTCATATTGTCCAGGAAAAATTAAGCCAACAATAATCATCTTGATGTACTACTTATTCATTCCACAATTTGCACATAGTTGTACTTATAAATTTTGTCCAATATAGGATAGAATGTGTTTTTAAAATGTTGAGTTTTATTTTCAAAAAAAGTCTTGGCAAACCTTTTTTCACTAATTGCTCTGAAATTTGGTCCCTGTTTTAAGTAGACTTACTTTAAGGAAGCTTTCTCAGAGCGAATCACACTAGGATAATAAGCACTTCCTGTACTTACAGTACAGAACTTTTCTGATAGTAACAGTCTGATGTCTTGACTGTTTCTATTTACATATAAAATTTTTACTATTTTGGTCATAAATATCTTCATAATAAAATAAACATTATTTAATCTTAGGTGTTTCCTATACGATGATTTTCAAAGGTTGATATTTTTTAAAGTATCATCAGTGTCTTCTAAGGCAACACATGCGGGGGACATACATTTTGGAGTGAACTTGGAATCAGACCTATATTTCAATCAGCTTTTGCCACTGAGACATGTGACAATGGGCAAATTATATGAACCCTCCCGACTGGTATTTTCATCTCTGAAAATGGAGCAATAATAGCTCCCTCAAAAGACTGTGGTGAAGATCAGACTTGAACACGTTTAAAATGCCACGTATAGAGAAAGCATTCAGTATGCAATAGTTATAGCGGTGCTACTTATTTTTGTTTTATGTTTTTCTGACTGCCAAAGTTCCCTTGTGATCTTAATTTGTTGAATAATTTATACCTTCAGATCCTTTGCATGTGCTTTGCAATGTGAACCAAGTGTCTCTAGGCTATTAAAGTTAGCTAAACATGACTAATTTTGAAAATGTGGCTTTAGGAGAGCCTTGTTGGAAAAATCTCTTAGAATGAATTCTAGAAACTTTGAACAAAGTCATAATGAGGGTTTTAGGATTTACACTAAAATTTCAGTTGAATTCCTCTATTAGTATGGCAATTTACACAAGAAAAACCTCAATGGAAGCCTCCCTTTTCCACACTGAAGAAGTTTTTATAAACAAATCTTCACTTAAAATCAAGAAACCCGGTCTTTTACCTTGCAGAAAACCCCATTCAGAACACAATCTTGGAAGTCAGGTGCTCTTAGGTTTGTACCCCTGTTTGGCTGCTTCCTGGTTGTGTAACCTTGAGCAACTTACTATTTCCAAGCTTGGGTATCTTTATCCATAAAGTTAGGAATAATAAAAACATTTACCTTGGGATTGTCATGAAGATGAAACTGCATATAAAATGTTTATGTGCCGATGCAGCTTGGCACATTGTGCTTAATAAATATTACGTGCAAAATCTTAGGACTCCCTAAGTTAACAGGTATGTCATATTTTGTTCAAAATGGTACCAGCATAACACAAAAACAAAAACAAATTTCACTTGAGTTTCCAACATCAAACATTAGGTTCTTTGGTCTTCCCTTGTCTTTTGCCTCCTGGGTTACCTATATTTAGCTTCCTTTTCTTCCCCTATTACTTTTGAACATATCTTCTGCCCCAGTATTTCTGGGTGGTCTCCTCCCTATCCCCACCCAATGAGAATAGCATGTGGGGTGGGGGTGGGGAGTAAGGGGAGACAGTATTCCAAATAGGCAAGAGGTTTCTATCTTCCTCCTTCCCTAAGACTCTGGTATATCCTCCCAAGAGCCTGATTAGTTCAGATATATGTACTCAGCTAAAGCCAGGAGATAAAAACATCTAACATTTAGTATTCACCTAATAGCACCAGATACAGTATGTCAGGTGAGTTACAAACATTATTTTAGGACATCTTGACTGTTCATAAGGATCAGGCAAGTAGATACCACTATTCCTGTTTCTGAGAAAGGTAGTCAGAGGGTCTGAGCCAGTAACTGGCTCAAAGACACACAGCTAGTGAGTGGCACTATCAATGGTCATAAGGATCCAGTTAATGCATTAATTGGGGTGTGATGGCTCTAAGTGGTTTTCTGCTTACAGGAAAGGCCCACATAGCCTTTGCATACTGGCACTTATATGAGTGCTATCATAATATCACCTTATTCATGTAGGACTTTTAACCTTTTTATACCATTTATCTCCTAGTACCACGAATGTGTATACTAACACTAAGCACACCAAGATCCTTGTGCATTTCTTGTGCATACACCTGCAGTAAGCGCACCAATTTTATACACATACACTGGATGCTGTAGATCTGACCAAGAGAATTCAGGACATCAAAAAGTAAATAAACTTGCCTCAACTCAATAATTCCTGTTTAATTTCCCCTGGCAAATACTGAATTTCAAATTGTGCTTGTCCTATAAAGTAGAATCTTTCAAATATTGTGATATGGAGTTCCACATTGTCAGGAGAGTTGAGAAGGGCGATTAACATGGATGTGTTTCTTTCATTATGAGTTGAATTAAGTTTCTCATTTCTGAATAAGTACCAAATTCTGCAATCATTCCAAAAGTGGAAGTTCAGCTCACAGTGCAATTTGGGGAAGCTTCAGCCACACTAACCATTTAAGGTCAAGCAAAGAACTGGCATAGTGCAGGGCTTTCAGCTAAGAGATAATAGGGTCTAGATCTATACATCTCTATACGTTAGCTGTATCGAAAACACAATCTGGGTCCTCCTCTCACCACCGCAGCTTGGCTGACTGACACTGTATCTCCAAGTCACAAGAGGGGCCTCACGTTTAAGACCCCAAACAAGTTGCCTGCTGCCAGCACCTCACGTCTACCCGGATTCCCTCTATTGTCTTTAACACACACTTCTTGTAATACGTCGCCTTCAATTAACTCTAACCGGCACTCCGACCCTCGCGGGGTCCCCAGCGCGGGGTCAGAGGGCTGGGCGGGGGTGGGGGGCGCGGCGGCGCGCTCCGTGGCGCCGGCGGGCTGGGGGCGGGGCCTGCGCGCGGGGCGGGCCCCGGGCCGCTGTCTGCGCGCCGCTCCCCTTTGTTCTGTTCCATTGTGTGGCACTTCCTCCTCTGGCGCTTCTTCTCTGCACTCTGGTAGCCGGTGGGGAATTCGTGAAGGGGTTTTGGTGACTTTTTCTTCCCCCCCGCCTCCGGTTTATTTTTTTAGGAAGTGTGGAACTCTTCTGCGCTGCCCCTCCCTCGCGGTTCCCCGCCTCCGGGCCTGGGAGGGAGGCGGAGTGGAAGTGGCTGGCCCTCTTCCCCACGCCGGCTTCCTCGTCCTCCCACCTTGCTCTTCCTCCAGGAGGCATCCTAACCCCGCATTCTGGACTTTCACCTCCTGACCGGCCGCATCCAAGCCCGAATGGCTATACGCGACCCTCTCCCTTCTGAGGGGCGCCGGCTCCGGCCGCCCGGGACTCCATCTGGCACCAAAGCGAAGGTCGAAGGCCGGAGTGCGGCCCGAACCCAGCCGCCTCCGCGTCCCGGGAGCCGGCGAGAGTGTCGCCGCGACCCTCCCCGTCCCTCGCGCTCACGCTACCCAGCCGCGGTGCGGCCGCCTCAACCCCTTATATAGCCCTCTAAAAATAGCTCGCCTCGCACCGCCTTGTAAGGCAGCGGGGAGATTCGCAGCTCGCCAATCGGCGCCCGCCGCCAGGGCCGAGCCCCGCCTCAGGTCCCGCTCCGCGCTTCCCATTGGTCCTGAGTGACTTCATGAGCCCCCTGTTTACCTTACATGGTCACACGCGGCCTAATGGACGCCCTCCTCCGAGATCCCACGGCTGCGCGGAGAGCGGGGCGGAGGGAGGGAGTTTGGGGAGGGGGAAGAGCAGGAGGAGGAGAAAAGGAGGAGGAGGGGGGGAGAGACTACAAACTAGCAAGGATGGGGTAGGGGGTGGGGAGGGAAGGAAAGGGGGGAGAGAAGCGATCGCGAGAAAAAAAAAATGCAACCTCCCAAAATAAAGAGCAAAGATTGCATTAGGAGCGAACAGCGCTGCAGAAATAGATGGCAGCTTCGTATCAGTGAGTTTGCATCCCCCTTCCTGATCCACGAGCTGGAGTGATTAGAGCCCTGGAAGGGAATTGTTACTCCCGTGGAGAAGTCCCCTTTTCCTGGCAGCCGTCTGCACTGTACACGCTGGATGCTTCTCTCCATCCACCCCACTCAGTCTCTGCTCTCTCACCTCCTCTCTCCCTCTCTCCTGCATTGATTTTTTTTTTTCCTTTTTAGTTGACTGAAACAAAACAAAACAAAAGGGCCACTGGATGTCTGCCTTCTTGGGGGTGAGCCAGACAGACTGACAAACAAACAGACCCAACTGTGTTCGGGGAGGGTTTCTCCTCCCGTTTTGCCCGGCAGCAGCAACATGGACGTGTTGGCTAGTTATAGTATATTCCAGGAGCTACAACTTGTCCACGACACCGGCTACTTCTCAGCTTTGCCATCCCTGGAGGAGACCTGGCAGCAGGTGAATGATTTAAATTACTTGTGTAAATCGTGTGGTGGCGGCGGACTCGCAGGGGCTGCGTTGGTGTGGGCTTGGGGTTGAATTTTTTGTTTGTTTGCTTAATTTTTACCCCCCTTTTGGCTGTTTGTTGTTGAAAATGTTTTCGGAAACAGTCATATGCTTACCTCTCCACCCACCCCTAACCCCGTGTAGTGTGCAGAGCTGAGCAGCCGGTCCGAGCTGCCTGCGTTTCAGTCACCAACACACATCCTTGTGCACATTTTGTTGGGCTCACTGTCCCCCAGCAGAGACCTGCCTAACTTCTGGGGTTCGGAGGAGCCGGGTGGGAAGGTGGTTTGGGGCTTAACGAGCCATCGCAGACAGCTACCGCGTCCCTACATGCACTAGCTGTACCTACTTGGTACCTTAAATCAGGTTCATCTCTTTCAACTGGTGCTGACCGCCGTCAGATGCGGGGGGGTGGGGGGGTGGTAAGAGCAAAGCGGGGTGTTTTCCTAGTAATTAGCGAGTGTCAATAAAGAATAGGAACTTCATTTTGAGATTAGAAGGTGGGCAGGAGGACGAGGAACCCAGTTATAAAAGGTACTCAAGGATGTCTTGGAAGAGGACGGGAAGATAAATCTATCTAGTGCTGACCACGCATTTGTAGGTTTCCCCAGTGCGATATCCACGGAAAGAGATCACTCTCTGCGTGTGTCCTTGCTTCCCTCTCTCGTTTGGTGTCCCTCTCCACTTAGCACAGCCTCCGACAAAGGGTGGTGTGTGCTTCCATGCCTCTGACTTTGTCTTAAAGGACTAGTTAAGAAACTCCTAAGATGCTGAAGGGCACCAATGCCAAGTTGGCTAGGTGTCCCAGGGAGGGGGAAGTGGGGCTGGTGACAAGTTCACTGGGCTTTGTGAAGTGGAATAAAGAAAGTGCTGGTCAGTGGAAAGTGCTAGATCTGCTTCAGAAACTGGTTTTTCTTAGTAAGGATTGGGAGCTGCTGAGGGGACATTCTTCAGGAAAGATGGTGGATGGGGGGAAGGTGGAGGGACACGAGTATGCTTTAGTTTCAAAATTCTACAATGTGTATCATGGAAAGTCCAAGAAGACAATTCAGATTTGCACGGTGGAAGTGTGAACGTTCACAATCCGTCTTGGAGAAACGTGCTTGCCCTTGGGGAGGGCTGCGAGAGGCTTGGTGTGTGGCTGCTCATGTAACTTCTCTGCTTCATGACAGCAGCTTGTTAAGGCTAATGAACGGCTGGATTTCCTCTGCCAGGATCCAAAGCAGGATTTGCCGGCTTGAGTCTAAGGATGTAACAGTCGCTGCTTTAGCGAGTGAGGTTTGATTTTTGGTGTAAGGAGGTGATCCTCTGTACCATTGTTACTAATTGCTGTTATTCCCCTGATTCTTCCAGGCTGGAGTTTTCTCTGGATACTGGTCTCTGGTGTCTGTGGGTCCACACATGCATTCCTGCCCAAGGATGCTGGCAGATGTGTTTGACTTTGTCTTTCTCTAAAGGCACACACAGAGCACACTTTTTTTAGCATAAGGCATTTCTCCAGTGCATCTTTGCTTCCATCCTTGATGAGACTGCCTCATGAAGGGTCTCACTGGAGCTTTTTCCTCCTTTTATTTCACATGCTAATTAAACCAAAAGGTTGCCAGAATTTCATTTTCAGAAATAGTCTTCATTTTACACTGTCAGCCCACTGATGTTGAATTGGTTGCCTATTAACAACTGTCTAGACTGGTTAGGGAAGAGAATCTGTTGATTTAGGCAGCCCTTGTTTGTGACTAACTGTTAAGTAGGCTTGGAGGAAAGAAAGTTGGCTTTATTTGTTACAACGTTCCCCCCTGATGAATCACCCAACTTTGTTTTGGTTCAAGTTTTCACAGTAGTAAAGCCTGCTTTTGGGGAAGGCCTCTCCAGAGGAAACCTGCCTTTCTAGATCTGGTTAGAACATCCATGAGAACATCTAGATCTATAAGGAAACGTCATTGGTTTGATAATTAGAGGATATATTAGATCTATTGTTTCCTCAGAAGCCTTCTCTACTTTTCTTTCCACCTCCCAAACCCCCTCCTCCTCACTTCATCTCACCCCCCTTCAAGGGACCTCTAGTTTAGTTTCTGTCTATGGGCAAAGGAATTTCAGCCCATTGAACCTCCTTTCCTATTTCTTGCCTTAATCCTGTCCTACTGCCTGTTATCCTCACCTTCAGATCCTTTACCACGCTCTTTCAGAAGCATGCTCATAGTCCATACTGAAATATAACTTGTGAGGACACAGTCCTAAATGAGCTGTTACTCCAAGGAGCTTTCTTCTCTGGACTCCTTAGTCACAAATGCTTTCTGTAAAGGTGGCTGTGACTCCCAAGTTCATACTGGTGACATATCTCTGACTTCTGTCTCTTCCTCTCTCTCCCTACACCCTCCCCTGTGCTGCTTCAGAGTATAAAAGAGGGGAATGTGGTTACATGCAACTGTTGGTTCCAAATCAACCATCAGATGGTGAAATTTTAAGTCTCCTTTGCTCAAATCAGCTCAGGAAGGTTGCTACAAAGAACCCCAGGCCGGAGGAAGTTTCCTGATGCTCTGGGGGTAATCTGATTTTAGAGGTCAAATGAGGAGCAATTATTAGATGTACTCCTGAAAGTGAACAGTGTACCTTGAGATGAGCGAAATGCAGAGATTCCAGTAATCTGATTTGGTTCCTAAGAAAGACTGGCTTGGATGATAAACCCAAGAACATGTGTGCATTTGAAAATTAAGGATAGAGGTTTCACTTTAAACTCTCGTCTGAGATAATTGTCCTGCTTAACTGTCAGTGAGCTTGTCATGGATCTCCTGTCACAGGGGTCGTCATTTTGACATTGGGTTTTGGGACACTCGTGTCTTCTCCACAGCTAGCACCAACTCTAAAAATCGTTGCCGGTATAATTTTTAAATCCAGATGGACATCCTACATTAACAGCTCTCCATTCCTTGGCTCTGACTGCATACTTAAGCACTTGGCTCAAGTAACATCATCCCTGCCTGTCATATAACTGTAAATTACGCTGTGCTTATGTGGTCTACTATTTTATGGAATTCAGCTGACGCACAACTCCTAAGGCCACCAGCCTTAAGCCCTTTGGAAACTTGCAGGAGATTTTCCAAGAGCTGTCTGAGCAAAAGTAGAAAAAAGTCAAAGGTAGGACAGAAGCTAGCATAGTGTTATAGGGTACCACTTGATGGATAATAGGGGACCCATTCATGAGTTTTGTCGCCATCAGAAATCATGGGTTTTCTGGATGTGCTGCTGATTTGGAAGATGAATTTAATACAGTGTTGATGGTTATTTTTCTTTGGGAAGCTACAAGCATTTTAAGAATTTTAATATATTCTTCACACCTAGACTCTGTCTCATGAGTACAGGTCAAGTAATGATGTTCTAAGTCTTATTTACACTTAGCCTTGCTTTATGCCTTTGAGGAGCATGGTGTGTTTACTGGAAAACTCTTATGGAATTATGTTTGTTGTTAATGCTGATTCATAATTGGCAGATGGGGTCAGTTTCAGGCCTCCCTTGTGCTCAGAGAAAATTTTCCACTGCTACTGGAAACAAATAAATAAATCATAGAACATTCCTCCCTCCTCCCCCACTCCCCCATTGTTTTAAACTAATGGCATACTTGGCTACTGTAAGAACTGCAGCGTCCCCATAACACTGCAATTTCATCCTGGTGACAGGCACCCTGGACCACTTTTTACAAGGGCCTTTGGTATGAAGCATCTCTAGGGGACAACCTACAAAAATGGTTGCCTTCCAAGAACAGCCTCATGGTGCAAGGGATAGGATTTGGTCTGTGAGCTACATTGCTTCTTCTACACAGGGATCGTGCCCTCGCACTGCCTTCTACAGGCCCGAGCAGCCAGGTGCTGTCTCAGCCAGAAAGACAAAGCAAACTGTAGGGTCTCTGCACCCGCAGGTTTGCCTCTGTCCCCAGTTTGCAGAAAACCTTGTCGTGAATTAGAATTTCTTGGCAACAGCACCACCCAGGAAATTTGTAGACACAAAGGAGCCTTGCTAACCACACAGAAAGGATAAAATAGCTGGCTTTTTATTTATTTATTTATTTATTGTGTGTGATTTGTGTGTTCTTTAGTTACCATAAGCCTATTTTTAAAAAATTTGAAACAGTGACTTGGCAGATGAAAAAAAATGGAACTGCCCCTGTTACCCAGATTTCCTTTATAAGGATGCATTCACTAAATAAATGTAGCTTTACAAATGAAAGCACATGTGAATGCCATCAATCACACACTTAGCCTTTCTTTAACAGATTCATTTCCATGTTCTTCTGAATAGATACATCTCTGTGTAGATTTAGGGTCTCTCAAACATGATCATTAAGTCTACCTGTTTCAGTTTGGTATTTTAAAGTGAATGAATGTTACAATGCAGATTTTTTTTTTTTTTTTTTTTTTTTTACTACATCTGTCTTTAGTTGCGGGAGAGGGGGTAAAGGAAGTGGTGACTTCTTTGTTCTCCATGTAACTCCCAACCCCACTCCCTACCCTGAGGAGAATGTGATGTTGGGGTCCAATCCATTTAAAGGGCAGAGCAGAAGATGCACTGTGACACCTCACCCTGAAATGATTTATGTATGGGTATGTCAGAGACCTTCAGTGTTCAAAATGCGCTCTTCCTCTCTCTCTCAGCCCATTCTAAATATAAATGCCAGTGGGGGCTATTTGCCTCTCCACTTAAATGGGAATAGTTTAGAGAGGGTCCTAATGGCGCTTTTAGTTGCCATTCTCTTATAAATCTTCAGATTCTTCTCCCATCAGAGAATTCCCACATTTTAACTTTGTGCGTTCAAGAAGGCAATGCAGAGTTCTTTAATCAGCCTATGCTTACTGGGGAGGGAAGGCAGTTTCCTCCAGCCAGCCCCAAATGACTCATGTTGATAGGGTGGCTGGCCACATGGGGTGGCAGACACCCCCTATCTCTGCAGTTTGGCAGTAGCACAGCAGGAGTTTTCAGTCACCTTTGCTGGCCTCCATGATGGGCAAATGCAGAGAATGCCTCTGTGATTCCGGTTCACTCAGACTATCATTTAGCCTGTATGCTGGGACAGAGATTTGCTGAAAGTTTAGGACAGCTCCCCAACGTAACCTGAGCAGTGCCAGAAGGGTGAGGGGGTGGAGATGTATCTCTCTGCAAATAAACCCCTTTGTTTTCCCAGATCAGCTGAGTGCTTGCTTTGCATGAACAGGTAGAAATATTTTAACCCAGATCGCCAGATCTTACCAAGAACAGTGATTAGGAAGCTCTACAAGCACTAAAAGGTGTTAAAGTCAGTGGAACAAGATAGAGCAGCTAATAATTAGTGTTACGTGCAACACCTGCAAGTTAAATACTCTGCCCGGATACATTGTGTGCTTATTTTAGAACATCACACACCCACAGGAGAAACTCTCCTCATTCAATTTTAAGTGTTCCCCAAATCAAGTCCTGCATTACTAGAACAGGTTTTTACCCCAAACTGGTCATCATCCTGTTCCTTTCCCTTCTTGTTCTTTCACTTTCATTTTCTGCTGCTAGTTTGGTGAAGCATTTCTCCTGCCTTGGTACCTTTTTGTTTTCCTCACTTGGTATTTTGTTGTGACCCTGAGAACTTGGTCCTGCTGAGTATATTGTGTCTGCTGCACTCTCCATTAGAGCAGCTTCCAGCTGTCCCCATCCACCACGTGCGTGACATACAGAGGGACAGCTGAGGGTCAGCGGCAGCTTCAGAATCCATCTAGGATCAGCCTGCTTGACATGGGAGTGACTTACGATTTCATAGTGATTCACACTGCTGACTGAGCTGGTCGAGGCACTC
The DNA here is from genome assembly GCA_917880005.1 of Nanger dama. NCBI lineage: Eukaryota > Metazoa > Chordata > Mammalia > Artiodactyla > Bovidae > Nanger > Nanger dama. Next base: position 41,242,900 of record CAKJTW010000004.1, read on the forward strand.
AGTCACACCTTGTGGGCTTTTCTCCATTTATATGAAAATATGGAAAATATTTCACAGTCAGTACTTCATTCCTTTACTTTGGTTATGTGCAAAATACTGTTCGGGTGATGTGAATTTGAATTGGCTATAGGCTCTGCCCTGTATGAGCTTGACTCCAGTAGGGGAGAGTGAGCATGTTCAAGATTAAGTGATGCACTATTAGAAAACCATTGCCAAAAAAGAGAGTTTTTAAGTCCTGAATTTGAGTACTGACCCATGGCTCTCTATATAGCCTCACCTTGTTAAAATCTTGTTTATAGAACATACTTGAGATTTACTAAGTTCTGTTGGGCTTTTGTTTTAGCTAATGGGGTAATGGGGCTGGTGGCCCTTTGGCAGATGAGTAGGCAGTGTAAATACACATGTCCATAATGGCCAGGAAACAGCATCCATGTCTGTGTCATTTGGAAATGATTATAGGTAACTAAAATAATTAATGTAGAGCCGTATGCAATATCTATTTCTGAATATGGGTTTATTGACATCTCCTAAGGGTCATATTGAAAGTCAGGCTCCAGGCCTGTTATCAAAGCTAGATGCAGATAATCTTAGAATTTCAAATCCTGAAAGGCTCTTGGTTTCTTTAAAACACTAGGCTAGGACCAAGTGATTGTTGAAGCCAGATGAAGCCCTGAACCTTCCAAGGTCCCCTCAGCTGTTGTTAACATGGATGGCGGTCCTAGGCCCCAGACTCTTTCAGATGTCCGCATGATCCATTTGCTTGCTTTTCATCATGTTGTTCTGAATATATTTTGAGTTACTTCTCATCTTTCCTCCTCTTTCTTTCCCTGTTTCCCCTTAAGAGGAAGCAAGAAAATCCTGTTTTTACTTTGAACAGCACTTGTACATGGAATTTGGGGATTGTCTGGGTCCCAAACCAAGCTATTGATATCTTGGAGAAAGCTTATGTGTGTCATTTTATCTCTTTTCCACATTTAATAATGTGTGATAACCTGGAAAATGTACACTGTACTAAAAAGACAAAATAAAAGCCCCCAATTACAACTCCAGCCCTATGAAAAAAGTGCTGTCACTTAAATGATAACAAATGGAGTGAGAGTAAGAAGGTGCATTGAGATGGATGTGGTAGGGAGCTGGATGGATGGTGGAATTGGGGTTTTATGTGGAAAGCATCAAGTGCGAAATGGTGAAATGCTTTGTCTCTGACAACTTGCCAACTAAGAGACTGCGTGAAACTGTAGCAGTTATCATGTGCCAATTCAGGAAAAGCTTTTCTGAAGTGTTTCAAGATTTCTTGAGAGGGTTGGATGGGCAGTGAAGTTGTAATGGTTTACAAATTTAAACAAAAAATATTGCATATTGTGATAAGCAGTTGGGAAGAGAGTCAACTTCTGTGTGTTTTTTAAAAGTTCTGTGGGGCTGGAAGGATTGTGCTGGCCTAATTCTGAGTGACTCTAGCGAGGAAAGGAAACTCAGGGTGCTCTGCACTCTACTTCCCAGCAACTTTTGGCCCTTATCCACCCAATCTCTGGTACGGATGATGGTGAAACTTCTCTGTTGGAACTTGTCTCACAGATTGGCTTCACCTCTAAGATATTAGAAACTGAAGTTTGCTTCCCAAATGGAGACTTCTTTATGTCTCAAAGCCATAATCTACATGTCCAGCTCTGGTATCTTCCTGAGTTCAGGCTCACAGTTTGGAACTGGAAACATGGGGGCTGACACTAAAGACTTTTGGGATTGTCCCATTATGACCTCAGCTGAATATGTCTGGAAGTGTGAGCTCATCCAGTCTGTTCTCCTTTTCCTGGCTTCCCTGTTTCTTTTACTAATCGCCTTTCTTCTGGGATCCAGGTTTGAAGGTTCTAGCATCTTTGGCTCCTCTCTTTCCCTTGACTGTTAATCGGTTGAAAAATCCCCTTGACTTGGTTCTTCCTGTACTGCACCTGGTCTCCTTTCTTCTTGTTTTGCCATTGCCCCAAGGCAGCCTGGCCACCTTTCCTGGATTGACTTTCTACCTCCAATCTCCATGTTTCCGATTGTAGGTGTTTACCTCTTTTGCATATGATGAAACCAAACTTCTAAGAGTCACAATATTCCTAGACTGAGTCTAGGTAGTAGTCATAAGTTTCCCCCTTGTTACCATGTGCGCTGCCATACAAATTGAATGACTGTACTTTTTCTGCTTCTGTCTTCATTTATGTCATTTCCTTCAGACTTCTCCCTTCTTTTTCCTTTTCCCTCGTGAGTCTCTGTCCAAATTCTACCCATCCTTTGACTTTCAGATGGTTGCCACATTGTCCAGGAAACTCCCTCACATTCCCTTTGCCAACAGTAATTGCTGCTATTTCTACACTCTTGTGTAGAACTTTCTACTTCCTCGTGATGCTTTTCAGTTTTGTCCTGTAATATAGTTTTTCTTTTTCCCCATTACCCTGTGTTTCCAGTTAGGTTGTATGATTTGGAGCAAAGTCCATGCCTTGGTTATAATTCTGAGAATAAACTTTTAATACATAACCCTTCAGGTTCTTAGAAAGCCATGTACATGGTAGATAATCAGCGGTTATTTAGGACTTAAGATATGACTGTGACTTAAGATTTGACTGTGTGTGCAGTAATGATTCACAACTGTGGTTGTACCCCAGACTAATTATATCAGTATTCCTTTGGGTGGAACCCAGACATCAGTGTTTTTTTTTGTTTTTATAATCTTCTGGGTGATTCCAACATGCAGCCAAGGCTTTAAGCTCTTAACCTATGGAAGGTTAATATCAGCTATATCAGAGTTGTAGTTGACTACTCCTTATATGGAAATATTTTATTTCTTGTATAACTTGAAAGCTAAGTGTAAAAGAGGTTTATAATAAAGCAAGGTAGTGGTGGGTAGACTTCATCCAGCTCCTTGGTTAATAGCAACTGTCCAAGTGTTGTTTGATCTTTCTTGTTTTGCTTTCCTTTACTCTAAAGTGTTGAGTACAGTCTCATTTAGCTTACATTTCCTCTGACCCACTAGAGGTTTGCTTAACCTGGTCAAATTCCATTGCTGGTACTTTTGTGGTGGTGGGCACTAAACTCCAGCCGTGCCGTGCTTCAAATAATTCATTCTCGGCAGGCTCTCGACCATGATTTTCCACTTACCTCAGCCCGCTCTGTGGTTTTAAAGGAATGGATGCATGCATGAACATCTGTTGGATGATGCCAGATAGGTATTAGGTAGCAGTTCAACAGATTTCTTCCTGACCTCACTGTTTGCAAATAGATTCTGTTTATAAAGAATTTCAAAGGACCCATGTTTCTAGTAAGAGGAGCAAAAATAAACTGTAGAAGAATTGCCACTGAGGACATTCAGGCAAGGAGGCCGCCTCCTCGTCCATAGAAGGCTTTAGCTCTTGTGGTAATGACTGTGTCACATGTGGTGATTTTCACAAAGAAACCTTAGAAAGGCCTCGATTTCAAACTGTGATGTTTGCAAAAATGTATGTACTGTAGCTGCATCCTTTCATCTATAAACTGTCTTTGATGGGGGTATAGTTGGCAAGAGAGAACATCAGGAGAGGAGCTCAGAGCTCAGGGTTGAAGGATATCTTTTGGAAAGCTCAACCCAGCTGTGAAAACGGCAATTAGCTGTGGAGCAATCGCTCAGCAAGGGAGTGCCTGCCTGCTCCTGACCCTGCGTTCTTGCTCACCTTCCAGAGCTCAGGTTGCGGGAATTCAATGGCCTGGTCACAGTGCTGGCTCTTATTTTTGGAGAGGCGGCAGATTTGCTTGGCATACAAAGGAGTGGAAATAGACGGCCCCATCCCTCCCTTTTGAGCGCTTAGTGTTTGTTCGTAGGGCCACTGTAGACCCTGTTCATAGAGCACAGCACCTGTCTAAGAGGTGAAGGATGTCATCTGCGAGGAGCCCCCTGTGCAGAGCTGATTCTCCTGTGAGCTCCCTGAGAGGCTGCTCAGTGTCACACTGAGTCTTTGGCTTTGCCTTCTGCATTCCAAAATGACCCGGCCCTCCCTGTGCGTTTACCTCCCTGTATTAAGTTTCTTTCTTTCTTTCTCTAATATGACCAAGAGATGGTTTTCTCTGTGATGGGGATGTTCATGTTGCCTTATAAGAGTCTAACAGACATCTGTATTGAGCTTTTGTTCTCAGGGACTCAGGGTGTTTTGATCAGGATCTCTTGTCACTGGCACATTCTTTCTGTAACTAAGGAACAGGCAGATATTACAGAATTTCCCATTCAGAAGTGAGAAAAATGGGGCAGAGGAAGATGAAGCAAGTTGTCTTCATGTGGCTGCAAAGCAGATGAGTTGCAAAACCCTTGGTGGAACATCCTTTCCTCTTCCTTCTTTCAAGTTGGCCATAGTATCACCATAATAATACCTGTGCTAAGTCGCTTCACTCGTGTCGGACTCTTTGTGACCCTGTGGACTGTAGCCCACCAGCGTCCTCTGTCCATGGGATTCTCCAGGCAAGAATACTGGAGTGGGTTGCCATTCCCTCCTCCAGGAATAATATCTAATAGATATCAGATCCTTCCTAGAGATGATCTCATCTGAGCATGTTATATACATCATTTCATTTAACCCTCCCATGAACCCTGTGACATCCATTTTCTGCTTAATCCTCCTTTTACAGATGGATACATTGAGGTGAGAGTTATTAAATGACTTGTCTAAAGTCACACAACTTGAAAGTCTGGTTGAGCCAGATTGGGCTTAGAATGAGCCCAGGCAGTATGCTCAGGAATCTGAATTTCTACATTTATACTGACTCCTAGTTAGGAAGGAGACACCAAGGCAGAAGCCAAAGGTCATGGCTTGGGACTCAATGGGACTGTATGGATTTGAAGGCTTTCTGGCCTATCTTCTTTCTGGGACTTGGTTTTCTTGTCTGAAAAAGAACTGGATTGTTCTCAGGCTCCTTAATGGCTCAGATGGTAAAGAATCTACCTACCATGCAGGAGACCGGGTTTGATCCCTGGATCAGAAAGATCCCCCATAGAAGGGCATGGCAACCCATTCCAGTATTCTTGCCTAGAGAATCCCATTGACAGAGGAACCTGGTGAGCCACAGTCCATGGGGTCGCAAAGAGTTGGACATGACTGAGTGACTAACACTTGTGCTAGGGTTTCTTCAGGTCATAGTGTTTGTATTAGTCAAATTACATGAGGTGCTGAAATCAGGCAGAGCTGGAGCCTTGAGAAAGTCACCCAGCATCTCTGAGTATTCTGTCGTGGGTGGAATGGAGACAGTAATGCCTAAGTAAGGGCAGGCATGTTGGCTCTCTGGCCCAGTGTCTGGCACATAGGATCCACTCAACAAATTCTTTTCCCATTTTCAACCATCCTTCCTTCCACTGAAAACAGTGCTCTTTTTCTAAATAGTATCACTGGTTTCTCTAAGGCCCTAGTCATCTCAAGTGTCTAAGAGAAGGTGAATGATGGAAAGGCATGGTATTTCCTTTATCCATCCTACCAGAGCAGCTTTCATGAAATCACTTGTGCTTAGTAGTTTGGAAACACTCACAATATCCATTGGCCCCCAAAACTCATCCTCCTTTGATACTGTTGGAATTTGCTTGGCTTGCTCATGCCCATGTTCAGCTCATTCCCTTTCTTTCCAGTCTTACTTAGGACTTTTTCTAAGTTTCTCCAGCATATGGCTATTTTTCTTTGTGAGTCAGAATTAGGCACATATACTGTAATCCAGTGCCGGTTACTACACCTGCCTTTTCTGCCTTACCTGATGACTGAGCTTACAGCAGCTTATGAGAGTGAATCAGGTTTTATGAGATCTATAAATATCTCCGATAGGATTTTTATTTCATTTTCCCCCTTCAAATAAGACATAATAGAAGCACTCACATACACAAGGAATATTCTTTCTGTGATAAAGTGGGTGTTTTTGAATTGGCCTCTGAAAAGCAATAATTTGATGTGGTTGTTCATGTTGGGAGTTTTATGGGGGAGGGGGAAGAATCATACATATGCTGCTATAAAACTTGAAGATTATTTCCTCATATTGAAGGTTTAGCCCAGTACCTATGGAGAGATTTATGTCAGAGATGCCAGCTGTGTGTACAGACTGCATTTCCTCATTCTGAGGAGTGTGTGTTTGTGTGTTTCTTAGACACACAGAAACCAGGGAAGGAAAGTCCCATTGGCTGACAGAAGGGGGCTCCCAGAAAGAAGATTTCTAGTTCTTTGTCTCATCTGCTTCTAGCTGCCCCTTGGGAGGATCTCGTCATCCTTCTTTGGACTTCGTGAATTTCCTAGGAGATTTCACACCACTTAATATATCTCAATGAATTTTTTTCCTTGGAATTTCACTTTTTTTTTTTGAAGAGTCTTAAGCTTACCCAATTTTTAAAAAATGTACATTCCCCAGTACCAAGAATGGAAAGGATTTTTCTTACCTTGCTTTTTGAGGAATATCTAGAAGGAACCTTGAGCATATAACTTTAAAGAATCCATTAAAAATAAAACTGTGAGGGTTCTATGTCCCTCGTTTTTACTGCCTGGAAAATAGAAGTCAGGAACTCCACTTGCCATCTTACTCAGGACTGTTGTGACACAGATAATTATGGACTTAACACTGATTTTTGAAAAACTGAATATCTGACTCTGACTCCTTAGGAATTTTGTTTTGTTTCTTTGCACAACCTCTCCTTGCATACATCTTCCCCCAATTCTCAGTAGCTTTATGTTTTAACTAGATGATAATATAATTTGACCTCTGAAAAAAATAAGCTATGTGAACTTAGTACACCTGACCTAAAGGCATGCAGGATTTTTGCCTTAATGTCATTTCATTTTTTTCCATTTAACATCATCTCGGTGTGTAATATAATCCTAGCATTTTGGCTCTGCTACATGTAAACACTATTGCATGCTTATCATCAAATGATATGAGTTCTCTGGTCCTCAGTTTCCTCATGTGTAGACAGTGGGGGAGAGTTAGGAGCAGTCAGATGATCAGATACAAACAGGAAGCTCCTAGGCTAAACTGGCTTCAAGAGTTGTTTTATTTGGCCAGCATACCTATTTCAGTTTTCTTTTTAATTGGAATGCTTTCAGACACATCATACACTCTTCAATTAACCTTGTCTCCACTATTTCTACCTTGCTTTGTTTCTGATCTCTAGCCAGGTGAGCATGCATTTGAGTTTGTGACCCCCAGACTGTCAGCTCGCTAAGTCACCTTCCCCTCCAAAATGCCTTTATTTCTTCATGAGTCTCAAGCTGGCTTGATTTTGTTCTTACCCAGAATCCATTTTCATTCCTTTTTAGACTTCTCTGCCTTGTTGAATGTCTTTGTTTGGGATTCTATTTTATAAAGCAGATTCCAAATTGTATCTCAATTTCTCCGAGTCATCCAGGTTCTGTTGTAGATCATTGAAATCTGGGTTGGAAAAGACCATCTGGTTTACCCCTCTCCCTGCCTGGGCAGAGCAGTTGCTGCCGAGCATGTTTATTCCTTATTGGTATTTGCAACATTTTCCAATTTGGAAACTGACTCTTAAGTTTCCTGAGCTTGCAGTCTCTTCTTGGTGGAAATGGGAGTGAAATGAGACAATACCAAGGAAAAAGTTCTTCTGGTCAGACAACCCTCCTTAACAAATGACTGCCATTGTCTGGGTTTCTTTTGTCACTCATGAGACACAACTGATTAGTGGTGGGGAAAAGTCCTTTTGTGGAAGAAAAACCTGTATCCATTGCTGAGGTTTCATAGTCTTGATATAGAAGCATGTTGTATAGAACCCCATTATCTGCTTTAACTGCTAATTTTTTGTGGAAGTGGATTTTATATGACTTGTTTCACTGAGGAAGTGATGCTTTTGTGTGAAGAACTCTAGGGCATTATAATAAAGTACTTTCCTGAGAATCAAGTAATTGGCTTTTTTTTTTTTTTTTTTTTGCCCTTGGCACTCAAATACTGCCAGCAAGGCACTTGGCCTTCATTTTCTAATGCTTTCAGGATGCTATTCTACATTAGGGGTGTTTAAAAAAATTATTCTTTTGTATTGGCTCCGTGATATTACTAAGGATATCATTTAGGTTGACCGGCTGGCGATTTTCAAGTCATTCTTTTCCTGTTAAAAAGCCAGTCATTCCACTGAATTACTTGATGCTGGGTATATCTCCTTTGCTACAATCTCCAATTACTTTTTCTTTTTAAAAAAACTCTGAGTGTTAAGTAAAGGTCTAGCATCATTATCTTGTTAGCATATGTATTTATTAATTTTTAAAACTAAATAGTTGTTTTATCTTACTATGTGAATTGACAGCTATTAAAATATTTCTGGAAAGTATCTTTAGAAAGGAAGAAAGAAACGTAGAAAATAAAAGCAAGAAGAAAAAAGCAGGCAGACCTTATGTGGCCCTCAAATGTCCTTGCACAATTCTGTGAAAGAGAAGCAGAATGCAAATCGTTTGTCTTCCTATCCAAGATGTATCTTTTCCTCATGTTTCTGCATTCATGATCTCTTTTTTATGCACCCTATTCAAAGAGTTTAAGATTTTACAAATATTAGAATCTGAGGAGTAGTAGACATCTCATCGCAATCTCTTTTCTTTCTCCTTGATTTGCAGATAACCTGCCTGAGCTCTGTTTCAGTTGCAAAGTCGTGTCCGACTCTTTGCAACCCCATGAACTGCAGCACACTAGGCTTCCCTGTCCCCCACTATCTCCTGGAGTTTGCTGTAAAGCCTGAGCTTTAGAGAGCATTATTTAAGTCCAAGCCAGTATTGGACCTTCAAGTAATTTGCTTTACTTGAAATACTTTATTTTAAAATTTATATTGTAGTATAGTTGATTTACAATGTGATATTAGTTTCACGTGTGTAGCAGAGTGGTTCAGATATATATACACGCATATACATTTTCAGACACTTTTCCATTACAGATTGTTATATGATACTGAGTAGAGTTTCCTGTGCTATATGTAGGTCCTTGTTGGTTATCTATTTTATATCTAGTAGTTTGTATATATTAATCCCAAACTCCTAACTTATCCCATTTCAATATTTCAGATGTCTTCCCATGTTAACTTAATGAATGCGTGGTGAAGGATGGCTCAAGGCAGGGCTTCTCAAAGGGTGAGCTACCCTCTGTGGGCTCAGGAGCACAGTGTCAAATAACAGAATCACCTTGGGAGGCCTTATTACTATTCCCCTTTCAGTGTTCTTTCAATCCTTCTGACTAACTCTAGGAGAAAGTCTCAGCTTCGTTCGTGTCCTTAAGGCTTGATGATCTTTTCTTTCTCTTCCTCCATCCTGCCCTCTCTTTATTCCTTCCTTTTTTCATTTTTCTTCCTTTCTTTTTTTTTTAATGAAGAGAAAACAGAAACCAAACCCAGAGTTTTTGACAGTCAAACGTCCAGCTGAAAGTTAATATTATCATTTTGGTTATATCATTTTTAATTTTATGGTTATTTTTTATTGATGATCATTTGTAGGAAAAGTATCTTAAAATATATTCAGCCTTAAATATTTACTGTAGTATAGTTAGTTTATAATGTGGAGTTAGTTTCAGGTGTACAGCAAAGCGGTTCAGATACATATACACACATGCACACACATACACTTTTTCAGACACTTTTCTGTTATAGATTGTTATAAGATTTAGTGCCTTCATGAGGCAATTGTAAATAATAGGGAAATGATTATACAGATGGAAAGCTGATTTGGTGAAAATGTATGAATGTGGGATGAAGTGAAATACGAAGAACACTGATGTGGTAGAGAATTCAAGGGACTTGGAGTCAGAAAACTGGAATTTAGTCCTGACTTTGTAAATATAAACCAGGGCAAATCGCTAAACTGCATTTTTCCCATCTGCAGTGTGGGGTTTATAATAATAGGATTATTATAATCAAATGATACATGGCTGTGAAAGCGCTTTGTAAACTATCATATGCTACATAATGTTATTGTTTTCTGTTCTGTGGTAGCGGAGGCTTTAGTTTCAGACTTAAACTAGCACTCTCTGTTGACTTTCTTCTTCCTTATGATTTCTATTCAGTGTTCTGAGCATGGATATAGTAGCTTCTTACTTGTTCATGTGGGGCTCTTACTTGTCCCTTACTTGCATCACTTTGAAAAATCTTCCTACTGGTTTTCTAGTGGGGACATAATTTCTAATTTCTTTGTGTGTGTTTTTAAATATATTTTGAAAAAGTAAATTTAGTAAATAGTTTATAGTATGTCAAAGCTAGATTAAGATAATACATTTGGCTTAATTGATTCTTTTCAGATAAATTTTTAAAACTTAAAATATTTTATCACACTCATGAAAGAATTGTGTGTGTGTGTGTGTATGTTGATGCCCAGAGATGAAGGAAGTTTGGGTTTTGTGTAGAAAGGAGAACCTTGGGGACAGTTTGCTCCTGAAAGTAGAAGTTGGTGTAACTAAAATGACTCATTAACAATGGCTGTCACATGTGGTTCAATGATAAGATGGGAAGTTGGCCTGGTTAGGGAAGTCCTGGACTTACCAGGACCTTTCAGCTGACTTCCAGAAAAGCGTAGCTTATGCTGCACAGGGATTGGAGTGACAGAGCAGCACTCATGGTCTCAGGGACATGGACTTTTATCCCACCCTAGACAACCCAGGTTGGAGATAACTAGATAAGAAGGGAGGTTGATCTCTCTGACATGAGGACCACACTGACTGCGTTGGTCAAGCTCCATGAATTCTTCAACTTAGGATGCTCAGATCTCCATGCTGCTTCAGACTGGTGCCATTTTGACAAGAATTTGGGAACTCAGAGTGTGAGGTCCAAAGGCCCTCTCTCATACTGCCTCATCCTGAGCACTGGTGGAAATGAAGGAGTATCTGGATCCCTGTCCAAGAGAGGGCCACTAGGGTGTTAGCCTATCCCTGTTTTAGGGGATTGAGTAGCTCTGTCCTTATTCAAAGACATGCATTCAAAGTGGAGGTTTGCAGGAGCAGCCCGTGTGGTGGCTTAGCACAGGCCCCTCTTACTCTCTCTCATCATGGTTGGATGGCAGACATAGCCCTCCTCTCGGCCTTGATAGAGTTACTGCTATTGCTGCTGCTGCTAGGTTGCTTCAGTCGTGTCCAACTCTGTGCAACCCCATAGACAGCAGCCTACCAGAGTCTGCCGTCCCTGGGATTCTCCAGGCAAGAGCACTGGAGTGGGTTGCCATTTCCTTCTCCAATGCATGAAAGTGAAAAGTGAAAGTGAAGTGGCTCAGTTGTGTCCGACTCTTCATGACCTCATGGACTGCAGCCTGCCAGGCTCCTTCGTCCATGGGATTTTCCAGGCAAGAGTACTGGGAGTGGGGGTGCCATTGCCTTCTCCGTTAAGGGGCTCCTTAAAACTCACAGCTTCCAGTTTGCCCTTCTTCAGACTTTTAAGCGGAAGTGGGAATGGAGAGGGACAGAAATTTACTTCTGTAGGGATTTGTCAGGACATACCTTTGGCTCAACCTCCCACATGAGAAATTTGATTCTGGGGTCAGGAATGTGACAAAACATTTGAGTATGCAGCTGGATTTTTGCCATCAATATGATTTGCAGGGAAGTGTGGCCATAAAACGCTTGAGATCATGAATTGGATGGACTCCCCATCTGGAGAGCCATACCTTTCTCTGAAAACTTAAATATTTATGTACTTTTAAAGTTTAGTTTTGATTTTTTTAAAAAGAGGATAGAAACTTAATCAGCTATTAAGAAAAAAACAAAACAAAACAAAAATTGCTTCAGATCTAGTGGTAACATTTTCAAGTTTGCAACAAATAGTTTTATTGGAAAATAATGTTTTGTTCTTTAAAGAAAATCAAACCTGTCCTAAGACATTGCAAGAACTGGTCATTGCTACACCCCTGGCCAGTGAACACGGTGGAAAGAAGCCACAGAGGCTGGGGCTGGTGTTGGCACGTTGTATTATCAGAGAAATTTGTCATCATCTGTTACTTACTGTCCTCTTACTTTCAGGTTCTTCCACTGTGGTTTTCCTGCCGAGTGCTAACTTATTTCATTTTGAAACACTTTTTATTTTAAAATAATTATAGACTCACAGTAAGTTGCAGAAATAATAGAGAGTCCTATGTTCCCCACAGTGAGGGCATCTTACTCCATAGCCATCAGATGACTTAGTTCTTTTGAGGGACTTGCTCTGAGGGAGTGGGGTGGGTGAGGTAAGTGGGGATACCTTGGAATACAGGGATGATGTTATTATGGAGTAAAAAGGGGCTGTAGGCAGAAGGCAGGGGTAATTGAGAAGGAATCCAGGTCATACCTCACCAGCTTGTTTGTAGCTGGGGCCTCTTGGCTGTTAAAAAGCCATTTAGCTTTTGTGTAAATGAGAAAAAGAAGAAATAAAATTGTCTCTCTATATATACATTCAAATAAAAGGATATACTTATTGACAGTTTGAGGGGGAAGGAGGAGAGGGTGCTGGGAATTAGAAAGGGAGATTTTATTTTTAAACCTTTTCTGTTCTGTTTAAATGTTTTTGACCTTCACTTGTGTTCATTACTTTAAATTTTTTTAAGAGCAATCCTGTGATGAAGTGATGGGCCACTTGCATCTTTGTGTTATTTTTTTCTTTCAGTCTTATGTTCATTTAAAAGAATACCCAGCCTCTTGAGAGGATCAATAATTTGGACTGCTGACAATTGTCTATAATTATACCATGATTGCTCTTCTTTTAGTGGGGCCAATAAATTAACTCCACTTCTCCCTCCCCAACCCATTTGAGAAAATAGATACGGGAACCAGACAGATTAGAGGTTAAATATCAGGTTTCAAGTGGGTAAAACTGGATTGAGACCCAGTTGGGAAGTGCCATCTCATCCTGGCGTCCCAGTAGCTACTGTGGAATCCTCTCCCCACCCCCACCCCATGGCTCCTGGGCTGCTCATCCAGGGGAAGGAAATGTGCTCCCACTGAGCAGCAGGTCGCCCTTACCTCTCTGCCTCCCTGGCCCCTCAGGGCTTCCCTCACAGCAGGGGGCAAAGCCATCCAGGAAAGGGGTTGGGATGAGAAGAGAGGAGCACGGGCTATAGTGTTTTTTTTTTTTTCTTTCATCTTTTCTCTTACAGTACCTTTCTTGGGCAAGAGTGAGGGAAGGTGATACAAAGAAGTTTGGAAGCTTTACTTGCAGGACATCCTGGGAGATACTCACTTGGAAGAGGGAGCCCCCGTGCCTCTGAGGAATTCCAGCGGAGGAAGGGAGGAGTCTAGTACCGCACGGGACGGGCTCCAGCATAGTAGGAAGACAGGAAGCGGCAATGATGGTTTATCTTGGTCTGACTCAGGGAAGGGGCTCAAGGGACCTTGATCCTAGGCCCTGCTCCTTGAGGAACACTGGTCAGAAAGAGACTGGTGGCAGCTAGGGAAGGGGAGTGACCCAGGCTGTGTTCAGTTCCAGTCTGTCCTGAACGCCCCCTGGCCTCACCCTTCAATTAAAAATGGAAAGAATTTGAGGACTGCAGGCAGGTAGCCTCAAGGAAGAGTGGTGGAGGTAGAGAGAGGGAACAGAAGAATCCTGTGTCTCCAAAAATGTGGGTGTGGGGACTGCTTTGTCCCTTACTTGTCCACCTGTACACTTGCCTCTTCCTGGCCACTTCGCACCAAAATAGAGCTCACTCCTGCCTGAAGTCAGCTGGCTCTTGCCGATCAGAGTGTCATCCACTAACAAGGGGTGAAGGAGTCGGAACAGTCATACTCCTCCGTAATTAACCACTGGGATACTTGAGAAGGAAGTAGGGAAGGCTCAGTTTTGTAGTTATGCTTCATTTTTCTTCTATGATTTTTGTTTGGTTCTCTTTCTTTGTGATTTACTCAGTTTCTGTCTGATTTCTCAGATAACAACTGTTATCTCATGAATAGCTGATAGTTGCTCTTCTTGTGAAGCCAGGAACCACCTATGTTGCTATCCTGGTGACATCACTCTCGGTTCCTTTTCTTTAACTGATTAATTCATCCCTCTCTCTTTCTCTTCCTTCCTCTCTTCCTTTCTTGAAGGCTTTTGATATGCCAAGCATTGTACTCGGTGCTGAGAATGTATTAATGACCCAAACATGAATACTGTCCTTGCTAGAGTCTAGAGGTGGACCCACAAGATAAATATGGACGGATGCATTGTGATTGGCATATAAGGAAAAGAACAGGGTGTCAAGAGAGAATATTTCTTCCATGACTTTCCCAGTCACATCCGAAAGAGTTAAGGAATTTTCCTGCTCATCTCATAGCTTTGTTATATACTCCCAAAATGTTCTTCTCAAAACTTTTTCCTGGAAGTATGTAGTTGACACTCAAAGAAGAAATCTAAAATGGAACAAATATTTTGGGTTTAGTATACTTATGACCTTTGTTTCATTTATTGCATATATTTCGTTTATCATGAGTCTCCTCTTGAGTATGTAAATTTCTTGCTAAACAAAAGGCTGTCACACTCCATATACTATATGTATTGTCAGTGTTTGAGTAAGTGTATTATCATTTGAAGGCTTTTTTTTTAACCTCATCTTCTTTTCCAATAGATTTATTTTATTCCTTTCATAGGAAAAAGTGAGGGAAGTAAAGAAAAGGAAAAGCTAATGGTCTTTTCAAGTGACAGCAAATCATGGCAGGCAGGAGATTCTGACTAAGCATGTCAGTTAAAGCTTTAATGGTACGTTATTATGCAGCACTTCCTTATAAAATCTGTATATGTAAAAGCATAGGTAATTTATGGTCATCAGTGGTGGCAGTTTTAAAAATACAGATGTGATAAGCATTCTGTTCCTTAAGTTCTGCCTCAGGACTGATTGGTGAGTTGCCATTGTGTCCTGTTGAGTGATGTGAATAATACCGATAAACATATCAGATCGTATTTGTTTGATTCCAGCTAAAGGAAAAAAACCTTTCTGGAAAGAGTGATGCTTCTTTAATAGCAAATGGATTGAATTGATGTAAGTATGGTTTGCAACAAGGGATGTTTAACCTTCTATCTAGAATCAAATGCCAGAATCAGAGGCGCTGAAGACAACAATGACTTTACAGAGAAGACTTGCTTAATCTGCATGATGGGAGGGAGGCTTTGGGGATGAAGATTCATCTGAAAACTTACTTTGCTTACCTTTGTGCTGTGCTTAGTCCCTCAGTCGTGTCTGACTCTTTGCGACCCTATGGACTGTAGTCCGCCAGGCTCCTCTGTCCATGGGATTCTCCAGGCAAGAATACTGGAGTGGGTTGCCATGCCCTCCTCCAGGGGATCTTTCCAGCCCAGGGATCGAACCCAGGTCTCCCACGCTGCAGGCAGATTCTTTACCGTCTCAGCCACCTTTCAGCCTTGTAGTGACAGTTACAGGCATTCTTGAGGGATGGTGTCAGGATACTGTAGAGACCAAAGTACAGCCTCACAAGAAGAGAAGGATGAAATGAACCCTGTTCCTCAGGCATGCATAAATGTATTGATGATACTGACTTGGTGATAGAGGCAGTTGAATTGGGTCATATGACCTATGCAAGGGAAGCCGTGACCCAGCTGGTTGGGAGTCCTAAGCAAATCAGAGGGGACACAAGGATAGGGCTGGTGGTTTCATTTCCCTGTAGGTATAACAGAAGCTCTGTGTTCTCTTCTGCTGACATTTTAAAATGTTCATTTTGATACTTGTCGGTGACCCAGGAAAACAAGGTGAAAAATTAGCAACAGTGGGATGCTGTCTATAAAGCTTGTGACTGAACATTTCTATGATGTTTTTGAAACTTTTGCCTTGGGTTAGCCCCCTGGCGTGACTTTTTGGAAGTCTAAACCAAACAATAACTCTTTGTCATTCAGACCTAACTTGTCTCCCTTTGTGACTTCTCCTTGACCAAGGGCACAATTTTTATGGGAGTGGAGGAGGTGCTGTATCAATACTGGGTTCATCTGTAGAGCTTAGATGAATTTGCCTCCCGAGAGTTCAGACTTTAATGAAGCATCCTTTCCCTTGGAGCCAGCCTGCCTTTCTGCTGTCTTCACTCTCCGCTAAGGCAGAGAGCAGAGCCTTCTCTTATGATATTGCAGAGTTAATAATGCTGCTCTATTGATTTTGTGAGCCTCTCAGTCACAGGGGAATGTGGGGGCGGGGATGGGTCCAGCACTCATAGTACGCTTCCTCCAACTCTCTTCCAGCCTGGAGCTGTTGTTTTGAATCTGGAAGCTTCTAACCAGGGCTGGATTTCCAAAGGTCAAATGTGCCTGCACATTTTGTCCTTAATGAGTTAGCTCTGCCCTGGAGTCCTCCCTGAACTTGCCAGCGTTCAACCTGAGTGGTAGCCACAGCAACTTCATAACCAGCTCCAATTGCCTGATGCTCCACCCTTGAGAGGTGCCAGAAGGAGCCGCTTAGTGTTACTGGCCAGGAGAATGTGGTCGTAAATGCATGTCTACAGGAATGGGTGAGGTTTCCTCTTTGCTTAGAAAGCCAGAAAAACATCAACAGAAAGGGGCTACAAAGGAGAAAAACACATCCAGGCGCTGAACCTTTGGTCCCCTCACCAACAAAACATTTGATGGTTTTAGTGAGGAAATTCCAATTTTTTTTTCCTTAAAAAATAGGGAGATATACTTTTTAATCATCTCCTTTTTTCCTCTTGTTCTTTCTCTTTTATTCCATATTTTGTCTTCTTCCAGCTCTTGCTTTAAACCTGGCATACACAGATCAACTAATATCTGAGGAACTGATGTTTCTTTTTCTTGATGATGAGAAGTTCTTAACTTATTGTTGATCATTTTGCTTTGACTGCCAGGAAACTCAGGGCTGAATTTCATTTTGTGCTTGATATACTAGCATTTTTAAGCTTTCTTTTTAATGATATTTATCTCTTCTTTCCTTCTCATTTGAAGGCTTATTATATGTGTGTCTTAAACTAGGAGCATAAATCTGAAATGGAAAAAGCGTCAGATAACTCCGTAAAACACTTGGTTCAGAAGTATTACTTGGTAGCGTTGATATGACCATTGGGCCTCACTGGTGTTTTTGAGCTCTTCATCTTTCCCTGAATTACCCCAGATGCGCTAGAGAAACAGCCATTGCTGTTTAGTAAATTATACTGGTAAAACTGAGCCCAGAGCAAACAAGCAACATCATTTTCAGCCAGAAACTGCGTTTTCTAGGCCCTGGGGATGCTGTTGCTGCCCCTTGATAGCCACCCCCGTGTATCAGAATCACTAGTCTGCTCATCCTTTTCCAGGCACACAGTGGGGCGTTCATGTGTCCCTGCACTCTTTCTGGGATGTCATTATCCCCTTTCTCCACTTAACAGAAGCCTGCTTATTTTTCAGGGTCCAGCTCAAATGTGACTTTTTCACGTGGCCTTTACCAACCTCTCCAGGAAAGTGAGTTGGTTCTTTTGCTGTGGTGCCATCATATGTGGTTTGTCCTAATTATCAGTGACATACATACTCTCTTAGAGTGGAACATATTTCTATCCCTCTGTCCCTGCTATACTGTGGGCATATTGTAGGCAGATATTGAGCCCTAGGACTCCCCAAAATCTCTAGCAAAGTGTCTGATGTAAAGCAGAGACTGAGTAAATAATTGTTCAGTTAATTTAAAAGAAGGACAAGACACAGTACCTGCCCCTGAAAGGCCAGCAGAGTTCAAATGGGTGTAACCTGCATAGCCCAGCAAAGTTCTTTCTCCCTGCCTGTTATCCTGCTTGACAAAGCTACCAGTTTGATCTGGTCACTTCGGAGAAGAACACAGAATGATAAGTAATAGTGGCTCCTAAACAAGATTTCTTTAAAAAAAAATTTAAGAAGAATTTACTGAGCAACTGCTGATGATACTGAGCACTGTGCGTAGCCCGAGGGAGGTTTAAAACTTGGTGCCTGGCCTCCAGGCTCCCGTGGAGATTTGTCCGCACTTGCCGTGTCCTGCTTGACATTTCTTGGTGACATCTCTGCACGTTTCCCTTTCTTGTGTCAAGATTCTTCTCGAGAGCAGGGATTCCAGCTGTGTGGTACTGGGCAAGGGGTAGCTGAGCAGAAGATGAATGAAAGTGCTGCTCATTTGTGATTTCCTCCAGATGGATCTCTCCTCAAGTAAGCAATTTCATAGGAAATCTTGGTGGAAGGTTTACTGCAGTTCCCACCTATCTCTGTTGTCATATTCTTTCCACTAAATCCTGGCCCCTGTAGGTGTTTGAGTGTGTAAATCCTGACCTAGATTTACCAGGAAGGGCATTGATACCTACTCGAAGGGAGTGTGTGTGTGTGTGTGTGTGTGTGTGTGTGTGTGTGCTTGCGCGTGTGTGCATGCTCAGTTGTTCAGTCATGTCCAACTCTCTGTGATTATATGGACTGTAGCCCATCAGGCTCCTCTGTCCTTAGGATTTCCCAGGCAAAAATACTGAAGTAGGTAGCCATTTTCCTCCTCTAGGGAATCTTCCTGACCCAGGGATCAAACCTGGTTCTCCTACGGCTCCTGCATTGACAGGTGGATTCTTTCACCACTGAGTCACCTGGGGATCCTTAAAAACAACACCTGTCTACCCTAGCACCTCAAGGACAACTGTGTGGCCTTGTTTCCTGGGATCTCAGTTGGGAGATTAGGCAGAAACTGCAGTCCACAATCTGAAATGGACATACCTGAAGACTCTTGTAAGTGGAGGGATCAGAATAGTAAAATTTCATCTTCCACATGCTTTGCTTCCTTTAGACAAGCAAGATATGGTCATGAGAAAGCAAGGACCAAACAGGAGGTGACTTGAAGAAGGCCACAAAGCTAATTACATGGGAGGAGCTGGTTAAAGTCCTCCTGACTTCGGTCTGTGTTCTGTCTATGACCCTACATTGCCTTTGATATCTGTAAAAAGTCCCAAAGTGGAAAGGTTTTGATATCCGAGATTGATTGGGTACCCCATCCCAATAAGTTTTTTTAATAAAGATGGTCTTCCACAACCACACCTTTCTGAATCACAATAATGTTCCAGCCATCTTTCTTCTTAGCTGACTATGAAATGATTATAGACAAAACCACTATAAAATTAAGGTTTAGTTTCCATGTGGGGAGCAGGGCCAAGTGTCCGTTTTACCCTTGAGTTGATTTGCTGCCCAAAGTTTGACGGATCTCCTTGGTTAGAGGTGTGTCACCTGAGAAGAAGTATTGGCATCCAGGGTTTTTACACAGGAGTGAAATGCTTGCTATTCATCTGTTTTGCATGCTGCTATTTTTCCTCCTCTTCTTGCTGCTTCTATTCCTTCTATGTCCTTTTTCAAGCTGCATTTTTCACTTGAATATTAAACAAAAGAAATGAGTGATTGATAGTACTGGTGTTGAAAATAGCTTAAGATTGAGTGTTCTGAAGGGCACTGGTTAAGAGGGATGTCTGGTTTGGTCAAATATGCATTTTTATGTTTATTAAAACTATGAAATTTTTTTAAAATGTTGAATGGCAGGTTCAACTACCCTTTTAAAAAATGTATCACTTATAGTTTCCATATATTTGTCATTAATCCAATAAAAAAATAAAATTAGGTTTTTAGTAAACCATAATTATAAATTTTCTTAGTTCAGATCTTAATGATACTGATTCTATTTCTTTCTATTTCATTGATGACACTTGATGTTGACAAATTGGAATGACTAAAAATCTAATTACTTTTAACAATCCAGCCAAGGTTTGGAACAGCCAGAGAAAACTCAGAAATTTCCTAATAAAGGGTGTCATCAAAACTAAGACCTCTTGTTTCCTTCTCAACAGGAGAAATTACACAGAAAATAGTTGAAAAGCTTGCGGAATGAAATTTGGGTATTGTGCTTAGAATTTTGGAAGATCCTGAGCCTTTGTCAGGAATCCTATTCCTTCAAGCTTATTGCAGATGATTTGTTGAATGTTCTGTGTTTTGAGATTATGATAGAGGGTTCAGAGTTGGACCAGAAAAAGAGCCTAAGGGAAAAGCCCAAGAATCCTTTGGTTCTGTTTGTGGTTTTGTTGGTAGTACGGCTGTAGAAGTATGGAAAAACCAGTTTTCTTTACCAGAAAGGCTTCCCTATTAATAGGAAGGGAATTTTAATCCTTGTTGTCTAGTTAGATTCATAGGAGGACTTTAAGCTTACATGAAAACATTGACAACCATTTTCAGAAGCTTTGCACAAAACAGTTCTCTATAAAAAGTTATATGTCATTTCATATGGATTGGATTGGAAAAGTCCCAGTTTCACCTGGCTGCTATATTTACGATTTGTTCCTGATTCTGTCAGCCTGTTTTCTAGAGAAAATGGAGGGTTTCTATGGATCTCTGATTCAGTGAATCGTGGGTTCAGAGCTCAGAGTGTGTTTTCAAGAACAACATAGATAATATATCCCTGCCTCAGCAAGAATAATCCTTTCATTCACATAGTTGTTTGCAAATCTTGATTGTGTGGATGTCATTTTTATTTTCTTTTTCCAAAAGCACATTCAAGATCTCAATTTGTTGAAGAGCAAGCCAAATATGACCAAATTTTATGACAATTGCAAATATAGACACATCAGAATATCTCCTTAATTAAGGCTGTGGCTCTGCTGGGGCCCACATTCCAGGATTCTCAGTTGAGAAAACATGTTTTCTTTATAGGGAGTTTTATTAGCAGCAATGTTCCGGTATGTGATTCAGGTTAATTAATGATGTAGTCACACTGGTGTCTTGCCATGAGTTTTATCCCAGTAAGCAGGGCACTAGGAAATCTCATTGGCATATCCTGTCATGCCAAAATGGAATCCATAATTTGAAGTATTAAAATACATCTCAGTAAGGTCTGTCAACAAGGTAGTTTAAGAATTTTTAATGTGTATACCACCTTACACTGAGATTTCATCCACCATAAACTATTAAAAAGTATGTGTATTGATGTCAGTGAATATATGCCATTTTGAAATATTTTGTTGGCTGATATGATTGAGATCTCAAAGACCGAGACCACCCACAAACTCTGATGGAGTTGACCTTCAATTGTGTAAGGAGATTTGTACCAAAAACCACCTTTTCCCTGTGAGAGTTTTTATTAATTTTAAATCACGGTGGCATTTTAAAACTTAATTTATGTTGTGCATATGTAGCAACCTTCCTTGGAGGTTGAAACAACAAAGCAACTGGATTGGAAATTAGATTTTCCCCCTTATGCTGCTAATGTAGTTCTTGTTCCATTGGGAGTTCCCCTTTGCATGGGCTGATGATTTCTTTGAAACTGTATGGAAATTGGTTCAGACAGGAACAAAGAGGAGAGGGGATGGCGGTGATGATTCAAATTAGTGTCTCTTCTTCAATGAGAAGAATGGTGTGCCTGAAAGTGCATGTCATGCCGTACCAGGCGAGCCACCTAGGGTTAAATGAGATGCCAGAGCTACTGGAAACCAAACTTCAGGGCCTCAACACTTGATTCCTGCCTGTCAAGTTGGGTTGAATTGTTAATTTGAAATCTGCAACATTGGATTGTGGTTCAGAAACGGGCCAGGCACAGTTTTCTTTTCTTTACATGATGGAAAACCGTCTCTTCCATTCTACCTCATCTGTTCCCAGCCATCGTTGAAAGCTTCCTATTGCCTAACATAATAAGAAAGGGAATGGCTCTGGGAGTCTGGAAACAACAATGAGTTTAGGGAAAAACATCTGAAAGACATGAAGAAGAATCTACATTTCATTGTCGGTGACACGTGCACACGCTCACATACACCGGGACCCTGTACAGCTTATATTCAATATTTTCACCCTTAGCTCTTGCCTAGTTCAAACGCCATACCCTCTTAATTGGATTTTGGCTTACTTCCAGGTTCAGTATTTGAGAGCTCTGTATCGCTGAGATAATGATCCTGAAATAAATAGCATCTCTCAGTAGAGATATCTTTTTATGTAAAATTCTTAAAGGGAATGAAGAGGAACAAAATGTTTTATGTTTAGGAATTTATGGGAAGGTCACCAGAATGGGCCAAAACAGGAATTTCCCAGGACCTCACCTATGTAAGTGGAGTGTGAAGCTATTTAAGATGACAAAAAGCAGGATCCTCGCTGCCTGTGAAATTGGAATGCACTCTTTCATGGAAAGACTAGTGAATATGGGGAGACCCACATTGAGGACCAAATGGATGTGACCCTCAAGGGCTGCAGAGACCAGTACCAGAGTTGCCTTTCCCAGGGAGGCTCTTTTGGGTGTAGAAATGAGAATAAATGATATAAGATGCTTGAGCCTCTACCCTTAGTCTATTCTCTCGGGGCACCACTTAACAAGCTCCTGGTGCGGAAGCCAGGAGAGGGTGGGTTTGCTCATCTGAGTGACACTCCAAACACATGATGCAATACCGACTTCTGAGAAGAAATGCCCTCCTTGCCTCTGTTTGAAATGGGCAAGTGTGAGGACCCAAGACTGATCCCTTTGTCTTGAGCAGACTTCATTCTGCTCAGTCTGATGAGAATGAATCATCAGCACATGCTTTCTCGGTGCTAACGTGTGAATGGAGGAGAAATGTTGATGGAGCCCTTTGACCTAGTAAGGTACACTTTTTAGAATAGATTTCTTGGCTAGAGAGACCAGCTATCATTCTCCGTAGAATTCGGCATTGACTAATGGCTTCATTGATTCCTTTACCCATTAAACTAGTATGTGTAGATGGCCTTTTCCAAGCCCTGTGCTGAGTGTGGAGATTCACTGGCACATATGCTGGAGGTCCCTACTCTGCTGGAACTTAAGTTAATAGTAGGGAAGATAGACAATAAACATGAAAACAAATAATCTGGATCTTTCCAGGGCTTGGCAAGTAACTGAAAAATAAAACAAGGTAGTCTGATAGAGAATGAATAGGATGTTTGAGTTATTTAGGCAGATCAAAGGACTCTGAATAGATGTCAATTAAACCAGAACATCATAGGTTAAAAGAAAGCAGGTAATAGCAGGCATTGCAGCTCTGAACTTGGTGTGTTTGTGTGCATGGGAGAAGGGTAAGAGGTGAGGAAGGCAAGACAAGTTCACATAGGATCTGATTGGCCATGGCAAGTAAGTAAATGTGATGGCAGGCCACTGAAGGATTGTCAGCAGGAATTTGAGCTGGGAGGAGTCTTTGCAAGGATGGTTCACTCATTTTGCAGAGAAGGAAATGAACTTTCTGCTTAGGGTTAGTAGTTTAGTAGGAAGGGGAGAGGCAGCATCATAAAGGGAGACATTGAACCTTATTCCCAGACCAGGCCCTTTTACCAACAAAAAATGAGAATTGGACATAGCAGCTTGTCCACTTGTGTTTTTCTGGCGTCTCTTCCTGGTGGTTTCCGGAGGCCAGAGGAGAAACTATGAAGTAGCCAAAGGAAGAGGAACATCTCTGAGATGAGGAAATGACTTTTACTTCCTACACAGGGCTGCCTATGGCCTTTTAGGAATCTAAATATGCCTCTCATTTAGGAATGCTGGGTGTATCCCAGACAGTAAGCATTTAAAACTACTTTTTTAATGAAAAATTTAATCATTAAAACACTGCAGAATCCTACAAGGACTGTTGTTGATTATATATGCATGCATACTGTTTCTGATGTTCTTTTGGTGAAGGAGCAAGAATTTTGGGCTTTTATCATATTCTTGGACCCCTTTGTGACCAGAATTGTGCTCAGATATGTTGACATTTTGATGGAATTGTTTGAAAGTTGCTTCATTCATTTATTCATTGCCTCATTCATTCATTCAACAAGACAAATGGACCATGAGACAAAATACAAGTCCAGGTGTCTTTGAGGAATCCACGTTCTAGTGAAGATTAAATGCTAGTGAGGCCGATACCCATGGTGAACCAGAGGATTAGTTTCACAGTATCTGGAAACATGGGTTAGTGAGTGTCATAAGCTTCCTGAGTCCCCTGTGAAGAGGCCAAAGACCACCTTTTTCCGGGTTCTCAGCCTCCTTCCTTTCACCAGCCACTTGGGCAGCAGAGCTGCATGTCTGTTCCTTTGAACCTGTTCTCAGTGAGCCATTCCCACCTTTCACCACTTTTACCCTTTCACTATTTCATGGCATCCTGGAACCGTCAGATGAGTAGGTTCCTAAGACCCCCCCATCCATTCACCTGGTAGGTGAGAAAACAGCCCCACGAGGTAGATCACTTAATCTTTTCTACTTGACAGCGTTGCTTTACCTGGATAATCATTTGCTGTTTTTATTTTCCCTTTCCGTGCCCTCAATGTTCTTAGACACGTAGTAAAAGAACACATTATACTGGAGAGAGAGTGTGTTTCAGGCCCTGTTCTAGACACTCGGCACTTGAGAGTGATGGAACTCACATGCACTTCTGTGTTGTAGGTTTTGCTGTTATCTCATTTTACAGATAAGGAAAGTGAGGCAGAGGGGTCGAGTGACTTGCCCAGCAGTGAGCTGAGCTAGTAAGTAGTGCAGCCAGATACTGACCCCAGGCAGTCTCTCTCCAGGGCCGACTCTTAACCCCTTCTCTTCTGCTTTTCAGAGCACACAGGGCCAGTTTCTTTAACTGGGGTGAGCAGCCCCGTGGCACACCCACACTGCCACCTGAAATATTTTGAGAAGTGGGTTCCAAGTACCTCAAATGAAGTCAATGTACAACCTTCTATGTCAGGAAAGGCAGCTCAGGGCTTGGTTTTCATTATGTTTTTGGTCGTCACTTTTGCAGTCTGAGGAGCAGAACAAACATTCCTTAATACCTCCACCTTTAACATTCCACAGTGGAAGTTCTTGAAAACTCTTGGTTTTGAAAATATCCTCTGGGATCACCAATCACTAAATTGCATCTACCACTGAGGGCCGTGATAAGAACTGAGCCTGTTGTTCTTGGGAAATTCAAGCTTTGACTGGGTATGTGTATGTGTGTATATTGTACACATGGGCAACTGTGCCTCAGGGTAAAAAGCAATCATATATGTATATGTAATTTTTATGAGAGGTAGAGAAAGGATATATTTAATTTACCCAACTGAGGAGGATATAACAGTTGTCCAGAAGGGAGTCCATAAAATGAGTTTGCTTTAAAGAAAAAATAAAATAAAATCCCAGTAGCCTGAGTCAGCCTGTGCAAGTGATTTGGGAGAGGAAGGGGAGATGATGTCATGGGTTCGGCATGTTCCCATCTTGGCCACTCAGTGCAGAGGGGCCCAGGGAGTTTGGGGAGGGTGTGTGCATGTGTGTGCAGAGTTCACAGGAGTGAGTGGGGGAGTGAGTAAGAGCGCCTTGTGAAACAGCATTAATAACCCCTTGTCAGACCTTTCTCTGTTACTGTGTTTTTCAGCAATTTTGGTTTGAATGAAGGCTCTCTAGCCAATTAATGTTTATTTGTTTCCTTTGGCAAGACCCGCTGGGGAAGGGATGAGATTGGTGAGTTGAAACATTTTTGTTTTGTTTTTGCATTTTGGAAGAAGAGGCAAGTAATGTGAGTCTGGGTTTTCAATGAAGGCTCCCCTGCCCACCCCGCCCCTCAGCCCCAACCCACCCCTTTAAGAGGCAGGAGGCAAGACATGGCCAGCTGGTGCCTTGAACTGACACAGGTGCAGAGTCTGTGGGGGTGGGGAGCCAAGAATAATTACAGGTTTTTGAAGCATCAGGCCCCTCCTGACACAGCGCTCGTTACAAAAACTGCTCTTTATGGAAAATTAATGGTGAAGCTGAGCAACTGTCAGGATCACTGTTGTTCCTGGGAAGCATCACTCCTTGGACGGCATGCCTTCTCCCAGGTCCTTGGGCTCTTGTGAGTCACTGGGACAGGACTTAAAGCAAGGACTGTTGGCACTCCCCTACATGGGGATGGGCTTTTCCTTTAGGGGTATCTCTTCTGCAGTTTTGTCTTTCTTAATCCACACTCTCAGCCCAGAGCTAGGTCTTTGCTCTAATGGAGGATGATTTTTAATTGACTATTATTAAGGCATGAATTTTATTTTGCCCATGAAAGTGTGATGACTGAAGCAGAGACATCTAATGAAACCTCTTTTCAAGCGATAAAGTAACAAATGGGATTTCCTCCAGTGTGTGTCAAGCTAAATTGAGGCTTCTTTGGGAAGTATGTTGATAGTGGACCCAAGCATCTTCGGTGATCTAGCTGTGATGAGCAGTGGTGTCTCTCTACCACTCGTAAGTTGAATTTAGTTTTAGTTCAGTGGTCAAATAATAGTGAGTGCCTCTCTTAAAGGGCTGATGGAGGGTAGTTGCAGTAATGGTGGATAGAAGCCAGAGTGTAGGCTTCTAATTGATGTGTTCTGAAAAGGAACATGTGGAAAAACAACCCTGAGCCAAGATAGGAAGACCTCTTATGCATGGACCTCTTTATCCCTAGTGGACACTTAATTTTAAGGATTACAAATACTGTGAAGGAAGAAAGTGCTATTCTAAGTTGTTGGAGGTGTAGGGAGCCTTCCTTCAAGGAGCATAAGACCTGGACCCCAACTCTGCCTACGTTATGTGACTTTAAAACTCGCCGTAACACTTAATTTGGATTTATGTTTTTTGTTTTTTTTTAATGTACCACAACTAAGACATCCTTGGGAGATGAAACGGGTATTTGAGGCTGTTTATTTTGAAATAAACAGACATCACCCTCTCCCAAGCCTTTAATCTTGTCTCCTTTTCCCCCAGACTCCCCATTGAAAAATATACAATAAATCCTTTTTTTGTATGTTGAAAATAGTTTGGGGAGGAGAAACACTGAAGAGGTTTTGGTAGAAATTTCCCAACTTTGATGTTTGTTTAGAATTCAATTAATTTTCATAGTACTGTCTCTCAGAATGTACAAATTACTAGAGGGAAATATTTAATTTGGTTTCAGCTCCAGCAACCAGTTGATGTGAGAAACAGTGGAAAGGAATGCGATGTTACAGTGATTTTAGTACTGTGGTTATTTTGTGGAGTTCAGCAGTTCTGGTAGTGATGTGTAATTCTGTTGTACCTCTGGGGTGTGCTATTGATGTGGGTTCTTTTTTTTTTTAACCTAATAACTGAAAAATGCAGTAAGAGATTTTAACTTAGACCATATACTTCCTTACCCACAATATCTAGATAGAATTTATTCTCTCCTAACCTTCCACCCTAATGTTTTCCCGCAATGAAAGTCAAGGAAAGTGGATGTTGGTTTAAAATCATCAGAGAAATCACTTTCTAGATCCTACAAGGTTAATTCTTGTCACTGGTTCATGCATCCTGCCTGCCATGAGTTAGGTTCAGTGTTACCCTCTCCTCCTCAAACCTGCTTTGAAATGTTGAAACCCAGGAAGATGGGCAGAGAGTTGAGGTTCTTCTTATGTAAGGTTCTCGCATATGCTTACTGAGCTTATCAGTCATGGTGCTTCCTTTCCCTCCTCTAGTTCCTGAGAAAAATGGCACCAGAACTCTCTGGCCATGCTTTCTACTTCCTTTCCTAACTCTGACCTAATTTTAAAAGACTAGAAATATGACAGAACCATTACATCATATCATCCTTTGAAGGGAAAAAAAGAAATTACAAAGTTCCCCAAAAATATCAACTTTGCAATCCTATAGAGTTTTCAAGTTGGCTGTAGGAGTTAGAAGAATAAAGATTTTGTTAAAAAGTGTAAAATGTGAGCATAACTAATAATATATTAGAAAGAATGAGTATTTTAAAAGATTGCTTTGCAGAAGAAGGCCAAATTAACCTACTACAAGTAGCTTGTTTTGTGTCACTTTGAATTTCCATTCTGGGATGTGTGTGATGATTTCAAATTACAGAAAAGTAATTAAGCTTTGGGATACTCCCAGGAGAAAGGTAAGAGGTACTTCTCCCTGTTTCTATACTTCAGACTCTTTGGGGACTGTGGCACCATGGTTAATAGCATGTGACAAAACCACACATAATAAATGTCGCAGGGAGGGACTCCCACGGGCAGCCAAGTACAGTTCACTTGTGTGTGCAGTTACCTGGGTGAGCATTCTTTCTGGGAACCAAAGTTCACCCCTTTCTTCCTAGAAGCATCATCATCATCATAACCGTCAACATCAGAAGGTCAAGGTCTGATCTCAGAAGAAGCATGACTTTGCAAAGGAGAATGCTGTGTCTCCCCATATTTTTGCATCTGTATTCTTTCCCCAGATTGTTTTATCTGTTTGTATTTTTAACTCTTACATTTTTTAGATCAGTGAAGTAAGTGGGATACTTGGAATGAAGGGCAGATGGCTAACGGGAACACAAATGACTGATGATTGAAAACATAGGTAGCATTTTATTTTGATGACTGTATGTTTCCAGAAAGAAATCATTAGCAAAATGCAATTTCTTTTATTTCTTTTTACTCACTAACTCAAGTATATGTGGATACTTGAGTAAAATTACAAAGACTACAAATAAATATTCCTAATGACACAGCTATTGAGTGGTGCCAAGAATATTGGACCACTGACTTTGTCTTATGTTCTAATTAAAAGACACAGATATTTACAGTGGTGGTGATGGATGGGGGTTGTAAGGTCAGGATAATTTTTAGAAAGTTCTTAACAACTCTACACCACTTCAAATACTTAGATATATCTCCCATCTGAGATAACAAAGGTAGTGTTTAGCTCTAAAAGATTATTTTTATTGTTTGAGGTTTAAGTGATTTAAACAATATGATTATTGCTTTTAAGGAGATCATAAATCTTAATAAACCAGACATGTCACCAATTTGTGGCCCCTTAGATTCATTTTGGAGATACTATTTAATTGTCCAGGATTGAAGAGGAATGTTTTTCAGCACTTGACAGCCAGCATATTTTCTTAACTGTATTTCCTAGACCAGGCTCCTTACAGAGATAGACTTTGTATTGAACTTTGAATGAAAGGGTAATTAGTTGGGGAGAAAATAAAAGATTCTGTCAAGTATATGGCCATGAGGGAAAGTTAAGGAGAGGAAAAATAGGTGAGGGAAACCCTTTAGGAGAGATGGCAGAAGTGCCTGGAGATGTTTGTAGTCTTCCCTGGCAAGTTTTGTGTAAATGATGGTGAGATAAGGACTGGTTAAAAAGAGCTGTTTGGTAACCTTGGCATCATCTTGCCTGCATATGACAAGTTTCTTGCATACTTCTTGATCCTACGAAAGTAACTACCGCAGGGAGATTTTGGTGAACTGAATGTGTGCTGCAAGACTTGGATTATCTTGTTTTCTATCAATTTATGCCTTTGGATCCTATCATAGAAGTTGCAGATATGGCAGTAATAGATTTGATTTTTCTTTTTTCTCTTTTTAGAGACTAGGTCTTGGACTGGGGCTTCCTTGGTGGCTCAGATGGTAAAGAATCCATTTGCAAGGCAGGTGACCCACGTTCAATCCAGTATTCTTGCCTAGAGAATTCCATGGACAGAGGAGCCTGGCCAGCTACAGTCTTTGGGGCCACAAAGAGTCAGACACGACTGAGCGAATAACACTAATAACACTGGGTCTTGGATGATGGTTTTTAATAAGCATGTTTCTACAAGGGGGCTATGAAGAGAATGGAGAAAGCATATTAAAATATTTCAGAGTGATCAGTTCAAAACCAAATTCAGGTGATATTTGTTAGAAAACTCAAAGAAGCCATGGATTTTAAAATCAGGATATGAGAGAGCCTTCACAAAACTCTTCTGTGACTCATAAATAATAAGACATTCACTTTGGACTTGGGCACCTTTCCTTCTCACTGCTGACGGTAGTAGATTTTTGAGATGGTGGAGGCTGATACAGTGTCTCAAGCCTTAAGCTGTACTGTAAGCTCCAGGCTGAGCAAAGCCTCGTTTCTCCAAGGTGGGGTACCAGACAGCCATGATTTATGTCATTAAATTGACATCTGCTGACTCCAGTTTGGAGTTTGCTGGCTAGAGTGTCTTTGCTGCTGCTGCTGCTGCTAAATCGCTTCAATCGTGTCCGACTCTGTGCGACCCCATGGACTGCAGCCCACCAGGCTCCTCCATCCATGGGATTTTCCGGGCAAGAGTATTGGAGTGGGGTGCCATTGCCTTCTCCAGAGTGTCTTTGGGACAGAGTAAATCTCTGTTTCTGGTAGAAAAACAAATATTCAGACTATATCAAAATTGACAATCTGTAGATGTTCCTAGTTTGCTGATGGGTATTTCTTTCTTCTTTCTCATTTGAAATAATTTAGACTTAACAGAAGTTGAAAAAATTGTACATAGAATTCCTATATACATATTCCCAATTTACTTTGATATTACAGAACTGTAGTACAAGTCCCCTGGAGGAGGGCATGGCATCCCCACTCCAGTATTCTTGCCTGGAGAGTCCCATGGACAGAGGACCCTGATGGACTATGGTCCACAGGGTTTCAAAGAGTTGAACACTACTGATGTGACAGCACGCACACATGCATGCATCAAATCTCTGGTTCTAATAGAAAAACAGACATTCAAACTCTGTATCAAAATTTGCAATCTGGAGACACTCCTGGTTTGCCAGTCGGTATTTCTTTTTCTCTGTATTTGAAATTATTTACATTTACAGAAGTTGCAAAATTGTGCATAGATTTCCTGTATACATACTCCTAGCTTACCTTAATATTATATAACCACAGTACAGATATCAGAATAAGAAATTAACACTGATAAAATACCATGAACTAAATCTATACACTTTCTTTGAATTACATTGTTTTCCCTCCCCTGTTCTTTTTCTCATCCAGGATCCAGACAGGGATTTGTTGCATTTAGTTGTCTTATCGTCTTAGTTTCCTCCAGTATGTGACAGTTTCTCAATCTTTTGTTCCTCATGATCTTGGTACTTTTAAAGAATACTGGCCAGTTATTTTGTAGAATGGCCCTCAGTTTGTATTGGTCTGATGTTTTCTCATGATTAGATTGAGGTTATTGAACTTTTGGCAAGAGTGACATAGAGTAATGTTGTGCCCTTTTCAGCCTATCAAACCAGTGGAATATGATATCAATATGCTGCTAAATTTCATCATATGGTTAAGATGGTGCATGCCAGGTTTCTCTGATATAAAATTATTATGCTTTGTCTTTATAATTAATAAATGTCTTATGGGGGGATACTTTGAGACTAGACAAATATCTTGTTTCTCGTTATACCTTCATCTATTAATTTTAACATCCATTGGTGATTCTTGCTGGAAGTCATTATTTCTTTGTTATTTGACTAGTAGTGATCTTCTATTTCCATCAATAATTCTATGTTTATCAGTTGTCATTTTACTGTAGGGAGGAGCTGATCTGTTTCCTCCATTTTTTATTCAGCCATTTTTTTATGTCACTGAATTTCTTATATATTAATTTTATTCCGTGGGTTAGAATCTGTTGTTATCATTATTCATTTTTACTGCTCAGATTCCCTAGATTTGGGCTTTGAGAACTCCTTCAGATTGGCTCGTGTCGTTTTGACAGACGCTCATCACTTTATGAGCGCTTCTTTACCTTATAGTACAACAAGATATTCCAGACTCGTTTTTGGTTTTTTTGCCTCGGGCCTTTCAATCAACTTTTCCCTCCCGGTTCTCTTTATTGGATAATGATATTTAGAAACCAAGATCTTGATGCCAGGTGCGCTAACTACTATTGGGGTGTCTTTGCTTGTGGATTCTTCTGATTGACAGAGCCAGAAAGTACATACATGTATACACATACATGCACCTTTGTTACTGTATATATCTCTGTGTGTATATGTATTGAAATCTGTAAATACTGAGACCACAAATTCCAATTAAACATCATAGGTGTTTCTTAAGTGACTTCTTGTAATTATTTTTTTAAAGTATGGGAGATAAATTATCTCTTTTGCTTGGAAGTAATCTAACAATGAAATAAATACTCCTCATCCTTAACGTTTTATTCTCCAGCACTCCGGATGAGTTTCTAATTGACAGAATCTTCTTTTCTATCTAAGCTTCATCACCAGCATATATTACAAGAAGTAGATTTCTCAAGACAACAATATTCCATAATGATTTCAGAGGGCTATCCAGCATATTTTGATGGGTTCTCATGCTTCTGTAGCTCTCAGATGGAATAGAATGCTTTGTAATAGGACTGCAAGAGATAGCCTTTCTTAGTGATCCAGATTTTACCATATTTAAGTGATGAGAAGTATCTCCATCCTTAGACGATTAGTATGATCCATGTGTTCTGGGATTCAAACTAGGGCATACTGGGTAGGTTAATTTTTAAGAAGAGTGTATAAATGCATTTAGAATATCTCAGTTCCTCAGAACTTTGAATATGAAGAGATCTGAGCCTCCTATTAGTAACAATCACAGTTTCTTAGTGACTTTTGAACCTTTGAGCTAAAAACTATATAAGAGGATATGACATCCAAAAGTCCTATTGATAGACACTGGTGACTGTAAAGTAGTTCCTGTGTGTGAGGAGCTGTCTCAAGGACCTCTTCTAGCCCATGATTCAGCTGACTTCCCCCTGGAACATATTTGTGTCTCAAAGGTCTGGTTCTACTCTTTGAACAAAGCTAAAGGAGGATTATGGTCATATCTAGCTTCAGCGTAGTCCAGATTAAGGTCAGCAGGAAGCTTTTGTACAGTGGAGTGGAATAGAATGATTAAAAATAATAGTACATAGGTGATTTATCTTTGGTTGATAGACATTATGTAACTCATGGGTACCAGACACTGTTCTTGGTAGGTGATGATTTAAAAAGAGAAGGGAAGGTTAAAGGGTGGTTTTTGGGGGTAATATAATTCAGAAGTGAATTGACTGGGGCTGAGACTGGGAGTTTTAATACTGGAAAGAAGTAAATGATAATTTTTAGCAATGAGATGGAAAAAGGAAAGGAAAAATCTTTGAAACATAGAATTCAGAAAAGGGACAAATAAAGATGAGAGAAATTTCTAGACCTGAGAAGGTGGTAGTATTGGTTTTAGATATAAAGTGGTAGGAAGCTACTCAGCAAGAGCTATTATTTAATCAATAAGCAAAATAGAATCAAGCTTAGTTTTCCAATAAGCTTTCCTTGATTAACACCTCCATAACATAAGAGTACAGAATTCGTTGTCCACTCATCCCTTAAGAACTTGTCAACATACTTCATTGTTATATTATTTGGTATCACTTTGCTTGTAAATTCATGTAAATTTTAGCTTGTAATTGTTTATTCTGTATGTATGTCACATGGATTTGTTACTATGTCATCCTCTAACACAGAAAGCCTTGCACCTTGCTGTGAACACAGTTGTTGAATGAACACTTGTGACATGAGTATTGAATGAAGATTGGAACCATTCATTAGTTATACTATTAAAAATCAGCAGTGAGACCCAAAGGTGATTCATCGTTCAAAATCTGCTTTTCTTATTCAGCAATGCAGTTTTACCAGAAGGCTGATTAAAAACCAATCTTTTGAAATGTCACCAAAATAAAATCGTTGACAGATACAACATAACCAGGTATATCATTAAAATATATTCTTAACAGAATAAAAGCCTAGAACCAGAACACTGGTTGAAAACAGAGAAGTGCTAGAGAGCCAGAGAATTAGGAGCTAGTTAGATTTTAAATTTGCCAGCAGTGTTTCTTTGCTGAAGCTCCAGAAGTTACAACAAATTGAACTAATGGCATAAGTTAGGACTGGGCTTCCCAGGTTGCACTAGTGGTAAAGAACCTGCCAGCCAGTGCAGGAGACATAAGAGACACGGGTTCAATCCCTGGGTCAGGAAGATCCCCTAGAGGAGGGCATGACCCCCCACTGCAGTATTCTGGCCTGGAGAATCCCATGTACAGAGGAGCCTGGCAGTCTACAGTCCACAGGGTCGCAAAATGTCAGACACAACTGAAGTAACTTAGCACACATAAGTTAGGACTATGGTTTTCTACCAGATTCTGAAAGAGCAGGATTAAGTGAGGAGAGCTTTCAGATTATAAACTTAAATATCCATTTTTGCCATAAAAACACTTCTACCATCTTACAAAGACTTACGAGCACCATGGATGAAGATTTGTTGAAACTCTGAACTTTTCTGATTATATTTTTGTTGCCTCACTTCTTTACCAGGTGAAAACTTTATATTGAAATAGATTAGTGTCTTTTTCTTTAACAATTCAAATAGCTGTGTTTGAACTTATTTTTATCACGTAGACAGAGATGTCAACCTATTGTAATGGGACTCATGCTTCTTGCCTCGCAATATGTAACGACTGTGCTTAGTGATTTGCCAAAGTCTGTTTGAAAAATGAAGTTGGACTGTGGGGAGTCTTACCTTGCTATGAAAACCTCATCTGATTTTGTTTGCTTCTTGCTTGCATAGTGGCTCCTAGGGAGGCTAAGAGCATCTCACCTACCGAATTGGATTGTGGGATGTGAGATCATTTTAACATTGAATGTTCTCAGGGAACTTGATGGTGAGATAGCCCTTCTGGGTTTCTAGTTCCCCATTAACTGTAGTAGTTGAGCTCATATGATGTGACCCTTGTGAACCCTTCAGAAGTGTCCAGGGAGAAAAATAACAGGGTCAGACCTTTCACCAAGAAAATTTCAGATACGAGCCAGGAAACATCCTCTGCTCCTTCCTGTCGATTGCTCCTCTGCCTGTCAACATGTGGTCCCCTGGTGTTCTTTGCTTCTGATGGCTGTTTCTCTCGCTCCCTCCTTGCCCTCTGCAGACATGCCTTGAATTGGAACGCTACCTGCAGACGGAACCCAGGAGGATCTCGGAGACCTTCGGTGAGGACTTGGACTGTTTCCTCCGCGCTTCCCCTCCCCCATGCATCGAGGAGAGCTTCCGGCGCTTGGACCCCCTGCTGCTCCCCGTGGAAGCGACCATCTGCGAGAAGAGCTCGGCCGTGGACATTCTGCTCTCTCGGGACAAGTTGCTCTCTGAGACCTGCCTCAGCCTCCAGCCAACCAGCTCTTCTCTAGACAGCTACACAGCCGTCAACCAGGCCCAGCTCAACGCAGTGACCTCATTAACGCCCCCATCGTCCCCTGAGCTCAGCCGCCATCTGGTGAAAACCTCACAGACTCTCTCAGCCGTGGACGGCACAGTGACGTTGAAACTGGTGGCCAAGAAGGCTGCGCTCGGCTCAGTCAAGGTGGGAGGGGTGGCAACGGCGGCGGCAGCCGTGGCGGCAGCCGGGACCGCTAAGAGTGGACACAGCGACAGCGAGCAAGGAGGGGCAGGGGCGGAGGCGTGCCCGAAAACAAGAAGAGGGTCCACCGCTGTCAGTTTAACGGGTGCCGGAAAGTTTACACAAAAGCTCCCACTTAAAGGCCCACCAGAGGACTCACACAGGTAGTGGTACAAGTTGGCCGCACGTGATTTCTTCATTTTCGTCCCTTAGCCTTGTGGGGGAAGGGCTTCTCTCTGCTCGAGAAGTGGCATCCCTGCCAGTGAGGAGGTGTAGAGAAGCAAGCGGGCCTGGGAGGGAAGCTGAGCGGCTCACCCCTTAACCTTAGGGTCTCCAGGTGTCCCGGGCATCAGACGTGGGTTTGCCACTCGCTGGCTCGGAGGTCCTTTCAGAGGGCAGGGCCAGCCTGGGTGTAGTATCAGACACTGCTGAGGAGGCCTGAACAGGGGTGCTGGTGGTGTGACTCACAGCCGTTCGTGGTGTATGCACCTGCCACTTCCCTGACACTTTTCATTGTTTTGTCGGTGTGATTCGGCGGTTTTGATCAACACTGGAATCTGAGAAGTTACCTTGGAGAGAATTGCAATTGAACAAGGTAGCCAGGGTGTCCCCTATTTACTCTTTTCCCAGCATCCCTGATTTTTCATCAAAGTCACCAACAGCAGGAGGGTTTCAGAGTTCATTAGATGTGATCATTCTGTAATTAATTGGCATCTCCTCTTTTGCATTGTTCTCTGGCGCGTGCTTTATGGAGAGATGGCAGAATTGCTTTTAACGAGCTTGTTACTGCGAAGTTGCTAAAGTGATTACATTGCTATGTGTGTGGTAAGGGCGGCGGGGACCGGCAGGGACTGTACAGTTTACTCAGGACTCACACTGATCTTGGGAGCCATGGGATAATTTGTGAAGGAAAGAATGAGAGTAGCATTTTCCTTGAATCTGGTCCTTGTCCTCTGCTTTGAGGCAGAAACTTAGGGCTGGTGTCTCTTCTTGGGGTTAGCATTGTAGGAGCGATTACTGTCGTTAGTGGTTTTTAAATGAGTCCCTGAAAGTATATTGCCAGTATGTTTTTTTCAATCTGTGTGCAGAATACCAGCTGAACTGGGAAGAGCTCCGAAAGTGTAAGTAGCAGAATCAGAGTGTTGCTGGGAAGAAATGGGTGATTAGATCTAGGCTGGGAGATGTGTCTGGAGAGAGTTTCTTCTTGGGCTTGCTGCTTGCCTTCCGGGTGCTGTAGGGTGACTTGTGTGCTGTGTCACCAGAGAGGTGTGCAGTGCAAGGATCGGTGGTTGGCACATGGGGACACCTAGGTTCTAGTTCTAGTGCTGTCCCTAACTAGCTTTGTCACCTTGAGCACATCCCTGGACCTCACTGGTGGCCTCAGTTTCTACATCTGCCAAACAATGTGGCTTTTGAGGCCCCTCTCAGCTCTTATGTTCTTGGGGGAGGCGGTTTTGGGAATTGTCTTTGTGTAGAACAGAGGAGCTTCCCTGAGATAGGAGTGTATAATGTGTGTCTAGAAACCATCACCACCTTGAATTTCAAGCCATTCCCATGGGAGGATGATAGCGGACAGTGTTTCCTCACAGCATAAGACTTAGGCACGTTCTCCTCTCATTTCAAACTGACTTTTGCTTGTGGTCCTTGCTTGCTTCATGGAAAGTTATCCAAAGGTTACTTTTGAACCCGTGGCTCAGGTTCAAGTCCCATTCGTGGTTCCTTTTGGAGTTTGAGTTCGAGTCCTCTAGTTCACATACTTCAAGGCAAAAGCTTCCTGCTCTTGTCAGCTTTTTCTTTTTTCACTTGTCTGGTATTGTTCTGGAGGTTAGTTTTATTTACTTGTCTTTCTCAAGTCAGTGAGTAAAGTAACTAGAAGACATTGCAGCACTCCCAGACTTCAGCTTTGACTCATCTCTTGTTCCCCCAGGAAACCAGAGAATGCAGAATGAGGTGAGAAGGTTGAGCTTTGTTGAGGGTGTGGGATTCATGATGATGAGCAATTTTTAAAATTATTGACATGAAGACAGGCTATGTCCTGCCTAGTTTGAAGGCTGGGCATCTCTGGGAAAGCAGAGATTTGTGGGGGGGTGAGTCCAGAGCATTTGCTTCCATTTCCTGACCCCTCTTTCTAATGAATGTGTTAGGAGGATAACTCTGAGAAGTGATGCATCTTCTGTGCTTTGTTTTTTGGGCATTGTCTACTCAGAGTGATTATCAAGGTGGAGCTCATTATGTTTCCCAGCACCTGCAACCACTTGCCCTATAGTGGATTAAAGTGGAAAGAATCCTCCCTGTGGGGAATTTATCCAAGAAGGCATTTTGCATTATTGGAAAGGCAGTACTGCAGAGCGGTTAAGAGCAGGGCTTTGCAGTCAGGGAGACACAGGTTTGAATTCTGGCTCTACGACTTCCTAGGTTTATGACCTGGATACCTGATGCATCTTCCCTGAGTCTCAGTTCCCTCATCTGTAAAACAGGGATAATTTACCCTCTAGATTGTTTTGAAAATTAAATGAGTAAATATATGTAAAGTGAAAGTTGGTCGCTCAGTTGTGTCTGACTCTTTGGGATTGCTTCTCTGTCCATGGAATTCTCTAGGCAGGAGTACTGGAATGGGTTGCCATTTCTTCCTTCAGGGGATCTTCCAAACCCAGGGATTGAAACCAGGTCTCCTCCATTGCAGGCAGATTCTTTACCTTGAGCCACCAGGGAAGCCCAAATATATGTAAATTAATTGGCGGATGGTAAGAGCTCATTAAAGACAGTAATAGGGTTGGTTGTAGCCCTGACTATTGCTGATGATATTGCTTAAAGATGATTTTGTGGAAAAAAAGAAAAACAGCTTTATGTAAACTAGAAATAGACCACTTAAAGTTAAATCCCACTAAAAAGCAAGAAGCTTTTCTTTCCTCACTTCCATAATTTCAGTGTTGGGGTGGTGATGCGCAGCCCCTTGTCATAGAGGATGAAGCTGGACATGCAGGCATTGGCCCATTGCAGTTGCCGGTAATGCAGAGCACAGCTTTCCTCAAACAGCACAGGAAGCAATGACCTTGCACCCTCCAGAAGCATTTTGCCAGTAAAACCTTCTGCAGAGACCAACATGGGAGGAAACGTAGGTGCTGTAAGAAAGAGAAACAGACAGGAGGGGAGGCAGAAGTGGAGATGGGCAATGAGGAAAGGGAATCTGAATTAATTTGGATTAAATAGATGAGAATCAGAAGTATTTATTTGGAATTGGTGTGAAGGGGGCACAGGGGAACTGAAAACAAAAGTGATAATTTATGTGGTGTGGATGAACTAAGAAGATTGAAAAAAAAGCATGAAGGATGGAATCAAATTAAGTACAAACATATCAAGGAAGTGGACTAGCACAAGCTTGGGGGCAAAGGTATATGGTGATGAGAATTCAGGTTGGAGATGAGGCCATTGATAGAAATGAATAAGGGAGGGCTGCTGAACAAGTGTTGAAATGAAGGTCTGGTTGGGTTCAGGCAAGCTGTTTTAACACAGGGCTCACTTTAATTCAATGAAAATATTTTCTTATCTTTCAGCGGGGAAGTGTTTTGGGACATAAAAAGAGAGAGAGGAAAAAAAATCCAAGAGAAAGAGAGGAAATACTGGCATTTTGTTCTTTGGAGTTATATATATGCTCTATCTCTTCTATATGGTAATATGTTGAAAAAGAGACACACTTGCAAAAATGAAATAAACTGTGTGGGTCTCAGTCTATGCATAAAGAAAGACAATGCGTTGTTGGTAACATGGATTTCCTTGCAATGAATAATTTTTAAAAGTGGTATTCATTTCATCTTTATATAGATAGGATTTACTGAGCTGGAAAAGATATGCTGCTGCTGCTGCTTCTTTTTGGTCCTTCTGTGGCTGTTTTTTTGAGGATGCTGAATCCTTCAAACTTTGTGCCCTGGAGGATGTTAGGCAATGAGGTGATTTTTCTTTTTTTCAGGTAGCAGATGTTCAAATTGGTAGCTAGGGCACAAATATTGGTTGCCCAAGGAGCTGAAGTGAGGGATGGGAGAGCCAGGCTGGGGGTAGCTGAAGATGAGGCAGGGGCTGGGACAAAGGGAATATTGTGAAGTAGCAGAATCTAAGTGAAAGGAAGCATATAAAAATGGACATATGGTTTATTCATTGGGAAGAGCACTTAGTGCTGGCATGAGGGTAAAAATGTCCTTTAGCAGCCAAGCCATTACAGACCTTTCTCTTCCACTGTTTCCTGGTCTTTGTATAATATATTTTTCTTTCTCAATAAGTGGACCATTATGTTCACAGTTTTATTTGTCCTCTTGGAGACAGCTAAATAATCCTAAAATTTTGTTGCAGGGAAATCCCTTACTTTCAGGTTTTAAAATACTACTTTATTAT
Source organism: Nanger dama (assembly GCA_917880005.1). Classification (NCBI taxonomy): domain Eukaryota; kingdom Metazoa; phylum Chordata; class Mammalia; order Artiodactyla; family Bovidae; genus Nanger; species Nanger dama. The sequence continues at coordinate 41,282,263 of CAKJTW010000004.1, forward strand.
GTTTATTTTCAGCAAAAATCAATTTGTTAAAATGTTGGTAATTTCTATTCAAAAAACAAAGAATAGTTTTCCACATTTCTTCTTGATCATTTCTAAGAAGGAAAAAAAGCCTGTGATTGAAATGGAGCGTTATGTTAAGTGAGCAGACGTCTCTAATATGAAGATTCAAATAAAATCATGTTCACATTTACACTGTTAAGATGAGTCGCGTTGGTAAAGTCAGGACAAAGGCCAGCAGTGAAATCTTCGATTGTTGGTCATAGAGGAGGGAGCAAAGAGGTCATGTGCAGTCTTCTGCTACTTAGACAAGGGCTCTCCATAGACTAGAGTTGCTTTTGCCTAATCCATGGGTGGTGATAGAACATTCTAGGTTTTGCACTGAAAGATGTAATGGTATGCTTTTTAGGTGAAAAGATAAAATGATCGTACAGTTTACTTAGCATTTGATACCTGCTTTGAGGCAGGTCATAATGAATCATAATGTGGCACAATCTCTAAGTTTAATTAGGATTTGGGGAAATAGCTTATTTTTAAGTGGAAAGGTGGCTAAAAAGATTATGAACAAAAGATGAGTATCAGTTCAGTTCAGTTGCTCAGTTCAGTTCAGCCGCTCAGTCGTGTCCGGCTCTTTGCGAACCCATGAATCGTAGCACACCAGGCCTCCCTGACCATCTCCAACTCCTGGAGTTCACTCAGATTCACGTTCAAGTCAGTGATGCCATCCAGCCATCTCATCCTTGGTCGTCCCCTTTTCCTCCTGCCCCCAGTCCCTCCCAGCATCAGACTCTTTTCCAATGAGTCAACTCTTCGCATGAGGTGGCCAAAGTACTGGAGTTTCAGCTTTAGCATCATTCCTTCCAAAGAAATCCCAGGGCTGATCTCCTTCAGAATGGTCTGGCTGGATCTCCTTGCAGTCCAAGGGACTCTCAAGAGTCTTCTTTAACACAACAGTTCAAAAGCATCAATTCTTCAGTGCTCAGCCTTCTTCACAGTCCAACTCTCACATCCATACATGACTACTGGAAAAACCATAGCCTTGACTAGATGGACCTTTGTCGTCAAAATAATGTTTCTGCTTTTGAATATGCTATCTAGGTTGGTCATAACTTTCCTTCCAATTTCATGGGCTTTAGCACAGACTCCATTTTCGGCCAGTTGTGTCTTTTTAGCAGTTCTCCTATTTTGATCAGACTTAGCCTGAGAGATGTGATAAAAATTTAAGTGGCATTAAATGCCACTCCCAGCCACTGCTCTGAAGGTCTCCCAGTTTTTGCTGATTCTCTGTGTGCTATTCACAGATCATGACTTAAGGTTCACATGTTTTAAGTTGGTCATTCTCTTCATCCGTTTTCTGACATTTCAGTCTTAGGGTATCGTTTGGTGGTTAGTGGCTGCAAACGTGCACTTAAACATGCATTTAAAGTGCAACAGGAAGACTGTTATGATTATTATAAGCAAGACAATTCCCAGTGTCTAGAGTGCACTTCAGAGCCATGGTCCCCAAGACCCACGCCAATCAAAACTAAATATGTCAAAGAAAGATCTTGTTAAAGCAATCACTTTTAAGGCCAAGTGGCTTGTTCAGTGATTTTATGAAGCTGAGTTTCCGCTTCCCCAGAAAGGTTAATGCAGGTGCAGCAAGTGGTATTGGATGCAGCACAGACACCTTCTTGTTAAGCTAGAAGATAATCGACGGCTATCCCATCATTAAGAGCAACGTTGGTCAGAAAGTCTAAGGATTTTTCTTGGGCAGCTTTAGCAGTGGATTCTGAGTTAATGACGGTTTCTGATCATTTGTACTCACTCCTAACCAGGGAAGTAAGGTTCAATCTGTGAGTTGGTAAGATCCCCTGGAGGAGGGCATGGCAACTGACTCCAGCATTCTTGCCTAGAAAATTCCGTGAACCTGGCAGGCACTGCATAGAGTCTGCAAAGAGTCACACATGACTAAAGCAACTGAGCATACACACACACAGGCATAGAGAGACAACCTAAGAGGCATTGCCTGGTTTCACACCAGCCATCAAGGCATGTATAAGCCCAAGGAGAATGATAATCAACACAGACAAAGATTAATCATGTTGGGGCACAAACCATTGCTACTAATGGATTCATTTGCAGGAATTTGTTACATTTGCCCATTCAAACCAGGGGTCAGTTAGGTTTTCAGTGTATTTGGAAAGTAAATCTAGCTCAAAATAAAATGTTCTAAATTTCTGGCAAAGATGGGTGCTGCTGGTAAGATCTTTTCATGACTGGGAAGAATCATAGTTAGATAATCATAAGAATACAGGAGTGCAGATATACTGTGATTTCTCTAGGTATTGTGTCTAGTTGTGTCTAGTGCACCTATAATAGAAAAGTAAAAACGAGGCACTAATTTTTCTGGCCATAAAAATCAGACCCTCTAAATGATTTCTAAGGGAGTTTCAATTGTGGTTTATGGGACATTCGGAATAGATGAAAAAGTGGTCATAGGGAAGACCAGTGGTTCTCTAGTATTATGGATAGATTGGTATTTTTAATGGCAGATCCAGTAGTCTAAAAGGTTATCCCCCTTAGTAATGGCCTGGGAGATATGGATGACAGTGTTACCTTTTTAGGACAGTGCCAAAGTAAAAGAAAGAAAAGAAGAAAAGGTTTTTGTAGTTTAGTTAAAGTATGAAGTCTTGATCCAGCATCTTGGGTGGAGGCAGTCTACACTGATTTCAGCTGCTTCTCCTCCTAGTCAGTTTTATTTGCATGTCTCCAGAGTTTGCCCGGTTCTAGATGCCATGTGGAGCCTTCTTCAGCTGTAAGATATGTACTCAAGGTTTATTACTTTCTAGTTTTGTAGCAGTGCCAGTGGTCAGGCGCACTTGGTAAAGTCCTTTCCATGAGTCTCATTTTTGCAAAAATATTAGAGAAAACAGTAGCTATCTGCAAGTTACAAAAAAATTTAAAATGCCCATTGTTGAAGATCTGATGCCAACTCATTTGCTAAAGAAGTATATTTATTTCTGTGATATACAACATTTTAAGATAGTAACTAAAATTGTGACTGATAATATTTTACCAGAACATATGAGAGTTCCAGGAATGTTATACAGTTTTTGGAACACTTGTAACATATACCTATACAAGTACAAAATAAGAAAGACTTAATATTACCTATTTGACAGTGCTTCTTCGTTAATTTAACACAGTAAATAAGCCTATTTAGTTTAACATCTCTTTTTAATAGAGAGAACAAATCTCTTAAGATGTTCCAGGGGCCCTCTAGAAAATTCCAAAAAGTTTGAAGTCAAAAAACTTCATTTAGAATTTGGTTTGGGGGAAGTTTGTCAAAAATAATCCATTTAATAAAATGACAGTAGATATTGTTAAAGGCAAAACAGAAAGTTACATAATTGTGAGCAAATCTTATTAGCTCTTTAATTTTGAGAAGATTGGGTTTTCTTAAGTAAAACACCTGATAAAGACAATGTGAAGCGCAGTAAGTTATTTTGGTATGACATAAAATTCTTCACTGTTCAGGCAGATTACTTAAAAAATAAAGAAAATTTCACAGTCAGTTATCAAAAGTAGATCAAAAGTCCAACAACACCTTAGTAACGTTAACAGAATAAAATTCTAATTTTAACCAGTGTACTTTTGATAGTAAAACTCATTTTTAAACAATTAAGTAAATTTATTTTAATCCTAGCCATCCTGACTACACATAAAACCAAGGTTCCTCTTACACAAACTGTCTACAATTTTGTTCCATTTTTTTTCTCTTTCTTATTCTAAAACAATGAGTCATTTCCTTACCTACTCTTCATACACAGTTATTTTCCTTCACCGTTATTTTTCTAAGTAGTTCTAACTACATACTTGATTAGAATGACTCTTACAATGGTTAATTCATAGTGAAAACTGAGATGTAGGAAGTTGTGGACTATCTCTGGACTATCTCTTACATGGGCATTCTGTGGATTAGAAAATTTAGAAATACATGTCATAATTTCTAGAAATACATTCTTCCTCATAATAAATTTTCCAATGTGGCAAACCAAAACAAAAGTTTACTAATAAACCCAAATATCTTAAATTTCTCAGTAATAGGAAGCCAAAAGTAGATAAACCTACATTCAGGACTATCCAATATTTATTTGGAAACAACCTAGGTATTCACTTAAATATCCATCACTTAAATTAACTTAGAAAAACTCTAAGGTTTCCAGTTACCAAAAAAATTTGGAGAATATATTTAAATAAACATACCATAAACTATAGTTATTACTGGAAAGTGGAAATACTTACCACACTTATATCTATTCAAATCACTTGTTCTTAATAGTTATATTTAGATTACTCATGAAAATTTTAGTATACCAAATTTTTTTTTCTTGGTGAAAAATTCTGTAATAGAGATAACCCAGGTAGAATAAAAATGGTATGCCTGCATTATTTTCAGTGTTGATAACTTTATAGACATGTCTATTTTAATTAAACCAACAAACTTAAACTACGCTTTATTTAGTGGAGATAATACTAGGTCTTGTGAACTTGAAACATTTGGGACAGTTTTTTTATTTCTGAGACTATACTTAATTTATGTAGCATTTGTTTGTTTTAAAAGCAATTGAATAAAGCCCTTTACAAATTAATTTTAGCCTTACTATCCAAAGGTAGATAATACCACACATCTATAACACGTATACAGTTGACCTTTGAACAATGGGGGGTTAAAGAGAGCTGACTCTGCATAGTCTAAAATCTGTGTATAACTTATAGTCTGCCCCCTCTACATGGTTCCAGTATATCCGCAGATTCAACTAAGTGCAGATCATGTAGTACTGTAATACCAGCTCTTGGAAAAAACCTATACATAAGTGGATCCACACAGTTCAAATCTGTGTTGTTCAGGTGTCAACTGTGTGTGTAGATACACATAAAGACAGGTCAGTTCAGTTCAGTTGCTCAGTCGTGACCAGCTCTTTGTGACCCCATGGACTGCAGCACACCAGGCCTCCTCCCTGTCCATCGCCAACTCCTGGAGTTTACTCAAACTCAGGTCCATTGAGTTGGTGATGCCATCCAGCCATCTCCTCCTCTGTTGTCCTCTTCTCTTCCTGTCTTCAGTCTTTCCCATCATCAGGGTCTAGCTTCCATTCTCAAATTTTAGCCACAAATCAAGTACAATAATATAAAACTCACTAGTTATATAAAATAAGTTGGATCCAAATTGTGTATTTGCCAGGTAAAGTAAATTACGGCTCAAGTTGCTAAAGCTTTTTACTAATATTGGTGGAGAAGACAATTAAGGTTTTTCATTTGTCTTAAGTTCCAAAGGTGGCTCAGAGGTTAAAGTGTCTGCCTTCAATGCAGGAGACCCAGGTTCAATCCCTGGGTTGAGAAGATCCCCTGGAGAAAGAAATGGTAAACCACTCCAGTATTCTTGCCTGGAGAATCCCATGGATGGAGAAGCCTGGTAGGCTATAGTCCACGGGGTCGCAGAGAGTTGGACATGACTGAACGACTTCACCTTAAGTTCCAAATAACTACATACCCCTCCCCCCTTTTTTCCTTTAATAGGAATTACCTCCCTGGAGTTTTCATTTAAAAGAGGTGGCCTAGATAAGATTTCCTAGAGATGACCAGGTAGAACATTTACATCTCCAAGCCCAGGGAAAGAATGCAAATTCCCCAAGAAGGACTCTTTATTTCCAAAGACCAGGACTGGGGAACCTGCAAGTCTTTTGAGATGAATAACAGAGGTTTGGGGATTGGACTTCATATTGTTTCTAGAGCTGCATTTCTGGTTTTGCAAAAATTTGTAAGATGTAGACAGTTGCTTTTAATTTCTATTTCTCTAAAGAAGTTATAGCCTAAATGATTTTATTAAGGGGTTGATTTGCTTATCCAACCACATTATCTTCAATTTACTTTTTTTATTGGGGAGAAGATTTCCAACTAAGATGGAAATGAAAATCTTTGGAACATTTTAGTAAATCCTTCCATAAAACCATCAGAATTTTTTTTTTTTAAATTTTTTTTCCTCCTTCTGGGTACATGGTTTCATTTTATCTTAGGGGAGAAGGTTTAAAATTTTTTTTCCATCAGGCTCTGAATATCAGCTTCTAGTTTGGCCAACCTCTGATCACAGAGCTGCTTAAAAATGCTTTCAAATATCTTGTCAATTTTCAGCTGAAACAAACAATATATATAAATAAATAAATACTGGCAGTATTGAATAATCCTATGGACTCAAGAAGTGTCCCCAAAGAGAGGGCAAAAGATACACCCTCCCAAGATCCAGAGCCAAAGATAGCCAAAGGAAAAAAAAAAAGGAGGAAAAAAATACAATTCCCCTGAGGACTGGCCATATACTGGAGCTGCAAATGAAGTTCAACCATATTTCCATCCAACCATATCTAACTGCAAATGGGGATATAACCTACATTTTCTGCCCAGGCATATTTTGGGGCACCCAAATTGCATGGTAGCTCAGTCGGTAAAAATCTGCTTGCAGTGCAGGAGATCCCGGTTCCATCTCTGAGTCAGGAAGATCTCCTGGAAAAGGAAATGGCAACCCACTCCAGTATTCTTGCATAGAAAATGCTATGGACAGAGGAGTCTGACAGGCTGCAGTCTGTGGGATCCAAGAGTCGGATACAACCTAGTAACTAAAGTGAAAGTTGTTCAGTCGTGTCCGACTGAACATGAACTATACAGTCCATGGACTTTCCAGGCCAGAATACTGGAGTGGGTAGCCTTTCCTTTCTCTAGGGGATCTTCTGGAGTGGGTAGCCTATCCCTTCTCCAGCAGATCTTCCAGACCCAGGAGTCAAACTGGGGTCTCCTGCATTGCAGGTGGATTCTTTACCAACTGAGCTATCTGGGAAGCCTAAACCACCACCAAATTGACAAACCAAGCTCTCAGAACGTAAAACAAGACAAACAAGAAGGTAATAGCTGTCCTTGGAAGAGAAAGAATCACCAATGTATCTGGATTTAGAAAGGAAAGGACCATGTGAAATTTTGGTTTCCTTTTTATCTGGGCATAACAGGCATTCGGGAGAGCTGATTCTGTTAAGAATTCTCACCCTTTGCTGTTCTCCTTTCCCATAAACCCATCTGCAGAGGATGGGTGGCTCAGACAGTAAAGAATCTGTCTGCAATGTATAAGATGCTGGTTCGATCCCTGGGTTGGGAAGATTCCTTGGAGAAGAGAATGGCTACCCACTACAGTATTCTTGCCTGGAGAATTCCATGGAGAGAGGAGCCTGGCAGCCATTGTTGTAAGATATTCATAGCTTCTGGGACCACAGTTCTTAGACATAAAATAAGCAGGTGTGCCAGAATGTAGTGTACTCAATTCTTTGAAACTTAAGGATCTCAGTTTTTTTAGTTAGGCCTTGGGTCTCTTGGAGCCAGAATTAATACCTGAGAGGAATGTGGCTCTGGATTGGGGACTGTGTGGTATTTTACAGCCTACCTTGTTGTGTGGAAATTTCCTTGGGACTGGCAGGTGACCTGGTATCAGCCTAACCCGTTTTGTGACCAGTTTGTCCTAACACAAGAGTGTTTTGAGGTAGGTGATAAGTGCTCTAACAGCTTTTAAGTGCTTGACCATACCCATCAATTTTGTGACTTTGGTCCTCTGATATTCCCATTAGCAATAGTCCTTCAGTTCAGTTCAGTCCCTCAGTCGTGTCTGACTCTTTGCAACCCCATGAACTGTAGCACGCCAGGCCTCCCTGTCCATCACCAACTCCCGGAGTTCACCCAAATTCATGTCTGTTGAGTCAGTGATGCCATCCAGCCATCTCATCCTCTGTCGTCCCCTTCTCCTCCTACCCTCAATCTTTCCCAGCATCAGGGTCTTTTCAAATGAGTCAGCTCTTCACATCAGGTGGCCAAAAGACTGGAGTCTCAGCTTCAACATCAGTCCTTCCAGTGAACACCCAGGGCTGATCTCCTTTAGGATGGACTGGTTGGATCTCCTTGCAGTCCAAGGGACTCTCAAGAGTCTTCTCCAACACAACAGTTCAGAAGCATCAATTCTTTGGCACTCAGCTTTCTTTGTAGTCCAACTCTTACATCCATACATGACTACTGGAAAAACCATAGCCTTGACTAGATGGGCCTTCGTTGACAAAGTAATGTCTCTGCTTTTTAATATGGTGTCTAGGTTGGTCATAATTTTCCTTCCAAGGAGTAAGGCTGACTTCATTTTTCGGGGCTCCAAAATCACTGCAGATGGTGATTGCAGCCATGAAATTAAAAGACGCTTACTCCTTGGAAGGAAAGTTATGACCAACCTAGGCAGCAATAGTCTTTACATGCACATTAACATACCAGCAGTAACCAAACTGATGGTACAGTAAGCTGGCCAAGAGAAAGCTTTAGGTTCACACCTCCAGCCATTCTCAATGAGGAACTACAGGCTAAACTAAGAGACCCTAACAAATGGGGATTGTGGACTAGCCAAGGGCTAGGGACTTGAGTGACCCACTGAGGCCTGGCCTGGGACCATGGACTAACCAAGGGCTGAGGACTGATACGCTGTTAGAGCCTCCTGTCAATCTCCAGGGATCTTCCCCACCCAGGGGATCGAACCCAGACTTCCCTCATTGCAGACAGATTCTTAACCAGCTGGCTTCCCTGGTGGCTCAGCTGGTAAAGAATCCGCTGCATTATGGGGAGACCTGGGTTCAACCCCTGGGTTGGGAAGATCCCCTGGAGAAGAGAATGGCTACCCACTCCAGTATTCTGGCCTGGAGAATCCCATGGACTGTATAGTCCCTGGGGTTGGGTTGCAAAGAGTTGGACGTGACTGAGTGACTTTCACTTCACTTCTTTACCAGCTGAGCCACCAGGGAAGCCCTCTGTCAGTCTAGACTGGCCCATTAACCCTAGTGTGGAAAGCTAATTAGATCAGGAGCTCAACGCAAAGAGAGTGGACCTCAGAGCCCAGAGGAACTTACCCACAGCACTTGGAAATAAGAAAGATAAAGAACTCAAAGTTTACAGGTACCAGCACCTGTGTTTCTTGTTCTCTGAAACTGACTGAAGTTTCTGCTGGATCCCACCACTGCCCCCAAATTTGTTTTTTTTTTCTTTTTAATTCAACTGAGTAAATTTACAATCTTATTGGCTTTATTCAATGATTCATGAATTGAGTGGCATCCCATCTAGCAAATAGAAAGGAGCTCTGAAGAGCTGAGCAAAATGTGAGACTTCTATAGGCAGAAGATGGCAGGAAGTTATACCAGCAAAGAGCAGATTGTTTAGGGCAAGGTCATCTTCCTTGCCAAGTGGATGACCTCACTAGTGCTCACCAGGTAATTCCAGATTGACTGGTTTGCGATTTCATTCTCTAAGGAGGATGAGACTGTACTTTGCTATTGTTATTCAGTTGCTCAGTTGTGTCCAACTCTCTGCGACCCCACTGACTGCAGCATGCCAGGCCTCCCTGTCCTTCACCATCTCCTGGTGTTTGCTCACACTCGTGTCCATTGAGTTGGTGATGGCATCCAGACATCTCTGTCTCATTCATCTCATTCTCTTCTCCTCCTGCCCTCAATCTTTCCCAGCTTCATGGTCTTTTTCAGCTTCATGGTCTTCGCATCAGGAGGCCAGAGTATTAGAGCTTCAGCATCAGTCCTTCCAATGAATATTCAGGGTTGATTTCCTTTAGGAAACTGTACTTAAGTATTAAGTCTTGGTTTGATGATATGGGGCTTAGCACAAATGACTCCATTTTGGCCTGCTGTCTTTTTTTCTAAACAGAAGTTTTTTAATGAATATAACCCTTTAAGCCATATTAATCTAGTGACACTGATACTATTCTCATTTCACAGATGAGAAAAATGAGACCAGGAGAGGTCAAGTAACTTGCCCAATATCACACAGCTCCTAGGTGGTTGGGCCAGGATTTGAATAAAATCCTGTTTGATTTTGTTTCTCCATTTTGAGCTTTTAACTTCTTTGCTAAGTCATAAGGGGAAATGCTGTCATTTAGATTATTTTTCTTAATAACCCATTATTTAGAGGAAATGAGAAACACAGTTTAAATACAAATTGACAGTGAAAGTACTTTAAGTATCTTCTAAACAGATAAGAACTGGGAGGATCCTTAAACATATTGCTTCATCAAGTGACTAAGAACCAGAACAAGGAAATTACGAAGGAATGATCTTCCGTTTCCAGTCCCATTATTGTTACTGCAATAGTTACTATTATTATGATCATTACTATGAAACCATTTTTTTACTTTACTATTAAAGAGACTCTTGTAACATTCTCAGTTCACTCATTAAAGTGATAAATGTTAGTACTCTATTCATATGAAATAATATAAACAAGCACTATCACCTACAGGAAAAACTGAGGACCAAAAATATGTAAATACCTTAACCCAGGCTATATAACCTGCCATTAAATTAAAATTTGTCCCATGTCCCTTCAGCTTGTATTGTACAGTATTAATATAGTTTAGTACTATTCTTACTTTGTTCACTCAGCCTTCTTACAGTCAGGTATTAAGTGCCCATAGATTTCAGGTGCTGTGCTATGGAAGTTAAGATAGGAAGGGCTTTCAGATAAGGAAGGCTAAAGAAAGACAGGGCATTAAATGCGATTAGGGTTCCTGTCAGTGGCCAGAAGCAGCATGGATGATTCTGAGATACAAAGTCACTTCTCTCCTCTGGAAAGGGTGTTTTTTATTGATGCTGTTCATCTTTCAAAATTATGCCAATGTGATAATACACTAATTTATATAAATAGAAGCCCTAATTCAAGGTCAGGCATGTCAGCAGGACAAAATTAAATACCTCAGTCTGGAACTGTAGGGGGCCCATCGACCACTTTCAACCTCCACAACACTATAGATAAGAATTCTTTGAATTTATACAATAGCGACTGAAATAGGGCAATTTTAAGACATTAAAAGCCCTTTAATATGCTGAGGCACATGTCTGCTAATGAAGTTTATCCATGTGTTGAGGCAGAAACTCATTAAACCTCTATTATGGGATGGAAACTAGCATAGGGGTTAATGTTCAGTTCACAAGGTGGAGAGAGTTTAATAGGAGGGTTTGATAGTTTGGATTTAGCATATTCAGGGACTTAGAGTTTGAAAGAAGGGATGTGAGTGAGGTGGTGGAAAACAATTGATGGGAGAATCTTAGAGCTTCACCATATGATGATTTAGCAATATGCTAAATCTTCATACTATTTATGAAATATTTAGGTAAACATATATCGAGTCAAATGGCTTAAACTCAGCATATACACAACAAACACATTTATTTTATTATTATAATATGGTAATAAACATAGGCTTTGTAGGATGCCTATTCCAGGTGTCCTTTTAATGGATAATTGGTAGTCACAAAGTGTTAAAATAAGAATTGAGAAGGGAAAAGCTGTGAAATAAGTACTGCACCATAGACAGTATTTATGGAACACTCAATGTACTAGACACTATTCCTTCCCCATCTCTGAGAACCTCATTTTTGATGCAAAAGCCTGAAATATGATTCCATAAAGTCTAAATATAATATTTATAACCTGATTTCAAAAGAGAGCATGGATTGAGGTTGGGAGATAGGAAAAGGGAAAAGAGGAACCTCATTTTAGAAAACACTGTAGAAGTAATGGAATGTTATAAATTCTAAGATTTAAAAGTTAGGCCAGCTCTGTTTGCTTGAGAAGAGGAAAAGAGAGTCACAAGAAGTCTGTGCCAATGATGGATTGGCATTGGGAAGGCCAACTTAAAGTGTTCCCTTTAATAAATAAGTAAAGTATAAAAGTTGTTTCTAATATAATAAGAGTATTAATAACCATGATCATCAGGGTTATCCTGTATATATTATAGTGAGAGGTTGGAAGAAAGTTAAATAGAGCCTTTGTAAAGACTGCAGGTGAAGAGAATATTGTTAAAAGCCATTGGTGGTAGGCAGTACTTCTGTCTCCTGAAGCTGAAACAGTAGTGGAGTGATTCTGTTTAAATCAGGAAACCAAGAGGAGTTTAAGAAAGTCATATGTAATAAAACCAAAACCCTTTTTCCCCTTAAACTTTGAAATAATCCTTTTGAAAAAAATAGTTGAAATACAAGCACAGATGAAAAATATTTGTTAAATGATGTGTCTTTCTTTGAAAAATACACATTTCCAATTCTGTAGAAATTATAGTTGAAGCCCCATAAATAGATCATGAGGAAACAAGCTTTTCATATAAAGAAGCTAATTCTGGGCAGCAAATGGAGCTCTGGGAGTTCAGGCTGCTTTGGTTATATGTATTCAGTTCAGTTCAGTTGCTCAGTTGTGTCTGACTCTTTGCGACCCCATGAATCGCAGCCCGCCAGGCCTCCCTGTCCATTGCCAACTCCTGAAGTTTACTCAAACTCATGTCCATCGAGTCGGTGATGCCACCCAACCATCTTATCCTCTGTCATCCCATTCTCCTCCTGCCCTCAGTCTTTCCCAGCATCAGGATCTTTTCCAGTGAGTCAGCTCTTTGCATCAGGTGGCCACAGTATTGGAGTTTCAGCTTCAACAACTGATCTCCTTGAGGATGCGCTGGTTGGATCTCCTTGCAGTCCAAGGGACTCTTAGAGTCTTCTCCAACACCACAGTTCAAAAGCACATCAATTCTTCGGCACTCAGCTTTCTTCACAGTCCAACTCTCACATCCATACATGACCACTGGAAAAACCACAGCCTTGACTAGATGGACCTTAGTCGGCAAAGTAATGTCTCTGCTTTTGAATATGCTATCTAGGTTGGTCATAACTATCCTTCTAAGGAGTAAGTGTCTTTTAATTTCATGGCTGCAGTCACCATCTGCAGTGATTTTGGAGCCTCCCAAAATAAAATGTGACACTGTTTCCAATGTTTCCCCATCTATTTGCCATGAAATGATGGGACCAGATGCCATGATCTTTGTTTTCTGAATGTTGAGCTTTAAGCCAACTTTTTCAGTCTCCTCTTTCACTTTCATCAAGAGGCTCTTTAGTTCCTCTTCACTTTCTTCCATAAAGGTGGTGTCATCTGCATATCTGAGGTTATTGATATTTCTCCCAGCAATCTTGATTCCAGCTTGTGTTTCTTCCAGCCCAGCGTTTCTCATGATGTACTCTGCATAGAAGTTAAATAAGCAGGGTGACAATATACAGCCTTGATGTACTCCATTTCCTATTTGGAACCAGTCTGTTGTTCCATGTCCAGTTCTAACTGTTGCTTCCTGACCTGCATACAGATTTCTCAGGAGGCCAGTCAGGTGGTCTGGCATTCCCATCTCTTTCAGAATTGTCCACAGTTTATTGTGATCCACACAGTCAAAGGCTTTGGCGTAGTCAATAAAGCAGAAGTAGATGTTTTTCTGGAACTCTCTTGCTTTTTCCATGATCCAGCGGATGTTGGCAATTTGATCTCTGGTTCCTCTGCCTTTTCTAAAACCAGCTTGAACATCTGGAATTTCATGGTTCACGTATTGTTGAAGCCTGGCTTGGAGAATTTTGAGCATTACTTTACTAGCATGTGAGATGAGTGCAATTGTGAGGTAGTTTGAGCATTCTTTGGCATTGCCTTTCTTTGGGATTGGAATGAAAACTGACCTTTTCCAGTCCTGTGGCCACTGCTGAGTTTTCCAAATTTGCTGGCATATTGAGTGCAGCACTTTCATAGCATCATATGTATATGTATATTATATGTACAGCATATATACAGCATTATATGTATAGTGGGACTCAAAGCCAGACTCCTCAGGTACCAAATGAAGAGGGTCTGGCCATTTCCAACAAGGCAGTTTCAGCTTTTCCCACACTAATGGAGGTGAACTCGCTGGCCCTGGGCAAACCTGTTTCCTAAAAATTTTAGCTCCTTCCTTCTTCATGGCCCACCCAAGAATCTTATACTTGGTGCTTTCCTGTACTGAGTCACTTCCTGCCTTTTTGGCCTTCCTTTGACCTCTTTGGGGCTTCCCAGGAGGCTCAGTGATAAAGAATCCCGCCAGCCAGTGCAGGAGACTCAAGAGACTAGGGTTCAGTCCCTGGGTTGGGAAGATCCCCTGGAAGAGGAAATGACAACTCCAGTATTCTTGCCTGGAAAATCCCATGGACAGAGGAGCCCAGTGGGCTGCAGTCCACGAGGTCACAAGGAGTAGGACACGACTGAGCACAGCAACACCCTCCTCTACATCAGAAAGGATTTGGCAGACTACTGATTGATAGATTATATATCCATTAACCAGTGTTTTATAAAATAAGAATAAGAAATACTTTACTATTTTTTAATTCTTCAGTTCTAGGAGCCTCTTCATGGAATTTCAGGAATCTGCAAGCAAGTAGGCAGACTAGATGGGGGAGCTGTTAGAAGCTGGAGCAGCATTCTCCACTTCCCACTCATTCCCTTCCCCTGCTACCAGATTTTCTACATTTTCTAAGAGTAACCTATTTTCAGTCATTAAAAAGAAATAACATATTGAATGTTAATAGAAACAAGACCATTCAACATAACCAAAAGGCAGTGGCTTTTTAATGTGCTGGCTATTGGGGCAGCCAGTGACAGAGCCACTCCCCGTTGCTGCAGTGTCCCCATATTTGGTTCCAGTGTAAGCACCTGCCTAGCTTATATAATGGAGGTCAGCCCATTTACATTATTTAAGGGTGTCTGCAGAGAGAATACGCTTTCCTTGGTCTGTCCCATATTTTTCTTCAGTTTGTCTCCTCCTTTATCATCTGTGCTTACTGAGGTAGGTGAGTCAGGCACAGATGCAGGATTGGACCCAATAAGGTTTTAGAGGTAGAAGACTAGGGCACCCCATTATTAGTTTGGGCCTTGGGTCTTTTCCTTTCTTCTCTTCAAAAGTTATCTGTATTCAGGTTAGATTCCTTTCATTTTATTTGCAAAATAAATAGAACTTATAATTTAAAATTGACTTTCTGTAAGTCACTCATCTGGTTTCAGCAGACATATACTTTGGGCTTCCTTTGTTGTTTCTGTCTATAGAGTGTATCTTCTCTCCGTTACTATAATTGACATTTAACTTAGGGAATTCAGTAAAATGAAAATTCCCTGTTTTAGGAAAACAGGTTTGACATTTAATTTATGGAGTTCAGTATTGTGCATTGGAGAAGGAAATGGCAACCCACTCCAGTGTTCTTGCCTGGAGAATCCCAGGGACCGGGGAGCCTGGCGGGCTGCCGTCTATGGGGTCGCACAGAGTCGGACACGACTGAAGCGACTCATCGGCAGCAGCATTGTGCATACTGTTGTCAAACAAACGAGGTAACATTTTTAAAATCCCAAATTTATTGGGATAGAATAGTTTGAACCATTTCACTAGTGAGCTAGAGCTGACAAAAGCTATCAGTCCTTTGGTGGTGGGCAGGAAGCCAAACACTGTCCTCAGTGGGGAAGGTTCTTTTCCTTCATGGGAGAGCATTGCCCACTTAAGTGTGTTACAGCGTCTAACATCTTCTTCTGGAGCCTTTGCAGTGTTCAGAACAGGATAATTTTGTAAGAAGGATAATAGCTGGTTCTAAGAAGATACTGTAACGTGAGAGAGGTTCTAGGAGTCTAATGGATGCCTTAAATAAAATGTAAACTTACATAAATTGTACCCTGATGACTGAAACCCAAGAAAATGGTTGATGCCACTACATGTCCTAGTTTATAAGAGGCGCAATATGCAGTAGAAAATATTTTAGAACAGTGGTGCAGTAGGCATGTTTAAACATTTTCTGTCTTCGTTTTGTATGTTCATGTGGTTTAACATCACCTCACTGGAATTCATTAGTGTGATTATGAACCTACACATGGTGTTTGAATCCCCCGACTGCAGAATACACATTCTTCATCTGTACTCTGCTTCTGTTGTAGCAAGGAAAGAATGATTCCTCATGTCGAATTCTCAATTGGTCATGAGCTTATTGAATCCAGTATCGGTATTTTAAAAAGAGCAACAAAAGATACATCTCCCTTCTCTGATATAGGTAATAAGACATTTTATGTTCCTCATGCTCAGGAGAGAGTGTCAGAAAATCAATATGAATAAATTCAAGTACACAGAGGATTCAACCTATTCGAAAATGTAGTGTGTAGCAGAATGATGGTATGCATTATTAAATGTTTTTTGCTTCACTCACATGTAAATATTAGCATGAAGAAAAGGTACCATAGGTTACTTAAGAATTTAGGCAGAAGGCGATTTGCTGGCTTTTTTTTTTTTTCGTTCTTTGTTGTTGTTGTTTAGTGTCTCAAGGCTTACAGCTAATCTGAATTTGAAACTAAATACTGTCATTACAGAAGATTTTTTTCTGAGTTCTTCCAATTTCTCTGGGGACAAAATAATGGCTGCTTGAAGCAGTGGAGAAACAGTAATTAGGGCAAATAGTAATACTGTGCATGATTGAGGAAAATGTGAGGAAAGGAGGGAGAAAATGCAACAGACAGACTTGTACAGCCTGTTACTAGGAAACCACATCAGCATTAAATACAGTGTGCTAATTGGCTATCCTTTTTCTGCCTGGGTACCAGCCTGGGCCTGCTACACAGCTGTTTCTGCTCCTCATGGTTGCTAGGTAACTGCATCAATTTTTTTCTCCCTCTTTGTATTCTGGAGGCTAATTGGCTACTTCTGCTCCTGGTGTTGCTGCTGGGTACCAGTCTGGGCCTGCTGCTCTGCTGTTTTCCAAAGGGATTTAACGGGGGAAGGGAGGAAAAAGGGAAAGGAAGATATGCTGGCAATTAATGGAGCATAAGTGCAAATTCTACACAGTGTCTGGCACCTGCGTCCCCTCAGCCTGCTTTCTCAACTAAATCCTTTTGCTGCGAAAACACATTAGAATCTTGAAGTCTTTCTTCTGCTTACCTTTTGAATATCGTTTAAAAGAAACAAGACATTTGAAGACATTACTTCAATGATGGATTTGATCTTCTTAAGAAAGAACTGGCAAGACATTACACATCTAGAGTGGATATGGGCACTAATAGAATTTGTGCAAACATGAACTTTCCTTTAGTAACAAAGCAGCATCTTTAACAGTTTAAGGAGACTACCACTTTATCTCTTAAATGGACCAAATTTTTTATAGCCATTCTTGATATCACACAGAGTATAAAGTAAGAAATCAAATGGACTAAAAGCAACTATAGGATTTTCCCAACTGTTTTATTCATGAAGAAGGAGTAGAGAGAAGCTTCTAGACCCATGACTTTCCATTATGGATATCATTCATCTGATGTGTGCAGCACATGTCCTAAGTGCTTTTGCTGATACATTATATCTACATAGAAATAAATATGTTTGCATACCTTATTTGTCTTTCCTTATAGGAAACAAACAAATGTGGTGCAAAGTAAACCTAGAGTCAGTTTTGTGATTTTTTTTTTTAAGTGTAATTACTTTCCATATCATTGCATTTCCTATCTAAGTAGAGGTTTCTATTTCATCATTATTGAAATTCTCCCTGGAAGTGTGGGAAGAAGATTCTGTAGAAGTGAAGTGATGCTTCAAGGAGGTTTCACTTTAAATGGTTGAGAAAGTGTATGTAAATTGAGGTCCCTTGAAGAGGCAACTTTGTCCCGCTGGGAAGGAGCTGTTTTATTGAGAAAACTCAGAGCATGTTGTGTGACTGTGCACAGAAATAGTTAGCAAAGGCAACTCTTACTCGGCGCTAATGGCTGGTACTGGCTTCCCATACTAATGAGATCTACCCTCCACTGTTGAAAGTGAAGCAGGAGAAGCTCTATTCTGAGCAGCAACCCTGTCACTAGTAGATCAGACCAGACTCTATAGAATCATTTCTGCTCAAATTATCCTTAAAATAGGTAGAAGGCCTCACACAAGGATGATGGAGAGAAGAGTGCAGTGTTTACAGTTCTTAGGGCTTCCCCCATGGCTCAGCGGGTAAAGAATCCACCTCCAGTGCATCAGATATAGGAGCTGTGGGTTCGATCCATAGGTCAGCAGGATCCCTGGAGGAGGGCATGGCAACCCACTCTAGTATATTCTTGCCTGAAGAATCCTAGAAACAGAGGAGCCTGGAGGGCTGCAGTCCATGGGGTCACACAGAGTTGGACATGACTAAAGTGACGTAGCACGCACACACACACATACCCACACACGTAAGCATGCTTTGGGGGTTGAGGGAAGGAGATATTCCACAAAGCTATTTCAAACTTCGCATTCTCCTCAATCACAAAACACCCCGGCTTTGCTAATTCTCATCTGCATAACAATATTACTTCCTGAATGAGGTGCATCAGTTGACAGACCTGGAAAAGGGGAATCTGATGGCTGCTGGCCACCCCCACAGGGCTGCTGCAGTCCCAGATCTTGCTTTTGTGCGAATCAGAAAAAGGTGCCCTTCCGTAGAGCAGGTGCAAACTGTACTTGGGTAGCAGAGCTAGCGTCAGCCCCACTCCACCCTTCAGCTGGACACCTGGTGCCCGCTGCCTCACATGGCTGCCTCCTCACCACAGGAGCTGATCCACTTGGCCGGCCTTCCCTAACCCTCCATGAACTTGAGAAGCTAATGAGGTTCTGGCAGGAACATGAAAGTCCCATGACTGTTCAGGGGTGGATATTGGGACCTTCTCTTCAGTGGTTTGCTTCCAAGGTGGTGCAGTGTGGTAAAGGATCTGCCCGCAATGAAGGAGACACAAGAGAGGCAGTTTCCGTCCCTGGGTCGGGAAGATCCCCTGAAACAGAAAATGGCAACCCACTCCAGTAGTCTTGGCCTGAGCCTGGTGGGTTACAGTCCAAGGGGTCTCAGAGTCAGACGCAACTGAGCACGTACGAAACACAGTGGCTAAAGAGGCCGGCCGTTATGCGTGAGAGCAAACCTTTCAGCCCAGCCACTAGCCCCAAATATGAGATCATTAGTTGCCTAATGTTGTGATTCTCACCTTGGGCCCATTTCCCCACCCTGGGGACATTGGACTATGTCTGGAGATACTTTGGATTTTCACATCTTTGAGGAGGAGGTGGTTTCTACTGGCTTCTGATAGGTGGAGGGCAGGGATGCTGGTCAGTCCACTACACAGTACAATTCAATGCACAGGACAGCTTCCACAGCAGACCCTCGCTGGGCCCCAAGTGTCCACAGGGCCGAGATTGAGAAACCCTGGCCTCACGCAACTTTAGCTGGCTTTCGCTTCTTCTCTTTGGGCTCCTCTGCACCACTTGCAAAATATTTCTTCATCCTTTTAAGATTACTGACCACGTCTTGCCTTCCCTTTCATACTTTTTTTTTCCCGATGTGGACCATTTTTTAAAGTCTTGATTAAATTTGTTAAAATATTGCTTCTGTTTTGTGTTTTGGTTTTTTGGCCGAGAGGCATGTGTGATCTTAGCTCCCCCAACCAGGGATCGAATTTGCACCCCCTGCATTGGAAGGTGAAGCCCGACCACTGGTCTGTCAGGGAAGTCCCCCCTTTGTGCTCTTATAAAAATAAACTAAATGTGACTATTGTATAATTATTTCTTTTGGGCCTTAAGATGTTCTGTCCCCTCTTCCCCGTTATGATATGAGGGAAGTCTCTCCACCTCTGCCCAATGCTTAACTTCCTCGAATTGACATTCATTATTGTAGCTGCTCACAGGCAACATCCCCACCCTTCTTGCTGAAGGCTTCTGACCTGTAATAATTTGAGATTTTGCTGAGGCAGGGGTTTAAATTACATGGGCTTCCAGGCTGGTAGGTGGAAGAGAGGCTTTTAGCCAAGAAATGGGTCCATCTGACCAGGCACTAACGATCATTCTCTACCCATCCTCTCATGTACAGCAGCCTCGCCAGATTGTAACAATTGCTTCCTTATTGTCAAAGAGAAGGTTGATTGTTACGGCAGAAATAAGGCTGAGAATAAATATTTTTAGTCAGAAAGTATACCAGAATTTTACTGGGAAAACTGTATCGCATTGGTGTGTGCTATCTCAGTGCATTTCCTATCATTCACCGTTGGGTTCACACCAGTACCGTGAGGCATTTTGAGTTCTCAGGGAGAAAGGTGCTACCTGAGGTAGAAGGATTTTAAGTGGCATTATCTAATGGACACATACTTCAGGCTTGCATTTTGTCAGGAGATGTGAATTATGCATCGGCCCTTTCAGCTGCATTCACATGCATAGAAAATAACATTGTCAGACGTGTCATCCCCAGATACAATGGACAATATGCTATTATAATTGTGTGGCATTGTCCTTGCTGTTTGGAGATAATACTGCTGACATTATTCCTCTCATACATGTGAATGTGGCTGTAGGGAGGACGTGACATCTGTGTCTTTCACACAGATTAGCTTATCCCTTGCCACTTGGAGAGACTGCGATTAGTGAGCTAGCCTCCTGGGGTCATGGTGAGTGCCATGTTTTGGATCACAGTTGTTATATCGGACCTTAGTTTTAGGTTCAGTAGGGAATTAGTAAGATTTATCTTGATGACCTGAAGAGGCAGTGGTTATTTAGTTAGCTCCCCAGAGCAGATGTGCTAAAGAAAGGGTAGGCTGAGACCTTCCTACTCAGATTGGAAATGATGAAGGCAGGTGGGGACCAAGCCTGGGAATGGCTGCCTGCGCTTGATTGCTTTATCCAAGAAGTGAGCAGTAAGATATCATTTACACTGATCGTCGTAGCTCACCAAGTGCTCTCGCTTACCTCATTTTATTTAATCCTCATTCACCTGTGAGGTGTTCTCATTCCCATTTTATAGATGAGGAAACTGTGGCTCTGAGAATGATTTTTCAAAGATTTCTGTGATGAAGCCTAGTATGTACCCCATTCTATTTGTCCTTTGGAAATCAGGTTTTTTGTGGGGCTAGAGGAAAGAGACTAAATTCAGATAGAATATAAATGAGTTTAGTTGTTTAGCAAAGTAAATGGCTTAATACTTACCATCCTTCTTGTCTCACACATATGCTTAGTAACTGATGAGTTGTTATCTTGGATCCAATATGATAAAGTTAGAATGGTTAAGAAAACTGAATGATTGTCTCATCTAGTCCTATATTCAGTCTTAATTGAACTTAACAATCTTTGATCTTGGTTTTTGGGTGGTTTTTTTTTTTTTCTCTATTTTAAGGAATCTAGTTTTGAAGAACCCAACAAAGGCAAGGCATTGATTCTCGAGATGATAGCTCAGTACTAATACACTTACATATTTAAGAAAATTTGAGGAGAGAAATAAATCACAAATAGGAACTTCTCTCCAATCCCTTAAAAGAATACACTTTAGCAGTCCTCTTTCCTTACTAAACTGTAAAATCCAAGTAGAGGTACCTTAGAGAAGAGATGGGAGAAGCTATGGATGGATAGATCTTGGTGTGTAGGTTGCACGTTGCTATCTTAGGCATACCAGGACTTTCCTTGGGGAGTTTGAATAAATAATTTGTGCTCTCATTTTTATTTGTATGATCCTCTTGGAGTTAAAATTATTTCTGTTTGGTTTTTTTTTTTTGGCCACATTTTTTGGAGGATGTTTATGGATGTGTAAAATATCTTAAGGAGAAAAACACGTGGTCGATACAGAAATTAGAAATCCCCTAGTTAGCAGAGATTCCCAACACAGGTGAGATTCTGCTGCTGTGTGCAACAATCTTCCCTCTGTATTCAGGATAGCATGTGGTGGAGAAGAATAGCTGCTTTCTAGCATTCTGCCTTAAGGATCTGCAGGAACCTCCGAGTGACAGGCACTTGCATTGTCTTCCAGAGATCTGAAGAGTGAAATGGTTTCAACACTGAAAGACAAATTCCTGGAAGATGGCGGGAACAGCACACGTGACCCCAGAGGGCTCTGCTTTTAGCGGACTGTGTGCCCGTGGATTTTCCTTTGTCTGATCCTGGGTTCCTGTGCATCTTTATATTTTCAGATTTGCTTCCCCCTTCTATTTATTCTACCTGCCAAAGAATTAACCTAATAAATCATTAGAACTGGCAGGGCCCTCATCCTCACTTAATATGCGTCTCTTGCTTACTTAGAATTTGCTGCTAAGCATTAGAATGCTTTCTAACCCATGTGTGTTTTTCCACTTCCCCACAGTCAGATCTTGAATTTTTGTGTGATTTTCATTGGTGTCCATCTTCTCCACAAAGAATGTTAAATAAGCAGTGACAGGGACTGGAAATAATCCTTTCAACTAAGGAAAACCTTTCATGCATCCTTCCCACTGCTGTCATTACACAAGTTAGAAGAAACATAGGCACTAAGTTTGCGGGATCAATTACAACGAGCTCACTGTTAAACATTTTTTTTTAATCTGTTGTGAGAAGAATAAAGCAATAATTAAAATTAACTGAACAGCTTTTGCTCTATTGAGGCGTTAAACCTTTGTGTAAACACAATCATATTGTGCAAACATGGGTCTTTTCACTTGGCTGATTTAGACAGTGAAACCACTGAAGTTTTGAGGTCTCTGGGTCAAGGGCCCGTTTTGACACGGTTTGAAAGGTCACCTGCTCATTTGTGTCTCCGCTGTGCTGCACACAGGGCTGGGAGTGGGTCTGATTCCTTTCCCCCTGCGGCACAAAGCGGAGCCGGCTGGCATTTGGCAGATTGTGGGTCTGAGACCAGCACACAAAGCCAGAATGCTTCCCACGGGGGCGTGGGGGTGTGTGTGGTGGGGGGGCAGACACTGGTGCCTCCCAGCCCCTGGGGCCCAAGCAGTGAACTGGTTTGAGCGTAGAGAAAACAGCAGTTATAAAATATAAATGTGTTTATTATTACACTGGGCCCCATGCTATATAATTTTACACACACTCATATCGGTGGTTTATGGCTGCAGCTCTGTATGGAGAAGCTTGCTAATTCACCCAAATTGATAGGGAGGACTCTGAAGATGATCAAATTGGAAGGAGCAGGAACTGAGAAAAAATGGTCTCCTAAAACAAACAAACAAAAAAAACGTGGCTGCTATGTCAGAGGCATCCTTTGTTCATTTATTTTGATAAGCAGAGCTTCGCCTTAATTATTCACACTAATGCTTGCTCTGAGAGGAGTGTCCCCCACGTGTCCTGGCAGCCTGGCTCATTGCTGGGTGCTCTGGGAGATTAATGCCAAAACACCCAGCCCAGCTTTTCTTGAGCTTTTCTTGAGATGGTGTTGTGTTTTCATCTGTGAGAGGTGACGACAGGTTTGGGGGTGGCAGGTGTTAAGTGGGTTGGAGGAGAGGAGAAAAGAGGGGAGGTCCCAGCCCCAATATGGGGCACTCCTGTGCAAATCAGAACCTTCCCAGGGTGGGTGGTGATTTTCCCATCCAAGGGATGAGAAACAAGCCTGGGAAAGCCCAGGGGTACCCAACTAGTGAGGGGCTGAGCTGACTTCTGAGTCAGAGTCTGACTCTGGAGCCCATTCTCCTGCAATATTCTGCAGGGTTTCCTAGGAAAGAAGCCAGGAAGGGGCACAGGAGCAAACCGCTACCCCGCCCCCCACCTCCACTGCAGTCTATCCCATTTGCTCTGCATTCAGCCCATTTCCTGATCTTAGCAGCAATTATCATCATTTCCTACAGCTTTCCCAAGTGATTCTGGTCTTGGCAGAATCTTGAGTTACTTCTTCTGGGAGCTCTTCAGAAGGAAAGCACTTTGGAACAGCATGCGCTGGTTCCCAAGTACTCAGAGCATCCATGATTCATGCCTCCTGCAGAGGAAGCTTCATGCAGACACAGCGCTGAGGCCCTGGGATGACTGGATGGGCCGTTTTTTTTCTTGGATGTATAATTACTAGAGGGTGGTACCAAATGGCCCAGCCACTCTATTCATAGCAGAGCCTTGGGAAGCATCCCTGTACACAACCTTTGTTTCCCCCTTATTCAGTCATTTTCTATAGCTCGTTGGCACTACTTTCTAACTATGTTTTTTGTTTGTTCAGCTCTCTGCCTCTCTGCTGCTAGTAGTGCCATCCATGTTCCAGCCACCATCTTCTTTCTCCCAGATGGTTGTAGAACATCCAAGAGGGTCTCTCTCATCATCTCATTTCCCACTGCAGCCCATTCTCCATTTTGTAGTCAGGGTGATATTTTAAAGATTCAGATCTGACTGTGCTATATGCCTCTGCTTAACAGCTCGCAGTGGCTGCTATTGTTTTTAGGATCCTGTCCAGATTCTTAAACGTGGTGTATGAGACCGCTGTCCGATAGAAATATGTAATACAAACCACGTGTACTTTATTTAAAAAGTAATTAACTACACTAATTAATTTTAGTACTAGACTTTAATTTCCACATCATCAATATTAACATTTATTAATGAACACTTTACATTTCTTTCCATAGTAAGTCTTTGATATCCAGCATGTATATTACACTTAGAGCGATCTTTATTCATATTGCTCACATTTCAAATGTGAGCCAGATGGGATAAATGGCTTCCAAATTGGACCAAGTGGTCTGGCCGCTGCCTGATTCTCTCTCCCCATTGTGTGTGTCTCTCTCCCTGCTGGACCCCACACTCCAGATACCTGTCTTTGGCTTTCTAGGCTAGATGTGGGAGCTGTGCCAGAAGGTAAGAGTCTGAGGAACTAGCCCAATCTGGAGGCTTCTTCAGGCTGCCTTTGAACCTGCAGGGCCTCCAGAAAGTCAGAGATACGGGTTAAGAGTGAAGTCCTCCCTTGTCATGGGCCTTGGGGGTTTCTATTTTGGTTTATCTAGGGCTGAACTGATGCTTTTTGGGAAAGTGAAGGGAATGAAATGGAAAAGCACTGGTACAGGTGGTATGTGGTCTCGACTTTGACTGCCTACCCCACACAGAGGTCCTGCAGTGAGTCGTAGCATTATGTGAGCTAAAGGTGAGACCATGGGACCTGACAGGGGTGAACAAGGGGTGGTTCACCTCTGGCTTCTAGTTTCAATAGATAATATTCCTTCACTTAATCATTTTAAAATAGTTAGAACAGCTATTGTGTGGGTGCCTCTAAAGGTTTGTGACATTCTTTCCAGTTGAAAGATTTATTTTACCAGAAAATACTTCCAAAAGGAATATGAACATTTATTTTTATTGTTGACATTTAAATAAGAGGCAGAGTGAGACAGAAGGTATCATGTGGACTCTGAAGGTGAGATTGCCTAGGTTTAAATCTGTGCCACTTTCAAGCTAGTGAACTTGGGCTGAATTTCTTGGACTCTCAGTTTCTCATCTATAAAATGGGGGAGGATAATGGCCTGTATCTCACAGGGCTGTCGAGAGGATTAAAGTAGAGAATAGCCCTTAGTGGCTTGAAGTGACAACACATAATGAGTGCTCAGTAAATATGAGCCAATAGCCTGTTTCCCCAGGATTTATAAACCATCATTATCTATTGAGGATTGATAGAACTGGGCCACAAGTCTTGGCTCAGGATGATCATTCAAGATGTTTTCTCAGAGAAGATACATTTATTTTCTGTTTGTATATACAAATGTTTTGTGTTCTCTCTCACTTGGTTCCCTACTATGTGTGTGTGTGTGTGTGTGTGTGTGTGAGGAAGGGAAATAGAGACATCTCATCAGCGTTTGATTTTGCCATCCGTGTATCCAATAGAAAAAGTTGAACATATTTCAGTGGATGAGATGTGAGACATGGTGAAATATGTACCTTGTATTAGTGGTATATGGACTATGAGCTATTTTTCTATTAAAAGGTTTTGCTCTTTGGTCCAAAAACTTTGTCTTTCTAATCAATGACACAGTACCAGTTGAGAAGTGGGGGCTTAGGGTGATATCTCTGATCATTAAATGAAAAACTAGCCCTAGGAGGTGGTCTGCTCATAATACTGTAACACTGATTGCTAACCATTTTAGGTAGAAACAGGTGATTGCAGGCCTTTTACTTACCAGGATGGTATGTCCGGGCACTCAGCATTGGTATGAGCCATCTTGCATGAAGAAGGAAGTTTATTTGGGAATATTTTAATAATAACTTTGTTTACATGGTCTTTTATAGTATACAAAGCACTTGCCCAGACGTCATCTGTCTCAGACTTCATAGTAATCCTGTGAGGCCAACACCAAAGAAATTAGCCCCATTTGGCAGAGGAAGAAAGTGAGAGTATGTAACTTTCTAAGATGAAATAGTAAATAGGAAGAGTCAGGTTAGAACCCAGGTCTCCTGATTGCAAGTCGTGTGTGTGAGTCGACACATAAGTGTGTCATGTGTGTATTTTACTCTAAACTGTACTTGTAAGTATGATACTCCGTTTTCAGAAGTTCTGGCAACCTTTCTGAATTTAAAAAAAAAAGTGAGATTGAAATGTAAAATAAGGTTTGTACTGCGGGTTTTCCATTTGGGCATGTATCATTTTCATTCATTGGTTTCTGTTACCCTTTGAATTAATAAGAACATAAACGAAGCTATTTGTGACAGAAACCCAAGCTAACAGAGATTTAAATAAAATGGAAGATTTTTTTCTCTTTGAGTCCAGGCTCCCAGACAGGTGTTTTCTGAGAAGTCAAAAGCCCAGACTCCTTCTGCCCTGTTGGTTCTCATCCCTGGGGTTTCTGCCCTTAAGAAATAGCTGATGTCCATGCAGTTCAAGATGGCTATTCCCAGGCCTGCTTTCCAGGCATCTAGTTTTCATGCAACTATTTGGAAAGCGGGAACAGGAAAGGATGTCCCAACCTTTAAAGTACAATGTGGAGTGGCACTTTTCACTTCCACTCGCATCTCACTGGCCAGAACTTAGTTATATGTTGACATGCAACTGCAAAGAAGTTGGGAAATGGAATCCTCATTGTAGATGGCAAGGAGCCCAGCTAAAATCTGGGGAGTCTCTTATGATAAAAAAGGGGAGAATGAATATAGAAGGACAACTGGCTGTTGCTTCTCTGTCCTTAGTCTTAAGAATAGTCTCTTTTAAAGACATTTAAGCATGAAACACTTGGGTTCAGAAATTCTAAATGTATAATAGGGTAAGAAAAAAAATCTGAGTGCATTTTAGTTTGTAGCGCATTTCACAGTCCAAATAACTGCAGGAAAACTAGGTTCCTGTGATATGCCAGAAGTTCTGAATGGAAATTTAATTTACATTTTGCATTTTATGAGAATATTGCGTTGTTGGCATAATATGAAGTGACTGGGAAATGAATAACTTTGAGATAGTAAGCCTGTAGGGTCAAATTAACCTCATCTTAATATTCTTGCACATTTTTTCCCTTCCAAAGTATAAAGTCACATTGCATTGACATTTTTGTCCCAGGATGAAAATTTAGTAGGAGAATGAAAAGTATTTTGTAGCTATGGGTTTAGCCCAGACAAAATTAAGACTGTTTGAGGTTAGGGGTATATAGGCTGACAGATTGTGTGGGGGTGTTTTTACATATGTGGGTGTCAATATGTTTGTGCTGAATTGTTTGCAGATTTGAGGGGAGGTGGTTGTGTGTGTGTGTGTGTGTGTGTGTTAATATAGACTCCACGGGTAGCTTCAATCATTGTGTTTTCTTCCTAATTCCTACTACAGAGCAACAGAAAGAGAGTGTAGGAGGATCTAGGTTAGAGTTTTGAAGGAAGGTTTGAATAAGGACTAGTCATAGGATGCATGTTTGTTCAGATTCATCAAGAGTGTGTGCAATGTCTCCATTATTCTAAGTCTTGGAAATACTAAGGTGGATAAACCCAGCCTCTGCCCTTGAAGAGACCAGTCTGTGAAGCTACAACATGTAAACGAATCACTCAAGATGAGACTCTTCTAAATGAAGTTTCAGGAGCAGAGAGGAAGGGGTGCCCACCTCATTCAGAGCTGGCATAGAATCACTTCCCGAGAAGGTGCTTTGTGGGGTCCTTGTGCCGCACATTAGATGAGGCTCTGAGGATCCGGCTATGTACAGACATGGGCTCTGTCCCCAAGGCAGTCAGCCTCCTGAGAGGGGGTGGTAGTGTGTCATCAAGGCCCCGAAGGGTGTGGTTCTTACCACTGCTTCAGGCCATTCTTACAATTCTTCATATCCTCATCCTTCACCTCAGCTATGACAACCCCCTGTTCCTCATCTCTGGCCCTTTGCATCTCGTGTTCCTGCTCCCTGAAATGTTCACTGTCCTTGTCCCCGACATCCTTCAGTTTTCAGTGAGACGTCTCTTTTCTGGGAAGCCTTCCCCAACGGTTCTGCAGAGTCTTGGGGATGACCTTTTCCACACTGATCAGACACATCGGACCTTGTGTCATTTGTGTGCCCTTGTAGGGCTTCCCCACCTGGGAACTCTTCTGACACAGAGACCCTTGCTGCTTTAATCTCTAGCACTTTCATTGCTCAGTGCATATTAAAATCAAGAATTAATATTGGTTAGATCCATGTTGTCACACTGAAGAGGCCAATGGTATTTTTCACCATCAGTGAGTTAGAACGGAGGTCTTGCTATTTAACTTTGCCTGCTCACCTGCAAACAGAGATGAGGTGTGCCGGAAACAAAGCATGTTAGGGCTTGGTCATCCAGAAGACAGTATGTTACTGTTGATTTCTGATTGATCACTGACCCATTCATTAACAGGTGCCATACTGAGTGCATATAATGTGCTTGAGCTGGTGCTGGACAGTGGGTGATGACGAAGAGGCCAGTGAGAAAGCATCCAGCCCTGTATCCAGATACACATTGGATATTCAGTTGAATTTACTGAGTTGGAGGTATAGGATGTCCCTGCTTTAAAAGCAATTTCCATGTAATGTGGGTCAGGAAAAGTAGGGTAAATGATCAAGGCATAAAAGGATAAATATCTACAGGAAATAGCAAAAAGTGGCCAGAGAATGAAAACTCAGACAAAGCTATAGGTTTCTGAGAGGAAGAAATGCTTGGGCTGGGGTGACGTGTAGAAGACCCGTCCTGAGTAGATGACATCCCAGTAAGCAGGATGGGCTGGGGAGGGCTGCTTGGGGATGTTGGAGAGTGAGGGGTTTGTGGAAAGAGTAGTGGATAGATGAGGGTAGAAAAAGAAGTGAGATGGTTTTGTGGACATTTCTTCTTAAGTCCAGGCACTGGTATTTGAAGAGCATCTTGTTTAGGTTATCAGTTGTCAAAGTAAGAAACTACTGTTTTCCTTTTGTGTTAGTCTTTTCTTAAACTTCATACCTGGATAAGGTACATATTTGGGATGCTTTATTTAGTGGGAAAATTCAGTCACACACACACACACACACACACACACAAAACAACTGGGGTTAATCTTGGAAGAGAGTTAAGTTATATAGACAAATTGATGTTTTAAATCTTGACTCAGAATCTCTAGGGAATTGGATTCATATCTATTCAACTTGAATGGTAACTGGTCCAAGGGAGGGCCCATATCTCCATCACCTGTATGTAAATGATCAAATTTGGGCTTTTTGAGGATTGATAAAGTTACCTTTTGTTTATTGATTTAAGGCAAATTACCTTATCAAATATTGATTTGCTTAGGCCACTTCTCTACCATCTCTACCGTCTACATTAGGGAATAACAATTAATGATTGCATTAGCTTAATAAGAACAAATTCAAGATGCTGACACTAGTCATTAGATAATTACCAAAGTCAGATCTAACATGGTTTTTGGATTATCCACTTTTATAGGTTTTGTATACCACTGGTTCCTCTCTTTTCATGTATACCACCTGTATAGCAGAAAATTAATTCTGTACTCTAATAGTAAGTGTTTTGAGCTTACTTTTTCATTAGGAAAAAAGGAAAATTACAGTTATTCTAAGACAGTAGACTGGGCATCATCAACTGATGTGATATGTGCCGATTGATGACTGCCATGTGTCTGGGATCTAGTCAGATGTGTCAGCCTCCCTCCCTACACACTGGAACTGGACCTCCATATATCTGTTTTTACCATGAATCCCAGATACACAGTCCTCTCCCAGTGTCCTCAGGCTCCCCCAAATCCTCCCCAATATCAGGTCTACTCCCCTTCAAAGCTCTGTGCTCCACAGTTACTCTTTGTCTTACTTCTTCCCTCCATACAAGAAGAATAAATTCCTGTCGATTTTCTCTTGAAGTTTTACACCTGAGTTCCCAGCCTCTGAAACATACTGCATCTTTGGGGGAAGGGGTCCTGTTCTACTTGCTTCTGAAGGGCACACTCTTGTATTAGAGAAATTGTTACTCTTACAGTGGCTTGGTGATACTTTTCATGTCAGTTAATGTTGTTTGTGGCTAAAGTTACACTGTTTTCCTTGTCATTCTTAAAATTAGATTTTTTTAATGATTAAAAAATGAATACTTTAGTCATGGTTATAGTAATAGACTGTTCCTGCATGTATCCTTTGCAATCATGCTATCTTTATATTTGAATGTGAAAATTGAAGATTCACCATGAGTTTGAAATTTATAGGTCTTAATCAAATTCCTACCTAAATATCACATTGAATTGTGGGAACCTGATTTACAGAGTAATATCTTTATTGCTAAATGGAAGAAATGTCCTATGAATTAATTTCAAATAATTCACATGGTGTAGTTATGGTGGCACAGAAAGAGATGAATGTTTTAACAACTTTTCAAACCTAATTTCTATCTAGTTTTTAACTTTGTTGTAACTTTGGTAATGACTAAAATGTACTTCAGTTTCCGAATTGGTATTAAACTTTCTTTGAATTTATACTTAAAAGCTGATAAAACTATTTTTAAAAATTAATATTGGGTGGTAACAACCAAATTAAACCAGTGAGAATCAAAGCAAAATAAGAAAAAATACAGAAAACATTAACTATGTTGCTAGAAAATAGTTTAGATCCTCATGAGTAAAATATGAGAAATTACTTGTTTTAAAACTTGAGCACATATAATTTAAGGTATGAGTGTTGAGGTCTAAATTTTTAAGTGAGTTTATAATCGTATGAGAATTATTCTCTTAAGAGTTGCAGGAGTTTGTTTTTATTTTGTTGGGGGAATGGAATTAATTGTAACTCACTGAAAATATTAGAATACTATACACATTTTGATGAAATTTTTAAAAAATCAATTTGACTTTGAGAATATTATGATACCCCTAGCTGTAGAGGAAAGTAAGTGCCTCAGTTATGTCTGACCCTTTGTGACTCCATTGACTATAGTCCATGGAATTCTCCAGGCCACAATACTGGAGTGGGTAGCCTTTCCCTTCTCCAGGGGATCTTCCCAGCCCAGGGATCGAAGCCAGGTCTCCTGCATTGCAGGCAGATTCTTTACCAGCTGAGCCACAAGGGAAGCCCAAGAATACTGGAGTGGGTAGCCTATCCTTTCTCCAGCGGATCTTCCCATCCCAGGAATTAAACTGGGGTCTCCAGCATTGCAGGCGGAGTCTTTGCCAACTGAGCTATGGGAAACATGCTGCAGTATCTAAAATACTTATATTGGAATCACAGGTTGCACACTTGCAAAAATCGCTCCAGCATCTGTGATGGTTGCTGACCAGTTTCATGACTAAACCACTCTTCCTTCAGCATTTCAGACAAATTCACCAAGAATCTAACAGTTCACCTCCAAAAGAATGTTTTGGAAAAAGTGTGTTAGTTGCTCATTTGTGTCTGATTCTTTGTGACCCCATGGACTGTAGCCCACCAGGCTCCTCTGTCCATGGCATTTTTCAGGCAAGAATACTGGAGTGGGTCACCATTCCCTTTCCCAGGGGATCTTCTCCACCCAGAGACTGAACACGAATCTCTTACGTCTCCTGCATTGGCAGGTGATTCTTTACCACTAGCACCACCTGGGAAGAAGTCCCCAAAGATTTGTTTCATCCTGTGTATTTCCTAGCTGTGTTTCACAAAGCTTGGTGGGTCTGAGGAGTAATCTGGTGCGATACTTAGGCTCCAGCTTAAGGCTCCTGGAGGAGCCCTTGTGCCCTTGCCTTGCACATAGAGGCGACAGTGGTCTCTGTTCCCATAGTCTTCCCTGGCCTCCTGCACATCTGTGAACTCCCTTTTGATATCACCATCATCATCAAAACCTTTTATCCATCTGGGACTTTGTAATTGACCATTATGTATTGGATTCCACTGAATCTTCATAACGACAAGGGAAGCAGGACAGATCCTTTAAAATATCTTTTCCACCCTGGTGGTTCAGACGGTCAAGTGTCTGCTTGTAATGCGGGGAGACCCAGGTTCGATTCTTGGGTCGGGAAGATCCCCTGGAGAAGGAAACGGCAGCCCACTCCAGTACTCTTGCCTGGAAAATTCTGTGGGCAGAGGAGCCTTGTAAGCTACAGTCCACGGGGTCGCAAAGAGTCAGCTTTGCGACTGAGCCACTTCACTTTACTTCAAGAGCCATAAGTTGGGATGAAGAAGTTAACTGACTGTACAGGCCATATTGCTGATATGTAGCAAAGCCAGAATTAGAAGAATCTGTTTTTGGATATCTAGTCCACTTTTCTCCACCAAAACAGTGATACAGGTTTCACTGAGACATCAAGGAATGCCTACCTTGATGGTCCTAGGGAGTCGCAGGGATGGTCTCCACACATCCACACACAGGCGTTGATTGGATTTGTATTATTTCTGTGTGCACATGGGGTTTCCCAATCTGGGAACACCTCTAATGCTGAGACTTGTTCACTTTAAGCTCCAACACTGTCATTGCTCACGGCATCTTATTAATAGAATCAACAATTTAGGTTGGTTGCATCCAGACTGTCACACTGAAGAGGCTGATGGTGTTTTCACTGGCAGTGAGTTAGATCAGAAGTTTCATTATTTGACTTGACCTGCTCACACGTGAACAGAGATGAGGTGTTTTGGAGATGATGCCTGCGAGGGTTTGTGAATCTGGAAAGCGGGGTAGTAACGTAGCTTTTGGGCTGGGCATTGGGAAGAGTTTAGAAAGGATGAGCCCTTACACTTGAATTAATGGTGGGAATTCCACATAGAAGATATATTTTAACCTGTACTGTCCAAAATAGAAATATATGTAAGCTATATATGTGACTTAAATTTTTCTAGTAACCACATTTTCAAGAAGTAAATAGAAATAGTGATAATAATTTGAACAATATACACTAACCAAAAGTGTGAAATATTCTTTACATTGCTTCAGTTTTTAAGTTTTAATTAAAATTAAGTTAAATTAAAGTTCAGTTCTCTAGTTGCCTTAGGCTCACTTTAAGTGCTCACAGCCATATATGATTCGTAACTACTGCACTGGACACCACAGGTGTCAACAGTTGGGGGATTAAGTCAAAACCCTTTCTCACCTCTCTTCACATTCTAAAATAGGAGCTATGACTACTTAAGGACATAAAGTTTAAATTCTAGTTTATAGATTTTTAAAGAACCATTTTAAGGTGGTAATACAGGCAATGAAGGGGCTTCCCACGTGGCCCTAGAGGTAAAGAACCCACCTGCCAATGCAGGAGACATGAGTTGCAGGTTTGATCCCTGGGTTGGGAAGATCCCCTAGAGGAGGGCATGGCAACCCACTCCAGTATTCTTGCCTGGAGAATCCCATGGACAGAAGAGCCTGATGGGCTAGAGTCCAAGGGGTTGCAAAAAGTCAGACACAACAGAGCAACTAAGGACACACGCACGCCAAGCAATGAGGAGTTAACCTAACCGAGGCCAGCTTTTATTTTATTAGTTGTTTTAAAAAATAAAAAAATAGAGTAAATGTTTGCATGCTCTGTAAAGTGACTAGTGCTTTTTGTAAATTCAGTAACTCGGTTCATAGCCTCTTGGCCTTTGGATGAGCAAGTGATTAATGAATGAAAAGAATCAACATATAGCATAAATAAGAGTGTGTGTTTTATTTTATGTAGTCATTATAAATGCTTTTGAAATTATGGAAAATAAAGTCCTTGTCTCATTTTTCCATCAGAAAAATTATTTAAGATTCATCTGCAATCTAAGAGGAACTCTGAGACAGTTTTCCAAAGCATAGTTGAGAACTTGGAGTATTTTCTTGCTGTAGCAGAAATTGCCTAACTATGGAGTGATGTTTACTGGTTACTCTTTATTCCAATGTTAAGAAAGCGTAGTGACATTTTCTCTCTCAATGTCTTTATTCCCCAGGTAGCTTAAATTCTCTAGTGCTGCTGAGTGTGATGTGAAAGCAATTGATAGGTCTTTGCTGGTTCCCGCTAGATGTACTCAGTAGCAATATAAACTCATTACAGAGTATTCTTCCTCCTTTCCATTTTGCTTTTCTATTTCCTGATCCATAGAATTACACATTCCTAATCCAAGTCCTAAGGGGACTAGTACCCTAACATGCCTAGACAACAGAAATCTAGCAGCTACATTTTTTAAAAAAGAAAAGCAAATAGATGAAATTAGTTTTAACTGAAACCTGGGTATGTCAAGGTCCTAGTCTCCTTAGGAATTGGATTAGGAACTTGAAATTTTTCAGATCAGGAAATGAATGCAGAAAATTTGCATTAGCAGTGTTTATTTTCAAGAGACTTTTAATGCAAGATTCTGATACCTGTTCATACTTCATGCTACAGTCTTTGTCTTAAGGGCAAATGTATAGTGTAATACATTTGACATATCACTTGCACTCTTCCAGACTTATCTTCAGGGAGAACCTTTAAAATGAATTCCGTAAAATGACGCACGTGGTTTCCCAGAGGAGATGTTGCTCAGGAGACCGATCCCAGGCGTGAGTTGAAGGTTACAGGAAGATTTTCAGGATACTCCTTTTTAGACTCAGGTGGATAGGGAAGAAGTGGGGAGTGATCTGTGATGGTGAAGGAATACTTAATCCATTGTAGAGTTTCACACTGTGGTCCCTGACACAGAGGTATGGCTAGGTTTAAACAAGCCAGCAATCATTTTCTGCTCTTAAGTCAGATCAGAACATAGAGAGGGACTGAGATCGTTTAGACCTCCTGCTCCTCTGTGTTAACTTGGGTCTTCGTTGTAAATCGGAAAGGATGCTTCATTCATGCAGTGTGTTCTACAGGGTTGAGCCAGGCTCCACTTTGGTACTATTGGTATCACAACAAACAAAAGAGATGCCTGAATGAAGCTTATACTCTTCTAGGGGAAGCAGACAGTACTGCACACAAACAGTATGCAATCTCATTTCAAAGCGACTCAGTTCAGTTCTGTTGCTCAGTCGTGTCCAACTCTGTGATCCCAAGGACTGCAGCACACCAGGCCTTCCTGTTCACCGCCAACTCCCGGAGTTCACTCAAACTCATGTCCAGTGAGTCGGTGATGCTATCAAACCATCTCATCCTCTGTCATCCCCTTCTCCTCCCACCTTCAGTCTTAACCAGCATCAGGGTCTTTTCAGATGAGTCAATTCTTCGCATCAGGTGGCCACAGTATTGGAGCTTCAGCTTCAGCATCAGTCCTTCCAATGAATATTCAGGACTGATTTCCTTGAGGATTCACTGTTTGGATCTCCGTGCAGTTCAAGGGACTCTCAAGAGTTTTCTCCGACACCACAGTTCAAAAACATCAGTTCTTCAGCGCTCAGTTTTCTTTATTGTCCAACTCTCACATCCATACATGACTACTGGAAAAACCATAGCTTTTATTAGACAGACCTTTGTTGGCAATGTAATATCTCTTCTTTTGAATATGCTGTCTAGTTTGGTCATAACTTTTCTTTCAAGGAGCAAGCGTCTTTTAATTTCATGACTGCAGTCACCATCTGCAGTGATTTTGTAGCCCCAAAAAATAAAGTCTGTTGCAACTAAGTGGTCCCAGAAGATAACAGAATATGCTGCTGCTCAACAGAGAATGCTGAGGGTAGATCTCTCTGAAGTGGAGACAACTGAGCATTGACTTGATGGCAGTGAGGGAACGGGAGCATTCCAGGCAGCAGGGAGCAAGTGCAAAAGCTCTGAGGTGGGAGCAGTCAGATAGGGCATGAGTAATCGAGCTGGCCGTGGCAGATCATGGGGATTCTATACAATAGGCCCTTACAAGCTTTTGACTTCTATCCTAAAAGCAGTAGGAAACCATTGGAACATTTACATTTTAATTTCTTCTTAACCTTTTTTGGGTCATGAACTTCTTTAGCAGTCTGGTGAAGCCTGTGGAACCCTCTGCAGAATAGTGTTTTTCAATGCATAAAATAAAATCCCAGAGGGTGTTAAAGAAAATAATTATATGGAAATAGAAAGATTAAAGTCCCCGTAAGGGACATATATGCTCCGATTTATATTTTCAAAGGGTTCTTCTGGCTTCTGCAGGCAGAATAGACTGTAGGGACCAAGGCTGGAAGCACAGACACTAGTGAGCGTGGAGCTAAGATCTTCTCATTTACCCTGTAGGGCAGTGGTCTTGAAGTACAGTTGTGCAACACTGTCGTTTTGAATGCAGAAAGAAAATTTGATAGCTTCTATTTATATTTGTGTGCATGGGGGGCAGTTAGTCGCTCAGTTTTGTCCAGCTTTTTGTGACCCCATGGACTGTAACCCACCATGTTCCTCCATCCATGGAATTCTCCAGGTGAGTTTCTAGAGTAGCTTGCCATTTCCTTCTCCAGGGAATCTTCCCAACCCAGGGATCGAACCTGCGTCTCCTTCATTACAGGCAGATTCTTTACTGCTATGCTGCCAGGGAAGACCCTGTTTATATTTAAATAACCCTAATTCTTTTAAATTTCTATATTGAGTGTATGTTTTATTACTTCCTAATGTATTAGGACCTTAGTACATTTATATAATTCGTGGATTAATCTACATGTACTGGAGGTGCATGTTCAGAAGGCAATGGTGACGGTATTTTTGATCAACCAAATGTGATGATCACGATGTAGGGAGAGTTACTCTGTAAGAAACTGAATAAAAGTCCACTCTGCTTTGGACCACATTGCATTTCAGAGGCCATTTTGTGAGGAAACCTGAATTCGTGCCCTGCACTATTAGTGAGCTTTAAACATGAAATTGTATTCCCCATTCTACTTTTCTTGTCCCTCTGATTTCTGAACTCCCCCTGTTTCAGGCACTACTCCTTCATTTGGTTGAGTTCTTTCTTGGTTATTCTAATTCTTTTTATGAGCATTTGCAGAAATGGCAACTTGTGGATTAATTAATCAGATGTTGGAAAACTAGCTTGACGAATCACTCTAGCATGGCGTGGCTAAACTGGCAGGGCGAGGGGCTTGCCCTCAGCGGTGCTCTGTGCAGTGCCTGCTGAAGCAGGAGACAGTGTTAGGCGACGCGGTTCAGAGCCAGGTCCAGCTGCCTGCAGCTTCTGTCTTTGCAGCTGCAGCATGGACACGGCCACTAGAAGCATGCTGTGAAATAGCTACAGGGGAGAGTGGCTTGGTTTGTGCTGGGAATTAACAGACCATCCACATTATCTTCTGGGAAATAACTAAATCCTTGACATTATTTGTCAGCATAAAACAAAACTAATTTTAAAAAATTCAGCAAGGGAAAAAGCAAACACTTAGAAATTAAAAAAAAAAAAACAAACCCAAAGACATCCACTTTAATCTCCATTTTGTCTCTGTCCTTCCTGTGTCCTTCAGAGTGTGGTTGCCTATGATGGACGGGGTTTGTTCGATTGTGGGATTGATTTTGGGGACCGGATGTCTCTCCTTGTTGCTGCAGAATGTCATGGCATTTCCAGATGCCTCGTTGTTGCTTTGGAGGTGTGCTTGCTACCCAAGGTTCCAGGACCTTCCAGTGTTACTTGTACATGAAGGCCTTTGGGAGTAAGGGGCATTTGGAATTTCTGAAGTCTTTGGTGCCTCATTCTCCATTTCTTGTTATTGTGTTTGCCAAATTTCTTTGAAGTAACAGAGGCTCATGGGTGATCAGTAGCATTAAGTAAATGATGCCAACAGTCCTCTCTATTACTTCTCTCTCCAAGTTGGGTCTCTTAGTTCCACTTCAACATCCCACTCATTCAGAGCAGATATAAAGGACACGGTCTTTCTGGTCCATTCTCCATCAGTATACTGAGGTAACACTTCAGACTTAAAAAGACTCTCCCATTTTTCAATATTTAGGTTGCCCAGAGTGACTCCAGGCTCAGCAGGCTGGAACCTGAGTCCTGGAAGTTTGTATTGACTGCCACTTAGACCTGTCTCCTCAGCCGTCTCTGAGAACACAGGCTGATGGGGAGGGGGGTGGGGGTTCAGATTAACCATTTACCTTGCTCCAGGCTCCAGAAATGCCTGATACACAACACCTTACATCATCTTCACAATAGACACAGGAATCTCACCCCCATTTGACAGATGGGGACCCTGAGGCCTTGCATCTGTAACAAACAGAATAAGATCCCAGGTGTGCTAACTCTGAAGCTGACCTGACCCCATCATGCTTCACCTTCTCTCTCTGCAGCAGACACACTTTTCTAAAATTGTGGCTGTAAGGATCTAGAAGGTGAACTTTTAACACTGCTTAGTGATTTTTTTTTCTGGTTTCCAAAACTGAATGGGTTTCCTCCTGCGCCTCTGGCCCTCCTTCATGTCCTCTTGGTTCAGCTGAAAAGAGATGGCTGTATTTCTCATTCCTCTTCTCCGTGGGCCTTACAGAGCAACGGCTCACTAGGGCACCAATTTAATGAAATAAAATTTTCAATCCTGTTTGGTTCAATTCTAGGTGATACAAATAAAGAATTGTGAACACTTTGTAGTTAGGTTTAAAGGGAAGGAGAAAGGTGGAAAGAAGAAAGTGGGTCAAGTATAGTATCTGGGCAAAGTCTCCTAAACTGCTGCCTAGTGAAAGATCAAGCTATTAAAAATGGAGAAATAATGGGCCAGCCGTACTACTTTGGCACTTGCGTATCTGGAAATTTCGGGTTTGACATTTTATACTGTTTACCAGTTATGTTAATCGTATCTATGCCAGGCATTGTTCTGATTAATATATAGTACATGTGTATATTAATTTATCCTCTCCCTTTGAAGTACATACTACTATTATTTGTAAAAGAAGACAGAGGCACAGAGAGGTTTATCATCTTGCCGAAGGATAGATAGTTAACCCCAGAACCAAAAGTTGAGCCTAGGAAAGTTGGCTTCAGAGGGCTGTTGACCTCTATGCTAACCGGCCTCTCAGTGACAGGGCTCAGTAACTCTCATGATTTCAGAGATCACTTTCTTTTCTTCTTTTTAGAACCAGCCCACCATACAGTTGGAAGGGTAAATATTTGTCATGTTTGGTGACAGACGTTGATGGGTTAAAAAAAAGGTCTTAGGAAAAGTCATGTACTTTCTCTCCCATATTCCTCCATCTGTATTTACTGTGCAAAAAGGTCACTTGAGCACAGAGCTTGGATTTCATGCTTCTAAGCAGCTTCAGCGTGGCTGAAACCTTGCTCTACAAATTGACTTAAAAAATATTTTGTAATAATGTGTATCACTCTCGAATATGAATGCGCTGGAGTCATTAAGTGATGATCTTCTTAAATGGGACCTTTGTGACTATATTTTACATAAATACCAGGAATCGTTAAGTGATTTTTTTTGTTTTACTCTTAAATTGTAGCCTTTCCTCTTGAGTGTCCATCCACTCACATTTACTGGAAGGAACCGAGGTTCTGGGAGCCCTGAGCTCTTTGCCTTGTCAGTCAGCTGCCTGGCTACACTTTGTGGTAGGAGGGAAGAGAGGGGAGAAGACTAGGAAGGCTGAAATGGTAAATTACTCTAGGTTCTGGAGGAAAATAGAATTAGAAGCATTTGCGGTTCTGATGAAAATAGCACATTTCCTTTCTGCTTGGAATGTGGGGGGTCAGAGAGCTCCAGAGAATAGCAAATAAATAAAAATTGATCCCTCTCCAGTCGAAGGAAATGCTTTGACTCTGGGAACTGAAATGACAGCTCTGGATTTGAAGATCTTGTGAAACCACTTTTGAAGGTTAAAAAAAAATAACAACAACAAAAGCACTAAGAGGCTTTAAAAAAAAAAGTGACATACTATGTTAGGAAATTTAGCCTTTCAGGAATGATTTTATAGCCCTTTTCCAAGACTGAAGAGCAGGTAACAGACCCAGATCATGTTGTTCCTGTCACTGACAATGGTCATTCCCTCTCTCCTTGCAGGTGAGAAGCCTTATAAGTGCTCATGGGAAGGGTGTGAGTGGCGTTTGCACGAAGCGATGAGCTCACAAGGCACTACAGGAAACACACAGGTGCAAAGCCCTTTAAATGCAACCACTGCGACAGGTAAAGAAACCTAGAAGCTGGCGGGGAAGGGAAAGGGAGATGGTGAAGTGGGTGGGAGGTTGGGTTGGTTGTGCGCTCCTGGCTTCATCACAAGCCTCTCTCGAAGAGACTCGGGCCTGGGGATGCCTCATACTTCTCCATGGAGAAAACCAATGAGATTAAGGGTGCCTCCTTGCATACAGTCAAGAGATGATACGGATTCTTAGGTCAGTTACATGAGTATTTCATGAACACCAGAACCGTGATGGTCTCTAGAAATCAGTGAGACCTAACTCCTACCCTCGAGGGGATAATGTGACAGATAATTTTAGTATAATAGGAAAATTAATAGACTAGAGAGAATGGTCGCCGGTAGTTTCTGATCTTTTTATTAATATCAATACCGTTTTTCTCAATGTGAGAAGTAGAAAGCCTGCATGAAGGAGGGGAAATTAGTTATAAGACTCCTTTGAAGCATTGTCAGAAATGAATTTACTGAAGAGAGTTCCCATTCTTTTGGGGGCCTGAGCCATCCTTTCTTCTTTGAAAGTAGGTATAAAGGTCTAAAAGATGGTGAGGCTTTGAGAACTCATCCTATAATTCAATTTCAAACCTTCAGCATTTGATAGTGGAAGAAAGAGCACGTAGCAACAGACACTACACAAGTAATAGTATCTGACAGCCCTGGCATTATCAACCAATAAACCCCAAAATGGAGACTCTGCAGGCCAAGGTGAAGGCAGGATTAGGTTTAGACGTAATCAAATAATGGGCTTGCATCTGAGCGTGTTATCCTTCTAATCCTATTTCTGTGTTTAAAAGGAAGCTTAAGAAAATTAACCATCTTTTTAATGCAATATTAAAGGTCTCGGTTATGATGAGAAAAATGCTTCTAATACGATAAAAGCCCTGAAAGCCTCAGGGTTCCCCGGCTCAGCCCCTCGCTCGCAGGGTGGCAGGAGGGCTGTGCAGGATGTCCACAGAAGCCTGGCTCTCCGGTGGAGGAAATGCGATCACTTTTGCATCCTGCCACCC
This sequence comes from Nanger dama, assembly GCA_917880005.1. Classification (NCBI taxonomy): domain Eukaryota; kingdom Metazoa; phylum Chordata; class Mammalia; order Artiodactyla; family Bovidae; genus Nanger; species Nanger dama. The sequence goes on from CAKJTW010000004.1 coordinate 41,323,244, forward strand.
CCAGCCCCCTCACCAGACCTTCCTCTGGTGCAGAGCAGGACAGAAGTGGCCACATTTCATGGGTGGCCAGTGCCTTGGTGCTCCTTTAAGACTCTTATAAAGAAGCATTCACGTTGTTCCTCCTTTTTTTTTTTTTCCTTTTTCCTGAAGAGCCTATTTTCCTCTTATCTTCATTCTCGAAGAACTAAATAAAGCCCCCGTGCCTCCTGGAGCCCAAAGATAACCTCCCACCCCAAGGCTGAGGAAGTATACTCCATGAAGCTATTGTCTGTCCATCCCTTAGAGCTCTCTTCTGCTACTCCAAAATAAAACCTGTTTGTCATTTCTGCCCCATTCACCTCAGAGTCCCCCTGAATTTATAGAAATCAGCAGCTATTCTCCTATAGATTATATTTCAGTGATGTTGATGTTGCTCCACAGTCCTTTGAGGAAGGGCATTATATCTGTGGGGATGAAGATATTTCCTTTGTGAGTTATCAGAGTGTGGTGGTAGTAGGTACACATGAGTCGTCCTTCCCTGAAAGGTGGTGAGGCTATTACTTGGAAATCGTGCTTTATGGATAGCCATAAGCCTTGGAAACAGGCAAAGGATTGTTATGGGGGAAATTGCCAGACTTCGTATTCCTGTTAAGTCAACTGAGTTATTAAGCAGTATTCAACTGTCTATACTGGAGAAGGGGATGACAGAATGAGGTGGTTGGATAGCATCATCAGCTCAATGGACATGAATTTGAGCAAGCTGCAGGAGATAGTGAAGGACAGGAAAGCCTGGCATGCTGCAGTCCATGGAGTCACAAAGAGTCAGACTTGACTGAGCGACTGAACAGCAACAATGCATCTATCCAGCACTTAACATATTAGGATTAAACCTGACTGATGTATATGGAGAAATAATTTCAAACTGACCGGATATTTCAGTGTAGGAGATGTCAGGGAAGGGTAGTTCAGTTAGTCTTTTGCTTGATTTTCCTCATCAAAATACACTCTGATTTCTGGAGCTAGAAGTTTGCTGAGCAGATGGTACAAACTCTGTGACATGGTATTTGGGGCAGCTGGCGAGTAGCTCAAACTTCTGTGGCAGCAGAGTCAGTGCTTTTCGCCAGTGTCAGAAACCAGGGGGTGGAGCCTCGTTAGTGTCTCCTGACAGGCAGCACCTTGTACTTCAGCTGCAGGAACTGTGCTGAAAATAGAGCAGGTCTGGGAGGTGGCGCGGGGAGCTGGAGTGGTCCCAAAGCGATGGAAGGAAAGCCTGGAGTGACCGCGGACTTGGCATTCCTTATAAGACTTTTACCTTCAAAAAAAGAGGACATTTATAGCCCTTAGCAGAGCACTGGATCCTGTTGGTGCCACAGTATGTATCAGCCTGGGAAATCTATCTCTTGCCTCATATAATTGAATAATCAGACTACCCTATGGGCATGCGTGCTAAGTCACTTCAGTCGTGTCCTACCCTTTACGATCCCACGGACTGTATAGCCAGCCCACCAGGCTCCTCTGTCCATGGGATTTTCCAGGCAAGATTATTGAAGCAGATTGCCATTTCCTCCTCCAGGGGATCTTCCTGAACCAGAGATCAAACCTGTATCTCTTAGGTCTTATGCATTGAAAGGTGGGTTCTTTACCACTAGCGCCACCTGGGACGCCCTCAGACTATGATACTTAGAGGCTGAACTAAGTAAGATTGGGGTTTCTTGACCTTAAAGCAGGTACCAAGTCTAACTTATACTTTTATTTTGCCTATAGGGTAAATTTAAAAATACATGAGTTCTTGTTTGTTTTGCTAACATTTCAAATTGCTAAATGTCACAGAAATCTCTGTTTCTGGTTTTGAAAAATAGGAAGATCTATTAACAGTGGACTCACATTGCCAGGTGGCCATAATTTTCTGGAGCTGCCTTTGGTAATGGTCCTGGGATTCCTCATTTCACTCTGTTCCCCTCCCTCACCACAGTCTCCCAGTATGAAGGCAGAGCATCAGTTGCCATGTAGCATGTCCAGTTATCTCCTCTTAATGAAGAGCAACATTTCTTTATATTCACAGAAGTAGAATCAGATGGTTTAAAAATGCTATGTGTTTCTTACTTTTGACCCATTGCACCCATTTACTTTATCTGCCTGGCCTTAAAGACATTAAGTTTTGTGACCTCTGGCTTCAGGTTTGGGGAGAAAGCAATGAGGTGTTTCTGCTATCTTACCATCACACTACGCAGTACAGCCCACTCAGTGAACAGCTGCTTAAAGGGATGAGTGTTGTTTCTCAGCCCATAGAGTAAGAGGCTGCTAATGGTAGTAAGCAGGGCTATTTCCCCAAGTAGCCATATGCAGCTATAACCCAAGGAGCCTGCTCCCAAGGTAGTACCTCCAAAATCCTAGGGAGTTTAGAGGAGGCATTTTGATCTTTGATCTCTTGGTGAGCCCACTTATAGGTGGTGAGAAACATCAACCTATATCTAGCACTTTGGGGCCCTGGTGCCTTGCTGTTGGCTTAATGCCCATGTGACTTTAGGGGCTTTTTTCATCAGCAAGAGAAATGACAGTAGGTGTTTGACTAGTTCTCTGCCATAAACAAATTTTAATCATTAAGAACTTTCTTATTTAAGGTCATCTGACTGCTGTACAGTCCTAAATACCCTCTGGGGTTATATTACCCTTAGAATTACTAGATTCTGCATTTCTAGATGCAGTGTTTATCTATTACTTTTCACTTTACTATTCCTATGTGGAACTCAGTAAGTATAATTTAATAAATATAAATTAATCATGACTAAGTATCCTACTGGTATATTGGATTTAAATAAGACCTCAATGGTGAGGGACCCAGTCTCATTCTAAATCCATGCACTTCCTAGAATTTTAACAAATAATGATGCTAGTTTGATTCAGGAGAGGTGTGATCATATTTTAGACCATGTTAAAGAATTGGTTGATTTTTTTACTTTTTTTTTCTGAAAGAATTTAAAGAGTAAAGATAGATGCTTGTACAGATTGCTAGGTACTCAGCACAGGTTAAGCAGTTGGTTAAAGGAGAATGAAAGTATGGAACACATACAGTACTGAGGGGTTATTTCAAATGAAATCCTAAACCAAGAATGCTGTTGTTCCATGCTACTTTCTTGGTGATCCAGTGGTTAAGAATCCACCTGCCAATGCAGGAGACATGGGTTCAATCCCTGGTCTGCAAAGATTTCCACATGCCGTGAAGCAATTCCTGAGCCCCATAGGACCTAATGCTTGTGCTCTGCAAAAGAGAAGCTACCGCAGTAAGAAACCTGCATACCTCAACTAGAGAGCAGCTCCCATCTGCTGCAACTAGAGAAAGCCCGCGTGCAGCAACAAAGACCCAGCACAGCCAAAAATTAATTAATTAATTAATTTTTAAAAATGCTGTTGCCCCGTACGTTCTCAGGATGTGGAAAAGAAAAGAGAAAGATTTTGTACTAGTAGCAAAGACTTCTGCTTTGCTCCTTACCATCTTGAATCCCCACTTGCCTCTTTTGGACACAGAGGGTTCTTGATACATGCTCTGTGGCTTTCTTGCAGGGCCTTGCTGCTCAGGCTTGACCAGACTAACTTCTGGATTCATTTTCTAGCTGCTGACATTGCCAGTTGTCATGAGTTTAGTATCACTCTTATTTATCTTCACAGATTTATCATCTTATGGTTTCTTGGGTTAGAAGTCCAACACAGATCTCCCTGGGGGTAAAATCAAGATGTGGGTTGCTCTCCATTCCCTTCCTGAAGCTTAAGGGAAGAACCCATTTTCCTTGCCTTTTCCAGCTTTCAGCTTTGTCCATGTTCCTTGGCTCCTGACCCCATTTCTTCATCATCAAAGCTATTGAGTCCTTTTCATACTTCCATCTCTCTGGTTTTCTCTTTTAATTCCCTTTTCCATTTTTAAAGACCCGTGCAGTGACATTGGGTCTACCCAGATAATCCAGAGTAAGTTTCCTTAATTCTCCTTTGCCTTTGAACCTAACATATTCACAAGTTCTGGGGATGAGGTGCAAGTGTTTGGGGAAGACCATCCATCAGTTCTGCCTACTACCAATTCTTTAAACGGACAGTTCAGCTTGACCTTCTGCTCAGCCTGAGAACTGGGTATGGCTGGAAGTATGGGCTCTGGAGTCAAGGCTACTTGGGTTCAGATTTTGGCTTTGCTTCTTTTTGATGACTATCTCATCTGGTAATGGGGCTAAGAATGGTACCTTCTTTATAGAGTTCTTGTAAGAATGTTAACTTTGGAAAGGAAATACCTACAAAAAGAACTTCTCGACTTAGATCTTCTTTCTCTACGCTGTTGAGATGAAGGAAGGAGAGAAAAAGAAAGGAGGAGGGGAAGGAGAAAGGGAAAGAAAGAGAAGAGGCAGTGGATAGTACTAAGTGTGCCCTTGGCACAGGACAGTCAAATACTAAGTTCCCCGCAGGCTGTACTGCTTTTTCTTGTACCGGTGACATCAGGTACTTGCTTTTAAAGAAAATTTATCACTCTTCTCTAGTAAATCAAATCCCCTTTGGATGCTATGCCAAGGAATTATTCAGGTATCTTGCTTATACCAAATCAGAGCCTGAAATAAGCAGTTATGGTTAGAATTACTGTTATTCAATATGTTACTGAATTGGATCACTTTGTTATGGTAATTTTTTTTTTTTTTCATTTTACTTTGTTCTATTTTGCTTCATTTTCTTGAGGTTCTCTCCAACATGTGTATCTGAGAAATGAACACAAACAGTGCTTGGAGGGGTCAGTAGATAGGGCCAGGGGTTTTCTCTTTCTTTGTTTTTGGAATGAACAAATACAGGGAAATTCTGCCCTGAACAGGAACTCTTGCTGACCTGAGCAGAACAGCTTGCTAACACACCAGCTAGATTTTTGAACTGGAAGGATGTCTCAGGCAGTGTCTCAGGGGACCTGGGAACTTTCTCCCAGGTAGGATGGAGACCAGTTTCTAGAGCTGGATCTGAGGGAGAACTCAACACCCAGAACTCAGAATGACTGCTGTCTGACACACTGACTTCCCTGGGATTCCACCCCAAGAACCTGAGACTGTATGTAGGCCTCAGAGATGTGGAAATGGCCACTCTATTAGTTGTAAATAGAGAACCCTGACTCAGTCTTGAGTTAGCTTCCAGGGTTTTTTATTAGCTCCTATAACTAAGAAAAACAGAATTCGATTTGTCTTCACGCTTGGCTGAGTCCAGGTGCTTAGATGTTGTCCTCAGGACTAGAAACTCTCTTCCTTCCTACCCCTTGGCCTGTTTTTCTCTGTTGACTTCATTCTTAAATAGGCTCTTTCCCCTGTGGCTGCATGGACACCTGCAGCTCCTATCTTAGTGTCTAAGCCCCAGTGGAAAGAGAGCGTCTCTCTTCCAATAATTTCAGCAAATGTCCCAGAACTCGCTCTCGTTGACCTTTGTGGATCACATGACTGTCACTCAGCAGATCACTGTGGCCATCACTTAAGCCTTAGGAGGTGGGTTAGCCACATACAACTGAGAATGTGGAAGAGTTACTACCCAGGGCAAAAGCAAGTGGGTGGTGTTAAAAGTAAGGGGAAGGAGTGAAAACAGCCACTGCTTTCACTCTGATGATCACAAAGGGATTCAGTGGCCAACCTTGAGCACCAGAAACAGTTCAAAGAATGGGTTTACACATCTGCCTTGCTTCTCATCCAGCGACCGCCACTCACTGGCTGTGTGACCCCAGCCTCCAGTTCCCTACCACATGCATGCCCACGAAAAGAGTGTGAAGATTTACCATAGAAGGTTGCTGAGGATGTTGTTGTTGTTTCTGTTCAGTCGCTAAGTTGTGTTTGACTCTTTGTGACCCCATAGACTGCAGCATGCCAGCTTCCCGGTCCTTCAGTCTCTCCCGGAGTTTGCTTAAACTTATGTCCATTGAGTCTAGAGTAGTACCGGAGGAACACCAAGCGCATGCCTGCATATGACACCATTATTAATTAACATGAGCTTTTCCTCCCTTTGAATGTGGAGTGCCTATATAGACCTTCAGCTATCACAGGCAGCATTTCTGGGCTTCCATTGTAAAACTTAAGACTGAAATCTGGGTGTTGAAATGTTAAGAGTGTCATCATTTGATAGTACAGGTTAATCATTCTTTGTAGTGTATGAGCATGACACATTATTTTGAAAACACTTTTACATTTGTTTCTTCTTTAATAATGACAATTGCAATAATAATAGTTAATATTAATCAAGATTTTACCATGTGCTGGGCAATTTTCTAAGCATTTTACATAGATCATCTCACTTAATCCTCACAACCGATCTATGAAGTAACTGCTCTCGTTTTCCACATTTGATTGAGGAGGAATTAAGATACCAGGCTTCCCTGATCACCAGGCTCAGATGGTGATCTGCCTGCAGTGCAGGAGATCTGGGTTGGACCCCTGAATCAGGAAGATCCCCTGGAGAAGGGAATGGCTACCTACTCCAGTATTCTTGCCTGGAGAATTCCATAGACAGAGGAGCCTGATGGGCTACAGTCTGTGGAGTCGCAGTCAGACAGAACTGAGTGACTAAGACTTAAAAGACACTGAGAGGTTAAGGTGCTCCGTCACACAGCAATTGCAGGAGGTGAACCCAAGTGGTTTGACTGCTGAGTTCACCTGCCCTATATACCTTGTTTCTCAGTACACATGCACTGCCTCTCTCTCTTTTAGGGCTAATCATTTTCTAAGAGGTGATGCAAGTTGAGTTCTTTATGCAGATCTCTCTAATATCCTTGTTTTTCTTATCTTCCCTAGGTGTTTTTCCAGGTCTGACCATCTTGCCCTCCATATGAAGAGACATATCTAAAAACCTGAAGGCCAGAGTTGCCATGGCGTCGGCCGGCCGTTGTCTGAAGCAAATGCCATGAGGCAGGGGGCTGGACTTCAGGCGGGGACCCATTGCCTCGCAGAAGAAAGTTCTCACTTATTAAACCTCTGTGTACACACACAAACAGACACACACACACACACGCACTCACACATAGACACACACACACAGTCATGCACTCAGCTATATTTAAAATATATACGTCTATCTTTATGCCTTGCCCTAGCCAGATGGTAGAAGAAGAAGAAGAAGAAAGAAACCAAGTGAACTCAGCAAGGCAATCTGGCTGCTTACTTCAGCGCTATTGGAATTATTTCCTGCTGTTGGAAATGGAAATCAAAGAAAATGGATGTGACGTCTCTACAGGTGGACGGCAGTAAGAGGGGCTTATTTAACTTGCTTCTCAGTGCAACTTGATAGGAGAATACAACGTCTTAAAGTTGCATACGTGTAGCACTAATGTTTCTTTTTCAATAGTTGGGGGAAAATGACCTAGCAAACCAAATTGCAGTTTGGTAGCCAAAATTAACTCTCGGTTTATTTGTCCTTTGTGTGTGAAAAGTCCTACTATTCCGTGCGTCCGACTTCCTCACAGAACTGTTGATCAGTTTTGGTTCTTAGTACTATTGAGATCTTTCCAGTCGATACCAACGGCCTTAGCGGCGGCAGACTCCGGAATAACACCTTACACCTTTCTGGCCTGCATTTCTCTAGACTTCACTCTCCAGGTCTCCAGGGAAGAGTGTTCTTTTCTTACTTTTGACTCTTGCACACCATATGCACTAGGGATTCTGGAAACTTCTAGCATGACTGCAAAGTGGCCAAGAGAATAAAGTCCTTGATGATCAATCACAGTGTATCCCTTGAGCCTCACCTTATTGCCAGTGCTAGATTTTTTCTTTTTAATCTCTCTGTTTTTTGCTAACGAAAACTTGAAAAGCTTATTTGGAAGCTTAAATGTTTTATCTTTTCTCCATGGACTAAACCTCTCCAGGACACTCTCTCTCGTCACCTGGATGTCCAGCTCTCGAAGCAGCCAATCAGATGGGACATCACACTTTTTCATCCCCCATGAGGCATCCTGACCTCAGCTCATAGTGATCAACCCCGTGCTGTGTGTCACTGCTACCCTAACAACCAGTTTCAGCATAGATGTCGCTAGTCTCAAAGGGCAGCTGCATATTGAACGTAACTCTGGGTTATGACCTAAAAAAAGCCAAAAATATCCCTCTTTCCAGGAATGGGGAGAACGGAGGATGCCTCCCAAGTCTAGTGGCTTCAATAACCATCACCCTCTCTTCTGTCTCACACCCACTGAGTCATGTCACCCCGCTTGTTAAAATACACAATTCAAAATGCTGTTGTGGGAATAAAGGGTGGACATTTAAGGAAAGGGTTGAGATATTTCTCTCATGGTCTGTCTAAAAGGAGAGACAAATTTCTGATTTTTTTATTTTTTTGGCTAGGCCCACCATGACTTGTGCCCTAGAGCACCTGGGATCAACAGAGGCCTCACTTTTACTCTGCAAGCTGACTCCGAGGGGGTTCCATGCCTCACTTTCCATCCCCCCACACATCCAATATCGGTCTCCGTCATCTACCCGCATTCTTAGCTAGCTGGCACTGGCCTCAACTCCAAAGACTGCCTTTAGGACCATTAAATGGCCTATGCAAGCAAGTGGGGTGGTTATTAGGGCAGATTGTATATTTTGTATATTCTGGGACCATCCCTTCAAGACACGTCTAAAAAAACAAAAATGGCATTTGGTCCGCCCATGGTTGCTGCTCCTTCATACCAGCTGGCTCCTCTCCTGCCCTCCTTTGACTGTTTGACTCATTGACTGTTAAAATGCCACCCCATACCTATTTGGGATGCAAAACTGAAGTCTTTGAAAGGAAATATAAGAAACACAGATTCATTTATGACAGCAAACTTCAAGATCCTTGGCATTTGGTTTCTCAGCTTTCTGCAAACTTTGATTTCACTGAAATGTTGAAACTACTCGCCTGAGGGCAGAGGAGCCTCCTTATCACAAATGCTGTAGCTGCCAATTGGACACTTGGGGCATTCTGAGGTCTGGCCCTTCAAGTTTTCTTTCTCTTTTTTCCTTTTTCAATTTAGACCAAAAACAAAAAAGAAAAACCACCCTAAACACACACACAAAAATCTGCCCATTTGCCAGAGGCAATTATGTATATGTTAGTCAGAGGGTATTTTAAAAAATCAGTTTTATTCCAAAGATTTAAAACTAGACATGACTTAGAAACATTTCTGGAGCACTGCTTGCTGACAATCTCGTAGTTCTCGACTGCGTTCGAGTGCGTTTGTAGCCAGTCCATCAGGGCGAACCATGGGATTATATTTGAATGTGTGGTTCATCCTTTCTGGATGAGGGATGTGTGAGGGACCTTGAACCTCAGCTGTATTAAACTGTAGCGCCTCCAGTCAGTGCACTAGATGAAACTTTAGACACCCCGGATTTTGTTGGTTTGTTTATTTCCCTTTCTAGAGCAGCCTCCAGCATGACTGCACGCACAGTCCCAGTGATGGCATTAGCCGTGGCTGCCACGATTTACAAATGTTCTCTCCCCCACTGGAGTTGCTCTTGCCTCTCGAAATGCTATTATTAAGGGTTTATAATACTTAATTTAATTTTTGAACTGACCAATGCAAGGCTCTATTAAAAAGAAAGTTTAAAAAAATGCAAAAGAGTAATCATTGCTTGTTCGCTCCCCGTTGTCATCTGTGGTCTTGAAAAGATCTCATTTGAATGTGACAGAACAAAGGCCCTTGGGTCTTCATCAGTGTCTGAAATATTGGGCAATTCTTCTCTCTTTTATATCAGTGAGGTCCTTTGTAATCTGCTCCTGACCTTTCTCCAAGCAGGGTGCACTGAACCTTGATGGTGGGGCTTGCTGGCTTCAGGCATTTGTTGACCGAGAATTGGCCTGAGAATTTGGTAGGTGCTAAGCGTATGGCTTTGAAACTATTCTTGTGTAGCCCGATTGACACCTCTGAACAATAACCAGTCCTGTCTGTTGCGAGGTGGGGAGAGCGGTAGCCCCAGTCATTTGAGCATGTTATCAAGTATCCATCCTCTCTGAAATGGCAGAGATGATTAGAAGAAGCCTGTTGGAGTGAACAGGCTTTCTGGGGAAATAACCTGAAGCTAGTTTGCTTCCAAGAGGACAGGTTATTCAAAGCAGTGCTTTAGTGGACAGTTGAAACACATTAAACCATTTTCTCGTTTAAATTGTTAACTCCCAGCATTCCAGGAGATCTCCAACTTGAAAGGAAAAACCTGTCATGGTGTTTCTTATAGTGATCCTCCGAAGCACGCTTTATCCAGGGTTCAGAGTGTAATGTATAGAAAAAGAGTGTTTCGAAGCCATTGACAGTTTTCTTTATTTCAATTTGTGCATCTTTCTCCTACCACATGACTGTAAGTCAAAGATGTGGAAACCTGAAATTATAATGCTGCTCCTAGCTACTGGCCTCCTGCCCCACTGATGGTTCATTGGCCCAGCTTAATGCCTGGTGGTGATGAGTATTATGTCCAGAAAGAGATGTTTGGATTCCATGACAAAGCTGCATTTTATAAATATATCGGAGATGCCCCAGAATGAACCTCATGATGACCATTTCCTTCTCCTCTCTGTGCTCTCCCTTGCAAAGCCCTTCAAGTATCCCTTGTCCGCCCCTCCTGCACCTCTTGTGCCCTTTTACATCTTTGATTGCCTGACGATAACAGGGTAAAAAGACAGCCAACCTCACGCATGATTAGTAGAACTGATTCCTGTGTTTTAAAAAAAAATCTTTGAATCTCGAAGCCAGAGAAGATTTTTTTTAAGGACATCAGTTTGGGATAAGCTTCCAGATTAGCAATGTCTATTTGCATCAAAGGGGAAAGAAATGGGATTTGCAGGGTGGCTTACCCAGTGCATTCAGGACATCTGCCTATAGCCCCAACTCCTGAATTCTGTGGCAAAGTCAAAAGACTTGAACTCAAATGGCAAGAACAACAGAGCTTAGTGATTAATGTTACTGGTTCATAATGGTTTCCTGTATGGAAGTCACTTTATAAAATATAAAATACAGTGCAAAGTGCAAAATGGCTTTCTTTTGCATGAGTTGGTTTTAGGAGAAGGAAGGTTGGGAAAGTCGGAGATGCAACATATTAACTACAAAACCAGGTTCATTGTTTGTTTGTTTGTTTTTTAAATCTTATGAGGTCCAGCATTTCTGGCCACAGTTTTGCACCCAGATCTTTGCCAAAGTGAATATTCATTAAGTAGAACCTGGTTGACATCTACCTGGGGACTACCCTGGCATCTTCCGGAAGTGGCCACTGTCAAGTGGGGGTGGAGGCAGGAGGAGAAAATTTGCATTCCAGCTCTGGATTGTGTTTCGGTAAACATGGTGATATCTCCGTTTGAAAACTAGAGGGGCTGTTGTGAGTGTACATCAATGCCTCTTTGATGGTCTACTTTCCTCAGTGAGGATCTTTGGGAATACTTGAGATGGAACGATGAAAATGTGTCAGAGGAAGCAAAACTCCTTGAAAATGTGAGATCCCATGACTAACTGCCTGAGGCTTCAGGGTTTTCTCTTGCTTTTAACACTCGCTTAAATCTCCTCTGTTGGTTCCTAATGGATCCCGGTAAAGGGAAAAATAAAGCTGCAATTTAACTTTCTTATGTGCACCCTTCCAAGATAGTACTGTATTCTTCAGGTGTTCTGCTATTTACGTATAAGTGCTCGGGAAACAGGTATCAAAAATAGAGAGAGAAATCCCAGGCCGTCACTTCACAAATATCCCAAACGAGATACTCTTTTTCAAACAGGGCTCCCTCTCAGCAGTCACGAGGGGACGTTGATGCGTTCTTTGTTGGGGACTGTTTATACAATTTTTTTTTCAACTGTGAGCTTTGGAATCGTAAACTGCTTTGACTCCAGCTTCTGTCTACTGCCATAAAAAGGACCCCACATCAGAATAATGAGGGTGGTATGTGTACATGCAGCTAGACACGTGTGCACATGTACCTAATGTACCTTCGCAGAAGGAAAACAGTTAGGCTACTGACGTTTACGAGGAGTAGCCACCAGTGCCTACTATCTTTTGGGGGATGGATGCTTATAATTGCCAGTATATTGAAAACACACTGGGAGTTCCACATAGAGGGGAGGGGCTGAGGGTGGGGAGAGGGGACATTTTAACCCTAGGCCTTTGGACTCCAGGCAGAAAGATTTCTGCAGATCTCGGTCCTGAAAGGCTTTGGGGTTCATTGGCTGGTCCTCAAGCTTTTTATTTTTGTTTTTCTCAGCATGCATTTTCAATCTGAACCCAGACTTAGTTGAATTTCTTTATCTTTCTTTCACTTCTACTTCATTCCAGGGAGGAAAAATACACCTGTTATGGCCAAGATCTTGATAACACAGAGGCAAAAATAAATGTTTAATGTTTTTGAAGCCTCCCCCTTCCTTTCCATAAATCTCCCCAAACTCCTTCTCTCTTGTCACCCCCTCCCTCTTCCCACCACATGGCTTTCTAGCCACCGCCACTTTTCTTTCAAATCTCTCTTATCCTCTTAACAGTTGCTTGAAGAACTTTGTTTTTGCACTATACATTTTCTTTTTGCCAGATGTGTCTAACAAGTGTGTTTGGAGAGACCTACTCCCAGCCCCCACCCCTTCCCCACCTCCCTCGGTCACATGCTCTCAGGCCTTCTCTGGTATTTATAATATATCACAGAAGTACCCAGTCTTATAGCCCTCGGTTATGCCTTTTTTGACATTTTATTTTTTTAAGCTTTTATATATATATATATAAATATATTACTTTGTCAAGTTTTTTTGCTGTACAAAAGTCTTAAGATTTAAAACTATTATTTGTATTATATGATGGTGGTATGTTAATGTTACAAAATTATTAATGAAGAAAAAATTTATTTTTGTTACTGGTCTGTTTCATAATTCTTTTTAAATTGGTATATTGTAAGATATCTATGCAAAAAATGTTATGTGACGCATTTTTATTTAAGAATGTAATATGTGTAATAAACAGTAGAATGTGTTTGGCCTTGGAATGCCTTACTGTATTTCTCCTTAGCTTATTTCATTGGAGAGAAAAAATATCCTCAAAGAGACTAAAATGGGCCTTTATATGCCTCATGAGAGTTTTCTTTCTCAGAGAAAAGGAAGGCAAAAGATTGTATTAGGTCATTTGTCTTCGTTTTGGGAAGCTGTTGGGTGTGTGCGTGTGTGTGTACGCGCATGTGTGTGTGTGTGTTTTATGGTTTCAGTGAGGTAGCTCAGAGCCCAGATAAGAAGGAACACTGAAGGCAGTTTATTTCTTCAAGGAGAGGAAGACAGCAAATGGTTGGAAGTTATGAAAAGCAATATTTTAGAACGAAGTGGATTGTGGGATGTTGTTTGTTTTGGGGGTTAGGAGCAACTTATTGAAAGCAGTTTATTTGGTGAGAGAAGGGGAAAGATTGTTATGGGATGGCATTAAATACAGCAGCTTTGGAAATGATAACTTGAAGCAGCTGGTGGAGGAGGGAAAAAGGACAGAGGTGAGTGAGAAGGAATAATTGAGGTAAGGGGTCGGAGAGTCAATATAAATTGAAGGGGAAGATCAGTGACAAAGTGGGGACGAGATGGCTCACCAGAGATAGAGCTACGTGTGTGGCTAGGCATAGTACAAGAAGGTAGGTGCAAACATAAGCAGCCTCGAACACTGAAAAGGAGGAGCTGGAGAGCCTGGGAAAGAGTCTCAGAATAGAAAACAATACTTACTAAAATTTTTCTTCCATACACTTCCAGGAAAGAACATCCATGTTAGCAGGAAGGCAGAGAACCTAGTTGATGTTAGAATCCTGGGACCCCTCACAGAGCAAATCTCTGAAAAATGTGCTATCGTTAGCTAGGAGCAACAACAAGCTCCTCGCTTGTCACCTACCAAGGACACAGGGCTCTCAAGCTTTCTTTTTCACACTTGGGGTTTATAGAAACAAATACAATGGCAAATCACTTCTATCCCTCCTCCGATGAATCTGATGAGAGAGTTTTCTATTTTCTTGTTGAAGAGCGTGACTATAGTGGCTGAACTTGCTACGTGGGCACAGGCATGTCTCTGAACAGGGACACGGGTGTGAAGAGTGTTGCACTAAGCTGGGAAGGGAAACAGTGATTGTGGCCTCACTCCAGTAAAACTGAAGGGGAAAGAACAGTAGATGCTTCAGGGGTCAGGAAAATGGTTGTGACCGTTGTAAACATCCTCACCCACATCTTTCAAGTAAGCAGGTGAGCTGGGCAACAAGGCAACCAGGCAACTCAAAGCCTTCTGACAAAAAACTACAGGCTGCAATGGAAAAAAAAAAAAAAACCACTGGCCCCAAAGTCCATGGCCCCACCTCCTGGTCTCTGGTCATTTAGTAGATCCATGACTTGTGAAGTCATTCAACCATCTCATAACCAAAGTCATTGGCTTAGAAATCAGTCTTTTCAAGGAAGGACAGGGTAACATTGCTGTATTACTTAACATTTTTCTGTAAGAATGAGCCTGACATGTCAAAGCATATCAAATTGAACATTTTCAAGTGGGCGACAGCATACACTGTGCTGAGATAAGAGGGGAAGCTGGTAAGTCTAATCTTTTTGCCATAAGGAAAGGAGATGGTTTACATAATTGAATATTCTCAGTTCAGTTCAGTCACTCAGTCTTCTCTGACTCTTTGTGACCCCATGGACTGCAGCACACCAGGCCTCCCTGTCCAGCACCAACTCCTAGACTTTGCTCAAACTCATGTCCATTGAGTCTGTGATGCCATCCAACCATCTCATCCTCTGTTGTTCCCTTCTCCTCCTACCTTCAATCTTTCCCAGCATCAGGGTCTTTTCAAATGAGTCAGCTCTTCGCATTAGGTGGCCACAGTATTGGAGTTTCAGCTTCAACATCAGTCCGTCCAATGAATGTTCAGGACTGATTTCCTTTAGGATGTACTGGTTGAATCTCCTTGCAAGGGACTCTCAAGAGTCTTCTCCAACACCACAGTTCAAAAGCATCAGTTCTTTGGTGCTCAGCTTTCTTTAGAGTCCAGCTCTCATATCCATAAATGACTACTGAAAAAACCACAGCTTTGACTAGATGGACCTTTGTTGGCAAAGTAATGTCTCTACTTTTTAATATGCTGTCTCAGTTGGTCATAACTTTTCTTCCAAGGAGCAAGTGTCTTTTAATGGCAACAGTTACCATCTGCAGTGATTTTGGAGCGCCCCTGCCCAGTTAAAGTCTCTCACTCTTTCCATTGTTTCCCCATCTATGTGCCATGAAGTGATGGGACGGGATGTCATGATCTTAGTTTTCTGAATGTTGAGGTTTAAGCCAACTTTTTCACTCTCCTCTTTCACTTTCATCAAGAGGGTCTTTTTTTTTAATTAAATTTATTTATTTTTTTAATTACAATATTGTATTTGTTTTGCAATCAAGAGGGTCTTGAGTTCTTCGCTTTCTGCCATAAGGGTGGTGTCATCTGCATATCTGAGGTTACTGATATTTCTTCCGGCAATCTTGATTCCAGCTTGTACTTCTTCCAGCCCAGTGTTTCTCAAGATGTACTCTGAGTGTAAGTTAAGCAGTGTGACAATATACTTCCTTGATGTACTCCTTTTCCTATTTGGAACCAGTCTGTTGTTCCATGTCCAGTTCTAATTGTTGCTTCTTGACCTGGATACAGATTTCTCAAGAGACAGGTCAGGTGATCTGATAGTCCCATCTCTTTAAGAATTTTCCACAGTTTGTTGTGATCCACACAGTCAAAGGCTTGGCATCATCAATAAAGCAGAAGTAGATGTGTTTCTGGAACTCTTGCTTTTTCGATGATCAATGGATGGTGACAACTTGACCTCTGGTTCCTTTGCCTTTTCTAAATCCAGCTTGAACATCTGGAATTTCACAGTTCACGTACTGTTGAAGCCTGCTTGGAGAATTTTGAGCATTACTTTACTAGCGTGTGAGATGAGTGCAATTATGTGGTAGCTTGAACATTCTTTGGCATTGACTTTCTTTGGGATTGGAATGAAAACTGACCTTTTCCAGTACTGTGGCCATTGCTGAGTTTTCCAAATTTGCTGGCATAGTGAGTGTAGCATTTTCAAGCTTCCTCCTTTAGGATTTGAAATCATTCAACTGGAATTCCATCACCTTCACTAGCTTTGTTCATAGTGATACTTCCTAAGGCCCACTTGAGTTCACATTCCAGGATCTCTGGCTCTAGATGAGTGATCACACCATCGTGATTCTCTGGGTCATGAAGATCTTGTTTGTATAGTTCTTCTATGTATTCTTGCCACCTCTTCTTAGTATCTTCTGCTTCTATTAGGTCCATACCATCACTGTCCTTTATTGAGCCCAGCTTTACATGAAATGTTCCCTTGGTATCTCTAATTTTCTTGAAGAGAACTCTAGTCTTCCCCATTCTATTGTTTTCCTCTATTTCTTTGCACTGATCACTGAGGAAGGCTTTCTTATCTCTCCTTGCTATTCTTTGGAACTCTGCATTTAAATGGGTATATTTTTCCTTTTCTTCTTTGCCTTTCACTTTTCTTCTTCTCATAGCTATTTGTAAGGCCTCCTCGGACAACCATTTGCCTTTTTGCATTTGTTTTTCTAGGGAATGGTCTTGATCACTGCCTCCTGTACAATGTCACGAACCTCCATCCATAGTTCTTCAGGTACTCTGTCAGATCTAACCCTTCAATCTGTCACTTCCACTGTATAATCGTAAGGGATTTGATTTAGGTCATACCTGAATGGTCTAGTGGTTTTCCCTACTTTCTTAAATTTCAGTCTGAATTTTGCAATAAGGAGTTCATGATCTGAGCCACAGCCAGCTCCTGGTCTTATTTCTGATGACTGTATAGAGCATCTCCATCTTTGGTTGCAAAGAATATAATCAATCTGATTTTGGTATTAACCGTCTGTTGATGTCCATGTGTAGTCTTATACCTTGTGTTGTTGGAAGAGGGTGTTTGCTATGCCCAGTGCGTTCTCTTGGCAAAACTCCATTAGCTTTTGCCATGTTTCATTCTGTACTCCAAGGCCAAATTTTCCTGTTACTCCAGGTATTTCTTGACTTCCTACTTTTGCATTCCAGTCCCCTATAATGAAAAGGACATCTTTGGGGGTGTTAGTTCTAGAAGGTCTTGTAGGTTTTCATAGCACTGTTCAGCTTCAGCTTCTTCAGCATTACTGGTCAGGACATAGAATGGTTTGCCTTGGAAATGAACAGCAATCATTCTGTTGTTTTTGAGACTGCATCCAAGTACTGCATTTCGGACTCTTCTATTGACTATGATGGCTACTCCATTTCTTCTAAGGGATTCCTGCCCACAGTAGTAGATATAGTGGTCATTTGAGTTAAGTTCACCCATTCCAGCCCATTTTAGTTCACTAATTCCTAAAATGTCGATGTTCACTCTTGCCATCTCCTGTTTGACCACTTCCAATTTGCCTTGATCCATGGACCTAACATTCCAGGTTTCTATGCAATATTGCTCTTTAGAGGTTTGGACTTTACTTCCATCACCAGTCACATCCAGAACTAGGTGTTGTTTTTGCTTTCTCTCCATCTCTTCATTCTTTCTGGTGTTATTTCTCCACTGATCTCCCATAGCATATTGAGCACCTACCAACCTGGGAGTTCATCTTTCAGTATCCTATCTTTTGCCTTTTCATGATGTTCATGGGGTTCTCAAGGAACGAATACTGAAGTGGTTTGCCATTCCCTTCTCCAGTGGACTACGTTTTGTCAGCACTCTCCACCATGACCTGTGTATTGGGAGGCCCTACACGGCATGGCTCATAGTTTCATTGATTTAGACTAGGCTGTGGTCCATGTGATCTGATTGATTAGTTTTCTGTGATTGTGGTTTTCAGGCTGTCTTCCCTCTGATGGAGAAGGATAAGAGGCTTATGAAAGCTTCCTGATGGAGAGACTGACTGAGGGGGAAGACTGGGTCTTGTTCTGATAGGCGGGGCCATACCCATAAATCTTTAATCCAATTTTCTGTTGATGGACTTCTGTTTAGGGCTTCCCTCATAGCTCAGTTGGTAAAGAATCTGCCTACAATGCAGGAGACCTGGGTTCAATCCCTGAGATGGGAAGATCCCCTGGAGAGAGAAATAGCAGCCCACTCTAGTATTCTTGCCTAGAGGATCCCGTGGACAGAGGACCCTGGCAGGCTATAATCCATGGGTCACAAGAGTTGGACATAACTTAGTGACTAAACCACCACCACCAGTATTATGAGTCTTTATGAGTCTGAATATTCTAGATGACTGAATTTTCCATATTTAGAGATAATAACTTTTGTTTAAAATATGTCTAAAAATACATTACCCACTTCACAACACTTCAAGCATCTGTCTGTGTCATATAACATAAATTCAGGTATGAGTACTGACTATCAGGTTGTCTGACCCAACACTAAATGACTCCAGTCTTAAAAGCGAGTGATTTGACTCTACTTCCTCTGTCACAGCCTCCGTATTTATAAATTACAAGCTCTTTGTGTTTCCCTCTAGCAATGCTTATCTCCTCCTCAACTCACAGATCAGGAAAGCAAGCTTGGGAACTTAGTAAGTGCAGAAAGTAACTATAATTCTAGTTTCAAAGGCAGTAGTCACAAAGTGTACCCTGGGTAACCTGGGGAGTACAGTGAATAGGTTTTGTGATGGCTCTAATCTGAGGTTACATATTTGATTGGAAATTCTGTGCTAATAGAAAGGAACCTTGTGAAAAGCAAAGCTCAGTGGAATGGATAAATAATTTAGTATAGCTAGCTCATCTTCTACTTAGGATCATAGGTTTAGAAGAAGACATGTTTAAAACTTTTAATTGAAAGAAGATTTTGAGGTGATTGGTGAATGATGGGTTTGGGGGATACCCATTATGAACCAATTGGTGATTCCCTCTTCAGCATTAAACCTTTTATCCCTGCTGTTCAAAACTATCAGTATTGACTCACTTGAATGTAACCTATTGTTTTGTTAAAATTCTGCTTAACCATCATATGGTTAGATAGCACCCCACTATATTTAAAAATACTGAAACAACAAAGAGCTACAAGAGGTAGTGGAGAATAAGATTTATATTTGATCAGAACTTTCCCTTCACATACACTGCATATGAGCCGCGCAGCAAGACTGCATGATAATGGCATAGGTGCCATTCACTACCACGGCCCTTCTCCTTCACAGAGAGAGACACCCGAACTCAGTAGATAGAGGGCATGTGATTTTGATAGAGGGCCCACAGGTGGCATGTGACTCTGTGAAGGTCCGGGGACAGCGATGGCACGTAGGTCTTCTCACTCTGGATTTTCCTCTGCCCCTTACTTTCTGTGGTGACTCAGGAACCAAATTGCTGCTTCTGCGTGTTTAGCCATGACATCCCCATTGACAACAATGACTTAACTTTCCAATTTCCTTCCCTTTAGTCACAGATGGTAACCTATAGTGTAGATAAATCATCACTTGCTAGAGTTGGAACAGATCTTGGTGATCTCTTGTAATGCCTCCGTTGTATTTCAGTATACTGGTGTTCCTAGAGGAGGAAATGGCAACCCACTCCAGTGTTCTTGCCTAGAGAATCCTATGAACAGAGAAGCCTGGCAGGCTGCAGGCCATGGGGTTGCAAAGAGCAACTTGGCAAGCACTCATGCACATACTGGTGCTCAGAGAGGTTTTTACCCTCCCAGTGTCATACAGCACACCCTTTGCAGAACAGGAGGCAACCCAGGGTTGTTGATATGCAGTAATGATCAACTAGCCTTGGCTACGCCAAACTTTAGTCGCTTGAATATGGCCGTCGAGATTCTTGTGATATTCTTGCATAAATACTTTCTTAGTATTTTTCTTCAAGTCAACCCCACTTTAAAAATCTTAAACATCTATTTTAGCTTTGTCCCAGGCAAAAATTTCCTTTGTCCTAAGTAAAAACACTGATTTGACTATTTCCCCTTTAAGTATAATTGACAATAAATGTATGACTCAAAAATAAAAAATTCACATAATTGTGTTACATTCTAAGACTCAATTACTACTGGCAGTATTGGAGAGGCATCATTCTGTGCCATTCTGTAAAATCTATTCTGTGCCATTTCTCTTTAGCTAATTATTTAGTCCATATGATGCTCCTTGGAGCACATTTCAAATTGAATCTAAGACTAAGTGCATGTGAAAATTTAATAAAGACTGATTTGATGACTGGGAAGTTACTTAAGGACCCAGAGGTCTCTTAGGAGGAAGAAGATAATGCAGCTGTGAGTGGAGTGAGAGTGTATTCTCTGCCTTGCTTTCCCATCCTTGGAATACCCATCTTCCCTCATGGAAAGGTGCACTCCGTGGACGGGCTTATGGCCAGGTCATGCCATTATTCTGGGAATGCAGCCCTGAACATCATGCGTTGACTGCATCAAGGAAATCACTCTTTCTTTGTGTCCCCCAGTCAATAATCAGTGCCTGGAAACAAATGCATGCCATGAAATATGG
The DNA here is from genome assembly GCA_917880005.1 of Nanger dama. Classification (NCBI taxonomy): domain Eukaryota; kingdom Metazoa; phylum Chordata; class Mammalia; order Artiodactyla; family Bovidae; genus Nanger; species Nanger dama. The sequence continues at coordinate 41,343,637 of CAKJTW010000004.1, forward strand.
CATCAAAGATGCATTTAACTTCACGGCATGTTTCCTGGGATTCCCTGCCCACCACATCTATATGCACATATACACATGATTCAGCCCCCAAAATATTCTTCCAATCAGCTTTCAGGTGCCTGATATTCTACTATTAAAATCTTTTTATTTGCCTAAACACCTCTCTATTTTAAAATTTCAGCCAGCCCAGAGGAGGTAACTCTATCCATGATCTGTACTTTAATGTGAATAAGTGCATTCTGTCATTTCACAAGAAAAGGCTTCAACTGCAAAGAAGATGAGTGACATGGGGACCACGGATAGGAGAGTAGATGGCTAACCTCAGGACTCAAGAGTGGGGAAAAGGAAGCAGTCAGTCAAGCAGTTTTCTGTCCATCACTGCAGAGCTACAGGATAGGCAAATTACTTCATAAAGAGAAGGAAACAATTATTTTGTTGCCAGCAAAGTTTCCTATGTAATCAAAATGAAAGTTTGCAGGAAATTGGGTCTGCAGAACTAAACACAGCAAATAGCTACCAGCAAATTTGTGACCTCTTGTTAGACAGCAATGAGAGATTACTGGTTGCTGGGCTTGATTCTGTTCCTTGAAGCAACTACTTCTGGAGGCCTGGTCTTGTAAGCAGAAAGTCAGGGTCCCCTCATGAAGATGGAAATGTACTTGAATCTCTGTGAAAATAGTTTTTAAAAATCATCATTAACAGACACTAAGAGACAAAGCAATGATAATATATTTTCTGCATTTCTACACCATACTATGTTCTTAAGGTTAAGCTTGCAGACTGTTCTGAGAAGTACGTGGTGATGGGATTACCTTTCAAAGAGCCCAGGCTGTAAGACATAAGCATCTAATCGTACAAGCTCTGGTGAGCTCATGGAAACAAAGAAAGATTTGCCACTGGAAATCTTAAATGAGTTGACTCAGTGTCACATCCATACAAAGTCATTTTCTGTTCCTGCTTAGAAATATCTAATCACACTCTATTTCTCATGTTAATATGACTATATTAATGAATGGCCAAAATTTGAATCTTATCTTTGGTTCATGGAACTTTTAATATCTTTCTGTTCCCAATCTTTATGTTTTTCTTTTCATTTTTGTTCCTTTTTTTTTTCCCTCTTTTCTTTCTCCCTCCTCTCTGCCTCCTAGTATCTGGTATTAGAAAGTAGCTCCCAAGCCCATATTGGACTTCTCTCTGATTCCGTCCCAAAGACCTCGCCCATCGTCCCATAAGCTCCTCTCTCCTCCTCCCCTCCTCCTACATACCTTTGTAGTGTCACTATATCCTGGTTGGATGGGCCCAGCATTATTTAAGATGGCGCTACTGAGAGAATGGTTGTGGTTGTTTTCCTGGTTTCCTTGGTACAGTTAGAAACAGAAAACTATAGGATGACAGGGAAGTTTCCAGAACATCTTCATTTTTTAAACACTATGATCTGCCAGGCAGTAGGTCAGTGACTGCTTTGTGTGTATTGTGTAAGATGTGTCAGCCATATACACACCCACTTGAAGGTTTCTAAGACACATGTGCAATAATAAAATAATAATAAAATAACTACTTGATAATCTTAGACATTCAGGATTGTAGAATACTGAATATAAATTTTTCCCGCTACAATATAGGTAGGTTTTGATTATGCAATATAATTATCCCTCCCCCACCCCCAATAGAAGAGTTAGTTGCTCGTTCATGACCCCATGGACTGTAGCCTGCCAGGCTCCTCTGTCCCTGGGATTCTCCAGGCAAGAATAACGGCATGGATAGCCATTCCCTTCTCCAGGGAAATCTTCCTGACCCAGGGCCCCACAATAGAAATTGACTCTTAAATGTACACAGAAGCTGTGTGTAGTATTACTCAGGGTGCAAACCAATGACCTCCTGCATCAGAATGACCAAGTGTGCTTCTTAAAAAGACACTTTTCTGAATCTCCTCCCAAACCTGAATCACATTCTTTGGGGGGTAGGTCTGGATATCTGCACTTTGAGAGGTTTTCTTAAGGTCATTTTCAGAGCATCTGAGAGTCTGAGAAACATATGAAACAAAGCCGCATTTAAAAGTAGATGATTTGCTATTATGTTCTTAGTTTTGATTCCTAAAAATAGGGATTTTCATAGGTACCTATGACTCTGATTTGCTCAGATTTTGGTATGTCTGTTCATCACACTGCATATGTTTGGGATCTGTCATGGTAAGGACAGCCTGTCTGTCATCAGTTACACTGGGTGACTTCCAAGGAGGTAGTGGATCAGATTAAGTCCCAGGAACCCTCTCCAGAAAATGTGTTGAGATGGAGGTCTTTGGTAATTCTTTGGGATAGTGCATTTTGATTTTGCTGGTTTTGATTCAATCCTCTCAGTTGGCCTTGGCAGCTCAGGCCCTGTGCTGAGACAGTCCCTGGCAGAGTTCCTAACTGGGGCATAGGAATACCAGCCTGTTACTAGGACCTAACAACTTACCCACTTTGGGCTTAAGGCCCCAGTCTGGGCCCTGTCCCTGGCTTCTGAGACACCAATGACACCCTCTCTGAGTCAAGTCTTATTTGTTTCTTAAACCTTTGCAGCCTTTACACCATTGAAGTTCATCCATAGAGTAAAGTCCCCTGCAACTAAGGGCCTGGAGGAGCCTGTAGGAATTCGCTGTCTGTCAGCAGAGCCCCGTGAGCTAAGCCCAGTTTCCCATCCAGATTTTATCAACTAAACTAGTGGAAGGAATCTATGTCACAGTTGGAGAATATGGGTTTTTCTATATTCTGAGAAAGTTGTTCTAAAAATAGGCCCGTGGAAGACCTAGCAGGGAAAAATAGGAGCAAAGAAGGCATTTTAAAAATGATTGTGAACTCTCTTCCTGAAAATGTACAGATACAGATTCCTGTTTATCTTCTTCCTCTGACCTGCAGCATCCCACCAATGGGGGCAGGGTGGGGTGGGGAGTAACTCAGGTAACAGGAAGGGGGAAGGGAATCACCATCAATCTGAGCTGATTTGGAAAGGGAAGGATGAAGCAGATACTCAGCAATCGATTGGAGCAACGACTTGTTTTGCGGTAAATGTTTACGGCTCTGTTGCTGGAATGAAATCCTGCTGCATCAGAACATGGACCATTAGAGGTGAAATGAGTTCACCTAATGCCCTCAGTGTGTAATTGGTATGCATCCCTCCTCCACAAACAGCAGCCCAACATCCCTAGTTTCCAGCTAGAGAGAAGGTTTTAGATTCTTGACATCTTCTTTACCGTTTTATTACTTCAGGATTCCACAGAAAGAGAAAAATGACCAGTGTCTCTTTCCTTAGCCCTTGCTTGCAGGACGGGATGTACAAGTGGCACTTAACGCTTCCTTCCACTCCTGAAAGTGAGGAAATACAAACAATGAGAACAGGAGGTGGCTTGTTCCTCCCCTGCCTACACTCAAGGAGTGAGGCTTTGCTCAGCCTTGAGGGGAGAAGAAGCCACGCCTGTGTTCCCTTGTCATGCAAACTGAAGGGTGTGAAAAATGCTTTGACTGAAAGTGGAGTGCACTAATTGATTGTTAATGACTGCGCAGCCCTAAATGTCTGGAATTTGGTTTAGATTCAATGTAATTTGACATTTGCCAACCATTATTAAATCCCTTTGATGCTTTCCCTGTGCGGCAGTGATGAGCAGCTGATTGGCTCTTGGGGTTGGAAAATGAGCCTGGCTGGGCACCGAGTCAATGGGGTATCTGGAAGGCGGCCACTGTCGCCCAGCTCCCCTCAGCCTCGCCAGCCTTTCACGCGCTGGCATTCCCAGTGCCCTGTCTCCTCTGCCCTTTCCTGTCTCTGTAGGCTCTCTTCCCTTCCGTTTCCCCTCGTTCTCCAGGTCATATTCCCTTTCCAGCTCCAGTTCACCTGCCCCTTTAAAAGCAAACAATCTTCTATTCCTTCGCTTTCTCTAACTCAAAAGCCAGCCTCTCTCTGGAAACCACAAAAACAGTAGAATTGTATCAACATTAAAAGATGAATAAAATTTTGTAGGAGGTTTACATGAAAACCCACTGTGGGAAAAATAGTCCCTGAGAGAACGGGAGAGTCCTAGCCTCCTTCAGATTTCATTTCTGTTTTCCTTTGCCTGTTCGCTTTGTCCTTCCTTCCACAAACAAGCTTCTTTGCCTCCTCATCCATTGTTTACTGTCCAGAGTCCCGTTCACCTGAGCCACCCCCAAATATTAATACAATTCCTTAGTTCCAGCCTCAGCAGAACCTATCCTCTGGCTTCCCACAGGAACCAACAGTGGTCTCAGGGTCCTAATTCTAATTTCCCGTGAGAAAGAATTTAATGGGCCAGGCTCAGATCTAGGGCTCATGACTAGCTGCATCAGCTGTTGCTGGGGTGGAGTGGCAGACAGAGGCAAGGCCTGTAGCGTTCACTTTTCCAGAGCTGAGAGTGGGGAGGTAGAACGATGGCAGACCTGGTGCAATGTCCAAGAGCCAACCTCTTCATTTTGGGATCAACTATCTCAGAGTATCCAACACGACCTTGCATACACTTCTGTGTTTTCTGTGTCATAATTTTTAATATACTCCAACACTTGCATTAACCCACTTACTTTACCAGAACCAATCCCTCTCCACCTACACTTCTGCCAGATCTCCTTTCAAAAGATTTAAAAGGCAGAGGGAGGGGGAGAATCAGAAGATTCTTCAAGACAGATCCCTGAGAATTAAGAGAAGAGCTGCAGCAATGAGAGGAAAAAAAATGCATAATTCCATAGCAGTAAAGACAACGATGGGTTTCTTATCAGTTCATCTCTGAAGCAGCATGAAAGAGGTCCAGGCAGAAAGGACAGGGGAGGAGTCAGGAAACCTTTTCCTAGTTCTAACTAGGCCTCTGATGAGCTGCATGGCCTGAGGCAAATCACTTGACCTTTCTGGGCCTCACTTTCTTTTCTTGAAAAATATAAAAAATAAATTAGATGAATTAAGTCATTTCCTCTTCTTCAGTCCTGGGATAATATAACTTCAAGAAATATTTGATAGAGAAATTATAGGACAGCCAAACAATATGATCGGTTCCAAGGAGGCATTCATCTTTCCATTAATTCTTTTTAATTCACTAGGCAAAAATTAGTTTTTTCATGTTTTAATTCATTTAATTAGGGCCTTACCTGGTGGCTCAGATGGTAAAGGACCTGCCTGAAATGCAGGAGACCTGGGTTTCATCCCTGGGTCTGGAAGATCCCCTGGAGAAGGAAATGGCAACCCACTCCAGTATTCTTGCCTGGAGAATCCCATGGACAGAGAAGCCTGGAATTTTTTAATGCTAGCTCATCTCTGGGCTAGGCTCTAGATGTGCAACTGGCAATGTGCAAATATGATCCCTATACTCACCAAAGGCACGATTTAGCACATTAAGGAAAATCTTTATCATCTGCCTCGCAGTATTTCTGAGATAAACCTTCTTTTATGTAAACACAATGCTGTTTTCTCCTGTAGCACTCTTCATACACTGATGATGTATGGCCTCTTTTTCTTTGTCTAACTGGGCTAGAAGCCTTCCCTCTCTCAGTGAGACCTTTTGAAACCGTAACACTCAGCTGCTAAGGAAAAATAAGGCTATGATCAGATAGAGAAATTTCCCTGCTTTTCCATCTTCCTAAGTATCAGGTCTTTCTAAGCAGACTTTCTCTTTAGGTTTGGAAGTTCCAAAAACATCGGAAGCCTTTATATTCAAGGATAAATAGAAAAGCATTGTGAAATACCAGCAGACACTAATTATGAATTATCCCCCACATGGACTGTCTTGGTTTCTCTGAGCCACTTGAAGATCATTTCAAGAATTACACAGATGAATCCATGTCAATGATGGGAGTGGGGCCTGGTGAATGTTGCCTACTCACTAGGTACTGGAGTCATTATCGGTACTAACAGAAAGCTGACATATTTCAGGGCAGAGTTTCTTAGTGTGTGTTGCTCAGTCATGTCCGACTCTTTGCAACCTCATGGATTGTAGCCCACCAGGCTCCTCTGTCCATGGAATTTTCCAGTAAGAATACTGGGATGGGTTGCCATTCCCTTCTCTAGGGCATCTCCCTCACCCAGGAATCGAACCCAGGTCTCCTGCATTGCAGAGGGATTCTTTACCACTGAGCCACCAGGGAAGCCCACAGAATCTAATTCTAGCCCTTGAGAAAGTGGATCCGCTGCTCACATTTACCCCAAGACCTGGATCAGGGGCCTCTGCTTCAGGCTCCGGGAAGGAGAGAGGGCCCCTCCTCTCCTGCAGCCACCCCAAATGTGTGTCCCTATTCCTCGGCCAGTCCAGATCCCTCATCACTGGGAGGACCAGTGTTTCCTAGGCTCAATCCTGCTCTTCATCCCCATGAAGCGAATCAATGTGTTCTCAGAAAACACAACCCTGGTGGAAATGTTTGCCATTTTCTTGGCTAAGTGTTATTTTTTCCATACTAGAGGTCTGATTTCCTGCCATTCTTGGAGAGTACCGGGAGGAAGAAGGGTCAGGAAGCTGGGCTCAGAGGGGAGCAGTGATTAAGCGCCCACTCATTTCCATCCTTTTCCTTCACAACTGCGGGAAAGGACTCTGCGGTGTTTCTGCATGGTTTATTTTTGTCCAGAAAAGGACAGTGTCTTTGTGAAGAGATCCTAGATGAGATGCACAGCAGATTCAGCATTTTCCCTTTGGTTCTGTCACTCACCAGCAATGCGGCTTTCCTGAGCGCCGTCTCCCTGGGCTAGTTTACTCAGCCCTTAAAAGGAGACAATACCAGCCTCAGAAATGACTTGGATTTCCTTCCAAATAAAATGTCAGGCAAGTCTAACATACTATTATTATTGTAAAAGGCTTCTGTCTTGGGAAGTAGCCCTCAGTTAGAAGTGAAGAAAAGAGAGGGCAGCCTTGAGAAGGGAAAGGCCTCTGACAGGGTCATGGAAGAAATATTCCGAGACACTGTCTCCTCCAGCCCTCCCCTCTCTCTAAGAGGAACTTAAGAGTCGCTTTCACCAACCAGTCACAGGCTGCACGGCTGGCGAGAGTAAGCTGTTTTAGTCTAATGGGCCTGACTGATTTGATTATGTAGATTTTCAGTTACAGCTCTCCACTCATGTGGTTCAGTGCTGAAGAATCTGCCTGCCAAGAAGGAGATTCGGGTTCAGTCCCTGAGTGGGGAAGATCCCCTGGAGAAGGAAATGGCAACCCACTCCAGTCTCCTTACCTGGGAAATCCCGTGGACAGAGGAGTCTGGCGGGCCACAGTCCGTGGGGTCGCAAAGAGTTGGGCACAAATCAGCAACTAAACAGCAACTCCACCCACAGGTACAAAATACAGAGAACGTGATTTATCCAAGTGTTCACTAGTGATATAATGAGATAATGGAGAAGGCTATATACTCTTCTTGATGATTGTTTTAATACTTTGTCCATAGCTTTAATATATTACCTCATTTAATATTCATAACAAACGTGTAAGGTCAGGAGAACAGATCTTACCCAAGTCCATTCCCCATCTCCTTCTTGCCTTTTGAATGAGGAAACACAAGCTCCAGGGAGCTTGAGTGACTAGCCCAAAGTCCCGGAAGTGCTAACCAAAAATCAGCGAAGGGGTACACGACTCTGAACCAAGGCAGGGAGACGCTGTAAGGGGGAAGGGTTCCAAGCCTAGGAGCAGGTGGTAGAGATTTGACCCGTGAGGACCACAATCGCCCTTGAGGCTGCACACTTGGGTGCTCTCCCATCTCCTTCTTATTGCATGTGGATGCTCCTGCTACTTATCTGGGCTTGTGCCCACAAGCTCCATGTATTTCTCGGTCACCAAATCATAAGACTGTATCCAGTGTCAAGGTCCTGGAGCCTGAGTGATGGCTGAGTATCCTCAAAAGAGATGGCAATCATATGAAAACCCAGTACACTGGCTGAAAGAGTAGAAAAAAACCATATTTCATTCTTGTTAATACGATTAATATGGAGCCTCTTCTGGAAAACAGACTGCTTCTCTTGAATAGTAAACTCTCAGGGACCCAGATTCCTGGCATAGAAAGGAAAATCTATTTTCCACCCAGCGCATAGCGCCTGAAATATAGTAAGAGTTCAGCAGATATTAGCTGTTCTTATTAATATTATCATGAACAACTTTCCCCCAGGGGAATAAAGTACATCATGACTGATATTAGACCACAGGGCTAGCGATCATTACAATAGTAGTCTAGGAGTTTCTATGGGAGGGCAGGGGCAAAGGAGGAGGAGAAAGAAGGCAAGATGACTGGCGGCCTGGACTTCTCTCTAATGAAGAGGCTCAAATTGATACTTCAATCATTTCATCAAATGAGATGGCATCCTCAAGTTCAGAGTCACCCTGGAAGAACCAAACGAAGCCATTCATCAAACAATTTTAAACTTGTGTTCTATTTTCAGATCAGACTGCTTATGGTTCCCCAAGAATAAATATTTTTCATAAATCTTTAATTATCTTGTGAGATTAAATTGCATTACAATCCTATTTAACTCTGATTAGGTTAAATATAAACACAAGTTATGGGATTCAAGATGTGCTAAATTTTTAAATGATTTTGAAGGCCCATTTTGACTTTCCTTCATTTTTACAAATATCACATAGGTGCTCCCAAATGTCAGAAATGATTCTGAGAGTTCCTCGCTAGAGATTATCTAGTTTAGTGATTTTTAATGAGAGGTGCACATCTGAGTCTCTAGGAGAAATTCTGGAAAAACAATGCCCCACTCACCCCCAAAGTCTTATTCAGGAGGTCTAGGTGTGTCTAAACCTACACCGATTCTGAGTTTCTGGTATTCTGACCTCCAGTTTTGATTAAGATCCACTCATGGGGTCCGGTAGGCTCCGCCAAGTCTCGGGCCAAGGCTCATCCCTCTAACTCACAAGCAGAGTGTCAGGTACCGACATATGCCCTGACCTGGAGGGCCTGGGGCAAGTGTGTTGCACTTTTCCAATATTAGCAAGCGGAGTCGTTTGTTTCTTGCCATCCTTATTAAATCAGAGCCCCGAAGCAAGACACGAGGCGGGAGGGGGCTCTTAAAAGCCATGTGTATCTGATTTCAGAAACAATAAAAGGAAAAGGCCATCTCTCTTTCTTGAAACTTGGGTTGGGAGGCTTATGTCCCCAAACTTGAATTGCTGATGAACTGGGAAGCTTGCTTTACAAACGGACTTTAGTTCCTAATGCCACTGGGCCCAGAATTGTGAGAGGTGAATTTCCACTTTCTTTCTTAGAGCTTCAGCCACCACCACTCCCCCAACTCCAGCTCTGTGTCTTGCCCTAGGGTCACTCCTCCCGGAAGAGGGGCTGAAGTCAATAGGCTCAGCTTCTCCCCTCCAGGACACGTAGGACAGCTGGCCTTTGTGCTCCAGGAAAAGATGGGCATTTGTTGCTGTGCCTTAGATTCCTGAGGGAACGGCACAGGACACAGACGCTGCCTAGGGAAGACTGACTGTGTGGAGTCCTTGTGCTCTCAGAAGGTCATGGCACGTTAGCATGGGTCTTGGTGACGCTCAGAGGGACAGGGCATTCTGTCTCCTGATTTCATTCAAATTCTGGACTTCATGTCTGCATATTTGACACTAAATCATATCCTGCCTCGTGAAATCAATGATTGTGTCTTCTGTTGTTCTGTAACTTTGTATGAGTGACTCTCATCTCCCACATTCGACGGTGGGCTCCCAGAGCAGAAACTGTAAGCAGAACTTGCGTCCTTATAGTCTACTGCACAGTGTGCGTGCAACTGATTTCGGATCAAATGAATAAAAGAGCTCAGGAATTAGTCTGAGTTTAGTTCCTAATTGCTAGCACTGATAATACTAAGTCATATCCAAAGATATGATCCTTAGGCCTTGTCTCTAGTTGGCAGAAAAGTGCAGATCAGGAAAGCAGATCATTGAATGCAGCCCTGTTGTTAAGGGTGGGACTTTGCCAATAAATAGATCTGGGCTTTGTCCATTATCAAGGAATTGTCAATGGACATTACTATTTCAGGTTCCTGAAGTTTCTTGAATATTGGAAAAATGAAGAAGAAAGATAAGAATGGATGCTAATTGAGGTGTTAGGCTTTGGATTTTTTTCTTACTTGTGGTCCAGGCTAGGTTTACATGGATAATCTGTCAATTGCTGAGGGCCTGAGGAAGCAGCACTCTGAAACACAGCCGGTAAGAGTGTAGATCAGTATGACCTGGTGCAGTCAAGATTAGCACACTTAATCCATCAATTCTACTTCTAGAAATTCAACCTGAGGAAGTAATAGGACAAGTATGCAAGGACAGACATTAAGGAAAGTGTTGTGGTAGTCGGTCAGTCATGTACAGCTCTATACATCCTCTATACAACCCACCAGGCTCCCCTGTCCATGGGATTTCCCTTCTCCAAGGGATCTTCCTGACTCTGGGATCAAATCTGGGTCTCTTCCATTGCAGGCAGATTCTTCACCATCTGAGCCGCCATTAAGGAACTTCATGAAAATTTGAAAACGTTAGAAATAATACAAATGTCCACTAATGAGGGGCTTGTTAAGTAATTTATTATATGGCCACACAATGCAATATGATGCAGCTCTCAAGAAGGTTAAGTAGAAATTTTAATACTGTATGTCATTATTTATAAGATGTCTGTTTAGTATCTTAACATCTATGAAATTAGGACATGTCTTAGAATCCAGAAAGGGCTTCCCAGGTGGTGAAAGTGAAAGTGAAGTCACTCAGTCATGTCCGACTCTTTGCGACCCCATGGACTGCAGCCTATCAGCCTTCTCAGTCCATGGGATTTTCCAAGCAAGAGTACTGGAGTGGGTTGTCATTCCCTTCTCCAAGGGATCTTCCCTACTCAGGGATTGAACTCGGGTCTCCTGCATTGTAGGCAGACACTTTACCCTCTGAGCCACCAGAGAAGCCTCCCAGGTGGTGCAGTGGTGAAGAATCTGCCTGCTAATGCAGGAGACACAAGAGGCATGGGTTTGATCCCTGGATTGGGAAGATCTCCTGAATGAGGAAATGGCGACCAGCTCCAGTATTCTTGCCCAGAAAATCCCATGGATAGAGGAGCCTGGCTGGCTACACAGTTCATGGGGTTGCAAAGAATCAGACACAACTGAGCACACATAGAGTCTACAGAACCTGCTGGTTATACTCTATAGCAGTTTTTCCTTCTTACTTACAAGGTACATAATCTTAGAGTCACAAGCATCTTTCACTCAATGAAGTATGGCATATTGACATGGAAGGATGGCCATCGCACAAGAAATTAAAAAGGATCCTACAGAACCCTACCTAGATAAGATCCCATTTATGTTCATGCTGCTGCTGTGAAGTCACTTCAGTCACATCCTACCCTTTGTGACACTATGGACTGTAGCCCACCAGGCTCCTCTGTCCATGGGATTCACCAAACAAGAATACTTCAATGGATTGCTGTGCCCTCCTCCTGGGGATTTTCCTGATCGAAGGAACCCAGGTCTCCTGCAGCTGCTACATTGCATCAGGATTCTTTACTGCTGAGATACTGGGGAAGTCCCATTTATATTCATATGTATGTTGATTTTTGGAAACACGCATAAAATTCTTGACAGTGATGGTCAGGTTAGGAAGGGTTATGAAAGCTTTCTCTATATTTTGGGGTGATAATTTACAACATTTATGTACTATTAGGAAGAATAAAAATATTTTCAAATTTATCCATTGCTTTGCCTTTTTCTTTCCACTCACTGTAGGAACTTCTGGATGGATTGCTTATAAATAAGTCCGGGGAGCAAAATGTCTTTCTCTCCTCCGTCGACCATCAGCAATGTAGTCATGGCCACGAGGCTATGGTTCCCGGCTCTCAATGACACAATCCCAGAAGCTTTTTGTGAAGGGAACCTGCAAGGCTGAGTGCCTATGTGACTTGTATTATGTTTAGCTTAACAGGATTGGCACCACGTCTTTCTTGTAACGACAGCAGAGAGGTGTTGTCAGGGGACCTGCTTGGTGAGAGGAGGAAGGAGAAGGAAACAAGGTAGTCATTTGAGGACAGAAGCCACCTATTCTGATAATGGAAAAAGGAAAGATGGAGAAGAAAAAAATAAGGCATTTAGAAGCTAAGTTTGCCATTATCTTCTGATTCAACAGCTACCTCAGTTTGGTAAAAGTGTAGTCAGTAGGGTAGTCACCAGGACTGCAAGATTGAACAGTAAATGCTTCAGAGGAGAATTCAGAACATAAGAGTGATCATTTGAAATTATTAAGGCTTTTTTTTTTTAACATTTAATTGTATATTATTTAAACACCATAATTAGATGATAACCAGAGTCATTTAAATTTATTTAATGTGTGATTTTTAAATTCCAAAGCATTATGCTAAGTATAATGTTATTATCAATTAAATTAGCATTCTTACCACTTTTGCTCTCCATAACTTTTCAGCTGCTATTATCTGGAATTTTAGTAGCATCTCATCAGTAAAGTCTCATTGTGGCTGGCCCGTCTGTTCCATTAATAATTTCTTAATTAAATGAGATGACAGCTGTCCCTCCTTGTCCTCACTACCTTGTCACTCTCTTTCTTTCCAAAGTAATTTTTTTTTTCTGGTCTTTCTTAATTTTTTTCCCCTACAGACAGGCTTAGCTCCTGTTGTCGTTCACAAATGGATCTGGAATTTCTTCTCTGATCCTCACTCCGCCTACCCCAATCTGTTCTCTCTCTGTCTTCTTGATTGCAGTTCCATATTCATTTCTCCCCTTCAAAAGCTTTTCTCACTTTTTGCCATCTCTCATCCTTTCAGTTGTATTTGGTTTCTTTTCTGCTGAGCTCTCATTTTTCCCCTCAAACAATTTAATCATGTTACCTTCCTTTTCGATTTCTCTGTGAATTTCACCTTATGTTCTAAGTATCCAGTAATAGGAACACAGTTCTTATACAAAGAGACAAAATTAGTGCCAGCTTCATCATGGAAACCCGTTATGACCTGGCAACTGTCAGCATCATATAAACAATCCCCACTGCAGCCATCATTTATTTATTCAATTCCAAATATTTTTCCCCTGGTGATTTTTCTTAATGAGAGATGGAGAATGTTAACTATGGAACAAGTATTATACTTGATATCAAAATATAACTCCCAGGAGAATGTATTCCATAAGTAGTTCATCTTCTAGGATTGCCTTTTACTTGGGACTGTGTTGTCATTGTTTTAAAGTCTTTCCTCTTGTTGCTAAATAAACCAGCTATGAACTTTTTAAAAATGTATAGAATTATTTTTGATTTGAGAATAAGAAAAGTAACTCTGGATTCAGCTTTTATTTTATCCAAATTGGCTTACCCATTTCTGAATTGTGTATGTAGAAGCAGAGATAGACCCAGAAAAGACCTTAGTGGTCCTTATCAGAAATGAGAAAATAGAGCTTTGGATTTGTATTGTGCAATACAGTAGCCACTAACCACATGTGGTTATTTAAATTGAAATTTTAAAAATTAAATTTAAACATAGTGTTCCTTTGTTACAATGATCATGTTTCAAGTACTCAATAGCCACAATGACTAGCGGCCACCAAGTTGGACAAGAGAGATACATATTTCTGTTTCAGCAGAGAGGTCTATCGAACTGCACATGTTTTGACTATATAAGGCAGAGGTTCAAGAAGCTGGGACTCAGTCTTCCTATAAGCTGAAGATCTCAGTGTCCTATAATAAAATTTATTTTGTGATATTGTCTTACAGTATGGGAAACTGAATTAAATACAATTTCATATAGTTGATTGCTCATGAAAAGATGCTTTTCAGCTTACAAAGCATTTTCACATACATCACCCTGTTTGATGCTCACAATAACCCTGTATGGTAGAAAGGACAGGTGTTCACATCTTCATTCCCCAGAGGAGGATGCAGAAGCTCAGAGAAATTAGAACTTGTCTAAAGCCACACTTCTTACAAACCAAGACATCACCCCAAGTCTCCTGCTCCAAATCCCTTGATCTTTTCATCGTGTTGAAAAGTACCAGAAGGATGAGTATTAATTTTTAAGAATGTGTATTAAAAACATTCTCGAAGCCAGGTGCTGTGCCAAGGGTTTATGTGTGTTATCTCATGCAACCCCAGCTTGAGATTTAGTTTTAAATTTTCGACTTCCTACCTCATCACCTCTCCCCCTGAATGTCTGGTCAGTTCTCACACTTACAGTGTCTAAAGTAGCCTTGCAATAGCTTAGATCAGGAAAGATAGATTAGAGTGAAAGTCACTCAGTTGTGTCTTTGCGACCCCGTGGGCTATAGTCTGCCAGGCTCCTCTGGAGAAGGGAAGGGCTACCCACTCCAGTATTCTGGCCTGGAGAATTCCGTGGCCTCTGTAGTCCAAAGGGTTGCAAAAAGTCAGACACCACTGAGGAACTTTCACTTTCACTTTGCATGTTCACTCTCTTCTCCCTGGGTATTCGTCCAAATGTTGTCTCTTTAGAGAAGGCTTTTCTTACCATTCTGTCTAAAGCAACCTACATGTCCACAACTGAGTCTGCACTACCCTGATTATTTCCTTCCAGCGCTGCGTCACACTTGCAATGAGCTCATTCACTGATTAATTGCTGTGTTTATTACCTGGGGCCCCTGTGTTTTCTGAGCTATCTTTCTGAACTTTGAACAGTGCCTGGCACATAATAGGTGCTCAATAAATTTTATTCAATAAATAAACAACCTTGGGAGCAAGTTCCATTATTCATTTCACAATTAAGGAGATGGAGGCTTAGGCAATAACTTGTCGATTGTTGCTTACTGAATAGATGGTACAGCCAGAAATTGTATCCAAGTATATCTGAAAACAAGGCCTGCTCTTCATCATAGATCTATATTGTATTCTTATTTTAAAATATTTCTTGTGTTCATTTATTAATTTATTTGTCAAACATTTATTGAGCATTTATAAAGTAAAGACCAGTTACAACAGCCATGTTGGGCAAATTCTGGCTCTTGAAAAATGTGATATATCCCCTGTCTTCATGTAGCTTAAAATCTAGCAGGCTTTTTGTTAAGGTGAAACTCAATCATCAGTTCCTTTTATGTGTCTATGAGATCTGTTTAAACCTTCATGTACTGGTTATAACTAAAGAATCACAGGAATGGACAAGTTATTAAAAAGTCTTTCTTTGTCCTCTTTCCCTCCCATTCCAGGTGACAAGGATCTCTCCTTTGAAAGTCTGAAAATGGAGATTTTGCAAGATACTTTTATAAATGACTGAAATGAAATATATACAATTCATTTGGGACCATCAGAGTGGTTTGTCATAGTAAACTGAATGATTAGTGACCCAGGTGTGATCCCTTAAATTGGCACTAAAGGAAAACCCCAAGAAGAGGCAGAATGAACACTGAGTTGGGAACTGAAAACCTGGCTTCTAGTTCTGGTTTTATCCCTAAACGAACTTTAGTCAAGTCATAGTCCTTTAAAATTTCTTTTCTCATCAACAAAGTAGGTGGGGCGTGGGGGCAAGGAGGTGAGTTCTACCTGCTGCTGCTGCTGCTGCTAAGTCGCTTCAATCGTGTCTGACTCTGTGCGACCCCATAGAGGGTAGCCCACCAGGCTCCTCCATCCCTGGGATTACATCATGTCATGGCAAAATTGTGTGAACCCAATGAAAGAGTTAATGTGAAAATGCTCTTTTTTCTAATTTATTTTTTGACTGGGGCAAAATTGATTTACAATGTTGTCAACACACCATTTGTTTTTGTTGTACAACATGGCAAATCAGCCATAATTACACATAAATCCTCTCCCTCTTAAGCCTCCCTTCCCTCCCTTCATCCCACCCTTTTAGGTCATCTCAGAGCACTAGGGTGGACTCCCTGTGCTATACAGAAACTTTTCACAACACTATTTACAACAGCCAGGACATGGAAGCAACCTAGATCTCCATTGACAGATGAATGGAGAGAGAAGCTGTGGTACATATATACAGTGGAATACTACTCAGCCGTAAAGAGAACAAATTTGAGTCAGTTTCAGTGAGATGGATGAACCTAGAGCCTGTTCGACAGCGTGAACTAAGTCAGAAGCTGAAAGATTTCTTTTACATAAACAAAAAAGCCAAAAGTGCCACACAATGTGCCTCTATCATTTCAGAATCTCATTTGCTCCTCAGAGGATGGAGAAGGCAGATGGGTCAGAGGTATGAAGGGACATAGGGGTCTGTTTCCCTTTCCAGCCTCACCTTTTCACTCCTTTATGTCATTATTTCAAGCCCCCAAACTTTCAACATGCTGGTCCCTCTGCCTGGAATGCTCTTTCCTCCTTGATGATCCTCTTGACATTTTTTGAGACTCAGCTTGAACCTGACTGTCTCTGTACAAACTTCCTGATACCCTCTGTTTCTAAAGCCATCTGATATATTTCTCTAACCGAATTCATGTAACTACGGTGTCATTATCTGTGCATAGATCATGAGGTTGGAAGCTTCATGAGGGTAAGGATTGTCCATTCTTGACGGGATTATCTTTCCCACATCCCTCTTCTAGTGACAGCTTGTTTCCCCCTACAGCCATGTAGTCATCAGAGGATCCTCCATGCTAGCCCAATGTAGTCCCTCCCCTTTACCTGCATGGATGGATGGGCTGGGAGTGAGTACCTTCCTGAAGCACAGTATCCCATCTTGAAGGGCAGTCATTTGGTTTAGGGTGAGCTCCTGGTCCAAGCTGGGAATTGGAACTGAGAAAAGGAGCTCAACCTTTTTTGGTTGTGAAGCAGTAAACTTTAGCATTACTGGCATCTGTGGTTTTAGACATGAGAGCAAAACAATGGGAGTCTTGGGAAAGAGAAAGATGGAATAAATTAGCTGAGAGGAAGTGAGCTGAGATGGGGGGCCCTGAGCTCCCCAGTCCCCATTTTCAGCATTCAAGAAGGTGTGTTCCACTTCTAGGGTTTCCACAAAGATACTTTAGTGTTCCTATAATAAAATATGTTGTTTAGTTACTGAATTGTGTCCAACTCTTTTGTGACCCCATGGACTTTAGCCCACCAGACTCCTCTGTCCATGGGATTTCCCAGGCAAGAATACTCCAGGGATTGAATCCACTCTTCTGCATTGAAGTGGATTCTTTACTGCTGAACCACCAGGGAATTATACCCCAATCCTTATCATGAATTCCCCTTTGTACGCAGACCACAGTGGAATTTCTGTCACCACCAAAAATAAATAAGCAAACATAAACATACAGAACTAAATAATGCAGGCTACCTGGGACGTCTCTTGACTCCCAATGTTGAACAATCTTGTGCTTATAAGTCAATAAATTAAGTAATCCTCATCCCAATTCTTGTGCCATATAGTTTTCACAATACTGAATAAAAATGCCTGGTCTTATATCATTCTCTCAGAAACTGCTCCAAATGGTGAATGTTGCAAAAAGTTGGATAATTACTATATTTTTCCCCCTTCTGTTTTATTTTCCCTTCCAACTTAAGTCTTACCACCTCTTTGAAGATTTCTGTGACTTAACCCTGCCTGAGACTGTAAAATTCCACATTTAATTTTGCAAAGATGCACTATCCTTTTGTAACCTTTACGTTCATCCCCACCCCTCCCCTAGTCGATTGCCAGTATCTTCAGAAAGTTACCTTGATGTATTCTTTCATTGCTGTTGTTTGGTTGTTAAGCTGTGTCTGACCCTTTGCAACCCTATGGACCATAGCCCACGGGTCTCCACTTTCCATGGGATTCCCCGGCAAGAATATTGGAGTGGATTGCCATTTCTTTCTCCAGGGGATCTCCCTGACTTAGGGACTGAACCTGTGTCTCCTGCATTGGCAGGCAGATTTTTTACCCCTGAGCCGTCAAGGAAGCCATATTATTTCATAGACAGGTGCTTATAGAAATGTAATTTGAACAAACTAATTCACTGATTATGGGATAGTTTCCCTATACTGGGATCTTAGAAGAGGGGGAAAAAAAATTCTTGGGAAAATAAGAAATGTTTCGTCTAAGGAGAGATATTATCTCCTTAGGATGTTCTAAAGTGCAAATGTGGTCCATTGTTTACCCCGGTGCTACAAATCAATCTTCATGGAATTTCTGGAAGCCTTAAGGAGAGATTTTGGGTGAAGGTAACCTATAGACAGTGTTTCCACCGGGACCCAGAAGCCAGGCAGCAGCCATTTCCCAGAGGCCAGTTCTTGCCTCAGGCATGCTTGGATGCTACTCACCAGGCACTCTGGCAGGTCTGAAATGGTCCCAGTAGCACAACGCCTGACCTCTGGGTCTTGTTGGCAGGCTCACAGAGCTGGGGAATATGTTTTAATTTCAGGTGATGTTGGAGGGTTGCCCAGTTCTGAAAAGCAGATTTTTCTGTTAAAGGCAGCCTTTCTCTTCCTATTTCCATCCTCCCAACTCTAGGTGCATCAAGGCCAAACTTGCAATTCAGAGAAAGAAGAGCACCAGAGGATCCAATGGGACTTTTATTTCTTAAGTGCTTGTGCTGTGAGAGCTCGAAGCGGGAAGGGAAGAGTGTTTGGAGAAGGCAGAGTAATTGTCGCCTGGGAAGCCAGTTATTCACGAACTCCAGGAAGTAAAAATGAAAAAGCCCTTTTATATCAATCCTCATCTCCCCCTGTCAGGGAAGAATACACCAGTAATAATTGCTGCTAAGGTGAGCATCTCAATGCTAAGACATCATTTATTCCTCTTTCCTTTGTCTTTCAATCCACATTAATGTTTCTTCAGCTTTCTCCATCTGCTATTTTTCTTTTTAACGATAACTGATATAGCAGGCAACTATCTTCTGTAAGGTTTACTTTTGAATTTCTTTTTTTTTCATTTCTTCATCCTTTTATTTATATGAAAATGCTTTATTTTCATAAAAACTGCATTTTCCATCATTCTGATGATCACAGTGTTCAGTCATCATGGCATTCGTTAGCTTCGGGTGTGAAAAGATGTGCCCGTAGTGCCTCTCAGGCACTAACACACATGTACCATTCACCAGCTTGTGCAAAGGGTCAGCAAGAATATCTTCCCATTCCCCCTTTCTTCTCTTCACACAGTCAAATTGAAAATATGGTGTCTGTTAAATGAAGAAATCTAAACAAGAATTTGGGGATAGGGTCACCTGTATCTACTGATTTTTTGATATTCAAAAACAACCTTTTGTGTACTCAAAAAAGAAAAGAAAAGAAAAAAAGGACAGCTAAACAAGCAACACCAGTGTTGTTGAGAAACCAGTGAGTAACCGCAGGCCAACCTGCTAACATTGGTATTTCTCAAGTCTTTCCCACTGCCCGCTTTTCTGGAAGTGTTGAAGGCAAGTGGCTAGTGGGAGGGACAAAGGATTTCCATCCACTACAGAAAGTTGATTGTTCTTATTTCTGGACACACCATTGAGCTGAAGGACCAAAAACATTTGGTACACCTCAAAGTAAGCGGGGGTGGGGGGAGGTGGGGGGTGGGGTGGACGGGTGGGGTGGGAGTGACAGAGGAGAGGCGGAGGGAGGTGGCTTGCAACTTCTCACCAGTGCTTGCTTCCCAGAGGCCAAGGTGATGTATTCATACGCTGCGTGACCATTCTGGACTTTGGACTTGGCAGGTTGTCATTGCTTTTGCTCAAAACCAGACCCTGAGAGGAACATGAACTTGATCCATGTCATAAATCAAGTTCTAATACAGGGTGAGAGTCTTAAACCCTCTGCTCCCAGCTCCCCCTCCTGGGGCACTCATCCACATGCCTCCAGTGCTATCGAAATGATTCAGACAACCAGGCTGTTATTTTTAATCCCTTGGTCCCAAAGGTACAATGGTAGGCTAATTTGGTTCTTATTCTCGACCCCCCTCCCACCCTCCCATATTTAGACATGGAAGAGGAAAGACAAAGAAAGGAATGCTTAGGCAAATCAGTCTGAACACAAAGCTTAGGACAAAGTGGAAAAAGAGGAATTAAGAACCAGCGAGAGGATGGAGCCCGCGTCTAGACAACCCCCTTTGTTTTCAGAAGCCTTTCTTCCTTCACTCTTATTAATTTTTCTCTGCAGTTTATCTCTTAGCCCTTGGGTAGGGAAAGATCAGAGCCTGTGCACCGGCTCCAGAGGCAGATGGCTCTCCAGGCAGCCGGGACCTGGGGAAGCACCGGGAACACACTTTCTGACTGCCTTCCTGGAGTAGAGGGCAATTTTCTTATCCCTCATAAGCACCCTGAGGGAGATTAATGGTCATCCACGGTTTCAGGCATTTGTTCCTTTTCTGTGTCCTTGACACATACAAAAGATACATTTTCATGCCTCTAAGCAGAAGGAATACACCTCAAAGGTTAAAGCTGGCAGTGGACAGTGTTATTCAAAGACAGGCTGCCTGGAGCCCTTAATGATTACACTCTGGAGTTGCTGTGTCTTTGCTACTTCACATTGGTTGTTATCGAAGTGTCCAGAGGGGAAATGAGCATACTTTCAGGTCAATGTTTTGCTGCCTGTTATCTGCATGACCTTGATCAAGTTACTTAAACTATCTCAAGCCTCAGTCTCTACATCTAAAAAATGGGAAGGATAATATACTGCTGTTGCTACTGCTAAGTTGCTTCAGTCGTGTCCAACTCTGTGCGACCCCATAGACGGCAGCCCACCAGGCTCCCCCATCCCTGGGATTCTCCAGGCAAGAACACTGGAGTGGGTTGCCATTTCCTTCTCCAATGCATGAAAGTGAAAAGTGAAAGTGAAGTCAATCAGTCGAGCCCGACTCTTCACGATCCCGTGGACTGCAGCCTACCAAGCTCCTCTGTCCATGGGATTTTCCAAGCAAGAATACTGGAAGGGTTGAGTGGAGAGAAAGCTATTATTACTGCTGTGTTTGTGCTATTAATTTTAATTATTGGTAAGGTGATCTGAAACATGATTAAGTTGTTATCTGTATCTGTAGCCATTGAAGCGTCTCAGAAAAAAACAGACTGGGCTGCAGTTTCAGGGTCCAGTCAGGAAAACAGAAACCATTCAAAGTATTCTAAACGAAGCAAATTTAATACAAGAAATGATGATGCAGGTGGTGGAAGAAAGGAGAAGCCAAAACAGAAGACAGGGAAGCCATCCAGAGATGAAAAATAGCAAGAAGCTGCTGCCACCCTTAGGATTGAAAAAATACAGGGGAAAGTTCATGTTACAGAGGCTAAAGGGCTTCCCCTGTGGCTCAACAGTAAAGAATCCACCTGCAATGCAGGAGATGAAGGAGACATAGGTTCACTCCTGGGTCAGGAAGATTCCCTGGATCTGCTGCCCTGGAAGAGGACATGGTAAGCCACTCCAGTATTCTTGCCAGGAAAATCCCATGGACAGAGGAGCTTGGTGGGCTACAGTCCATAGGGTTGCAAAGAGTCAGACACGACTGAAGCAACTGAGCATAAGCACAGAGGCCAGAAGCCAGGGGTTCCCTGGTGGCAGGCGGGATCTCAGAGGGAGGGGTTTTCAGGAGGGCAGCTTGAAGCACAGAGGAGTCAACCATTACTGTATACTGCCACCTGAAGCAGAAAGACAGCTTCTCCCTTCCTTCTACCCTCCTGGGCAGTGATTGAACCTGGCCAGAAGCCAGTGATGAGGCAGCTTGGGAAATGTAGTTTGCAGACTCATTAATGGCTATAGACTCAACGGAGACGTATTCCAACCACGGAAGAGAAAACTCTTCATGACTGTGAAGTTGAAGAAAAAAATTGCTTGATACACTGAGAAGAAACCATTTAGATTCTAGCTTTCAGCTTTTAGCTGGGGATGTCTAAAGATCCAGAAGTTTGAAACCAGGTGATGAATTTGTGATGAACGTATCTGAGATAAAAGATTAGGAACACAGAAAAGGAGGTGAATTGACGATCCCACACCTTTGGGGAAGCTTCTTTTATTCCTTACCTCTTTTTTCTTTTTTTTTCTTATCAAGAGAGCTGTATCCACAATCATTTCAATAACTTTCACCAAAAAGCTCCATTATTTCTTTATGTTTTAATTAGGGGATAATTACAATGCTGTGATGGTTTATGCCATACATCAACATGAATCAGCCATAGGTATATATACATGCGTCCCCTCCCTCTTGAACTCATCTCCCACCTCCTCCCAACCCATCCCTCTTAGAGGGATGTCACAGAGCACTGCACCAGCTTTGGGTTCCCTGCATCATACATCAAACTTCAACTGGCTAT
Organism: Nanger dama; assembly: GCA_917880005.1. Taxonomy (NCBI): domain Eukaryota; kingdom Metazoa; phylum Chordata; class Mammalia; order Artiodactyla; family Bovidae; genus Nanger; species Nanger dama. The sequence continues at coordinate 41,365,741 of CAKJTW010000004.1, forward strand.
CTATTTTACATATGGTAATGTGTATGTTTCAATGCTTTTCTCTCAAATCACCCCACCCTTTCCTTTCCCCACTGTGTCCAAAAGTCTGTTCTTTATGTCTGTGTCTCCATTGCTGCCCTGCAAATCATTTCATCAGTACCATCTATCTAGATTCCATGTACATGTGTTTATATACAATATTTGTCTTTCTCTTTCTGACTTACTTCACTCTATGATAGGCTCTACTTCACTCTATGATAGGCTCTAGGTTCATCTACCTCATTAGAACTGACTCAAAAGTGTTCCTTTTTACAGGTGAGTAATATTCCATTGTGTATATGTACCACAACCTCCTTATCCATTCATCTGTTGATGGACATCTAGGTTGCTTCCATGTCCTAGCTATTTGTAAACAGTGGAAAATCTCCATTATAATTTATCAATGCTGGTTGTATATATTATTGATCAAACCACAATTGATCACTGCAAGAAAATGACTTTGCCTTTGTGAAAGGCCAACAGTGACACATTAAAGAGTCCAAAGAGGAAAGAAAAAATGCCAATATCTTTGCTTTCTGCAGAGTTACTTTCAGGCTGGAGGATGTTGCTTTGAAAATGTTTCAGTCTTAAGTATGCAAGATGGCACTAGGTAAAGACGCAATCTGATCCATGCTGGAAATGTTTGGCTTCCTCTCTCTATCCTAGACCATAACACTTGTTTCTTATAAAGTGCAGGATCTGGCTCTCTTCCCAGCACAGAACAGACTCCCTAGCCATTTCATTACCAGAAATTACAATGATCATCTGCCTAACTGGGAATAGCATATCTGAAACACAATTATAAGTAAACTCATGGACAGTCTAGGTGGCCTGGTGATGACTACTTAGAAATATTCCTGCCTGGCACCTCATATCAGATCATAACTCAGGATCACCACAGATACTCATCATTTTCAGAAGTACCTCAATTACCATGAACAAGGCTGGAAGGAATGCAGCAGTTGATGATATCTTCCATTTGGGTGTCCAGGGATTGAAGCACACAAAGGTCCAGGGGCATTAGGATCAAAACTGGTCAAAACATTTCCTTCGCTCCACGTACATGATGATGATTTGAGCTGGTGTGATTTCAGCTCTGGGATTCTCGCTCAGCGGGAGTGGGAAGAAAGTAACCCTGAGAAAGGGGACTGCTCGAGACTAGAGTAGCGCCCAGCAATTTAATGAGGTCGTCGGACACACGTTTCAGGAGAAATGAGCTACAGGAATTTCCCAGGCTATGGAAAGCACTGGAATCTGGCTTTTTTCGCACCTGAAAATCAAAGTAGGAAAAAAAACCCACCTTCATAGGACTTCTGAGGATCAAGTTCACTGATTCTGCCAAGGCCGAGGCTCTCTTCTCTAAGGCAAAACAAACTAACCAAAAAAGCAACTGCACACATTTGCCATGATGGAAGAGAATATTTCTAAGTAGATTGTATATATTTAGCTTTATGATCATGCAGTCATGTGACAGCAGAAAGATTTCTTGTTGTGTTTTATGTCTCAACGTTGGGCCAAAGCTTGCTTCAGGCTAACCCGGGAGACTGAGGACCAAGAGGGCAGACAGGAAAGTCAGATGCCATATGTAATGCAGTCCAAAAGATTAGAATCAGGAACCTTGACCATCAGTGGCCTGAGCCACTGTAGAGTCCCTTTTCTAAACTGCAGGGATCTTTAGAAGATGCTGCTGTGTAGCAGCATCCCTGAGGCACTTCCGGAGCCGCCAAGGACAGCCACGACGGCAGATAAATCTAGCCATCCCTGTGACCAAAACAAGGGTGAAGAATAATAACATGAAGACTTAGTTTGTGTTGGCACTCCCCAAGCATTACATATAAGAGAAGTGTCCCCAAGTGAATTGCAGTCTTTTTGAAAATGATGCTCTAGGAAAAAGAGCAAATATTGACACTTCAATAATGTTTGCCCAGCAATCAGTGAGCTGTATACAGCACTCAGGGTATCTATGTTACTGGAATCAATTAGGAAAACAGAGAATTAATATCCTCCAATGAGAAATATATGATAACTGCTGACATTACAGATAATGTCAGCTCTGCAAATCATCTCTGAAGTCATAGACCTACCCGACAGTTGTCATCGATGTTCGGGGAATCTGAGAACACAGCTTACTTCAGTTATGCTGTACGTTGCTCTTACCAGACACTGTCTCCCCCAGTGTGCAGATTCTATCCCCTGCAACTAATTCCCTCTATTCATTCATCCATCCATCCATTCATTTATTCAGTAAGCTTACTGACAGCCTACCTTGTGGTAGCACTATTTTAGGATGGACTGTCTCCGGTTCTGGTAGGGTGGCAGAAACAATGGAAAAGTGCAAAGTAAGGTATTTTCATAGGAAAATGAAATGAGCAAGTCATATGAAGGCCTGAGTAAGGAGCATTCCAGCTAGTGTACCAGTGAATGCAAAAGACCTGGGGTATAGTCAATTGCCTTCTCTTAACCTCCTGGTGTGTTTCGTTGTTCTCTAGTCTGTGGTTGCTTCTCAGACTGGCTGCTCCTCCCTTTCTTCCCCATTTCTCCACCTTCTTCCTTCCTTCTTTTCTTTTATTATTTATACCATCAGAGGTCATTTAAGAAAGTCTTATGGCCAGGAAGATCTTACATCATAAAGCCTTCTCTTCCCAAACAGAATTTTGTTGTCATTGTTGTTCAGATGCTGCTCTTTCTTCCCACATAGATTTTAAGTTTCTTGAAATAAGGACACACTGAAGTATCTTACTTTTTATGGATTTCCCAAAGTACCTAATATAACCAGGGGCATATAGGAGAGTCTCAGGATAATAAATGTTGCCTCAAACTAAAATGTTTCTAGCTGGAGAAGGTTGTTGAGATAAATTTGCTCACCCAGGATATTTTTTTGACTATCCATTCCTGGTCTCTGTCTTTCTGTTATTTATTTATTTGTATTCAGTTTATCTCCAGAGAACTAAAAACAACAACAACAACAACAACTTAAAGCACTCTGGGGAAGAAACACTTACATGTTGCTAATGGTTTTTATTTAGCTTCATTTGGGGTATCAATTCTTATCCTGTGAAGTAACTGATGTAGTCTTTATGGATAAAGGCAATCCAGTAACAAACAGATTTATGCAAGGAGTATATATGTATAGTATAATCAGGCTGGCCTAAAGTTGAAAGATAAAGTTCATTAGCTGCTCTTAGTAGGAAATGATTCCAAAGAGTCAACCAATGATTTATAGTATGTTTGGGAAAAGCCCTAATCCTTAACTTTGGAACCAGAGAAAATTTTTCTCTGGCTGCTCCTCTTTAAGAGAGGAAAGATATGACCCTGGGTGAGACAGAGTGGGGCGTTAACATAAATTCTCAGTCTGTGGCTTTCAGGATCACAGCTTTAGCCACCTAACCTCAAACTAGTGTAGATGAAAAGGGTTTTTATAGCAGCGGGCTGGTGCCATAGTGATAGGATGGTTGCTAAGGATGTCATTATCACTGATTGCAGGAATCGGTGAGTTAATTGGCATGACCTCATTCAAGTCCTCAGGGCCTACCTGTTCACAAATTACAAAGGAGACAAAAAGTTGATCTTTTTATAGTGTCAGGAGGCAGCACCTGTTAACATTTAACATAGCATTTGAAACAAGATATAACACACATTATTTATCTACTTGTTACCTTTTTCTCACCCTGTGTCCTCCTTTTTCCTCTTTACTACAGGGAATTAAGACTTGCCCTCCTCAAAAAAAAAAAAAAAAAATTATTCCACTATTGTTCCTATTCCCTCTAAATGAGGGGGAATTTTTTTTTTTTTTGGGGGTCTGAGAATCAGCCATTAAACTGAAGAAGGCTCAAGGAAATGAACTGCAATGTCTTATAGGAAGAAAAATAGCACTATGAACATGAAGAAAAAAAAAGGCCCAGAATAATGGAGATTGATCGCTCGATCTATCTATGGCCTCAAATAAAACTGATTGAATTTAACATGTTAGGTTACAGTTAAAATGCTTAGTTGTTTCAGTCAGGGGTAATATAGTTTCAGATTTTCATAGGGAGCCATTTATTTATTTTTGCATTTGTGAGTCATTTAGTCATTCCCTTGTGAGTGAGAATACATTTATTTTCCAACTCCCTGCTGTTAGGCGTTCTATTAATACCACACTAGTTGAAATAAATGGAGCAGTAGAAACTGTTTGGTGGTGAATTTGTTTTTCAGATTTTTTTTTTTAATTGCTATTTTGGTAAGTTGGCTTCCCAACCTCTTCAGTGGTTTAAATTAGAGTCTTAACTTCTCACCCTGTCCCCTCTCTGGCTGCACATTTGATTGTTGCTTTGCCTCAGTATTGCCAACTTCAAGGCAACCTGAAGGCTTATAACCCAAGAAATGTATGAGAGAGAGGGTGTAAGGTAAAATGATTCTCATCAAGCAATGAGGCTGTCAAAAATATGGACAAAATGCCAGCTTTCTTAAACACAAGCTTTCTCTCTACCTCTTTGCACTCTACCCCAAAGGAAAAATCCAGTCTAATAAAGAGGAAAATTGTCTCTCAGGGTTATAAGGAAGTGCAAGGGTCATGTTTTCCAGGATTCTAAAAGGGAATTTTCAAATGTACTTTAACTGTGCTTAAGCGCAGTAAGGTTTGCTTATGTGCCTTTGGAGTAAAGCTGAGCAAAGATAATGTCCTTGTTATTCTGGGCAGCTAATTACTGTCAGTACCATAATTTGTAGGGAACACGAGCGTGAGGTAAAGGGGGGTGGGTGGCATGGTGGGGGCGTAGTGTTGGGAGACGGTCCGCTTAGCTTTGAACTACATCCCGCCCTGATTCCACGGAGCCGCAGGAGGGCTCCATCGGGAACACGTTCAGAAAGGTCCCGAAGGGGCACTGGAGGAAAGCACGTGGATCTATACACTTTCCGGCACTGGCAAAGGTCAGGCAAATAATCAAATCCCTCTTCCTCAGTTTTCTTTCCATCCACAGCCCTCATGAGGATGGGGGAGGGGGTGGCTAGCGCGGGGTGGCCGTAGGTGGCCCACCCTCCTCCCGGTGAGGGCGAGGGGCTGGTCAAGGACATTCCATTCCATTCCCTACTCGCGGAAGCCTTGGGAAAGAACAAAGAAACAGTGACAAGCCTACAGACATGCTAGGCACGTGCATTCACAAACACACACACACACACACACAGGCAAGTACTTGCAGTAAGGAGTCAATAGGAGCAAGGATAATTTATGCCGAGCCTGGAAACGCCAAGAGAAAACCAACGCACAAGTGTGATGTGGCGAGCAGAAAGAGAAGGAAGACAGTCCCTTGCATTTCTGAGGGTCACTTCTCTAAGATCTTAAGTGACACCCGTGCCTGAGATAGGTATAAAGGGATTAGCAGCTGAAACTGACAAAGGAGGAAACTGAGGCTCAGAGAAAGGAAGTGAACCCTTCAGGGACATCGGTCAAGTATCCAGGGAAGTAAGGGTCATGGGCAAGTGGCGGCAACTAAAAACCTCTGGGTGGAGGAAGGGTGTGGAATGGGGAGCCCATGGAGGCAGGCTTCAGTCTGCTTCATAAAGACACTTGCATCTTGGTGAGGCTCTGGACTATCTCTGATTTCTTTCTCTTGTTTATGAAACCAATAAAGTGAAGTCAGTGAAACATTTTACTGGCAGCTGTGGGTGTATTCTAATTGGCTTGTAGTTGGAATTCCCTGTTATTGCCAGGGAGAAAGCAAGCGGTCCAGTTCCCTGAAGATGATTTAGGGGTAGATTTACAAGGGGGAGACAGGAACAGGGGTAGAGACTCAACTTCCTAAAGCCATTTTCTTTGATGGGGTGGGGAGAATTTTGCCATCATTTCCTGCCTACATTCCTCAACATTTTTATCAGGGTCCCTCCTTCATTCCCATTTTCATCAATAGATTTGAAATCCCCAAAGATCAACTTTCAGGGACTACCTCATCCAGGGGTGAACCATCAACCAAGTCAGACCTTGGTCACATTCCACCTCTGTCCGCTGGCCAGGCTGGCTGCTGGCTGGGAGAACTGGGTTTTAGTGTTTCCCCATCCCAGCCTCCTCAAGGTTAGTTAATGAAGCTGAAAAGGAACTCACAGCCTCTGCTGCCCAGAGCCACAGTGACTTTGCATTATGCTGGGACAATGAGAGCAGTGTTTGTGACTGAGGCTCTCACAAGCAAATGTCACTGAATACATTTGGAAGGGGCATGCTTAGCTGGACATCACCATGCTATAGGGACCAAAACCAACTGGAAAAGGAAGAAAACGTGTAGAAGAGTTTAATTTCTTCAACTTCATTGTCCAGTGTCTGAACTTGGACCTAGGTTCAGGTTTCAGCTGAAGTAGATTCTGAATCTGGTTCAAGTTATTTCATCTCCTTTGTGCCTCAGTTTCCTTATCTGTTAGAAAACAAAGCAGACATAGCATTAGTACCTAATTTACAAGTGTGTTATAAGTACTCAACTATATTATTTGTGTGAAACAATTAACACAGAGTCTGAAACATAATGAATACTTGACAAATGTAGTTTAACAGGCTCTACTCCCTTCGTGTTCCTCGTATCTGTTATCCTTTTAGCTCTTCAATTTGTAGAAGTTAATACTGTACAGGTGGAGTCATCCTGGGGCTTCCCAGGAAGTACTAGTGATAAAGAACCTGCCTGCCAGTGCAGAAGATATAAGAGACAGGGGTTCGATCCCTGGGTTGTGAAGATCCCTCGGAGGAGGGCGTGGCAACCCACTCCAGTATTCTTGCCTGGAGAATTCATAAACAGAGGAAGCTGGTGGGCCACAGCCCATAGGGTCACAAAGAGTTGGACACCACTAAAGCAGCTTAACACACTCGCACACACAGAGTCATCCTGAGAAAGTGAAGACTAGAAAAGGATTTAACTTTTGACTGGTATTTTGTTGATGTTTATTCTTAAATACCACTCATTGAAGAGTTAGAATAGCTACTGTAAAATGAAAGAAGCATTTACAAAGTCTTACAAATGTTGACTTTCTAATTCTGCTTAATCTTATGATTTGATTCAGTCAAATGTAATGCCTCATGCATCATGGGTTTGACATTACGCAGGCATTGTCAAGTGCCTATGTAGTCACTGCATATTTTTAATGTTTAGCAGCTTTGTGGTCAAAATGAGCAGATTCCATTTTGGCGGGTTGTGGAAACATCCAGTCTCACATTTAGACAGGAATCCATTTACCACAGGAAGTGGGAGTCAGCAGGAGGCATCCAGCCTGCCTGTGGGCATCTGGGCAGATTTTTGAAGGACACTCCAGCTGCTGAGATGTGATACAGGTCCATCCTGGTTGTCAGGTGGCAGGTAAGAGCCCAGCCGTTTGTCATCATTGGAGGAATTAACACAGGGGATCATCACGTGACACTGTGAGAAGGTGGAGCCCAGTGGTAGAGAGTTCAAAGCATTTGAACATCCTGGCAGGTGGGCAGGATCAGGAGAGCAGAGGATAGTGGGGCCACATACACTGGATTCCCTTTCATGACAGTGGTTTGAGGTGGTTGAGAGAGTCTGGTATGGATCTTGGATTTTAAAAAACTAAGTACTAGGCAAGTTATCAAGACAAGGGCTTCAGGCTTGAGTTAGGAACCAGCTGCCAGTATTGGAGAGCAGATGGGGACTAGCTGTCCATGACAGCAGTAGCAGTAATAAGAAAGCACACGTACATAATACTTCATACCCAATAACCCATTCATATGCTTTGGCTGTGTTAACTAATCCCACAACAAGCCTGTGGCTTGGATACTATTATAATCATGCCCACTTCTCCAAGGTAGAGAGTAAGGCTTGGAGAATAACTTGCCTGAGGATGCACTGTAAGTAGCAGAGTTGGAACCAACCCAGGCAGTCTGACTCCAGTGTCCATATTCAACCACTGCATCCAAGACCCTCAAAGCAGGTGCTCCTTTAAGGGTTATAGAGTCTGAGAACCTTGGCCAGGGCTGACCCTGCAGGTGAGTATTAAGGGGCCCCAGCTGTGGAGTGAGACGGGGACCCAGGGTATAGGAGTTAGGCTGGATCTGACACTATGTCCCAATGTCCCTTGGAGAAAGGCTTCCCAGCTCTTCCCAATAAATGACAGCTTATGTTCCAGTCAGAAGTTTCCTCTGTTTCAGCTCAGACCTAGGAATTTTGGCTCAGTTCTCAGTCCTTTCTAATTCAGAAATCCTCCCAGGAAACCAGATAATTTCTGGCATTGATCTGGAGAATTTAAGGCAGTTCTCAACAGACTCAGAAATCCATCTGCCATGTGGTCAGACCAGAGTGAAATTTCAGAGAGAAAGGGGGCAGGATTTGTCCGCATTCCAGTGTATCAATTTTTTTCTTTGAAGAAGGAAACTTAAATTTATTGAAGCCCTCCTATGCACTTTACCGAAATAGTTACTTTTAATATTTACAATGAATTAATTTCCCAGGGCTGCTCTAACAAAGTACCACCAACTGGGTGACTTAGGACAATAGAAATGTATTGTCTTACAGTTCTGGAGGCTGAAAGTCTGAAATCAGGATTGTGGAAGAGCTGTGTCCCCTTGGACACCTGGAGGGGAAATATACTTCCTTGCCTCTTCCTAGCTTTTGGTGGTTCTCAGCGATCCTTGGCATTCCTTGGCTTGCACGTTCATCACCCCAGTCCTCCATTGTCACATGGTGTTTGTTCTCTCTGTGTCTCTTCATGTGTCTTTCCTTTGCTCATGTCTCTCTGTGTCCAAATTTCCCATTTTTATAGAGATATCAGTCATTTTGGATTGGAACCCATCTTAATGATCTCATGTTAACTTGACTACATCTGCAAAGACTCAGTTTCCAAGGAAAGTCTCATTCCGAATTTCTGGAGGTGAGGAATTTGCGGAGCACATACAACAACCCCATTAGTAACCCCTCCTCTCTTTTTGCAGACCAGGAAAGTGATGCTCAAATTCAAGAATAAAATCAAGTCTAATTCTAAGGTTTCCCTCTTCCTGTCCACATCCTGCTGCCTTCTCAGGAGAGTAGTTTGATCCTCTCCCTAAGTAACACATTTTAAGAACCAATGTGTTTGCTTATGATGTGTCTCAACCTTGCTAGTGACCTGGAAGATCTGGGGCCCACTCAACACTTGTTCTTTGAATGATCCTCCTGTTCTTGCTGCTGAATAAATATGATGTCCACCCATGTTATCAAGGGAGTTGTAGATGAACGCCTGCTGGATACCCCAACAGGTAGATGTGACATTCCAAGAGGTCTGCACCGCTAAGGAGAGTTTCTCATACTATACAAACAGCAGATGCCATATGATGTGTTTTACCCTGGGAAGATTTATTTGTCCTACAAAGAGTCAGAAACTTACAGAGATAATCCCATATTGGCACCTGAGGCCTTGAAATGAAGTGTGTGGCCTGGAGGCAACTCACTTAACCTCTCAGCCTCGCCATCTGGGACCTGGGAGTAATGATCGCCAGCCCCTTGGAGGCATCATTTGGGGCAGCTTCAGAAATGGCCTAGAAGACTGTGGCAAATGGAAATGCTGTATACTGACAACAAGAACGTTAACTGAAAATAATCAGTATTTATAGAATGCCATTCTTAGGGATCCTAAATTTCTTGTGGCTGTCATCCTCAAGCCTTGGGAATTAGAAGAATTGACCTGGAATGTGGTGAAAGTGTTCACTCCTCCCCCCTTCCTCCTTGCCATTCTGTTTTCGGTTAGAATCACAATTTGTGTTCTCGCTGAAAACCAAACCCTGGGTCAAGGGGGAGGTTTGGGATTATTAACTGCCATCCATCTTCTGAGAGTGAATGTGCTTCTGCATCAAAGTGTTCTTTCGATTTCCATCTTTGATAAAATGTATTCAGCATCCAGGCTCCGAGGCAGACACTCCTCTCCCCTAGTCTTCCTGCCTCCCTCAAGTTATTTAATTATATTCTTTCCACTATCCCTTACTGTCTGGCTTTTGGATACCCATGTAATTATCTGATTAGCTCCTATGTAAAATCCTTGCTTTTGGTTTTCCTTCCAATATGCTAAATATACGTCTAGTGGCAAAGAGCTGGCACTGGTACATTAAGCAGCCCAGAATAGAGTGGAGCCAGATGTAAAAGGGTCTTGTCTTACTTTGTATTAGAGCTCCAGGGCTGGAGAAGTTCATTCTTGCCCATGTTGAAAACCTGCTTGGGAGAGATCCACACCATAGCACTATTTTGCAGCATGGGTCTCATTAACCTTTATTAATAAACAGAACATTTACAGGTTCCAAGTAAAGAGAGCAATTTAACCCTGTTACACTAATTGCTTCCTATTATGAGTGGAAACCAGAGAAGGCAATGGCACCCCACTCCAGTACTCTTGCCTGGAAAATCCCATGGACAGAGGAGCCTGGTGGGCTGCAGTCCACAGGGTCACAAAGAGTCAGATACGACTGAGCGACTTCACTTTCACTTTTCACTTTCATGCATTGGAGAAGAAAACGGCAACCCACTCCAGTGTTCTTGCCTGAAGAATCCCAGAGACGGGGGAGCCTGGTGGGCTGCTGTCTATGGGGTCGCACAGAGTCGGACACGACTGAAGCAACTTAGCAGCAACATGAGTGGAAACAGCTTCCCTCATAGCTCAGCTGGTAAAGAATCCGCCTGCAATGCAGAAGACCCTGTTTTGATTCCTGGATCGGGAAGATTCACTGGAGAAGAGATAGGCTACCCACTCCAGTATTATTGGGCTTCCCTTGTGGCCCAGTATGCTACTGGAGATCAGTGGAGAAATAACTCCAGAAAGAATGAAGGGATGGAGCCAAAGCAAAAACAATACCCAGTTGTGGATGTGACTGGTGATAGAAGCAAGATCTGATGCTGTAAAGAGCAATACTGCATAGGAACCTGAAATGTCAGGTCCATGAATCAAGGCAAATTGGAAGTGGTCAAACAAGAGATGGCAAGAGTGAACATCAACATTCTAGGAATCAGCGAACTAAAATGGACTGGAATGGGTGAATTTAACTCAGATGACCATTATATCTACCACTGCGGGCAGGAATCCCTCAGAAGAAATGGAATAACCATCATGGTCAACAAAAGAGTCCGAAATGCAGTACTTGGATGCAATCTCAAAAATGACAGAATGATCTCTGTTCGTCTCCAAGGCAAACCATTCAATATCACAGTTATCCAAGTCTATACCCCAACCAGTAATGCTGAAGAAGCTGAAGTTGAACAGATTTATGAAGACCTACAAGACCTTTTAGAACTAACACCCCAAAAGGTGTCCTTTTCATTATAGGGGACTGGAATGCTAAAGTAGGAAGTCAAGAAACACCTGGAGTAACAGGCAAATTTGGCCTTGGAATGCGGAATGAAGCAGGACAAAGACTAAAAGAGTTTTGCCAAGAAAATGCACTGATCATAGCAAACACCCTCTTCCAACAACACAAGAGAAGACTCTATACATGGACATCACCAGAATGTCAACACCAAAATCAGATTGATTATATTCTATGCAGCCAAAGATGGAGAAGCTCTATACAGTCAACAAAAACAAGACCAGGAGCTGACTGTGGCTCAGATTATGAACTCCTTATTACCAAATTCAGACTGAAATTGAAGAAAGATGGGAAAACCGCTAGACCATTCAGGTATGACCTAAATCAAATCCCTTTATGATTATACAGTGGAAGTGAGAAATAGATTTAAGGGCCTAGATCTGATAGATAGAGTGCCTGATGAACTATGGAGTGAGGTTCGTGACATTGTACAGGAGACAGGGATCAAGACCATCCCCATGATTCTCAACCCTCTCCTTGCCAGCAGATTAAAACTCAGTCTTCACAAAAAGGGAAAGAGAGATGAATCTGAATGCAGAAAGTAAAATAGTGGTTGCCAGGGGATGACTAGGGTGGTAATGGTGAGATAGTAAATGTTTCTCAATGGGAACAGAGTTTTAGTTTGACAAAATGAAAAAGTTCTGTGGATAGATAGTGATAATGGCAAAACAACAATGTGAACATAATACTAAATCACTCTTAAAAATTCTTAAATGGTGAATTTTATGTTATGCATATTTTACCAAAATAACAAACATAATTTTTTTAAATAAAAATAAAACTACTAGGAAAAAATGGGAGAATTCCTTGACAGACTTGGATAAGATTAGAGAAGGCCTTTATCTTTAAAACTGTGACTCAGAATCCAGAGATGATTATCACAGTATTGTTGATAATAAATAAAACTGGAAACAACTCCAAAAATCCATCAGTTTGAGAATGAGAGATAAACTATACTATATACAGAAGAGCATCCATTAAAAACAATGATATATAACTATACTGATATTTAAAATGCTCAGAAAATATCATTGAGTAGAAAGCATTATATCATAAAATAGCAAGTATAAAATGATATCTTTTATATAAAATGTGTGTGTGTGTGCCTAAAGAGATATTTGGAAGGACAGTCAACAAAATGTTAATGGAGGTTATCTTGGGCTGTTTGTTAATGCTTTATTCTTTGCACTGTTCTACACTGACATTTTTTTTCAACAAGCTTGTATTATGTTTATAAAAATAATAAAGCCATTTTCAACTCGTACTAAAATACTAAAAGAAGTAGGGATCTACTACCATATATTTTCCTTGATACCTTCTAGCTATAAAGATTCATTAATGCCACGTATGCCCAAATGACCAGCAAGGAGTGTGTGTGTGTGTGTGTGTGTGTGCGCGCACCAAGTTAACCCTCAGGAAAGATGGACTCACTGACACTTGAGCTCCCAAGTCTCTCCTTCATAAAGGTTACAAGTCAGACTTCATGAAAGGAGGAGGAGAGGTGAATCTGAATGGCTAAAAGCTAAACCTCTATCAGTCTGCACCTTATAAAGTTCCAGTGACAACATTACTCACAGAAGCTGTCATACAAACAGCGTAGTATGTTCAGTATGTTGTACAAACAGGTGAAGATGCCGTGCTCTGGAAAACCGTCAGATGACCCCAAAATGCCTTTAGTGAAGACAATAATACTAGTGATAAAAAAAAGCTTGTAAGAAGAGTAAATACATGTGTTTGGGCACATAATGAACATGCAGTTACCTGTTAAATTATTGAATAAATCAGATCTCAGGAAAACTAAAAGAAAAGTGTTTTATGAAATGTAAGAGTGGGAAAAATGATATTCTAAACTAATGTATTTACTGCAACTTGAGATTTTGAGACAGGTGTAACAAAGTAACAAAATAAATATTAAAAATTAAAAAAAAAGACCATCCCCATGGAAAAGAAATGCAAAAAGCAAAATGGCTGTCTGGGGAGGCCTTACAAATAACTGTGAAAAGAAGAGAGGCGAAAAGCAAAGGAGAAAAGGAAAGATATACCCATCTAAATGCAGAGTTCCAAAGAATAGCAAGAAGAGATAAGAAAGCCTTCTTCAGCGATCAATGCAAAGAGATAGAGGAAAACAACAGAATGGGAAAGACTAGAGGTCTCTTCAAGAAAATTAGAGGTACCAAGGGAACATTTCATACAAAGATGGGCCTCGATTAAGGACAGAAATGGTATGGACCAAACAGAAGCAGAAGATATGAAGAAGAGGTGGCAAGAATACACAGAAGAACTGTACAAAAAGATCTTCGTGACCCAGATAATCATGATGGTGTGATCACTACTCTAGAGCCAGACATCTTGGAATGTGAAGTCAAGTGGGCCTTAGAAAGCATCACTACAAACAAAGCTAGTGGAGGTGATGGAATTCCAGTGGAGCTGTTTCAAACCCCGAAAGATGATGCTGTGAAAGTGCTGCACTCAATATGGCAGCAAATTTGGAAAACTCAGCAGTGGCCACAGGACTGGAAAAGGTCAGTTTTCATTCCAATCCCTAAGAAAGGCAATGCCAAAGAATGCTCAAACTACGGCACAATTGCACTCATCTCACATGCTAGTAAAGTAATGTTCAAAATTCTCCAAGCCAGGCTTCAGCAATATGTGAACCGTGAACTCCTGATGTTCATGCTGGTTTTAGAAAAGGCAGAAGAACCAGAGATTGAATTGCCAACATCCGCCGGATCATGCAAAAGCAAGAGAGTTCCAGAAAACCATCTATTTCTGCTTTATTGACTATGCCAAAGCCTTTGACTGTGTGGATCATGATGGGAATTCCAGACCACCTAATCTGCCTCTTGAGAAATCTATGCAGGACAGGAAGCAACAGTTAGAACTGGACATGGAACAACAGACTGGTTCCAAATAGGAAAAGGTGTACATCAAGGCTATATATTGTCACCCTGCTTATTCAACTTCTAGGCAGAGTACATCATGAGAAATGCTGGACTGGAAGAAACACAAGCTGGAATCAAGATTGCCAGGAGAAATCTCAATAACTTCAGATATGCAGATGACACCACCCCTTATGGCAGAAAGTGAAGAGGAACTAAAAAGCCTCTTGATGAAAGTGAAAGAGGAGAGTGAAAAAGTTGGCTTAAAGCTCAACATTCAGAAAACGAAGATCATGGCATCCGGTCCCATCACTTCATGGCAAATACATGTGGAAACAGTGGAAACAGTGTCAGACTTTATTATTTTGTCTCCAAAATCACTGCAGATGTTGATTGCAGCCATGAAATTAAAAGATGCTTACTCCTTGGAAGAAAGGTTATGACCAACCTAGATAGTATATTCAAAAGCAGAGACATTACTTTGCCGAGTAAGGTCCGTCTCGCCAAGGTTATGGTTTTTCCTGTAGTCATGTATGGATGTGAGAGTTGGACTATGAAGAAGGCTGAGTGCCAAAGAATTGATGCTTTTGAACTCTGGTTTTGGAGAAGACTCTTGAGAGTCCCTTGGACTGCAAGGAGATCCAACCTGTCCATTCTGAAGATTAACCCTGGGATTTCTTCGGAAAGAATGATGCTAAAGCTGAAACTCCAGTATTTTGGCTACCTCATGCGAAGAGTTGACTCATTGGAAAAGACTCTGATGCTGGGAGGGATTGGGGGCAAGAGGAGAAGGAGAAGACCGAGGATGAGATGGCTGGATGGCATCATTGACTCGATGGACGTGAGCCTGAGTGAACTCCAGGAGATGGTGATGGGCAGGGAGGCCTGGTGTGCTGCATTCATGGGGTCGCAAAGAGTCAGACACGACTGAGCGACTGAACTGAACTGAACTGAACTGTGGCTCAGCTGATAAAGAATCTTCCTGCAGTGGGGGAGACCTGAGTTTGAGACCTGGGTTTGAGGCCTGGGTTGGGGAAGATCCTCTGGAGGAGGGAAACGCTACCTACTCCAGTATTCTGGCCTTGGAATGGAGAATTCCATGGACTGTATAATCCATGCGATCACAGAGTCAGACATGACTGAGCTTCTTTCCCTTCACTTCACATGAGTGGGAAGATAACGTCTATTTAAAATTATTTGAGGTGCCACCTTTATGTTCTGTCACAACTTTGTACTTGCTTAAGGTTCAGGCCATTCTTAGGATCTCTGTTTGTTCAAAAAGAAGATGAAGAGAGGTTTGGAGCTGCCTGACTTGTGTTGGAACGTTTTTAGCCTGCACATTTTCTGGCAATCAATTATTTGGTCAGATACAAAGGGTTATTTGATTGGGTGTTTAGTCCCCAAATGATGGTCACTGCATGTGAACAAAGAGAAAACAAGTTAACTTATACAAATGCCATTGTTTAATTTCACTCATCTGCTATAAATTTGTTTCCAAGCCAGTGGATTATTTCCCTGGACCTGCACTGTTCCACTACTGCATATAAATGAATAATTAGGCAAGAGAATCTATAAATGGCATTGTTTCCTTCCATTCTAGTTTGCTTTCTGGTGCTGGACTCCTCCAAGAAGTTGAAAATATACTTTCTGATCATAACACTTGACAAAGAAATAAAGAGAGTTGTTAGAGCAACCCAAATTGCTGTTTATTCTGAAGTAGAATTGAGATAATTCATGAAACACTCTCATTTTTGCAAGACCCTTATTTTATTTGAGTTTTATTTCATCTTATTTTATTTTGTGTCTAACTTGATTCCTATCCCTAGTGTCCTCAGCACGCCCATCAACACCTTTTACAGAGTTTTTCTATAGATTCTTCTTATTTACCTTCCACCTGTTTATTTAGTTTATTAGTGTTTATTTGGAAGATTTTATGGTGTTGTTTATGTATGAATTTTAAAGCTATATAGATGGTGTGTATATGTGTGTGCATGCGTGATAAGTCATGTCTGAATCTTTGCAACCCCATGGACTGTACCCTGCCAGGCTCCTCTGTCCATGGAATTTGCAGGCAAGAATACTGGAGCGGGTTGCCATCTCCTTCTCCAGGGGGTCTTCCCGACCCAGGGATTGAACCTGCATCTCTTGCATTGGCAGGCAGATTTTTTACCAGCTGAGCCACCAGGGAAGCCCATATAGATGGTAATGTGCTATAACTATACAATGGAATATTACTCAGCCATAAAAAGGAAAAAAATTAAGTCATCTGTAGACATGTGGATGGACTTAGAGTCTGTCATATAAAGTGAAGTCAATTAGAAAGAGAAAACAAATATCGTATATTAACATGTATATGTGGAGTCTAGAAAAATGATACAGATGGACCTATTTCCAGAGCAGTAATAGAGAGACACAGATGCAAAGAATGGACATTTGGACACAGTGGGGAAGGGGAAGGTGGGACAAATTAAGTGATTAGTTTTGACATAAATACACTATAATATGCAAAATAGATAGCTAGTGGGAACCTGCTATAAAGCACAAGGAGCTCAGTTCAGTGCTTTGTGATGGCCTGGAGGGGTGGGGTTGGGAGGGGGTGGAGAGGGGACCAAGAGGGAAGGATATATGTATCCTTATAGCTGATTCACTTCATTGTTCAGCAGAAACTAACACAACATTGTAAAGCAATTATACACCCATAAAAAAAAAATCTCATTCTCTTTTTTTCACTTTTCATCTAAAAGAATGTTTTGACAGCTACACATTTTTCTCTGTACAAACCCAGTTTATTGCTTCGAGTCCTGCAGATTATGTCAATACCAAATGCATATACCATTTCTCTCTTACATGGAGCCCATTTTACTTATCCATTTCCTAGTGGATATCTAATGGGTACTTAGATTCTCTAGAGGGTAGTTAGATTGCTTTCAACTTTTTGGTACCACAAATAATGCTAAAACAATACTCTATCATCATGTTTACTTATGGATTTCTTAGCAAGATGTTTTCTAGATTATATTCCCAAGCGTGGAGTTTCCAAGTTGTGAGGGTATACTCATACTTTACTTTATTAAGTACTTTCAGATTGCTTTATAGAATTTGTAGCAATTAATAATTTCACCACCAGAAAGGGTGAAATTTCTCCACATCCTTGCCAGCACTTTCTAATTTTTACCAATCTGATAGGTATAATATAACATCTCTTTTAAATTTTGCATGTCTCTGATATGAAAGATATACTTAGTAGCTGTTTACATTTCCCCATCTATCAATTGCCTGTTCATGTCTATTGCCCTTTTTTGTTTGTTTGTTTAAAATTTGCTTTCTTTTTCTTATTTGTTTGTAAAGCTTCTTATATACCAGTTCCACATCTCTTTCGTAAATATCTTTTTCACAATATTTTGCTGATTTGTCAAATTGAAGTCTTTAATTTAGATGTGGTCATATCTACCAAATTCTTTTCCATTAACAGATTTTCATAGCAGCCTTTGTGTAAAATCCTTGGTTTTTATTCAGCTCGGTTCAGTTCAGTTTAGTCACTCACTCATGTCTAATTCTTTGTGACCCCATGGACTGCAGTATGCCAGGCTTCCCTGTCCATCACTAATTCCCAAAGCTTGCTCAATCTTATGTCCATCTAGTTGGTGATGGGATCCAACCATCTCATCCTCTGTCATCCCCTTCTCCTCCTGCCTTCAATCTTTCCCCATCAGGGTCTTTTCTTAGTGATTCAGTTCTTCACATCAGGTGGCCAAAATATTGGAGCTTCAGCTTCAGCATCAGTCCTTCCAATGAATATTCAGGACTGATTTCCTTTAGTATGGACTGGTTTGATCTCCTTGCAGTCTAAGGGACTCTCAAGGGTCTTCTCCAACACCATAGTTCAAAAGCATCACTTCTTCAGCGCTCAGCTTTCTTTATAGTCCAACTCTCATATCCATACATGACTACTGGAAAACTATAGCTTTAATTAGACAGACCTTTGGCTTTCATTCTGATATGCTAAATATGTACATAGTAGCAAAGAGCTGGTTTTAGTACCTTAAGCACCCTCGAAATAGAGTAGAATTAGAATGGGTCTCATCTTACTTTATATTGAACCCAAAGCTTTAGAAGCTCTCACCCATGTTGCTGCATTGTTTAGAACAAAACTCCATCATAGCTCTATTAAGGAGAGCAGATTCTACTTAGTTTTGTAAATAGTACATTTTCTTTCAGGTTCTAAACAAGAAGGATAATACATTCTCTTTGTACCATTATTTTCCATAATGAGTATGTGTGTGCGCTCAGTCACTTCAGTCATGTCCAGCTCTTTGTAACCCCATGGACTGTAGCCCGCTGGGCTCCTCTATTCATGGGATTTTCCAGGCAAGAATACAGGAGTGGGTTGTCATACCCCTCCTCCAGGGGATCTTCCCCACCCAGGGATCAAACCTGCACCTCCTGGGTCTCCAGCATTACAGGTGGATTCTTTACCACTGAACCATCAGGGCAGCCCTATGAGTATAGAGATGACTAGTATCAATTAGGATATTTTGCAGTGCCGCCTGTGATGTCCAGTCTCAACTTTCTTCTCACTTACTGTTCCTAAGTATTGTTTGTTTTGGTGTTGTTTTGGGGACATTAGATATATAAGGTTGATTAATCACATTCCTCAGTTTATGTCTTGTTATCATTACTTGTCCATGCAAAACTCCTCTGTTACAAATGTATGTATGTATGTGTCTATGTATCCACAAATGTGCATATATAGCATCTATCTATCCATCCTCCAATCACAGTAAATGGAATTATTGACTCCCAAAGTTTAACTTTCTGACCGATATATTTACACTCCTGCCAGGGCCTTCAGGTGGGTGGAGCATTTTTCCTGATACTTGACTTGGGCTTGGCCGTATGACTTGCTTCAGGCCAATGAAATATTGGTCTAATTGCATTATCTTGGTTAAACCACACACTTGAGCTCCTGTTTCTCATCACAAGAAAAACATACCTTGAGTACCCACTCGTCTAAGGAGGATAAGAAACTTATCAAACAGACCTGGACTCAACTGTACCTGTAACCAAGTTCCAGGATAGGTCAACCAACTCCCAGATAACCTGCACATGCATGAGAAATAAATGTGTTGTAATACTGAAATTCTAGTATTTGTTGTGCATTATAGTTGCAATAATAGCTAACTAATATGGCTTTCTTTCTCCCTCCTCCCTCTGTTGGTTCCTTCCTTCCTCTGTTTATGTATCTTATTTTATCCTCATACCACTACCAGCCAGGTTAATGCTTATTATGTGTATCTTTTTACTTTAATATGTTTTTTGAAATATATGTATTTTTGAGTCTATATAATTTTTTAATTCTTGTAAATATTTTAGTATATATCTCTTTGTGTTTCTAACTTTTTTTCACCAAGTATGTTTATATTTAATCCTTTGATTCTAGCTGTCAAGTAATACTCCATGATGTTTACTTATCACATTTTTCCTATTCTCATTCACAGTACTAAATACCCAGGGTATTCCAAATCTCTTTCATGTCCCTTTCAGACCCAAAGAATCATTTCCTTGTGATCTATGCCCAAGTAAAATTACACACTCATAAGGCTAATGGCTGCTTAATAAGGCTAAGTCATGATGAATTGCCTCCAGCCTACCATTGCTCTAGCAGTATGTGAAAGTCTGTCTGTCCTCACTTCCTCACTGATTCTTGGCATTATCCAGCATTCTCTTTTTGGCCAGTCTAATGGTTTTAATTTGCCTTTCACCAGTTACCAGTGATTTTTGAACACCTTGATGAATGTTTGTTAACTTCTTGGGTTTCCTCTTCTATAAATTACCTTGTCCATTTTATCTATGAGAGTTCTTTATCAAATTTTAAGAGTTCTTTATGTGTTCAAAAAATGTATTCATTATTGGTTTAGATGCCACAAATATCTTCTCCCATTTTGATAGGTATAAGAACTCTGTACATAGTGCTCTCAGTTGAACTAAAATTCTTAATTTTGATATTAATATGTAGTTTAGATGTTTTATTCTGCCTTGTGATTTATGCATTTAAACTTCCATTTATGAAGTCATTCTCCTTTTCCACACTGTTGGTGTGGATGTGAGTTGATGCAACCACAGTGGAAAATAGTATGGTGGTTCTAAAAATAGAATTATGATATGATCCAGCAGTCCCACTTCTAGACATATATCTGGACAAAAGTATAATTCAAAAAGGTACATGCACACATATGTTGACAGCAGCACTATTACAATAGCCAAGAAATGGAAACAACAATAAACACTGACAGACTGGGTAAGGAAGGTGTGGTACAAAGCAATATATGAGAAGCTCACAGCAAACATTATCCTCAATGGTGAAAAATTGAAAGCATTTCCTCTAAAATCAGGAACAAGACAAGGGTGCCCACTCTCACCACTACTATTCAACATAGTTATGAAAGTCCTAGCCAGAGCAATCAGAGAAGAAAAAGAAATAAAAAGAATCCAGATTGAAAAAGAAGAAGCAAAACTCCCACTGTTTGCAAATGGCATGATCCTCTACATAGAAAACTCTAAAGACACCACCAGAAAATTACTAGAGCTAATCAATGAATATAGTAAAGTTACAGGATATAAAAATTAATCCACAGAAATCCCTTGCATTCCTGTGTATTAACAATTAGAAGACAGAAACAATCCCATTCACCATTGCAACAAAAAGAATAAAATACTTAGGAATAAATTTACCTAAAGAAACAAAAAGCCTATATAGAAAACTATAGGACACTGATGAAAGAAATCAAATAAATGGAGAAATATACCATGTTCATGGATTGGAAGAATCAATATAATGAAAATGAGTATACTACCCAAAGCAATCTACAGATTCAGTGCACTCCTTATCATGCTACCAATGATATTTTTTTCATAGAACTAGAACAAATAATTTCACATTTTGTATGGAAACACAAAAAACCTTGAATAGCCAAAATAATCTTGAGAAAGAAGAATGGAACTACAGGAATCAACCTTCCTGACTTCAGAATCTACTACAAAGCTACAGTTATCAAGACAGTATAGCTGGCACAAAGACAGAAATACAGATCAATGGAAAACAGAGAGCCCAGAGATAAATCTACTCACCTATGGACAATCGTATCTTTGACAAAGGAAGCAAAAATATACAATGGAGAAAAGACAATCTCTTTAACAAATGATGCTAGGAAAACTGGTCAACCACCTGTAAAATAATGAAACTAGAACACTTTCTAACACCATATACAAAAATAAACTCAAAATGGATTAAAGATATAAATGTAAGGACAGAAACTATAAAACTCCTAGATGAAAACATAGGCAGAACACTCTGACATAAATCACAGCATGATCTTCTATGACCCACCTCCCAGAGTAATGGAAATAGAAGCAAAAATGAACAAATGGGGACCCAATTAAACTTAAAAGCTTTTCACAGTGAAGGAAACTATAAGCAAGGTGAAAAGGCAGTCTTCAGAATCAGAGAGAAAATAATAGCAAATGAAGCAACTGACAAAGAATTAATCTCCAAAATATATAAGAAGCTCATGCAGCTCAATACCAGAAAAACAAACAACCCAATCAAAAAGTGGACCAAAGAACTAAACAGATATTTCTCCAAAGAAGACATACAGGTGGCTAATAAACACATGAAAAAGTGCTCAGCATCACTCTTTATTAGAGAAATGCAAATCAAAACCACAATGAGGTATCATCTCACACTGGTCAGAATGACTGCCATCAAAAAGTCTACAAAAAAATAAATGCTGGAAAGGATGTGGAGAAAAGGGAATACTCTTACACTGTTGGTGAGAAAGAAAATGGGTACAGACACTGTGGAGAACAGTGTGGAGATTCCTTAAAAACTGGAAATAGAATTGCCATATGACCCAATAATCCCACTGCTGGGCACACCTATCAAGGAAATCAGAATTGAAATAGAAACATGCACCTCAGTGTTCACTGCAGCACTGTTTATGATAGCTAAGACATGGAAGCAACCTAGATGTCCATTGGTAGACAAATAGATAAGGAAGTTGTGGTACATATACATAATGGAATATTAGTCAATTATAAAAGAACACATTTGAGTCAGTTCTAATGAGGTGCATGAAACTGGAGCCTATTATACAGAGTGAATAAGTCAGAAAGAGATACACTAATACAGTATATTAATGCATATGTATGGAATTTAGAAAGATGGTCATGATGATCCTAAATGTGAAGGGAAGCGAAAGAGACAGATATAAAGAACAGACTATTGGACAATGTGCAAGAAGGCAAAGGTGGGATGATATGAGAGGATAACACTGAAACATGTATATTACCATATGTAAAACAGATGACCAGTGCAAGTTTGATGCATGAAGCAGGGCACTCAAAGCCAGTGCTCTGGGACAACCAGAGGGGTGGGTTGGGGGAGGGAGGTGGAGGGGGTTCAGGATGGGGGGCATGCATGTGTGCTTAAAGCTGATCTGTGTTGACATGTGGCAGGGACCACCACGGTGTTGTGAAGTGATTGTCTTCCAATTAAAATAGATAAATAAATAATTTTAAAAGATGTGGTACATATATATAATGGAATACTACTCAACCATAAAAGGAACGAAATTATGCCATGTGCAGCAACATGGATGCAAGTAGAGATTATCATATTAAGCGAAGTAAGTCAGAAAGAGAAAGACAAATACCATATGATATCGTTTGTATGTGGAGGCTGAAATATGGCACAAACAAGTCTATTTATGAAATAGAATCATGGACAGAGAGAACAGATTGGTGGTGCCAAGGGGGAGAGAGTTGGGGGAGGAATGGAGTGGAATTTGGAATTGGCAGATGTAAGCATTTATATATAGAATAGATAAACAACAAGATCATTCTATATAGCACAGAGAGCTATATTCAATATCCTATGATAAACCATAAAAAATAAGAATATAAAAACAAATGTGTGTGTATATATATATATATATATATATGCTGCTACGTCAGTCGTGTCCAACTCTGTATGACCCCAGAGACAGCAGCCCACCAGGCTCCTGTCCCTGGGATTCTCCAGGCAAGAACACTGGAGTGGGTTGCCATTTCCTTCTCCAATGCATGAAAGTGAAAAGTGAAAGTGAAGTCCCTCAGTCATGTCCGACTTAGCGATCCCATGGACTGCAGCCTACCAGGCTCCTCAGTCCATGGGATTTTCCAGGCAAGAGTACTGGAGTGGTTTGCCATTGCCTTCTTCATATATCTATATCTATATCTATCTATCTATCTATCTATATATATATATATATATATATATCTAACTAAATCAATTTCCTGCACAGCAGTAATTAACACAACTTTATAAATCAACTATGGCAACCCTCTCCAGTATTCTTACCTTAAGAATCCAATGGACAGAGGGAGCCTGGTGAGCTACAGTCCATGGGGTCGCAGTCGAACATGACTGAAGCAACTTAGCATGCATGCCCTTAGCACGCATGTACGAATAAATCACTATATTTCAATTAAAAGAAGTAAAGAAGTCTTTCTGTGCCCTCTGTCACAAAGATGTTACTTTACATTTTATTTTAATCTAATTGTTTTGTCACACTTAGCTATTTTTTTTTTTAAGTTTTCACAAATTATGAACATAAAGTATTGAACTCTATCAAACAGTGTTTTGCATCTGGAATGATCAGGGATTTTCCATTTTTGTCTGTTAAAGTGGTGAACTATATTTATTGAATGTCTGATTTACTCCTTCTATTTCAAGGATAAACCTGAGTTAATTATAAAATTTTTGGTATGCTATTGGATTCAGTTATTTAAGATGATTACCTCTCTGCTCATACTTGAAACTGACCTATACATATCTTTATTACACTGTAACAAAAGCAGTGCTTATTCAACTAAATTCCTCTTTGATTTTAATATCAAAGATATACTAACCTCATGAAATGTGTTGATTAGTGTTATGGGCTAAATTGTGTCTCACTGATTAATATTTTGAAGTTCTAACTCTCCATGCCTCTGAATGTGACCTTATTTGGAAGTAGGATCTTTACAGAAGTAATTAAAGTAAGCTCAGTAAGGTGGGCTTATTCTTTATAAAAGGGGGAAATTCAGACAATGTATATGGGGAAAATGCCAAGTGACCAGGAAGACAGCCATCTATAAGCCATGGACAGATGCCTGGAACAGATTCTCCTCCTTCCGGAAAGACTCAACACTGCCAACACCTTGCTTTTGGACTCCCCAGTCCCTGGTATTGTGAGATAGTAGGCTTCCCGTTGTCAAAGCTACCCAGTTTGTGGTACTTTTCATGGCAGCACCATCAGACTAATAGAGTCAACTTTCCTCTTTTCCATCTTTGGACACAATTTATATGAAATGGAGATTATTCAAAACTAAGCATCATAATATGCTCTCCTATTTTCCTTCTTGTACAGTTTTTATTTCTTTTCTTGGTACTATAATTGATTTGCTTTTTACTTTTTTTCTTTTTTAATTAAATGTTATTTTTAATTGGAGATAATTACGTTACAATATTGTGACTGTTTCTGCCATACATCAACATGAATCAGCCATAGGTATACAAATGTCCCCTCCCTCTTAAACTTCTCTCCCACTTCCTTCCCCCATCCTACCCCTCTAGGTTGCCACAGAGCACCAGCTTTGGGTTCCTTGCATCATACAGCAAATTCTCACAGGCACCAAACATCGATTCACCTCTAAAATTTCTGTCATGATTAAGTTTTTCTCCAATACTTTCAAACACACCAGATGTTCTAAAATATCATTTTCTTGGAGGCATTTCTTCCGGAGCCCTCTTTGACTTTCTTCTCTAATAGTAACTTATTCCTCCCTGGCTCTGTCACAAGACAGCTCTCCTCATTAACTTAAGAATCTCTGTTGCCTCTCCTGGTATGAAACTTGTTTCTTGGATCTCTTGTATTTTTCTTTCCTGGTCAACTCTTTGTAGTGTATCACATACTACAGTAGTAGGGGACAAATAGTGCCAAGGCTGTATTTTTCCTTCAATTTCAGGAAATTCTTCACCATTATTTTGCAAATATTTTATTTTCTCTATCTGGAGGTTGATTTATCTTCTTCGGCAACTCATAACTGATGGAGTCTGTTACTTCTAATTTCTAACTTCCTTATTATTCTACTTCATTTTTCCAGCTTTTATATCTTTCTAATGACTTTTAGGATCGTTCTTATGTATAATTTTAGGGCTTCCGTGGTAGCTCAGTTGGTAAAGAATCTGCCTGCAATGCAGGAGACCCTGGTTCAATTCCTGGGTCGGAAAGATCCACTGGAGAAGGGATAGGCTGCCCACTCCAGTATGCTGGGGGCTTTCCTGGTGGCTCAACTGGTAAAGAATCCACTTGCAATGTGGGAGACCTGGGTTCGATCCTGGGTTGGGAAGATCCCCCTGGAGAAGGGAAAGGCTACCCATTCCAGTATTCTGGCCTGGAGAATTCTATGGACTGCATAATTCATTGGGTTGCAAAGAGTCGAACAACTGAGCAACTTTCACTCACTTAGATATAATTTGGTGGTGCTTTAGTCTTTAAGTCATGTCCAACTCTTACAACCCTATGGGAGTGTAGCCTGCCAGGCTCCTTTGTCCATAGGATATTTCAGACAAGAATATTGGAGTGGGTTACCATTTCCTTCTCCAAGGTGTCTTCCTGACCCAGGAATTAAACCTGGGTCTCCTGCATTGCAGGCAGATTCTTTGCCAACTGAGCTATGAGGGAAGCCCTATGTATAATAATTTATTAACTCACCAGTTCTTTCTTCAGCATGTTCATTCACTCCACTATGCAAGCTACCCACTGAGTTCTTGATATTGTGAAGTCTATTTTTGGCTTCACATTGCCAGTAGCTTTCTGGGCTGCATTGTTGCCCTGAGGTTATACCACCTTGGACTGGCACTGGCCTGCCAGTGAGGGAGCAGTGAGTTAGCAGGGGTGTGCCATGAAAACGTGGAGAGGAGAAAACTTTCTTTGGCTATTGACCTACCTTCTAAGGCTGTTTTTCTTACTGCTTTTATCCTCCAAGAGTTACTTCCAGTTAGTGATAAATAATAAAGACTTTGTGTCTCTTTAGCTTCTTAAATTCTCATGTGGCATCTCCAAGGTTGAGTTGCACTGGGGTGTTTGCTGGAAGCCAATAATCTGAGCTAAGTCACTGTGTTGTCTGGACCATTAAATCCACATCACCATTTTTTTTCATTCTAGGATGTTCATTAAGTAATCTCATTAAGTATTTTTTTCTTTCTATATTTTAAATGAGAATGATATATGATTTGTTAATTGAGAGTGAATATTTGTTTTCAATTTTATAGGAGTCTTGGGAAAAATAAAATCATAAAATTGAGAATTATAAAATTCCTATACTATACTGAGAAATGATTCTAATTATGAAAATTCCCAAGAATGCTGCTCTGATGGTAAAACATTGAAAAAACTGGTTCTATTCTGGTTCTTTGTCTCATTTTCATGTTGGGAGAAGTGATCTTGACCTAGGCAATATTCCACGGGAGGCATGTTATTTATTGTGTTTGGCTTCAGAGATAGACAGACCTGGGTTTAATTCATGGCTCTGCCATTTATTCCTGCATCTTAATCATCTTTTGGATTTCTAGGGCCTAGCACAATCTTTGGCCCATGGCAAATCTTCAATAAATGAGTAATAAAAATATTTAATGTATCTAAGTCTCGGTTTTCTTCACTTGAAAAATAGAGATAATAAGTTTCTAATATAATACTTGGCAAAGAATATGTTTGATAAATATTTATTTTCTTTCCAACTTTCCCCTCCTTGCCATATTACCCAAGTGTGCCTAGGGAAACACATGCTAATTTGTTGTTATTACCTCAATTCTTAGAACAGAGCAAGGAGTATGATTCTCTCCACTTTTTATTCATACAACAATTTCCTAAAGAGTGATTTATGAATGAACCCAAATTACAAATACATCCTAAAGTCTCAATCAGGTTAGAAGATACATTAAATCTAATGAAATACCTAATTTGGAAACAGACCTTGAATTCACAAAGTGAAGGAATTGGCATGGTCTGATACAGAATTCAAAATTAATTTCATTCATAGATTCCCAATGTTGACACTGATGAAAAATGTCAGATGAATATCTCACCTCGTCTTGTTTTTTGTTAAGTGATGTATTTTGTTTACTTTTTATATCACAATTGACTTGGACACAGACTACTATCCAAGGTATAAAATGCAAAAAGGCAAATGCTCGAAAAGATTTAAGTCTGGACTCCTTCTTCAATAGATCTGGTAACTAATTAAAAGATTCTATTTAAATTTTTGTTTCTCCCCTAGATGTTTTTAAAACAACACAAAGGGAAAATGAGATCAAAGCCAGAACTATTTAAAACAAGTCCTCTGCCTCCCTGGATCAGTTAGACTTTGGTCTTGATATTCATTACTTCCAGCTCACTTTGGTATTTTGAGACCTTATATTAGAATATGTGGTTACGAGCAAAAGGGATGGATTCTGGCTAACATACACAAGATGGGAATAGACAAGGAGGCAGAGGGGAGTACCACTGAGGGCAGATCACCGAACGGAAGGCAAAAACTCAGGAACTGGACTGATTACGTGTTAAAAAAAAAAAGGAACCAAATTGCTTTAGAATTCTGTTTTAATATTTACTAGACCATCTCACCAGGCTCTACTGCCAGGATGGCTCCAATTGACATGGCTTTTCTTTTTTCCCCTATCACTCTTCTAGAGGAGGATAGAAAGGCTTCATTTGGGAGGGGGGAAATACTTTCCTTTAAAGGAAATGGGATTCCCTTATCAGAAGACAAGGGGATAGATTGTGAATGATCAAATAAAGAACAATCGTCCACTACATATCACTGTGTATGCTTAGTCGCTCAATTGTGTCCAGTTCTCTGTGGCCCCATGGACTGTAACCTGCCAGGTTCCTCTGTTCATGGGATTTTCCAGGGCAAGAATAATGGAGTGGGTTGCTATTTCCTCCTCCAGGGAATAATATTCCTGATGCAGGAAATCATCGAAACCATGTCTCCTGCATTGATAGGCAGGTTTTTACCTGAGCCATCTGGGAAACCTATATATATCATTCCAAAATGCAATTTAAAAGAAGAATCTTATAAATCAAAAGCTTCCTAACAGAGATTAATTTAAAATTCAAATGTCAACAAGTCACGACAAATTTAGTGTTCTCTTATTGGAATTACTGGGAATGATTTGAAGACATGCCATCGTCTTTATAGACTGGATTAAAGATGGGAATAATTTCCACAAAGAATAATTTTGGGTCGAGAGAAATGATAGCAGTTGTAGTGGTAAACAAGTTGACCTTCTGGGCTTGCCTAGTAACCCATTTTATAATCAACAGTGAGTAATTCAATTTACCCAGCCTTGCAAATCTTTAAAAAATAAATAAATAAATAGGCCTGGAAAAATTCTGCCTGGCCTGCAAATGTGCTTGGCTGTCATCCATATTGCCAATACTTCTGATCTCTATGGTTTCTCTCATGGACGAAAATGAACATATATGCTTTGATACGCTCAAGCATACTCAAGCATCTTCCTTGTATCACCTCCTGGGAAGCAATCCCTTACCAACACTCCCCCAAAATGAACAGAAATGGGGGAGAGATGTAGAGGGAGAAAGGTGATTGTTTTTCATATGGCTTCACATAATTTCTTTTCCACCCAGAGCATGTAGCAGGAGGTGATTTTTGCAAATAAATTAACCTCTATGCTCTTCAGGGTCAATAATACTTTTCCATTTTACTAGGGAATTTGAATTATTGATTATCTTGTGTCTTCATTCCCTAGAAGGTGAATTGAAGGAAATAAAGTTTTGAAGTAGTTATTTTTAAAATTGTTTGTACCTTTCTAACAATTAGTATTTTGCTAGTGTTATTTTATTCATCCTTGACTGTTTTGCAAAGTGAAAGTGAAAGTCGCTCAGTCCTGTCCGACACTTTGTGAGCCCATGGACTATAGAGCCCATGGAATTCTCTAGGCCAGAATTCTGGAGTGAGTAGACTTTCCCTTTTTCCAGGGGATCTTTCCAACCCAGGGGTCGAACCCAGGTCTCCCACATTGTAGGTGGATTCTTTACCAGCTGAGCCACAGGGGAAGCCCAAGAATACTGGAGTGGGCAGCCTATCCCTTCTCCAGCGAATCTTCCTGACCCAGGAATCAAACCCAGTCTCCTGCATTGCAGGTGGATTCTTTACCAACTGAGCTATCAGGGAAGACCCTTTGCAAAATGAGGTAGTAACTAGAGTCACTAATCCCACTTTCTAAGGGAGGCACAGGGAAAATAAGTGTGGGACTTTGAGAAGCAAACTGGTTTCAGAACATTCATGAAAACTTCTAGCCCAAACCAGTCCAGCATAGGACATATTATGTTCTACATTCATATTCAGTTCAATTGGTATATTCATATTAACTTTTAAATTCTCCTGGCAGCTAATTTCTAGGACTTCAGGGATGAGGCTCGATCTCTGGGTTGGGCAGGTCCCCTGGAGGAGGGCATGGCAACCCACTCCAGTATTTTCACCTGGGAGAACCCCATGGACAGAGGAGCCTGGTGGGCTACAGTTCATAGGGTCGCAAAGAGTTGGATATTACTGAAGCGACTTAGCACTCACACAATTTTCCAAACTGATCACATGCTGATTTTCTAAGACCATTTTGACTAGTTATGCCTTTAAAATACAATTTAAATATTTGGAGCAGTCTGGAAAGGATAGAATATTAGACATCTCAGTACTTATCTAAGACTCTAGATACCTATTTAAATAAAAAAAAAAGAACCCGTATTTTAGAAGGCCATGTTTGAAAACTTTATTTAAAAAAGAGAGAGAGCAACAATAAACTATCTTTACAAGTTGTTGAAAAAAGGCCTGGTGATGCAGAATTAAAAGTGGAAGGCTTGGGATTCCAGATAAAATTTCCAGCGCTACCTCTTGCTAACTGTGGGCAAATTTTCTATTTCCTCTTAAAGCGTCAGTTTCCTCATTTATAAAATGAGGAAAATAAATAGTGCAGCTTTTATGATGAAAAAGAAGGCAAATGTATTAAAAAAACTTGTGAATTCTCTGCATATAACATAAATTCAATAAATGATACCTATCAAAATAAAGAATCCAAACCTAGTGTGCAGGCTAAAGTGACTTGGGATTTAATATCTATTTGATCTTGCTGATCTTGGTGAAGTAGATCACCAAATTACTTTTCTTTTGGTGGAGAGTGAATGGGTTCAGAATAAATCACATACTCGAAGACAACTCTCCAGAAAAGAGAGGGTTTGGCCTCCCTTGCAAGGTTTTTGTTTTTTGGGTTTTTTTTTTCATTTTTCCTCAAATTCTTTCCCACACCAAACCCGTATCTCCTTTATATATTTGTTTATTCCATAGCTTTTCTCTGTAGTCTGTGTTGTATGCCCTCTCCCCCTCCATGTAAGAAAGATGGCTTACTTGATGGCATTTCTCATTCACTAAAGAAAGTGCTAAGTCAAACAGTGATAGAATCTGAAGAGGTGACTCTCCCTTATCAGAAGAGCCAATGGCTAATAGACATCATGTGAACTTTAAGTATAGATTATTATTATTATTGAGCTTATAGCACCTTGGCTGTTTGCCCAGCATATCCTTGCTAACACAGGATCCGAAAAAAAAAAAAAAAAGGAATTCTCTGCCATAACTCAGAAGGATGTGGGATCTACATGATTAAAATGGCCTTAGCATTTAGAACCCTGAAATTAATGACACTCCAAATTAAATTTCAAATGGGTTAGGTTGCTTTCTGTGAAGAATTGCTGTTACCCTCTACCTTTCTTCTTGCAATAAAGACTTCTCTACAAAGTCTTTATTGATTTCATTGTTGTTCAGATCTGATAACATCTGTCCTATTGTTTAGAGGAACTGAAGATACAAAGTCTTAATCAAATTAATGAATTAATGGAGGGAGGTTGGAGAAACAAAGGAAATGAGGTGATTTAAATATGTATAGAGACACACATCCCTAACAGAGGTTGCTGCCATGGTGGTAGACACTTTTTGATAAAACCAGAGCAGAATTCTTTGTTTGATAGTTACTTTTTGGGTAAATGTGTTTAGTCAGGGCATGGGACCACTGGCCCTTGGACAACTCTGGCTTATTTGCCCCACAGGGATCACAGAGCCCACACAGACCATTTTGCTAATTCAGTTCCCAGCAAATCTGTTCTGAATCACCCAATAATTGACTAAATTTGTATTTGGATGCCCTTGCTGATGAGAATAAAGCACCATATGATAATGCTTTCCCTTTCACCATGGTTTTATTACCTTATTGGACCACCAGGGACCTGGTACATCCCAGAGGGAATACTTTTCAATTTAATTAACCTGCAGACATTTAGTTTAAAGAGTAATAAATAATAGGCAAGTACTCCCTTTCCCCTATTTGTCTCTTATAGAGAATTACAACTACTAATAATACAGTAATTGAAATCCAAAATAAAACTACAAAGCCAGGGAGGTGATCAGACCCTGTGGTGGGTGGAATGTTCAGTTGCAGAGAAGGGGAACGTATAGACACTAGATATAGTGAAATAGAGGTCTCCTTTGCTTTTAGCTACTAACTTGATGGCAGGGAAGAATTACTTACCTTCATGGGGAAGATTTCAGGAGTCTCACCTAGGGCCCTTTCTTGCACAGCCTCTTTCCTCCCCAGCACACTGAGCCTTTAACCAGAAACAAAGCCATTCTTCCTATTGTTACATAAAAGGCTTGGAATGTAAAGTCTCCCTCGAGAGGGAGGGGATGATGTAAGCTCATTAACAATCAGAAACAAGTGACTGATGTCACATCCTCTCCTGCGAGCTGATTTTGATGCTGAAAAGAGAGGGAGGCCTGGACTTTGGAGAGGGAGGGGGAGGGAAACAGAATCTGAGGTTGGTCTTGCACTTCATGCTTTCACCTAGGGCTGTTTAGTGAAACATCATCCCTCCATCATCTGGAAGGAACGCTACTGGTATGTGGATCTGAATTGAGTGTTTACTGGGTGCCAGGTTTTGTGAGAGCTATTTTCCCACACACCCTCCTAATTATCACAACACAGCTGCAAAAGAGGATTTCTAGTCCCTTTTGCTGGATAAGACATTGTGGTTGGTATAGCTAAATTAATATATCTACAGTTAATGTTCTTAATAGTAGAACAAGGAGTAGAATCAAGGTCAGCTTGAGTCCAAACATACACTTTTTACTCCCACCATGATGAACTCATAATAGAGCTTACTTGGGCTTCCCTGGTGGCTTAGACAAGTAAAATATGTGCCTGCAATGTGGGAGACCCAAGTTTAATCCCTGGATAGGGAAGATACCCTAGAGAAGGAAATGGCTATCCACGCCAGCATTCTTAACCTAGGGAATTCAGTGGATAGAGGAGCCTACCTAGCAGGCTACAGTCCATGGGGTCACAAAGAGTTGGACATGATTGAGAGGCTAATACTAAAATTTGGGGATGATTTTGTTTTGCTTTCAAAGTACAAATCAAGTCAAATTTTTGCCATTAACTTTGGAATATTTTGGTGACAAGAGTCAGTAGGACTAAGTTCATTTTGTAGATGAGACTGAAAAAGATATGCAGGAACCAAGCCAAGTTTCTACTGCAAAAATGAAGTAATTACAATTTTTATGTTCTGATGTTATACTCAATTCCCTATTTGATCTCCCTAGTAGGTAATTCCTTAGGGTACCTCAACTGGGTTTGTGCAAAACTGAACCCAAGATCTTGTGTCAGCCCATTATCCATACACATTTCCTGCCCCTAACCCATCCCCTCTTATATTTCTCTCTTGATCATGGGACATTAGCATTACTCTTTAGTCACTGAAGACAAGAATCTATATTTCTCCCTCTGCTGTTCTTCTCTATTCTCCCCACATTTAACCAGTCTTATTGCGCATACTCCTCAGATTCCTCTCGAATCAGCTTCCTTTGTCCTTTTCTTTATCTCCAGTGTCAATGCCCAGGTTCATGTCCCAGTCACTTCTCTGTCTTAATACTAAAATCTCTCAACTGAATTGGCCATGCTGCATTCTACGCTCACATGTGTCCCTGATCATTCTCAAACTGATGACAAACTGGTACCTCTAAAACCCAAAGCCTGGCACATAGAGAATGCTGAATTAATGAGTAATAAACGAACAAAGAGGTCTACTCAAGTACAAATACTAGAAAAGCAACAAATCAACTCGAAAAAGTACAAGCTGTTCCATACACCTTTAAATTGAGGTAAGATATACATGGTGAGATATTAATCTTATATGTAGAGTTCAATTTGTTTTGTCAAAATATAACCTATGTAAACAACACCGCGATCATAATATAGAACTTTTCCATCACACTGTAAATTTCCCTCATGCCTTTCCCCTGATGATTAAGGGATGCTGAGGATTTTTTACATACTTCTTGGCCATCCATATATCTGCTTTTGCAAAATGTCTATTTGTGTTTTTCACTTGTTTTTAAATTTGGTTGTTTGTAATTGTGGCTTTTAGGACTTCTTTATAAACATAGATGAGGTATTAGTCAAATTAAAAATGGTGAATATTTTTCCCCAGGCTTAGCTTTTCACTTACTTACTGCAACTTTTGAAAAGGAGAAAATCTTGAATTCTGATAAAAAGATCACTTTTTGACAGTCAGTGCTTTGTGTGTCTTGTCTAAGAAATCTTTGCCAACCCCAGGATTCAATGCTATTCTTTTTTTTTTTTTCCCTAGAAACGAAACTTTCAGTAGTTATGTTTAGGTCTGAAAGCCCTTTAAAATCAATTTTGTGTATGGTGAGAGGTAGGGATCATAGTTTTTTTCTCTCCTACATGGATATCCAGCACCATTTGTTGAAAAGATTTTCTTTCCACATTGAATTGCCTTGGTGACTTTGTTGAAAACCAGCTGACTTTCTCTGTGTCTATTTCTGGATTCTGCTATGTTCTACTATCCTGACACCACTTTCACACTGTTGGTTAATATACTTTTATAGTAAACTTTTAAAACTGGAAGTGCATGTACTCCAGCTTTCTCAAAATCGTTTTGGCTATTTTAAGTCCTTTGGCTTTTCCAATATATTTCAAGAAATTATTTTATAATTTGTCACAGTGAAAATCAATTAAGATTTTAATTGAGAGTATGTAGAAAATTTCAGATCTGTTTAGGGGAGAAGTAACATCTTAGCAGTACAGGTTTTTCCAATCCAGGAGCAATGATGTATTTCTCTATTTGGGTTTTATTTTCTCATGAGTATTGGTCTTGTACATCTTTTGTCAGATTTATTCTTAACTATTTGGTGTGCTTTATGCTGTTTTAAGTATTATTTTTAAAATTTCATTTTCCAATTTTTTGTTACCTGTACATAGAAATAGTTTAGAATATGTACACAAACAATCATGTAACTAGATGAATAAACTGAATTCTGCTTTTTCTTTCCAATCTTTATGCTCTTTTTTCTTTCTATTTCCTTAAGACTTCTAGTGAAATTTGCATACATGTGATAACATTTGCATTCTCTCAGTGTTAGAGAGAAGAAATCCAGTGATTCAACATTGAACATGATCTTAGCTTTAGACTTTCTGTAGATGTAGATGTAGATTAAGGTAAGAGTGTTCTCTATTTTTCAGCTTAGTGGAAAACCATGAATGAGTGAGTGTTGAATTATGTCAGATATTTTCCTGCCTCTAATAAGATGATCATGTCATTGGTCCCTTTTACCTATTGATTTGGTAAACTATATCGAATGATTTTTTAAAATATTAAACTAGTCTCTTGTTTCTGGGAAAAACCTCACTCACTCAGGATGTGTCATTCTTTTCAGATCTCATTTCAATCAACTGACTAATATTTTATTAAGGATTTTTGTATCCGTGCTCATGAGACATATTGTTCTGTAACTGACTTTATTTGTAATGTCTTTGTCAGATTTTCATAGCAGGGATAGAATGGCATCATGAGATGATCTCTATCACCCTAGAAACACATCTTTATAATTTTTTGGTTTGCTTTTTGTTGCTCTAAGGCAGTCATTCTCAAACCACCTAAAAATTTTGTTAAAGCAAAAATTGATAAGCCTCTTACTCCAGAGTTTCTGATTCAGTAATTCTGAATGCTGCTGCTGCTAAGTCGCTTCAGTCGTGTCCGACTCTGTGCAACCCCAGAGACGGCAACCCACAAGGCTCCCCCGTCCTTGGATTCCCCAGGCAAGAACACCGGAGTGGGTTGCCATTTCCTTCTCCAATGCATGAAAGTGAAAAGTGAAAGTGAAGTCGCTCAGTCGTGTCCGACTCCTAGCGACCCTGTAGACTGCAGCCTACCAGGCTCCTCTGCCCATGGGATTTGGCAGGCAAGAGTACTGGAGTGGGGTGCCATAGAGACTAATAATTTGCATTTATAACAAATTCCTTGGTGTTGTTGATATGGTTATTCTTCAAACCAAACTGAGGACTACTTTACTAGGAATTAAACCTTGCAACTTTAATTTATGATAAGCTATTAAAAGTTAATGTTGTATTACTTCACACAAAATATATGAAAGCTTCAACAGTGTCCTATTTAATCACTATTCTTTGTGCTATTATTGTCATGTGTTTCTTCCCTGGTGGCTCAGATGGTAAAGCGTCTGCCTACAGTGCAGGAGACCTGGGTTCCATCCCTGGGTTGGAAAGATCTCCTGAAGAAGTAAATGGAACCCCACTCCAGTACTCTTGCCTGGAAAATCCCATGGACAGAGGACCCTGATAGGCTACAGTCCATGGGGTCGCAAAGAGTAGGACACAACTGAGCAACTTCACTTTCACTTTCACTAAGTAATGCAGAGTTCCAAAGAATAGCATGGAGAGATAAGAAAGTCTTCCTCAGCAATCAATGCAAAGAAATAGAGGAAAACAACAGAATGGGAAAGACTAGAGATCTCTTCAAGAAAATTAGAGATACCAAGGGAACATTTCATGCAAAGATGGGCTCGATAAAGGACAGAAATGGTAGGGACCTAACAGAAGCAGACAACATTATGAAGAGGTGGCAAGAATACACAAAAGAACTGTACAAAAAGATCTTCACAACCCAGATAATCACAATGGTGTGATCACTCACCTAGAGCCAGAACCTGGAATGTGAAGTCAAGTGGGCCTTAGAAAGCATCACTACGAACAATGCTAGAGGATGTGATGGAATTCCAGTGGAGCTGTTTCAAATCCTGAAAGATAATGCTGTGAAAGTGCTGCACTCAATATGCCAGCAAACTTGGAAAACTCAGCAGTGGCCTCAGGACTGGAAAAGGTGAGTTTTCATTCCAATCCCAAAGAAAGTCCATGCCAAAGAATGCTCAAACTACCGCACAATTGCACTCATCTCACATGCTAGTAAAATAACGCTCAAAATTCTCCAAACTAGGCTTCAGCAATATGTGAACCATGAACTTCCAGATGTTCAAGCTGGTTTTAGGAAAAGCAAGAGGAACCAGAGATCAAATTGTCAACATCATCTGGATCATCGAAAAAGCAAGAGAGTCTCAGAAAAACATCTATTTCTGCTTTATTGACTATGCCAAAACTTTTGACTGTGTGGATCACAATAAACTGTGGGAAATTCTGAAAGAGATGGGAATACCAGACCACCTGACCTGCCTCTTGAGAAACCTATATGCAGGTCAGGAAAGCAACAGTTAGAACTGGACATGAAACAACAGACTGGTTCCAAATAGGAAAAGGAGTATGTCAAGGTTGTATATTGTCACCCTGCTTATTTAACTTCTATGCAGAGTATATCATGAGAAACTCTGGGCTGGAAGAAGCATAAGCTGGAATCAAGATTGCCGAGAAAAATATCAATAACCTCAGATATGCAGAGGACACCATCTTTATGGCAGAAAGTGAAAAGGAACTCAAAAGCCTCTTGATGAAAATGAAAGAGGAGAGTGGAAAAAGTTGGCTTAAAGCTCAACATTCAGAAAATGAAGATCATGGCATCCAATCCCATCACTTCATGGGAAATAGATGGGGAAACAGTGTCAGACTTTATTTTTGGGGGCTCCCAAATCACTGCAGATGGTGATTGCAGCCATGAAATTAAAAGATGGTTACTCCTTGGAAAGAACGTTATGACCAACCTAGACAGCATATTCAAAAGCAGAGACATTACTTTGCCGACTAAGGTCCATCTAGTCAAGGCTATGGTTTTTCCAGTGGTCATGTATGGATGTGACAGTTGAACTGTGAAGAAAGCTGAGCACCGAAGAATTGATGCTTTTGAACTATGGTGTTGGAGAAGACTCTTGAGAGTCCCTTGGACTGCAAGGAGATCCAACCAGTCCATCCTAAAGGAGACCAGTCCTGGTTGTTCATTGGAAGGACTGATGCTGAGGCTGAAACTCCAATCCTTTGGCCATCTCATGCAAAGAGCTGACTCATTGGAGCAGGAGGAGAAGGGGATGATAGAGGATGACATGGCTGAATGGGATCACTGACTCAATGGACATGAATGTGAGTAAACTCTAGGAGTTGATGATGGACAGGGAGGCCTGGCATGCCATGATTCATGGGGTTGCAAAGAGTCGGACACGACTGAGAGACTGAACTGAACTGAAGAAATAAAAACAAAATATGATTTTATTATTATGTAAAGAATAAACTGTTTTCCAGCAAAATTAAGAGAGGGAAAATATATATTTTAAATTTATCCTACATTTACCATTTTAGATTCTCTTCATTCCTTTTGGTAGATCCATATATTTAACTGGTATTATTTTATTTGGATTGAGAAACTCTTATTTCACATTTTGTAGTGCCTACACTCTGGAGTTCTCTCAGCTTTCATTTATCTGAAGTTGCTTTATTTCAGTTTCATTTTCAAAGATTATTTTTATTGCATATTAGACTCCCAGTAGAGAAATGTTGCTATTGTTGTTTTCACCACATTAAAGATGTCAAGGGCTTTTACCTCAATTGTTTCTGGGGAGAAATCATATATTTTCATATCATTATTCTCTTAAATGTAAGATGTCTCCTTGTTTCCACTGACTGATTTTAAGATTTTCTCTTTATCTTTGATTTTCATGCTGTGCTATGATGTGCCTGTATGATCTTTAGTAAATATCATTTTTCTTGGGCTTGTCAAGATTCTTG
Source organism: Nanger dama (assembly GCA_917880005.1). Taxonomy (NCBI): domain Eukaryota; kingdom Metazoa; phylum Chordata; class Mammalia; order Artiodactyla; family Bovidae; genus Nanger; species Nanger dama. Next base: position 41,404,121 of record CAKJTW010000004.1, read on the forward strand.
GATTTATAAATTGATTTTTTATACAAATTGAGGAAACTTTGGCCTTAATTACTTCTACATTTTTTTGTATTTTCCCACCATTCTCTTTCCTTACTTTTGTATCTCCAATTATATATATATATTATATATATATATCTCCAATTATATATATATAAAATTTTGTATCTCATATATATATATATATCCAATTTTGTATCTCCAATTATATATATATATATATCTCCAATTATATATATATATATATATATATAAAAGCATGTGACAATGTTCTATAAATCAGTAAATCTTTGTTAATTTTTCTCCTCTATTTTTCATACTGGATAATTTTCTTGCTCTGTCTTGATATTCGCTCTTTCTTCTATAGTTTCTAATATTCCAACTGTTAAGCCTATCCAGTGAATGTTTTATTATATGATTATATTTTTCAGTTCTAGAATTTTATTGAATCTTCCTATGGTTTCCATTTCTCTGTTGAAGATTCTCATCTTTTCCTTTAACCCTGTGAGCATGTTTTTAATAGATGCTTTCATGGTCTTGTCTAGGCTATTTAAGGATCTTTTTCTTTTTACTGCTTTTATTCCTTATTGTAGGCTGCATTTTTCTGCCTTTTCCCATATTTCTTAATTTTGTACTGTATGATGAATGTTGTTGATGATTTGTGGTCAGTCAGTCAGTCAGTCAGTTCAGTCGCTCAGTTGTGTCCAACTGTTTGCAACCCCATGAATCGCAGCATGCCAGGCCTCCCTGTCCATCACCAACTCCCAGAGTCCACTCAGACTCACGTCCATCGAGTCAGTGATGCCATCCTAAGGGACTCTAAATGACCTAAATTATGTCATTTTCTAAATGACCTAAATTACGTCATTTTCTTTTAAAGAGTGTTGAGTTTTGTTTTGGGAAGCAGGTAAATAACTAGGGGGCTTTCCTGGTGGCTGGACTGTAAAGAATCTGCCTGCAGTGCAGGATACCGGGTTCTATCCCTGGGTTGGACTAGACACTCTTTCAGGTTCTGTTAGGCTTTGTTTGGGCTTCTTTTAGTGGCTTCTTTAGTGGTAAAGAACCCGCCTGTCAATGCAGGGAGACGCAGGATCACTTCTTGGGTTGAGAAGATCCCCTGAGAAGGAAATGGCAACCGACTCCAGTATTCTTGCCTGGTAAATCCCATGGACAAAGGAGCTGGGTGGGCTAAACTCCCTAGGGTTCCAAAAAGACTTGGACACAACTTCGTGACTAAATAGCAGCAAGGCTCTGCTGGATTTCTTTGTAAGGACAGGTCTTTTTGGTTTCAGCCTTAAACTTGTGCTATGGCTTTATTTTCAGATATGATTCTTGCTCCAGAAGTGTGGCCTTTCGAGGTTCTCAACTGAACGCCCAAGGTCTTGGTGAGGTCTCCTCACTCTGTCTGTACCAGAGCTTTAATGTTTTTCGCACCATACAACTTCCTGTTTCTGCAGTCAGCTTTCAGCCCTGCAGCAGCTGCTCTCTACAAGACTTTCTTAAGTCTTGTCCTGCAAAGTCCCAGCCCAGCCTTCAGCCAAGGACATATGGTGAATCCCACACAGACTTTTGGAACACTCACTTTTGGAACTCCCTTCTTCCTAGTACCCTAAAAAAATCCAGGGACTTCTACAGTCTGGAATTCTGATCTCTGCCTTTTCAACTTAGCAAAAGGCCAATCCACTCCAGTTGGGCTTTATTTTGTTATTGTTGTTTTTTTTTAACATTAGGAAAATGCCCCTAATAGAAAACATGGAGGTTCACCTTATATGTTTCTCTTCTCTCAGGTATCACAATCCTTCACTGTCTGTTGTTAATGCTTAAAGAGAGATAGTTCATATACTTCGACCATCTTTATACTTGTTTATGGTGGGAGGGCAAATCTGGTACCATTTACTCCCTTATGGCTGGGAGCAGAAGTTTGAATGCTGTTTGTAACCATAAGGAAAGATTTTATAACTAACCGCAAATGTGTTTGGTGAAAACAATGCAGTAGAAATTGAAGTCTTTCTCACTGCCCTCGCCCCTCATACCCGTGCACCAATCATCGGAAATCTGAGCTCTGATCACCACTGGGTGTTCCAGTGTGACTAATGTCTTGACTCCAGTGGTGTTCTAAATATCTTCGTGAGTTACCACTAATTAAAAATGTAAGAAGACTGACCTAAAAATCCACAGTTTCTGCTCTATTTTAAAATGAAAAGATCTGGTGGCATTAAATGGCAACAGTAGCCTGGAGCAGAGTAGTGGTTGCCTTCTTTAGAGAGAGTGCGTGTTTTCTGATCTGCCATAGGCTTAAGATAGTCCACTTCACTCATTACGTTGTCTGCCTGATCCCTGTAGCTATTTATATATGTGAGCCTGACATGTGGGAAGATAATCTTACACATAAGTAGCATGCCCACAATATCCAACATGATCTATTCCATCACTACCACATTCTCCATGATACTTTATTCCATGAATATATCCAGTTTCCCCAAGCTCCTGCTGGCCATGTAAATATTTCTCTAGAGAAAAGAAATAAAGACACAGGGAGCAGATATGGAATGAAGTTAAATTTGGCCATTGTACCTTGGTCTTCATGTAGGTAGAAGTTCATCAGTAAGTGGTCAGGGGCCAGCCATGCTGTCTGATTCCAAGATTAAGATGTGTTTATGCCTTTCAGCCAGCAGACCTCTCTATTGCTTAAAAGCTTCTCAGATATTACTTTCCTGGAAATTCAATTTGGCCCTGCTCTGAATTTTATACCCGTAGTTTTGCTTGAAACTCAAAGAAATGAAAAACCATAATTGTTTTGCTTATGTAATAGGGAAATAGTCTTTGTGTTTTGTAATCAAAACATTGTTTTTTCTTGGATTCTGTGTGTAGTGGGGGGAGCATGTGTTTTGAGGGATACTAATATTAACCAACATGTTTTGGATACTTACTATGTACTAGGAATTCTGCTAAGCATTTTCTATGAAAAGTGAAATTTTATCTTCAACAACAATCCAGAGAGGTAGGAAGGAATGTTCTCTTCTTTTTACAGATTAAAAAAGTGAGGCAAAGAGGTTAAACATTTTGACTGAGGTCAAATAAGTGGTGACATTGGAATGTGAAATCTCTGAATTGAAAGTGAGATATGTGAACCAAGTGCTAACCAGGTTGTGCCCTTTGACTTTCTAAGTTTAACAGTTGCCATCAAGGGTTTCGAGGATTCCCCACCTACCACCACTCTAGCAAGCCCCTGGTTTATGCACACCTAGAGTTATATTCAAGTATTCACTGTGAAAAGGAACTCCTTCAAGTGCATGCCTCTTTTGTGTAGAAGTCAGCAAAACCTGCAAAATGAACCACAGAGTGTCCCAGTGAAATGTGCAAATACAGGAAGTGAATTTCACCTACTCTGCTCTACACTGACTTTGCAGCTCATCCCCTCTGTATTGAGCTCTTAGAAAGCAGGCAGGACAGAAAACCCCTTTAGTTTCAGGGCCAAAAGCCTGCAAAAACTTGGCTGAGGGGATCAGGTAATCCTTGAGGAGTATTCCTTCTTCCCACTCAAGGTCATAAAACATGAAAGCTGGAAGGTCCCAGGGAGATATTTTCCTCCAGTCTTGTCATTTTATAGATGGAGCAACAGAAGTCCAGACCCCAGTCAGCTGGGGTCTGACTCCCTAGCTATTGAGTCAGCGATGGTGGACTAGAACCTGATACCCAGACCTTGTGGTTCCCCAATACAATGTTCTCTGCACAGTACACACAGTGTATCTGCTGGGCAAGACTAAGGGTGTCCTCAGAAGATGACTCCACTCTATCTTCTGGCCACAGAAACAGACGGAGAGCAAAGCATCCACAAAGAAGGAGCTGGCAGTGGAAGAGCAGTGATCATTCAATCAATAGGCAAAATATCACATTATTAAAAGTAGAGCTAACTTTTCCTCTTCTATTACCACCCAAACTTTCATAGACATCTCTAAGCTGTCTTTCAAGAGATCTGAAGTAATAGGAAACTGAGGATATTGTTTTATTTTATTGGTTCCTTCTCTGATGATTAGTGCCAGGAAGCAGAGAACTTATAATAGTGAGGGTGCTGACATGGAGCATCTCTTTTGTTTCAGTACTTTGACACAATGCTTGCTGCTTGACCTCTTTCATGTGTAGTATGGTGTCCCCTTGTCATCAATGGAGAAAATGGGCTGGCAGAAGTCAACAGATATTCTGAAGTTTGCATATCTACTAAGTTCAAAGTCTGGACCTAGAACCTCTGCATTTCCAGTTGTTTCTTCTCATAGATGAGTAAACATCAAATAAAACATATTCAACTCTAAAGGAGACATAAGTCTGAGGAGGCAAACTTGGAATAGTGGACAGAGATGTGATATAGTCTACCTATGGACATATGTGAGCTCACCAGCTGTACGACTATGGCCAGCCACTCAGCTTCTCTAAGCTTTCACTTTTTCATCTGCAAATTAATTAACAATCATAGCTGCCTTATGGGGATTAACATAAATATTGCATGGTCGTCCTTACTTTACATAAAGTAGTTGTCATGTAGTAAATTGTTCAAGAAATGTTAGAGAGTGTTCTCTCCAATAGCCTTGGTCAACACTCAGATTATTCAAGAGTAACCAGAACAAAAGATCTATACCTGGTTAAGGAAAATCAAGATACAACAGAATACCAAACCTTGACTGCAGTATGGCTTCTGATCAGGCTCCCCTATGGCACAGATACTTGTTTCCCTCTTTGATGACCTTTCAGATAGTCCTGTTGGCAAGCACTAAGGCAGAATAAAGATTTTTAACCTTTTCTAAGCCTCCTTATTTAAATTCTTCACAAAAAGCTTTGTATCTCCTATCTTTGATATGCTGATTTAGTATGTGTATGGGTTTTAAAGAAAGAATGGTTGAAAAGAATAAAGACTGTAGATGGGCGCTCTTCTGAGGCTATAATCTGTGCATACTATGTCCGTCATGCTCTCAGGTTTTGGAAATGGGAAACAGAATTCCGAGAGGCTGAGTTCTAAATGCCAATGATAAATTTTAAACTCTAGTTGAGGATAAGGTTATCCTAGATGTGGGAATGGGGATGGGCCATGAAAAGGGGCTGTGGGTGTGGAAACAAGACAGTTGGGAAAAGGGCCCCAGAACACTTACTTGACAAAGGCAATAAGAAGCCAACCTCCATGATGGATCTGTCTCCCCAGTGACTGACACTCTAACCTCCCATTTCTGACAAAAATAAAGATTATTGTAGAAGTGGCAGAGGAGGTAAGGTTCCTGATACCAGCCCTGCCACCTCCCCTGTGTGATCTGGGTGGACAAGTGACCGTGCTTGCTTCTGCTGCTTTTGCTGGATTATATTTTTAATAAAGTGAATATTATTTTTCCCTTAAAAAAATCTGCCCATTTTTATAGGCTGGTACCCACAGAAATGATCATAAATAAAAATATTTAGCAGACTGATTTTGTAGTCGATTTTGGTGTGTCTGCCAAGTCTCTATTTCACCATTTTTCTAAGAACTATTCACCTACCCAAGTGGATAGGCTTTTGTAGCTATATGTATGCTGACTGACACTTCTTTTACTGGTTGTAAGTGGGTTGGATTAGAGGTGGAGAGTGGACCCAAACTGGACTAATGAGATTCTCTTTTAGGATTTTGGTATTCAGTTGGAAATCTTGATGGGTGGGAGGTGATGTGGTTCTAGCGCTGGGCCTGTGATATTCCATCATGTGCAAAAGGAACTGATGTAAAGAGAGAGAGAGAGAAAAAAAAGGTACCTGGGGAGAAATAGAGCTTCCAGGTGCCTGAGAGGTAAAGAATCCACTTGTCAGTGTAGGAGATGAGACTAGAGGAGGAAGTGGCAAACCACTCCAATATTCTTGCCTGGAAAATTCCATGGACAGAGGAGGTTAGTGGGCTACACTCCACAAGGAGTCAGACACTACTGAGTGGCTGGGCATGCATACAGAAGCAAATAACCTCACAGTCACAGGAAACCTAGCAGTAGCTCCCTTGGTTCTGATGGATTGCCCAGTCTCTATTTCTTTTTTCCTGGAGCCTAAGGGTTGTTGAGTTCTATGAGATACACAGAGATTCTTTCAAAAGAAAGAATTTGAAAGAAAAACTTTCAAAGAGAAAGTTTTAATTTTCTCATATCTGAGTCTGTCATATGTTCCAAAAATCTAACTAAGGTAGTGTGTATCATAGTACTGTCTATGATGATTAAGTGGTCAAGATTATTATCCAACTACTCTGTACCAAAGGTGTCCTGTAGGGAAGGATGAGTTTCTCATGCTCCCTCCAAGAAAGCAGGGCTTCTGCCAGAAAAAAGCTACAACAATCGCTTTGTTCAAGTTCACTCACCGTGCAGTTCTATTTTCTCTTCCATGTATGTGCATTCTTTCCAACTAAACTGGAAGCATCTTTAGGGAGATGATTGTACTTACTCATCTTTTCATCCCCTGTAGCACCTGGCCCCTGATACTATTGAATTTGCTGATGGTGTTCATGCAAAAAGAAAAAATAATAAACTTTCTACTTCAACAATTTTCCATTTGGGCAAAACTTCTCTTACCTCGACTTAGGAAATAATCACATTTCTTTCTCTTTTTTGTTGTAACTGATCTCTCTTCTTAGCTTTGTGTCAATGAGGAGATAGGTTTATTTAGCCAGTAATTTCCACTGCAGAAAATCTTGGTCCCAGATTGCCCTGAAAAAGCAATATGTTCTGTTTTATTTTTATATTACATTATATTTATTTTAATTGCATTCTCCATCTGGTCAAAGATAGCATTAGGCATCATAGATGGAGAAAAGAAACAAAGAGATATCTAACCATGATAATAACTGGAATTATTATTTTTTAAAACTATCCTGGGGTACAATAACCTCTAGGAATGAGGCAAAAAACAATAGCCCTTTTGTTAGAGAGCTCTAGAATTGTTCTGTAGAGGGAGAGAGAGAGGCAAAATGAACCAAATGGACTCCTAGTGTCCCCTGAGTGTCCCTGAGTGGACTCTTGCAGTGGTCCCACACCTGGAACCAGTTCCAGGACAGTGTGGAGCACGGTGTGAAATGATACGTACAAGCTCTAAGCTATCTCGAGCACTTTTACTATTTCCCAAGTAGTTTCAGCAGGACATTAATGCACAGTTTCAATCACATATTTTATTAATAAACTTTAGAAGAGACCCCCAAAGGGGAGGTCATTTCCTTCTCACTTCAGAAGATGTTTCTGCAAAACTCTGCTAGCAACTGGAGGTCTTCCAAATGAAGCTAATATTATGTTTTGGTTTAGCATACTAGAAATAAATCCCAAATTGGATGCCTGCAGTGGATGGCTAGGCACTTGGCTTCTGGGTCAGGATGCCAGTTGAGGGGTTATCAGGGATGCTGAATCATTTATTCCTGCACTTAAATCTGAAAATGATGGGACTGGAGGGAAGGTTTACACATGAAAGTTTGCCAAGAAACTGTGAGTGGTAACATTCCTGATCAGAGTCCATTCCCCCAGCCACTCCCTACAAGCTACCACTTAGGATATTTATGTTTAAAAAAAAAAAAATTCATCTGAAACTGGCATAGGCAAATAATGGCATTTGTTAGCTCAGAGACTGATGATTCAGGGGCATATATCTTCTGGTGAAGTTTGACTCAGAGATTCACCATATACTACAAGGGTCCATTGATTTGAAAACCTTTTGTCCATCTTTAGGGTCAGATCTTTTCTTCAGGTTGGCCCCCAGGCTCAGGTTCCAGAAATGGTTTCGTGGTTTGAAACATCCTTTTCCCAAGCCAGTCAGAAGAGAAAGTGCCTTTCCTAGCCTTTAATAATAGTAAGGAAGCATTTTCCCAAAAATATCAAAGAAAAGACTCTTTGCACTTACTGGTCCAGTTGAGTCATGCACTCATCTCTAAGGCAATCCTTGTGCCTGAAACAAGAGTGGATGTATTTTACAGATCACTTTAAGCTTATCAGAGCTCATACCAGAAACAGTATGGACCTAACAGAAGAAGAAGATATTAAGAAGGGGTGGCAAGAATACACTGAAGAACTATACAAAAACAAGATCGTAATGACCCAGGTAACCACGATGGTGTGATCACTCTCTAGAGCCCGACATCCTAGAATGTGAAGTCAAGTGGGCCTTAGGTAGCATTACTATGAACACAGCTAGTGGAGGTGATGGAATTCCAGCTGAGCTATTTCAAATCCTAAAAGATGATGCTGTTTAAGTGCTGCATTGAATATGCCAGCAAATTTGGAAAACTCAGCAGTGGCCACAGGACTAGAAAAGGTCAGTGTTCATTCCAATCCCAAAGAAGGGCAATGCTGAAGAATGTTCAAACTACAATACAATTGCACTCATTTCACATGCTAGCAAAGTAATGCTCACAATCCTTCAAGCTCGGCTTTAGCAGAATGTGAACCAAGAACTTCTAGATATATAAGCTGGATTTAGAAAAGGCAAAGGAACCAGAGATCAAATTGCCAAAATCTCTTGGATCATAAAAAAAAAAAAATAGAGACTTGCAGAAAAACATTTACTTCTGCTTCATTGACTATGAAAAGCCTTTGACTGTGTAGATCACAACACACTGTGGAAAATTCTTAAAGAGATGGAAATACCAGACCACCTTACCTGCCTCCTGAGAAACATGTGTGCAGGTCAAGAACTGGACATGAAACAATAGACTGGTTCCAAATTCAGAAAGGAGTACATAAAGACTGTATATTGTAACCTTGTTTATTTAACTTCTATGCAGAGTACATCGTAAGAAATGCTGGGCTGGAAGAAGCACAAGCTGGAATCAAGATTGCCTGGAGAAATATTAATAACTTCAGATATGCAGATGACACCACCCTTATGACAGAAAGTGAAGAGGAACTAAAAGCCTCTTGATAAAAGTGAAAGAGGAGAGTGAAAAGCTGGCTTAAAGCTCAACATTTAGAAAATGAAGATCATGGCATCTGGTCCCATGACTTCATGGCAATTAGACAGGGAAACAGTGTCAGATTTTATTTTTGGGGGCTCCAAAATCACTGCATATGGCGATTGCAGCCATGAAATTAAAAGACGCTTACTCCTTGGAAGGAACATTATGACCAACCTAGACAGCATATTAAAAAGCAGAGACATTACTTTGTGAACAAAGGTCCATCTAGTCAAGGCTATGGTTTTTCCAATGGTCATGTATGGATGTGAGGTGAGGTGAAGTCGCTCACTCGTGTCTGACTCTTTGTGACCCCGTGGACTGTAACCTACTAGGCTTCTCCATCCATGGGATTCTCCAGGCAAGAATACTGGAGTGGATTGCCATTTCCTTCTCCAGGGGATCTTCCTGACCCAGGGATCGAACCCAGGTCTCCCGGATTGGAGGCAGGCGCTTTAACCTTTGAGCCACCAGGACTATAAAGAAAGCTGAGCAGCAAAGAATTGTTGCTTTTGAAGTGTGGTGTTGGAGAAGACTCTTGAGAGTCCTTTGCCTGCAAGGGGATCCAATCAGTCCATTCTGAAGGAGATCAACCCTGGGATTTCTTTAGGAAGGAATGATGCTGAAGCTGAAACTCCAGTACTTTGGCCACCTGATTTGAAAAGCTGACTCATTTGAAAAGACCCTGTATGTGAGACAACCAAGAGACGCAGAGGTATAGAGTGGACTTTTGGACTCTGAGGGAGAGGGAAAGGGTGGGATGGTTTGGGAGAATGGCAATGAAACATGTATACTTTCGTGTAAGAAACGAAGCACCAATCTATGTTCAATGTAGGATGCAGGATGCATGGGGCTGATGCACAGGATGATTCAAGTAGAGGATGTGGGGTGGGAGGTGGGAGGGGGCTTCGGCATTGGGAGATTGTGTTCACCTATGGCTGATTCGTGTCAATGTATGGCAAAACAAATATAGTATTGTAATTTAAAATAAATAAATACATAAGTTTAAAAAAATAAAAAAATAAATTAATTAAAAAAATGAAAAGACCCTGATGCTGGGAAAGATTGAGGGCAGGAAGAGAAGGGGACAACAGAGGAAGAGATGGTTGGATGGCATCACCAACTCAATGGACCTTGGTTTGGGTAGACTCCAGGAGTTGATGATGGACAAGGAGGCCTGGTGTGCTGCGGTTCATGGGGTCACAAAGAGTTGGACACGACTGAGTGACTGAACTGAACTGAACTGTTGCAAGGAGCCAACTCGTTGGAAAAGACCCTGATGCTGGAAAATTTGAAGGCAGGAGGAGAAGGGGACGACAGAGGATGAGATGGTTCGATGGTACCAAGCTCAATGGACATGAGTCTGAGCAAAGTCCAGGAGATAGTGAAGGCGAGAGAAGCCTGGTGTGCTGCAGCCCATAGGGTCACAGAGAGTCAGACATGACTAAGTGACTGAACAGGAACAGCAATCAGAACCTCTACCGGAAGTGAGACTTTCCCCCAGTGGAAATCTGGAATGCTATCATCATGAAAGAGGAGGAATGGGGTACAGGAGCAAACTTCCAGGTACCACCTACAATGTTCAGAGTCATGACCAATACCACTGACTACCCTCTGTGCTAAATGGTCCCCTTTCACCTGATAGTTACTACTTTTGATGCCAATTTTGGTGTATTTTACAGAAAAAAGGAAAGCAGTTTTCCTTTATTCTGTGAGATCTCATAGGAACTATCCTTGAAAGAACTTTCTAAAATAAGAAAGATGGACTTAATAATTAGAATAATTAGAAGGCTGTCATAGACACAGTTGGTGCCCCACTCATACCCTTGTTCAGGGGCCCTTCTGGGGCCCTTCCCCAGCTGCTTTGAGTGGCAGCTGCTAAGAGCTAGTTCTCATCCTACTCTTTGGGGAGCTGCTTGTTGGCCGATGGGAGCTGCTTTGTTTAAACAGTTGACCTCGGCTCCCTCCCAGACACCCAAGCAATTGGTGACTAATGGAATACAAAGTTCTTGCTTCCATTCCTCAGGCTGAGACAAATCTGGCAAGCAATTTGTCTTCTGAGCCCCTTGTACCTCAGGCCAAGTCTAGGTTTTAGCTGACATCCACCTTACACTGTTCCCCTCACTCCCTGACAGCTTCTTCCTGATGAGCAGCCTCTCAGATCACACTACCCAGATCTCTGTCTCAGGCTCTGGTTCTACAGAACCTGACTTGGTGTAGAGGAGGAAAAGGCAAAACACAGATGAACACTCAAATGTAAGTCAGAAGCCGTGGTTTCAGGTGAGTTTAATGATCTAATAGGTTACAAAAATTGGAAGGCGCCTGAAATAATGTAAGACTTTGCTATTTCCAGGTAACCACCCCCTCCCACCCTACCCCCGTTCAAGTGAGTCAAATGTAAAAGGAAGGATGCCTTATAGAAATGGAGGTGGCACAGATGAGCTCAGGGCTGCAGGCAAGCCTTGGTAGAAGTCCATTCACATCATTGGCCTCAAATGCTCCTCTCCTCCTCTCTCCTCTCTGCATCTGCTTCACTCTTCCCTTCTCTACTCCCCAGGCCACGTTGGAGGAAATCACCACAGGCCAGAGCTCTAAATAGTTTTCTCTTGCACCTAGGATTAGACAGGACTCTACCATTCCATTGTTTTGCTCCAGGAGAAACTTTAATTGGCCCACATGTATCACAGAATCCCTGGACCAATTAAGGACGAGGCCTGTGGAGGCTTGATCTGCCCCACGCTGCCATGATCACACGGCAGCAGGCAGAAAACATGGCAGATTGTGCACTGGCTATTGGAACTTCTGCCTAGAAGTGATGTGTGTACTGTCCACTCACATTTCTTTGGCCAATACATGGTCACACCCAACTTCAAAGAAAAAAAGAAGCACAGTCATATCGCATGACCGGAGGTATTTAGGATGGCACCAATAGGATTGTGATAACAGTAAATATTGAAGGTTCATATTAAGTTGACAGGAGGTAATTGTGACAATGAAGAATTCCTCAAGGAAATTGTGAAAAGATAGTGTAGGCTTCATTCCCTCAAAATTTGGGGAATAATAACTTAAATCTAATCATCTGAGACTGCCAGATTGTGAAAACCAGGTTGGTGGTTTTCATCCTATGCCATGGATGGAATGACTGCTTCTACAGCCTCCATAAGAGGTTAGGGATGGGGTTCTTGGTACTCCTATTTTTCTTTTTTAAAACTATTCTTATCAGTTTTATTATGTATGTGTGTATTTGATGGGATTTTGCTTTTAGGCATCCATTCCTCCTCAGCACCCCAATTTCTATTTGGAAAAACTACGTCCTCCATGCTGTGGGCAACTTCAAAATGTCCTGCCCATCAGCCATAGAGGCTACTGGCTTCTTCTAGCAGAAGCTCTCACCGCTTGGTACAGCCAAGCACTTGTACACATGCATATGCAGTCTCAGTTGTGTCTGATTTTTGGGACCCAATGGGCTGTAGCCCTCCAGGCTCCTCTGTCCATGGGATTCTCAAGGTAAGAATACTGGAGTGGCTTGCCATTTCCTCCTCCAGTGGATCTTTCCAACTCAGGAATTGAACCTGCACCTCCTGAGTCTCCTGAGTCTCCTGCATTGGCAGGCAGATTCTTTACCACTGAGTCACCTGGGAAGCCCATCAAGCATGTAACTCAAGCTTAATCAGACTCTCTCTCCTGAATTTTGACCCTTAGACCAGTAACTACAAAGGCAAAAATAATGGTCCGAGTTTATCCAGTGCCACTTCTGTTCCTGCTGTTTTGTTTATTCTCAGCCTCATGCTTCCATCCTCCCTGCAATCACCAGTACCTTTCTAGTACATCTCCTTTTGCTTTATTTAGCTCACTAGTTTCTGTTACCTACAACCAAATAGGTGGATAAAGTTTCATTAAGATTGGTTTTTGTTTATTTTTTTATCCAGTTCCACTGCTAAAATATTAGAGTTTGGGATAATTTTAGATGTTGTTCCTAGTCCCATGCATTTAAGCTTGAAAAACAACAACAGAAGAAAATGCTTATTGCAGACTGGCAGCTGACTCAATGCAAATGTTACAATCAACAGGAACCACAAAGAAACCTAGGTCAGTGATAGGCTCATGTAAAAGATTTCTCAATAGCTTTCCCACCAATCTTCCGGTGCTGGCCTCTGAAATTTAACCCTTTCTAACATCCAAATGTGCAGACTTGCACATCTGAAATTGTGTAATCTCAGTTTTGCTTGTGAATTTCACTCTAAATTTCTCTCTGTAATGGAGAAGACAGAACATTGTTCTGTGTGCTTGCTGAATTTGAATGAGGTTTGTACAGGCCCATTTCTGTAAAATAGAGAAACCATTTTTGGTGAATGATTTGTATAATCCTGGCACCACCTCCTCAGTCTTCCTGGCTGATATTTACGAGTTTAAATATGGCTAATGATATAACATTCCTGCCAGATGGTCAATAAGAACTACATGGTTTCAGATATTTGAGCATCAGACAAATGCTTGATTCCTTTGATGGAGACTCAAACATGAAGTCTTTTTTGGAAAATAATTTAAGTCTGAGAGTGTATAAACATTATGAGAGGTAAACAGAATTAGCCAGCAGAGATAAATGTAGCACGAATGTGCTTAGCATGGACCATACATGCTTCTCACCTGGGTCGGTAATTGGTGTCTCGTCAGGGCTGGTCCATGTCTTAGGACTCTATTTGTGTGTTCTGTCTAGAATACCTGTTGTTACATAGGTTGCAGGGTGTTAACACGCAATTCCTCTGTGATCTGCCCAGTGTTCATTTATTTCATTTATAGGGCTTTGCTTCCTCCCACTGTAGATGTTTATGGGTTTTGCTGATCGTTTGCATTGCCTCCACGGTCTCCACCGCCTTCCTCCTGTAAAGCATTCTTTGGCTGAAGTCTGAGAACTGTCTCACGCTGCCTAGAGGATACTCCACTTCATTCCATCCCTCTGCTGAGTCTCCACCCTGCGTGCCTATCTTCCCAGCCTCCATCTCCTTAGCTCACTCACTTGATTATTGGTAATACTCCTTGAGGGCTTCTCAGGAGGCACAGTGGTAAAGAATCTGCCTGCAATGCAGGAGATGTGGGTTATATCCCTGGATGAGGAAGATCCCCTGGAGAAGGGAATGGCAACCCACTCCAATATTCTTGGCTGGAAAATCCCATGGACCGAGGAGCCTAGCAGGCTACAGTCCATGGGGTCACAAAGAGTCGGACATGACTTAGTGACTGAGCAACCACAACAATGCTCCTTGAACAGCCACCACCCACAATGAGCATCCCGGGTATGCTCTGAGAAGTATTTTTCACTCTCTGCAAAATAGTTACTTCTTCCTCTTTACCCAGAAAGCAACCTCGTTTCCACCAGGAAAGAGTGACCTCTTGGAAAAATATCACCCCAATCCTCAATACAAAATTTTATACGTGAATTTTTGTTTGCTTGCTTCGTCTTCTACCTTTTAAAGCATCACTTGGCTGTGGCAAATGCAGGCGCACTTCAAGCGCTAACAGCGAAGAGCAGAAATACTGTGTGTTTCCTGCCTACTCTTTCCAGGTCCTAAGTGAGGATGACTCTTGAACTTAGATAAGAGGGTGGAATAAGACAGAATTTCATGGAGGGGAGGATTTGCAGATAATATAGAACAGAGTCCAAGGGAATAGGGTTAAGGAAAACAGAAAGCAACTGCTGCTGCTGCTAAGTCACTTCTGTTGTGTCCAACTCTGTGCCATCCCAGGGATGGCAGCCCACCCGGCTCCCCTGTCCCTGGGATTCTCCAGGCAAGAACACTGGAGTGGGTTGCCATTTCCTTCAATGCATGAAAGTGAAAAGTGAAAGTGAAGTTGCTCAGTCGTGTCCGACTCTTTGTGACCCCATGGACTGCAGCCTTCCAGCTCCTCCATCCATGGGATTTTCCAGGTGAAGTACTGGAGTGGGGTGTCATTGCCTTCTCCGCAGAAAGCAACTAGTTTTGGACAAAAATTAAAAGGAAGCCACACACAGACTCCGGAGATGTTCAAAGGTGATTAAAGACTGGTGTCTTTCTCTTTAAGGATCAGTTTCCTTTGCACAGATTTCCCAAACAATCCACCCTGCTGACCTCACTGCTCTCTCTCCTCCATGTGCAGGTCTCTGGCAAAATCCAAGGAATGATAAACAAAAATTACAAATAAGTGCCCCGGCAGTAGAGGTTTAACTCCTGAACTGTGAACACATCTAGTAAATTACATGACATTACTGAACAGTCATTACTGTCCTTCTGACCTTGATCTTATCAGGCTCATTCATTCCTATAAACGTGCCTATATAAGTCAGCACTCCAGCCAACAGTCTCTTATAGGGGGAAAGGTATTTGCTTACCCCGTCTCTCTTCCCTCTGTCCCTAGGTCTGTCCTGAGACGTCATTGTCAGGTCCTGGGAAGTACAGGATCTGCTTCATCAGTTATGCAGTCATGTGAATTCATTTCTTACGTGTGCATCACACAGGGCAATTCTGTCACTGGCCAGTATTCGCTACTGGCTCGTCTCCCCCCCTCCATCACCCCCACACCACCATTCCCCTAGCTGTCTGGGATCTGGGGCCAGCTTCGGGAATAGCCCTGCCTCTTAGGAGAGAGAGTGCTTTGCTATGCTCTTCACCCTGAACAAGGAGATCTTTCATTTCCAAAGGGAAGATGTTTTATTTTGCCCCTGAATTAGAACAATGAAGCATTTCTTGTAAACCTGGAAATTAAAATGCAGACAATACATGTCCTTCAGTTTCCTTTTATTGGTCTTCAGAGGTGAACCAAGGAACAGTTGTAAATATGTATCAGGGTAGCTCCTGGCCTGGAGGTATTGAAACTCCACTGACAGCAAAGCCGAGTGCACTGTCTGGCGTCTCCACGGGCCCCCTCCCATGTATCCCCACCCTCCATCTCCCTTCCATCTCTCTTCCCTGTTTACAGTGACTTTGAGGCTGGTAAGAAGCATTTTGAGGTGACACTCAAGCAGCTGTGTGGTCCAGAATGCATTATCATGTTATGTCTCAATTACAATATTCTTCAGTGGATGGGGAAGGCCGGCACAGCCAGGATCCAACCTTAGAGAGCACTGCCATCTCCTGGAAAACCCTCTCTCCTTGGGGCCTGCTGTCCCAGCTCCCCCAGTGCCACCAGGAGGGAAACAAAGCCTTAGTCATGGCCTTCTATCTTTAGAACCCAAGATCTCGGTACACAGACCCATCTTCTCTTGCCCCTTCCACTTGTAACGCTCCAATTCCCTGAAGGACACGTAAGGTGTGGCACTGTCCTCTTAATTAAAACAAGTAACTAGGTTGGGGAGGCCATTGGTGCTGAGACAGTGATCATTACTCCCGCCTTCTGCTCCCAAGGCTGGTAGCAGACACTGCTTCCTGTAAATGAGTGCCTGGCACCAGTACAGTCCTGCCTCCGGGATCTTCAGAAGAAGCTGTAACCTTATTTACACTGTTAAGGACAGTGCTGAGGACTTGGGACCGAAGTCACCTGTTCAGGCAGAGCTTGGGAGAGTTCTGTGGCTATTTCTCATTTCCATCTTACAGGCATGATGGGATAACTAGTGAGATATTTTTCAGAAAGCACTGAGGACATAGAAAAGCCTCTCTGTGTTTCCATTGAAACTCAAGGCATATGAAAGCCAGCACACATGATTGTGTCTTAGAGGTTCAGTGGATCTTCTGAAACATAGCTTTATTGATTAGACCTGGCTCATGGTCAGGCTTGGCCTAGAAGAACAAAATACACTTGGGAAGATATCAACCTCATTGTTATGAACAAGAATGGGATAATGGATTCTACCAACAGCTTTGCTTTGAAATAGAAAAGTTGTCAGCATAAAGACAAATAAGAAAATATTCTCATTAACTGAATTAATTGATTTCAGTTAATTAACTGGATTGTTCAAATTCAACTAGCATCCCTTTGAATCAGTAGTTCTTATCTTTTGGAAGACCCTTTGAAAAATGTGAAAATGTGTGTATCCTTTCCCCAGAAAAATACAGACACATTCTGCTTCGATTTTAAAAATTTCATCACCACTTGGATAAAACCAGAGTGATCTTAGAGACACTCAATTTAAAATGCCCTTTGTAGTTTGACTTTGCAAACCTAGGTTTAAATAGTGGGTTTCCTGCTTATTGGGGGAGAGATGGAGGCCCTAGAAATATTTGCAAATGAGCTGACCTCTAGATTGACACCTACAGGGAATGGCCAGGTATTCCCTTCTCTTTCACTCCCTGGACTCATATTGAAAGTAGGTTTAAATGCTCATCTTTTGAAAATCCTGGGCTTGTGAAGGTACACATCTGAAAAGCTCTGATAACGCCTTGTTTTCAGCCTGGCTCCAGGAAAACAAAGCTGAATCAAGGGTTCTGCCATGGCACCTATTTAGACAAGCCCTGTGTCTCTGTGCCTGGAGAGAAACCCTAATGAAAGTGGTTTGGGAAAGCAGCTTTCCACTTGACTGGAGGATGTGACACCACCTCTTCTGACAACGGTCATGTCTGTAGTCTTACAACTCTTCCAGGGGACTGTTGTGTATGAAACAAAGGGCAAATTTCATGGCACAGAGGTGAGGTGAGTTGTTAGAACTCCATTGAAACTGCAGTAAAATATGGACACACAGGATTTATTCCTGGGATCCAGGCTTCTAACCCAAGGCTTGTGTCCTTGACTTCTTGTTTTTATCATCAGTTTCTGCAAGGAAGCCTTCTCTTTCCCTTCCTGATTTGTTGGCAGGTGCTGTGTGGTTACAAGGGTAGTTTCTGGTTTGAGTTTCCAAAGAAGTTTCACCCTCCAGCTTCTCTCCTGCCTAGACCACTTCAGCAGGTCACTGGGAACTCACTTTCATTTCTGCATTTCACTATTTAAACCTCACCTCTCTCCACTTAGCAGATGGAAAAGTGCAGCACATAGATAAGGATAATGAGCATCAACTCCTGGCGCTTAATCATGATAATAACAGATAAATACCAACGGTTCTTGTGTATCCGGCAGCTTATTTAGCACTTCATGTGCTTTTTCTCGTTTACTCTCCCCAACAGCCCTACAAAACCCTACAATTATGAGCCCTTCATTTCAAATTATATAAAAGAAAGTTCAGACATTGAGAGAAGATTCAGTTAACTGTTATGCAATAATGCTGTATAACAGCTACAAATTCTCCACATCAGACAACAATAAGCACCTAGTTAGAATGTATCTCTGGGTTTACAGGAGGTTGAATTTACACGAAGCTGATTCAGCTGGAGCAATTCTATTACTTGCGTTTTTCATCCTTTTTAGACCAACGCAATGGCTGAGGCATAGTCTTCTCATAGGGATGGTGGAGATGAAAACAGCAAAGTGGAAACACATGAGGCCATGAAGTCTTAGGCTCAGAACTAATACAGGGACACCTTTACCTACACAGAATTAGCCAACACACACCACATGGGTGAGCCCACAGTCCAGAAGTGAAAAGGACACTCTGCCC
This sequence comes from Nanger dama, assembly GCA_917880005.1. Classification (NCBI taxonomy): domain Eukaryota; kingdom Metazoa; phylum Chordata; class Mammalia; order Artiodactyla; family Bovidae; genus Nanger; species Nanger dama. Next base: position 41,422,540 of record CAKJTW010000004.1, read on the forward strand.
AACATGGAATTATGGCATAGTGGATGTAGAAAATGGTGAAGATACGCTGAGAAAACTATAATTCAAAAGTTACCACTACCCCAATATTCATTGCAGCACTATGTACAGTGGCTAGGACATGGAAGCAATCTCAATGTCCATCAACAGATCAGTGGATAAGGAAGATGTGGTACATAATTACATTGGAATATTACTCTGCCATAGAAAGGAATAAAAGTGGGTCATTTATAGTGATGTGGATGAACCTATAGTCTGTCATACAGAGTGAAGAAAGAGAAAAACACATATCATATACTAACATGTATATGTAGAATCTAGGAAAATCGTACTGATGAAACTAGTTGCAGGACACGAATAGACACACGGACATAGAGAATGGACGTCTGGACACAGGGACGGGGAGGGGAGTGTGGGATGAACCTGGGAGAGCAGCATGACCTATATACACTGCTGCTGCTGCTAAGTCGCTTCGGTCGTGTCCGACGCTGAGTGAGCCCGTAGACGGCAGTCCACCAGGCTCCCCGTCCCTGGGATTCTCCAGGCAAGAACACTGGAGTGGGTTGCCATTTCCTTCTCCAATGCATGAAAGTGAAAGTGAAGCCGCTCAGTCGTGTCCGCCTCTTAGTGACCCCATGGACTGCAGCCCACCAGGCTCCTCTGTCTATGAGATTTTCCAGGCAAGAGTACTGGAGTGGGGTGCCATCACCTTCTCTGATATATATACACTACCATGTGTAAAATAGACAGCCAGTGGGAAGCTCTCCACCACAGGGAGTTCAGCTCAATGCTTTGTAATGACCTAGACAGGAGGAGAAAGGGACGACAGAGGAGGAGATGGCGGGATGGCATCACTGACTCAATGGACATGAGTTTGAGTAAACTCCGGGAGCTGGTGATGGACAGGGAGGCTTGGCGTACTGCAGTCCATGGGGTCTCAAAGAGTTGGACCCGACTGACTGAACTGAACTGAGAGGGGTGGGATGAGAGACGTGGGAGGGAGGCTCATGAACGGAGGGGATATATGTATACATATAGCTGATTCACTTTATTGTACAGCAGACACTAATGCAACATTGTAAAGCTACTATATTCCACCTAAAGACAGAAAAAGGTGAAGAACTGGAAACAAAACTAGCTAAGGGACAGGGTTGGAATTTGAACCAAGGCAGCCTGGCTTTAAAACCTAAGTTCGTAACTACTGTGTAACATCAGAAAGGCCACCATTGCTATCTTAAAAACATGGCTTGTCCCTCACAGACTAGTGGGATTAATGTAGACAAATGAGAATAGGAGTGAAAAGCTATTAATGATAAAAAATGGAAGAATGAGAAATAGGAGAGACCAGTTACTGAATACTTGCTTACATTTTATATCATCATTTCAGAGTAAACAGACTCCTGAGCATCTATACTAACATGTGTCAAATGTTTTGAGACTCAGAGTCACTTTTCTGTAATTTGGGAGATGTATCCCACTGTGGTAGCAGCACTCGTTTGGACAGGTCAGGGACACCATACTCTTTTGGAAAGGGTGCTGAATCAGAAATATGAGGATCCAAGCTCACAAGGAGCAGCAAGAGAGCAATACCAACATCAGGAAATCAGATGAAGACAAATCAGAGGGACAATGCCTTAGAATGACCTTTGAGAACCAGCAGGATCAGACACGACTGAAGTGACTTAGCAGCCGCAGCAGCGGGATTGGGATAAAATAAAGATGATGAATAAAGGGTAGATGACTGAGCACAGATGAAACCTTTGCCTATCAGGGAAAGGCAATCTAGTTTCTCTAAATTTGTACCTCAACTCAGAGCTAGATTTCTGGTTGTTGTTGTTGTGGTTGAGTCTCTTAGTTGTGTCCAACTCTTTGACCCCATAGTTGGCAGCACACCAAGCCTGCTTCCTTGTCTTTCAGAATCTCCCAGAGTTTGCTCAAACTCATATCCATTGAGTCAATGATGCTATCCAACCATCTCATTATTATTCACAGATTGCTGGTGGCAACTGCAAATAATCTGACAAGGGAGAGCAGTCTATGTCAAGGCCAGGTATCCAAATTCCTGGTCATCTTCAAGGAGGCCCATTCAGTCCGTATTTGGGAATTTGATTGAAACTGTTGGAAAATAAAAGCACTTTTCCTCCAGTGTTGCAGAGAGGGTAAAATGTAGGCCTGGAGCAGTGGGTGGTCACTGGCATCTATGTGGAAAGAACCTGCTTCAGTCAAACCAACAGAAAAAAATGCTGATGCAAAAGTAAAAATGAAAAATTACTAATTCTGATAACACTTGGAACTGCCAGATCCTTTTCTTCCTGAACTCCCTCTATACATGTCTATGATCCAAACCAGTAAATCCCCTTTATTGGTTTAAAGCCAGACCGTTTGGGGTTCCAGTCCCTTGTATCTGAAAAAAATCTCCCTAAGACACCTGTGGTTCCTTAGAAGAAGGCATGCCCCTCAGTCCTAGGGTTTAAGAAGTCCATTCCTTCAAGGGCCAGATCCTGAGGATTTCCTCCTGTGACCATGGAGAGCAGCCAACATCATATGCTTGGCTTTTTATTTTAAGAAGCAAACATCCAGAGACAACCAGGTGTTTCTTCACTCTTCTTCCCAACTCTGAGAGGGTTTGTGCAGGCTTGTTCCAGCCCCCACCACTCTCCTCCTAGCCCCTGACTCCAACCATACTCCCCCTCCGCATCCCACCCTGCCTCATTCTGCTTCATAAAAGACTGAGAATACTTTCATTATAAAAGCATAACTGAATGGAAAATCCATGGCTATTAGAGCACATATCATTTAAGCAATCAGACGCTTTCCAAGTATTGCTCCAGCTTTAAGGCAAGTAGGGGAAACCTCCCGGGCCACTTTAGATACTGTCACGGAGCCTGAGGTCATGGCTCGTCTACTCTTAGCTCTGTGCACATGGCCCATGTGAGATGTTTGCTTGTTTTTCTGTATTTTGAACTAGACTCTAAGATCTTTGAGGGAAGAAATTTCTTTTTTTTCACACTTTATCCCCTATTACTTAAGAAAATAAATCAAGGTACCCTCGATTACCCAGTGGCATCTATATCCCAATGATGAGCCAAGTGCTCTTGTTTCAGTTCAGTTCAGTCACTCAGTTGTGTCCGACTCTTTGCGACCCCATGAATCGCAGCACGCCAGCCTCCCTGTCCATCACCATCTCCCTGAGTTCACTCAGACTCATGTCCATCGAGTTCGTGATGCCATCCAGCCATCTCATCCTCGGTCATCCCCTTCACCTCCTGCTGCCAATCCCTCCCAGCATCAGAGTCTTTTCCAATGAGTCAACTCTTCACATGAGGTGGCCAAAGTACTGGAGTTTCAGCTTCAGCATCATTCCTTCCAAAGAAATCCCAGGGCTAATCTCCTTCAGAATGGACTGGTTGGATCTCCTTGCAGTCCAAGGGACTCTCAAGAGTCTTCTCCAACACCATAGTTCAAAAGCATCAATTCTTTGGTGCTCAGCCTTCTTCACAGTCCAATTCTCACATCCATACATGACCACTGGAAAAACCATAGCCTTGGCTAGACGGACCTTAGATGGCAAAGTAATGTCTCTGCTTTTGAATATACTATCTAGGTTGGTCATAACTTTTCTTCCAAGGAGTAAGCGTCTTCTAATTTCATGGCTGCAGTCACCATCTGCAGTGATTTTGGAGCCCCCAAAGATAAAGTCTGACACTGTTTCCACTGATTCCCCATCTATTTCCCATGAAGTGATGGGACCAGATGCCATGATCTTCGTTTTCTGAATGTTGAGCTTTAAGCCAACATTTTTGCTCTCTTCTTTCACTTTCATCAAGAGGCTTTTGAGTTCTTCTTCACTGTCTGCCATAAGGGTGGTGTCATCTGCATATCTGAGGTTATTGATATTTCTCCCAGCAATCTTGATTCCAGCTTGTGCTTCTTCATGTCCAGCGTTTCTCATGATGTACTCTGCATAGAATTTAAATAAGCAGGGTGACGATATACAGCCTTGATGTACTCCTTTTCCTATTTGGAACCAGTCTGTTTTTCCATGTCCAGTTCTAACTGTTGCTTCCTGACCTGCATACAGATTTCTCAAGAGGCAGGTTAGGTGGTCTGGTATTCCCATCTCTTGAAGAATTGTCTACAGTTTATTGTGATCCACACAGTCAAAGGCTTTGGCATAGTCAATAAAGCAGAAATAGATGGTTTTCTGGAACTCCCTTGCTTTTTCCATGATCCAGCGGATGTTGGCAATTTGATCTCTGGTTCCTCTGCCTTTTCTAAAACCAGCTTGAACATCAGGGAGTTCACGGTTCACGTATTGCTGAAGCCTGGCTTGGAGAATTTTGAGCATTACTTTCCTAGCATGTGAGATGAGTGCAATTGTGCGGTAGTTTGAGCATTCTTTGGCATTGCCTTTCTTTGGGATTGGAATGAAAACTCACTTTTTCCAGTCCTGTGGCCACTGCTGAGTTTTCCAAATTTGCTGGCATATTGAGTGCAGCACTTTCACAGCATCATCTTTCAGGATTTGAAACAGCTCCACTGGAATTCCATCACCTCCACTAGCTTTGTTTGTAGTGATGCTTTCTAAGGCCCACTTGACTTCACATTCCAAGATGTCTGGCTCTAGATTAGTGATCACATCATCATGTTTATCTGGGTCGTGAAGATCTTTTTTGTGCAGTTCTTCTGTGTATTCTTGCCACCTCTTCTTAATATCTTCTGCTTCTGTTTGGTCCAGATCATTTCTGTCCTTTATCGAGCCCATCTTTGCATGGACTGTTCCCTTGGTATCTCTAATTTCCTTGAATATCCCAATGATGAGCCAAGTGCTCTTGATTAGGGTTCTGCAAAGTATGTTTCCTAGAGCAGTAACAGCAGCATCACCTGGGAACTTGTTAGAAATACAAGTTCTGAGGCCCCACTTGCTGAATCAGAAACTGAGCTGAGCCCAGCAAGCCATGATTAACAACCCTTCCAGATGATTCCCCTGCCCTAGCCTCTTGCTGTTCAGTGTATCATATCCAAGGACCAATAGTAGCAGCCTCATCTGGGAGCTTGTTAAACATGCAAAATTTCATGCTCTACCACAGACATGTTGCTGTGCCTGGGAACCTGTGTTTGAACATGCTTCCCAGGAAATCTGTAGCTTCAATCATTCACAACTCTTTGTGACCCAATGGACTGTAGCCCACCAGGCTCCTCTGTCCATGGGATCCTCCAGGTGAGAATACTGAGTGGCTTGCCATACGCTTCTCCAGGAGATCTGACCAACACCGGGATTGAACCCACATCTCTTATGTCTTCAGCATTGGCAGGGGCTTCTTTACAACTAGCACTAGCCGGGAAGCCCCGTTCTCGAAAGCAGTGCTTCCTGTATTTTGAAGAACATCACTTTACTTAAGGAAAACTCAAGTTCTGATGCCTGAGAATTGGAATTTTTAACAAGCTGCCGGGTGAGACTGATGCTGCTGGTCTAGGACCACACTTCGAGTAGTAAGTGCCTAGAGAGAAAACAGCAAGTTCTTCAAGATGCAGGGAAACTGGGGGCAGGGAGAGCAGAGAAACATCTCCAGACCTACTCACTAACCATTCTCCTCCCAAGAGCAAGCAAAGCAAATGTGTTTATCTGATTTTAATATCACACTTTAAGGAAATTTTTGATTTCAAATCATAATTCTGCTGCAAAACAAATCTTCTAGGCAATTGCATTACAGAAAATAGCCTTTAAAGTGATAGACTTACAAACCTAATTCTAAATTAAATGTCATAGGGCAAATTAGTGTATGTGTACGAAGAACTGGTGGATTGAAATGAAGGTTGCTTGTTCCTGGAGACTTGGTTTAAAGTTGCAAAGCAAACCTTAAGTTTTAACTGATACTTCAGTGAGACAATTTTGCATTTCCTACTTCCTGTCTGAAAAGAAATGGCTCATCATTTTTCATACTGCTTCCCTTTGGGCTCCATGGATCTGTAAGTCTGTATTAAGCATTGGTCTGTTATACCTTTCTTGATAGTGATGAGATAAAGATGAATTAAGACAAAGTCTCATGATCTCCTAATACCACTGTTTTTCTGTTTGGCCATGCCGAACAATTCCAACCCTCCTTTTTCCACACCCCCATAATCAAAAAGACCCCACACTGAATCTTTCTGAACAATTTCTCTGATGTCTGTTTGTTTCCATTTTTATGGCCACCAACTCAACTGAAGTCTTATTCAATTATGTATGTGCACCATACACTATTTTCTTAACTGTTTGCCTAATGTCTCTCCTCCAACTGTCTCATTCTAATCCATCCTTTGAGACTGATCTTCATGTTAGGAAAAACACACTGACTGAAACCGCCCACCCTGGCCAGGCACCATGGTAACCATTTGCATGAGTTATTTCACGAAAGGAGGTCCTAGTAAGGAACACGAAACTAACAAGCCACCCACAAGCCTAAGAATTTGGGAAAGGTCAAAAGGAGACGCCATGTGTCCTACCATCTCCCAGAATCTTTCCCTCTGGCAACCGTTTTGGCTGAGCAGTGTGTATGCCCCACCAGTAAGGACCTTGAGTTAGAGTAATTGGCCAAAAACAACCCAGAAACTAATCCCATCACTGTAAAACCTGAGACTGTGAGCCACTCAGCAGAGCAGTTCTCCTGTGTTCCTTTACCTTACAGCTCTCCACCTAGGCTGCTGCTGCTGCTAAGTCGCTTCAGTCGTGTCTGACTCTGTGCGACCCCATAGATGGCAGCCCACCAGGCTCCCTCCGTCCCTGGGATTCTCCAGGCAAGAACACTGGAGTGGGTTGCCATTTCCTTCTCCAAAGCATGAAAGTGAAAAGTGAAAGTGAAGTCGCTCAGTCATGTCCTAGCAACCCCATGGACTGCAACCTACCAGGCTCCTCTGTCCATGGGACTTGCCAGGCAAGAGAACTGGAGTGGGGTGCCATTGCCTTCTCCACTCCACCTGGGCACCTTCCCAAAAAGTCTCTTGCTTTGTCGGCTCATGTATCTCATTGGACAGTTCATTTCTGAGTGTTAGACAAGAGCCCACTCTCAGGCCCTGGAAGGGGTTCCCCTTTCTGTAACATTTATACAACATGTGTTTAATTACCCTCTTTGTGCAAAAATATGGGGACTATCTACAGTCTATAGGGATAATGGCTAAACTCCTTTCCAGTGCTCAGGGCCTTCAACAAACTGATTCCAGCTTGACTTTCCACCTCACTTTCTCAGGATCTTCCACCTAATCAACCAGATTTTGCTGGTGGCAGGGGGTGGGGTGGGGGGGTGTTGTGGGATTCAACCCCGTGAATACACATTCTTCTTTGCCTCCTCTGTGTTTCTGTGGTTGCTTTTGTACCATTTATATAAAGAGGAGGGAGACTTTTTTTTAAATTGGCACCATTTTTAGAGCTGACTTGCACAAATGTATTTTTTTAAAAGAACAAATTCTCAGAAAAAAAACATAAAAGCTCCAGAGGAAAGGAACATGCAGGTAGGAAAGGAGTTAATACATTCACCATTTAAGCTCTTTGGAGCTTTATTTTTTTATTAGTATTATTTTAAATGAATGACTCCTTGGAAAGAAATAAAATTCTTTTTTCAGGGGAGCTAAGAAAAGACTATGCAGTCTTGATTATGGCAGAGTGGAAAACTGTTATGAGTGGCTATTATTTTCACATAAAATCTTATCATAATACCAGATATTTCAAAATTTACAAGTCCATAAAGGCTAATCTTTTTTTACTGTTCCTTCAGTAGAGACCAGACTGGAAATGCATATGTTTTCCTGAAGTGAAAGTCTTTTCTGGAACAAGATTCCTCATGTTCCAGAATGGTTACATCTTCAAAATAGGAAATATTTCTGTCTATATGATGTTGCAATCCCCAGGCATATTCTGAATATTAAATATAGTAATACTTTAAAAAATTTATCTCTAGGTTTTAAAATTGAAGTATAGTTGATTGACATTGGTTTTCAGTTCAGGTATATAACACAGTGATTCAGTTATAGATATTACTGAATATGTAATATACATGGGGCTTCCCAGGTGGCTCTAGAGGTAAAGAACCCATCTGATGCAAGAGACCTGGGTTTAATCCCTGGGTCGAGAAGATCCCCTGGAGGACGTCATGGTAATCCACTCCAGGGTTCTTGCCTGAAGAATCCCATGGACAGAGAAGTGTGGCAGGCTGCAGTCCATAGGGTCATACAGAGTCAGACACGACTGAAGTGACTTAGCACATAGGCACACATATAATATACATAATGAGTGAAGTCGCTCAGTCGTGTCCAACTCTTTGCAACCCCATGGACTGTAGCCTACCAGGCTCCTCTGTCCATGGGATTTTCCAGGCAAGAGTACTGGAATGGGTTGCCATTTCCTTCTCCAGGGAATCTTCTCGACCCAGGGATCAAACCCGGGTCTCCTGTATTGTAGGCAGACGCTTTGCCATCTGAGCCACCAGGGAAGTCTTCTCATATACGTAATAATATGTATATTATAATGTATATGCTTTTATTAAAAGCCATTTTAGGAAATTAATGAAGTATTATGTTTTGGTAATAATTCCCAAGGAGATTATCCTATGTTGGGTTCCCTAGAGGTAGATCCAGAAGTGAGGATTCATGTACAAATGGCTTGTTTAGGAGATACCACCAAGAGGAAGTGACACAGGACAAGGAAAGGTGGAAGCCAAGCATGGCTGTAATCTCAGAGAAAGGCTTCAGAGGGTCACGTCACCCGTATCCCACAGGAATCCTGGGACACGAGTGATGCTTTGAAGTTTTTCCCAACCCACTACAAGGGGCTGGGTTTCATATTATTGAACCCATGTGTTTCTATCCAGGCAGAAGCTGGGAGTTTCTGTTCACAAACGCATCTAAGCTTTCTGTAGCTGCAGGCAAATCACATGCGGTAGCCCAAGGGCAGACATTGGATAAAGAGTCACAGAGACAATCAAGGACAGAGAGAGGTGTAGGAGAAGGGACCTGACAGGATCTGGAGGAAGCACTGGCTGGGGCCACTAGACAGTACTTTTAAACATGGTAGAACCAGGAAGTTCCTATCCCCAGAAATTATTTAATCAATCAAGAATGATTAAGAACAGTGTGACCACATGAAGGATGCAGATGTCTTTTCTTGGACCTGTGTGGCCTTGTAAAAATAAAGACATTTGGGGACTTCCCTGGAGGTCCAGTGGCTAAGACTTTGCACTCCCAATTCAGGGGTCTGGGGTTCAATTCCTGGTCAGGGAACTAGGTCCCACATATTGCAACAAAGAGTTCGCACGCCCAACAAAAAGACCCCTGCATGCTGTAATGAAGATCAAAGATTCTGCATGCCTCAATTAAGACCTGGAACCGCCACATAAATAAATAAATGTAAAAAGAATTTTTTAATAAAAGCAAGGACATTTGATAGGAAAAAAAAGAACAATGTGACCATAGATATGCTACTTACATTCTTTTCATCTCAGGCTCTTCATGAAATTAATAAAAGTGCCCAACTCAGGATTCTTGTGAGTATTATGCAAAGGAATACACACAAAGGATTCTAATCACTACCTATAATATCAAATTAATAATTATTAATTCAATTTTTTAAAAACTCCTTCATATTTAATATTGTAATTTTATATTCTAGGGCAGTGGGCTTCTCTTAGTGATGTAATAGTATTATACCAGATTCAAATTATATGCAGAAGATAAGAATATTACCAGGCAATATGAAGAATGTATTTTCAGTAACATATCAGAAGATTGCTAAACTGCATAAGAAAAGGAAGGGAAACAGAGCTTGGCTATACTGAATGTAAGCAAAAATATAACTCATTTTGACACTAAGGTAGAAAAAGAGCTAGAAGCTTGAATACCATCCAAGTTTATCATTTTGCATCATTTTAAACTCTAAATTCACCTGTGGGTCAAGAAGATCTCAATCCTTTGTAGGAATTGCTATGAGAAAAAAAGCATCAACTAAGTGTAATGGAAAAAAAGAAACCATAAACAAAAAAGCAAAATATTTAAACTTAAGAGTAAGGTGTGTGTGCATACTCAGTCCTGTCTGACTCTTTGTGACTCCTTGGACTGTAACCTGCCAGTTTCTCCGGTCCATGGAATTTTCTAGGCAATAATACTGGAGTAGATTATCATTTCCTTCTCCAGGGGATCTTTCCAACCCAGGGATCAAACCCATGTCTCCTGCATCTTCTGCACTGGCAGGCAGATTCTTTACCACTGTGCCACCCAGGAAGCCCTGAAAACAAAGGAAACAAATGTAAATTTGCTGATGTCCATGCTGTTTCCTATGCTGCATGTGATAACTTCCTGTCTCTGACTCAGGGGGTTCATGTTTTCCCACAGTCATGAAGCAGCAACAAGCTAACTTCCAAGCTTTAGAATGGGTCTTGTGTGCTCAGTCACATCAGTCGTGTCCGACTCCTTGTGACCCTGCTGCAGGAAGGCTTGCAGTCGCGGGTTTTATGGTGAGGGGATTAGTTTCCGGGTTGTCTTTAGCCAATCATTCTGACTCAGAGTCCTTCTTGGTGGTGCACACCTTGTTCAGCCAAGATGGATGCCAGAGAGAAGGATTCTGGGAGGTGGTAGGACATGTGGTACCTCCTTTTGAACTTTCCAGAACTCTTCCGGTTGGTGGTGGCTTCTTAGTTCCGTGTTCCTTACCAGGACCTCCTGTCGTAAAAAAACTCATGCAAATGGTTACTATGGTGCCTGGCCGGGGTGGGTGGTTTCAGTCAGTGTGCTTCCCCTAACAACCCTAAGGACTGTAGTCCGCCAAGCTCTTCTGTCTGTGGGATTCTCCAGGTGAGAATACTGGAGTGAGTTGCCTTGCCTTCCTCCAGGAGATCTTCCTGACCCAGGGATTGAACCTGTGTCTTTCCTGCATCTCCTGCATTGCAGGTGGATTCTTTACCCACTGAGCCACCTGGGAAGCCCTAGCTTTAAAGTAGGTTAAAATAAAATTTCAGACCCAACAAAGCCTCAGTACAGGCTGCTGCTGCTGCTAAGTCGCTTCAGTTGTGTCTGACTCTGTGTGACCCCATAGATGGCAGCCCACCAGGCTCCTCTGTCCCTAGGATTCTCCAGGCAAGAATACTAGAGTGGGGTTGCCATTTCCTTCTCCACTGTATGCATGCATTCATGCTAATTTGCTTCAGTCGTGTCCAACCCTGTGCACCCTATGGACAGCAGCCCACCAGGGTCCTCCGTCCACAGGATTCTCTAGGCAATAATACTGGAGTGGGTTGCCATTTCTTTCTCCAGTACGGGATACTTTCAAAATTGCATTAGTTGTGTTAGTTGTGAAGTTTTCCCAAATTACTACCATTTAAGACCAGAAAGTTGAAAACATCCTTGAGAAAGATGAGTGTGGTCATTCATCACTGTTCTAGTCTTGCTTTTAGTATCCTTTCATACAGAGTAAAACACTTTCAGAGGAAGTGAAAAACATGTCCTGGCCCTCGGGCTCCCATACGCTCAGAGAGATGTGAATCCCCTGAGAAAGCTACAATTGCATCTGAAACTTTTGGAAAGATCCCTGTGGGAGGTTTCAGGTAAGCTGATGGCCTGCATTTCCATCTATTCCCTACCAGCTTTATTTGGCCATGGACTCAGTCTTTAGCCATGAATTGAGCTTTGTAGCTCCTAAAGTACTCAGAGGTCCAACTTGTTAACAGACAGCCTTAGAAATTAAAACATGGGCTGTATGAAAGCTAATAAACTGAGTCTTAGGCCTCAGCGCCTCAGCTCTTTTCTAGGATATGGCATTGGGACCTACTAGTTTTCTTCCTTCACATGCTGACCATTGATGAAACCCAACCATTTGCTCCCCGACAATGCCACAATTGTGAAGCTGGCATTTTTATGTAAATAGCCGTTCTCTGATTCATTAAGCCCCGCTGCCCCTGACATTTTCCTTTCTGACCCTTATCAGCCACGCACTGGCAAAACACAAAAAAATAAGAAGGACAAAGAAAGGCAATAAAAGGGTTACAACCAAGAAGTGTATTGTGACTGTGATCAACAAGGAAATTCAGAAATGGGTGACTGAACATCCAAGGATGCCTTGTCAGTCGGTCACAGTGACAACATTTGTTCAAAGCCTGACAAGTGCTTAGCATCATTTCAAGGGGTCACATAGAGATACATAGGAAAGGACAGTCATAGGTGCTACCTGAAGAGCATGTGACGTGTCATGGACAAGATGGCACCATTAAATGGCTGTGTACCTGGAAACATACAATCTGGCCCTTATTTACCTCTCTATTTACTCTTTATTTTTTTCCTAGCCCCTGCTACAAGCTGCTATGGTTAGTTTATATATTTGTGTTCTTGATTATGATGGTTTTCCAGAAAGGAGATTTGCCTGGTAAGCAATGCCATCCATTCCAGTCAATATCACCCACTGGAACAGAAATTCTACAAGAATAGGGACCATGTCCACTTTATTCACCATTGTAAACCCAGAGCCTAGCAAAATGTACCTTGTAGATTCTCAAAAAAAATTTTTTAATAAGTAAAATATTAAATAAATAAGTAAAATGAGAAACAGCTATAGAGAAATTATATAACTTTATCTTCTGACTGCTGCTACTAACACAGTTACACAAAATTTAGAGTAAACTTGGGTCAAAGGCACAAGCAAAATTTTCAAAGAATTTAGATGGGAAAAAGCTTTCCAGACCCTGAGGCAGCTGCCTTGAAACTGACCACAGATCAGTTTCTGTGAGCACAGGCAAGATCAGAACTTCCTAGATGACCTATAGATGTGTGAGCCACTGAATTGTAGAGTGGTACCTGGTAAAGAATCTGCCTGCAATGCAGGAGACCTGGGTTTGATCCCTAAGTTGGGAAGATCCCCTGGAGAAGGGAAAGGCTGCCCACTCCAGTATTCTGGCCTGGAGAATTCCATGGACTATATAGTCCATGGGATTGCAAAGGGTTGGACCCGACTGAGTGACTTTCAGTTGTAGCATTACTGTACCAATAACTAATATTATACTCTTTTAGAGTAATAAAAATTAATTGCAGCAGAACAAACATGAAAATGCAAACACGATTCAACTTTATTAAAAGCATTTCTAGTTAAATTATTTGATTTCTCCATAGTTGCAAAAACACCTTTTGGGCAGCCATACATGGACTCGATGGACGTGAGTCTGAGTGAACTCCGAGAGATGGTAATGAACAGGGAGGCCTGGCGTGCTGCGATTCATGGGGTCGCAAAGAGTCGGACATGACTGAGTGACTGAACTGAATCCATGTCACTGAGACTGAGCAGGCCTGGGTAGGATGCACTTAGAGAAGAGACATGAAGGACATCAGCAAGCTCAGCACCAGAGCAGTAGATTTTGCCTTTTGGCACTGTTTGTGTACCAGTATTTCTCATATACGTCATCCAGGACTGAAAGCACAGCCTCCATGGTTTCCTCACAAGTGGCCTGAATCTGAGTTTCTGGCAGGACAAATCCATAGGTACCATTGTCCCTCAGTTCAAATGTGTATGAAAAGGGGATCCCAATGTCCCGAGCCCAGTCTCTTGAGGATCCTGATGTAGCATCTATAAATAAAACATGGAGGCAGAGTTAGAAGTTACCCTGGGAAAAGTTAGATTTCTATAGCCATTTAGGGGGCCAAAGGTTCAGCCTAGCAAAATCAACTCTTTCATATTAGGATCTATGGACAGCTGCCTTCTTCTTCTCTTTGATATTTTCAGCTTCTGTCTCCACTTACCATACCCACAATAGCTCGCATTATGCCTAGCACCTAACAGAGGCTTGGTTAAAATTTCTCAGCTGAATCAAAGACGAGACAATCTGATATTAGACAGTAAGAGTCAAGTGACATATCAAGGACAGAACAAAATGACCTATAGGAAAAATATTAGGAGAATATCATCTTGTTGGTTCTTCAGTGCCTGGAGGAGGTGGTAGCTGGGGATTGGGAAAGCAATGCACGGTTCTTTCAACTAATTTTTTTTTTTTTTTTAAAGAACTCCAGGCCCCACCTCTTTTGCTTTCTTAGCCTGATGGTCCTCTGGGAACTAAATCAGCTGATCAAGGGTCACTGGAAACGGTCTTTCCTGTTAACTCCTGTACCTTCTCATGGCTAGCTTTTTATAACTGAAGCCACAGGGAGTACTGATCTGAGCCAGTGTATTAATTTTTACTTTTAATTAGCTTGCACCTTATTCCTAGAGAACACAATTCTGGATTTGTACAGAGTGCCTTTTATCCTTGATCATTTTGATTTGTACAACTTCCTGTTGACCCATGGAACGCTTTTATCCTGTCCACCCCACCCCACTCCAAGTCCACTGATTTCTTTTGTGCCTTAGATACTATTGAAGCAAAAAAAAAAAAAAAAAAAGATACTTACATAAAATATCTGCACTCGATCCAACTCTATAATTGGTTCCATGCTTTGCTTTCAATGCATTTGCTGCCTTCTGTCCAACTTGGATCTGTAGGTGGGAAATGCAGAGAGAGATATCTGGTGTTAAAAATAAATCTAACAATCCAGAGGGATTGCTATTTTGTCCAAATCCAACCTCTGAGTTCCAGACCATCTTTCTAACTTCCCACTGAACACCTATACCTGGGTCATCTGCTGATACTTCAGACTCAATATACTCAAATCCAGTTTCATCATCTCCTCAACTAATAAGGCTGTTTTGATTGTCATCATTCTGTCTTATCATGTGCCCCATATGTAAATTCTGACAATCATCTTTGACTCTTTTAGCAAATAATGACCAAGTTGCACTTCTAATATCATCACTCTATTTCACTTTTATTAACTCTGAAATGAACTATTGTCATCTTCTAATGAGTTTTCCTTCCTCTCAGCAATCCTTAATCCCAGCTGATCTCCCTGACTTCAGGGTGAACTTTTGTAGAGCAGGACCATGATCATGATCCTGCTGAAAACCCTCACTGACTCTTGGTTGCCCACTGCGTTAGGGGTATACTGTTCAGTGTAGTTTTCAGATTCTCTACAATAAGGACCTAACCCACCTTCATATTCTCTTGATCCCACCCTAGATTATAATCAAACTCCAGTTCTCCCACAGTTCCCCAGATGTGCCCCATGTTCCTCAGCCTCTCTGCCTTTTCTCAAGATATGCCCTCTACCTGGAATGCCTCATTTCTTATCTCTGTTGAAATTCTGCACCACCTGAAAACCTTCTCAAATGACAAATTCTCTGTAGGTCTTTCTTGAGCATCATGCCTAGATTATCTCTCCCCTTTTTTTTTCTTATATAGCCCTTTCTTCATACTCCTCTTATTGCTTCCCTCTTATTTTTCTTTAAAGGTATTTGATATTTGTCTTTCACAAGCTCATAGATGTTCAGAACAGGAAATGACACCCTTTTCCATACCTATCACCATGTCACCCGACTGCATTGGAAACCCTTCAGAACTAGATGATGTCTAAGGTCTCAGCCTTGCTCTCTGAAGACCCTTTCCTGAGATCAGAAACACTAACTGAAGTCTAACTGTATTGGCTTTGTTTACTGACCATGTAATAAATCTCCTTTCATACCCTACTGACAGTCTAAGTATTCCCCACCCTAGATTCCCCAGTGCTATATTCTAGCCACCTGATGGCTTACCCCACTACTTCCCCTGGGTTCTACATAAGACACCATGAAAATCCCCTTAGCCACTACCTGCCTGGATCCACCATTCCTTCATCCCTTAGGGCAGCCAGACTACATTTTCAGGAGCATCAGTTCCCGTACTTCTTCCCTTGACCAGTGACAGATCTTGTTTTAGATTCTGTTTTTGTTTTTTTCCTGCTCCTGTACTGTCCCACTGAATCCTAATGTATGACAGTGTGGTGTTCGGGTCGAGTGGATTTAGGCACAGTGACGTCCAAACCAGAAAGCAGGAGAGGTAATAAGTGGTGGTAGGGTTCCATGCAACAGTGGTAGGACTTAGAACTTTAAATTGAACATATTTGCAAGCTTTTTGCCTCCTCTCCTCCTCACTACTGAGTTTTTCATTCCCTCTCTCTTCCTGGAAAGATTCTACATCTGCCCTAGTTCCTGGTTCCTAGTTCCTGTTTCTGTCTCCAGAACTGATTTGATGGGTAGGAAGGGTTAAATAATTGCAAGGAATAAATCTGGTTTTAATCACTTACACTGGAAAGAAGTTGTTGTTTTTGTTGTTCAATCACTAAATCGTGTGTGACTCTTTGTGACCCGCCAGGCTCCTCTGTCCATGGGATTTCCCAGGCAAGAGTAACTGGAGTGGATTGCCATTTCCTTCTCCAGGGGGATCTTCCTGACCCAGGGATTGGACACTTGTCTCTTTCACTGGGCAGGCAGGTTTTTTACCCCTGAGCCACCAGAGAAGCCTCTGGAAAGGGGTACAAGAGCTGTCTGCAGGAAGAAGAGGAAATTATAAGAAAGAGAAGAGAGTCAGGGGGGATTTCTGGAGAGAAAAATTCCATTAAGGAAATCAGAAAGAAGAGTAGAGAGAAAGGAAGGATTCAGGGTAGTTGCCGTGAATGAGTGAAATTAAAACACGCACCCTGGAGAAAGAGTTGTTAAAATTTAGCAGCTCACTCCTTTTTGTAGCTCTTTGGCAGTCTCTGGTAGAGATATGAATTGCTTTTAATTATTCTTAATTCCCATGTGTATCTGTGTTTCTTTGAAAGAAACTCTGCTAACTTGTCCATGTGGGGTCTTAACCGTTATTTGGTTTGCATGAAACAGCTCCAGGCTACATTTTCTATTCAGATGGGTTCTTGCACTCATTTTTTATTTCTTGAAACTCAGTCCAGACCAAGATTCTTTCTTCTCATGGCCAAACTTAATTTTATATAGTTCCCGCTCCTTAAATCCTGCCTATTGGGTGGGAAAGAGTCTTTCCAGTTTCCTTTTCTTTATTGACAAAAGAACTTGTGATTATTTAAATGATTACACCAGGAATTACAATGGATAAGTAGATAGGAATAGGAAATATAACATCTATGAGAAGCACACAGCTGTGATACTTAGCTTATGAGTTTGGTCCTTTCTGAAAAGATGAAATGATTTCCCTAAATTTCCCTATCTCTAGGGGTTGACCTCTTGATTATTCTTCTGCCTCCTTTCAACACTATACTGCAAGGCCATAGAGAGCCAATTCCTCTGCTGTCCTTCTTCTCAGATTAAAGTTTCCTTCTAGTCAAAATAATAAAAAAATCTCTTTGCTAGTAGTGTGTAATTTACATTGTTAAAGACTTCATGCATGCTTAATAACTTCTTTCCTGAGCCCAGAAAGTTTCCTATAGGCATATATTCACAGGCAAGTACTCAACAAGATTGATTAAGGCCCTGGCATCTGTGTGGGAGGATGGAGCTTGGAATGGGATACAAGGGTTGATATGGAAAGAGTTCAAATGGAAAGAATGTCAGCATTCGAAACATTAGACTTCTTATAGCTAGTCTAATTTCCAGAGAAGTTTCGAATGAGGCTATATATAGTTCTATTTCCCCTACTTAGTGATTGCCAAGTTGTCTATCATGCAGTATAATATTTATCATGATTTATACAAATTTTTCATTTTGTAAATACATAGAGATTAATTACTAGTCTCTGGTGGTTGTAAATATACCAGAAATGGAACACTCCTGGAACAGTTGGTGTGATTCTGTCTTTGTGTGCTCTATCAAAGCTTACCACTGAAAACCTAAAAACACTGCTAACTAGCTTCAGTGAGTTTGACACATGGTGGCAACATTTTCAGTCTTTTTATGGAGAAGTTTTAGTGATGAATGTTATGCTAACTTTTCAACACCTGATACTGTAAGAGACACAGAATTGAAGCAATCTTTGTCAATTCAATTTTCCAGTCTCTACATAGAGTATTAAGGATTGCCAGTAATTCTCATCTTAGAGTTCTACCTTCCATTAGTGGTAAAGTCAGTACCCATTCTGTGGTCAGAGGGTTCTAAGGAGACAGCCCTTAGTAGCCCAAGACCCTGTGATCTTTGAATGCAAACCTTGCAACATGGTAATGTAGTATCTGTAGTTTCCTGGACCAAAAAAGGGAATGAAATTACCTAGAAAAATACTGGGATATATGAGCCTCTATTTGTGTGTGTGTGTGTGCTGGTAGACCTGTCCCATCAAAGATCTATAATGGTCTGTCTGTGGTGGTTCATTTGTATTTGTCATAGAATCCTTTAAGAAGAAATCAAACACCTATGGCGAGATGGTTGGATAGTATCATTGACTCAATGGACATGAGTTTGACCAAACTCTGGGAGATAGTGAAGGACAGGGAAGACTGGCGTCATCCATGGGGTCACAAAGAGTCAGAAACAACTGAGCAACTGAACAACAACAACAATGGCAAATATCACAGGAGCTGGGAGATAAGGAGGGGTCTGGGCTTCTTGACTGAAATCCCTGTTTCCCTACATTACTGAAGAAATAGAATTTCTGGGGCACAGAAATGAGAATATATGGACACGGTGGCCCAGGCCCCAGGGGTCAATGACAGCTTCCAGAAGTTGCAAACCCTTCTTAAGCTGAGAGGAGAGGCAGCGTCTGGTGGCCTGATGAATGTGACGCTTGGAATCTGAAGATGTGAGCTCCAACCCAGACTCCACCATTTGCCCTCTAGAGGGGTTTTAGAAATACTATTAACTCAAGGTCTTAACTTTTGCATCTCCAAAGTGAGCTTACTATATTGTCATGAGGATCAGTAAGAGCCATAAAATCTCCTTGTAATTTTTGAAGTTCTGGGTAAATGTTATTTCTACCTCATACAAAATAATCAGGTAGTACAAATGCCCAAAAACAATTGTGGAAAGACACTGGGGTACTGTTGGATATTTTTTACTACTGGAGGAGGTATTCCCCTCAGCAAAGATCTATAGTGGTTTTTCTTTTTAATGCCCAGACATGTGTTTTATAAGTGATGTTACAGGGGGAGAGAGACAAGAGGAATGACAGAGTCAGTGGGCCACCAGCCTTCTGTGATCTTAAGAACAGAGCAAGCCAGGCCCCCATCCAGCCCAGCATTTGTTGATAATAAGAAACTTGTTTAAAAAAATATTTTTAAAGGGTATACAGAAAACAACAAGTGTTGGTGAGAATGTGGAGAAATTGGAACTCTTATTCACTATTGGAGGGAATGTAAAATGCTGTACTTGCTCTGGAAATGATGGTTCCTCAAAAGCTGAAGCTAGAATTACAACATGATTCAGCAATTCTACTTCTGGATGTGCCATATGCTCAGTCATGTCTGACTCTTTGTGACCCCATGGATTGTAGCCTGCCAGGCTCCTCTGTCCATGGAGTTTTCCAGGCAAGAGTACTAGAGCAGGTTGCCCTTTTCTCCTCCAGGGGATCTTCCTGATCCAGGGATCAAAACTGCATCTCCTGTGTCTCCTGCATTGCAGGCAGATTCTTAATTGAAAGCAGGATCTCAAGGAGATATTGGTACTCTTGTGTTCATAGCTGCATTATTTGCAATAGGTAAAAGATGAAAATAATTTAATCGCCCATTGATTGATGAATGGGTAAAGAAAATGTGGTACATACATAGAATGGAATATTATTCAGCCTTGAAAAAGAACTTCTGCCACATGGTACAACATGTATGAAGCACGCAGATAGTATGCTAAGTGAAATAATCCAGTCACCAAAAGGACAGATGCTGTAAAATTCCACTTATATGAGCTACCTAGAGTAGTCAAACTCAGGAGACAGAGAGTAGAATGATGGATCCAGAGTTGTTGTTTGACAGGTAGAGATATTTAATGATGCAAGGTGAAAGTTTCGAAGATTGGTTGCACAATAATATGGATATACGTAACTACTGACCTGTCCACCTAAAAATGGTTAAGAAAGTAAATTTTATGTTATATTGATTCTACCACAATTAAAAGTTGCAAAAATAAATTTTAGGAAAAGATAACAAATACTACAACAATTCTAAATTGACCCTTTTTTTGACTTATGTCTATTGTTCTCAGGTTCACAAAAGGGCAAGAGCCGAGTACTTTCCAGCAATTCTGCCCACCAGGGCTTGGGTAAACAGAGCTTCAGAAAAGGACCCCAGATAAGACAAAGCAGAATTTCCCTGCCCTGGCTTGAATTCCACTGGCACTTCCCCTTATAAATATTTCTAGGCAAAAACTAGAGGCAGAGTTCAGGAGGAAATAAAGCATTGTGTTGAGCAGAGAAGAGAGCAGATATTATTTAGCCATGTTATTTTAGATATGCCATATTCCACTAACAGCTGGCAAGTTCTTTAAAGCACGGTTCAGAAGCTATAATTGCTGAACTGAGCTTCAAGAGAATTTACAGAAATGAAAGCACATTCCTACAGATTATTAACATAATCATCTCATTTATATTATACACGAATACCGAAGATGTCTCCCAACTTGACACTTTTCGAAACAGGTAGTTAATTAACGTAGGTAAAGCAGCATTTAACCTGAAGTCTTCCCAGCAGGCGTCTGGCAAGGTGAGAAAAGTGGGAGAAAGAAAATAAGGAAAAGCAGAGGGAACAAAAGCAGGGCTGGAGCCCAAATCCTATTAAAGGAAACAAGGGGGTAAAGGAAGGCAGAGGATTCTCAGGGCTCCGGCACCGTGTATGGACTTACCAATTCTTCATGGTTATTTGATTTATTTTTAGTGTAGCCATAAGGCACGAGAATGAGCTGCCCATAAGAGTGCATGGTCAGGAAGCAGGCAATGTTCTCCTTCTTGCTCTCGATAAAGCTGGAAACAGCTTTCGTCTCTGGTTCAGACATGGGTCCCGTTCCACAAAATGTTAAAGTTTCACAGTTGTGAGATGCACCGATACCTGAAATATACAGGAAACCCCAAGGAAGGCATCATGGTCTCCATTTAGCACTGACCTGGGTGAGGGTTGAGATCGAGGGGTGGGTTGCAAGGAATCACTCTTACTCAGGGCATCTGTGGGTGGAATCAAGGCTTGCCTTTGCTTGTCTAAGTTTGTCCTGGCTAAATAAGTCATTTAAGGAGAAGCACAGAAAGGCAGGAGGGCTGATGTTCAGATTTAGAAACAAACTCCCTGCTTATGTGGCTAGGGAAGGAAGATGCACATCGGAAAAGCATTTTCAGCAACCTTTCACTTAAATTTTTGGTGAACCCTGAAACAAATGCTTGGGAACCAGTTCTCGGATTCCAGGGTCAGCCTCTGTCACAGTCTTATTGTCCTAAGTGTCTCTCTTGCTGTTTTACTGGCATGAGTCTCTCTAGAGCTATTTTGCAAGGATAGAAAAAACAGTTATTTTCAGTCTGTTGTCCTCACCAGTAATAATAAGGACCATCAACAGAGCCCTTTTTCCATGCTGGACACTGTACTCAGCCCCTCCTGTGAGACATCTGAGAAATGGGATATTTCCTGCCATATCAGTGAACAAAGATATCATAGTCATCACTAATTGTAGCCCTCCAATGTGAG
The DNA here is from genome assembly GCA_917880005.1 of Nanger dama. NCBI lineage: Eukaryota > Metazoa > Chordata > Mammalia > Artiodactyla > Bovidae > Nanger > Nanger dama. Next base: position 41,443,990 of record CAKJTW010000004.1, read on the forward strand.
CTGAGCCTGAGGGAACTCGGCAAGAATACTTGCCGTCTAGCAGCCATCAAAATGCAGCCACTCTCTGCAATGAGCCCCAAGGAAGTTCAGGAGGTGAAAAACAGACAATACTGGCCCCAGATAGCTGAGGTGCATATCAAAGGAATGATTTCAGTCCAGACTCTCGCATCTTCCCATACACAGAAAGGGTTAAATTCCTTATCTTGGTATATCTGGTTTTCTTTCATTAACAATGATATTTTGACCTTCAGACCACCTGCTCTTTATTGCGAAACTCTACATAAACCTGGCTTTTCCTCTCACCTGCTCAGAGTAGTTCCTCTCAAGGTCACTTCATACGCTGTCTCCCAAGCTTGAAGTCCTAAAAATTCTCACCGAATGAAACACAATTCTCAACTTTTAGGTTGTGAATATTTTTCAGGTTGATACATCTCATTGAATCCCCATGACAACCTCCTGATAAGATGGTATTATGTTGAGCCACATTTTTTAAAAAAGGGAAAACTAAAGCCGAGAGAGCAATTTTTCCAAGATCACACACACAGCCACCGAATCTGAACCTTTGTCATCTGGTTTTTAACCAGACTGCTCTTATCCATCTTTGTTTCTATTTGCTTCCAATCTATTGAGCCTGTTCAGATTCAGAAACGTGAAAATGCCTTGATGAGAAGAAAATGTTTGTTTTGTTCTGCCCTCCTGTTGTAAAAATATCTGCTAGGATAATTCTCTGACTTTTCTTTATAACAATCCATAAAGAGATCCTTGATGAAAGTGAAAAGAAGAGTGAAGAAGCTGGCTTAAAACTCAACATTCAAAAAACTAAGATCCTGTCCTCCGGCCCCATCACTTCATGGCAAATAGATGGGGAAACAATGGAAACAGGGACAGACTATTTTCTTGGGCTTCAGAATCACTGTGGATGCTGACTGCAGCCAAGAAATTAAAAGATACTTGCTCCTGGGAAGAAAAGGTATAATAAACCTAGACAGCATATTAAAAGCAGGGGCATCACTTTGTCAACAAAGTTCCATAGTCAAAGCTGTGATTTTTCCAATAGTCAAGTACAGATGTGAGAGTTGGACCATAAAGAAGGCTGAGCACCAAAGAATTGATGCATTCAAATTGTGGTGCTGGAGAAGACTCCTGAGAGTTCCTTGGATAGCAAGGAGATCAAACCAGTCAATTCTGCTGCTGTTGCTGCTGCTGCTGCTGCTAAGTCACTTCAGTTGTGTCCGACTCTGTGCAACCCCATAGACGGCAGCCCACCAGGCTCCCCCATCCCTGGGATTCTCCAGGCAAGAACACTGGAGTGGGTTGCTATTTCCTTCTCCAATGCATGAAAGTGAAAAGTGAAAGTGAGGTCGGTCAGTCGTGTCTGACTCTTTGCAACCCCATGGACTGGAGCCTCACGAGGCTCCTCCATCCATAATTCTAAAGGAAACAAATCCTGAATATTCACTGGAAGGACTGATGCTGAAGCTGAAGCTCAATACTTTGGCCACCTCATGTGAAGAGCTGAGTCATTGGAAAAGACTCTGATGCTAGGAAAGACTGAGGGCAGGAGGGGAAGGGGGGAAACAGAGGATGAGATGGTTGGATGGCATCATTGACTCAATGGACATGTGTTTGAATAAACTCTGGGAGATAGTGAAGGTCATGGAAGCCTGGCATGCTGCAGTCCACGGGATTACCAAGAGTCAGACATGACTTAGTGACTGAACAATATATTTTAAAACAAAGTGATGGGTTTCAAACATATTCACACTGATCAAAGTCATCGTTGCCCTTTTTAGGCAGTCTCACTTGAAATGAGACCTGTATATGAGTTCTTATTGCGTAGATAATATCATCTCTTTAGACAGAGTAACACTGATCAGGAAGTCCAGAAAGCTATACAAAATTAGATGTTTATTTCAAAAGTTGCATATATAAATAGTACTAACTCCAGTAATGCACCTTTTTCCTGGCTTCTCTGCTCCACGTTTTTTTTTGTTGTTGTTGTTGTTATTCATCTACTTACTAATGATGTACTTAGTAAGCATGTACTTACTACACCAGGATGCATCAAAGTTTCGATTGAGATCCGTTCCAAAACATGTGCCATTGTTATGGGATGAACGGGATTTCCTCCAAAGCCGATCCTGTAACAGGGAAACAAACAGGGATGTTGTCATTCTAAGGTCTCATAAATCACAGTGTTAGTGATGATGGGTGGTCCTTGAACATGAGAAATAGCTCCTAGGATTGTCTGGAAGAACCTGCCTAATATTATGAAGCTGGTGAATTTAATTTTTAGTCCCCCAGATGGGTTAGTAACCCCTAATAACAGGAACATGTGTACAACCCTAAGTGCACATGTGTGTGTGTGTAAACCATCACTTTGCAGGAGTAATTTGGCCTCTCCCTCATGGGCAGATTAATAGTGCCTGGTGGATGTGATCTGCTTAATCAGGAAAAGCTTCAGAGAGTCATTTTGTTTAAGGTCCAAGTGATAAAGAATGAAAGAGAAATGGCTTGGCAGATGGAAAAAAGGCTCTTCCAGGTGCATCAGAGATGGTTTGTGCACATTTCTGGAAGCAGACAACTGATGAGTAGAGATAGGGATAAAGACATGTTTCACCAGACAAGCCAGGAGGGAAGGGCTTGATTCATACTGGGCCAGAGAGGCCGTTACAGAGAAAGGGGTCCCTTGAAAGTCTGGGGGAGCCGGAAGAAGTGGGAGGAATGAATACTCCCTAGAAACAGGGGCTCTGACTTCTGGAGCGGTATGCTTTAGAAACATTTTAAAAGAGAAAGTTGTCTATTAAATAAAAATCTTGGATTTCTCTGCTGGTGTAGCGAATATGAATCTGCTTGTCGAGGCAGGGTTCAATCCCTGGTCAGAGAGACCCTCACGTGCCACAGAGTGACTAAGCCTGTGCTCCACAGCTCCTGAGCCCGGGTACCCTCGAATCCGTGCTCGGCAACAGAAGCAGCCACCACAATGAGAAGTCCACACACAGCGACGAAGAGAACCCCAAGCTCACTGCAAACAGAGAAAGCCTGCACAAAGCAACAAAGACCCAACGCAGCCAAAAAAAAAAGATAATTTTATGAGCTGTTCCCCTGCCGCCAACTCCATATGCATGACCACCGTGGAAAAATAAAGGTTGGGTTAGAATTTGTAGATTATTTGTGCCACTCATGTTTCAAGAACTGATTTAAGGATACATGGTAGTGTAGGAATTTTATACCACCATAATCCTTATCAGGTGACAGGCAATCCACAAATGTTAAGGAGATGGAGTTGAAGAAACATTAAGTCTGGCTGGAAAACTGGGAATATGTCAAAAACAAACAAAATGTTCAAAAAGGCCTTCAGCCTCCTCAATCCTAAACTTAACTTAGATTGTTGTCTTAAAAATGTGGATTTTAATCCCAAATGAGGTTTCTTCCTTTAAATGACCACAAAACATTTTTATAGTTGCAGTGACTGAAGTCAGAAAATGAACCTGAATCAAGATCTAGTTCGTGAACCCATCCCAGAACCAAACTCAGTGTACTCACAGTCGTCCAAGTGTAGATGTAACCATCTATGTTAAGAACCGGAAGCACATAGAAGTCCAGGTTTTTAAGGAGCCTTCTTATCCTTGAGTTGTCTTTATAGTTCTGTAGAATCTGGACATTTAAGAGAAAAATGTTTGGAATGATCCCGGGAAGAGATCTTTTCTCTCAATTTTGTGACAATTTCAGCTTAATTGTAGGAGATGAGTGTGGCCTTTGCCCATCAATCCTGCCTCAACTGTCCTGTTCAGTGTTGTGGTCTTTCTGAAACCTCTGCATGCATCAGAATCACCTGGAGTCTGGCTTGTTAACATATTGCCCACCTGCCTATACAGTCCCCATCTCTACTCCCAGCCCCAATTCACTAGGTACGAGGTAGTGAGGTGAAATCCAGAATTTGCATTTTAACAAGTTCCCAGTTATGTTGATGCTATGGGTCTGGGAACTACACTTTGAGAACTCTTCCTTGTGGATGTCATCCTGTTTGGGCTTCTGAAAAGGCTTGACACAAAGGTATCTTATATTAATTTTAAAGTTTGATTCCCTAAGGAGAGGTATAGGTAATATGTGAGAATTCATGGTGCAAGGTATTGATAGTTTCTATGTGTTAATCTCTTAATCCACACAACAGGCACTGAAGTAGTCATTTCATACACTTTTTGCAGGTGAAAAACTAGGGGTCCTGGTGTTATTGTGCACCAGACTATCAGAAAGACATGGCTCTGGGATTCAAACTCATCTCTGACTCCCAAGATGTATTTTCTTCTCTATTTAGATTTGTTTACCTTCCAATAAAAATGATTTGGGGTGCACTGTAAAGACAACAGAACATCTAAGTCAGTTTTCAGTGAACCTACTTATGAATTCCATTCACTTTGAGGTGAAGGAGCAGCTCAGTGGAGAGCTGCCTTGCCAACCTGTGAAAAGAAACGTGCTCTCCAAACGGCCAAGACGTGACAGGTGTTTTGTAGGGTTGTTAACCACCTGGTGTCTCAGACAGTGAAGAATCCGCCTGTCATGTAGGAGACCTGGGTTCAGTCCCTGGGTCGGGAAGATCCCCTAGAAGAGGGCATGGCAACCCACTGCAGTATTCTTGCCCGGAGAATCCCCATGGACAGAGGAGCCTTGCAGGCTACAGTCCACGGGGTTGCAAAGAGTCAGACACGACTGAGCGCCTAAGCACAACTAGCCATTTTGAGAAAGTTAAAAACACTTACTTCTTTCACAAACCACTGGCAGAAGGCAGGGGCAATCCATTCCCTGGCATGAATTCCACAGTCCATCCAGATCATCTTCTTGGGGTTATTGGATGGTTGGCTGATCTGGAGGGGACATTTGTGTTCCATTATCACATAATTGCTTATGATTGCAAGCCACTGTGAAAAGTAGTAGTGGTGGTAGTTCTTGAAGAGCAGTCCTGGGCAAGTAATATCAGCACCAGCTGAGAACTTGTTAGAAATGCACTGTGGTTCTGAAGCTTGTGCGTGTGTGTGCTTAGTTGCACAGTCATGTCCAACTCTTTGTGACCTCATGGACTGTAGCCTACCAGGTTCCTCTGTCTATGAGGATTCTCCAGGCAAGAATACTGGAATGGGTTGCTATGCCTTCTCCAGGGGATCTTCCCAACTCAGGGACTGAACCCAGTTTTCCAACATTGCAGGTGGATTCTTTACCATCTGAGCCACTTGGGAAGCCCTCTGAAACTTGAGTGAGCATCAAAATGACCTGGGGGAGGGCTTGTTAAAGCACAGATTGCTGAGCCCAACCCCAGAGTTTCTGATTCAGTAGATCAGCAGTTAGGCCCAAGCATGTGCATTTCTAACAAGTTCCCAGGTAATGTTGATGCTGCTGGTCCAGGGCCACCTTTTGAAAACCCATTGATTAGGTACAGCAGTTTTCAACCCTGCCTATACCTTAGGATAATCTAGGGAGCTTTCAAGGAGTGCCTAGGACCCATCCTAGAGCAATTAGCTCAGAATCTCTGTGAATGGGACCCAGGCATTAGTATTAAGCAATCAAGATTGGAAAATCACTGGTCCAAACCTGAGAGTCTATGGAAACGTGGTTAATCAGTCTCAAACACTTTTCATTATGTCATATGCAAAAGGGGCAGAGAACTTTGGGAACGGGTTATTCCTCTGACTATGCTATGATCTGACTTTGTGACTTTGCACAAGTCACTTTACTTCTCTGGGTCTTTGTTCCCCAGAAAATGAGGGAACCAAAAATAAAGGCTATCCATAATGTTCAAATATGTTTATGGATGTGTTAAAGAAAGCTGAACACTGAAGAATTGATGTTTTTGAACTGTGGTGTTGGAGAAGACTCTTGAGAGTCCCTTGGACTGCAAGGAGATCCAACCAGTCCATCCTAAAGGAGATCAGTCCTGGGTGTTCATTGGAAGGACTGATGCTGAAGCTGAAACTCCAATACTTTGGCCACCTCATGCAAAGAGCTGACTCATTGGAAAAGACTCTGATGCTGGGCAGGATTGGGGGCAGGAGAAGGGACACCAGAGGATGAGATGGCTGGATGGCATCATCGACTCGATGGACATGAGTTTGGGTAAACTCTGGGAGTTGGTGACGGACAGGGAGGCCTGGCATGACAGGGAGGCATGACATCCATGGGGTCACAGAGTCAGATACGACTGAGCGACTGAACTGAACTGAACTGAACTGAATGTGTTAAAAAAATTTTTTTTTTTGTAAAGACTCAAAAGCATGAAAAGTGAACTGGGGATTTCACCCTTATGCAGACATCCCTCCAGCCCCCACCCCACCAACTGTGGGAGCACTGGAGGCATCCAGGCCTTCACAGACACAGTCTGGCAACCTCTCAGCCAAAACGTCTTAAGTCCTTTTCAACCACTATCTGCAATTCTAAGTTCCCCAGTTTTACCAGGGACAAGTGAGGCCCAGCAGGAAGAAAACTAAGGAGTAAGTTCTTACTTCTGGGCCTTAGGTAGTACAGTGGTAAAGAATCCTAGTGCCAATGAAGGAGTCTGAAGAAACGCAGGTTCGATTGCTAGGTCAGGAGCATTCCCTAGAGAAGGAAATGGCAACCCACTCCAGTATTCTTGCCTGAAATCCCATGGACGGAGGAGCCCAATGGGCTACATATAGTCTGTGGGGCTGCAAAGAGTTGGACATGACTGAGCGACTGAGCAGGCAGGCCTGAGGTGTCACCCAACCATTCCAAGTTCTCTTTACTTCCGAATATGATTCCACCCAGATGATTAATATGTAAGCATTTACAAGTTGTTAAGTTTAAAAGTCCAGTTTAGGGTGGAAAAGTCAGCATCTCTCTGTCCTGTCTCTTTAACCTTGTCCGTGCTTCTGACTAGCCCCTGAATAGTAAGCCAATATCCTTGGATAAGGCTGTAACTCTCAGCCTTCTCACTCACCTTCAAATAATACATGGGCCGGCTCTCATAAGTCATTCCTAGGAAATGCTGTGTCACCACTTGGTTGTACTTCTCCCTTATCTCACTCATCCACTGGTAGATCTGAAACAGCCAGAGAGAACTGAGGTTATCAATCAGAAGACCCTTTGCTTGCCTCTAATTAAGGTAATTGTTTCTTTCATCAAGATACTGAACTCTCAACTCTTGGCTGTTCATTAGCACACAAATGAAAGACTAAACCAATGAATTATAACTGTCCCTTCTCTGATATTCTTTAAAGAGCTACTCTACCACCCAGGCTAGGACACCCTGTTGAACTTCACAAATAAATGATTGAGAATGATCAAGTTCAACAATGCAGAATAACACTTCGAAACATTGTCCAATCACACAATTTTCAAATAGCCACCAGGCTTCTGGACTTTGCTGTGGCACTCAGTCATGACAGAAATTTCAGGATAAGCTTATTTTGTGAGGTCTTTGAATCCCCAAAATATCCCTTGTTAATGTCCATGGATCCAAAATTGGAGAAGAGTCTGGGTATGCTGCTTCACAGAACAGTGAAATTTCTAAATCAAGACCAAGTTAATAACTTTAAGGAGAGAATGAAATAAAGTCCTTTAAGAATCCTTTAAGGGTGAATGAAATAAGCAATGAACCAAGATAAGACATATTAAGACAGTCTTCAGCATATGATACCCTCCACATTCAATTTCTGTATAGCAGAATTATCTGAATGATAAGAATTATGGTAAATGATAATAATTTGGCATAACAAATTCTATTTGAATTTCTGTGTCTTAATTGACTTTGTCTCAATTTTGTCTCAATTCTGAGACAAATTTCTGTGTCTCAATTGACTTTCATCCTAGCATGGAATATCTATGGATAAAATGCATTATTATAACAGTAATAATACTTAAGTGAGGGAAGAGATCAACAACTCATCACATGGGTGCTATATGCTTGCTTTTCTGTGATGAGACTGGATCAGATAGGGAAGAGATCAACAACTCATCACATGGGTACTATGTGCTTGCTTTTCTGTGATGAGACTGGATCAGATGCAGTGCCCTGAGTCCTGGGAGAGATATAAACAGCATATCACAGTTAGAGCTATCATTTTATTTATTGCTTCATCAGTAAAAGTGTAGCCTATTTCATTTACTCTCATAACCAAACTGCAAGAGAAGTACCGCTATTCCTTTTTCACATATAAGGAAACTGAGGAACAAAGAGATAAAATGTCTTGGACAAGGTCACAGAGCAAGTAGCCAAGCCAAGTATATCTCATCTCTGATACCAGCACGTACACTTATGGATCTTACTGGATCTTGTTTAAAAAACAAAATCTAAGAGACTTTAGTATTTTGGGGTGAATGTCACAGAAGAAAGTGTAAATTCTTTCTTATACTCTTTGAAAAAAAATCTGGAAAATATTAATATATTCCCCAAGACTGAGGAAATAAGTGGCAAAGCCCGGCTGGAGGACAATTGGGGCATTTACATAAAAAATGTAAATGATTGTTTAACCCAGTAATTCTATTTTTAGAAATTTATACTTCAAAAGATGTGTTACATAATATCACATCCACATGCCACATATATGCATATATACTTTTTACTGTATCCAGTTTCAGAAACCACTAAACATATCTTCATAGCAATACAAATATTTCTTTTGAGAGCTGTTGCCTGTGTTTCTTGTATCCTACCGGAAATATCACCCTTTCAGCTAAACAGGATTCAATCAGAAGGCTTCTCCGCCCGTGTTTTATATCCATATACACGCTGATCCTGCCCTACTTAAAGCAGCCAACAGACTTGATGAGCAAGAGTAACATTTAATTTTGATCCATGTTTACACTAGAAAAACTGACTGGGCATTCTTCTCCTTTTTTTTCCTTTTGGTTGTTGATTTGCCTTTTTATTTCTATCACTAGATTTGTATCTGTAATAGTGATGGTCACAGGATGATGTTTGTGAATCCCTTGACCTCAGTGCACAGACAAATCTCAGCTTCTCATTCTGAGGCCCTCTGGTCTGTAGGTATCAACAGTGAACTATCCCTTGCCCACCGTAAAGCAGCTGTAACCACCACCAACCCTCCGACCATGTGTCTGTGCTTACCTCCCCCATGGAGTGGTATCTGTTATAAGAATATGTCTCCAGGATCCTCCATGGACTCACTACTTTACCCACAACTTCTTGTCTCTGTTGTGTGAGAGATCTGCAAAGACAAAGAGCAGCCATGAAGCCAGGATATCATGAGGGTCAGAAGGCTGATGATAAAAGTAGTGGAAACCAACATGCAGAGCACCTTGAGGACAGAAGTCAGTCCTCAAGTCTCGTCTCTGCAGCTTACAAACTGTGAGACTGTGGGTACCACTGAACCCCTCCACTGAACCCCTCTGAGCTGCCGTCTTCATCTGCAGGTTGGGGACTTTGCAAGGAGGCTGGGATAATTCAGCAAGATGTTGCAGATAAGAACACTTTTTAAATTTGTAAAAGAAAGAATAACTAAGATTTACTGAACTAAAACTTACTGTGAGATATTCATTAGATTGACCAATTTAAATCTCTCAGTTTTCTGGAAAATTCTAAGATGAGGTATTTCTTTTTTTTTTTTTTTTTTGCTACACCCTGAGGCATATGGAACCTTTGTTCCCAGACCAGGGATCAAACCCACGTTTCCTGAACTGGAAGGTGAAGTCTTAGCCACAGGACCACTGGTTAACTCCTAAGATAAGGTATTCTCTTTTTAAAAAATAATTTTATTTATTTATTTTTGGCTGCACTGGGTCTTTATGTTGCTACAAGTGGGCTTTCTCTAGTTTCTGTGAGCAGGGGCTACATTCTAGCTGCAGCGCTGGTGTTTCTCATTGCAGCGCCTTCTCTTGTTGCAGCTCCCCGGTTCTAAAACGTAGGCTCAATAGTTGTGGCACACGGGCTTAGTCGCTCCACAGCACACAGAATCTTCCCAGACAAGGGATTAAACTGCATCTCTTGCATTTGCAGGTAGATTCTTTATCACTGAGCCACCAGGGAAGCCCCAAAGTATTCTTATTACCCTCATTTCAGAGATGAAGAAATTGAGTCACAGGGAAAGTGTTATTAGGATTTAAACTCCGACAGCCTGAGTGAAAAGCCTAAAGTACTGACCACAATACTGTATACAGTTGTAAGAATCTTAATGTAGTGGTTTATATTTTTAAAAACAAGCTTTGTTTTTTAGAAGAGTTTTAGGTTCACAGCAAAACTGGATGAAAAATATTGAGAGTTCCTATACACTAACTGTTCCCTGCCCCCTCCGACACACACAACCTCCCATTACCAACATCCCACACCAAAGCAGTCTATTTTCTATTTGTTATAATAAACCTACATAGACACATCATTATTTCCCAAAGTCCATAGGTTACATGAGGGTTCACGCTTGCTGTTGTACATTCTATGGATTTGGACGAATGTATAATGACGTGCCTCCACCATTATATTAATAGTATCATACAGAAGAGCTTCACTGCCCTAGAAATCTTCTCTGATCTGCCTATGCATCTTTCCCTCCCACCTAACCCCTGGCAACCACTGATCTTTTCAGTTTTAGTTTTGCCTTTTATAGAATGTCATGTAGTTGGAATCATACAGCATGTGGCCTTTTCAGATTGGTTTCCTTCACGTAGTAATATGTATTTAACTTTCCTCTATGTCTTTTTAGGGCTTGATAGTTCATTTCTTTTTGTGCATGCGAAGTCGCTTCCAGTCGTGTCCAACTCTGGGCAACCCTATGGACTGTAGCCTCCAGGCTCCATGGGGATTCTCTAGGCAAGAATACTGGAGTGAGTTGCTGTGCCCTCCTTCAAGGGATCGTCCCAACCCAGGATCGAACCTAGGTCTCTTATGTCTCCTGTCTTGGCAGGCAGGTTTTTAGTGCTGTCTGATGTTCTACTGTCTGTGTTGCCACAGTTTATTTATCCATTCATCCACTGAAGGATATCTTGGTGGCTTCAAGCTTTGGAAGTTATGAGTAAAGCTGCCATATACAACTGTGTGCAGTGTTTTGTGGACGTAAGTTTTCAGTTCATTTGGATCATAGCACGGAGCATGTTTGCTAGATCATATGGCAAGAGTGTGTTTAATTTTGTAAGAAACTACCAAGTGGTCTTCCAGAGTGACTGAAGTGACTGTGCTATTTCGCATTCTATCCAGCAATGTTTCCTATGTTTATTTGCCACTTGTGTATCTTCTTTGGAAAGGTGTGTCCATTCAGGTCCTTTGTCCATTTTTAAAATCAGGTTGTCTCTTATTATTGTTAACAAAGAGTTCTTTGTATGTTTTAGATACCTGTGCTTTATCAGATATGTCTTTTGCAAATATCTTCTCTCACTTTGTGCCTTGTCTTTTCCTTCTCTTGACATTATCATTTGAAGAAGTTTTTAATTTTAATAAAGTATCAGTTCAGTTCACTCACTCAGTCGTGTCTGACTCTTTGAGACCCCATGAATCACAGCACGCCAGGCCTCTCTGTCCATCACCATCTCCTGGGGTTCACTCAGACTCACGTTCATCGAGTCAGTGATGCCATCCAGCCATCTCACCCTCGGTCGTCCCCTTCTCCTCCTGCCCCCAATCCCTCCCAGCATCAGAGTCTTTTCCAATGAGGCAACTCTTCACATGAGGTGGCCAAAGTACTGGAGTTTCAGCTTTAGCATCAGTCCTTCCAAAGAAATCCCAGGGCTGATCTCCTTCAGAATGGACTGGTTGGATCTCCTTGCAGTCCAAGGGACTCTCAAGAGTCTTCTCCAACACCACAGTTTGAAAGCATCACTTCTTCAGTGCTCAGCCTTCTTCACAGTCCAACTCTCACATCCATACATGACCACAGGGAAAACTATAGCCTTGACTAGACGGACCTTAGTTGGCAAAGTAATGTCTCTGCTTTTGAATATACTCTCTAGGTTGGTCATAACTTTTCTTCCAAGGAGTAAATGTCTTTTAATTTCATGGCTGCAGTCACCGTCTGCAGTGATTTTGGAGCCCCCAAAAATAAAGTCTGACACTGTTTCCACTGTTTCCCCATCTATTTGCCATGAAATGATGGGACCGGATGCCATGATCTTCGTTTTCTGAATGTTGAGCTTTAAGCCAACTTTTTCCACTCTCCTCTTTCACTTTCATCAAGAGGCTTTTTAGTTCCTCTTCATTGTCTGCCATAAGGGTGGTGTCATCTGCATATCTGAGGTTATTGATATTTCTCCCAGCAATCTTGATTCCAGCTTGTATTTCTTCTAGCCCAGCGTTTCTCATGATGTACTCTGCATAGAAGTTAAATAAGCAGGGTGACAATATACAGCCTTGACATACTCCTTTTCCTATTTGGAACTAGTTTGTTGTTCCACGTCCAGTTCTAACTGTTGCTTCCTGACCTGCCTACAGATTTCTCAAGAGGCAGGTCAGGTGGTCTGGTATTCCCATCTCTTTCAGAATTTTCCACAGTTTATTGTGATCCACACAGTCAAAGGCTTTGGCATAGTCAATAAAGCAGAAATAGACGTTTCTCTGGAACTCTCTTGCTTTTTCCACGATCCAGCAAATGTAGGCAATTTGATCTCTGGTTCCTCTGCCTTTTCTAAAACCAGCTTGAACATCAGGGAGTTCACGGTTCATGTATTGCTGAAGCCTGGCTTGGAGAATTTTGAACATTACTTTACTAGCATGTGAGATGAGTGCAATTGTGCGGTAGTTTGAGCATTCTTTGGCATTGCCTTTCTTTGGGACTGGAATGAAAACTGACCTTTTCCAGTCCTGTGGCCACTGCCGAGTTTTCCAAATATGCTGGCATATTGAATGCAGCACTTTCACAGCATTATCTTTCAGGATTTGAAACAGCTCCACTGGAATTCCATCACCTCCACTAGCTTTGTTTGTAGTGATGCTTTCTAAGGCCCACTTGACTTCACATTCCAAGATGTCTGGCTCTAGAGTAGTGATCACACCATCATGATTATCTGGGTCACGAAGATCTTTTTGTACAGTTCTTCCATGTATTCTTGCCACCTCTTCTTAATATCTTCTGCTTCTGTTAGGTCCAGATCATTTCTGTCCTTTATCGAGCCCATCTTTGCAGGAAATGTTCCCTTGGTAGCTCTAATTTTCTTGAGGAGATCTCCAGTCTTTCCTATTCTATTGTTTTCCTCTATTTCTTTGCATTGATCGCTGAAGAAGGCTTTCTTATCTCTTCTTGCTATTCTTTGGAACTCTGCATTCAGATGCTTAAATCTTCCCTTTCCTCCTTTGCTTTTCACCTCTCTTCTTTTCACAGCTATTTGTAAGGCCTCCCCAGACAGCCCGTCTTTACCTAAGTTAAAAGTAGGGTTATATTTTCATTATGAGAGCATAGTAATTGATCATTCATTTACCCAATAACTATATTTGGAGTGACTTCTTTCTATGTTAATAGCACTAGGAAGTGAGTTTTTGGTGATGCTAGGGTGTGAACTTTTGGATAGAGAGAAAGAAATGTGTTAGTGATCTAATTAGCTAATGTTTCAATGATTTTATCTATTTTCTCACATTTTTTTTTCTCTGAACATTCTGGCATTATATTTAGTCTCATTTTATAACCTGTAAAATGGGCATAGTACCTTTCCAAGGGATTCTTATGAGGATTAAATTAGTTAGTCCATGTTTTAAATAAACTAATCTCTGGAATTTAGTCAATGCTTAATGTATGTTAAAACACAGTAACAATTCAAAACAATGCTAAGTAAAAACCCCATTTTGCTACAATAACATTGAAAGTAATAATTATATGGAGAATAATTTAGCCATCTAACTGATATTATCTTCAAACAATATCAAACTACAAAATATTTTGATAGAATTAATTAAAACTAAAGTTCCATTCTCATCTATATAACTCCAATGTAGAGCTGACTACCTTTAATTTTTTAATCTATTCAATTAACACCATGTACCATAATAATCATCCACTGTAGTAGAAATCATTTCTCTACACAATTCCGTGCTTTTAATTGTTACTCATATTAATAATAATAATCTGAACTTAGCAGAAGCTCTTTATCTTCAAAACTGTAAATGTTTTATTGTTAAATGAGTAGTACTTCATTTAGCTTGTCCAAGAAAAGCTCACAAGATATGATTGTCTAGATAATTAGTTAAAACAATGAAATGAATTTTGAAAGGAGATTACAAGAAAAAACTGTTATTAAAATTGTAATTGATGTGGAGCAATACACTTTTCCACTCAAGGATGCATTTCTAATGCTTATCATTTATTTGATTTTTTAAGAAAACCAGAGTGCTTCCGAATGAACAATTTCAGTTTAAAAATACTATAAGTGTAATATACTGAGGCTGATTATTTTAAAAAACATATTAACATTTTATAGAGAAAACACATACATCCCTTGGTGTGTTTAAAATTAAAAAAAAATTCAACTTACCCATAAATTTTCAGAAGGTCACTTCATCTGCTATTATCAAATAATCATCTAGTATATGTATGTTATATTAACATTTGTTAACCCTTATTGGGCATTATATTCTAGGCACCAGTCTAAACATTTACATTATTATCTTATCTAATTCATTCAATAACCCAATAGGTAGGCACCCTTGGGACTCTGCAAAAGTGATAACATAGTAATATTAACAGAATATAGATTTCTTCCTTACAGAGCTTAAAATCTACTTAAGGAAGTGAGATATAAATACATGAAAAGCAAAATAACTTAGCTATTAAAAAAATATAAAGTGAAGTATGATAAGCTAGAGCCTAACTACCAATTAAATAGTGCACTAAGTGTATTGAGGACAGGAGAGGGAGAATTCCAAACTGAAGAGTAGCTGGTAACAATAACAACCAATATTTTACAAGCAATTATGCATGTCAGCACTGTTCTAACTCTATATATAATTCTAGCAACAATCCTTAAGGTAAATAAATACTAGTATCCTAGGTTGTTGGATTTTTTTTTTTTCTCCTCTGAAGATTTTGTTATAGAGGCTAAATTAGACATTTGTGTGAGTGCTAAATCACTTGTCATGTCCGACTCTTTGCTACCCCATGGGCTATAGCCTGCCAGGCTCCTCTGTCCATGGGATTCTCCAGGCAAGAATACTGGAGGGCGTTGCCATGCCCTCCTCCCAGGATCTTCCTGACTTTGGGATCCAGCCCACAAATCTCACATCTACCCTCATTGGCAGGGGGTTCTTTACCACTAGCGCCACCTGGGAAGTCAAATTATACATTTATTATACTCTAGAAAATATGCATAAAATGTTTATTAGCCTTTTTTAAAAATTATCGATCTCTAATTTGGACTACAAAGAAAGCTAAATAAGTATTAATACTATAAATGCATTGGGATCTAGTTTCAGTGCTTTTGCAGAATGGGGAGAGGGGAGGAAATGAAGCTAATAAGAAGAATCCTTTCAGCCCTTCATTCTCACTGCTCACACTGACTGTCCAAAGGGGAAAGGGGATCACTGCCGATGCTTTCTGGGACCAGGGATGGTGGTTGCTCAAGGAAACACAGTTCTTTCCATCACATAGTTCAGCAAAGGTCTGTTTCGATCACAGTCATCTACTTGGTGACATAGGAAAGTGAATACACTAAAAAGCAGTCCTGGCAGCTGGTGAATTCCTGCTTCCACTGAGCTGGTATTCCCAGGCAATTTTACAATATAAAAGGGAATAAATGAAAGGTCACTGGACACTATCAAGCACCAACCTTCAACTTTGCCCCAGTTAAATGTCTGGAAAATGTGTCAGTATGATGCCTCTTAAGCCCAACATTGAATGACTGGGTGCATACAATATGCAAAAAAAAGTGAACCATATGAGATTTGAATGAAAACCCCTAATATTAGAAGTGCTAATCATTTTACATGAAATTAAACACAATACTTATATCTCAAAACTCCAAATGTTACTTAGTTCAAGCAACATATAAACCATATACTTAGAAAAGGCAGCTTCCTGTTTCCAGGCAATTTCTTGGGTGATGCATAATACATGTGGAGAGGGAAGGAAAAAGCGGGCTAATCCCTGAATTATCACCAGTCTCATCTCACGATCAAATGAAAAGATTATTGTACGTTGTGTATTCTTTTGGAATAGGCATTCATAAAATGTTTAACAGAGAAAATGATCTCTTGGGGTACATTATTAATAAATACTGCAGATCAAAGATTGTCTGATGAAATTTTTTGGAATGCTGAAAGAGGCAAAAATCCTAATGTATATTGAGGCAAATTTTGTATTTAAATACTTAGGAAACAGTTACATGAATATTTCATGACAATAATGTATTTTCAATTTTTTTCTTTCTTACAAAATTAACATTTGCTTATAAGTGGAAAATTTAGGAAGTACAGAGAGAAGAAAAATAGAAAAGAGAAGGAAGGAATAATTCTCCCATCTTCTTGAGTTACCCACTGCAGATATTTTGACATATTTCCCTTCAGGCTTTTATCAGTGCATATTTTTATAAACACAGTGCAAATTATATCTATATAATTTTGTATTTGCTACTTTTTATTATATATTCTACCAGAGATGTTTTCTCAAACTAATAGAAACTCATTATAAATATTTTTGTTGACTGCATAGTATTTGACAGAAATTTCTGGAGCTTCCCAGGTGGTGTTAGTGGTAAAGAACCACCTGCCAATGCAGGACATATAAGAGATGGGGGCTCAATCCCTGGGTTGGGAAGACCCCTTGGAGGAGAGCATGGAAACCCACTCCAGTATTCTTGCCTGGAAAAATCCATGGACAGAGGAGCCTGGTGGGCTACAGTCCAAAGGCTCACAAAGAGTTGGACATGACTGAGCATGCGTAAGCATCCATCCTTGATTCATAGTGCTAGATTCAAATGATTCTACATATTGGGAGTATGAAGGTCAGGAACGTCAGAGGTAAGGAGATACCCCTCGTCCAAGGTAAGGAGCAGCAGCTATGCTTTGCTGGAGCAGTTGTGAAGAGATACCCCACGCCCAAGGTAAGAGAAACCCAAGTAAGATGGTAGGAGTTGCAAGAGGGCATCAGAGGGCAGACACACTGAAACCATACAGAAAACTAGTCAATCTAATCACACTAGGACCACAGCCTTGTCTACTCAATGAAACCAAGCCATGCCTGCGGGGGCAACCCAAGATGGGCATGTCATGGTGGAAGATCTGACAGAATGTGGTCCACTGGAGAAAGGAATGGCAAGCCACTTCAGTATTCTTGCCTTGAGAAGCCCATGAACAGTATGAAAAGACAAAATGATAGGATACCAAAAGAGGAACTCCCCAGGTCATTAGGTGCCTAATATGCTACTGGAGATCAGTGGAGAAATAACTCCAGAAAGAATGAAGGGATGGAGCCAAAGCAAAAACAATACCCAGCTGTGGCTGTGACCGGAGATAGAAGCAGGGTCCGATGCTGTAAAGCAATATTGCATAGAAACTTGGAATGTCAGGTCCATGAATCAAGGCAAATTGGAAGTGGTCAAACAGGACATGGCAAGAGTGAACATTGACATTCTAGGAATCAGCAAACTAAAATGGACTGGAATGGGTGAATTTAACTCAGTGACCATTATCTCTACTACTGCAGGCAGGAATCCTCAGAAGAAATGGAGTAGCCATCATGGTCAACAAAGAGTCCAAAATGCAGTACTTGGATGCAATCTCAAAAACGACAGAATGATCTCTGTTCGTCTCCAAGGCAAACCATTCAGTATCACAGTTATCCAAGTCTATGCCCCAACCAGTAACACTGAAGAAGCTGAAGTTGAATGGTTTTATGAAGACCTACAAGACCTTTTAGAACTAACACCCAAAAAATATGTCCTTTTCATTGTAGGGGACTGGAATGCTAAATTAGGAAGTCAAGAAACACCTGGAGTAACAGGCAAATTTGGCCTTGGAATGCAGAATGAAGCAGGGCAAAGACTAAAAGAGTTTTGCCAAGAAAATGCACTGGTCATAGCCAACACCCTCTTCCAACAACACAAGAGAAGACTCTATACATGGACATCACCAGATGGTCAACACTGAAATCAGACTGATTATATTCTTTGCAGCCAAAGATGGAGAAGCTCTATACAGTCAACAAAAACAAGACCAGGAGCTGACTGTGGCTCAGATCATGAACTCCTTATTACCAAATTCAGACTCAAATTGAAGAAAGTAGGGAAAACCGCTAGACCATTCAGGTATGACCTAAATCAAATCCCCTTATGATTATACAGTGGAAATGAGAAAGAGATTTAAGGACCTAGATCTGATAGACAGAGTGCCTGATGAACTATGGATAGAGGTTCATGACATTGTACAGGAGACAGGGATCAAGACCATCCCCATGGAAAAGAAATGCAAAAAAGCAAAATGGCTGTCTGGGGAGGCCTTACAAATAGCTGTGAAAAGAAGAGAGGAGAAAAGCAAAGGAAAAAAGGAAAGATATAAGCATCTGAATGCAGAGTTCCAAAGAATAGCAAGAAGAGATAAGAAAGCCTTCTTCAGCGATCAATGCAAAGAAATAGAGGAAAAGAAGAGAATGGGAAAGACTAGAGATGTCTTCAAGAAAATTAGAGATACCAAGGGAACATTTCATGCAAAGATGGGCTCGATAAAGGACAGAAATGGTATGGACCAAACAGAAGCAGAAGATATCAAGAAGAGGTGGCAAGAATACACGGAAGAACTATACAAAAAGATCTTCGTGACCCAGATAATCATGATGGTGTGATCACTACTCTAGAGCCAGACATCTTGGAATGTGAAGTCAAGTGGGCCTTAGAAAGCATCACTACAAACAAAGCTAGTGGAGGTGATGGAATTCCAGTGGAGCTGTTTCAAATTCTGAAAGATGATGCTGTGAAAGTGCTGCATTCAATATGCTAGCAAATTTGAAAAACTCATGTTCATTGAGTTGGTGATGCCATCAAGCCATCTCATCCTCTGTTGTCCCCTTCTCCTCCTGCCCTCAATCTTTCCCAGCATCAGGGTCTTTTCCAATGAGTCAACTCTTCACATGAGGTGACCAAAGTACTGGAGTTTCAGCTTCAGCATCAGTCCTTACAATGAACACCCAGGACTGATCTCCTTTAGGATGGACTGGTTGGATCTTCTTGCAGTCCAAGGGACTCTCAAGAGTCTTCTCCAACACCACAGTTCAAAAGCATCAATTCTTTGGCACTCAGCCTTCTTCACAGTCCAACTCTCACATCCATACATGACCACTGGAGAAACCATAGCCTTGACTAGACAGACCTTTGTTGGCAAAGTAATGTCTCTGCTTTTTAATATGCTGTCTAGGTTGGTTATAACGTACCTTCCAGGAGTAAGCGTCTTTTAATTTCATGGCTACAATCACCGTCTGCAGTGAATTTGGAGCGCAGAAAAATAAAGTCAGCCACTGTTCCCACTGTTTCCCCATCTAATTGCCAAGAAGGGTTGGGACTGGATGCCATGGTCTTAGTTTTCTGAATGTTGAGCTTTAAGCCAACTTTTTCACTCTCTTCTTTCACTTTCTTTTCTTTGCCTTTTTTTTTTTTTTTAACCTTACAGTACTGTATTGGTTTTGCCATACATTGACATGAATCCGCCATGGGTATACATGAGTTCCCAATCCTGAACCCCCTCCCTCCTTTCTCCGCATATCATCTCTCTGGTTCATCCTAGTGCACCAGCCACAAGCATCCTGTATCCTGTATCAAACCTAGACTGGCGATTCATTTCTTACATGATAGTATACATGTTTCAATGCCATTATCCCAAATCACCCACCCTCTCCCTCTCCCACGGAGCCCAAAAGTCTGTATACATCTGTGTCTCTTTTGCTGTCAAGAGGCTCTTTAGTTCTTCACTTTCTGCCATGAGGGTGGTGTCATCTGCATATCTGAGGTTACTGATATTTCTCCCGGCCATCTTGATTCCAGCTTGTGCTTCTTCCAGTCCAGCGTTTCTCATGATGTACTCTGCATAGAAGTAAAATAAACAGGGTGACAATATACAGCCTTGATGTACTTCTTTTCCTATTTGGAACCAGTCTGTTGTTCCATGTCCCATTCTAACTGTTGCTTTCTGATCTGCATACAGATTTCTCAAGAGGCAGGTCAGGTGCTCTGATGTTTCCATCTCTTTCAGAATTTTCCACAGTTTACTGTGATCCACACAGTCAAAGGCTTTGGCATAGTCAACAAAGCAGAAATAGGTGTTTTTCTGGAACTCTCTTGCTTTTTCGATGATCCAGCAGATGTTGGCAATTTGATCTCTGGTTCCTCTGCCTTTTCTAAAACCAGCTTGAACATCTGATATAATAATAATCCAGAAAATCTAAAATTAACAAGGATGACAAGCTTTGTAATCTTTCCCTTGATCATTTAGGGAGGTGGTCTATTATATATATTCAGTTCAGTTCAGTTCAGTTGCTCAGTCGTGTCCGACTCTCTGTGACCCCATGAATCGCAGCACACCAGGCCTCCCTGTCCATCACCATTTGCTGGAGTTCACTCAGACTCACGTTCATCGAGTCCGTTTTGCCGTCCAGCCATCCTATCCTCGGTCGTCCCCTTCTCCTCCTGCCCCCAATCCTTCCCAGCATCAGAGTCTTTTCCAATGAGTCAACTCTTCGCATGAGGTGGCCAAAGTACTGGAGTTTCAGCTTTAGCATCATTCCTTCCAAAGAAATCCCAGGGCTGATCTCCTTCAGAATGGACTGGTTGGATCTCCCTGCAGTCCAAGGGACTCTCAAGAGCCTTCTTAAATAACACAGTTCAAAAGCATCAATTCTTCGGCACTCAGCCTTCTTCACAGTCCAACTCTCACATCCATACATGACCACAGGAAAAACCATAGCCTTGACTAGACGGACCTTAGTCGGCAAAGTAATGGCTCTGCTTTTGAATATACTCTCTAGGTTGGTCACAACTTTCCTTCCAAGGAGTAAGCGTCTTCTAATTTCATGGCTGCAGTCACCATCCGCAGTGATCTTGGAGTTCCAAAAAATAAAGTCTGACACTGTTTCTGCTGTTTCCCCATCTATTTCCCATGAAGTGATGGGACCGGATGCCATGATCTTCGTTTTCTGAATGTTGAGCTTTAAGCCAACTTTTTCCACTCTCCTCTTTCACTTTCATCAAGAGGCTTTTTAGTTCCTCTTCATTGTCTGCCATAAGGGTGGTGTCATCTGCATATCTGAGGTTATTGATATTTCTCCCAGCAATCTTGATTCCAGCTTGTATTTCTTCTAGCCCAGCGTTTCTCATGATGTACTCTGCATAGAAGTTAAATAAGCAGGGTGACAATATACAGCCTTGACATACTCCTTTTCCTATTTGGAACTAGTTTGTTGTTCCACGTCCAGTTCTAACTGTTGCTTCCTGACCTGCCTACAGATTTCTCAAGAGGCAAGTCAGGTGGTCTGGTATTCCCATCTCTTTCAGAATTTTCCACAGTTTATTGTGATCCACACAGTCAAAGGCTTTGGCATAGTCAATAAAGCAGAAATAGACGTTTCTCTGGAACTCTCTTGCTTTTTCCACGATCCAGCAAATGTAGGCAATTTGATCTCTGGTTCCTCTGCCTTTTCTAAAACCAGCTTGAACATCAGGGAGTTCACGGTTCATGTATTGCTGAAGCCTGGCTTGGAGAATTTTGAACATTACTTTACTAGCATGTGAGATGAGTGCAATTGTGTGGTAGTTTGAGCATTCTTTGGCATTGCCTTTCTTTGGGATTGGAATGAAAACTGACCTTTTCCAGTCCTATGGCCACTGCCGAGTTTTTCAAATTTGCTAGCATATTGAATGCAGCACTTTCACAGCATCATCTTTCAGAATTTGAAACAGCTCCACTGGAATTCCATCACCTCCACTAGCTTTGTTTGTAGTGATGCTTTCTAAGGCCCACTTGACTTCACATTCCAAGATGTCTGGCTCTAGAGTAGTGATCACACCATCATGATTATCTGGGTCACGAAGATCTTTTTGTATAGTTCTTCCGTGTATTCTTGCCACCTCTTCTTGATATCTTCTGCTTCTGTTTGGTCCATACCATTTCTGTCCTTTATCGAGCCCATCTTTGCATGAAATGTTCCCTTGGTATCTCTAATTTTCTTGAAGACATCTCTAGTCTTTCCCATTCTCTTCTTTTCCTCTATTTCTTTGCATTGATCGCTGAAGAAGGCTTTCTTATCTCTTCTTGCTATTCTTTGGAACTCTGC
Source organism: Nanger dama (assembly GCA_917880005.1). Lineage (NCBI taxonomy): Eukaryota > Metazoa > Chordata > Mammalia > Artiodactyla > Bovidae > Nanger > Nanger dama. The sequence continues at coordinate 41,466,180 of CAKJTW010000004.1, forward strand.
ATTCAGATGCTTATATCTTTCCTTTTTTCCTTTGCTTTTCTCCTCTCTTCTTTTCACAGCTATTTGTAAGGCCTCCCCAGACAGCCATTTTGCTTTTTTGCATTTCTTTTCCATGGGGATGGTCTTGATCCCTGTCTCCTGTACAATGTCATGAACCTCTATCCATAGTTCATCAGGCACTCTGTCTATCAGATCTAGGTCCTTAAATCTCTTTCTCATTTCCACTGTATAATCATAAGGGATTTGATTTAGGTCATACCTGAATGGTCTAGCGGTTTTCCCTACTTTCTTCAATTTGAGTCTGAATTTGGTAATAAGGAGTTCATGATCTGAGCCACAGTCAGCTCCTGGTCTTGTTTTTGTTGACTGTATAGAGCTTCTCCATCTTTGGCTGCAAAGAATATAATCAGTCTGATTTCAGTGTTGACCATCTGGTGATGTCCATGTATAGAGTCTTCTCTTGTGTTGTTGGAAGAGGGTGTTGGCTATGACCAGTGCATTTTCTTGGCAAAACTCTTTTAGTCTTTGCCCTGCTTCATTCTGCATTCCAAGGCCAAATTTGCCTGTTACTCCAGGTGTTTCTTGACTTCCTAATTTAGCATTCCAGTCCCCTACAATGAAAAGGACATATTTTTTTGGGTGTTAGTTCTAAAAGGTCTTGTAGGTCTTCATAAAACCATTCAACTTCAGCTTCTTCAGTGTTACTGGTTGGGGCATAGACTTGGATAACTGTGATACTGAATGGTTTGCCTTGGAGACGAACAGAGATCATTCTGTCGTTTTTGAGATTGCATCCAAGTACTGCATTTTGGACTCTTTTGTTGACCATGATGGCTACTCCATTTCTTCTGAGGGATTCCTGCCTGCAGTAGTAGAGATAATGGTCACTGAGTTAAATTCACCCATTCCAGTCCATTTTAGTTTGCTGATTCCTAGAATGTCAATGTTCACTCTTGCCATGTCCTGTTTGACCACTTCCAATTTGCCTTGATTCATGGACAGGGAGGCCTGGCATGCTGTGGTTCATGGGGTTGCAGAGTCAGACACAACTAAGCGACTGAACTAAACTGAACTGATTACATCATACGAAGTACGTAAGGAGGATCAAAAATGGCAGCTAACCTATGTTTTGAGTTGGTAAGAGCCATATGAAAGTGGACATTATTATATGTCAGTAAATAATAATGAAAATGAAAACCATCAAGGACCAGGACTGGCAGATTTGAAATGTTTTGCTCAAGTGCTGGGATGAGGGAGGAGCTGTGCACTGGAAGCCATCTTGTCTGATTCCCCATATCTGAGCCAAATCATTTCCATGATTTAACTTGGGCTTGTCAATCATTTTTAAAATAAAAATTATATTTGTCCCCTTTGTAGATATTTGCAAAATGAAGAATAATTGAGGAAAAGGACAAGAATTACCAGCCAAAGATAAGTCTCCATTTTGGTACACACCTGGTTTCTTCTATTTTTTCAAGTATTTTTATTACATCTTATATTCTGCATCTTTCTTTTAGCATAAAACATGTCTTTTCCCATGCTATTAATTTTTTCATAGTTATTATTCTAATGGATAAATAATATCCTAGTGTCATATGTCATGTATCAATATTTACATACCTTAATATGGGGCTTGTATGTTGTTTCCAAATGTTACAATATTTAATATCATTTTTATCTTATAAATAAAGCTATATGTCAGTGCATATCATTTTTTGCATAGTTTGTTTTCTCAGTATAAATTTACAGAAGAAGGAATACCAGTTCAAAGAATATGTAAGTTTGAAGGTTTGTGATATTTTAAGCAAGTTTTTATTCCAATCAAAGTCCTGTGACATATGTAAGTCTTTGTCTCTGATTTATGAATGAAGAATCTCAGAAGAGAAGATAAATGCAGTATCTATATGAAACTCAAGTAAAGTAATGAAAACATGAGATGGTGATGTCAACAGCTTTCAGTATCACGTAGATCGCTCCTGGACTTCCTTCATGTATCTGAAATCAGACTATCTATGACGCTGAGGGGCAGGCTGAGGTCATACGGTTAATCTAGGACAAAAATTGGACTGGATTTCTCTGTTCAGTGAGAGCGTGTTTGCTGTAGGATTTACATTAAACATGAAACTAAAGGGGAAACACTGTTTATAACCACACACGCATGATGAGATATATTAAATGTGCAGAATAATAAACTATGTATAATATTAATACAGGAAAATACACTTTATGTGGAAAATACACATACATTCAATGTTTAATATATATTATATATTCAAAAAAGTTATTCATTATGAGTGGAGAAAGACATAAAATGGGTAAATGACATGAATGAGCAATTTATAAACTGATAAAATGAGGAATAAATAAGACAAAATACTTAACCTTATAAGAAATCAACAAAATGAAAAATAAGTAACTGTGGGTATTTTTCACTTGTCAATTGGAAAATGCTTAAAAGTGCTTTCATACACTGTAGTTGGAAGTGTAAACTGATGCAGCTTTTCTAGAGGGCACTTTGGCAATATGTAGCAAGATTCTTAAGTTTTTGCAGCTTCTAACCCAGTGATTCCACTTCTTATATTGGGGAAATTATAAAAAAATTTACAACAATAACAACAAAATTATCATATGACTGGATGTACATCACAGCATTATGTATAAAATAACAGTAGAAATCACTCTGCCTTATAGGGTAGCAATGATGGAATATTATTAGTGATTGCATTATGCTTTCAATAAGTTATGAATGCCATAAGAAATTTTGTATAAGACAACTTAATTGAAAAATGTTTGCAGTAGTACTATATGCTTAATTAGCTATCTCACTATCTATTCAAAAACATCAACAGTAATTATGCCTTAGTGAAACTGTTTGGTAGTTTTAAAGACTTAAAACATTTTTGAATAATTAGAATAATGTGATTTATCAACGGAGAAATTATGTAAATGAAGGATATAGAATTTTCATTACAGTTTTCTTTTTCAATTACAAAATATGACATATCTATTGGTATTTATCATTCACTGTGCTGGGAAATTTTTGTTGAAGATCTATATATTTATTTAAAGATGCAAGTCATGCTCTGGAGAAGGGAGTGGCCCACTCCAGTGTTCTTGCCTGGAGAATCCCACGGACAGAGGAGCCTGGGCTACGATGCATGGCGTTGCAAAGGGTTGGACACGACTGAAGTAACTTAGCAGCAGCAGCAGCAGAGTAACGCTCAGTTTGATTCCTGGGCTGGGAAGAGCCCCTGGAAAAGTATTCTTGCCTGAAGAAGTCCATGGACAGAGGAGCTTGGCAAGCTACAGACCATGGGGTTGCAAACAGCCAGACATGACTGAGCGACTAACCACACACACACACACACACGAGTAATAGTGATAAAATTTCAGTCATTATGATTCTCATTTCATGGTGGTGTATGTAATGGGTAGGAAGAGTGGAGATCCAACTGCATTGATATTAAAAAGAAGCTTTGCATTTAGACAATCCAAATCATACCAGTCACCCCTCCTTCCACCTCATACTCACCTATCGTATCCCAGCCAACCAGGAACCAGCATACCCAACAGATAAAAGGTTCCAAGCAGAGGTTTCATTGTTCTGTGAAGAAAGCTGGAGAGTCCTGTGCTTCTCGTGCGGGTCAGTGGATCCCGTGTCTCTGAGAATGCATAAGGGCATAGGCTCCCACAGTCAAGATAAGATAATTCAGTTACTGGATGTCTCAGCAGAAGTTAATATGTGAGCAGCTGCTTCATTAACTCCATCATGTCTTCAAACAGCTTTTTTTTAAATAGTGGAAAATTATTTGATTTTTTCTTCTTTAAAACCAACTTTATCACAGCTCTTGGCTCCCCAGATACAGAAAGAAGTTTCTTCCCTGTGTAAAGTCCTCAGTTCCAGGAATTCCCATCACCCGTATTCAAGAGCAGACAGACTACTCCTGCTCTTTCTTCTACACAGGTCACTGAGTATAATATGGGGTGTGTCTTCTGCTCTGGTCATGGTGGACATGATTATTATTCGGGATCTTCACTCTGCAATCTAAGGCTTTATCTGGAATCAAATGTCTTCTCTTGTTCTGATGGACCACATCATCGGCTTCTTAAATAAACCCAGGCCTCTCCATATCTGAGCCATGAAAATGTGTTAAATCCTTTCCCAAGTGGATTTCCTCATACATTCTTCTCACATCAAGGACTCTTGTCAGACACTGCCTCCCACCCCCCATGTTTTTAGATAAACTCAGGATATGCCTCAAATCTCAAACAGTGACCAGTAAAACAAAGGTTCAAGTTGAGACTACTCATAAAAATGTAACAAATTTTAGTGCAGAGATGTAAGGCATTTAAACAGAGTTCTTAGCATTTGAGTTGTCTGTGTGTTTGTTGTTCAGTTGTGTCTGATGTTTTGCAGTCCCAACAGGTTCCTCTGCCAATGGAATTCTCCAGGAGATCTTCCTGACTCAGAAATTCAACCTGGATCTCCTGCATTGCAGGCAGATTCTTTACCATCTGAGTCACCAGGGAAGCTCAGCAGTAAAGAATCTGCCTGCAATGCAGGAGACATGGGTTCAATCCCTGAAATAGGAAGATCCCCTAGAGGAGGAAGTGGCAATCCACTTCCTGAAGAACCTTGCCTGAAAAATCACATGGACAGAGGACAGTAGCTGGCAATAGTCCAAAGGGTCACAAAGAGTCAGACACAACTGAGCCACTAAGCATCTCCCCTCATGGTGGGGGTTAGGGTTCTAGCATTTGGGGATCCATCTAAATCCTTTGCTATGTATGGTCATTCATCCATTCATTTATTCTACAAAAATGTAATGAGTACTCACTAGGTACCAAGCACTATTACAAAGATCAATACTTACAAGATGAATGAGGTTCTTTAAATGGAATTCACAGTAGAATTGAGAAGAGAATAAGCAAGTTCACAAACAAATAATACAATTTTGAGTAAAGGAAATCAAAGTAAGGAAAGATATGGGCCGAGAATATATTGAGATAAAAGGCCATTCCTGACTGATGTAAGACAGTTCTGAATGATGTGGTTCTTCAAAGGTCTGTAGAAAAGGTATTTTAAGTAAAGGAGCCAAACGTGTAGGGAAGAAATGACCTTGGTGTGATAGAGGAACTGGAAGAAATCAGTGTTTAAGTGAAGTGGGAGCAAGAGAGAGTGATGGAAAATGAAGTCAGAGAGATAGGCAAGAGCCAGATCTTGTAGAAACCATGGGCCACAGTATGGACTTTGGACTTTATTCTAAGAAATCATTGAACAAGTTGTGTTTTGATATTTTTATTTTTAATTAATCCTATTGATGTAAAGTTGCTTTACACTGTTGTGTTGGGCTACCCAGGTGCCACTAGTGGTAAAGACCTGCCTGCCAATGTGGGAGACATAACAGACATGGGTTCCATCCCTGGGTCAGTAAGGTCCCCTGGAGGAGGGCATGGCAACTCACTCCAGTATTCTTGTCTGGAGAATCTCCAAGGACAGAGGAAAATGGCCAACTAGAGCTCATAGTGTTACAGAGTTGGACATGACTGTGGGGACCACGCAGTATGCTGTGTTAGTTTTTACTGTATAGCAAAATCAATCCATCATATTTATACATATACACCATCCCCTTTGGCTTTCCTTCCCATTCAGATCACCACTATGGATGGAGGTTCATAACACTGTACAGGGGGCAGTGATCAAAACCATCCCCAAGAAAAAGAAATGCAAAACGAAAATGGCTGTCTGAGAAGGCCTTACAAATAACTGAGAAAAGAAGAAAAGCAAAAGGCAAAGGAGAAAGGGGAAGATATACCCATCTGAATGCAGAGTTCCAGAGAATAGCAAGAAGAGATAAGAAAGCCTTTTAAAGTAAACAACGCAAAGAAATTGAGTAAAACAACAGAATGGTAAACACTAGCGAGCTCTTCAAGAAAATCAGAGATACCAAGGGAACATTTCATGCAAAGATGGGCACAATAAAGACAGAAATAGTATGGAAATAACAGAAGCAGAAGATATTAAGAAAAGATGGCAAGAATACACAGAAAAACTACACAAAAAGATCTTCATGACCCAGATAATCAAGATGGTGTGACCACTCACCTAGAGCCAGACATCCTGGAAGGTGAAGTTAAGTGGGCCTTAGGAAGCATCACTACAAACAAAGCTAGTGGAGGTGATTGGAATTCCAGCTGAGCTATTTCAAATCCTAAAAGATGATGCTGTGAAAGTGCTGCACTCAATATGCCAACAAATTTGGAAAACTCAGCAGTGGCCACAGGACTGGAAAAGGTCAGTTTTCATTCCAATCCCAAAGAAAGGCAATGCCAAAGTATGTTCAAACTACCTTCTCACATGCTAGCAAAGTAATATTCAAAATTCTCCAAGCTAGGCTTCAACAGTATGTGAACTGAGAACTTCCAATGGAGAAGACTCTTGAGAGTCCTTTGGATGGCAAAGAGGTCAAACCAGTCAATCCTAAAAGAAATCAACCCTAAATGTTCATTTGAAGGACTGATAATGAAGCTGAAGCTCCAATGCTTTGGGCCACCTGATGCAAAGAACTAATTCATTGGAAAAGACTCGAACGCTGGGAGAGACTGAAGGTAGGAGAAGGGGACAACAGATAATGAGATGGTTGGATGGCATCACCGACTCAATGGATGTGAATTTGGACAAGTTCTGGGAGATGGTGAAGGACAGGGAAGACTGGCATGCTGCAGTCCATGCGGTCTCAAAGAGTCAGACAAGACTGAGTGATTGAACAGCCTCAACAGGTCACCACAATTGAAAAGCCTCAACAGATCACAACAGGTACTGAATAGAGTTCCTTGTGCTATACAATATGTTCACATTAGTTATCTATTTTATACAAGTAGCTCAGTATTTAAAAAAGCAAACAAATCAAAACATGGGCAGAAGACCTAAACAGACATTTCTCAAAGGATACATAGAGATGGCTAATAAACACATGAAAAGATGTTCAATATCACTCATCATTCAGTTCAGTTCAGTTCAGTCGCTCAGTCGTGTCCAACTCTTTGCGACCCCATGAATTGCAGCACACCAGGCCTCTCTGTCCATAACCAAATCCCAGAGTTCACTCAGACTCATGTCCATCGAGTCGGTGATGCCATTCAGCCATCTCATCCTCTGTCGTCCCCTTCTCCTCCTGCCCCCAATCCTCCCAGCATCAGAGTCTTTCCCAATAAGTCAACTCTTCACATGAGGTGGCCAAAGTACTGGAGTTTCAGCTTTAGCATCATTCCTTCCAAAGAAATCCCAGGGCTGATCTCCTTCAGAATGGACTGGTTGGATCTCCTTGCAGTCCAAGGGACTCTCAAGAGTCTTCTCCAACACCACAGTTAAAAGCATCAATTCTTCGGTGCTCAGCTTTCTTCACAGTCCAACTCTCACATTCATACATGACCACTGGAAAAACCATAGCCTTAACTAGATGGACTTTGTCGGCAAAGTAATATCTCTGCTTTTGAAGATGCTATCTAGGTTGGTCATAACTTTTCTTCCAAGGAGCAAGCGTCTTTTAATTTCATGGCTGAAGTCACCATCTGCAGTGATTTTGGAGAGAAATGTAAATCAAAAGTACAATGAGATATTACCTCACACCAGTCAAAATGGCCACCATCAAAATTCCTAAATCCTAGAGAAGCTGTGCAGAGAAAGGAACCCTCTTACACTTTTGTGGGAATGTAAAATGATATGGCCACCATGGAAGTCAGTATGGAGATTCCTCAAAATATTAGGAATAAAATAACCATATGATGCAGAGATCCCACGATTAGGCACATACACAGAAGAAACCAAAATTGAAAAAGACACATGTACTCCAATGTTCATTGTAGAACTATTTACAATAGCTAGGACATGGAAGCAACCTAGATATCCATCAACAGTGAATGGATAAAGAATGTGGTACATATATACAATGGAATATTACTCAGCAGTGAAAAGGAATGCATTTGAATCAGTTCTAATGAGGTAGATGAACCTAGAGCCTATTATACAGAGTGAAGTAAGTCAGAAAGAGAAAACAAATATCATATATATGCAATCTAGAAAGACAGTACTGATTAACCTATTTTCAGGGTAGATGGAGTTACAGACATAGAGAACAGACTTATAGACATAGGTTGGAGGAGGGAGGGAGACCTGGGGACGAATGGAGAAACTAACAGGATAGCATATACCCTACCATACGTAAAATAAATAACGAATGGGAATTTGTTGCTTGACTCAGGGAACTAGAACAGGGGCTCTGTAACAACCTAGAGGGATGGGAAGAGGTGGGAGGTGGGAGGGAGGTTCAAGAGAGAGGAGACAAATGTTGCTTATGGCTGACTCATGTTGATGTATGGCAGAAACCAACACAATATTGTAAAGCAATTATCCTTCAATGATAAATAATTAAAAAGAATAAATTTGAATCAGTTCTAATGAGATGGATGAAACTGGAGCCGATTATACAGAGTGAAGTAAGCCAGAAAGAAAAACACCAATACAGTATACTGACACATATATATGGAATTTAGAAAGATAGTAATGATGACCCTGTATGTGAGACAACAAAAGAGACACAGAGGTATAGAACGGACTTTTGGCCTCTGAGGGAGAGGGAAAGGGTGGGATGATTTGGGAGAATGGCATTGAAACATGTATACTATCATATAAGAAACGAAGCACCAGTCTATGTTCAATACAGGATACAGGATGCTTGGGGCTGGTGCATGGGATGATCCAGAGAGATGATATGGGGTGGGAGGTGGGAAGGGGCTTTGGCATTGGGAGATCGTGTACACCTGTGGCTGATTCATGTCAATGTATGGCAAAACCAATACAGTATTGTAACGTAGAATAAAGTAAAATAAATAAATAAATAAAAATAAATAAATAAAATGTTACAAATCAAAAAAATAAATAAATAATTAAATTTATAATAAAAAATGAAGACAGAAAGATCAGTGGGGAAGGTTACCACAGCATTCCAGGGGAGAGATGATGGGGCCTAGGGCTAAATGTCATGGACTACATGGTAAGCCATGGTTGCACTGGGCATTTATTTTAACAGCAGACTAACACATATCCTGATGGAATAAATACAAAGTATGAGGAAATTAGGAAACTCAAGAACAACTCCTAGATTGAGGGGCCACGAAATGGACTGAATAGTAGTGACTTTTTATGATATGGAGGAAATCAAAGGAAGAGTGACTCTGAGGGGATGGAAAGTCAAGATTCGATTTAGGGTTGATAATCTTGAGACGTTTCTTAGACACCCCAAGGACTTAGAAATGGGCAGCAGCTATAGCAGGCTGGATCTCGAAGGAAAGCTGGAGTGACGTGCATGCATTTGTGGCTCTCTGGGATGAAAGAGCTGGTGTTTGAAGCCGCACAGAGGAGCCCTTCCAGGGGCCAAGTGTAGACAGAAGGGAAGAGCAAGGACTGAGGTGTAGGTCAGTGTAACACTTAGAGATTGTGGTACAGAAGAGGAGAAATCCAGCAATGGAAATTAAGCAAAAACAGCCAGTGAGGCATATAGAAAACTGAGAGACTGTCATGTCCCAGAAGTCAAGTGAGAAGAGCATTTTAAGAAAGTGAGAGTTACTCACTGGGCCAAATCCTGTAAAGAGGTCAGGTCTGATGAGGGCTGAGAGCTAGCAGGATAGAGATTCCCGGAGACCTTGAAAGAGCATGTGATAAGACAAAAGTCAACCAGAGTTGGTTCAAAAGGACCAAGAAGAGAGAGGAGGTGGGGAGTACAGAAAATTTTGCCGCATGCCTCTGTGGCCTGATAGAAACTTCATTGTTAATAATCTTCCTTCATCCCCCTGGGGAAATTGCCAGTTTGGAAATCTTGAATTTGAATTTTGGTGGTGTTCAGAACGAGAAGTAAAATGCAATCTCTGTGATATTCTTCCCCTCACCTAAATGCAGAGGCAGGTCAGCCACCTGGGTGGTCCTATCTCTGAAGCAAATGTTTTCATGGAGCTGAGAGCTCCACAGAAGGAGAGAGGAGCATAGGAGATAAGGGTGTTTTCTTTCTGTGCTTCTGCTAATTGGAAGGGGACTCAGATGGACTCAGGGATGCATGGGTAGTTTAAATAAAAAGCAAGATTAAATAGACTTTTCCCCTCAATAGATATGCAAGCCCATGCAGTCATTCTGAAGAAAAAGAACATAAATAAAAATAAGAAGTACATGAAATGCATGGTCAAATAATGTAGACAAATTGTTATTGGAAACCTGCAAATAATTTTTAAGAATACATTGTGAGGACGTTTGGCAGTACTACACAGGGTTTTCACTGATAATTGGATTTTCCTCAATCCCCATGTCCAATTTCACTGTAATATGTAGTTTCCTGCCAACCCAATGGTCAAAGATTATCTTTCTGCAACCTTATGGAATACAGGCAGTAACCTAGAGCACCCGGGGCCAATGAACTGGAACCATGGACTCCTCACTAACAAGCGTGAATTATTATCATATCTTTTCTGGTGATTAGATTATTCCTTATCATTGTGTTTTATAGCTTTCTAGTTAGTCATCTCAACACAATTTATTCACAATAATAGTGTTTTTTATTATTGCTGTTTTATAGTTCTTATAGCAGTAAAATTTATTCTCAACTCTATTATTACAATATTCAACTACTAATGGAATTCTTGTTTTTATTTGATTGTGTTTTAAAGCCATAACAATAAAATTTACTCCCCAAAATTATTACTGCAAGTTTTATGTCCTCTAAACTACTTGATAGAATGCCTGCAAACACATGTGGTTCTTTAAACCATGTGAGAGAAGGCCTGCCAAAATGTAAACATTGTTTTAGAAAAAGGGAGGAATTAGTTCCTATTATGGTGAGATCCATGTCCTTTGATAGAATAAGTAAAAGGGTGAAAGAAATGCAAAGGACCTTAAGAGACTGCTGATATAGTGGAAGATATATTTCTAATTGGCAGGAATATCTCTTTAAAAAATCAATCTCTTTTTATTATCTGCCAAGCCCTAGACAATCCCACCATCTTTATCCTCCAAAATAATATGCTCTCAAAATCAAGTCCTTGATTTCTTGTGGCTGGTGGCTGTATTAGTTGGAAAGAGGATGCTATGAAATATTATAACCAAAGGCCACAGTTATCTTGAAGGTAAACAGTTTCAGTGACTTCAGAACTGGAAGGCACACAGCCAAGCTGTCTCACTACCTCTGCTGTCCCTTAGCTGTTCTATTGACCCTGAACCCAAGGACATCACAGTGAACCTCCTCACTTGCCATGCACCTTCTATGCCCGCAACACTGAGTCAAAGGTCCATAACATAATTATGAGTCAAAGGTCCATAACATAAATTATGGTCTATCCAGTGGAGCAAAGTATCATTAAGGCTCAAGAAAGAGGTGTGTCAGACTGGTAAAAATTAGAGTTGATTAAAGGACTTCATCTCAGAAGTGTACAGTAAATTAGGAACAGAAGCAAATTGGGTAGAGATACAGGCTAGTTATCACTCACAGATTGTGGCTGTGGTAGCAAAGAGGCAAAATCTAGATTTGGTTTCTGAAGTAGCACCATGGATAAGATTCATGTTTTGAGAGAACCTTCAGAGACTGCTGCTGTCATCTAAGGCAATACATGAGTGTATGGGCAGAGTTAAGTGGGTGGATCCATGGATTCATGGATGGATGCATGAATCTATATCCATGTCTTTGTCAAATGACACAAATCTTGGCTATGTCTACCATCTCGTGTATACAGCTAGGCACTTAGCTTTCTGTTTCTATCTGCTTCCCTTTTACCAGCTATAGCAGCTGTGGGAGCACCCCCATTGAGATTCACTTTCAAGAAGGAAACTTCTTCCTATCTCTGGCTGTGGATGCCTTCAGAATCTTACTCAGTATTCAAGTAAAACTCTGCACTACCTGGACATCCCCCAACCAATGATAAAACACAGAAATGGCATAAAAGCTCTCCCTTGTATATATGCAGGGTTATTCTATGAGCAATATTCTTGGAACTGCACCATGGGTCTATTCGGTCCTCCTTTCTTCCCTCTCTCTTTAATGAGTGTCAGAACTGCATCAAGTTCTGAAGGTTCTCCTGCTTTCTATGCCTTTTATCTTTGACAAGGACTACCCCCTATAAATGTTTTTCACTTCCAAGTTCATCTTGGCATCTACTTCTCAGATGATCCAGCCAACACACCAACCAGATTCCAGGACGAATGAAAATAAGTAAATACAATTGGTCTTTGTCTTTTGGACTTGGTGAATAATTAATTAAATGCAGAAACAAGACTGAGGTTTGGAAGAACAGGAGCAATCCTCCACGGCCAGATTTTATCAGGCTTCCAAAACACAGCCGGCAAACTACAGAAAATTATGCACTAGCTAAACAGCACCGCATACTAGTTGGCTTTAAAATATATATATTTTTTATCTCATTGCTTGCTTGCCCTGTCTACTTTGTTCCCAATACTGTATGGCAAGTCCTCTATCTTTTGTGGAGATAACAAACTGTTCTTTATTTCTTTTGTGCTAACGTAGCTTTCTGTTTCTATCTGTCTAGGTCATTAGGGGAAGAAAGAGGAACAAGAAGGAAATACAGGCTCTCAAGTGCCAGGAGTGTAGATGGGAGGGTAAGGAAACTGAAGAGCTACCAGTGAGGAGCTTGGGTTTCCTCCAGAAACCCCAGCAAGCTGCCTGGAGGTGAGATGGACATAGAACCGAGGTATGGTAAGGGCAATTAGCTTAGGAATTAGCCCTCTAGATACTTTTTCATCTCTCACAGCTGGATAGTACCACATTCCACATCAGCTACCAATTGGTTTTCAAAAACTGATTTTGCTTCTTATGAGTTTAAACCAATCAAATTAAAAAGAAAAAAATAACACTTCTGATTTATCACCATCGGGGCTTTGTCAATGGTGATATTTAAATGGAAGGCATTCAAACGGGAGGCAAAAAATATGGGAGACAACCTAAGTGTCTGTCGACAGATGAATCAATAAAGAAGATTTTATGTAGATAGAGAAATATATAATGGAGTAACATTCAGCCATGAAAAAAGAAAGAAATCCTGCCACTTGCTATAACTTGGATGGAGCTCGAGGGCACTAGACTAAGAGAAATAAGAGAAAGACAGACAAATATGCTGTTACTATTTGTGGAATCTAAAATAGCCAAACTCATAGAAACAGAGAGTAGAATGCTGGTCACCAGGGAATGAAGGTTGGGGGAAAAGAGGAGATTTTGGTCAAAGGATTCAAAATTTCAGTTAGAAGATGAATAACTTCTGGGGATCTAATGTACAGGATGGTCATTATAGTTAATAATATTGTGTTATATGCTTGATAGCTGCTAAGAGAGTAGATCTTAAATGTTATACCACAAAAAGAAAATGGTAATTATGTGACATGATGGAGATGGTAGCTAACATTGTTTGCCTTAAACTTACAAAGGTCAATTATATCTCAACAGAGTTGAATATATATATGTATAAAACAATATATTTAGAACAATCTTCCTCTCCTTCTCTGGATTTTGCCTCAAGGTCATTTCCCTGCATGTTTTAGTTTCCAATTACTATATTTATCATGATCATTATAGATCATTATGGATTACTATGTTCATTGTCAGAATCTCAGTGCAATATTAGGTGGGACAAATGCAGAGCACTGAGTTAGAAATCAGAAGCCTTGGATTCTAATTTTGATTCCAGTATTTATCAGCCGTGTAATTTGGGGCAAACTTCACCTGCCTTCCTTCATAAACAATTATCCTTGTCTGGCCTGTCACTCAGGATTGTGGAACATATTAAAAGAAATAATGTATGTAAAAGCAGTCTGAAGATTGTAAAAACCATCAAAAAGGTATAGTGTAATTATTACTGACACTAATACCAAGGATCTGTAACTAGATTATAGTTCTACACAGGATTATTCCAATATGATAACCACACTATAGAGAAGAGAAAAACTAAATTCCTCCAAAAAATGTGCAACTATTTTCTCTTTTACCACAAAATTTCTGAATGTAAAGTTCACTAAAGTATTTTCATGGGATGGAGGTTAGAGGGGTTTCTCAGCTTTATATATATTAGAAAACCAGATTTTTTAAATGTATCACCTGTTGAAAAAGAACTTTATCTTAGCTGCTAAAATCAACTGTATATAATCTGTATGATCCTTGCTTCTAGTTTATAAAATAAGAAAAATCCTTTCAGCATAACTACTCCTTATATAAAAATATTCCCAACTTAATGTCATTCCCATATTCCTATGTATTTCCCTATTTCTCTAAAACAATTTCTATAAAAGGATCAAAGTGAGACTCATACCTTATTTCATAAACTGAGATGCATTTTATACACAGAAAAGTAGTTGTTAGTAAAATTGTGATGGGGTTTAATAAACCCAAATACATTCAGCAAGTTCAGTTTCACGCTTGTACACTAAAACCACCAAACTCCACAAAACTCCTACTAGTTCTTTGCATACACAAAAATAATATTGTCAGTAAGGGTGGAGTGCTTTATGTTAACTTTCCTAAGTCCCCCTTGCTCCTATCAGCACTTCCTTAATTCCCTAGACAGACAATATGTTACTCTGATGAAAAATATCTTAATTCTTTTTAATTAAAGAGTTACAAAGACATTTTATAGAGTAATTGCTATATTCCAGACATTGTGCTTTAATGCACAAACTATGTGGTAGGATCCATTACTGACCTCAATTACCAAAAAGGAAGGTAGCTCAGCTGGTAAAGAATCTGCCTGCAATGCAGGATTCCAGTTGGATTCCTGGGCCAGGAAGATCTCCTGGAGAAGTGGTAGGCTACCCACTCCAGTATTCATGCTTCCTTGGTGGCTCAGACCATAAAGAATCCGCTTGTAATGTGGGAGACCTGGGTTGAATCTCTGGGTTGGGAAGATCCCCTGGAGAAGGGCATGGCAACCCACTCTAGTATTCTTGCCTAGAGAATCACCATGGACAGGGGAACATAGGTTCCATAGAATCCATAGGATCACAAAGTCACACATGACTGAGAAACCAAGCACCCAGAAAAGGAGACTAAGTCACAGAGGTCTTCACTGACCATTTTATTTGAAACATAAAATCAAAAAAACTGTGGGCTAGAGACCAGCAGAATTAGCACTGTCTGGCCCAAGCACTATTAGAAAGGCAGAGCCTTAGAACCTCATCCCAGATTCTCAATTGTAACAAGATCCCTAGATGAGGGCTTTATCAAGCCCATCTTTGCATGAAATGGTCCCTTGGTATCTCTAATTTTCTTGCAGAGATGTCTAGTCTTTCACTTTCTATTGTTTTCCTATATTCCTTTGCATTGATATCTGAGGAAGGCTTTCTTATCTCTCCTTGCTATTCTTTGGAACTCTGCATTCAGATGAGTATATCTTTTCTTTTCTCCTTTGCTTTTCACTTCCTTTCTTTTCACAGCTATTTGTAAGGCCTCCTCAGACTGCCATTTTGCTTTTTGCATTTCTTTTTCTTGGGAATGGTCTTGATTCCTGTTTCCTGTATAATGTCATGAACCTCCATCCATAGTTCATCAGGAACTCTGTCTATCAGATCTAGTCCCTTAAATCTATTGCTCACTTCCACTGTATAATCATAAGGGATTTGATTTAGGCTATACCTGAATGTTCTAGTGGTTTTCTCCACTTCCTTCAATTTCAGTCTGAATTTGGCAATAAAGAGTTCATGAACTGAGCCACAGTCATCTCCTGGTCTTGTTTTTGCTGAGTACAAGGACAGAAATGGTAGGGACCTAACAGAAGCAGATAATATTAAGAAGAGGTGGCAAGAATACACGGAAGAACTGTACAAATAAGATCTTCATGACCCAGATAATCATGATGGTGTGATCACTTACCTAGAGCCAGACCTCCTGGAATGTGAAGTCAAGTGGGCCTTAGGAAGCATACTACAAACAAAGCTAGTGGAGGTGATGGAATTCCAGTTGAGCTTTTTCAAATCCTGAAAGAGGATGCTGTGAAAGTGCTGCACTCAACATGTCAGCAAATTTGGAAAATTCAGCAGTAGCCACAGGACTAGTAAAGGTCAGTTTTCATTCCAATCCCAAAGGAAGGCAATGCCAAACAATGCTCAAACTATCGCACAATTTCACTCATCTCACACACGAGTATAAAGTAATGCTCAAAATTCTCCAAGCCAGGCTTCAGCAATACATGAACCGTGAACTTCCAGATATTCAAGCTGGTTTTAGAAAAGGCAGAGGAACCAGAGATCAAATTGCCAATATCCTCTGGATCATTGGAAAAGCAAGAGCATTCCAGAGAAACATCTATTTCTGCTTTATTGACTATGCCAAAGCCTTTGACTGTGTGGATCACAATAAACTGTGGAAAATTCTGAAAGAGATGGAAATACCAGACCACCTGACTGCCTCTTGAGAAACCTGTATGCAGGTTAGGAGGCAACAGTTAGAACTGGATATGGAACAACAGATTGGTTCCAAATAGGAAAAGGAGTGTGTCAAGGCTGTATATTGTCACCCTGCTTATTTAACTTATATGCAGAGTACATTATGAGAAATGCTGGGCTGGAGGAAGCACAGGCTGGAATCAAGATTGCTGGGAGAAATATCAATAACCTAAGATATGGAGGTGACATCACCCTTATGGCAGAAACTGAAGAAGAACTCAAGAGCCTCTTGATGAAAGTGAAAGAGGAGAGTGAAAAAGTTGGCTTAAAGCTCAACATTCAGAAAACTAAGATCATGGCATCCAGTCCCATCACGTCATGGCAAATACATGGGGAAAGAGTGAGGTTTTTTCATCCTTCATTTCTCTGAGCCTTTTATTTCCTCATCTATAAAGCAAGGATTGGAGAAGGCAATGGCACCCCACTCCAGCACTCTTGCCTGGAAAATCCCATGGACGGAGGAACCTGGTAGGCTGCAGTCTGTGGGGTTGCCAAGAGTTGAACACGACTGAGCAATTTCACTTTCACGCATTGGAGGAGGAAATGGCAACCCATTCCAGTGGTCTTTCCTGGAGAATCCCAGGGACCGGGGAGCCTAATGGGCTGCCATCTATGGGGTCGCACAGAGTCGGACATGACTGAAGCGACTTAGCAGCAGCAGCATAAAGCAAGGATGGAAAAACGTCTCTTAAGGGATCACTATGAGGCTAAATTAAACCACAGAGCACAAGTAAATTGTGTAGCACAGGGATTCAGTAGCTTGGCTTCATTTTAAAATCATCTGGGAAGTTTTCCCTAGCACCTCCTTCTCCAGACCAATTACATTAGAATTTCTGATAATGGGGCTCAGGCATCAGCTCTTTACATATCCATCAGTGATTCTAAGGGGTGCTCAGGTCTGAGAACCTCTGGCACACATTACCTTCTATGTTGTGAACGCCAAATAAAATTTAACCTCGATTATTAATTTTCCTATCCAGACCTTGTCAAGGGACAAAATCTCTCTGAACAGGCCAAGCTGATTTCTGTCACTTGTTGTTAATCACAAAGTTGTGTCCAACTCTTTTGCAACCCCGTGGACTGTAGCCCTGCCAGGCTCCTCTGTTCATGGGATTTCCCAGGCAAGAATATACAGTGAGTTGTCATGCCCTCCTCTAGGGCATCTCCTGACCTGGAGATTGAACCCGTGACTCTTGCACTGGCAGGCGGATTCTTTACCCCTGAGCCACCAGGGAAGCTCGATTTCTATCATATATTACCTCAGCTGTGTCTTCCCTTCTCAAAGCAAATTCTGTTTTCACCTCTTCTGGGCTTTCTGAGATCCTAGCTCAGAAACATACATTTTATCTGAAGCCTTTCTAGTTACTCCAAACCTAATCTCTTTCTCCTCTAAATGGCAATCTCTATTATAAAATCTACTGACTTGCCCCATTCTTTCATGTGTAGTTTACAATTGTTTTATATGTATTAAATTGGCATACCTCCTGTGCCTCAAGCCCAGTGCTAGGGATACCTGAAAAAGGATTGATAAGATACTGAGAAAAGATAATTGATTTTCAAATGTAAAAATCAAGACTTTCATACAGCATGAACATGTGTCAAAGATTTTATTTAATAAAATTTATCTTATTTATGAATGAGTCAGTAAGATGTTACAACCAGTCCAAAGAAGAATTTAAAGAAACACAGATATGGGAGCAATAAGGGACTTTGAAATGAGTTTACAGACAGATGCAAAATTAGTCACTTCCACTCCACCAAATGCTGTTCATTTCTTTTTTATGGACAAGAACCATTTGGATTATTATTCATTTTCTATGATGTACAGAGTTATAAAGCAGATTAAAAACAATGGAAGTCGGAGACAACCACAGCAGTGCTCTAGACAGTGTCTCATTTTTCCACTGTGGATGCCTCATGACTTTTGTGGTTTATTTCATAGCTTTTCACAATTTTTCTTTATAACACTCAGTGTTTTTATGGTCTGTTGAATGTTGGGACAGATAGAAAGGTTAGATAAAAACAAACTAAAAGCCTCACTTCATTAGGAATTTGATTGAGATTAACTTAGCTACAGGGATCTTCAAGTAACTACAGGCAAGGTGAAGCTCAAATCTAAGTTTTAACTGGAGTAGCCCCGAGTTTTGTGATGCCTGTTCAAATTTTATTAGTAAAGAGATGAAACTTCTGATGTTGGATAGGAGTTATCATCAAGCTGGCTATCCTGGGAAAGAAAGAGAATATGCACCAAGAAGCTCATTCAAGTCTGCAAATGAGAAGAAACATTTGGGAAGGAATTGGAATGTCTAAATTTATAACTCAGTTGGTAAAGAATCTGTCTGCGATGCAGGAGACCCCTATTCGACTCCTGGGTTGGGAAGATCCACTGGAAAACGGATAGGCTACCCACTCCAGTACTCTTGGGTTTCCCTTGTGGCTAAACTGGTAAAGAATCTGCCTGCAGTGTGGGAGACTGGGTTTGATCTCTGGGTTGGGAAGATCCCTTGGAGAAGGGAAAGGCTACCCACTCCAGTATTCTGGCCTAGAGAATTCCTTGGACTGTATAGTCCGTGGGGACGTCAAGAGTTGGATAGGATTGAGCGACTTTCACTGGTTTGTGTAATGCCTCATTTCAACTTCCTAACAACCCTAAAAGACAATCACTTTTATCCCTGTTTTCCCACGAAGAAACGAAAGGCCAGAAGTACAAAGGGATTTGCCCAATTAAGGGCAGGGATTTGAACCAAACCTATCTTTGCCAAGATCCACACCCTCTCCTATAGTTTAAGACTGCAGATTAACTTTGTTCTTTTATTGTCACTTCCAGAAAGCTTCAAAACTTTATTATTTTTTTTTAATGAAGCTATAGCTTTACCCTGAAAAGGAAAATTTGATTATTACTCAATGTGGTCTAAATTTATTCTAGAGGATTTAGCAGCAACTTGAAATTTCATTTTTGGTCACCAAATTTCACTACTATTTTACAAATTGCTTTCCAAATAACTGATTTTTTTTTCCAGATCTACCTCTGACTTCCATTTTTATTAAGCTGAAATATTTGAGGTGCAATCACTTTCCACAAGCATTTTGCAATTGTAGGACAGAGATGCTATAAAGTACCAGAAACTTGGAACATACAGTTATTACCATGATGATGCTAAAGTTGAGCATTTGGATTGAGGATTTATGTATTACAGCCTTACTTCTGGGAATGTGTGACTAGCAGATCAAGTACAAAGATATGGTACAGGAAGTGCAGTCTCTCAGCCTTCTTTGGAGAGCATGTTTTTTCCCAATCCTACTGCTAAACTCAAGAGTTACTCTTAAAACTTTCAAGTACCCAGTCCAGAAGAACAACTTCAATTTCTCTTCTGAACTTTGTTCATGAGTTTTCTGTAGTAATACATGTGCGGCCAATAATTTGGATTCAAATTGTCTTGTACTTTACATCTTCATATCCCCTACACTTTCCTACTGTACATAGTAGCTGTACAGGATCTCTTCATGTTGAAATGGCACAGCCCAGTTAGTTAGCCTCCCTACAGTATAACATGAGGTCAGGGGCAACCTGGCTGCAATACATGGATTTCTAAAATTAATCATGATAAAGTAAGTATGGCTCCTTGGTTGTTGTAACTATATATGATGTGGACCTAGAGATTTTTATGCTTGAACTAAGTCAGAAAAAGGAAGAGAAATACCATGTTGTTGTTGTTCAGTTGCCAAGTTGTGTCTCGCTCCTTGCGACCCCATGGACTGCAACATGTCAGGCCTCCCTCTCCCTCACCATCTCCATCTCCTGGAGTTTGCCCAAGTTCATGTCCATTGAATCAGTGATGCCATCCAACCATCTCATACTCTGTTGCCCTCCACAAATACAATAGATATCACTTAAAAGTGGAATCTAAAATAAGAAACAAAAACTGACTTAATAGAGAACAGAATTGTGGTTGCCAAAGGGAAGGCGGGGTGGGAGCGGGAAGGACTGGGGAGTTTGGGATTAGCAGATCCAAACTACCATACATAAGACTTA
Organism: Nanger dama; assembly: GCA_917880005.1. Lineage (NCBI taxonomy): Eukaryota > Metazoa > Chordata > Mammalia > Artiodactyla > Bovidae > Nanger > Nanger dama. The sequence continues at coordinate 41,486,693 of CAKJTW010000004.1, forward strand.
TAAACAACAAGACCCTACTACAGAGCACAAGGAGCTATATTCAAAATCTCATGATAAATCATAATGGAAAAGAATATGAAAAGAATATATGTATATAAATACAAATAAAAATAGGTATGTATAACTGAGTCTCTTTGCTGTATGTAGAAATTAAACACATATATCAACTATAGTTTAATAAAAAAATTTTAAACATTATATATAGATTTTAATACTGACTCAGCTTTCTAAAACTAATTTAATCAACTTTATTCATTCTGAAATGTATTATTATCAGTACAATGTTAGTCACTGATCACTTTTGATCAGTGTACTCTCATTTGGGGTATATTTCCTTAGGACTTGCCAAGATAGAATAGTAAGTCTACTATTGACCTTCCTCTTGAAAAATCTATATGCAGGTCAGGAAGCTATAGTTAGAACTGGACATGGAACAACAGACTGGTTCCAAATAGGAAAATGAGTATGTCAAGGCTGTCTATTGTCACCCTGCTTATTTAACTTATATGAAGAGTACATCATGAGAAATGCTGGGCTGGAAGAAGCACAAGCTGGAATCAAGATTGCTGGGAGAAATATCAATAACCTCAGATATGCAGATGACACCACCCTTATGGCAGAAAGTGAAGAGAAACTAAAAGCCTGTTGATGAAAGTGAAAGAGGAGAGTGAAAAAGTTGGCTTAAAGCTCAACATTCAGAAAACGAAGATCATGGCATCTGGTCCCATCACTTCATGGGAAATAGATGGGGAAACAGTGGAAACAGTGTCAGACTTTATTTTGGGGGCTCCAAAATCACTGCAAATGGTGACTGCAGCCATGAAATTAAAAGACGCTTACTCCTTGAAAGGAAAGTTATAACCAACCTAGATAGCATATTCAAAAGCAGAGACATTACTTTTCAACAAAGGTCCATCTAGTCAAGGCTATGGTTTTTACAGTAGTAATGTATGGATGTGAGAGTTGGACTGTAAAGAAAGCTGAGCACCGAAGAATTGATGCTTTTGAACTGTGGTGCTGGAGAAGACTCTTGAGAGTCCCTTGGACTGCAAGGAGATCCAACCAGTCCATCCTAAAGGAGATCAGTCCTGGGTGTTCATTGGAAGGACTGATGCTGAAGCTGAAACTCCAGAACTTTGGCCACCTCATGCAAAGAGTTGACTCATTGGAAAAGACTCTGATGCTGGGAAGGATTGGGGGCAGGAGGAGAAGGGAACGACAGAGGATAAGATGGCTGGATGGCATCACCGACTTGATGGACGTGCGTTTGGGTGAACTCTGGGAGTTGGTGATGGAGGGGGAGGCCTAGCGTGCTGTGATTCATGGGACTGCAAAGAGTCAGACATGACTGAGCAACTGAACTGAACTGAACTGAACTGAACAGTTACTTTATGGAAATTTGAACTACTTCATAGACTATAGATTGCTACAACAGTCTTCTAATTTATATTTACCTGCAGCCATTCCCTCTCTATGCCAGTCTGTTCTCTACTCTAATCCCAGAGAAATCTTTTGAAATCCCATCTTTGGCCATACTTTTCCATGACTTCCCATTGCTTTAAGGGTTAAGATAATCTCCTTGTCAATTCCTGCAGGGAAAGTGTCTTTTGATACTTTCTTATAACCCTACTCTGGTCTAGACAGTGATCAGTTCAGTTCAGTTCAGTTGCTCAGTTGAGTCCAACTCTTTGTGACTCCCATGAATCGCAGCACGCCAGGCCTCTCTGTCCAACACCATCTCCTGGAATTCACTCAGACTCATGGCCATCAAGTCTGTGATGCCATCCAGCCATCTCATCCTCTGTCGTCCCCTTCTCCTCCTACCCCCAATCCCTACTAGCATCAGAGTCTTTTCCAATGAGTCAACTCTTCGCATGAGGTGGCCAAAGTTCTGGAGTTTCAGCTTCAGCATCAGTCCTTCCAATGAACACCCAGGACTGATCTCCTTTAGGATGGACTGGTTGGATCTCCTTGCAGTCCAAGGGACTCTCAAGAGTCTTCTCCAGCACCACAGTTCAAAAGCATCAATTCTTCGGCGTTCAGCTTTCTTCACAGTGTCCACTTAATACCTCAACTCATTTCTTTCTGAAGGTCTTTCCTGCCCCCTCCTACTCTCAACTGGATCCCATCCTCCTATTATATGCTCTCATATGAGCACTAACCAAGAATCCTTTGTAACATTAAGGATGCAATTTTGTCAATTAATTAAGGATGCAATTTATTGATACGGTGATTTGTTTGTCTAACTCTCCCATGAGACTATAAGCTCCATGAGGGCAAGGGTCTGCCTTTTTCTGTTTATCACTTATTTCCAGTACTTCATACGGTGTCATGCCCAGAAGGGCACCCAATAATTGTGGAATCAATAACTGTATGAAGTCCCTACTTATACACAGATGTAGCCATTGCTTCTTGGCAATTGCTTTAATAAATTGTTTTATCTATTTCTTTGCTGATTGCTTTTGTTTGGGCTTTTTGTTTTACTTTGCTTTCCTGCTGCTTTTAAAAGATTGCATCAGAGATATGGGAAGGAAGAAGTGTGAACTGAGCCAGTGCAGAGTATTTTCACATGATCTCATTTAATCTTCATAATCTGTGAGGTAGCTGTTTTTCAATTTTATGGAAATAAACTGAGGCTTAGAGATACTATACAAAATTATACCATTGGACTTGGCAGAATAAGGGCGAGCCCCAGTTTCCCTTTACTGCTGGGCTTGACATCAGAGACCCTGCTTTGTCTGTAGGCTGGAAAGTCACCCGTGGCACCATCTTACCAAGGCTTTGGGCCTCATTTTCCTTCTCTACAAAATGAATACTAAAGGCCTTTAGTTTTCACTCTTTTTAAAGAACGTATGCTTCTTTGATCACCACTAACAAGGTAGTCTCTCCACATGATGACCTGCTATTCTCCGTAGCTAAGCAGTCTCCTTTGCCAATCATTGATGCATGGTAAAAATGGTCACAAATCTGCCCCTTCCCCATTTCCATACTTCAGTAGTGCCCCCGGGCCACTGACGCTGAGACTGACCACGGGACTCTTTTGGTTCACATGGTAACCAATGTAATGTAAGTGCGTGTGCTTTGGAATTTGCCCTCTGGCTGCACTTGGAAACTTTCTGCCATATGTGAACAAAGCCTGACTAGACTTTCAGATGATGAGAGCCTGGGACCCCAGGGCTCCAGCTGACAGCTCACCATCCCTTAGAGGAAAGACCATGGATGCCAGAGTAAGTTGGCAGAGACAGGCAAAAGGATTGCTGAGCCAGTCCAACCCCATGGACTCAAGTGTCAAATAAATGGTTATCATTTGAAGCCACTACATTTCAAATATTGACTGTGTATGGGTCTTCCCAGGTGGCTCTAGTCGTAAAGAACCCACCTGCCAATGCAGGAGACACGAGAGACATGGGTTTGATCCCTGGGTTGGAAAGTTCCCCTGGAGAAGGAAATGGTGACCCACTCCAATATTCTTGCCTGGAGAATCCCATGAACAGAGGAACCTGGCAGGCTACAGTCCATAGGATCGCACAGAGTTGGACAGGACTGAAGAGTCTTAGCATGCATGGAAAATATATAAAATTTCTCTATTTTTAAAAGTAGGTTTCTATCATATATTAATCCTACAATTTTTTCATTCTGAGAGAAATGTGTCGTATTTCCTAGATTTATTCTATTAAATGAGGTAAAATGTGGAATATAATAAACACATATTTCTTCTTTGTAGGTGGGAGAAATACACTTTTATTTTCTTTTAATTTTGCCACCACTTAACTCATTAATTCATTTGGAAATTAATGAGATTTTAGGGATTAGGCTTCTTCCCAGGTGGTGCTAGTAGAAGAGACACAGGTTTGATCCCTTGTGGCGGAAGATCTCCTGGAGGAGGAAATGGAAACCCTCTCCAGTAATCTTCCTGGAGAATCCCATGGACAGAGGAGCCTGGTGGGCTATGGTCCATGGGGCCGCACAGTTGGACATGACTGAGTGACTAAGCACATACATAGGGAAGAGGCATGAGTTTAAATGATTTTTCTCCACATTAATATCCAATTTCGACTTTCTTTTATCATTTAATAACTCCTTTCTCAATTATTATACTGCTTCTTGATTTCCAAGCATTAATTTCATATAACATGTTAGTTACATCTTTGTAATTGATATGGCATCCTATGACCTGACTTCTCTTTTTATAATTTAATACATTTTTATTACAAATGTACAATTCAGAAATGTAAAATATGTTACTAATATACACTTGCTTATAATAGTGTAATTAGTGAAAGCTCTCTATGTATCACAGACAGTAGTTTCTCTTTGCTAGATTTCCACTGCCTTTCCATCTTTCTTCTGACTTCTTCACAATCCTGTTTTCTCTTATAGGTCTTTGATTCATTTTTATCATTCTCCGACTGTAAACTTTTTTGAGAGCAGGAATAATATCTGTTTTCCCTTGTTCACTGTCTTCCACAGAGTATTCAGTTACTGATAGTGATGTGAAATTGAATTATCCCAGCAGTCCTTAGTTTCGGTTATTTATTTATGTGTTTATTTAGCTGTGTTGGGTCTTAGTTCAGCACGGGGGCTCTCTAGCTGAGGTTCACAGGCTCAGTAGTTGCAGCGGGAACTTAGTTCCCACACAGCCTGTGGGAAATTAGTTCCCAAACTAGAGATCCAACCCACTTTCCCTGCACTGCCAGGCAGATTCTTAACCACTTTACAGTCTTCCTGAACCTGTGAGTTTTCCTTCCTTATAAAGTTCCCAGATCTTCTCTGGGTGATCTAAATGGCATGGTGGTGGTTTAGTCACTAAGTCATGTCTGATTCTTACAATCCCATGGATAGTAGCTTGCCAGGCTTCTCTGTAGCTTGCCAGGCTTCTCTGTCCATGGGTTTATTCGGGCAAGAATACTGGAATGAGTTGCTATTTTCCTTCTCCAGGAGATCTTCCCAACCCAGGAATCGAACCTGGGTCTCCTGCATTGCAGGTAGATTCTTTACCAACTGAGCTACTAGGGAAGCCCAGTCTCTCAATGGCAGAGGCAAAAGGAATAGGAAACTCTTGAGTAGCTAAAAAAAGACTGTTAAAACAGGCATGTAACTAACTGATTGGGATGTCCTTGGAAGTAGGTTCTAATTATTAGTAAAATAAATGAATGCAAGACCTCAAGCCTTCATGGCAATGTCAGCCTTCTGGACAAAATCCTATTTTCCAGGTCTAGGGTCTACAAAGATCACTTAAGTGTGGTCTCTGCTTTCCAAACCAGGATAAGAGTGACCAAAAGCTATGAGTTTCAACCTTTAACCACATGACAGTGCAAAACTTATTTTAACTACCTTAAAAAAGTATCTGTAAGAATTTAATGTCAATGTTGTCATTTAAAAACCAAGTTCTAATGACCGTTCCCTTCTCCCACTCACAAATCTACTTCCCAAGTAGAATCTTTTTATTGTTTAGATTTTTCTCCCCTCCTTATCCTTGATGGATGGGAGGTTCCCATTGGATTGTGAGGAATGCTCTGAGAAGTAGAACTGAAAAGCCAGACCTGCCAAGGTCACATCCCAGCCCTGCCTCAACCTTAATGCTTCCCATAAGCCCTCCACTCCCTTGGCCTCACCCCCAGACCTCTCCCCCATCTTGACAGGCACCACCTCTCACATCCTACCCAACCCAGCTCTTCTGGAACATTGTGTCAACAAGGCTCCTGCCAGTATCCTAAACATCTTCACCCCGGATGAAACCACCCTGCAAACCTGTTGATCATGCTAGATCATTCATTTCATTCCTTTGCTTTTCTACTCTGTCTTCTGAGGGCTATGGGTGAAGCCTCACAACTACCATCTTGCTGATGCTTATTCAGTTAGTATTTATTGAGCACCTAGTATGCACTAAAAACACTAGAAGAATCTATAGTAGGCTCAGAAGAATGTAACAGTAAATGAAGCCAGATCTACCCCCTCTTAGCAAATAATGTCTGATGGGGCAGGAAAGCTCAACATTCACACCATCATGTGATAAGGATCTTCAGGCTGGAATTATAGAGAAGCCCACAGGAGGGCACCTAACCAGGAGATAGTTCTCTATCATTATCCCCCAATTAATAAGGGACCAAAGCCTTAAAAAAAATGGTTTATTTCCGCCCTCACTTTCATCTTCTTAAATTCAAGCTCTTCCTCTTCTTAAGTTCAAGCTCTTCCTTTTAATTACTCAATAGTAAACATATACATCTCTCTTACACACACACACACACACACACACACACACAAATATACACACACGCATATACACACTAAATTATAAATAAATATTAAAATAAAGCAAACTAAATGCTCTTCAGTTCAGGTCAGTCACTCAGTCATGTCTGACTCTTTGTGACCCCATGAATTGCAGAACGCCAGGCCTCTCTGTCCATCACCAGCTCCCAGGTTTCACCCAACCTCATGTACATTGAGTTGGTGATGCCATCCAGCCATCTCATCCTCTGTTGTCCCCTTCTCCTCCTGCCCCCAATCCCATCCAGCATCAGGGTCTTTTCCAATGAGTCAACTCTTCGCATGAGGTGGCCAAAGGATTGGAGTTTGAGCCTCAGCATCAGTCCTTCCAATGAACACCCAGGACTGACCTCCTTAAGGATGGACTGGTTGGATCTCCTTGCAGTCAAAGGGACTCACAAGAGTCTTCTCCAACACCACAGTTCAAAAGCATCAATTCTGTGCTCAGCTTTCTTCACAGTCCAACTCTCACATCCATACATGACCACTGGAAAAACCATAGCCTTGTCTAGATGGACCTTTGTAGGCTTCATCAAGTTCCAGATTAAACCCAGACTGTACAAGGTAAAAAATAACTCACTAGTTACAAACATTTGCCTGCACCTTAACAAGTTTCCTAACCCCAACCTCCACCCACTACTGTCTCTAGGTATATCTGAGATTCCCAAATGGGAGGAAGACGGTCTTAGTTGTATTCTTAAAGAAGGTGTGTTTGTTCCTTGTTGCCACCTTGCTGGAGAACTGCCTCTGCCAAACCACTGCCAGACCCTGTGTTGAGGTTCTATGAGCCACCACTGGCGAGGTCTTAGCATGGCTTCCCTGGTCTCAGTAGCCCCTCAAGACTCCTATTGAATCTTCAGTATGACTTATTGCCAGCATCCCCTCAGCTGAGCTAGGGCTTTGTGTTGGGGTGCAGAGTTCCCCTGAGGGTTCTGTCCACCAGTGTTCTCAAAATGGACTCTGGCCCCATCACACTGCATGATGTCTGGACAGCTGTGATGTGCAAACAGAGGGGAAGGTAATTGATTCCACTGCCTCTGCTTGCACACCTCCCGTCAAAACCCATCTGCTAGGCATGTCTATATGTGTCTGAATTCCCACTGTGGTTACAGCTCAGCTTCCCAGGAGGGTCCTCAGCTTCCTGTAAACCAGTGGGTGTCAACAGATACCTGGATGGTTATGAGTGTCACAGCTCAATACGGTAGCTGTAGGGGAGAAAATTGTTCCTCCACCCTCTTAAGGGCCTTGGGTGTGTACTGCCCAAGACAGAGTAACAAGAGAAAAGTATACACATTTATTTAATGGAAGTTTTATGTGACACAGGAAGCTTCATAAGAAAATTAGGACCTGAAGAAATAGTTAGATCTGAGTGGTTTTTGTGCTAGGACTGATGAAGAGTGGGCAGTCATGTAGAAAGGTGACAGGTCAGAGTATGAGGTATGCTTAATAAACTGGAGGAAATATAGCAAGCCCTCTTTGTTAGGATTCTTCTCAGCATCCACTTTGTCTTCACTGATAAAGATGTTCCTTTCCTCTGGGTCTAGGGAGGGTACCTCTCACCTGAGGGTTTTATGACCTATCTCAGAGGAGAAAGTCAAAGTAAAATTCCTATTTCTTCTGTTCTCTCAGACCCTCTTAGTTTAAAATATTGAACATGCCAAGCTGCCACATTTTGGAGCACTGTGTCCTCAACCCCACCACCGCCTTACACAAATTATGGACTAGTCATGACTCTGCTACAAAAAAATAAAGCATCATTTCTCAATCTTGCATCCAGTTCTAGCTCCTGCCTTTTTCTCTTCTCTTCACAGCCAAGCTCTTTGAAAGAATAAGCTATAATTTTTACTTCCCTATTGCACATGCATTTGCCGGGAGAAATATCAATAACATCAGATAGGCAGATGATACCACCCTTATGGCAGAAATCGAAGAAGAATTAAAGAGCCTCTCGATGAAAGTGAAAGAGGAGAGTGAAAAAGTTGGTTTAAAGCTGAACATTCAGAAAAATAAGATCATGGCATCTAGACCCATCACTTCATGACAAATAGATGGGAAAACAATGAAAACAGTGAGAGACTTTAATTTTTGGCTCCAAAATCACTGCAGATGGTGACTGTAGCCATCAAATTAAAAGACACTTGCTCTTTGGAAGAAAAGCTATGACCAACCTAGATAGCATATTAAAAGCAGAGACATTATTTTGCCAACAAAGGTTAGTCTAGTCAAAGCTATAGTTTTTCCAGTAGTTATGTATGGATGTCAGAGTTGGACTATAAAGAAAGCTGAGCGCAGAAGAGCTGATACTTTTGAACTGTGGTGTTGGAGAAGGCTCTTGAGAGTCCCTTGGACTGAAAGGAGATCCAACCAGTCCATCCTTAAGATCAGTCCTGGGTGTTCATTGGAAGGACTGATGCTGAGGCTCAAACTGCAATACTTTGGCCACCCATTTCTTTTTCATGGGGATGGTCTTGATCCCTGTCTCCTGTACAATGTCATGAACCTCCGTCCATAGTTCATCAGGCACTCTGTCTATCAGATCTAGTCCCTTAAATCTATTTCTCATTTCCACTGTATAGTCATAAGGGATTTGATTTAGGTCATACCTGCATGGTCTAGTGGTTTCCCCACTTTATTCAATTTAAGTCTGAATTTGGCAATAAGGAGTCATGATCTGAGCCACAGTCAGCTCCATGTCTTGTTTTTGCTGACTGTATAGAGCTTTTCCCTCTTTGAAAGAAGGGAAAAAAATCATAGCAGAAATGAAGTCATAATGACTGAAGAAAGTATGAAAGACCAGTTGGAATAAAAATAGATATACCTTGCTGCTGCTGCTAAGTCACTTCAGTCGTGTCCAACTCTGTGCAACCCTATAGACGGCAGCCCACTCGGCTCCCCCATCCCTGGGATTCTCCAGGCAAGAATACTGGAGTGGGTTGCCATTTCCTTCTCCAATGCATGAAAGTGAAAAGTGAAAGTGAAGTCGCTCAGTCGTGTCCGACTCTTAGCGACCCCATGGACTGCAGCCCACCAGGCTCCTCCATCCATGGGATTTTCCAGGCAAGAGTACTGGAGTGGGGTGCCATTGCCTTCTCAGAAGATATACCTTAATGGAAGGTAAATCAGGTGAGATATCCCCTGGTCATGAGAGAGACAGACACATGTCTCCAAAAACTCATAAATGATCTCAAGACAGAATGAAGTTAAAAAGTCTACTACAGTCAAAAGTGGTTTTGGTCAAGTGAGGTATTTCTGCTACCTCACTCCTCTCTCCCCCACTCTTCCCATCTTGCAAGAGTCTGAGAGCAGGTTAGAAAGATAAGAGGAATGTTAGAGAAAGCCAGTGGTACTCTCCTGCCCCATCTTTCCAGCCTGCAGTGAGCCAGAAATGAGAAAGGGGAGAAATGAAATTTTAAGGATTTCTTATTATATTGGAATGAACATTTGAATGGCTTACTATAAGACCTTTTTATTAACTGAAAGTGATCAGAAAAGTCACAGGGCTCACACTAAGTTTCATGGAGATTGTTCAGTTCAGTCGCTCAGTCGCATCCGACTCTTTGCACCCCATGAACCGCAGTACGCCAGGCCTCCCTGTCCATCACCAACTCCTAGAGTTTACCCAAACTCACGTCCATTGAGTCGATGATGACCTCTAACCATCTCATCCTCTGTCGTCCCTTTCTCCTCTTGCCCTCAATTCACATCAGGTGACCAAAGGATTGGAGTTTCAGCTTCAGCATCAGTCCTTCCAATGAAATCAGGACTGATTTCCTTTAGGATGGACTGGTTGGATTTCCTTGCAGTCAAAGGGACTCTCAAGAGTCTTCTCCAACACCACAGTTCAAAAGCATCAATTCTTCTGTGCTCAGCTTTCTTTAGAGTCCAACTCTCACATCCCTACATGACCCCTGGAAAAACCATAGCTTTGACTAGATGGACCTTTGTTGGTGAAGTAATGTCTCTGCTCTTTAATATGCTATCTAGGTTGGTCATAGCTTTTCTTCCAAGGAGAAAGTATCTTTTAATTTCATGTCCACAGTCACCATCTGCAGTGATTTTGGAGCCTCCCAAAATAAAGTCTCTCACTGTTTCCATTGTTTCCTCATCTATTTGCCATGAAGTGATGGGACCAGATGACCTTATCTTTCTGAATGTTGAGTTTTAAGCCAACTTTTTCACTCTCCTCTTTCCCTTTCATCAGGAGTCTCTAGTTCTTCTTCACTTTCTGCCACAAGGGTGGTGTCATCTGCATATCTGAAGTTATTGATATTTCTCCCAGCAATCTTGATTCCAGCTTGTGCTTCATCCAGTCCAGCATTTCTCATGATGTACTCTGCATATAAGTTGAATAAGCAGGGTGACAATATACAGCCTTGACGTACTCCATTCCTGATTTGGAATCAGTTTGTTGTTCCATGTCTAGTTCTGTTACTTCTTGACCTGCATACAGATTTCTCAGGAGACAGGTCCAGAGAACTTCCTAACTCATAGCTGTAGATGTTTCCTTCTTTTTTGATTCATTTTTTTATTGGGTGAAAGTCACATAACACACTATTTTAACCATAGTTGACCGTACAGATCCGTGGCACTGAGTACACTAAGTATACACTACTGTGTAACTCTCACCATCATCCGTCTCCCAAGTTTTTCACCTTCCTAAACTGAAACTCTATCCCCATTAAAGCCTAACCCTCCAACCCCTCACTCCCTGGCCCCTAGCATCTAACAGTGTATTTTCTCACTCTATGAATTTGTCTATTCCAGCTATCTTATAAGTGGAATAAGTATAAGTGGAATCAAACTGCATTTTTCTGCAGTGTGTGTTTACATAGAAATCTAAATAAACTCTAAGTTCCAGAAAGTGATAACCCTTCCTAGGAGAAAAGAGAGCCATGGCTTTGTTCATCCTTGGCAGAGTGATAAAAGTGGGAAAGTGTGATACAGGCAGGGTTAAGGAAAAAAAGGTAAAATCTAAATAAGCTTTGAATGGCCTTCTGTAGATTGGCACAGTAGATTTAAAACCCAAGGATCTAGAAGACAAATGCACAATACAATAATTTCAAACTTGTTCTGAATTGACTGAGAATGTATGTAATTTGTATGAATTATACACGAATTATCTTCTAAATCAGAGGGAACATAGGAGATAGAAGCAATAAATAAATTAATACTATTTCATAATAATAATAAAAAAATAAAACCCAAGGATTTTAGCCACAGAATAAGTCTGCACAAAGTTAGCAATTCTTTCCCTCAGTTCTTCACTAAATTCTAGGGCTTAGTATTCAGAAGGCTGGGAACAGGGCAAGAGAATTGAGAGAAATCACCTCTGAGGAACCACAAGGAAGAATGAGGAGCTGCTGAAATGGTAAATATGTTGAGATCATTCTATCTATATATAATGCACACACATACATTGCTGTCGATTGTCAAAAGCAAAAGTAGTATTGGGACTTAGAGCATTTGTAAAAGTAAAGTTTATAACCATAAGAACATAAAGAATTAGAGGAGAAAATTAAGTTTTTTACACAAATATAGGGTTATTTACATTTTGCAAGATATAATTTAAATATTGTTTAAAGATAGACTCTGTTAAGTGAAAGATTCATACTGTAATATATAGAGCAAATGGTCAAAAATGCTCACATAAAAAGTCAATAGGGGGATAAATTTAAGCAAAAAAAATCATAATCAATTTAGCCAATGGAGTGGACAGAATAACAAAGACTAAATGGGACAATCAGAAACAAACAGCAATATGGTTGATTCAGATCCAACTGTATCAAAAAGCTATATTAATTTTAAATTAAACTATCCCATTAAAAGACAAAGATTGCCAGACTGAATTAAAAGTACAGGATACAACTCCATGATTTTTGCAAGAAACCTACTTTAAATATAAAGACAAAAATAGGTGAAAAGTAAAAATGTGCTATCAAACAATGTAAACATTAAGCATAACAATGGTTATGTGGCTAGCAATCATATCAGACAAAATAGGTTTCAAGATCAAGGAGATACCAGAGGGACGTTACTTAATGACAAAAGGGTCCAATCATCAAGAAGACATTATGAGCATGCACCTAACAAGACAGATTCAAAACACACGGACCGAAAGCCAAGAGAATCAAAGAAAAAATGGAGAAATCCACCTACACTTAAAAAGGTGGAAATAGGAACTTTGACACCTTTATGTCAATAACTGACAAAACTAATAAACAAAAATCTGTAATGAAATAGAAAAATGTGAAACCTATTATCAGTCCTATAACTAATTGATATTTTAGAACCATATATATAATAACTGCGATACCTCAAAGATACATTCTTTTCAAATGCACGCAGAGCATTCACCAAGGTGGAAGTACAGAGTATGTCCACTGACCTCAATATTATTAAATTATAAATTGATCAGAATAAGACATCTAGGAAATGTTCCAATATTTCAAAATTTAGCTGTACACATCTAAATAACCCATGGGTCAAAGAAGAAATCGCTAGGCCTGCCATCATGCCAGCCCCTTGGATTGATGTGTCATGCCTCAGGTGGGAGGGACAGCAATTCCAGGGGAAAGCTGCCATTTTGGAGAAATTGTCTAGCCTTCCATTCCAGAAAATCCAGCAGAGCATCACAGCGGAGGACCGTCAGCCCACGCCCAACATCTGCACCATCAGCATAGTTGTGGGCCAGCTCAAGGCTGATGAAGACCCCCATCGTGGGGTTCCACCAGATGTTCCTATTAAAGAATATCAATGATGCTTGGGTTTGCACCAATGACATGCTCAGGCTTGCCCTGCACAACTTTGGCTGACCTCCTCCCAGCCAGGCACTCATGCTGTTTCCTCCTCCCTCCTCTTCCCAATACTATTCACACGCTTCCAGATGTTCCAAATATCATTCACAAATGAGCAGGGCTGCAGTGTGCTTGGGTGCAGTGTGCTGCTGCTACCAAGATGTTGTGCATGAGGTTTGGACGCTAGAATAGTTGCATCTGATAGGAGAAGTTTGTGTTGTACCAGTGCATTCCTTGGAAATACTTAAGTAATGCAAAAGATTATCTTTTTCTTTTTAATCTACTGACAAGTTGCTCTAGTAACCCAAAGAAATAAAGGAGAAAGCAGCTGCCTCAGCGCCCAGGTATTAATTTGTTCAGATGTTTCAATACCTCATGAAACAATAAAATCATGAAAACTTTCTTAACAGTAAAAAAAAAAAAAAAGAGAGAGAAGAAGAAATCACTAGGGAAATTAGAAAACAGTTTTAACAGTGGTAATGAAAATACCCATATTAAAATTTGTGTTACATTAAATCAAATCTCAGAATGTACTTTATTACTTTAAACACCTTTATTAGAAAATAAAAATGATGTTGATCATCTGAGTTTCCTCTTTGGAAGCCAGAAAAGAAGAAAACATTAAAGTCAAAATAAATGCTGTAAAGGAAATAATATATATGAGAGTAGAAATTAATTAAAAATTAAATTAAAAAATTGGTAATTAAAAAAGACCAAATAATAGAGAAAAACAATGAAGTCAAAGTTGTCATTTAAAAAATTAATATAATTGATAAACTTTAGCAAGACTGATCAGAACACACATACAGAGAGAGAGAGAGAAACAAGAATATGGTAACAAGAATAAAAGGCAGATTTATCACTAATCCACATTCAAAACATAGTAAGGGACATTATAAGCAATTTATGCCAATTGTCAAGAACTGTAAAGATTTCACTATATTTGCTTACTCCTTGGAGGAAAAGTTATGAGCAACCTAGATAGCGTATTCAAAAGCAGAGACATTACTTTGCCGACTAAGGTCCGTCTAGTCAAGGCTATGGTTTTTCCTGTGGTCATGTATGGATGTGAGAGTTGGACTGTGAAGAAGGCTGAGCACCAAAGAATTGATGCTTTTGAACTGTGGTTCTGGAGAAGACTCTTGAGAGTCCCTTGGACTACAAGGAGACCCACCCAGTCCATTCTGGAAGGAGATCAGCCCTGGGATTTCTTCAGAAGGAATGATGCTAATGCTGAAATGCCTGTACTTTGGCCACCTGATGTGAAGAGTTGACTCATTGGAAAAGACTCTGATGCTGGGAGGGACTGGGGGCAGGTGGAGAAGGGGACTACCGAGGATGAGATGGCTGGAAGGCATCACGGACTCGATGGACGTGAGTCTGGGTGAACTCCCGGAGTTGGTGATGGATAGGGAGGCCTGGCGTGCTGCAATTCATGGGTTGCAAAGAGTCGGGCACGACTGAGCGACTGAACTGAACTGAATGAGTTAGTCTGCCAGTTTCATGTGAGTGGCAGAAGACACAAAATTCTTGGGTCAGAGACAAAGTCTGTTATTATTCATAACACAACAAGCCTTGTGAGCTTCAGGTTTGAGTAGGTTCTTCCTTGATCCTTAAATTTGACTGGGTGACACAGGCAGTTGAGGCAGAGGAGGTACAGACGGTTGGCTTCTGTCATAGCTGTGTAATCCCAAGGTTAGGAAACCCCAATCGCCGCTGATAAAGAGCAAACCTGCCTGCCTTTTGCCAAACAAAGACATCATCTTTAGTACACTGGATGGCAAACAAACCTGCCCCCTGTTCCAGACAGAGAAATGATCTCTGTCTTTCAAGGCTGTGTACCATACAACTATCTTGAAGACAGCCTGGAGCAAAAGTGGTCCATGCTTCTGCTCACAAAGCCTGTAGAAATGTGACAAATCCATGGATGATTACCTTCCAACACAAATTAGATGAACTGGGCCAATTCCTTAAAAAATACAACTTATAAAAACTATCACAAAAGCACCCTTTATCTAGTAAATAAATTGAATTTGCAGTCAAAAACATTTCCACAGAGAAATTCCAGGTTCTATCAGTTTATTATATTAAAAAATGTTAACGAAACTCAAAAAATAGGAATAGGCATTTACCTTTTTTATGATGTTAGCATAACCCCAACAACAATACTTGACAAAAATATTTTTAAAGTTACAGATCAATATCCCACATAAACATAGATCTGAATAGACTGGGAAAAAAAAAACAACCGCAAATACAACCCAGCAATGTATTAAAGTGCATGCTAACGTGTGTTTTATTTCAGAAATATAAAGTTAATTTATTATTTGAAAAGTCAGTGATTGACACTAATAGACTAAAGGATAAAAATAATGTTAATAAATGCAGAAAAACATTTGACAAATTCAGTGTCTATCTGTAACAGAAATTCTCAACCAATGAAGAATAGAGGAGAAATTTTCCAGTGGGGTAAAGGTTAGATATGAAAATCTGTAAGTAATATCGCATAGAATAAAACAAAAACCACTTTTCTCTATGATCCAGAATAAGGCAAGAATATGTACTCTTACCACTTCTATTAAACAATGTACTAAGTCTAGTCTAGTGCAATAAGAAAAGGAAATAAAAAGCATAAAAATTGGAGAAAAAAGTAAACTCTCACTATTTACAGATTACATATTTCTAAGTGTAACTGTAATTTAAACTGCTTTGAAAATTATGAAAAACTAATAGAACTAACAATTAAACCTAAGGTGTTTTGGTACATGACCAATTTGCAAATCCATTTCATTTCTATATAAAATAGCAATAAAGAATTGAAAAAGTAACTGAATTTAAAGTGCTATTTATAATAGCATCAAAACACTAAAATATGTGAAAATCAAACTAATGAAGGATATGCAAAACCTACACACTGTAAATTACCAAAGACTGCTGAAAAATTATAGAAAACACAGGGGGAGATGTATATGGTGTTTATCAATGAAGGACTCAATATATCTGTTCTCTCCAGATAAGATAAGATATCTGTTAAGATATCTGTTCTCTCCAAGCTTATCTACAGATTCAATATAATCTCAAACTAATTCAGCAAAGTTTTTTGAAGAAATTCAAGTTGATCCTATTTTTTTCCCCTGAAAACACTAATGATCAAGAAGAGACAAAACAACTTTGGCAATTAACAAATTTGACAGTTTGAAAGACTTACATTACCCCAAACCAGCAATTGTTATCAAACTATAGTTATCAAAATAGTTCAAGATCACAAGGATAGACAAATAAATCAATGCAACAGAACATAGAGCAGAGGTATTGACCTACACGATTAATTTCTGACCAAGACACCAAATCAATTCAATGGGAGAAAGAAACGTCTTTTTAACAAATTGTTGTTCAGTTGCTAAGTTTTGTCTAACTCTTTGCAACCCCATGGATTGCAGCACACCAGATTTCCCTGTCCTTCACTATCTCCTGGAGTTTGCTTAGACTCATTCATTCTAAGCAATGATGGTTGGTGATGCCATCCAACCATCTTATCCCCTGTCATCCGTTTCTCCTCCTGCCCTCAATCTTTCCCAGCATCAGGGTCTTTTCCAATGAGTTGACTCTTCATATCAGGTGCTTCAGCATCAGTCCTTTCAATGAATATTCAGGGTTGACTTCCTCGAGGATCGACTAGTTTGACCTCCTTTAACAATTAGTGGGAAGAAAATTGAATATCTGTATAGAAAAATAAAGCAAAAAGAACCTTGTAACGACTGCTGTGGTATACCATACAGATTCCTCCTTCAGACTCACTTTCTCTACCAGTGGCGTGCTGGCTGCTGACGGCTCACAACTGAACCCCTTATTCTCTGGGAGTTGTGGCCAACCAATGTTACACCTTCTTCCTGGTGAAAGCTGGGATCCAGTAATTGGATAATATAGAGGTACAATGCCATCCCTATTGAATCACTGGGGACAATGCCAAAGAACCACCCAAAATTCCAAGTTCCTTCTAGGAGTAACTGAGGCCTCTTTTGCATCACAGTTCACTTTATCCTTCTGCTCAATTCTGCTTCTTTCACCTTTTACGAGTACTTTTCCTGACATAACGCACTAATAAACCTGCATGTGAAAATGTTTTGTGGAGAACTCAGTCTACAGCAGACTCAACCCTTACTTTATTTCATACCAACAGAAATAATTTGAGATGGATGACAGATCTAAGGGTAAAAGTAGACACTAAAACTTCCAGAAGAACTCTTGGGAGAATATCTTCATGATTTGGGGCTAGTCAAAGATTTCTTAGGACATAAAGGCATTTTATGTAAGAAGCAAATATTGATAAAACTGGATTCCATCAAAATTAAAAGTGCCTGCTTATCTCAAGCAAATGAAAGACAAGTCACAATTCGGACTCGGGGTAGTGGGGGGTGGGGGTGGGGAGGAAAGAATACTTAAAATACCTGAAAGAAATAACATATCCAGAAATATAAATAACTCTTTACAAATCAACACTATAAAGACAAATAGTTCAATAAAATGAATAGACTAAAAGAGATTTATGAAAAGCACATATAAAAATGTTGAGCAACAACTGTTATCATGGAAATACAAATTAAAATCAAAACAAGATATTGTTTCACAACCACATAGAATGGCTAAAATTTAATAAGACTAACATAAAGCAAGAACGTGAAGCATCTAGAACTCAATTGTTGGTGCACTATAAAATTTTATTAAAACTATGAAAAACTGTTCTACAGTTTTTATACACTTGAATGTGTATCTGCTCCCATGACTCAACAATTCCACTTCTAGGTAGGAAATGACATTTTATATTCAGACATACACAAAATATGTACAAATATGCTCCTGGGCCTTCCTGGTGGCTCAGATGATGAAGAATCTGCCTGCAATGTAGGAGACCTGTATTTGACCCCTGAGTCGGGAAGATGCCCCAGAGAAGGGAATGGCTGGCTACCCACCCCAGTATTCTTGCCTGGAGAATTCCATGGACGGAGGAGCCTGTCAGGCTGCAGTCCATGAGGTCGCGAAGATTCGGATAAGACTGAGCAACTAACACTTCACTTTCACAAAAATGTTCCTAGTAGCCTTATTTGTAATGGTCAAAGTTGGAAACAACCCACATGTGCATCGACAGAACAGAAATGAGTCTTTAAAAAATGTGTTGAATGAGAAAAGCCAGACTCAAACGGATCATGTTGTTTTATTTCATTTATATGAAGTCTACAAAGAGAAAAATTAATTGGTGGTAATAAAAATTGCATCATGCTTTCAGTTGTGGTTGAAATGTTCTAAAGTATTTTTACTTGCACAGTTTTAAAAATTTTTTTAAAAAGGGTTCTCTGCCTTATGACCCAGCAATCCCACTGCTGGGCATACACACCAAGGAAACCAGAATTGAAAGAGACACATATACCCCAATGTTCATTGCAGCACTGTTTATAATAGCCAGGACATGGAAGCAACCTAGATGTCCATCAGCAGATGAATGGATAAGAAAGCTGTGGTACATATACACAGTGGAGTATTACTCAGCCATTAAAAAGAATACATTTGAATCAGTTCTAATGAGATGGATGAAACTGGAGCCGATTATACAGAGTGAAGTAAGCCAGAAAGAAAAAGACCAATACAATATACTGACACATATATATGGAATTTAGAAAGATGGTAATGATGACCCTGTATGTGAGACAGCAAAAGAGACACAGATGTATAAAATGGACTTTTGGACTGTGAGGGAGAGGCAGAGGGTGGGATGATTTGGGAGAATGGCATTGAAACATGTATACTATCATGTAAGAAATGAAGCGCCAGTCTATGTTAGATACAGGATACAGGATGCTTGGGGCTGGTGCACAGGGATGATCCAGAGAGATGATATGGGGTGGGAGAGGGATTCAGGATTGGGAGCTCATATACACCCGTGGTGGATTCATGTCAATATATGGCAAAACCAATACAGTATTGTAAAGTAAAATAAAATAAAAATAATTTTTTTTTTTTAAAAAAGGGTTCTCTGAACAAAAGACACAGAAGGTATTTTTTAAAAATTCACAATGGACTCTCACTCAGCTGTAAAAATGAATGAAAAATGCCATTTGTAGCAACGTGGATGGACCTAGTGATTACCATATTGTTGTTGTTTAGTCGCTAAGTCATACCTAACTCTTTTGGCAACCCCTGTAGCCCACCACGCTCCTCTGTCCCTAGGATTTCCCAGGCAAGAATACTGGAGTGGACTGCCATTGCCTTCTCAAGGGATCTGCCCAACCCAGGGGTCAAATTCGTGTCTCCTGCTTGGCAGACAGATTCTTTACCACTGAGCCAATTATCATATTAAGTGAAGTAACTCAGACAGAGAGAGACAAATGTATGATATCACATATATGTAGAATTTTTTTAAAGGACACAAATGAACTTATTTACTAAATAGAAATAGACTCACAGACATAAAAATTAAGCTTATGGTTACCAAAAGGCATGTGGGGAGACATAAATTAGGAGTATGGGATTAACATATATACATTACTGTCTATGAAATAAACAATCAAGTCCTACTGTATTGCACAGGGAACTATATTTGATATCTTGTAATAACTGAGTGAACTCCGGGAGATGGTGATGGACAGGAAGGCCTGGCGTGCTGCAATTCATGGTGTCGCAAAGAGTCAGACACAACTGAGCGACTGAACTGAACTGAATAACTTATAATGAGAAGAATCCAAAAAAAAAATTAACAAGGTTATATTTAGTCTTTTCAGAGTGAGAAAAACAGAAGTTTCCTCACACAATTATGTCTTCAAGGTATCACATATCTGACAAGCTGTATTGTAAAAATCAAGAATAACTTTTTCCTGAAGAGTGAACACCTTAATAGAAAGGACTCGAGACTTCATTTATTTTGAAGACTAGTGCTAAACAAAACGTTGCCTCGTTTCCTTTGTTTGATTTGGTGTATCTCAGGAGGCAAAGTGTTTGTTGTTGTTTGTTCACTATGGTATGCAATGCATTAGTCATTTGGTGGCAAGACAAAGAATCAATTTTGCTTTCTCAAAACAAAAGAACCCCTTCCTGACCCTGTAGATTCTTGAGAAGAATAGCAAGGTTGTTCTTTCTTTGCTGTGCCACGCTGTTTCACTCTTGATAAGTGGAAGCCCTCCCTGACAGTTGCTAAGAGATCAAGAAATATGATGAATCTTATTTTAATTATAGTAGTCTTCTTAATAGCTTCCTTTTGTGGTTTTCTTCCGGGAACAGTGCTATTCCCACTAAGGGGCACTTAGAGGTGTGTAGGTATATTATTTTGTTGTCATAGTGACCAAGTAGCACTGTTAGTGTTTCATAGTTGGGGACCAGAGATAGTGAGTATCTTGTGACTTACAGGATGTGTGAGTGCTAAGTGGCTTCTGTTGTATCTGACTTTTTGCCACCCTATGGACTGCAGCCCTTCAGGCTCCTCTGTCCATGGAATTCTCCAGGCAAGAATACTGGAGTATTTCCTTCTTCAGCAAATCTTTCCCGACCCGGGTTCAAACCCAGGTCTCCCACATTGCAGGAAGATTTTTTTTTGCCATCTGAGCCACCAGGGAAGCCCCAGGAAGCACCTACTCGTCTTTAAAAGCCTTAGCTCACATGATCCCTTCTTCACAACTTTTTCTCACTACCGTCACCGCTGTCAGAATGTTTTGAAATTACTTACAGTCTGCCCCTCTGAAAGAATTTGATCTTTATAGCTGCAATATCTAACAATGCAAAGTGCACACTCAACAAATATTTCTTAAACCACCTTAAATTTAATTGATGTCAATTGTGACATTATTCGTTTGTATCTACTTCCAACTGTGCCATGTATCTCTTTTTTTCTTGGCTTCCTGTTGTAGAAAATTATGAATTAGCCCCACTACCACCCTTCATGCCTTCATTTCTTCTCTCCCCATTCTCTTAATATTATTATGTTACAACTATCTACAAAGTGAATATTCATTGTTTACTCTATAACAATATATGTACATATAGTAATGAATGAGTATATCTCATTCCTTAATTTTTTCCTGTGGATAGATAATTTTGCTCTACTGAGTGAGTCAGCTGGTCAATTTTTTCTTATATATTTTTGATGACCAACTACACCTTCTATCTGATTCATAGTTGGTCCTTGTCTTGGACAAGTTATGTCATATTCCTCAAAACTCTTCACCACTAAAATTTCGACAATGCTGGCAAATCCTCTCTAAGTACAAATTCTGACTTTCTCAAAATCTACAGTGATCTTTTTTGTTGAAGGATGAAATGTGAAGCAAAGAAGCTAAATGTATTGCTTATTTAGCTATTCTTATGTCTTAATCTCTCCGTACAAAGCAGGACTTGATATCATAAAGGGTTTTAGCACCCATGGAGTACAAGGATTGGCAGAGTTTCTGAAGCAGGAGTGTTTAGAGACTGGCTGACTTTCAGCTGTGGAGTTTTAGGATTAACTGACTTTCAGAAGCAGTTCCTGGAGTGATGCTGTTGCTGGCTGGCTGGCTGACCTTCAAAGCGTGGGACTATCACTAATTGATTAGTATGGGTTTAATACTTGTTCTGTGGTTACTTGTTTATTACTTTGGACTAGGACCAAAGAACAGTCTTTCAATCTTCATTTCCAAATTAGGAGGCAAGATTTTTCCAGTTAGGGCATGCATCAGGATCACCTGGAGTGCCTGTTAAAACACAGATTGCTGGGCACCACCCCAGAATTTATTATTCATGAAGTTTGGAGTTG
The DNA here is from genome assembly GCA_917880005.1 of Nanger dama. Taxonomy (NCBI): domain Eukaryota; kingdom Metazoa; phylum Chordata; class Mammalia; order Artiodactyla; family Bovidae; genus Nanger; species Nanger dama. The sequence goes on from CAKJTW010000004.1 coordinate 41,508,530, forward strand.
CAATCAACAACATGCATTTCTAACAAGTTCTCAGGTGATGATGTTCTACTCCTGGAGAACTATTCCCTTAGAACGGTAAACAATGGTTTACTGTTGTTACGGGTTGAAAGAACCCTAGTGCTGGTAACCTACAAGATGAATAGGGCTGTAAGTGGATGGAGATATGTCAAGGCAATGGATAGAGGCATGGACAGTGTAAAGGCTAACTGTGGGAGCTTTCTCAGGGGCTCATGCGTGGCAGGGCTTGGGAACTCTTAGTGTGGAATGTCTGCAAGAAAGACATCAGAATGCCAGCTTTTGCTTTCTTCCTTCCACGTAATATATGATGCCTTTTGTTTCTAGACTGTCAGTTAGATAAAGGAAGTCACTTTACCATAATTTTTTTTCCTTTTTGTAAAGATAAAATACTTAAATAAAATAGAATTTTAATCTCTCCTTTCTTCTCAGTATATGTGCATAAACGTTGCCGTTACTAATTAGCAAATGCATTCCAGGTAGTAGACACCTTATACATCTCAGCAGCAATTTAGTGCCTTAAGGAAAGGAAGATCTCAAGGGGGAAAATGTGCATCATCAGTTCTTACCACATGAAAGATGTATGTTGAAAAATCAAGGTCCATGCCCAAATGTGCAATATATTTTTGTCTCAAATCCATTTTCAGCATAAGAAATATGGTTCCGACTATATGGAGGATTTTTCATCTCTTAAAAAATGTGATAGTTGCCAACTAGTGATGGAGTTTCCAGAATTCTTTTTCCAATACTTAACAGATGAATTTATTGGATGGAAAAGTTAGAGCAAATCCCAGCCTCTTTGGAAGGATGTCCAAACTCAGCAACAGTGATATCAGCTAAGTGTCACACGGAAGCATGTACAAAAGGCAGGAAAAGAGTGGAGCAAGTATAAAACACCAAAAAGGCAACAAAGTAGAGCATCTCTAACCTTGATGGAGTATTAGAGTCAGTGTAAGCCTCACCAATTCATCAGCACTGTTCGGTGGCCCATCAAGGTAACCATACAGTGTTCAAGGTAACAGCAGTGTTCTCACTGAAGTAATGATGCTCAAGACCACAACACATGGTCCTCTCTATTCTCTGCAAAGCCTGTGGCAACTCTTATCCTCCACAATGCAGGTTTCCTCTACCAAGTGTTAGAAACCAATCATTTCTGAAAGCACCAACAGCTTTAAGAGAAATCCCCCAAATCGGAAACTGCCAATCTCTACATTTTGAAATGTTAGAATCTTTTGTAATGGTGGGAAAATATAAGGAATTGAGCACAGAAATTCACACTCTTTCCTACTTTTAACTCTAAGCTTCTGATCAATAGTTAGTGGCTTGCCCCAAGTTCTCTATACTGATTTCTGCCTCCCTAATAGAGTGACTCATTTACCAAATGTGCACATTTTCAGCCAGAATGACATCTATTTTAACAACATTTTATTTTGAGGGTTTTTTTTTTTTTTCATGGAGAGTGAGCGAGCACTCTGTCAGTAGGATGTGTTTTTTAAGTTTCTCGAATGAGTCTCCCAGAGAACTCCAGAAGGTTCACAATAGCACAGATTTTCTGTGCATATACAATTTATACTCTTTCTTTTCAGTGAGGGATGTGCTAGACTGTTCTGACTTCATTGATTCAACAAACATGTCTGTGTTCCTACCTTGTCCTGGGCACCGATCTTGGTGCTGTGCTTACTAAATGAGTCAAGTCTACGGTCACCTTCAACTGTGGTCTCCTGTTTCCCTGCTAGTTTCTTAAACCTGGCATCACACAATTAGAGTTCTGTTCTTTTGATTCAAAATAAACAGAAGAGTTCTTCCTTGTTTAAAAATGCAAGCAGTATTGAACAAGTAACATGGTCATTTAAACTTGTCTACCATTAGCCCAGGAGTGTGAATACTTTCCAAGAAATAGATTTTCAGTTAGAGGAAGATGATGAGTCCAGGATCTAAAGGGTGGGAAGAAAAGCAGGCAAGTCTGGGTGGAAGAAGGGGTCCATGTAATACTCATTTCACTTCTTCCCACTCAGGGCTTTAGTTGTGGCACTCTATTTTTTATTTTTTGTATATTGTCCAAATGTCTAGCCTTGATTCATGAAGTATGGTCCCTTAATAAATGCTGTCAACATACTTGGGAGTACTGGTTCAAATTCACAGAATGCAAAGTATAACAGACAGGTGGAAAATCTATATGTGATTAACTGCCATCACCACCCCCATGAACCCAGCACTTTGCCAGTCCCTCCATTAAACATTTGTGGAATGTCTACAACACCCGCTATTACCAGGTACTGCACACACAGTAGAATTAATCACACATGTCCCTCCTCCAGAGTTTACACTTTAGTGATAAAGATAGACTTGAAAAGTAGTCATTTCACTATTTTGTGATGAGTGTTTAAAAAATAAGAATAAGGCCGTATCACAGGAAAAATTAGGGTACCTAGTCTAGTCTATGGAGAAGGCAACGGCAACCCACTCCAGCACTCTTGCCTGGAAAATCCCATGGATGGAGGATCCTGGTGGGCTGCAGTCCATGGGGTTGCGAGTCGGACACAACTGAGCGACTTCACTTTCACTTTTCATTTTCATGCATTGGAGAAGGAAATGGCAACCCACTCCAGTGTTCTTGCCTGGAGCATCCCAGGAATGGGGGACCCTGGTGAGCTGCCGTCTCTGGGGTTGCACAGAGCTGGACACGACTGAAGCAACTTAGCAGCAGCCGCAGTCTAGTCTAGGGACGGCTATTAGAGAAGACAAGTCGGAATGAGTTAGATGGAGGGGATAAAGGCTGAGTGAAAATATCACCTGAAGCAGAGGGAACAACACATATGAAGGTCTAGAGTGAGAATGGGTGTGAAATAATAAAAATATATTGGTCTCTGCCCCAGGTTCCTGCTAATGTTTGGTCTTTGACCCTACTGCCTCACACAGAGATCCTAAAGTCTTAGTAATTCTTAAAGTTTTGAGGGTGATAGGAGCATCTTACACAGGACTACTAAATCCCTAAAAATTCCTGGGTTCTAGGAGTATCTTTTGTTCTATAGAACAATTCTTACTAGGCTCCAAGATGGCAATTGGTCACCAGAAAGACCAATCATGACTAGAAGCTTGGAACTTTCAGCTCCATCTCCCATGTTTTGGGGAAAGAAAAGGGGCTAAAAATTGAATAAATAATGGATCGAGCCTACATGATAAAGCCTCCATAAAAATCTGTAAAGTACAGGACAGGTGATGCTTCAACCCATTTAGAATTTATCCATTGTATGCACAGAGAGATGTTTAGAACTTGATAATCATAATAAAACCACTTGGCAAAAATTTACTCATTATTTTGAGGACTCAAAGAAGAAATTAAAAACTATTTTATTATATTAATGGGATGGCTATTAACTCTTTTCTTTCTAGTCCACACTACCTTTCTGTTTCCTTAGCCATCTGGAAGGCTTTCAGCATGTCTAGTGAAACGAACCTGTATTTCTAGAAAACTACAATAAAAATCCAGGTGAGTTCTGCTAGTCTGGCTCTAATGATGGACTGTTCTTCCTCCTACATTTCTTCTTCCTTCTGGCAATGTGTATCTTCCCTAAAAATGAAGGTGAATCTTATTAGGTGAATGCAGAGTCTACAAAAAGCATCAGCTTGTATCAGTTCAGTTCAGTTCAGTCGCTCCAGTTGTGTCAGCTTGTATCAGTAGGTCTATTTTTCTGTTGTTCAGTCACACAGTCATGTCCAACTCTTTGCAACCCCATGAAGTGCAGCACACCAGGTTTCCCTGTCCTTCACCAGCTCCCAGAGTTTGTGCAAACTCATGTCCGTTGAGTTGGTGATGCCATCCAACCATCTCATCCTCTGTCATCCCCTTCTCCTCCTGCTTTCAATCTTTCCTAGCATCAGGGTCTTTTCCAATGAGTCAGCTCATTTCCAATGAGTCAGCTCATCAGATGGCCAAAGGATTGGAGCTTCAGCTTCAGCAACAGTCCTTTCAATGAATATTCAGGGTTGATCTCCTTTAGGATTGCCTGGTTTGACCCTGCTGTCCAAGGGACTCTCAAGAGTCTTCTCCAGCACCACAGTTTGAAGGCATCAATTCTTCAATGCTCTGTTTTTTTATTGTCCAGCTCTCATATCTGTACATTGGGAAACAATCTCAATAGTTATCTTATTATTTTTAAATTTTCAGTTGGAAGATAATTGCTTTACAATATTGTGCCGGTTTGTGCCATACAACAGCATGAATCAGCCGTGAATATATACGTGTCTCCTCTGTCTTGAACCTTCCTCCCACTCCCTATCCCATCCCACCCTCTAGGTTGTTATCAGCACTGGGTTGAGCTCCCGTGCTATACAGCAACTTCCCACTAGCTATCTATTTCACATATGCTGGTGTGTATGTTTCATGCTGCTCTCTCACTTCACCCCACCCTCCCCCCCCCTTCACTGTGTCCACAAGTCTGTTCTCTGCATCTACCTCTCTATCCTTGCCCTGCAAAGAGGTTCATCAGCGCCATTTTTCTATATGTGCGTTATTACACAATATTTGTTTTTCTCTTTCTAAACAGTTATTTTAAAAGAAGGAATTTAATAGTGACAATTGTACATTAGATATAAAAGGACTGTTACCTGAAAGAAAGCTCACAAAGGTGAGATAAAGTAACAACTGCAAGAAGCAGACATCACTCCTTCTTGTTTAAACATAAACATAAATGAACATGAATGTACATTTTTATTTTTTAAATGAAAGAGCTTGGAATAATTAAAACGTAGATGCCTGGAATAGGGGCTCTTCTGAGGTGGGACTGCTACTCAGCTAGTGCTGTGACTACCAACGTATATTCAACGCCAGCTACTGGAATGAGCCGCTGAGGTACAAGCGCTTTCCTGGGTAACTCTCAAAAGACGTGGAGCTGAAAGGAAGCCCACGGAAGCCAACAGGAAGAAGTCCATGCTTCCTGCTCTAGCTCCACAGTCGATCCACTCTAGCACTTCCTACTGGCAAAGCCAAGCAAGAAATCAGGAGGCAAAGCAAAAGATGATCTGCAGAGTTCCAGTTTCAGCATCAGAAAGAGGTAGGTATAAGAGTGAGTTTAAAGTTGAGAATAGTTAACACTTCTAGTTTGGTGAGGAAAAGGAGGCCTTTAGTGAAAAGTGGACTGTGCCTCTGAATTTCAAATCAACATCAGTATTTAAAAACATAGAAAAAATAAAACGTAAACTATAAGTACAACAGATTTTATGTTAGCCATCCTTTGTACCGGCACAATAACCCATGATATAGCCCAATTTTCACTGAGACGGTGAATCTTTAAGCCAAATGTAGTAGATTTAATTACTGGTCCCAAGTGTTTTCTCCTTTATAATTGAATCATACAGCCATGCCTCTGCCTGGCTTTACGGTGGGCAGAATGTACTCTTCTACCTCTTGACTTTGTGCTCTGACATGTGACATGCTTCTCATCTGTGAGATTTTAGGGAATGTGACCAGGCTGGAAATGAACTTGTAAAACTGAGCTTTTGTGCTTATCATGAGAGTAATATGCCCCAGTGTAGCTGCTGCCCTTTCAACCTTGGCCCCAGAAAGAGGTACGTGGATTGTACCCTATGCTCTGGGTAACCACAGGCCCAAAAAAGAGAGACCCATGGGACAAACCTGAACTCAGCCAGAAGCCTGGAGTTCAGGCTCACCAGCCAAGCAGCATGCAGCCTGCACACCCTCAATGTCAGAAGAAAATCTAGTCTGTTAAGCTCTTGCGTTTTGGAACCTGTTATGCAGCACTGTTATGGCAATAGCTGACTCAAGCATTAGCTTTCCCAGGCTTCACTGATGTATCACTAGATCTAATCAGGAAGCAGAAAAGACACTGATTATTTAATAAAAAGAGATTTCATAAAGAGAATTGGTTATACAGTTGACAGAAAAAGCCGAGAAAGTCAACCAGAGGACATTGAGACAATCTAGAGCTTGATAACAACAACAAGAAACTGCTTCTATCCACTAGGCTGCAAGGAAAACCAGGGAGGTGAGGATGACTCAGTGGAAACTGAAACCTTGACAGGCCTCCTGGTGTTAACTGGAGCCAGAGAAGATACATGGCTACTGCCAGAGATGCCACCTAAGGCACAGAGAAAGTAGCAAGAAATACACAACCTGGCCTTATTAAACTTTGAGATGATAATCATTCTCCCCTTGCTTCTCTGAGTCTGAAACCTATTTGTTGATATCGGTTCAGGTCAGTTCAGCCAGTCTCGTCCAACTCTTTGCGACCCCATTGACTGCAGCACACCAGGCCTCCCTGTCCATCACCAACTCCTGGGATTTACTCAAACTCATGTCCATTGAGTCAGTGATGCCATCCAATCATTTCTTCTTCTGTCGTCCCCTTCTCCTCCTACCCTCAATCTTTCCCAGCATCGGGACCTTTTCAAAGGAGCCAGTTCTTCATATCAGGTCGCCAAAGTATTGGAGTTTCAGCTTCAGCATCAGTCCTTCCAATGAATAATCAGGTTCATTTCCTTTAGGATTGACTGGTTGGCTCTCGTTGCAGTCCAGGAGACTCTCAAGAGTTTTCTCCAGCACCACAGTTCAAAAGCATCAATTCTTCAGTGCTCAGCTTTCTTTTTTAAAGTCCAACTCTCACATCCATACATGACTACTGGAAAAACCATAGCCTTGATTAGACGGACCTTTGTTGGTAAAGTAACATCTCTGCTTTTGAATACGCTATCTAGGTTAGTCATAGCTTTTCTTCCAAGGAGTAAGCGTCTTTTAATTTCATGGCTGCAGTCACCATCTGCAGTGATTTTGGAGCTCAGAGAAATAAAGTCTCCCACTGTATCCACTGTTTCCCATCTATTTCCCATGAAGTGATGGGACCGGATGCCATGATCTTCGTTTTCTGAATGTTGAGCTCCAAGCCAACTTTTTAACTTTCCTCTTTCACTTTCATCAAGAGGTTCTTTAATTCTTCTTCCCTTTCTGCCATAAGGGTGGTGTCATCTGCATATCTGAGGTTATTGATATTTCTCCTGGCAATCCTGATTCCAACTTATGCTTCATCCAGCCCAGTGTTTCTCATGATGTACTCTACAACAAAGTTAAATAAACAGGGTGACAATATACAGCCTTGACATACGCCTTTTCCTATTTGGAACCAGTCTGTTGTTCCATGTCCAGTTCTAACTGTTGCTTCCTGACCTGCATACAGGTTTCTTAAGAGACAGGTCAGGTGGTCTGGTATTCTCTTCTCTTGAAGAATTTTCCACAGTTCATTGTGATCCACACAGTCAAAGGCTTTGGCATAGTCAATAAAGCAGAAATAGATGTTTTTCTGAAACTCCCTTGCTTTTTCTATGATCCAGTGGATGTTGGCAATTTGATCTCTGGTTCCTCTGCCTTATCTAAATCCAGCTTGAACATCTGGAAGTTCATGGTTCACATATTGCTGAAACCTGGCTTGGAGAATTTTGAACATTACTTTACTGGTGTGTAAGATAAGTGCAATTGTGTGGTAATTTGGGCATTCTTTGGTATTGCCTTTCTTAGGGACTGGAATGAAAACTGACCTTTTCCAGTCCTGTGGCCACTGCTGAGTTCTCCAAATTTGCTGGCATGTTGAGTGCAGCACTTTCACAGCATCATCTGTAGGATTTGAAATAGCTCAACTGGAATTCCATCACCTCCACTAGCTTTGTTCATAGTGACGCTTTCTAAGGCCCCCTTGACTTCACATTCCAGGATGTCTGGCTCTAGTTGAGTGATCACACCATCGTGATTATCTGGGTCGTGAAGCTCTTTTTTGTACAGTTCTTTTCTGTATTGTTGCCACATCTTCTTAATATCTTCTGCTTCTGTTAGGTCCATATCATTTCTGTCCTTTACTGAGCCCATCTTTGTATGAAGTTTGTTGATATAGAGGCTTAAAAATCTGATTAGTAAAACTATAGTGGATAAGATAGCTAGGACTTGAGGCCAATATAGGGTTCCTAATGGTCTTCCTTCCCCTACTCACACACCCAAGAGCTCAGGTCTACAGCGCAGACACTCACCACCCACTCACCCCCAGCTGTGTAGAGGATCCTGGCCTGCCTCTTCCTCTTTGTATGCAGCCTTCCTATTAGCAGAAACAAAGTGAAGGAGGCCACCAGGGCATGCCACCCTTCACACATTAACTCCACCCAACAGCGAGCACAGAGCACCCAACCCTCACATCACACTGCATGGAAGCACACCACGCCTGTCTTTGTGGGGAGAAGCCAGAAAAGGGAGAAACAATGACAACAGCAACAACAAGCCTTCTTCCTTTGCCTCAGACAGGCCAGGAAGTCTCTACTTTATTGGCTGGGAAGAGGAGGGAGGGAGAGAAGGTTTCCACCATAGGCCCACCCCCTCCAAAAATCTCCTTCCAGCCACCCCAGTCAATGAGGAGGATGTGGCTTTGGGTGGACAGTGGGTTGCTTTAGCTGTGTCCACAGAGGCTGCGCCGACAAGGCACCGGAGTGTACTGCGGAGTGGAGGCCATGGAAAAGATGTCAGCGGCTGCCTGAGCCAAGGTGGACCCAGCCAAGAGAAGCTGGAGCAGGAAAATCAAGAGAAAATAAACACCAGTTGATCAAAGAGCAGATGTCTAGGGCCTCTAGTCATTTCCTATATGGTTAACTGGAATTTAGGGTTGGAAATAAAGTCCTTCCTCCCCCTTTTTGATAGATAAGAGAGTGGATCTTCACAATATTCAAGGGAGCAGCTGCCTGTTTTGGCAACCTTTAGAAGAAAAGAGTGAATATGTGGAGTATTACTGCAAGAATATGAGGGAGAAATTTGAGTAGACAGCCAAGAAAGTTAAGCGTGGAGAACAGTAAATTTAGGAGCTCTCCATATGATGTAGTTTCTCAAAGATGATGTATTTAAAAAAAAAAAAAAAAAAAAAGCAGGGAGCAAAGAGAGAGGGGTAGAAATGAAAGGCTTGGAACCGTGAGCATCAAACTGAGGAAAAACTTTCCTGAGAGACATTTAAAATGTAATCCGAGAAACAAGCTGAAGACCCAGAAAGGGCAGTTTATCTGGAGCTTGAAATGGAAAGAATCACAAGGAGATTCCCCTACTATATCAGACTCTCAATGGACCGAGAAATCTGCTGTGCTAATAGCTATGAACCAATTGCTTTGCATGAGATCCAGGCTAGTCCAAATGACTTTGTCAAACTTCAATTTCCCATTTTAAACACAGACCAAGTAATTTCAAGGTGTATATAGCTTATTAAGTTGACTCATTGCAAAGAAGCCAAGTGAGTTTACACTCACAAGGGTTTTCTCCTACAATTCTGAGAAAGACTGGATTAGCCACTTCAGACACAAGCTCTTCCCTCTTTGCCCTTCTCACATTCAGGCTGCACTTTGCCTCCTGTCGTCGCTCAATTCTGGAGAATGCTGTGTTACCCTTATCGGGCGTATCTACCAATAGATTCGATGTAGCTACAGAGAATTAATTGTTGATATAAATTTAAAAGTTTCTGTGACTTTCGATAACTCTGTTCTAGACTTAAGCTGACCACTTATCACACGTGGATAAGAGCTGCGCCAATTCTTAGATAATCAAGTGGTATATTTTGCTGAAAGCAACCCTAAAAACTGCCATTTGGACTTGAAATTAAAACTAAATCAAATCCTAGCTGATAAAAGCAACAATCGTTAAAAGGCATTAACATTGAACTATGGCTAAGGAATCATTTAATCAAGCCCTACAAATCTGAATTTCTAAATGATAACATCTGATAGCAGGAGGAACTAAGCCCGATGCTCTCTGATGACCTAGATGGAGTGGGATGGGGGCGGGGGAGTGATGGGAGGGGAGCTCAAGAGGGAGGGGATATATGTATGCATATAGCTGACTCATGTTGTTGTACAGCAGAAACTAACACAGCATTGTAAAGCAACCATCCTCCAATTAAAAATAAATACATATATTTTTTTAATGATAACATCTGAAATAGATTGTCCTCTGCTCCTCAGTCAGATGGAGGGATAGAGAGGCAGCCTGGTCAAAATATTCTGGACTGTCTTCTGGAAGCAATGGAAAGAACTGCAATTTAAAGTGTCTTCCAAATGCTATACACCTTGTACACCGGTTTTGTACTCTTTGTCTCATTGTGTCACTGTTGTCACTACTTCTATTTTAAAAATACAGAAACTTAAAATCAAAGAGTTTACATCACTCATTCAAGTTCATACAGCTGTTATGTGGTGAATCCAGGATATGTGTTCCAGGCTATGTAACTCTAAATCCATCTGCATTTTATTTTTCAGAAGTTAGTTCTTAAACATTGTTCTGATGGATATTTCTTTTCTCTTTAAGACACAACTCCTGGTCTCATCTCATTGAACCTCCCAGAAAGAAGTCACCACCCACTCAAAGAAGAGATACTTCTCATAGATGGAAAAAAAACAAACTTATGTTTACCGGGGAAGGGAAAGAGTGGGGAGGGATAAACTGGGAGATTGGGACTGACATGTACATACCATTATATATAAAACAGATAACTAATAAGACTGATAAATAGATAAAGAAGGCTGAGCACTGAAGAATTTCGAATTGTGGTGCTGGAGAAGACTCTTGAGAATCCCTTGGACAGCAAGGAGATCAAATCCGTCAATCCTAAAGGAAGTCAACTCTGAATATTCACTGGAGGGACTGATGCTGAAGTTGAAATCCCACTACTCTGGCCACCTGATGTGAAGAGACGACTCATTGGAAAAGACCCTGATGCTGGGGAAGACTGAGGGCAGAAGGAGAAGTGGGTGAGAGAGGATGAGATGGCTGGATGGCATCATGACTCAATGAACATGAGTCTGAGCAGAATCCAGGACACAGTGAAGAACAGGAAAGCCTGGAGTACTACAGTCCATAGGGTTGCAAAGAGTCAGAGATGACTTAGCAGCTGAACAACAACTAATTAGCACAGGGAACTCTACTCAGTACACTGTAGTGACCTATATGGGCAAAGAATCTAGAATGGAGTAGATATATGTACATGTATAACTGATTTTCCTTGCTGTACAGCAGAAGCTAACCCAACACTGTAAATCAACTATACTCTAAAAAAACTCTGCAAGCCAGGAAGAATTCAATTCAGTCCAAAGTGTCTAAGACACTATAATAGGTGTTGAGGACAGGAAACAGAGAATTAGGAACACAAATACAAATATAAATTGTTCTTCCTATGAAGTCTTTTCTGCACCTCCCTTCCCAGAATCTACTTTTCTACGGAATCTATAGTGAGGTCCTCACTGTCCTGGGACATCTTCTCCCGTAGCATCTATAATATTTCATTGCACTTTGAACCTGTTAAACAAAGGAGAATCCTCCTTAGGCAGGAGGAGAGGAAAAATTGCAAAATGAAGTTAACACATTATTCTCCCTACATCTGAGCGTCAGCTCCTTCAGGACAGGAAACGTAACTGTACTGAATGTCTAGTAGACAGTCTGGGGCATCGTCAGGGTTCAGCATGAACTAGAATGAACCCAAATGAATGACTTAAGTAATTCAATCTAGTAGTCTAAAAAAATAAACAACTAAGAAACAGGGCAGGTTAAACAAAGGCCCAACTCAACAGATAACATTTTTCCAAGTGGGAGTGTGCTGCTGAAAAAAATATGCTAAAACAAGCCCCCCAAAGTTGAAATATCAGAGAGAAGTTCTAGTCCATAAAACATGCAGTATAACATTATCTTTTACCTTTTTCTGGTTGTCTTCTGAAAGCACCTTGTAAAGATTATAATTTATTCTGCCCCAGTTTTCCATAATCACAAACCACAGGCAAGGTATGCAGTGTTCACTGTAACAGTATTTGCATTCGAATCTCTTCCCCTCAGCTCATCTTCTGTTATCCAGCCTCACATCTCCTGGATGCTGCATCTGGGAATGCTGCATGAAAGGAATCAGACACCTTATTGCATGCAGGGCAATATTAATGGCCTGGTGGCTCAGACAGTAAAGAATCTGCCTGCAGAAGTGGGAGACCCAGGTTTGATCCCTGGGTCAGGTAGATCCCCTGGAGAAGAGCATAGCAATCCACTCCAGTATTCTTGCCTGGAGAATCCCATGGACAGAGGAGCCTGGTGGGCCCCAGTCTATAGGGTCACAAAGACTCAAATACATCTGAGTGACTTTCTATTTATTGAGTACCTACTATGGGTCAGGCACCCTGTAGGTCCCTGACAGATTTTCTTATTTATCTTCACAGTTCAGTTCAGTTCAGTAGCTCTGTCATGTCTGATTCTTTGCTACCCCATGGTTTGCAGCACACCAAGCTTCCCTGTCCTTCACCAACTCTTGAAGCTTGCTCAAACTCATGTCCATTGAATCAGTGATGCCATCCAACCATCTCATCCTCTGTTGTCCTCTTCTCCTCCTGCCTTCAATCTTTCCTAGCATCCGGGTCTTTTCAAATGAGTCAGCTCTTTGTAGCGGCCAAAGTTTCAGCTTCAGCATTAGTCCCTCCAATGAATATTCAGGATTGATTTCCTTTAGTATTGACTGGTTTGATCTCCCTGCAGTTCAAGGGACTCTCAAGAGTCTTCTCCAACACCACAGTTCAAAAGCATCAGGGTGACAACATACAGCCTTGACATATTCCTCTCCCAATTTGGAACCAGTCTGCTGTTCCATGTCCGGTTCTAACTATTGCTTCTTAACCTGCATAAAAATTTCTCAGGAGACAGGTCAGGTGGTCTGGTATACCCATCTCTTGAAGAATTTTTCCTCAGTTTGTTGTGATCCACACAGTTAAAGGCTTTGGCATAGTCAATAAAGCAGAAATAGATGTTTTTGGAATTCACTTGCTTTCTCAATGATCCAACGGATACTGGCAATTTGCTCTCTGGTTCCTCTGCCTTTTCTAAATCCAGCTTGAACATCTGGAAGTTCATTGTTCACATACTGTTGAAGCCTGGCTTGGAGAATTTTGAGCATTACTTTACTAGTGTGTGAGATGAGTGCAACTGTGTGGTAGTTCGAACATTCTTTGGCATTGCCTTTCTTTGGGACTGGAATAAAACTGGCCTTTTCCAGTCCTGGGGCCACTGCTGAGATTTCCAAATTTGCTCGCGTATTGAGTGCAGCACTTTCACAGCATCATCTTTTAGAATTTGAAATAGCTCAACTGGAATTCCATCACCTCCACTACCTTTGTAGTGATGTTTTGTAAGGCCCACTTTACTTCACATTTCAGGATGTCTGACTCTAGGTGAGTGATCACATGATCGTGGTTATCTGGGTCCTGAAGATCTTTTTTTCATCTTTAGAACAACCCTAAATATGGGGGCAATGGATTTCCTTTACAGATGGTGATTTCCAAAACCATGTTAAGTAATTTCCTCCAAACTCCACAGTAACAGGAAGCAGAGTGAAGAAGTGAATTTTAGCTTTTCTGACTTCAGGGCCAGGGCACTTAAAGACCCACCTGATCAGTGGCCTTAGAATTAATTTTTCAGGAAGTAAAGGATATTAAACACCAACTCAAATTCTTCATTCTCAGAGAAAAGGGATCCTCCTCATAGTGGGTCCTGCTGCTCTAAACTGCCCTTTGAGAAGTGGCAACTCTGATATACAGTTTCAGCCTAGCTCATCTGCCTTCAGGAACAACATTTGTCCACAGTTGAGAAGATGGGGCTGAAATGAAGTGTCGCTTTGTTTTGGAGGGTCATATTCTGTGTCAGAGAAAAGGGTCTTATATTTTGCACTGAGTCCACAGCAGGCTCAGGAGGAAGCATTTTCTCCTCTCACAGTTGCAAATGCTCTACCCAAATGCAGGCATGTAAATAACCAGAATAACTAGAGTCAAACTCAAGCCTCCAGGAGGGAATTCATAAGCACTGTGCAAAGTGGTTTATAAATGTCATGTTATTATTTCTTAAAATGGGTTAGGCAGGTGTTTATCCACGCTTTTTATAGACCAAAATGATTCTGCATTCTCAAATCTTTCTCCCGTAGACTGGAAATGGTTACAGGCTGTCTCCAAAGGAGAAAATGAATGCATAAAAGCACATGGTGTGTTAGAGCTGGCAGAAGCCTCAGAGTTCAGCTCACCCAGCCATCGTGCTGTGGCCAGGAGAGCTGGTGACTTGCCTCGGGACACATCCTGGACGCATCAATAGATGAGCTCAGCCGGAAACCCAGCTCTGCTGCTCTCCAGGATGACTTTTATCACACCCCGGGGAAGCAATGTTAATTCAGGGACGCAAGAGTCAGTGTGTCATAGACTGACTTGGAATGCTAATGCAAAGTCAATATGCCATGATGTTTTTAAAAGAGTATGTATAAAGATTTTTACATTAACAATGCAAGGTGATTTTTTTAAATTTAAAAATATAGATAAGGAAAATATGAATGGATTGGGAAAAAACAATCATCTTACCACCAGAGACAGTCACTGATTAAACCTTGGTATCCATGCCTCTGGACATTTCTATGCTTGTGTGTGCTTATAAAGTGATTCGCCACACACATGGGACCACGCTATAAACATTCTTTGATAACCAGCTTAGTAGCATATTTCAGACATCTTTCCAAGCGGATGTATCTTCATTTATGGTATTTTTTATGGCTGACTAGCAGTCCCTGGCATGACTACATAATTTATTAAGCCAGTTCCCTAAGGTAAGACTCACATTTTTTCACTAACAAAAGCCACGAAAACATGATAGCTAAATGGGCTCAGCCCCCTGCCAGTGCTGTTTCCTCAGGGCTGTGTCTGCATAGACAAGTTACTAACCTCCCAGCCACTTCCTCTACCGGCCATCACGCCTCTCTCGCAGGGGTTGTGTGGTGTCTTAGTGGAGGGAACACAGTCAACACATTAGTTGCTTTAGTCCTTATTATTTAGTTGTATGGAGTGTTATTACTAACAAAAATCTTTTTTAAATTTTATTTTATTGAGGTATAATTGATTACAATGTGGTGCTGAATTCTACTGTACAGCATAGTGATTCAGTTATGCTTATACTTATAGTCCTTTTTATATTCTTTTCCATTATGGTTTGTCATAGAATATAGAATACAGTTCCTGTGCGATGCAGTAGGATCTTGTTATTTATCCATCCTCTATATAATTGTTTGCACCCACTAATTCCAAACACCTAGTCCAGCCCTCCCTCACTGCCCCCATCTCTTGCCAACCACAAATCTATTCTTTATGTCTATAACTCTGCTTTTGTTTCATACATATGTTCATTTCTGCTATATTTTAGATTCCATATGTAAGTGATATGATATATTTATCTTTTTTTTTGTTACTGATTTCACTTAGCATAATATTTCTAGGTCCCTCTATGGTGCTGTAAATGGCATTATTTTATTTTTTATGGCTGAGTAGTATTCTACTGTATAATATATATTTACCACATCTTTATACATTCATCTCTCGATGGACATTTAGGTTGTTACCATGTCTTGGCTATTGTGAATAGTGCTGGTATGAACATTGGGTGCATGTATCCATTTGTCTGGATATATGCCTAAGAGAGGGATTGCTAGATCATATGAAAACTCTATTTTTAGTTTTTTGAAGAACCTCCATACTGTTTTCCACAGTGGCTACACAAATTTACATTCCCACCAACAATGTAGGAGAGTTATAAAAATCTTTCTAGCTAGATTTTTGCTCATACTTTCAATTATTTCCTGAGAGTAAGTCCTAGAAATTGTGTGACTAACAAAAAATATTAATAGATTTTTGCATTTAATGCCAATTGCCCTCTTAAAAGATTGTACCTATTTATTTTCTGTGGAAAAGAAAATAAGTGCTCATTACCTCATATCTTTTCCACAGCAATCATTATGATTTTTTAAAATAATTTTTAACAAATTGAGTGGTTATAAATCTAGATCATTACTGTTTCAATTTTATTTCTTTGTGTGTTGAGAAGTTAAATAGTTTCCATCTATATTTTGGACATTACATCTCTCTTCCTTTCCTTCTCGCTCCTTTTTTTTTCCCTTCATTATTTAACTTGTCTCTGACACAATTTGATCTCTCTGAAATTGGTCATAAGGTTCAATTAGCAGCTGCTTTAGCCCTTTGGATAAGAAAAAAAAAAAATCCACTGTTTTGTTATAAACATCATGGAGACAGAGATGCGGTCTGTTTCCCTTCCTGCTATCAGTCTCCATAATGCTTGGTTGTGAAATGTTTCCAGTAAACCCTGATGGAATGGCTGAATGAATGGATGCCTGGATGATGGGTGGAAGACTGTAAGAATTGTTCCCTAGTGCAGCCTGAAGCAACAGTTATGGCCTAGGTGCCAGGTGTTCCAAGCCTTCCCTTCAATTCATTTAAAGAATGATACCCAAGTTGGAGTCACCCCTCTCACTACCAGAAACTCCTTCTCATCCCTTTGGGAGAGTTATTTTGTTATGAGACCACATATATCACCAAGCACACAAGCAACTCAGATTCAGTTTATCTGAGGATGAGAGCCTGAGTAAGCAGTAAGTATTCATCAGATAGCTGATCATACCTTTTATTTTCATCAATAAATCTATATTGTGAGTCTACCAAGTGAAGAAACAAGGGCCCAAGTAGAAACAAATATAGGAAGAACATGGCGGGGGGGACAAGCTGTGATGCTGTCCCCATCCTCAGGGACAGGAGTCCATCCAAGTATTACAAGAGCCAGCTGGTAAGTAACTGTGGTAACACAGCCAAAAATGATGGAACACAACCTTGATCTGAAGGGGGCAGTTACTCCACTGCTCTAGCCCATTGTTGCTATACCAAGAGTGGGTGCAGAGTTGCAGAATCTGGAATGTGGTGTGAAATAGCCTGATTGAATGTTGGTTTAGTTTTGCAACCATTATATAAGGTCAACAAAGGTTAGATCTCTCATTTGTTAGCAACCACATTGTTGCCCTGCTTATTTAACTTATAAGCAGAGTACATCATGAGAAACACTGGGCTGGAAGAAGCACAAGCTGGAATCAAGATTGCCGGGAGAAATATCAATAACCTCAGATATGCAGATGACACCACCCTTATGGCAGAAAGTGAAGAGGAACTAAAAAGCCTCTTGATGAAAGTGAAAGAGGAGAGTGAAAAAGTTGGCTTAAAGCTCAACATTCAGAAAACAAAGATCATGACATCTGGTCCCATCACTTCATGGCAAATAGATGAGGAAACAGTGGAAACAGTATCAGACTTTATTTTTGAGGGCTCCAAAATCACTGCAGGTGGTAATTGCAGCCATGAAATTAAAAGATGCTTACTCCTTGGAAGAAAAGTTATAACCAACCTAGACAGCATATTCAAAAGCAGAGACATTACTTTACCAACAAAGGTCCATCTAATCAAGGCTATGGTTTTTCTAGTAGTCATGTATGGATGTGAGAGTTGGACTACAAAGAAAGCTGAGCACAAGAGAACTGACTTTGAACTGTAGTGTTGGAGAAGACTCTTGAGAGTCCCTTGGACTGCAAGGAGATCCAACCAGTCCATCCTAAAGGAAATCAGTTCTGGGTGTTCATTGGAAGGACTGATGTTGAAGCAGAAACTCCAATACTTTGGCCACCTGATGCGAAGAGCTGACTTATTTGAAAACACCCTGATGCTGGAAAAGATTGAAGGCAGGAGGAGAAGGGGACGAAAGAGGATGAGATGGTTGATGAGACGGTTAGATGGCATCACCAACTCAATGGACATGAGTTTGTGTGAACTCTGGGAGTTGGTGATGGACAGGGAGGCCTGGCATGCTGCAGTTCATGGGGTCGCAGAAGACTGGACACAACTGAGCGACTGCACTGAACTAACTGGACCCAGGAAACTGACAACTCAGAAAATAAAGCAGACATGCTACAAATGAGGGGTGCAGGTGGTAAAAAGAAGAGGACACCAGGGAAGGAGCAGTGCTTATGGGAGAGGCAACTGAAGGCAGAAGGAAGGCAGGGACCTCATTTTGTAGGGCAGATGTTCAGATAGGTTGAAAGGACCATTGAATGAATCCCTCAGTCTTTCAAAAGCTATAACCAACAAAAAAACTGGTGTGCAGGGCATGCATGCTGAGTTAGGCAGAATGCATTAGGCCAAGCGGCTCTGTAACTATTGTGAATATAGGATCTGGAAAATTCAGTACGACCTTACAGGGCTACAGTTTGGGGAAGTTGCCAAGCCCCAGTCCCCACAGGATGGAAAATCCCCTCCAACCTCCACCGAATCACAGGTGCACTTCTTATCCTATTTTTTCACCCTGAAAGTCACCCAGGATACTGCCAGTTTTGGACACCCACAGGCAAGGATGTCATGGCAGCCTCAACCAGCCTCACAAAAATTAGAAGACTCGCGAGCCTGACATTGCAGGATTTATACCAGGAGGCTCCCATTTGAAAAGCTGCTGCCCATCCTCTTCCCCTTTAAACAGCAAACTCGTGTATGATGTTCTATTTTTTGGTTTGAAAATGCTCCAGCTGAGTACTTGCATGGTTACCATGGCAACTATCAGGTAGCATCGTCTTGTGCCTGAAGCTGAGACTGCCAGCAAGAAAGCCAATACAGTAGTATATTGTTTCTTCCTGGACTAATCTTTTAAACTGTAGCCTATAGAGTTCCCATAATATATTCAATCAGAAGCTTGAGTGGTTTATTGAATTTAATGTGTCATGGCTCTCCTTTGACGGTGCAATCCATTCAGCAGTGGGCCTTTATTTTGAATTTTCTCCTTGGCAGTGAAAAGTGCAGAGCTTATTGTGGTGCACGTTTTGTGATTTCAGAAATTTTAAGAAAGAAAATGGATTTGTACACACAGACACTGTCTTTTTAATCTCACACTAGTTGAAGAATTATTTATCTTATTTTGACTGGACCCAGGTGGGCTATTTGCCAAACATCTGATTTCTAGATATTGTATATATCACCAGGGAAGAGCTAATATATTTCTGTGATTGGTGAACCCTCTAAGGAGACAAGAAGTAAAAGTCAGCTGGTTCAGTCAAACAGTGGCTGTCAATTCCAAGTCCTCCAGAGTGTACCCTCCATCCATTTCCTGGAGAGAGGCCATGCTCCCCAGCTCCCCACCCCAGCCTCCTGGGTGTGAGAGAGAGGTAAGGTAAGCAGAGGCTGTGACCACACTTACTGTGGAAGGGCCAGCATAGTAAGACATCATGATTGGAAGTGCTCTTTGGGGTCAAAAACATGAGAGGCTCCATTGTTCCAGAAACTTTCAGAGTAGATCAAAGACTAGACTAGAAGATTTAATGAGTTGCTGTGCACTTGTGCTCAGACCTTTAAAAGTCTGAGAGAAGTGTGTGTAAACACTGGAATCCCTTTTGTGTTATGCTTCTTTGAGTGTGAAACCACTCAGGATGGGATTTGACTCCATGGACATAGCTTGGTACGTGTGCCCATCCACAGTGATTTTGGAGCCCAAGAAAATAAAGTCTGTCACTGTTTCCACTAGAATTCTCTGACTGGACCATAAATATCATCTGAGAGTGACGGAGCTTTGTCTCACCCAAACAGAAGATAAGGCAATGTGAAGACAGAGGCAGAAATTTGAGTGATGTCAGTACAAGCCCAATGAACACCAAGAAATTCCAGCAGACATCAGAGGTTGGAAGAGGTATGGAGAAAACTCTCCTCTAGAACCTCCAGCAGAAGCACTGCCTTACTGCAATCTTGCCTTCAGACTTCTGGGCCCCAGAACTGTGGGAGAATACATTTCCATTGTTTCAAGCCAGCATGGCTGTGATAATCTGTTATAGCAGCTACAGGAAACTGATACATTTGGTATGCTATGTGAAGCATGCATATGAGCAGCTATAAGGACAGCAACTATAATGACTAGCATTCACCAAACACCTCTATGCTAAGAGGTTAAAGCATCTGCCTCCAATGTGGGAGACCTGGGTTCGATCCCTGGGTTGGGAAGATCCCCTGGAGAAGGAAATGGCAATCCACTCCAGTATTCTTGCCTGGAGAATCCCATGGACGGAGAAGCCTAGTAGGTTACAGTTCACGGGGTCGCAGAGTCGGACACGGCTGAGCGACTTCACCTTCACCTTCTATGCTAAGCATTTTATGTGCGTTATTTCTTTAGTTCTCCAAACAATACTGTGGGGCAGGGGCCATAATCACCTCCATTTTATATATGAGGTAACTGAGTCTCAGTGTGTTAGAAAACCATCCCAGAGTCTTAGATCGAATTAGGGACATTCAAGAGATTCAAACACGAACTACTGAAAAATATACCAACTCACCCCTTAGGTAATGAAAACATACTCACACAACCTGATCTCTAAAGTACAGATCATCTATGTGTGCGGGAAATCAAGGCTGCTTCTTTCTAGAGTTTCTAATAGAAAAATTCTGAATAGTTTAACACAAGCCTCACTGTTCTCTACCCTTTGGGCCTCTATACTGGTACTCTAAGCCATATTGCATTTACCCAATGAGAAAATTGCTGCGTTTTATCTCTTTTGGCATTCAAGATGTCAAAGTAGGGACATGGTAAGTTCTCTGGCACAAAATTTCAGATTTTCTTGTCTCTTCCAGTTGGAGCCGTGACCAACCACGCTGGCAACACAGGAGCCAAAAATTTGTATATCATCTCTGAGAAAGGGAACAGGGATGACTAACTAGACTTCCTGCTGCTGGTGTGAGTGACATGGGAATGGCCACAGTGAATAAAGGCAAACCAGAGCTCAGAAAGAAGGTGCATCCAGTTGTGGTAATTCAACAATGAAAGTCATACCAGAGAAAAGACAATGTGTTTCTTTATTTTGAAGATAACACAGGAATCATACATAGTAAACAATAAGGGAGAGATGAAAGGTTCTGCCATCACAAGACCAGACGCAAAGGAGTGTGCAGACCTGTGGCCCAAGATTGCATCCAGCACTGACAGTGCTGAATGATTCTTCAGTGTATTTGTAAAAATATATATATATATTAAAATTAAAAAATGATTTGCTCCCTGCCCACACCCAACCAAAATGACAAAAAAGAAAATAGCTATGTTTGTCTAACACAAAATGTGTAAAATACCTTCAGGGAACATGGAGTCAACCAGTTTTGCTAAAGAAAAGCTGAGAGGAAAGCCGAACTTTGTTCCAAGTCCAAAGACTGCAGAGAACTCGGGAAATCAGACGTGGACTTGATCCAGTCAGAAGTTGGTGGAAATGACTAGGAAAGAATATTCAGATTAGTGACCAGGGGTCACGGGTGACTTTGAACCTACAGGGTTTGGGTGAGGATAATGGCAGGGGAGGGACTTAAGGAAGAACTAGGAGGCGTGGAAACAGAAGCAGCTGAAATAAGCTTCTGCCTGGAGGTGCCTGGCAGCAGAAGAAAGAAG
The DNA here is from genome assembly GCA_917880005.1 of Nanger dama. Lineage (NCBI taxonomy): Eukaryota > Metazoa > Chordata > Mammalia > Artiodactyla > Bovidae > Nanger > Nanger dama. The sequence continues at coordinate 41,529,864 of CAKJTW010000004.1, forward strand.
ACAAACAGAATGAGGGTGAGGGGGCAAGTGGGTGGGTGGGCATCAGAGGGTCAAGCTTCTCCTCTGCAGGAGAGAACTGGTGAGGGAGGGCCTGAAAGAGACCAGAAAGGAAGACAGTGATTTCTTTTAGCCCAGGGTGTAAGCCAAGTCTAGCAAGACCAATAATGCTGAAGAAGCTGAAGTTGAATGGTTCTATGAAGACCTACAAGACCTTTTAGAACTAACACCCAAAAAAGGTGTCCTTTTCATTACAGGGGACTGGAATGCTAAAGTAGGAAGTTAAGAAACACCTGGGGTAACAGGAAAATTTGGCCTTGGAATATGGAATGAAGCAGGGCAAAGACTAATAGAGTTTTGCCAAGAAAATGCACTGGTCATAGCAAACACCCTCTTCCAACAACACAAGAGAAGACTTTACACATGGACATCACCAGATGGTCAACACCAAAATCAGATTGATTATATTCTTTGTGGCCAGAGATGGAGAAGCTCTATACAGTCAACAAAAACAAGACCAGGAACTGACTGTGGCTCAGATCATAAAATCGTTATTGCCAAATTCAGACTTAAATTGAAGAAAGTAGGCAAAACCACTAGACCATTCAGGTATGACCTAAATCAAATCTCTTATGATTATACAGTGGAAGTGAGAAATAGATTTAGGCACCAGATCTGATAGATAGAGTGCCTGATGACCTATGGATGGAGGTTCATGATATTGAACAGGAGACAGGGATCAAGACCATCCCCGTGGAAAGGAAATGCAAAAAGCAAAATGGCTGTCTGGGAAGACCTCACAAATAGCTGTGAAAAGAAGAGAAGTGAAAAGCAAAAGAGAAAAGGAAAGATATACCCATTTGAATGTGGAGTTCCAAAGAATAGCAAGGAGACATAGAAAGCCTTCCTCAGTGATCAATGCAAAGAAATAGAGGAAAAAACAGAATGGAAAGACTAGAGATCTCTTCAAGAAAATTAGAGATACTAAGGGAACATTTCATGCAAAGATGGGCTCAGTAAAGGACAGAAATGATATGGACCTAACAGAAGCAGAAGATATTAAGAAGAGGTGGCAAGAATACACAGAAGAACTGTACAAAAAGAGCTTCATGATCATGATGGTGTGATCACACATCTAGAGCCAGATATTCTGGAATGTGAAGTCCAATGGACCTTAGAAAGGATCACTACAAACAAAGCTAGTGGAGGTGGTGGAATTCCAGTTGAACTATTTCAAATCCTGAAAGATGATGCTGTGAAAGTGCTACACTCAATATGCCAGCAAATTTGGAGAACTCAGCAGTGGCCACAGGACTAATAAAGGTTAGTTTTCATTCCAATTCCAAGGAAAGGCAATGCCAAAGATTGCTCAAACTATCACACAATTGCACTCATCTCACACACTAGTAAAGTAATGTTCAAATTTTCCATGCCAGGCTTCAACAATACATGAACTGTGAACTTCCTGATGTTCAAGCTGCTTTTAGAAAAGGCAGAGAAACCAGGGATCAAATTGCCAACATCTGCTGGATCATCGAAAAAGCAAGAGAGTTCCAGAGAAACATCTATTTCTGCTTTATTGACTATGCCAAAGTCTTTGACTGTGTGGATCACAATAAACTGTAGAAAATTCTTCAAGAGATGGGAATACCAGACCACTTAACCTGCCTCTTGAGAAACCTGTATGCAGGAAGCAAGTTAGAACTGGACATGGAACAACAGACTGGTTCCAAATAGGAGAAGGAGTACGTCTATGCTGTATATTGTCACCCTGCTTATTTAACTTCTATGTAGAGTACATCATGAGAAACGCTGGGCTGGAAGAAGCACAAGCTGGAATCAAGATTGCCAAGAGAAATATCAATAACCTCAGATATGCAGATGACACCACCCTTATGGCAGAAAGTGAAGAGAAACTAAAAAACATCTTGATGAAACTGAAAGAGGAGAGTGGAAAAGCTGGCTTAAAGCTCAACATTCAGAAAATTAAGATCATGGCATCTGGTCCCATTACTTCATGGGAAATAGATGGGGAAACAGTGGAAACAGTGTCAGACTTTATTTTGGGGGCTCCAAAATCACTGCAGATGGTGACTGCAGCCATGAAATTAAAAGACGCTTACTCCTTGGAAGGAAAGTTATGACCAACCTAGATATTGAAAAGCAGAGACATTTCTTTGCCAACAAAGATCCATCTAGTTAAGGCTATGGTTTTTCCAGTGGTCATGTATGGATGTGAGAGTTGGACTGTGAAGAAAGCTGATCACCAAAAACTGATGCTTTTGAACTGTGGTGTTGGAGAAGACTCTTGAGAGTCCCTTGTTCTGCAAGGAGATTGAACCAGTCCAGTCTAAGGGAGATCAGTCCTGGGTGCTCATTGGAAGGACTGATGGTAAAGCTGAAACTCCAATCCTTTGGCCACCTCATGCGAAGAGTTGACTCATTGGAAAAGACCCTGATGCTTGGAGGGATTGGGGGCAGGAGGAGAAGGGGACGACAGAGGATGAGATGGCTGGATGGCATCACCAGCTCGATGGACATGAGTTTGTGTAAACTTCAGGAGTTGGAGATGAACAGGGGAGGCCTGGCGTGCTGCGATTCATGGGGTCGCAAAGAGTCGGACATGACTGAGTGACTGAACTGAACTGAGCAAGACCTAGATTCCAAAGCCCATGGATTAAACTCAGCTCAGAAACTCTCAGAGAGTTCCAGGGAGGCGCTGGAAGGCCCTGCAGGGGGCCTCAAAGTCAGATTTCAGAAACACTAATGCTTTGATGATGTCTGTTCTTTCATTTTTGCATGAGTCAATACCTTCATTCAAAAATGTTTTACTAATATTTAAATTAGCTAAAACAGAAATCATCCATTTCCTTCCTCACCCTGGCACAGAGGCCATGTGTAATAAACATGAAATGAAGGAAGGAGTGGTGTCTAATAGCACAGTTCTGCCACGTGTGTGATCTTGGGCAAGTTACCCAGGCTGCTTCCCCTGATCTCCAAAGTGCAGACAGTAACAGTTCAGTCACAGAGCAGTCACCAGCACCGATGGAGGTATCAGTATGAAGCATGTAGCTGAACAGCCTGCAGCTCATACATAAAGGTCTTCTCAAGTTGTCGAGACCATGTTATGAGAAGCTGTGCAGCAGAGTGGTCAGGACAGAAACTGTGAGGCAAGCACACCTGACCACCATCCAGTTCAGCAGCTCACTGGCTACATGACCACAGACCATTGACTTCATCACCATAAAGATGATCTGTCGTTGATAAAATGTGGGTAATAATATTCACGTTTTTAGGGGTATTGTGAGGAATGAATGAGATATCACATGGAGATCTGGCCTCTTTCTCCTTTGACATTAATATGCAAATTTTAATGTAATGTTTTACTTTTAAATGGAAAAAGAAAATGAACTCTCCAGTAAAAGCTGTTTGGATGTGTTCTCTTATTTTTTAAATAAACATTGCTCTGATTTCTTTCTTTAGTTTAAAAGATATATTAATAGATCCGTACAATGTCATTCCTTTCTAGATGAAAAAGCATTCCCAATCTCTCTGTTCTGAATGAGGTAGAACTTGAGAAATTTACATGTATCTGTGACAACATAAAACTCCATAATGTTCCTTAGTCTAGTCTCTCTCTGGTTGGTTTCAGTACCTCCAGGTGTGTAAAATGAAAAAGGTTCACACTTTCTCTACCCTAGATGATGTGAGATAAATTGGAAGGATATCAAGTAACACTTGAGAAGATTTGAGAATGTACATTCTCACAGTTCACACAGCCCCCGAGCATCAATCCATAATTTCATTTCTAGATGCTTATTGAAGACATGAAAATGAAAATATAACAATTAGATCTGACACTTCAGGGTCTAAAATCCCACAGGGTTCATGCAGAGACTTTCAAAACATGAAATTAGTTTGAATATATTACAAACTCTTCTCACACATACTAGTAACAGACAAATGAACTTGATACCAGATCACAGAGATAGTCGTAGCAAGCATGCTGATTCAATGTTCTGAGTAATAAACTGGAAACAGCCATGTGTCTTAACCACAACTCCATGCACACATACAGTGCATAGTGACTGAGTGTTCATAAGACTTGGAAATGTTTAAAATAAGATCCCTGTTATATAGAGGCTCAGGGTTCAATGGGGAAGAAAAATTCATAAGCATTCAATTTACGTGTGAAATAGAGGGGTCATGGGTGATTGGAAAACACAGTTTATGTAGAATGAAGATCTTAAGCTGAATTCATTGTTTTGCAAAATATTTAATTATTTGGCTTTTAATTCACTAGCTACAGACTGAAAAGAAAGGTTGATGGAAATAAATTTTCAGCAAAATTGTTGTTGTGTTGTTCAGTCGCTAAATTGTGTCTTACTCTTTGTGACCCCATGGACTGCAGCACACCAGGTTCTCCTGTCTTTCACTCACTATCCCCTAAGTCTGCTCAAATTCATGTCCATTGAGTCAGTTATGCTATGTAACCATCTCATCCTCTTCCATCCCGGTCTCCTTTTGCCTTCAATCTTTCTTAGCATCAGGGTCTTTTCCAATGAGTCAGCTCTTCACATCAGGTAACCAAAGGATTGGAGCTTCAGCTTCAGCTTCCTTTGACTGAATATTCAGGGGTTGAGAAGGAAATGGCAATCCACTCCAGTCTTCTTGCCTGGAGAATCCCATGGACAGAGAAGCCTAGTAGGTTACAGTCCACAGGGTCGCAAATAGTCGGACACAACTGAGCGACTTAAATGTAAAATGTAATGCAATGATTTCCTTTAAGATTGACTGGTTTGATCTCCTTGCTGTCCAAGGGACTCTCAAGAGTCTTCTCCAGCACCACAATTCCAAAGCATTGATTTTTTGGCACTCAGCCTTCTTTATGGTCCAGCTCTCACTCTAGTATATAATTACTGGAAAAACCTATATGGATCTTTGTTGGCAAAGTGATGTCTCTGCTTTTTTAATATGCTATCTAGGTTTGTCATAGCTTTTCCTCTCAAGGAGCAAGCATGTTTTAATTTCATGGTTGTAGTCACCTTCCAGTGATTTTGGAGTCCAAGAAAATAAAATCTGTCACTGGTTCTACTTTTTCTATTTGTTTAAAGTGATGGCAGTGGATGCCATAATCTTAGTTTTTTGAATGTTGAGTTTTAAATCAGCTTTTTCACTCTCCTCTTTCATCCTCATCAAAAGGTTCTTTAGTTCCTCTTTGCCTTCTGCTATTAGAGTGCGATCATCTGTATATCTGAGGTTGATGACATTTCTCCTGGCAGTCTTGATTCCAGTTTGTGTTTCATCCAGCCTGGCATCTCACATTTAGCAAAATCGTAAGCCCTAATTCCTGAATTCTTCCTTTTAAAGATATCCATCTCTTCTGCCTCTAATGGGAAATTGAGGTCTCAGTGCTACATCATTTTGAAAAATCTATTGAAAAATAGATTTGAAAAATAAGTTGAAAAATAGAAATTCAGATAGCCTATTGTTTAGTTGTTCTCAACTGCACCAAAATAATAATTTGAGTGGTGGATTGTTGCCAGGTTTGTTTCTCATTAACTTGGTTAGTAGGTATACTAGTTACAAAATAAGTGAATTCAGAGATAGCAAAAGGCTGAAAGAAAATAAATCACTCAAGAATTACAAAGAGTTATATTACTGGAACAGAGGAAAGAGTCAATTAAACAGATATTTCCAAGAAGTCAGCTCTTTCTTTCTTTTCTTTCTTTCTTTTTTTTTCTTTCTTTTCTTTTCTTTTTTTTTTTTTTTTGGTAAATTCAAGGTTTAGATGTATTTTGAAAGTGTTTGAACTGGAAAGCTCAGAAGCTGGTTCTAATCCTGCCTCTGACTTTATCTACATCTGGACAAGTCATTTTCCAAAGCCTATAAAATGAGGGGTTGGTATTGATCAGAACTCTTTTGGATGCCAGTAAAAGGAATCCAATTCAAAGTGGCTTAATTTACAAGAGGGAGGCTTTATTGATTTAGACTACTGAAAAGGGCATAACAGCTTCAGGCATAGCTGAATCTAGGAGCTTTAAATTATGCCACCAGGGAATGATAATTCTCCTTTTATTAGCTCTAATTTGTATTGTGTTGGCTTCATCTTCAGGCATGTTATCCCACTATAATGACAAGATCTCTCCTCTCAGCTCCAAGCTTACTTCCTAAACCTTAAAACCCAGAGAAAAGAGTTTATTATTCATCATAGTTTCAGGAAAAAAAATCCCAGAACTGAGTTTCATTGAATTTGACTTCACGTCACATACCTAAACCACTCACTGTATGAGTAGGTAATGCAGTATTTCAACTGGCCAGACCTAGGTGAAATGCTGTGCTCTGGAGCTAGGAGTAGAGTCAGTACCTACATAGCCTGAGAGTGAGGGCAGATTGATTTCCAGAGAAAACCAAGGGTCAGCTATAGAATAAAGGGAACGTCGAGTTTGAAAGTTCAAAACAATAGATGACCACTGTAGGATAAAACAACTGCCTCTAAGGCCCCTTGAACCCCTAAACTTGCCCCTTGAAACTTTTTCTTTATTAGGTAAGGAGATCATTGCCCAGAAAGTTGGAATAATTTGCCCATCTCACAGCTAATTAATGACAGACACTGAATCCTGATCCCTTAACTCACCATATTGTGTTTTAATATCTTTCAAGGATTCTGATTCCAGGGATCACAACACACTCAACATTAAATGGGTCACAAAGTGTGAACTCTACCACCTCAAGCAAGTATCATAATGAAGATCATTTCCTATATTTCTTCTGAAGATGCTGTCAGGAGCCTCTGATCGTTTATCATAGGTGTAGCAGAAAGTCTCAGCCTTGCCTAATTTGGTTGACTGAGCCTACTTCAAATGCTGGCACCTGTTTCTAGTCCAGCTGAAGATGCCTTGAGTTCTCATTTTAAATGTCTAAGAAGAACACGTTTGTGTTACCCTAGCAACAGTCTAGCGGTGACTCCTGTGTGGAGATGGGAATGCTCACAACACTGTTTCTTCTTCTTGATCTAGACTAGCTCTGCAGTGGACCCAGGCAAGGGTGATTTTCTTTTTAAGTAAATGATTATGTATGGTCAGTGTTAGGAGCCCTGATCTAGCCCTTTAAATTCTTATTAAGGCAGGGTTAGCTGGGAGTTCAAATAGTTCATTCAATCCCGTATCTTTTGTTTCACTTCAGAGCTTCCCCTAGTGCATATCTGGTGACTATTTTAAATTGCATTTTTTTCTGTCTTCTCAAAGGAAAGGATATTGTCCACTCTGGGACATTAGGTGATTTCTGGCTTTCCAAGGTGCAAACTCATGAATATTCTTAATTAGAACTGTGGTTTCTCCATCTCTTTCAAATTGGGCTGTGTTGGAACTTAATTGCAGCAAGAGACTTGGAACATCTGGCAGGTCTGAAGCAGCCATGATCTGTGGTTCTGAATATACCGTATGAATTACCAGCAGAGTGATGCATCACTGTGATTGCTGATATGCTGTGGAGATGCGGAGGAAGAAGGAAGCAAAGCAAATAATGACCTCTCAATTAAGTTTTCCAAAAGGCTCAGATGATTAACTGGCTACAGGCAAAGTTTACTTCTCAATCACAAACATAAGCAACAACATAAAACAGGCACACCTGCCATCTTAATAATTTAGGGACGGTGAAAAGAAACATCTCATTTTTTTTTAACACTAGCAGGCTGTCCAATGTTTGGCAGCTCTTTTTCAAGGGATTTTTATTTTTCTTCCTTCATTTGTGTGGAGCTAAAATAAGTTCTATTCAGTCTTATATTATTGACGTGATTTATGTCAAAACATTGTACTGGTGATGACCTTGGTAGGAATAGACATCTTCAAGGGAACATGGCTTGTTATTTAAGATGTGATTTTTAGAAACTGGGTGAGAAATGTTTAGTAGAGAAATTCCACCTGATTTTTTAGATCTTAATGGATTAAATTTAAATGTTTATGATTGAAAATCATATTGAGAGTTTCAGTAAACAATGAGAATTTGTTTAATAAATATGGAGCATACACTATTTGCAAACTTTTAAAATGCTACAAGGACTATAAAGATGCATGTTCTTGGGATGTTTACAATATGTAAGAGTAGATGGGAGAGCCATTATTAATCAGAATACTAGGCCAGATGTGATCATGTATGATAGTATTTCAAAGTAGTTAGACTTTGAACTTGGCAGAGGAGAGCAAATCATGTAAAAGGACCAGCAGAGGCAAAAATTCACAAGAGACAAAGAGCATGGCAAGAAAAATTCACAAGACAAAGGGTGTGGCAAGAAAAATTCACAAGAGACAGGCAGTGGCAGATAAGACTCATTGTCTATAGTGTGAGCAGCAAGGTACAGATTTTTTTTTACATGTTATCACAGTTCATTCTTGAAACAAACTCCTGAGCTTATTTCCAGATAATTCTCACATAAATAGATTGAAACTCTTTTGAAAAAATTATTGGAATATCATTCTTTACAATGTTGTGTTAGTTTCTGCTGCATAAAGAAGTCAATCGGCAATGTGTAGACATAAATGCCCTCGCCTGGCCCTCCCTCCCTGCCTCCACCCCAGCCCTCTAGGTCACCACGAAGCTCCCAGCTGAGCTCCCTGTGCTGTGCAGCAGCTTCCTAGCAGCCATGTTACCCACGGTGTAGGCACATGCCAATGCCACTCTCCCAATTCATCCCGCGCTCCTCTTCCCCGCCATGCCCACACTTCTGTTTATTATATCTGCATCTCTATCCTGCCCTGGAACTAACTCATCTCTATCAGTTCTCTAGATTCCACATGCCTGAGTTAATATGTAATGCTTGTTTTTTTCTTCCTGATTTATTTCACGCCGTATGACAGACTCTAGCTCTGTCCACATCTTGACTCTCTTTCTGACACAAATCCATACACTTGGGTGGGTCTTTGGTGCTTTGTCTTCTTCCCCAATACCTTGTGAGATATCTTTCCTAAACCAACGCAGGGTTCTCGTTGGAAGGAGTTCAAGTAGGGTAGATAAACGCAATTGAGTGAGCCTGGAAGTGGGGAGATACGTGTTGAGGCCATGGCCCAGGCACAGCATGAGCTGATAATGACTTGACCTAGATTTCAGCAGTAAATGTAGAACAGAGGGTACACATGAGACATTAAGGACAAAATATTTTTCAAAAGATAGCAAGGAGAGCTTTTCTAGCTTGTAGATTTGTTTGTACCATGAAAACGACTTCTGTTCTCAATGAGGTTTAGGGTAATTTTTTCCTCCCTCTTCCAAAATCTGTAGTTCCATCTAAGTTTTGGCCAGAAGGCTGTATTCTCTCTAGTTATAAAATAGAATATCAGCAGGTGGTCTCAGAAAAGAATTTTCCTAACATGCTGTACACTTTGTCAGGAAAATTTTTCAGACTGCATTTTTTTTTTTTTTTCTTAAATCATAACTTCGTTTCCAGATATTTAAGCCTTTATTTCCATTTAGCTTGCTTTGAAAAGCAGCAGATTAGCTGGAGCCCAAGATTGTCTATGATGAGCTGAGCGGCAGAGAACACGGCCACAGTAAGGGAGCTGAGAACGCGAGTCATTTGTCTTTTCAGCAGGCACACACAAATGATCCTTTCCCTGCCATATGTTCCAGAGAATTCTTTTATTTCCCTTCAGGTATTTGACCCCCTATTGAATAGAGGCATTGATCAAAGTTGAAGCTGCCAAGTGACTGATAGAATAGCTTCAGTTTTCAGTAAATCAAATGTTAAAAAAGATTCAAAAGTAAAATTCTTGATGTTTAATTCCTATTCCTGAGTCCCTGGCTTATGTGAACATGAGGATATTACTTAACAATCTTATGCTTCTGGTTTCTTTTCTTCCTTTCTTTTAAAAAAATGCACACAGCCAAGGAATTCTACAATAAGAAAATCTTTTGACTTCTACTGACCTTGGAGATGGAACTCCTTAAGTAAAAACGATGATTTGAAATAAAGCTCCTTGTGTCTATTTCTAAAGAATTATGACTTGGAAGGTTCATGTGAGGTGAAGGGGAACAAGAAGAAATAGACATCAAGTTGAGATGCTGTGCCAAACATCTGGAGGAGAGAGTGAGAGCATTATGGGAAAACAGATGGCGGGAAGCTTGGCCAGATAAAATTAAAGGCAAGGCCGCACAGCATCTGATTAGCTAAGAGAATTCTCTTTAAAAGGAAAATATCTATAAAACCTGTACTTTGAATAGTCTCTTGACACAAAAATGCTTTAAAAATTATACAGTTCTTATCAGGCCTTGAGGTTTACTTCAAAAGGTTTCGTTTACTAATTACTGTATGTATTGCTTTGTTTTGCTTTTTAATTAGAAACAAGACCCTGATTGATAACCAAAAGTCTTATAGATAAAGACCTCCATTAAAAATTATTTCTATGCTATTTTAATTAACCTACTGAAATCCTGTTTGTAAACTCAAGGTCTAAGTCATTTTTGGATGTGAGTGAAATATCTGCATTTGTCAAGGAAAGCTGATAACACTTCTTTGGGAATTGGCTTTACCTCTTCAAGAAAGAGCTTATTTTCATATATGAACATTTTATCCATTAGCTAAAGCAAGCACAGGGCTGAAGGCTCATAAGCCTTGCAAAGGTACATTAAAATATTTAAGGTTTGATCTTAAGAAATGTGTTGGGTCAAAAAAAACATTATAAAAGGTAAATTAATAATTATGTCAAGAATGTATAATAATATTAAAACAAGATTACCAAGATGGCTTCACATTTATATTAGAAAATACAGAGTTGTATTTATTGTGACAATATGACTTGAGCCCTCCAAAATCCAGATACCCAGGATTTAGAGAGGTCTTAAGATAGCCCTGCTAATAAGAAAGCACACACATTCGTCTGCAATACAGTACTTCCCTTTAGTTGCCTGAAAGGAAAAAGTGCTCTTTCCTTTAACATCCAAATGAAATAGTTGGCGTCTTCAGTCCATGAACTGGGAGATGCACAGCCCACTCCTCCAGATTCAGGGTATCCCCCCGAGGTCCCCCAGTGGTAGCATCCTGGTTACCTCTTGTTCAGACTTCCTGCTTCTTCTGAATTCTTGATCCCTACTTACTTGTCCTTCTCCTGTGACTTCTCTCCTCTTCCTGTGCTGTGTGCAATACATCGCTAATGAAAAAGCCATTGTGCACAACAGACTCTTCTGAATGTTCGGGAAGAATGAAGAGGAACTAGCCTCCCGTGGAATAACAAACAACTGGATAGCAGATGAAAGAGAATAGTGTACTTGCAGTTCCTCAGCCATCTCCACAGGGGAAATTTTTTACCATCACTTTTTCCCCTTGTGGGTCACCTGAGAAAGAATCTGCTTGCAGTGTGAGAGAACTGGGTTTAATCCCTGGGTTGGGAAGATCCCCTGGAGAAAGGAAAGGCTACCCACTCGAGTATTCTGGCCTGGAGAATTCCATGGACTGTATAGCCCAAGGAGTCACAAAGTATCGGACACAACTGAGCGACTTTCACTTTCACTTTTTCTTGCCTTGCGTATCAGCACCTGCTACCAAATTGGCAGGACTTCCATCCCTATCAAGATTCCCATTTTCCAACTCTCCTTCTCTTCCAGCTCCCAGCATCTGGCCTATCATAGAAAAAGTGAGCATTCCTGTTACAGACCACCTGGCTCACCCACCTGGTGCTTTCTTTTGCACACCAAATGATGCCCATTATTGGACGCTCTTGGCAAAGACATCTTTTGCCCTTTGTTAAATTCTGCTACATCCCTGAAATGTAGACGATGCTAAATAATCTTTTTTGAATAGTAATCATTACCTCCCTAAAAGATTTCTAAAGAACCACGTGCTCAAATTAACAAATGGCTTATGTTCCAGTGAGTCTTCTTCCTCTGATTTTTTTGTAGGGGAAAGGCTAAGGCCAAAAATAAATAAATAAAAAAAAGCCCTAGGAGATTCAACTCCTTTGTTGCTTAACAGAAAATACAGAGTGGAAGGAGCCACAAGACACAGCTTTTGCTTTCCCAGATCAACATATTTCAACTCAAAATACTGACCGAGTCCAGGGTAGGGAATTAGAGAATGGGTTATACAGTAGAGCCAAGCATCATTAAAAAGAGTTAAATTAAAAGAGACAAACACGGGAATGAGAAGCCAACTAAAGCCCCAGGGAGAAGATGATGCGTGAGCTGGGCCTTGACGGAGAAGTGGGATCATTTCCCAGAAATGCTGGGGAACCATTTTCTTCCATTTCGTTTGATTCTGGACATCTTGACTGAAAATGTAGCCCTAAAAGTCCATTTTATCTAGATGTGGTTTAAAGGACAAAACCACAATGTTGGTTTACTCTGAAAACATTCACTGATTTTCAGCAAATTTGCTAAACTCTCTGAGACTCAAGATACTCTTTGACTCCAAAGTGGGCTAAGTGCACTGATTTTTCCCATTTAATCAATGATGATCATTTACAACCAGCTACGGACGAGCACTTGGAGAAGGCAATGGCAGCCCACTCCAGTATTCTTGCCTGGAGAATCCCAGGGATGGGGGAGCCTGGTGGGCTGCCATCTATGGGTCGCACAAATTCGGACACGACTGAAGCGACTGAGCAGCAGCAGCAGCAACGGATGAGCACTAGGCTTGAAGATAGGATATAAGGAACATACGCAATAAGACATGGGCTCCCTGAGAGCTGAGTGACGGATGATACAGATGCAAATTAAAAATTGTAAGACAAGGTAGTAAATGGTGACTCAAAGACGGGCAGGGAGAACACAAAGGGTGGACCAATCCCTTCCCAGGGATTCTGTGATGGTTCTAAGAGGAGGTGACATCTGAACTCCTTCTCAAAAGATCAGAGGAGATCATTGGATAGAGATAAGGTGGAGAGCATTCCAGAAAAAGAGGCAGCCTGTGCAAAGGTGGAGCATACAAGGCAGGTGAAGCTGTGCAGAAGGAGAGCTGAGGAGGCTGGAGAAACTGGGCTGTGTGCTTTAGGGTGCTCATGCTCAAAACAGGTTCTAGAGGATCCTGTGGATGCCCCTGAGAGGACCAAAACTGGTCATGGTCAATGAGATGAATGATTTGAAGAGACAGGCTGAGTGTGCCTGGACTCTGTCCACACCCACACCCATTTCCACAGAGCAGGGCTGCTTCAGTGTTTCATAGAAGATTCCATATTACATTTCATTCAAGGGGAAAAGGAAACCAAAGGACACCAAAAGAGCAGGTGGCATGACAATTGTAGATGTGTGGTTGAGAAAGACAATTCTAGCATCAGTTACAGAGAAGGGAAAACAGAGACCAATAAGTTGTTTATTCCTGTAGTTCAGGCAAGAGATGATGAAACCTTGAACCAAGGTATAAGAGAGATCAGAAACAAAATGTAATCGTTGCAGGATTGTCAAGTGTATTTCAGGGCCACTTTGTAGAGTAGGAAAATGTTCCAGAGGGCTAAGATTGTGCTGGGGAAGAAGGGAGAAGGGAGAAGTGCATAGTACACAAAAGGGCTTATTCATTTTACTTAGACCTATGCACAGGAGAGGCCATATGGTTTTACGGTCAGCTGGTTGGATGGTCCGTTTAGGACTGTCTTCATGACCCAGGCTCCCTTACTGATGGAATCCAGCTGACAGCCGGTCACTGGGGACGGAACAATCAAAGCATATCCAACATGGATTGGGAATCTACCCCCCAAATTTAGTCAATTCTCTGCCTCAGATGTGAATAAGTTTCTCCATGCAGAACCAGGGGATAATATGCTCTGGTAAGTGGCCTCCTTAGTCTATTTAAGACACCCCTGAGTTCACAGGCATGGCCATCCTCTGCCTGCTCCAGGTGTGCTGCTGCTGCTGCTAAGTCGCTTCAGTCGTGTCCGACTCTGTGTGACACCATAGACGGCAGCCCACCAGGCCCCCAGTCCCTGGGATTCTCCAGGCAAGAACACTGGAGTGGGTTTCCATTTCCTCTCTCAATGCATGAAAGTGAAAAGTGAAAGGGAAGTCGCTCAGTTGTGTCCGACTCTTAGCGACCCCATGCACTGCAGCCTACTAGGCTCCTCCGTCCATGGGATTTGCCAGGCAAGAGTACTGGAGTGGGGTGCCATTCCATAGCCTGCTCTAGGCCTGTGCTCTCTCTCTCCCTTAGTCCCTCGACCTTGCTCCCTCACCTCCCCTTTGCCAAGACCCCTTGTCCTCATGTATTACCCATCATCCTCTCCCACACAGTCTGTGAAAGACTCCAGAACTGAAGGATGGAGAAGGAAAGGGAAGAGAGCCCATCACTGTAGCTGAGCTTAAGGTTAGAACTATGAAATACAATTGGACACTCAGTGAACTACAAAGATTAAACTGCTAGCCAGCCTCTTATAGTTCACAATGCTAAAGAGTATTTCTCAAATTTGTCGCATTTCAATATAGATATAGAAGTTGATATACATGTACATGTACATGGAAAAAATGGAAAGTGTTAGTCACTCAGTCATGTATGACTCTTTGCGACCCCATGGACTGCAGCTTGCCAACTTCCTCTGTCCATGGGATTCTCCAGGCCAGAATACTAGAGTGGGTTGTCCATTCCCTTCTCCAGGGGATTTTCCTGACCCAGGGATCAAACGTGTGTCTCCTGTATTGTAAGCAGATTCTTTACCCTTTGAGCAAGTAAAATCTAAAACAGAGCAAAAGAAATCTAGAAACCAAAAACAAAAAAATCACTATGCAATATATCTGAAACTAACACAATCCTGTAAATCAACTGTACTTCAACAAATCCATATATGTGTGCAATCAGAAAAAAAAAAAAATTTCTAAATAAAATAGAGCCAAAGAAACCAAGGCCCAGGATACTACAGGAGATTCATGGAGGGGCAGGAAATGTTTTTGACCTACAGAGCATCCTTAGTGATCCATATCCTTCATCTGCTATGTCTTCTTCACTGGAGGGAAGATGAGTCTGGTTGACAAGAAAGTAACCCCAGAGGTGGTATTTGGTAAGGGAACATTTTGTTAGCTTAGAGATCTCCTTCCATCAAAGCCAACAGTCTCTATTTCTTTTTCAATAATTTCTACTCCATCCTTCAAATGCTCTCACATTCTCTGTAAATCTCCCCTCTTTTCACACTAATCCATAATGATTTACTGCTCTCTGAACTACCATTATGCTGAAGTGGTTAAGATCTGTGGGTCTTGGGATCATTCAGGTTTGAGTTTGAATTCTCATCCTGATATAAATTTATTGAGTGAATGCTGGCAAGTTATTTAACCTCTCTGAGCCTCAGGGTCATAAAACCTAATATTCATAGACCATTGACTCCACATCAGGCACCATTTCAAGCAGGATACTTACTTTTCTCATTTAACATCAACTCTATAAAGTAAGTTCCATGATGATTCTTATTTCACAGATGAGGAAATAGAAGCAAAGGGAGGGACATCAGTGCTCAAAGAGTCCCACTGCCAGTAACAAAGGCTGGATACAACAACCAGATGTCGGGAGGAAATGGTTCTCTCTCTGCAGCTGGGAGAGGCCAGGCCACAGCTGGACCCAGTACCTTGGTATCTGAATCTGGAGCCTGGCTCACCCACCGTGCCCTACTGCCTCTGCACACCTGTGCACCTTTGGTTGCTGGTTAGGATTCAAGAGGTGTGCACGTGACATCCTTAGTCCCTAGCATGGTGCCTGGCACATAGCAAGTACTTTTCAAATGGGAACTGTAATGACTAAAGAGTCTGATTACGATGATGACGATTATTCACTCAGTCGTGTCCAACACTTTGTGACCCTAGTCATATTCTGACTCTTGTGACCACTCTTTGTGACTATAGCCTGGCAGACTCTTCTGTCTATGGAATTCTCTATGCAAGAACACTGGAGTGGGTTGCCATTCCCTTCACCAGGGAGTCTTCCCAACCCAGGGATCAAACCCACATCTCCTGGGTCTCCTGCATTGCAGGTGGATTCTGTAACCATCTGAGCCACCAGGGAAGCCCTTGTGGATTTTATTATCGACTACTTAACACTTAGATGTTCTCTTAGCTCTATATCTGTTCCATCATCTTCCCAGCTTGTAGTGTCCCTGGAGAAGGAGCCGGTCTCCTAATTCCCCATAATGCAATGCTGGGAACATACGTGCCAGCATCCAGGGATTACCAATAATTTTAGATGAGGCAGTGTGTGTTGCTATGGGGTTTCCCCAGTTTAATCCAAAAGGATCAGTATTATGTCAAAGTATGTGCCTATACACATTCCTTTCTTGTGTCTTCATAATATGCCCTGGCTTGAAAACGTAGATGACTTCGGCACTGGGAGACTGTTCACCTGTGGCTGATTCACGTCAATGTATGGCAAAACAAATACAGTATTGTAATAAAGAAAAAAAAAAAGAAAACATAGATGACTCACTGACCCTGCCATAAACCCGGAAGGAAAGAAAGACAGAGAACAAGAAAGGAGACAGCAGTGGAAGAGGGAGGAAAGAGAGAGGTAGAGACAAAGAGGAAAATCTGCCTTTTTTGAAGTACCTTTAAGCATCCTTAAGAGAAACTGATACTCCTCTGTTTGATGATGTTTCCTCTATCTGTCCCAAACCCTGCCTTCCGAGGGTGATTGCAGTTTGTAATAAGCACATGTAGGGAAAACTTTGATCCCTTTAAATATCAGACAGTGGTTTAAAAAAAAAAATCAAGACTGTGAGAGTCATGAAATTGCCATTCTGCTCAAACAGAGTCAGTATTGCCACCTTAGGAATTGAGGATGGAAGTCCTCTGCGAAGTTGTCAAGGAGGTTCTATTTTTGGCCCCCAGTCTGTTTCCACAGTGATTAGAAAAAGCCAGCCAGAACACAAAAAATGGTTGAGGGTATCTGAAATATCCATGAAAGGGACACGGAAAGCGCTTACATGTATCAGACGGAGGAGACAATTTGAAACAAAGGGAAAATCTGGAGGCAGATTATTTAACATTCATTTATGCATTCATTCAACAAATATTTGCTGAGTGCCTATTTGGTGCAGAGCCCTGCATGGGGTGATCCTATGGAGGCTATAAATATTAAACAGGCTCAACTGCTGCCCTTATCTTACAGTCAAGTGGGGGAGATAAGACATGCACATATTTATTATTTAGTGGTATCATGTAAACGTCTGAGGTGGAAATCTGTGGGCTAAAGGGCTATATTAGTCATTCGACCGAGAGTGAGGACACAAATCAGCCTGGCCCACAGTATCATCAGCCAGCACATGGCCTCGGCCTTCTGGCCTTTCCATAAACCAACAGCACACAGGTCCTCTGCAGCAGACCCAGACTCTCAGGAAATGCAGTTACTCAAGTCCTCACTCCTTCAGAGGAAGCAATGGCTGCATGAATTACACTCAAAAGGCTGTATTCAATGGCCAAGGATTTTGAGACCCTTAAAGGGGCAGATTCAGAATTTCAGAGAGGTGGTGTCCCAAGGTGGTTTAGCACAGAGGCTTTGGAGGTGCCGTCCTGGGTTTGCTCTCAATCCTGCCTGCTGGCTTCTTGACAATGAACCTCTCAAAACCTCCGTCTCCCACTCAGTAAAATGTCAGTTATGAAGATTCCATGATACAATGTGCTCTGAAATAGAGTACACAGAAACAGAAGCCTGGTCGGAAATGGAGTGCTCTAAAGACAGACGTTAAGCTGACAAGGTCATTTTGGGTTCACGGCATTCTGGACTACCATACTAGGCTCTAGTCCTGCAGTCTATTCTTAGTTCCTCCTTTTGTGATGTGTGATACTAGGTTACCCATTTCATTGTTCTCTTCCCCATTTTTGTTGTTGTTGTTGTGGTGGTAGCAAAATATAGCTAACATAAAATTTGCCATTGTAGCTATGTTTAAATGCACGGTTCAGTGGCATGGTATACATTCACATTGTGAATGCAGCCTCACCACATTCATCTCCAGAACTTTTCATCTTCCAAAATTGAAACAGTACACCCATTAAATGTTAACTTCCGATTCCCCTCTTCTTCCAGCCCCTAGCAACCATTATTCTACTTTCTGTCTCTATGTTTGGGACCATTTTAAGTACCATATATAAGTAGAAATGTACAAGACTGATCATTTTGTGTCCATCATTTTTCACGTAACATATCTTCAAGGCTTATCCATGTTGTAGCATGTATAATAATTTTAAGTCCATTTTAAGATGGAATAATATTCCATTGAATAATATATATCACATTTTGTCACATTTTGTTTATTCATGTATCCATTGATGGGTATTGGGGTTATTTCCACCTTTTGGCTCTTGTGAATAATGCTGCTATGGAAATTAGAATATAAATATTTGTTCAATCATTCTTCATTTAAAAATATATTAAGGCTGCATTTTAAAAATATCTTTTATCCCTTGGAGTGACAATATATGGGTTGTTAAGGTAGTTTCTCATTAAACTATTCTGTGATCTTGGTGGGAGTATTAGAAAAGTTTTTTTATGTTGGTCCTATAGTGTAATTCTTCAATAAATCTCTATAATTGTAAGGCAAACACACTTACAACCAGCATGTTTTGTCAGTACAGATTGGCTATATTTTAAAATAAATTACTAAATGTAAAAATGTTGAACATATACTATTGCTGAACTTTAAGAAGTATTACACGTTTTCTTTAGGAATAAATAGACTTATAGAAATAGGATTGACTAACAATGTCCCATGGGCCAAAATCCAGCCCACTGCCTGTTTTTTCACTGGCTTTCAAGCTAAGAATGGGTTTCATACTTTTTAATGGTTGAAAAAAATCATAAGAAAGCTAGCACTTCATGGCATGAACATTTCAAAAATTCAAATTTAAGTGTCCATAAATAGTTTAATCAAGACACACTGACACTCACTCATTTCTGTATTGTCTATGGCTGCTTTTGAGCTGCAGTGGCAGAGCTGAGTAATTGTGACAGAAACTGTATAGCTCTTGAGTCCTAAATATTTATGATCTAGCCCTTTAGAGAAAAAAAAATTTGCCGATCACTGATATACTCTCACTTCCTCATTTATAGTTGAGAAAACCGAGGCCCAGTAAGCGTCCTGCTGGACTGGCAATCACAATGCAGAGAGTCACTGTGAGGAGTCCAGCGGTCCCAACAGCCCAGCCCGAGTTCCTAAATTACACCCCAGTATGTTCCTGGGGTAAAGCTCAGTGTCTTGCCTTCCAGCTGTACATCATGAACCAGTATCATCATTGCATCACAGTAATAGTGCAAGAAAGTCTGTCTCTGTTCTTAATTTCCTCTGCTGAATGCTAGGGGGAAAAGAGATATATGCTTAGTTATTAACTTCTTTGCGAGAGTCATACCGGTTCATATCTTTCCAGGAGGACCTTTGTCTTTAATTTCTTAAGCACTATTTCATTTGATGAAATACTTCCCAATTACTTTTGGAATAAAGCTTAAGTGACTAAATATGTTATAAAGCTCTTCCTGACCCTGCTCCAACTTAACCTCCCCAGTCTTATTTCTCTATCTTTGCCTTCCTTGCTGCTCTCTTTGTCTTCCATGCTCAGAAGAATTCAGCAAACTCTCAGTACCCACTGCAGATGCATCTTACCTTTGCGTCTTTGTTCATGCTCTCCCTTGACCAGGGAAGCGTGAATCTGCTCATCCATCCAGCAAGGTCCTCTTCCAAGATCCACCACCTCAGGTGCCTCAGCCTTTGAGTGGCCTCTCCAGTTCCTGCCACAGGCAGAAGTAGTAACTCTTTTTTTCACTGCAGATTGTGGTCCAAATCATTTGAGGAATTCTGTATTAAAACATCTGAATTTATTAAGGGATTAGACAAGAAGTTATCTCTATAGATCAGACAATAGGACATCAAAGGGAGGGCCCACAGACATTTCCCAAGCTTTTAATTCACAGAGCTATTATTTAATGTATATGCAGAGTACATCATGTGAAATGCCAGACTAGATGAAGCACAAGCTGGGATCAAGATTGGTTATTGATATTTCAATAACTTCAAGATATGATGACACCACCTTTATGGTAGAAAGCAAAAAGGAACTAGAGAGCCTCTTGATGAAGGTGAAAAGGAGAGTGAAAAGCTGGCTTAAAACTCGACCTTCAAAAAAATTAAGATCATGGCATCTGGACCCATCACTTAATGGCAACTTATATTTTCTTGGGCTCTAAAATCACTGTGGTTGGTGACTGCAGCCACAAAATTAGTATACCAAAAGCAGAGCATACCTTTGCCAACAAAGGTCTGTATAGTCAAAGCTATGGTTTTTCCAGTAGTCATGTATGGATGTGAGAGTTGGACTCTAAAGAAAGCTGAGCACCAAATAACTGATGCTTTTGAACTGTGGTGTTGGAGAAGATTCCTGAGAGTCCCTTGGACTGCAAGGAGATCAAACCAGTCCATCCTAAAGGAGATCAGTCCTGGGTATTCATTGGAAGGACTGATGCTGGAGCTGAATCTCTCAATACTTTGGCCACCTAATGTGAAGAACTGACTTATTGGGAATGACCCTGATGCTGGGAAAGATTGAAGGCAGGAGGAGAAGGGGACGACAGAGGTTGTGATTGTAGGATGATGGCATCACTGACTCAATGGACGTGAGTTTGAGCAAGCTCCAGGAGTTGGTGATGGACAGGGAAGCCTGGTGTGCTGCAGTCCATGGCATCCCAAAGAGTCAAACACAAGTGAGTGAGTGAACAAAAACAACATGATTCCATGCCATTTGGTCATCATTAGTCACAGAAGCTTGTACTGTCCTCATGTGCTCTTAACTGCAGCTATTGCCATAATGTGTAGATATTGTAACTATAATTTCTGAACCATGATGCTATAATTTCTGAACCAATATACTAATATGTGCAAAGCAGTATGTTATGGAAATAAAATATTTTATAATGTTTATTTGGAATAAACATTCTAAAAACTAGAATAATAAACTCAGAGCCTCAATTTGATTGGTTCTCACCCTATAAACAGTCCTGCCAGAACTGAACTGTGCATTTGAGTTTTCTTCATTCTTTTTAAAAATTATTTACTTATTTTCACTGTGCTGGGTCTTTGCTGATGCAAGGGCTTTCTCTAATTGTGGTGAGAGGGGGCTACTCTCTAGCTGTGCATAGGTTTCTTGTCTAAGTGGCTTTTCCTGTTGCAGAGCACGGGCTCTAGAGCACAGCTCAGCAGTTGAGGCTCATGGGCTCACTTGCTCCAAGGCATGTGGGATCTTCCTCGACCAGGGATCAAACCCATATCTCTTGCATTGGCAGGCAGATTTTTTACCACTGAGCCACTAGGGAAGCCCCATGAGTTTTCTTCATTTTTGTTGAACTGATAAGACTTCAGTGTTAACACAATTCAGTTCATAAAAAACTTCCTAAAGATGACATAACATACAAGTGAGACTACAGGGAGGTTTGTTTCTTTATTTTTGTTTTTTGGTATAAATTATGAATTTAAAAAGTGAAGAAACACCTGGAGTAACAGGCAAATTTGGCCTTGGAATGCGGAATGAAGCAGGGCAAAGAATAATAGAGTTTTCCCAAGAAAATGCACTGGTCATAGCAAAAACCCTCTTCCAACAACACAAAAGAAGACTCTACACATGGACATCACCAGAATGTCAACACCAAAATCAGATCGATTATATTCTTTGCAGCCAAAGATGGAGAAGCTCTATACAGTCAACAAAAACAAGACCAGGAGCTGACTGTGGCTCAGATCATAAACTCCTTATTACCAAATTCAGACTCAAATTGAAGAAAGTAGGGAAAACCGCTAGACCATTCAGGTATGACCTAAATCAAATCCCTTATGATTATACAGTGGAAGTGAGAAATAGATTTAAGGGCCTAGATCTGATAGATAGAGTGCCTGATGAACTATGGACAGAGGTTCATGACATTGTACAGGAGACGGGCATCAAGCCCATCCCCATGGAAAAGAAATGCAAAAAAAGGAAAATGGCTGTCTGGGGAGGCCTTACAAATAGCTGTGAAAAGAAGAGAAGTGAAAAGCAAAGGAGAAAAGGAAAGATATAAGCATCTGAATGCAGAGTTCCAGAGAATAGCAAGGAGAGATAAGAAAGCCTTCCTCAGCGATCAATGCAAAGAAATAAAGGAACACAACAGAATGGGAAAAACTAGATATCTCTTCAAGAAAATTAGAAATACCAAGGGAACATTTTATGCAAAGATGGGCTCGATAAAGGACAGAAATGGTCTGGACCTAGCAGAAGCAGAAGATATTAAGAAGAGGTAGCAAGAATACACAGAAGAACTGTGCAAAAAGATGTTCACAACCCAGATAATCATGATGATGTGATCACTAACCTAGAGCCAGACATCCTGGAATGTGAAGTCAGGTGGGTCTTAGAAAGCATCGCTATGAACACAGCTAGTGGAGGTAGTAGAATTCCAGTTGAGCTCTTTCAAATCTGAAAGATGATGCTGTGAAAGTGCCACACTCAATATCCTAGCAAATTTGGAAAACTCAGCAGTGGCCACAGGACTGGAAAAGGTCAGTTTTCATTCCAATCCCAAAGAAAGGCAATGCCAAAGAATGCTCAAATACCGCACAATCGCACTCATCTCACATGCTAGTGAAGATGTAAAGTAATGCTCAAAATTCTCCAAGCCAGGCTTCAGCAATACATGAACCGTGAACTCCCTGATTTTCAAGCTGGTTTTAAAAAGGCAGAGGAACCAGAGAGCAAATTGCCAACATCCGCTGGATCATGGAAAAAGCAAGAGAGTTCCAGAGAAACATCTATTTCTGCTTTATTGACTATGCCAAAGCCTTTGACTGTGTGGATCACAATAAACTGTGGACAATTCTGAAAGAGATGGGAATACCAGACCACCTGACCTGCCTCTTGAGAAATCTGTGCAGGTCAGGAAGCAACAGTTAGAACTGGACATGGAACAACAGACTGGTTCCAAATAGGAAAGGGAGTGTGTCAAGGCTGTATATTGTCACCCTGCTTATTTAACTTCTATGCAGAGTACATCATGAGAAGCGCTGGACTGGAAGAAACACAAGCTGGAATCAAGATTGCTGGGAGAAATATCAATAACCTCAGATATGCAGATGACACCACCCTTATGGCAGAAAGTGAAGAAGAACTAAAAAGCCTCTTGATGAAAGTGAAAGTGGAGAGTGAAAAGGTTGGCCTAAAGCTCAGCATTCAGAAAATGAAGATCATGGCATCTGGTCCCATCACTTCATGGGAAATAGATGGGGAAACAGTGGAAACAGTGTCAGACTTTATTTTGGGGAGGCTCCAAAATCACTGCAGATGGTGATTGCAGCCATGAAATTAAAAGACGCTTACTCCTTGGAAGAAAAGTTATGACCAACCTAGACAGTATACTGAAAAACAAAGATAGTACTTTGCCGACTGAGGTCCGTCTAGTCAAGGCTATGGTTTTTCCATTGGTCATGTGTGAATGTGAGAGTTGGACTGTGAAGAAAGCTGAGCACCGAAGAATTGATGCTTTTGAACTGTGGTGTTGGGAAGACTCTTGAGAGTCCCTTGGACTGCAAGGAGATTCAACCAGTCCGTTCTGAAGATCAGCCCTGGGATTTCTTTGGAAGGAATGATGCTAAAGCTGAAACTCCAGTACTTTGGTCACCTCATGCGAAGAGTTGTCTCATTGGAAAAGACTGACGCTGGGAGGGATTGGGGGCAGGAAGAGAAGGGGATAACAGAGGATGAGATGGCTGGATGGCATCACTGACTCGATGAATGTGAGTCTGAGTGAACTCCGGGAGATGGTGATGGACAGGGAGGCCTGGCGTGCTGTGATTCATGGGGTCGCAAAGAGTCGGACACGACTGAGAGACTGAACTGAATTGAACTGAACTGATGAATTTAGGTCTTGATGTGTTACAATAAGTTATGTCATTATAGTGACTGGAGGCTCCCCAGGTAGGGCTAGTGATACAGAACCCACCAGCCAAAGCAGGAGACAGAAGAGACTCGGGTTCAGTCCCCGGGTTGGGAAGATCCGCTGGAGGAGGGAATGGCAACCGACTCCAGAATTCTTGCCTGGAGAATCCCATGGACAGAGGAGCCTGATGGGCTGCCACTCAGTCCATAGGGTTACAATGAGTCTGAACTGACTTAGCAAACAAGCATAGTGACTGGAGGGAAAACATCCGTAACATGTTCAATAAGCTCTTTCGGTCATTTCTACCATCATGTCATTGCCACCTTGCTGATTGTTTCTCTTCCCTTGTGTGCGTTGACCACATAGACAATGGGATTGCCATTGCGATGAACTGTGGAACTGCCATCCATGTTTGACTATTCCTAAAATTTTCTCTGAAGATGACTGTAGAGTTAAAAAAAATTGACTTCCTGTCAGAACACCTTGGGTCCAGGCTTCTATTCCTACCATTAACGGTTATGTTGTCAAGTCACTCTCTTTTGGCTATTTTCTTACTGGTAAAATACTCATAGCAATTCCTGTCTCCCAGCTTGTTTTTTTGAGAATTAAGTTATGTGGGTTTTTTTCAGAGTTGGGCACACCAATTAGGAGGATGACACTTAGTCAGAGAGTAACTCATCTCAAACGCATCCTGCCAACTGGCCACCAAGTGCCCATGAAGTGCCATTCTGCATTTGCCTAGTGATGAGGAAGCGACCATCCCACCTCCAGCTGGCAGAGAGACAGAAACGAAATAAACGTCTAAGTACAAATTGCGGTGGATGACACAATGAAACAGACGAGCTGCTCTGAGGGAGAAAACACCTTTGAGGGGCTGACCTGTAAGCATCAGCCACAGAAAGGAGATGGGTTCCAAGTGAATGACTGAAAAATAATCAAAGCCATCCTCTAGTGGGACCAGAAAGACACTGCTCCCTGTGACAGCAGAGGTGTATCCTCGTCTATGCCACATAGAGGAGGACATGCACGACTTGTCTGCTTTTTCCAGGTGAGACGTCAAGGTAGGAGTTGGGGGTAGAAGTATTGAAAACATCATGGAGCAGGCCATCCGTGTACAGCACTATCTAGGAATCACGTGGGAAGAAGGATTATATATATATACATTATATTTACACTTTATATATACTCATTATGTATATACTCATATATATACTCTATGTATACACATGTATACATTCTCTATAGCATAATTGTTGAGAGCGAGAATCCTTCTTTCCAAACCAACCCCAAGTCATTACTCCATTTGAGATTGTGGAGCTACACTTTCTAGATTCATTCAGTAAACATTTGTTTGGGGGCACACATGATGGACGCCTGGTACTGAGATTGGCACTGGAGAAAGAATCCCTGCCTCTTGGCAGCTCAGAACCCAGCCTAGAGAAGATGAGTCACAGAGGGATTCAGTGGAACAGAGAACCATATGAAGGAGGAAGTGAGCTCAAAGCCTGATGGATACACAGAGGAGAGAACTGGCTCAAAGCAGCAGGGGATGGCAGTTGGCAGGAGGCTTCCCAGAGCAGATGTGTAAACATGAGTGAGCACGGCCATTCAGGATATTGTAGCTGGTTCTGTACAGTTGGAGCAGAATCTTTGCATTTTAGAGGACAAAGAACAAGAAAAAGCAGCTCATAGAGATGGGCCTTGTGTGCCCTTCTAAAGATCTAGGATTATGTTCTAAAGGTTATGGATTACTAACAAATCATTCTAAACAGAGTGATGGGTTGCTTTTGTATCCATGAACATGTTACTATATTTTACATTTAATTTTTAAAATTTCTATGTACATATAAATGTATGAACCATAAATGTGCAGCTCAATAATCTACAAATTATATTGTAGGAGGGCATTTGTGATTCTATAGTAATTTACAGTCATTTGGGCTGTTATCTCCTGCATGCCTGCTAAATCACTTCATTCGTGTCTGACTCTTTGCAACACTCTGGACAGTAGTCTGCCAGGCTCCTCCGGTCATGGGGTTCTCTAAGCAAGAATACTGAAGTGGTTTGCCATGACCTTCTCCAGGGGATCTTCCTGACCCAGGAATCGAACCTGCATTTCTTACATCTCCTGCATTGGCAGATGAGTTCTTTACCACTAGCGCCACTCTGGAAGCCCTGTTATCTCCTTATTTGTCACTATAGGTGTTTAGTTCTTCCTCTGAAGACAAGCTTAAATCTGAAGCTTCAACTACCAATGAAGACATATTTATTCTGGCCTAAATTATGATAGATCCCTCGTAAATCTGTAGGATGTAGAAGAACTCAGTAAACATGATATTCCTAAGGGCAGTGTGGTTGTCAGATTTCATTCTGGCAAAGGGGTAATGAAGGTGGGTGGGGGAAGCACCGCCCTGTTTGCTGAGGTGGGGGAGGGGGGGCGGGCAGGACAAATGAAGAAATGAGACCACCAAGGCAGAGAACCCAGGAGGTGTCCTACATCCAAGCCTTCTGGAAACGGATCACCCTGGAGGACCCTACTTTCCCCTAGAACCAGGTCCTTTAGGCTTTTTCAGTTCCACTTCCCAATGGCATGAATTAACTGACTCCACTGATAAAGATCAGTATCTTTTGCCGTAGCTTCCCCTCTGCTCTGGGCATCTTCCTCGGCCTTTTATGCTTACCTATAAGTTCTGCTCATTTCTAACCATCCTTACAATGTTACTTTCTATGTGAGCTCCTCCTCCCGCTCCTCCTGCTACCATCTGCTGCTGCTTCTGCCACAAAATGCACTCCATTTGGAGTGGCTTTTGCTCTCGATCGCTGACCTTGTTGGGCTAGGTGGGCCACTTCCCTAAGCTCTGGCCAGCCTGTAGTCTGACTTTGCTGGTGTCTCTCTTGGTCCGGTCACTGGGTCCAGGGTGAAAGGACAGGTGAGGCAGAATATGATTCCTCCACAGTAACGGGTTGTTTGGGCTGCTCCCTATGCAGGGTCTCTGAGCACGACTTCCCTCCAGATCTGGTATGGATGCAGAAATTCATAGATCCGTTTTCCACAGTGGCTACAGCACATCTTAAAGTAGTTCTATGTCAGCTTTAGAGTCCAAAAATAGCAGGACAAGAGTCTAGGGTTGATGATTGCATCAAAGGAATGAATGAATGAATGAATGAATCCTATTACCGCATTTTTATCCCCTTACAAGGCTCTCTGAGTGTATGTGAACCAGGTCAGGTTTTCCCTGCTTAAAGCTTTCTAAAGCTTTTGCACTCACTCAGAATAAACCTATCCTCCTCCCCACGGCCGCTCAGGCGCTGCCTGACCCAACCCTTCCTCTTCTTCAACATCAGTGTAGGAGTCTTCTCCGCTCACTCACCAGTCCTCAGCCAGGCCAGCCTCCCTTCTGACACTCAAACACTAGAAGTCAGAGAACGTGTACCTGCTGTTCCCTCTATCTGGAACTCTTCCTTCAGCTCCCAGGGGATTAGATCCTTTATGTCCCAACTTGAATGTCACCTCCCCAAGAGATCTTACCTGACCAGC
Source organism: Nanger dama (assembly GCA_917880005.1). Classification (NCBI taxonomy): domain Eukaryota; kingdom Metazoa; phylum Chordata; class Mammalia; order Artiodactyla; family Bovidae; genus Nanger; species Nanger dama. The sequence continues at coordinate 41,557,238 of CAKJTW010000004.1, forward strand.
CGAATCAGAAACTCAGAGGATGATGTGAAATGAAATTCAGGCTTTATGGCAAGACAAGAAAAATTTAAACTTAAAAAATATTGTCTCTGCCCTCTGGCCTCCTCTCACCCCTCCACTGTGCATCGCGTTTCTCCATTATGCATCTTCTCATCAGCAGAAATTCCTTCTCAACCATGAAAAGTAGCTTCTTCTAAGACAATTCCTTAAAGATGACATTCTTTCTTGACAAGAGATCACTAGCACTCGGATCTGGATCGTGCAAACTGTCAATAGTAAGTCATTTGATGTATAGCCCTGTATCTCAAAAAAGCCCTCTGTCTCAAGAAAGTGTCTTGACTTCCAACAGGTGGTACTGTTCTTGGAGTTTCCTGACTTGCTGTTCCTGGGTTATAATCCTCAAATTTGGCTCAAATAAGAATATCACTTCTTTCATAGATTGACTATTGATTAATGTTCATCAACAATGGGCACAACACATGCTGAATTTTGAGAATCTTATCTAAGAGAGCACATGGAAAGAATTCTAGTTAAAGTCACCGAGAATCTGAATTCTAAAGGATGCAATACTATGAATTTATCAGATAAGTAAATATCTTAAATAGATAGATAAAGATATATACGTATATATCTTTACACACTGCTTATGTGATAAGTGCTATAAAGAAAACAGGATAAAAATAGAAACCAATGATGCTAGTGTGCTGTGAACCCTGAGTTTCCCCCAAATCTATTCATTCATTTGTTAAACAGGGCCCTGGCCTTGGCCAAGTGTAATTGATGTAGGTCGGTCAGAGAAAGCATTCTGGAGTCCTGAATCTGCACTGATTTGAGACGTGAATTAGGAGCAGTCTGAGAATCTGAAAGGAAGGTGCTCCAGGCAGAAAGGTTTAAGCAGAATATTTGAGAAACAAAATATCTCAGCATATTTGAGAAACAAAAAGGAGACTAACATGTCTAGAGCACAGAGCCAGGATGCAGAGAGAAGGATGAGAGTGCAGAATGAGGCATGAGCTATACTGAATCGGCCACAGTGGGTAGTTTGCATTTCATTCTCCTTGCAATAGGCAGTCCTCAGAGTATTTTAAGCAGTCAGGTGGCATGAATGGATTCTTGGTTTTAAAAAATCATTGTGAATGCTCTGTGGAGAATGGATCATGAAGGTAGAGATATAACATAATTTTTGCTTAAATACTTAACAGTTAACTTTGTTTTATTGAAGTATAGTTGACTTACAATATTTCAGTATATAGCAAAGTGGTTCAATTATATGTATGCATATATAAAAATACGTACATTATTTATGAGATTCTTTTCCATATAACTTAGTATAAGATATTGAATACAGTTCCCTGTGCTATACAGTAAGTCCTTGTTGTTTATCTATTTTATATAGAGTGGTGTGTATCTGTTAATCCCAAATTCTCAATTTATCTCTCTCTCCCCTTCTTTCCCTTTCAGTAACCATAAGTCTTTTTCTATGTCTGTGGGTCTGTTTCTGTTTTGTCAATAAGTTCATGTGTACCATTTTTTTCAGATTCCACATATGATATCCTATGATATTTTTAATAACACATTCATGAGGCTTGCAGTGTACTCAGCACTACTTTAAACTCTTTGTAAGCTGTTATTCATCTAATCCAATAACACCCCAGGAGGTAGATACATCACTCATTCCATTTTTTGAATGAGACAACTGAGATTCAGAGCGTCAATAACTTTTCTCAGATTGGACAGCTGGTAAACGGCAGACACAGGACTCAGACTTAGGCAGCAAGAATTCAGAGTCTGGGCTTGTAACCACCATGCTTTAAATAGGCATACTATTCCCGCCTTCCCTCCTGACAAAGGATGGCTTTGAGCTTAAAATAGTATGCTCTGGTAAAGTGCTTTGAATATTAAGAAGGGTACTATATGACTTTAACAATGCCATTATATTGTATAAATGTAACTCATTAAACAAAGTATAATGAATTGGCTGCTAATCTTCTGTATATTGTGGTTAAAAGCAGCACTAATATTTGCAGCAAGAAAAACAATTAGCATGTTCATTAAGTAGAGTCCTGCTTATACACTTCACTCATTAACTTTAATCATCTATGAGATGCTTAAACTAAACTAACCTGTCAGTCCCAGAGTCATTAGTGCCTATCTTCAAAAGATGATGCTTTAATTTTTAGGGCATGTTTTAATTTTACAGACTAACAAAGAAGCCAGCATAGTCACTAATTTCCCTTAATGGTACTCATGATCAAGATATTGAATATTATTTAAGCTAAGAAATCATTATCCTTCACAATTGCATCATTAACTGGATCCTGATTAATAGCTGCATTTCTTTCCCTTCACTTTTCCAAATCTTATATCTCCTATTTGGCCTTTAAATAGTAATACACATTCTTAAACAGAATACATCAGTATTTCTAAGATGGTATAATTCTTCAGTCTAAATCAACACAAAGAGCTCCATATATGACACTGGATAATGAAGAAAATTTACAAAAGTAGTTCTTAATGTTTTGAATATGATAGATACCTTTGGTGGACTTCCTTATAGCTCAGATGGTAAAGAATCTGCCTGCAGTGCAGGAGATCTGGGTTCCATCCCTGGGTCAGGAAGAACCCCTGTAGAAGGAAATGGCAAACCACTCCAGTATTCTTGCCTGGAGAATCCCATGGACAGAGAAGCCTGGTGGGCTACAGTCCATGGGGTCACAAAGAGTCAGACATTGACTAAGTGACACACACAGATACCTTTGAGAATCTGAGTATACTATGGACCTCCTTCCAAGAAAAAAAAAAATGTACATATATACAATTTCACTAGATTCACAAAACTTCTAAAGTGTATCCTTGCATTACTAGGAATCCCAGGGTAGGAATCCAAGCTCTAATTTAACTTGCCTGTTTAGGAGAAACTAAAGTTTATATGAGAGTCCTTTGGACTGCAAGGAGATCCATCCAGTCCGTTCTAAAGGAGATCAGCCCTGGGTGTTCTTTGGGAGGAATGATGCTAAAGCTGAAACTCCAGTACTTTGGCCACCTCATGCGAAGAGTTGACTCACTGGAAAAGACTCTGATGCTTGGAGGGATTGGGGGCAGGAGGAGAAGGGGACGACAGAGGATGAGATGGCTGAATGGCATCACCAACTCGATGGACATGAGTTTAAGTGAACTCCAGGAGTTGGTGATGGACAGGGAGACCTGGCGTGCTGCGATTCATAAGGTCACAAAGATCTGGACACAACTGAGCAACTGAACTCAACTGAACTGAAAGTTTATATCTAGTTGATGATAAAAGCCAATCTTAGAAGAATACTAACTAACAGACATAGAAGGGAGAAGTAGAAAACTCACTGCTAAGAAAGTTTGAATATGGAGTTGATATTGGATGGTTTTGATAGGATTGCTTCTTTTCTTGTGTGATATAATGGTATTTGTTATGCAGAAGAATGCTCTTATTTTTAGGATATATTTGTTAAAGTATTTGAGGATAAAAGGTCAAAAGACTGAAACTTACATTGAAAAGCTTTAATAAGATAAACAGATGATAGATGGATAGAGACACACATACAGTTATGGACTGAATTGTGATTCCCCTTTAAATTCACATGTTGAAGCCATAATCACCAATGTGACTGTACTCTAAGATGGCTTTTAAAGAAGTAACTAAGGTTATGTCATAAGAATGCGGTCTTTATCAAGTAAGACTGATGTCTTTACAAGAAAAGAAAGAGACAGGAGTACATGCACAAAGAAAAGTCGATATGAGGACACAACTGGATGGCAATGAACTTCACAATTGAGGAAAATAAACTTTGTTGTTTAAGCCACCCAGTTTATGGTATTGTGTCATGGCAGTTCTAACAGAGTAAGATAAATCGGATGCATAGATAGACGATAGCTAGAGATATCAAATGTGGGAAATATTAATAACTAAAGAAACTAGGTTGCAGGTATGTGGTTGTTACTTTACTATTGCTGCAAATTTTTTGTTTGGAATTTTGCTAATAAAAATTAAGAGGGGGGGTCTCCTTGCTTTTGAGTACTTGGGATATTAGAAAACAAAGCATGAATGTAATATTAGAGTCTAGGGGAAAAGTAGGATTTACATGGATATTCTTGATAGAAGCCAATATAAGAAGACTCCAATGGAAAAGAAGTTTCAGAGTTGTTCTAGAAATAAGATTGGAGAAGAGGTTAATAAAAAGGAATGCCTCAGGTTAGAATCCTCATTGTCTCAACCCATTTTAATTTCAAGTAAACGGAAACTTATTACAGATTTTTTTATTTAATATGTTCTGTGTACAGCTATAACTATCAACTTTGATCACCAGAGTATTAAATTTTGAAGAAGCTGTTTAAAAATATTGATTTGATTTATGGCTTGCCAGAATTTGAGGATATTACCAGTAGATAAGGCAAGCAGAACTGATGTGGAATGAGGCCCTTCCACTGCAAACGTAGAATCACTGGATAAAAGGACTTTTAATACATTGCTGGGACATAAAAGGAAATAATGCATAAATGGAGAGATGTACTACAGTCCTGAATGGAAAAACTATTGTAAAGACATCAATTTTCTCCAGATCTATACACAGGATCAATGTAATGCCCACCAAAATTTCAATCAGATGTTTACGTATCTTGATTCTAAGATTTGTATTAAAAACCAAGGTTGCCAACGAGGAAGAAAAAGATTGGGTGCCTTGTCCCAGCAGATGCTAAGTTCTGGTTATGAAAGTGTATTGTAGCATGCAGTGGGAAAAATAAATAAATAAACTAGTCCAGAAACTGAACCACATATATATTGATATATCATAGAAGGCACTTTGCATATTAGCGAAAAGTAGGCTCAGAAGTTAAAGCGTCTGCCTCCAATGCGGGAGACCTGGGTTCGATCCCTGGGTCGGGAAGATCCCCTGGAGAAGGAAATGGCAACCCACTCCAGTATTCTTGCCTGGAGAATCCCATGGAGGGAGGAGCCTGGTAGGCTACAGTCCACGGGGTCGCAAAGAGTCAGACACAACTGAGCGACTTCACCTCACCTCACCTCAGGGGGATTTTCAAATAACTGGTGCTTGGACAATTGACCATGTTTATTGGGTATAGAGCTAAATCTCTCACAATATAGCCAAAAAATCTATTTAATTCAGGTTAAAATTTCAAATAAAACTTCTTTTTATAAATTTAAGTTAAGGAAAGAACTTACTTCATTATGACCAAATATATAGACAAACTAAAAAGGAAGTCACTGATACTTTGGACTACACCGAAGTTTAAAATTTCTGTACATTAAAAGGCCTTCTTGAACAGATCACAAAACTCTATTCACTGGTAGAAGATATTTGCAATTCGTATAGTAAACAGAGGCTTAGTATACAAAATATTTTGAACTCCTCAAAGTAAAAAGAAAACTAAATTAATAGACAAAAGCATGAATAAGCATTTCAATGAAGGGAAAACAGAGTCAAAAACATGAAAATGTTGTTCCCTTATTAGAAATCAAGGAAATGCAGATTGAAACCACAGAAAGGTACCATTTACACTCACTGGACTGGCAGAAAATGTAAAGTCATACAGTCCCACACGCTGGCAAGAACGAGGGGCGACAGCGGCCCTTAACACACACTGATGTGTGGCTCATCCACATTTTCCAATAAAGTTTAAAAATTCATACACCCTGTGGTTCAGCAGTTTAATTTCAAGCCAATACCATAACAAAAAGCTTTCCTGTGTGCACCAAAAGACAGATACAAGAATATCCATATAGTATTGTTCATAATAGCAGACAACTGGAAACACACTAAATGATCATACTGAAACTCAGTTGCTCAGTCGTGTCCAACTCTGCAACCCCACCAGGCTCCTCTGTCAGTGGAATTCTCCAGGCAAGAGTACTGGAGTGGTTTGCCATTTCCTGCTCCAGAGGATCTTCCCAACCCAGGGATCGAACCCTGTTCTTCCACACTGCAGGCAGATTCTTTACCATCTGAGCCACCAGAGAGGGCTAAATGGTCATAAGGACACTGAACAAACATCATTATCTAGATAGGTAGAGATGCCCTTTAATATTTTGATTTGTACTTCCTACGAAGGTTTTTCTCTTATGTATCCGCTGTATAGCACAGTTATCAACATCAGGAAATTTAACAAGGATGGAATATTTTTATTCTTATCTTTGTCCATAGTCAATTTTTCCTACTGTTTCAATAATATATCTTTATCCTCCAGTACAGGATCCAATCAAGGATCACACACTACACTTATTTATCATGTTGCTTTATTCTCCTTTAATTTATAAGAATTTCTCAAATTTTTCTTTCTAAATCTTTCTTGATATCAACATTTTTAAGAATATTGAGCAGTAATTCAACAAAAATTCTCAATCTATCTGTTTTTTATTTCATATTTGTAGTTTTTTAATTTGTATATTTAGATCTTCAGTTAATATGTAATTTATTCTTGTATGTAATCTGAACAATGATTCTAATTTTATCATTTTCCAACTGGTTATCCAGTTGTCAGGAGAAGGCAATGGCAACCCACTCCAGTACTCTTGCCTGGAAAATCCCATGGACAGAGAAGCCTGTTAGCCTGCAGTCCATGGGGTTGCTAAGAGTCCCGCACAACTGAGCCACTTCCCTTTCACTTTTCACTTTCATGCATTGGAGAAGGAAATGGCAACCCACTCCAGTGTTCTTGCCTGGAGAATCCCAGGGACGGGGGAGCCTGGTGGGCTGCCGTCTATGGGGTCGCAGAGTCGGACACGACTGAAGCGACTTAGCAGCAGCAGTAGCAGCAGCATCCAGTTGCCATACTTCAACACCACTTGGTTGGAAAAAAAGCTAATCTTTGCCCCAATAACTTGAGATACCACCTTTCTCATGTACTAGAATCCTTGATGTAGGCAGTTTATGTATGAATTTTCCTTTAATTTTGATACTATTTCTTTCTTTAATGTTTATTTTTATTTATTTGACTGAACCGGGGCTTGGTTGGTGGCCCATGGGATCTTTGACCTTCACTGTGGTATGAGGAATCACAGGGATCGAACCTGGGCCCTCTGCATTGGGAACATGCAGTCTTAGCTACTGGGCCACCAGGGAAGTCCCTGAACTCGCTACTGTGTTACCAGTTGCTTGCTACTCTAAATAATCACAGAGGCTTTGGAGTGTTCTCGGATAACTGGTAGAGTTAGTCTTTTCCCATACTTCTTCCTTTTCAGTGTTTTTCTAAATATTCTCATGTGTTAATTTTCCTCTCTTAAGTTTAGAATCAATTTATCCAGCTGTGAAAAGGAGCTTGTTGGTATTGCTGCTTTTATTAGGATTGCATTAAATTTATAAATTAATTTAGGGAGATATAACATCTTGATTATGCTGAGATGATCTAAGCAAAACAAGAAATGTCCGTCCATTTCTCAAGTCTGCTTTTTGAACATTTCTGATCTACAAAAATGGCATTTTAATATAGCTAAACCTAATGAATGGAGAAAATTTATCATGCCTTTGGATAGGAGACTCAATATAATGAGGATGTCACTTCTTCCCAACTTATAGCACAAATTTAATAAAACTCTAATCATAGTCTCAGTAGCAATTTCATTGCCCTTGATAATAATTATAAAATTCATTTGGAAAGGTAAAAGTCAAAGAAGATAAGGAAGAAAAGGATGATGGAGATTTGCTCTATTAGAAGCCAAGATTTCCCATAAAGTCAAAATAATAAAGACAGTATGATATGGACCAGTGGAAGAAAATAGAGAATCCAGAATCAGAAGCATGGTGTATTAATCAGGATAAGTTAATACAAATATGTCCGGAAATCTCAAAGGTTTAGCACTTACAGTTTACTTCTTGTTCATACTGAGGGCACTCTTACTACAGATGACCACAAGGTAATTTAACAATCCAGGCAGCTCCTTTCTTGTCTGCCATCTCAACATTTTTTAGGAAGGCTGAGAGACTGATCAATGAATTTTCAGTTTTGCCTCAGAATTGACACACCTGCCTTCTGCTCACAGGTCATTGGCCATTGCTAGTTACACAGCCCTGAAGAACTGAGAGCAGATGGGAGGTTGCATCTTTGGGTATCGAGGAAGGAGAGGATAATCAGATATTGGTGAGTGCTAGTACTGTCTAGGGATTCCCTGGTGTCTCAGAGGTAAAACATCTGCCTGCCAACTCTGGAGATGCAGGTTCAATCCCTAGGTCTGGAAGATCCCCTGGAGGAAGACATGGCAACCCTCTCCACTGTTCTTGCCTGGGAAATGCCACGGACAGAGGAGCCATGGGGCTATAGTTCACGGGGTTGCAAAGGGCTGGATATGACTGAGTATGCACAGTGTGATGTCTCCCTCATACAGGAACCTGGCATATGACAACAGCGACATTACGGACAGGTAAGAAAAAGTGGAATACACAAAAAGTCAGAATGGATAAATTGGTTTTCATATAGAAAACAGTATTAAATTAGATCTCTATTTCACACTTTGCCCAAGCATCCCAAACGAAGATTTAAATGTGAAAAACCAAACACTAACGGTTTTATTAGAAATTAGAAGTTACTCTCTTTACTAAATCTGATAAGAAAGACAAAAGCACCAGTTATATAGAAAAGGATTGTTAAATTTCACTAGGAACAAAAGAAAACACAAACAATGTTTAAAAATAAACTGTAGACTTTAAGGAGATATTTGCAGTATATAAAAAAAAAAGACTGTTATTAAGAAATTTAAATAACTCCCTCAAATGTATATGAAGAAAAAAATTTTTTAACACAAAAAATATGATTATATGATTGGGTAATTATACTTCTAGGTACAAAGATGAATACTGGAGTATTGTTGGTATTAAATACAAATTAGAAACAACAAAAATGTTCAAAGATAGAAATGGATAAATAATCCACTAAATGCGTAAATAATCTACAGCATATCAGTACTTCCCTGGTGGCCCAGTGGTTAAAACTTCGCCTTGCAGTGCAGGGGGCGTGGGTTTGATCCTTGGTTGGGGAGCTAAGATCCCATATATCTCCAGGCCAAAATATAAAAATAAAAACCAAAACACAAAACAGAAGTACTATTGTAACAAATTCAATAAAGACTTTAAAAATGGTCCACATTTTAAAAAAATAAATAACCTACAGTATATCTCATACAATAGAATTTTAAACCATGATTAAAATAAGGATCTAGATTCACTCATATCAATACAGAAAGGGGTTAGAAAACACAATGCTGAATAAAAAAGCAAATTGTAGAACATGTATAGTATGTCATTTATTCCCTATATTCTGAATAACTCTGTGTATTTAGTATGTGGTTTGTTCATGCATACACATGCACCTAGTCCAATATAAAATCCTGAAAATGAAGAATACACCTTAACTTCAAGATAAGGGTGGACGACAGAGGATGAGATGATTAGATGGCATCACCGACTCAATGGACATGAGTTTGGGTAAACTCTGAGAGTTGATGATGGACAGGGAGACCTGGAGTGCTGCAGTTCATGGGGTCACAAAAAGTCGGACACCACTGAGTGACTGAACTGAACTTGAGGAGAGAGGAATGGGCTTGGAAAAGTCCTTCCCAGCTCTATTCAGAGTGCTTTGTTCTCCCCACCACTTCCCCATAAAAGATTTTACCTAAACATGGTAAAGTACCAGCATTTATTAAATCTCAATAGTTAGTAACAGTGTTTGTTATATTGCTCTCTATACTTTTTTGTATGTTAGATACATTTCTTAATAAGAAGGGAAAAATAAAGGAAAGTAGAAAGCACTTAGAAGACTTTATTTGTTAAACGTTTTCTATGTGATCAGAACAAAGCCCCCTAATTAGAACAAGTGCACAGATACTACATGCATAGGTTTTCACAAACAGTATATTTATTCATCAGAGACCAAGCTAAACTGGAAGCTTAAGAAGCGTAAGTTTGTCTCTCTGAGGTCAGGTCTTACTTTTCCCATTGGCTTCCTTTTACTGCTAAGTTGCTTCAGTCGTGTCCGACTCTGTGCGACCCCACAGACGGTAGCCCACCAGACTCCCCCGTCCCTGGGATTCTCCAGGCAAGAACACTGGAGTGGGTTGCCATTTCCTTCTCCAATGCATGAAAGTGAAAAGTGAAAGTGAAGTCGCTCAGTCGTGTCCGACTCTTAGCAACTCCATAGACTGCAGCCCACCAGGTTCCTCTGTCCATGGGATTTTCCAGGCAAGAGCACTGGAGTGGGGTGCCATTGCCTTCTCCTGGCTTCCTTTTAAGGGCACAGTAAATGATTCAGTGTTTATCAGAACAGATCCTGCCTGGGCACTGGAAACCTTCAGAGATGTATTTATGTTTTCAGGTCACAGGAATACAACCTAGTCCATAAAAACAATAATTTAAATAAAGGCACCCCAACGACCTTTGCAGAGTAAGTGATCTCACAAATAGTCCTGTTTTATGGTTACTAATATGCACATGTCATATTCCTGCCGCTAAGAGGCTTTGAATTTCTGAGAGGGAAAAATGATTATAAAATACTATCTAACATACTTTCCCCCTATTTTTGGACATCAGTAGCATTTTAATAGCTGCCATAATTTTGGTTACACTGTAAAGATACCCATATATCATTTACGAAGCTACCCAGACATCTGTTTCTTGCATTTAGGTAATTAGTTTAGACCAAGTTATGGTGAATGATGTATATTCATTTGACCATCTGCCTCCATAATATAGCTTACTTTCAGGACATGGCTCTTGTTCTACGTCATATCCTCAGTACTCACTGTATAGGTGCTTTGCCCAAAATTCTGCTTCTATTCTCTGACCATTTGTATCTTTACTCCTTCCATTAAGATTTACAGAGCAGACCCACAGTGAACACCAGAGAGATTTAGTTTCAGAAAGATTTAGGAGATGCAGTCAAATCCCTTTGAAGATAGACTGGTCAAATAGTAACAAATAGATGTTTTTATATGTGATGTGGTTTTCCTAAATCAACAAATCTTATTATATGTTGTACATCACCATAACAATGGCAACTAAGAGGGGGCTCTGAAATAACTCTGAAGTGTCAGGGCCAATGTCAGACATTTCTTCTGGAGAACAACAGTTCTCAGGATAGTGCTGTGGGACCAGCTGTGAACTCGTCCTGAATTTCCTGTTATGTTCAAAACTCACACGTGTTGGTATGGCAGCCTTTCTTGCTCCTTGTTCCATTAGCCTTGGAAAAGTGGATTATCATGTTATTCACTAGGGGTTAGATGGCTGGGAAAAAAAAAAAAACAAGAAAGGGAGGAGGAGGGAGTGAGTTTTATTTTCAGATTTGAATTATAGGACCCAGTGTGTGTGTGTTTTAATCTGAGACTTAATTTTCCATAATAATATTCAAACATCACTTTGCAGGGCATCATTTCTATTTTCAATTGCCATGCTGCTGTTCCTACCTCACAAGAATTATGGGTGATTTATCCTAATTTTCACTTCTCTGTATTTTCTGCATTTTTTATAATAAGCACATATTAATTCTATAAGTAGGAGAAAGAAGCACTTTAATTCAAAAATGTTTTAGGATTTGCCAAAATATTGTGATTTCATCCCATAATTTTATTTCTTCCTTATCCGGTTCTACCACTCACAGGCGTAATGTGATAGTAACTGGGAATTCCCTTATATCCACTGCTTTATTGCAAATTTTAGGTAACTATGTCATACTAGCTACAAATTCATTATTTTGTCCCTGTTGTTACTAAGAGATTACAATGCTCAATTGGCAAATGTTAACAAGTAGCAAAGCAAATGTAAACACCATTTGCTCTGCTGATATTTTAATAGGCTTTCTTTGCTGTAAGGTCTCTTGACACCATAACATGATAGATATGTAAATATCACTTAAATAGCCAAATAACAATATAATGTAAATGGATCAATAATTAGATCCCCACAAATTTAATATACTATAAGATTCAGCTAAAATAAAGGATGAGACAATAAAATGTGATTTTATCTACTAGATTAGACCAGGCTGAATAGATAAATATACGTTTTAAAGGTCAATAACCATAGAATCACAAGCATTCTTAAGTGTGCTATATTTTTTTTCTTCAAGGCCTTACTCAAATTTTACCTCTCCCTGAGGCTTTTCCTATTATTTCTAGAATGGTCTCTCTTTCTCTGGCTTTTTCTATAATTGTGTCATTTTATTATAGCACTCACCACGGCCTCATACTATATTGTCCCCCGCACTGAGGGACATCATAATTATGCATATTTTAACATTTCTGAAATTGAGATGCCTACTATAATTTATATGTATATATCATGTGGTGCTGTTTTTCCTTCTCTCCCTCCTGCTCCCTCCACTCCTGCTCCCTCCACTCAGCTCTCATTAAATCAGTGGAAGGATTTACAATTGATCAAGCCTGGGAATAGCCTTACAATCCACTTACCTGGAAGACAAGTAACACATCTGTTCATTCTAGTATTCTGTAAGAGCATAGACTACCGTGCTTATAGGATATTTGTTGTTCAGTTCTCAGTCATGTCTGACTCTTTGTGACCCCCTGGATTGCAGCATTCCAAGCTTCCCTGTCCTTCACCATCTCCAGGAGCTTGCCCAAACTCATGTCCAACAGAAATTAATAACCTCGGGCTCTCTAAGATTAAGAAAAAGGAAAATTTCAAAGAGGTGGCCACCATCGGTTCAGTTCAGTTGCTCAGTTGTGTCCAACTCTGCAACACCATGAACCGCAGCACACCAGGCCTCCATGTCCATCACCAACTCCCAGAGTCCACCCAAACCCACAGCTATTGAGTCGGTGATGCCAACCCACCATCTTATCCCCTGTTGTCCCCTTCTCCTCCTGTCCTCAATCTTTCCCAGCATCAGGGTCTTTTAAAATTAGTCAACTCTTCACATCAGGTGGCCAAAGTATTGGACTTTCAGCTTCAACATCAGTCCTTCCAGTGAACACCCAGGACTGATCTCCTTTAGGATGGACTGGTTGGATCTCCTTGCAGGCCAAGGGACTCTCAAGAGTCTTCTCCAACATCACAGTTCAAAAGCATCAATTCTTCAGTGCTCAGGTTTCTTTATAGTCCAACTTTCACATCCATACATGACCACTGGAAAAAACAAAGCCTTGACTAGATGGACCTTTGTTGGCAACGTAATGTATCTGCTTTTTAATATACTGTCTAGGTTGGCCATAACTTTCCTTCCAAGGAGTAAGCATCTTTTAATTTCATGGCTGCAATCACCATCTGCAGTGATTTTGGAGCCCCCAAAATAAAGTCTGACACTGTTTCCACTGTTTCCCCATCTATTTGCCATGAAGTGATGGGACCAGATGCCATGATCTTCATTTTCTGAATGTTGAACTTTAAGCTAACTTTTTCACTCTCCTCTTTCACTTTCATCAAGAGGCTTTTTAGTTTCTCTTCACGTTCTGCCATGAGGGTGGTGTCACCTGCATATCTGAGGTTATTGATATTTCTCCCAGCAACATTGATTCTAGCTTGTGCTTCTTCCAGCCCAGTGTTTCTCATGATGTAATCTGCATATAAGTTAAATAAGTAGGGTGACAATATACAGCCTTGACATACTCTTTTTCCTATTTGCAACCAGTCTGTTGTTCCATGTCCAGTTCTAACTGTTGCTTCCTGACTTGCATATATGTTTCTCAAGAGGCAGGTCAGGTGGTCTGGTATTCCCATCTCTTTCAGAATTGTCCACAGTTTATTGTGATCCACATAGTCAAAGGCTTTGGCATAGTCAATAAAGCAGAAATAGATGTTTTTCTCTCTTGCTTTTTCCATGATCCAGTGGATGTTGGCAATTTGATCTCTGGTTCCTCTGCCTTTTCTAAAACCAGCTTGAACATCTGGAAGTTTGTGGTTCACGTACTGCTGAAGCCTGGCTTGGAGAATTTTGAGCATTACTTTACTAGCATGTGAGATGAGTATAATTGTGCGGTAGTTTGAGCATTCTTTGGCATTGCCGTTCTTTGGGACTGGAATGAAAACTGACCTTTTCCAGTCCTGTGGCCACTGCTGAGTTTTCCAAATTTGCTGGCATATTGAGTGCAGTACTTTCACAGCATCATTTTTCAGGATTGAAATAGCTCCACTGGAATTCCATCACCTCCACTAGCTTTGTTTGTAGTGATGCTTTCTAAGGCCCACTTTACTTCACCTTCCAGGATGTCTGGCTCTAGGTGAGTGATCACACCATTGTGATTATCTGGGTAGCGAAGCTCTTTTTGTACAGTTCTTCTGTGTGTTCTTGCCACCTCTTCTTAATATCTTCTGCTTCTGTTAGGTCCAGACCATTTCTGTCCTTTATCGAGCCCATTTTTTTCATGAAATGTTCCCTGGTATCTCTAATTTTCTTGAAGAGATGTCTAGTCTTTCCCATTCTGTTATTTTCCTCTATTTTTGCATTGATCACTGAGGAAGGCTTTCTTATCTCTCCTTGCCACTCTTTCCCAATAATTCAACATCCCTGGCAGGTCTGATATTCCAAGGTCAAGACTCTGAGTAGGAAGAAATGGGACCTTGAGAATGTGAGACAGGAATATCTGGGTTGGTACAGTCAACAATCCTGAGACTCCAGATTCCCCTGAACCCTCTATGGAAGTGACCTGCTTTTCCCTGTTAAAGGCTCATGATCCTTCTCCTCCAACTCCTACCCTGATGGAAGACAAAGCAGAGGGAATCTACTCTTATAAGATAACATGGACTCTATTCAGCATCTTCCCTGATCTCCCTTCTGGGCACTCAAATAACTAGAATTAAATCACAACAAAATTTGGCCTGGGAAGAGCTGGGCATGCTAAGGGAGGAAAGAAATCATAGGCTGGAGAAGCCTTGGGTCCTGGGGAAATATGTACTAATAGAGACCCGGGAGCGTGGGTGAGACTGATTGCTAAGGATGAAAGAGGGACAGCATAAAAGCAGATAGGGGAGAGCATAAAAGCAGATAAGGGAGAATTTATAGGTATGAGAATAGTGTGGAATTTAACACTTGAACAGGACTCAGTTGGACAGAGATAATATATGTTACTAGGAGGTTTTTCAGGAAGCAAAGGCCTACACTAAGTGATGTAGAAATACTGTGCTGTAAAGTTAAAAGAAGGATTAAGAGCATCAGAAAAGTGGGCAATAATGGGTATACCAGATAAAACTAGAATATCCTCCAGATGACTCTGATCCACAAGAAGGCCTAGAATGCATACTACTTAACAAGAATGAATTCACTGGTGCAAAGGGCAGTAACATTGTTAAGAAGCTCCATGGTGACCAACCTGTATAGGTCTCACGTGACAACAGGGGTATCACTACAAAATTGATCTCCTCAATAGTTATGGGGATCATTGGATACCCAAAAAATAAAGAAGAGGGAGCAAGTGGCATTTAGTCATCTGAAGCACAGTGGGTGCTATTACTGCAATGAGTAGCAAGGTCAGAGGGGCAGCCAAGGGGTGAGGGTGGCCCTTAGAAAAGGATAGGGATGCTTAAAAGAAAAAGTCCTCCCTAGAAATAATAGATAGAAGTAGGGACTATAGTTTACTCCAATTAAACTTCTATTTGTATGTGTCTCCTGGAGAAAGAGGGACATGCACTCTCAAATGAGCTGTTCCCAGGACGTCCGTTAATCAGGTAGACTTGAATGTCCTGAGAGGAGGGTTCCAGCGGACACTTTGTGCTGACCCCAGGTCCTCCTTCCAGGACTGAAGAATTCAGTCTCCCAGATGCTAAGAGAGTTTGCAACTGCCAGCTCATAACTGAGTCTCTCCCTGGAGACTCTCCTCTACCAAGAGCACCAACACACCCGATATAACACCCCACCCTGACCCCGGGTGTAGCTACATTCCTTTACTCATCAGCAAGGAAATAGGCAAGCCCATCTTCTTTACCCTAATTTGGACAGCTATGCAGAGCTATTCTAGATCCAGAGGTCTCCTTGGAATCATCCGAGATCTTGGTGACTGTCTCATGGCCCAAATTTTCTCTCTGCTGTATCCTTCCTCCTTCACCTACCTACCACAAATGCCGGTCGCAAGAGCATCTCCCAGTATTCTGCAGGAAAACCTTGGCCCATAGAGAGCCTGACATGCCACATCCCCCATCCCCACCACAGCTGACATCAGCAGCTTCTAACTACATGTCTTTGGACTTCCTGGAGCAGAAACTCCCTGAGAAAAAAAAAAAGATATATGTATATTTCTCATTTTCCACCCCATACCAATAAAATCACAGTCTTCATGAATGGGCCCCAAGAGTGTGTATTTTTAAAGCACTCTGGATGAATTCCGTTTTGTCGCTTAATTTAGGAACAGCTTCTACATCAAGAAGTCAACCTCAAATCAGCCTATAACGTAGATCTTATTCCATCTTCCTGTTTCAGCATATTACATAATAGAGAAGCAAAAATGGTCAAAAGTAGGGTACCATCCAAATAAAACATGCAAAGCTAGTGTCAGTTCTCAAGAGAAGCTTCTATATTTTTGACTATTGGACACTATGACTATTGCAACTCATCCCATTTCCTCATTGACTCAAAAAGTCAAAACAGGGTTTGTAGCCAACCTCAGGCTTTTGAGAACATTTTCATTTGCGTTGCCAAATGTTAACTTCATCCTTAGCTGTCTCTCCTTTTCGCAATCCAACTTCCCTTTCACCCCAATTTCCTCCTCTATTTTGTGTTATATTTTATATTTCACAAATTACTGTAGGCAACCTAAAATCCGTTTTTGATTCTTGTGAGGAGCGAGTGGAGAATCGATTAAATGGAGAAGGAGAAAGAGAAAAAGGCTCAAGTTTGTGCTACAAGTAGAGGTATTAGTGGGACACACAGGACTTGAATTATTCAGAGTATAGAGGATCACATGCTGCTTTTATCAGACTTTTTTTAGAATGAGAACTTCACTGAGCAGTTTTCTTAACATTGGACTGTTAAATTAGCAATGTGTATACCAAGGTGAAAGGGTGAGAAGGAACAGGAAGATGCGCTTGGCCTTGGTTGGGGTGTACCCCATTGCTCTAACCAAAGGTTCAAGCTTCAGTTTGTCTTTAGGCAAGACCACTCCCCCAAACTCCATTTGTCCTTCAGACCCAGAATACTTAACAACATCTGTACACAGGAAGCTGGTGGAGTGGAGAAGGTGTAGGGGGGCAGGGCTGAGGGATATATTTAGAAATCATCCTTACTTTGTCCACTGAGTCATATTCATTGTAATTGTAGATCCCTAAATTCCTGTCTGATTCCATTCTTTTTCTACCCAGTAGCCCTTGTGTGTTTTATATTAAGATTCCGTGTCTTGGGAGGGAAAGTGAAAAGCTTTCTCTGGAACAAATTTGAAATAGAAACTTAAAAAAAAATTTTTTTCAGGCTGAATACATGTCCTAAATAAAAGTGCCAAAAGTCTGACATTACATTTGTGATTATAAGTTTTTTCTCTCCTTCTGTAGTTGGTAATTACTTGGGAGAATAAAGCTACGTTTTCCCAATGTATCAGAATTTTAGAAAAATGGCTTGCACATGTTAACTTTATTTTTTCCTCTCTGGAAGGTAAATGATCATGATTAATAGCAATTCCACTGGTGGGACTGCTGGGCCACTTGAGCCCCTAAGGAAAAATGAGAAAATAAAATCAAGCTAAAATGCATTTGTCTTCATCTCAAGTATGTGTTATTCACTTCTATTTATTTAATGGTATGTCCTATCAGTCTTTGGTTGGGGTTACCTATAATATTCTTGCACCTCCTAGAAGATTTGCAATGGCCCAGCTTCATTTCAGAGCTTGCTCTGGGCTAAGCTTATCATCCAGCCTGGCTTCCCACCTTCAGGCACCCTCTGGTCCCTTCTCAGTCACTCAGTCATACCTGACTCTTTGCGAGCTCGTGAACTTTAGCCTGCCGAGCCTTCCTGTCCATGAGATTTTCCAGGCAAGAATGCTAGAATGGATTGCCATTTCCTCCCCTAGGGTTATCTTCCTGACTCAGGGATTGAACCCAGGTCTCCTGTGTCTCCTGCACTGGAGGCAGATTCTTTCCCACTGCGCCACTTGGGAAGCCCAAAAGCTGTCTGGTCCCGTGTAGACAGCCTACACAGGGAAGCAAGCACCAGTCCCTCGGTCCATACCAAACTATGGGGTGAATTTCAAGGGTTCTTGCTAAAGTTCACTGAAGGGCTTGATGGTATGTAAACGCTACACTAGTCAGCTTACAAGAGGTAAGAAATCGGAACCCAGAGGGGTATTAAGGCATAAGATAAACTTCTTCCTGAAGCAGAAGTGATTTTTGAGAAAACTGACCAATACTTACCTGGCTTATCTGGAGAAAAAAATATAACCTTACCTTTGTATGGCATGCTATTATTCATAAAGAACTTTCACAATATCATTTATGAGGTTGAATGCTAAAACTGTTTAAGAGGCAGAACTGTTGCTATCTGTTTCTTTACACAACCACCTCTCTGCCTCAACCCCTGGACACTAAGGTCTCCCTTGCTCTGACATTTATGGATTTATTCAATATGTTTAAGATATACAAAATAATAACTAGTTTTATTGATCACCCTAGTAGATGACGCTAAAACATCATCTTCACACCTCTTTGGACAGAATGACCACTTCAAGGTCTCAGCTTTCTCATCTTAAAATTGAGAGGTTGATATATGATAGCACTTCTATGTGGAATCTAAAATATGATGCAAAAGGACGTATCTACAAGACAGATTCATAGACATAGAAAACAGACTTGTGCTTGCCAGGTGCAGGGAGCAGCAGTGGAGGAAGATGGACTAGGAGCCTTGGATCAGCAGACACAAGCTATTTCATATATGGAATGTATAAACAAGTTGCTACTGTGTAGCACAGGGGGTGATATTCAATATTCTGTGATAAACCATGGGCTTCCCTGGTGGCTCAGAGGTTAAAGCGTCTGCCAACAATGCAGGAGACCCAGGTTCGATCCCTGAGTCGGGAAGATCCCCTGGAGAAGGAAATGGCAATCCACTCCAGTATTCTTGCCTGGGGAATCCCATGGACAGAGAAGCTTAGTAGGTTATAGTCCACGGGGGTCGCAAAGAGTGGGACACGACTGAGCGAGGAACGGAATATATAAAAGAATATATATTTATGTTTAACTGAATCACTTTGCAGTACAGCAGAAATTAATACAACATTGTCAATCAACCATACTTAAACAAATAAATTCTGTAAAAAATAAAGTATATACCCTTAGGAAACTCTCAAACATGTGCACAAAGGAAGGTGAACAAAGATGCCTATGAAAGCATTACCAGTAGTAATGGAAAAGTCAAAACAACACGATTGTCCATTAATGGGGTAATTGATAAATAAGTCGTGATTTTTTTTTAACAGGAGTTGGTATTATAGGATTGCTTAGCCTCCATCTAGCTCTAATACTCTATCGACTTATAAAAACTTCTAACCAGAGTACAGACATGAGCAGTGAACAGCGGAAAGCACATGACCACAATGGGCATGAGACATAGGAAATTCTCCCATAAACAAAGAGCTGTATTAACTGGACAGGTTATAGCCTATAAAAGAAAATAAAAATAAGCGCCATGAAGCAGAGAGACAGCATGCGGTCAAGGCTGTTAGTGATGACACACAGCCCATCTGGTTTGGGTGATCTCTCCATAACATTTGTAATAGTGATGGGTTAAATCGGGTATATCAGGATATGTAGGGAGAGCATCAGTGAATCCACTGAGGGGTGACTAAAGCAGATTATGCATTTCAAGAATGAACAGACATCCATACAGGAGAAGATCTGTTACTGATAATAAGATCTGGCTTCTGTGACAATGGTGGAAAATTCCATTTTTCCATTTACCTTGCTGGTCTCCCCTTCTCAGACTCCTTTGCTGACTCTTCCTCCTCTATTACAATCTCTAAGCACAGGGCTCAGTCCTAGAGCCTTAACTTACGCCATGTATCCATAAATTATCAGATCTAGACTCATGCCTTTAAATAGCACCTATATGGTAAAGACTCCCATATTTTTTCTGTAGATCTGACTGCTCTATTGAGCTTCAGCTTCATATCCAATGGCTGATTAAGCATCTCACACATATCATGACCAAAATAGACTCACAATCTCCTCTCTAACTCCAGATGCTACCAACCCAAGTCTCCTTCCTCCCCCAATCTTCCAGCCTCAGCAAATGACATTATCTTCCATTAGCTGCTTAAACCTAAAAATCTGTGTATCATCTATGATTCTTTTTCCCTCTCCCTTGACAACCAGTTCACAAAACATCAGCCTCTGCCTATCATCATATCCTGAATCCATCCATTTTTCTCCATTTCCACTGTTATCATAATCCAAGTTACCATCATCTCCCATCTAGAATACCATAACAAAGATCACTGTACCTCTAGTTGCCAGACATAGTATCCAATCTCTAGGTGTAGATACTTGACCATAGCTAGGTCAATCAGATTCCTCTCCCAGGAATTTGAATCTTAATCAAGGGAACACAGAGAAGTCACCCTCTGTCATATTCCTATTTTCAGAAGTTAGCTAAAACAATGCTGACACCACAAGAAGCAACACAAAGGTTCCTGACCCTGAGATTCTAGAGCTTTCTTGGCATTGCTCCTGTGAAGCATCGTCACTTAGCTTTTCTTTTGGTTTGGTGAGTCACCCAGTAGTATCCTTCTCCAGGGAGTGATGCGGTGGAATGTTTCCTTTGGGGGCTGCCTGAGGAATTCACAGAGGAACTCTAGTTGCATGCCTGCTGGGACAGATGACCAAAAACCTGATTAGAACAGCACCAGTCCTGATATCAGTGACCAAGGATTTCTCTGTTTTAATTACTACCATATCCTTAATGCCTAGTACAAAGCCTCACTAATACTATAGAAGCATTAAGAAAATGTGTGTGAAGTGAGTGAGTGAATGTTATCCAAGAAGGAGAACAGGGAGTTCCAGAGAGAAAAAGCATCTCATTGAGATAAGAGAAAGCATATACTAAAGAAACTAAAAAGAGGTCAGTCTGGATGTGTCCTAGAAACCCAGAGAGAGGGGTGGTCAAAGATAAAGCTAGGGAGATAAACAGTCAGGACTCATACATGGCTATAAGCTTTGTGAAAGTGTGAACTTCATAGAGGAAAGGGCATATCTTTTTAAAAACTGTAGGAAGGGGAGAAAATGATAAAACTTTGCATTCAGAAAGGACACTCTGGCTGCAGTTTGGAGGCTTGGGTTAGAGAGGGGATGGACTGTGAATAAAGAGACCAATTTAGGGACTTCCAGGCAGTTCAGTGGTTAAGACTCTGGGCTTCCAGGGCAGTTGGCATGGGTTCGATCCCTGGTTGGGGAACTAAGATCCTGCATGCCATGTGGCATGGCCAAAAAATAAATGTTAATTTTGTGTAAGTATAAAAGAAGTAATCTAGGCAAGGGGACTTGGTGGCTAGCCTAGGGTAGTAGTAGTATATAGCTGTATTTTGAGAGAGAGTTAGAAGAAGTAAAATGATGGTGATGGAGAACTAACAGGTAAGGATAACGTCCTGACATTTGACTTGTCTGCCAAATGGGTGGAGATGCCACTGAGTAAACTAGAGGACACAGGGGACGGAGCAGGTATCAAGGGGATGGTAATGAGTTGAGTTGTGGATGTTTAGGTTTCTCTAGAATGTGATATATAGAGTCCGGGAAGTATCTGGGGGTACATGGATCTAGAGCTAATGGAAAATATGGGAGCTGAAGATGTGAGTTAGGCAGTCATTAACATTAAGATATAATGAAGACATAGGAGCAAGTAAGATTAAGCAGCAAGATAATGTAAGGAATAGAAGCCCCAGGACAAAACCCTGGGGAGAGGTACACCAACATTTAGAAACAGGTAGAAGAAGAGTAGCCCCAGGTGGTGATAGTGGTAAAGAACCTGCTTCCCACTGCAGGAGACATAAGAGAAGCAGGTTCAGTCCCTGGGTTGAGAAGATCCCCTGAAGAAGGAAATAGCAATCCACTCCTGTATTCTTGCTTGAGAATCCCATGGACAGAGAAGCCTGGTGGGCTACAGTCCATGGGGTCACAAAGAGTCGGACATGACTGAGAGACTTAGCAATATTGAAAAGGTGGCTTAAAAAAAAATTAGGAGACACCAGAAACATTTTTAAATCAATAAAAGGGACTACTTCAAGAAGGAAAGTGGAAGTGAAGTCGCTCAGTCGTGTCCGACTCTTTGCGACCCCATGGTCTCTAGCCTAGCAGGCTCCTCCATCCATGGGGTTTTCCAGGCAAGAATACTGGAGAGGGTTGCTATTTCCTTCTCCAGGGGATCTTCTCAACCCAGGGATCGAACCCAGGTCTCCCGCATTGTAGGCAGATGCTTTACCACCTGAGCCATCAGGGAAGGAGCAGTTAAAAGCTACTCTGTAAATAAATGAATAAGGACCTCAAGTCTGCATCACATTTAGCAACAAGGGTATCACTAGGATTTCTTGAGAATGATTCCAAGAAAGGAAATGGAAAGGAGTCAGTGGGGGCGGGATAAAAGGGAGGTGCTAGAGAACTGAGGGGAGCACCTCTCCTAGGAGTTTGTCCTTGAAGAGAAGAAAGGGAAAGGCAATTGTTAGAGGGGGATTTGAGGCTGTGGGAGGGTTTTATTTGCTTAAGGTGCACGCATGTGAGCATCTTTAGACAGTGAAGGGGAAGAGACAATAGGGGGAAAAGAGGGTTGTAAATAAATGGGACTGAAGTGAAAGAGATTCTAATTCTGGCAGGCAACCAACCCCCTCTACTTTCCCATCAGCCATCGCTCATGTTTCCCAAGTAACTATTTCTCAGTTTCCCACTCTCCTAAAACTCTTGACCTCCCTGCCCCCAGCCACTCTCAGCTGAAGACAGATAGCTTCCCACAACCCACAGAGAAGACAGAGCCTTCAGACAAGAACTCCCCAGACTTTGTTATCCAGGCCAATCTGCTCCTCCCTTTGCCTGATGTGCTGAGAGAGGTTACAACTCCTGCTTAGGGCTACAGCCCCACTTCTTTCTCCCTCATCCTCACTCTGCCTTTTTAACAGCCCATACTTTGGGTCAAGTATACACTAAGCTCAGGAGTCACAAGGTTGGAGATGATAAAGTTCTTCCACAAGGAGTTCAGAGTCTGTTGGAGGGAAAGATAAGTGATACTACTCATTCTTTAGAGGAAAATCTATGACAAAACTAGACAGCTTATGAAAAAGCAGAAACTAGGAATAAAACAACCATATAACCCAGCAATCCCACTCCCTAGGCACATAACACGAGGAAACCAAAATTGAAGGAGACACATGTATTCCACTTTTCATTGCAACACTATTTACAGTAGCTGGAAGTAACCGAGATGTCCACTGACAGATAAGCAGATAAAGAAGTTCTGGTACATATACACAATGGAATGTTACTCAGCCATAAAAAGGAACACATCTGAGTCAGTTTTAATGAGGTGGATGAAACTAGAACCTATTACTCAGAGTTAAGTAAGTCAGAAAGAGAAAGATAAATATCATATTCTAATGCATATAAACAGAATCTAGAAAACTGGTACTGAAGAATTTATTTACAGGGCAACAATGGAGAAACAGACATAGAGAATAGACTTATGGACATGGGGAGAGGGGAGGAGAGTGTGAGATACATGGAAAGAGTAACATGGAAACTTATATTACCACATGTAAAATAGCCAACGGGAATTTGCTGTATGGCTCAGGAAACTCAAACAGGGGCTCTGTATCAACCTAGAGATGGGGGATGGGGAGGGAGATGGGAGAGAGTTTCAAAAGGGATGAGATATATGTATACCTGATGGCAGAAAGTGAAGAGGAACTAAAGAGCCTCTTGATGAAAATGAAAGAGGAGAGTGAAAAAGTTGGCTTAAAGTTCAACATTCAAAAAGCTAAAATCATGGCATCTGGTCCCATCACTTCATGGCAAATAGATGGGGAAACAGTGGAAACAGTGTCAGACTTTATTTTGGGGGCTCCAAAATCACTGTAGATGGTGACTGCAGCCATGAAATGAAAAGATGCTTACTCCTTGGAAGGAACGTTATGCCCAACCTAGAAAGCATATTAAAAAGCAGAGACATTACTTTGCCAACAAAGGTCTGTCTAGTCAAGGCTATGGTTTTTCCAGTGGTCATGTATGGATGTGAGAGTTGGACTGTGAAGAAAGCTGAGCACCGAAGAATTGATGCTTTTGAACTGTGGTGTTGGAGAAGACTCTTGAGAATCCCTTGGACTGCAAGGAGATCCATCCAGGCCATCCTCAAGGAGATCTGTCTTGGGTATTCATTGGAAGGACTGATGTTAAAGCTGAAACTCCAGTACTTTGGCCACCTCATGCGAAGAGGTGACTCATTGGAAAAGACCCTGATGCTGGGAGGGATTGAGGGCAGGAAGAGAAGGGGATGACAGAGAATGAGATGGCTGGATGGCATCACTGACTCGATGGACATGCGTTTGAGTAAACTCTGGGAGTTGGTGATGGTCAGGGAGGCCTGTCATGCCGCGATTCATGGGGTTGCAAGGAGTTGGACATGGCTGAGTGACTGAACTGAACTGAACTGATGGCTGATTCATGTTGAGGTTTGACAGAAAACAGCAAACTTCTGTAAAGCAACTATCCTTCAAGAAAAAAACAAGTTTAAAAACAAATTCAAAGAAAGAAAAGAAAAAAAGCAGAGACATCACTTTACTGACAAAGGTCCATACAGTGAAAGCTATGGTTTTTGCAGTAGTCACACAAAGATGTGAGAATTGGACCATAAAAAAGGCTGAGCACTGAAGAATTGATGTTTACAAACGGTAGTGTTAGAGGAGACTTGAGAGTCCCTTGAACAGCAAGGAGATCAAACCAGTCCATCCTAAAGGAAATCAACCCTGAATATTCATCGAAGGACTGGTGCTAAAACTGAAGCTGCAGTACTTTGACCACCGGATACAAAGATTCAACTCATTGGAAAAGACCCTAGTTCTGGTAATGACTGAGGTCAGGAGGAGAATGGGATGAGAGAGGATGAGATGGTTGGATAGCATCATTGACTCAATGGACAGAAGTTTGAGAAAACTCTGGGAGATAGTGAAGGATAAGGAAGTCTGGCATGGTGCAGTCCATAGGATCTCAAAGAGTTGGACATGACTGAGTGACTGAACAACAACTATAAAGTGGATAATAGTGCTGTGAGAAAAGTTTGAATGACCCCAAATGGTTCTTTTTGGACTCTCAGGTAATCTTAAACTTCCACAGACTGCTGCTGCTGCTGCTAAGTTGCTTCAGTCATGTCCATTCTGTGCGACCCCAGAGAGGGCAGCCCACCAGGCTCCCCCGTCCCTGGGATTCTCCAGGCAAGAACACTGGAGTGGGTTGCCATTTCCTTCTCCAATGCATGAAAGTGAAAAGTGAAAGGGAAGTCGCTCAGTTGTGTCTGACTCCTAGCGACCCCATGCACTGCAGCCTACCAGGCTCCTCCATCTATGGGATTTCCAGCAAGAGTACTGGAGTGGGGTGCCATTGCCTTCTCCGAAGCCCTCTCAATTTACCAGCCCCACCTCATCAAGGATCGTCACAATAGCCCTACAGAAAAATGCCATTTTAACATTGTAGAAGAAAACAAAACTCCAAATTCTCTCAGGTGTATTTCACAGCATAGAAACAAAACTTTCTATTTTGAGATACAAATGTGTTCCTAGTATATTTTCTTTAGGATGTAAATAAACAATGCACCACATTCAGTTTCAAATGTTGTCATTTATTTTTGGTAGCAAATCTTAATTGCCACATTCCAGCGACAGGTTTATGGAACAAGACAGGAAAATCCTTAACATATATTCAGGTTTCCCTTGGATTTAGTTTAAGAAAGCATGGTAAATATGCTAGACAATGTAATTATCACCATGTTGAGCTTGTTACATTAAGACTGAAGTGTATTCATGTATGAATAACTGAAATGTATGAAATATTCAAATTGTATCAGTTTGAACATGACATTTGAAATATGTAATTTCCAATGGCTTCTCTCTCAGCAATGAACAGTCACCATCTGGGCATCATCAATAAGATGCAAAGGCCCCTGCCCAAACACCCCATAAAATGAAACTGATTCCAGAGAAAGAGAGCAATCACTAAAGCAGATCCAAAAGCCTGTGTGGCAGAGACTACCGTATGCCCTCCCCAACATCGCCATTTCCCCCATCTTCCTGTTAGTACTACAAAATGTGAGTTTTAGCTGAGCACTTGACTGCCCAATGGGAGGCTTTATTTTCCAGATTCCCTTGAAGGTAGGTGTGATCACATGATGCTATTCTGACCAATGGGATGAGCAACTTCTGTGTTATACCTTTTCAAAGGGAGCTCAATCCCTCCTTCCCTCTTCTATGGGCTGGAAAGAGGATATGATGCTTATGGCCTGGCTTAGATTAGCCGACTGAAGACATTAGTCCAAGGGAAGGCAAAGCAACAAGTTAGAGGAAAAACTAGACCCGACAGAACTGGTGGAGCAGAATCGTCTACCTACCCCAGCCTTATCTTGACCTCTGAACTGTTACGCAAAGAGAAGTAAACTTCAGGCTTACGTGAGACATTATATATTGGGGTCTCTCTGAGCGTGACTAATGCAACTTGAAGATAACCATCTTCAAAATGAGGAAACCCTGCAGGAGCCTGCTCATAGCCAGTGGAGGATAACCACAGAACCCACTGTAGCCCAGGGACCACCAAGACCTTCTAGAGTCTAGAGGATCACCAGCACCCAACCTGAAGATAGAAAAAGAATCTGAGACAAGGACAATTGAGTGTGACATATTCATCTGTAGCATACTGGTCTTGTGGGTTTCTGTTACATCCAAAACCAGAATATCAGTGGATTTTTTTTTCATAAAGGTGTTTGAAAAAGCAAAAAAAAAAAAAAAAGAACCAGGTAGACAAGGTGAAGGGACACTTTTCCCCTTGCTGCCACATTCCAGCAGCTCACCAATATAGAGAGCAATCTGACAGTGAAGGATTTTATAACCAAAAATTTCACAGAACAATTAGAAAAAAATAGTCCTTTGTGTACACTGAATGGTCAGCAATATGGTGTTATTCGTACTAAGAGCAATTAACACTGCATTCCCACACATGGTCACAGTTTGCTATTTTTCTCTCCACATTTTTTTTCTATTATCCATTGGATGTTATACTAAATACATATTAAAATGTAACTTTTTTCTGGAACAGAACCTTCTATTGCTGAATTGGTACATGAAAATGTAAGACCTCACGGCCTTTTCTCGGGAAGCGTCGCCACAAAGACCACAGTGACTCGAATTCGATGCAATCAGCAGGAGGATTTATTTAGCCAGCGCGCTGGGGTTCACTCCCGTTTCCAGGAGTGAACCCGGAACACTCACCGAAAGGGATTTTTATACAGAAAGATCAAAGACAACTGGGAATGAGATCGGAATGTAGGGAACAATGTGATAAGGGGGTCTTAGGATGAAGTGGAGACATTTGATTGGTGGGGATGATTTACAGGTAATTAAGTTGAAACGGTTGGCTGATCACCCTGCGGCATTTGGTACGGGGAAATGCATTTTTGAGGAAAGGTCAGTTACACAGTGGAAACTAAGTCACAAGTTATCAGTTAAGAATAGGGAGCAGTCAGGAGGCTCTGAGTCATCAAGATAAGGGGGAAAGCTATGCGGTGCATTCTGCCTTCCAGGTTTAACTCTTAACCTAGGAGTTTTCCAGTGCCCTTTTCAGAAAGCACTAAATGAAGTTACATTTTTACAGAAAGACGAATACAATGATTTACAACAAAGAGAAATTCATTATCCCAAAAAGCCTTGTTTTGCTAACATCAAAACTACTATAATTCCTCAATCTAAAAGTTCTTCATTCCCCTCTTCTTCTTGTTCATGATTTCAATCTTGAAATCATAGAGTGAGCGGCTTTCAAGATTTAGCCCGTCACAGACGATTTTCTCGCAGCTCCCTCTTCTCTATCTTTTAGGCGCTCTAAAAGATGGTGATGGTGCAGCATGTTACGGTAGACAAGCACCTTTATATGCAGAAATTCTTTTACAATGCCTTTAATAAGGCATGGTGCTAGGCACATCAGGGCAAGGATAGCGACTAACACGATGCCTACAGCCGCCATGCTCTGCCACAAAGAATGAAGACTGGGAAGGTTAGAAAACAAATTTTTCACAAAATCTTCAGCAGTTTGAACAACATCTAAAGCGGCCGAAGGCGCGTTTTCTATATCTAATATTTCATTGTGTAACTGCAGTAAATCAAGAGAAATATTAGAATTATACCATATGCCTTGTAAATGTCTTTTGATCTTTTCCCACGGGAAGTCAGATATATTATAAGGTTTTTGTGACACAGATCCACTTGTAATTAACATGACATTGAATTTTCATTCTGAGTCCTAAGCTTTGGACCTCTTCTCCTAAGACCCTGAGGGTATCATACAGAGCAGACAGCTTATTTTCTATTTTTTTATCAATATCCTCTTGTGTTCCCATAACCCTTGTGACATTATAAGACAGAGAATCAACAACCTTGGCATCTTGCACGGACTGAGCAAGGGAAACAGAGGCAGTAACAGCGGTCGCTATTAAGGTGATCAGCGAAACCACACCAGAGCAATTAATCCCAGGCCTCTTTTGGGCGGCCGAGGGCGGCATTGATGTGTTGTAGTAATTGCAATGCCGTTTCATCATACCAATCTTCTTCTATTTTGACGGGGAGCATAACAAAAGCGGGTTGTTTTACCACTAATATCTGCTCTCCGACGCTCATGCCTCTGATACAATTAGTGAGAGTGCAATTAAAACAAGACATATGGTAAACATTCTGGGTGACATTAACAGAAACATTTTCAACCAAAATCATAAAGGGGTAAGGCACACATGATCTAGGATATCTAAATCCAGTAACCCCTATTATCCCAGTGGCCTCATAATACGGCGGAGGGACGGTGTAACAGAGCCAGCAAGATTTTGTAACTTCCAGGTTGGTGTCATTTAAGACTCGGTAGGCACTGTCTACAAGAGCCAATTAAAAACTTTGACAGACAACATAGACCCTGCCCGCATCTCTTCCGCCAGGCGCCATCTTAGGTTTTCGACCGCAAAGCTAGCCCCTTTGTTTTTAAGGTTTCTCATTTAGGGCCCCACATATCCCCCTTTTTTTATATATTTTATTTAAGCCCTCGAGACATTTGTATTGCTGTTCTGTAGAGCAAGGCATAGAGCTGTAGGCGGCCAACCTCCAGCCTCGCCAGCCCCTCTCGCGGCTGTGCCTGTCTTAGGTTGCCCTCCTCTGAGAGTCTTACCCGTCATTGGCTATCCAGCCACCTCTTGGGGGCTAGGCGGAATCTCTCTAGATGTCTATCTGTCTCATCTATCTGTCTCGGTTAATCTCTTGAAGGGCTAAATTAATCCAGGGGTTTTGTGGGTCCCCCAACGTGGGGCTCCTCTTTCATGACCTGGGCAAGCATAACCTCTTTTTTTTTTTTTTTAAACACTACAACAAGCAGAATAACAAAAACAAGCAAATAGAAGGCATTTTTAAACCAGGTGAATCGAGTTTGTATCCAGTCCCATAGATACATTGCTCCCTTTTTACCTGTTAAGAGTCTCATTTAACATTGGAAAAGCTGTCAGACAAAAGCTGGAGTATCTCATGTCGCAGTCTATGAGTGCCAGAACACAATGCCTCGATCGCTCTGGCATGGAGAGCGTGGAGATCAAGCTGTTATTGGAGTCCCATCATAGCAGATCTCAGATATTCAAGCTGGTTTGAAATCCCTGAGCAGAGGCAGTGGGGGTTGTAAGCAGAACAATGTAGGGTCCTTTCCACCTGGGCTCTAGGTTGTTCTGCCGATGCCGACGAACGTAGACGGAGTCCCCCACCTGGAACGGATGGGCCTCCTCTGGGGTACCGGGTTGGTAGGCCGCAGCAAGCTGAGTCCACACCTCTTTCTGAACCAGCTGGAGTCCCTTCAGCCTTGGCCCGTCTTGTTTCGGCCGGCATTTACCTCTTGGCAAGGTCTGCAGTTCAGGACCACTTGCTCAGCCAATTTAAAAGTCCTGGCACCTCATATCCTTCTTCAAGAAAACTGCTTCCGTCCGTATACCATGTCACCTCGGCATCCTGAAGCGGCTGGTCCGAGAGATCATGACGAACTCCATGTACTCCCGCCAGAATTTCTTGACAGTCGTGGGTCACCTCGGACTGGCTGGGGTCCGGCAGCAGCGTGGCAGGGGTTAAGTCCGGTAGCCGGCGTGAACCTGATTCGCTCAGAGTTTAGGAGCAGCGTCTAATAGTGGGTTATCCTGGCGTTAGTTAGCCATCTCTCGGGGGGTTGGCGAATCACACTTTCTAAAGCGTGGGGCGCAGTGGCAATTAAGTTCTGCCCCAGTGTCAGCTTGTCTGCATCCTTTACTAGGACTGCCACGGCAGCCACTATACGCAAACAATTCGGCCAGCCAGCAGCCACGGGGTCCAGTTTCTTTGACAGATATGCCACCGGCCGATTCCATGGTCCCAGCTTTTGGGTGAGGACCCCTTTGGCGATGCCATTATTTTCAGCCACATAGAGATGGAACGGCTTGTCCACATCTGGAAGTCCCAGGGCAGGGGCTGACAACAAGGCGCGCTTAATGTTGTCAAAAGCCTTTTGCTCGCTCTTTCCCCAGACGAAGGGTGTACTGCCCTTTGTCAGGGGGTACAAGGGAGCGGCCATCTCTGCGAACCCCGGAATCCAGAGCCTGCAGAACCCTGCAGTGCCCAAGAACTCCCTAACCTGTCGGGAGTTTTCGGGGCCGGTATTCTGGCCACCGCCTCCTTTCTGGCCTCCGAGAGCCATCGCTTCCCATCTCTGAGTTGGTACCCCAGGTAACTAACCTGTTGCCCGGCAGATTTGGGCCTTTTTGGCAGAAGCACGGTAGCCGAGGGTGCCAAGTTCGGTCAGTAAGGTCTCAGTCCCTTCCCTGCACTCCTCTGCGGTATCTGCGGCCAGAAGCAAGTCATCTACATATTGGAGCAGAGTTACCTGGGGATTTGTGGCGCGGAAGTGCGCGAGGTCCTGGTGGAGGGCTTCGTCAAACATTGTTGGCGAGTTCTTGAATCCTTGCGGCAGCCTGGTCCACGTTAGCTGTCCGGAGAGTCCTGTAAGGGGGTCTTTCCACTCAAAAGCAAAAATAGGCTGGCTAGCGGGGCTGAGTCGTAGGCAGAAGAAGGCATCTTTCAGGTCCAAGACAGTGTACCACTTCCGGCTGGGGGAAGGGTGCTCAGCAGGTTGTAGGGGTTGGGCACTGTTGGGTGTAGGTCGGATACCCGCTTGTTGACTTCTCTCAGGTCCTTTACAGGCCGGTATTCGCCCGTTCCAGGCTTCCGGACTGGAAGCAACGGGGTGTTCCAGGCCGATTGGCACTTTATCAAAATTCCCAGATCAAGAAACCTTTGAATATGTGGGCGGATCCCATCTCGAGCC
Organism: Nanger dama; assembly: GCA_917880005.1. Taxonomy (NCBI): domain Eukaryota; kingdom Metazoa; phylum Chordata; class Mammalia; order Artiodactyla; family Bovidae; genus Nanger; species Nanger dama. The sequence continues at coordinate 41,588,737 of CAKJTW010000004.1, forward strand.
TCTTTACTCATCGGGTACTGGCGGACTGAGATGGGGGTGGCAGAGGCCTTGATTTCGACCACCACTGGGGGCTGGTGGACGGCCATTCCCATGCCCGAGACTTCAGCCCAGGCTAGGGGGTCTTAGTCATCCAGTCCTGCATATTCATGGTCTCAGGGAAGGGCTCTCGTATAGCCTGTATTCATCTTCTAGCCTCAGGGTCAAAACCTGCAACGGCCTTCCTTCCCCGTCTGTCACCGTGGTGCCCTCGGTGTGAAAGTGGATCTGAGCCCCCACTTTCGTGAGCAAGTCCCGTCCCAGCAAGGGGGTAAGGGCATTCAGGGATCACAAGGAACGAGTGGGATACCCGGCCCACGCCAAGGTCCACTGTTCTTCGGGTAGTCCATGGGTATTGTTGATACCCTGTAGCGCCCTGTACCCATGCCTTTTTGTGGACAATGTCCCTCCGGATTGTAATAGGACGGAGTGTTGGGCTCCTGTGTCTACCAGAAACTGTACAGGCTTCCCCTCCACCTTTAGAGTTACCCTAGGCTCGGGGGAGGGGGCCCGAGCCCCGTCCCCCTAATCTTCCTCTTCTATGGCCAGGATTTTGTTGGGGGTGGCGGACCTTCCCCTCTTCTTCTGAGGGCAGTCTTTGAGCCAATGCCCCTTCTCTTTACAGTACGCACACTGATTTTTGTCTAGTGGTGGTTTGGTTCCTGTCCTGCTTTTACTGCGGTCTCTTGGCCCAGTTCTATCATCTCTCTTTCCTTCTTTAATCACTGTAGTCAGAATTTTTGCCAAGTCTTTTGCCTGTCTTTTCTCTCTCTCTCTCTCTCGTTCATCCTGCTCCCGGATCCTTCTTTCCTCCTTTTCCTCTTCTGTTTCCCTCTTATTGAACACCTTGTCTGCTTCTCTGATCAAATCTTGAAGGGAGAATCCCTGTAACCCATCTAGTCTCTGTAACTTTCTCTTAATATCTAGAGCTGACTGATCAATAAAAGCCATGGCCACTGTAGCCCTATGTTCCTCAGATGTGGGATCATAGGGAGTAAATCTCTTGAATGCCTCCATCAATCTGTCTAGGAATACAGTAGGTGACTCAGTAGGCCCTTGAGTCACTTCCCTTACCTTAGCCAAATTAGTGGGGCGCCTTGCTGCCCCTCGGAGACCCGCCACCAGAGCCTGGCGATAGACCCTCAGGTGCTCCCTACCTGCCGGAGAATTGTAGTCCCAGTCAGGTCTCGTCAGGGGAAACCAGCATCTATTTCATTAGGAAGCGCTGTGGGACGTCCGTCATCTCCTGGCACATTTTTGCGAGCCTCCAATAGTACTCGCTGTCTTTCTTCTGTAGTGAGCAAGGTCTGCAACAATTGCTGACAATCATCCCAAGTGGGCTGATGTGAGAAAACAAGAGATTCTATTAAGGAGGTTAGGGCCTGGGGGTTATCAGAGAAAGAGGGGTTGTTATTTTTCCAGTTGTAAAGATCCGAGGCAGAGAATGGCCAATATTGGAGTGGCCGAACCCCACGGTCATCAGGGGGCCCGTTCTCCCGGGGGGAGAGCGGTGGAGTCCGGGGTGACAGCTCTACGGCTCCGCGTTCCTGCCGCCGGGCCCATTTCTTCCCCTTCTTTTGGCTGCTCAGGCGAGGCGGTCGCTTGTGCCCTCTGAGGTGCCGGAGGTGGGACCTGTACAGGCGGGTAGGGTGGGAGAGAATCTAAGAGTAAGAAGTCAGTTTGCAGGTCTGGATATATATTCTTGACGGGAGCCTTTGTCTCTTCCTTCCTTGCCGTGGATTTTAGGGCAAAGATCTCTGCAGCAGGCTCCAATGGCTTTCCTGTGGGGAAAACGAAGGTCGAACCCACACCGGGGGTGAACGGACCAGGTCTTCCCAGACCGTAATATATGGCACCTGGTCCGGGTGCTCAGTAGCAGGGGTGAAAATTACAGTTTTAACCTGTTTGACTTGTTCTGAAGAGAATGACCCTTCTGGCGGCCAGCCGGTATTAAAACTGGGCCAATCTACTGCGCATAAACTCTGCCATTTTCCTTTTTTCACTGTCATGGAAAGATCATGGGCCCGATTTTTTTTACTTCTGTCCAATGATCTACCGTCAGAGACAACGGGGTTGTCACAGTCTGTCCCATCGTCAGTTTGTCACAAAAATGAACACTTAACTAGTACTAAGTAAGACGAATAATAGCGGAGAAATCAAGTAAAAGCGGCTGCTGTAAGCTTTTGCCCTCGGCAAGTCTTAAGCAGATGAGCTTCCTAGCTCCACAGACACAGGATTCAGACGGAGAAGGATCTCACGACCCCCACTCCCAGGTCGGGCGTTCCAGGCGTCCCTGGCACACGCCACAGATACAGGCGGAGGGGAATCTCACGACTCCCGCTCCCAGGTCGGCGTTCCAGGCGTCCCTGGCACACGCCACAGATACAGGCGGGCCCTACAGATACAGACAGACAAGAGCGCGAGGGCACAGATCTTTGTTTCAGCAGCCGAAAGAAACCGGGAGGAAAGTGAGATAAGATGACTGAGGATAGCCACCGAAAATCCTGCCGGGAATGGTGGCGGCCAGAGAGGTGGACTTACGGCGTGCTTTGAGTTCACTCGTGTGCCTATGCCGTTGCACGGAAGTTGTCTTGCTGGGGGCGGGCGCCCTAGCGGCTTCTGGCCCGTTCCGCGACCCCCTTATCCTGTCACGGGAGTCTTCAAGTGGCAGGCGCCCTAATGGCTTTTAAGTGCCTGACCCGTGCCCACAAAAAGGTAATATTAGGCCAGATCCTCACAAGAAAGACAGGGAAGTTTCACCCAGCCGGGCGATAGTTACTGGGGCTCACCTGTCGTAAGGCCTTCAAAGTCCACCAGGGAGTAGCCCTGGCCGGGACTAATCAGTTGCCCCACAACCGCTCGCCCGTTCACTGAAACTTCCGAAGGATTAAGTCAAGCAGCAGGAGAGAAAAGTGAGACAATACAGATTTAACACAGAGCAGACTAGTCACAGGCCTTTTACAGACGTACACGGAGACACAGAATTGCTCGAGCTTACCTCCGAATTCAAAAGCCAAAGGGTCTGAGTGAGCGAGGCGATCCCGGACGAGCCCCCAAATGTAAGACCTCACGGCCTTTCTCGGGAAGCGTCGCCACAAAGACCACAGTGACTCGAATTCGATGCAATCAGCAGGAGGATTTATTTAGCCAGCGCGCTGGGGTTCACTCCCGTTTCCAGGAGTGAACCCGGAACACTCACCGAAAGGGATTTTTATACAGAAAGATCAAAGACAACTGGGAATGAGATCGGAATGTAGGGAACAATGTGATAAGGGGGTCTTAGGATGAAGTGGAGACATTTGATTGGTGGGGATGATTTACAGGTAATTAAGTTGAAACGGTTGGCTGATCACCCTGCGGCATTTGGTACGGGGAAATGCATTTTTGAGGAAAGGTCAGTTACACAGTGGAAACTAAGTCACAAGTTATCAGTTAAGAATAGGGAGCAGTCAGGAGGCTCTGAGTCATCAAGATAAGGGGGAAAGCTATGCGGTGCATTCTGCCTTCCAGGTTTAACTCTTAACCTAGGAGTTTTCCAGTGCCCTTTTCAGAAAGCACTAAATGAAGTTACATTTTTACAGAAAGACGAATACAATGATTTACAACAAAGAGAAATTCATTATCCCAAAAAGCCTTGTTTTGCTAACATCAAAACTACTATAATTCCTCAATCTAAAAGTTCTTCAAAAACATTTTCATTTTTCATAAGAGTTAGGGTTCACTGTTGATTATAAACCCCATAAACAAACATCCTTTTATTGCCTCATTGACAATTACACAATATCTCTACCCTCTTACCTACTGAGTTTTATGGAAACTATTTCAACAACGCAGACATTTATCATCACAAGAGAAACTCCCATTTAGACATTAACTACCTTAGCTTTATTAGAAACTCATTTTCCACAGATGTCCAGGCATGATTTGCTCCTTTTTATCAGGAAATAAATAATATCAGGTAATAGCTTCCTGTGGCAAGAGGTTACATCTTTATTATACCCAGGGATATAGATATCAACCAGTCAGAGAACAGCCAGATGGCTTACCCTTCTTATCAATAAAATTTAATTTTCACTAAGCCAATTGCAACCAAGCTCATTTTTAAATAGGAAGCAGACATTTAGGATTCTTACAAGAAGCAGCAAATATGCCATCCATGAGATTTTCAGATTCTCACTAACACAGATCCCAAATCAGAAACCTGGACACCTTCCTTGGCACTAGGCCAATCATTCATCAGGTCCTGTTGGTTCTAACCCATGTGGTTTCCTGAATCTGCCTACTCTATATATTTCTAATCCCATCGCTTAGTGTAACTATCATCTCTCACTTGGTTCACTGAAACAACCGACTCAAGCCTACCCCATCCTTTCTCCTCCCTGCCATCACAATTGCCTTTCAAAAATGGAAGCTCATTCCTTTTAGAATAGAGCAAAATGCCTAAATGTGATTTTAAATGTCCACCTGATCAGCTCCCTGACCTAGTTTCTGGCCCTGTCTGCTACCTCCCTCCACTTCCTATTCCTGATCTCTGACTCTAGGTTTCATTTATATACTACTTTCAGTTCCCTCAATGACTGAGTTCACTTCTGCCCACTTGCAAATGCTGTTCCTTTTCCCGGGATGCCTTTCCTTCTGACCTCACCCTCCCTTCCATTTCGACCTCAGTAGCTAACTGCTGCTTTCCTTGAGTTTTCAGCACACACATCATCTCCTTAATGAAGACATCCCTGGTTCTTTAAACAGGGAGCCATCCCTATATGCTTTCCCTGCATCTAAGTGAACATGTGATAAGTCTTACTGACAAACAGTAGCATTGTCAACATCAACTGGTCAGTCTTATGAGATCTTGCATAGACAATCAGCTTGGTGGGGTTGGGCGGGGGGTTGGGGGGGGCGGTGTTACTCAAACATGATTATTACTGTGGTTTCTGATTCGGACATCACCACCCTCAGCCCAGTGAACTTCACAATTCCACCAATATTGCTAGGTGTCTCAGTTAGAATCTACAATAAACTGCTCATATCAGAGAACAGACACAACAGAGGCTTAAACGAGGTATGTTACTACACTCAAACAAAAAGGAAAGTCTAAAGCTCGATGGTCCAGGGTTGGTGCTGCAACCCCACAGTCCTCAGGCCCTGCAACTCCTTCTTCAGCTGCTCCACTATCTTTAGCATAATGACTTCCATTATCAAAGCCACAAAATGCCTCTGGGTTTCTAGATACTCAGTCTTTATCCTAAACAAGAAAAAGGGAAGAGTAAGTAGTAAAGAGGGACTTTTTTTTTTTTTTTTTGCCACACCACATATGGAAATTCCCCAGCTGGGGATTGAACCACGGCCCCTGCATTAGAAGAGCAGAGACTTATCTACTGGACCACCACGGAAGTCCAAGATGGACTCTTCTTGATGCCTTACCTATTGCCTTCAGCTTGTATCTCACTGGCCACTTGTATCCCAATGAAGCTTCTCAGTGATGCACACCAACATCGCAGCATCTTATTAAGAAAGAAGGAAAAAGTGAGTGATGCATAGGCAACTAGCAGTTTAGTTCACATTCAGCCTAGTTCTAGAATCCATTCCTGAAGAAAATAATTACCTGCTTTATAAATTCAAATTTCATGTAATCTAAGAAACAATTGTTTAGTAAGAAGAATCACAGCAGGGACTTGTAAAATTTGTTAAGTAGCCACACTTCAAATATGAAGGAGTCTTAACAATTCAAATCACATACAGTCTTTTAGGAACACATTTCATGTGTATGGGGAGGGACACCTTCATGCAGAAATCTCACTTATTCACTCCTGTATTTTCCACAATGAACTATTCATAACTAACATTGAATGTATTACCTTCTTTGCTCCTTACCTTATGAAGCAGAATTATTATTCTCACCTTGTAGACGAGAACATCGAGACAGAGAGAAGTGACTTGCATAGAATTATGTTGCTGACAATAGCACCAGTATTTGAACCCACTTTGGTCTGGTTCTCTCTACTCTTTTATGAAACCTCTCCACTAATTCCCCCTGCCCTACCTTCATTTTGACCAATGATTCTGTCACTCCAAGGATGAATTTCCACCATGCGGCTTGCCACATTAAGATTGAAGTATATTCAAGTATGAGTAACTGAAACGTATGAAATCTTCAAATTGTATCAGTTTAAATATGACAAAGATAACTGAGCCCAGGCTGGCTAGTCTTTGATGGGAAATATTGGCTACTTTATTGTGTTTAAATATACAGTGAGTAATTTACTCAGGTTATTGGGGGGGGTTCTTAAAGCTAAAAATGTCTATACAGATAATCTAGAACACTTTACTCATTTTTGAGATGAGAAAATAAAAACTGGCTCAGTTCATTGGTGAGAGTCACACAACCAATGAATTGAACTGCGAAGGAGAGGATTCAGGCCTCCTAGACTCTAATTTTTTCTAGGTTGTCTTCTTCCTCAGCTTTATCTCTCCCAAAATCTTACAGCCACTGATCAAAGCTCTCTGCCACAACTCAATATTCTTTATTTTATAGAAGTATCAGAAATTTTCAAAGTCCAGCTTAAATTCCATGGTATCCTTAAGGCACTCCATGATTTTCCTTATGAGAATTAATTATTACTCATTCTTCACTCAAGCTATGCTTTGAACTTCAGTTTGAGCACTTAATTCCTTCTGATTTGTATTAATTTTGTGTACTGGTATCCTGTTTTAGATATTATAATAAACTCTTTAAGAACCTACTTCTTTATAACCTCCAACCGTTTTGCCTACTATTTTGTCTATACTGGGTGTTCAACATGTGTTTATTGAATGAATGAATGAATAATCTAATAGTATTTTAGTATTTAGAGTGTCTTCCATTAAAGCAAGAAATCTGCACTAATAGGCTTATTTACATTTCTCCCTTTAATTCTCCAGTGCCTATCACTATGTCTGATAGAGTCAATACCCAAATAGCTGATAAATGACAAATAAGTGAATGAATCTCTTCCTCTGTTTCACAGACATGCACAAAATTTTAGAATTTCAATCCAAGCCTTTCAGAAGCATGAACTCACCAGAAGCAAATACCTCAAAACAGCTATTGCATTCTTGCAAAGAAATTATTGTGGAATCTGTGAGAACATCCAATTGGCAGATACACAACCAACCGCAACACATCAATGGCATACAACAATAAGTGATTCTTACTCATTCCTCTGAGATGGTTGATTTGGCAACTCTGCTAATCTTGACTGAGCTTGACTGAGTGGTTCTTTTGGTTTCACTTGGACAATCTCACATGTATAGGGAGATCTATTGTGTGGGGTTCAGTTCAGTTTTAGCCAATATAGTATGCTCTTGGCTGGAATGACTGGGCCAATTCATCTTTGTCTCAAATGTCTCTAATCATCCAGTGAACTAGTACAGACATTATTAAAGTGACAAAGAGAGTAAGAATGAAGACAAGCCTGATTGCACAGCTGCTTTCAACCTTTGCTTATGTTATGCTTATCAACAACTCATTGGCCAAAGCAAGCTTCATGGCTGGGATCAGAGTCAACATGAAAAGGAACTCTAAAGTAATATAGCTAAGAGGGATGAGTGGGGGAATTGGAACCATTTTTTGCAAACCTACCACAAAAGTAAAGACTAAATATGGCTTACTTAAATCTTTTGACCTTAGTACATAATAGTAGGCTCAACAAAGACTTGTTGAACAGAAACACAGATCAATGGATACATAGATGAATAGATGAATTAATGAAGGTAGTTTATGAAGCTCTTAACAGAGATTAGTCATCAATAATTCATATTAACTTGATGGCAGCAAGAAAACATTTGTCCAGAGGTTTCTACAACATCCAATATGATATCTTGCAAAAATAGAAACAAGCACACACTTATTGGATCCATCAAGCAACTCTGGGGATGGGCTCTCAGAATCCTTCTCTAATGAACTTGAAGTACTTTCCAAGGCATTTACCCCTCTTTGTTATCTTCCCATGCAATTAAGCTGGTTTTTTTTTTATCACAGTTGTATTAAAAACATTTCAATATTGCCAATTCTTGTTTTCTTACTAAACAAAGCTAGAGCATCAGAGGTGTGTTTTTGATCTTAAATATAAGCATTTTTATTGTAAGAATAGAAATATTAAAAGACTCCTAAACTCATAGCTAGCTACTGACAAGGCCATGCAAAATTTCCTGGAGTTTCTAGGCAGATCTCTACTTGGGAAACTTTAATGGAGGAGAAAATTTTCCACTGGTGATTAAATTACAATAGAACATTCTAAACTGCAACTCATAATTGCTATGCCGCCTCTATATTCTTTGTGTCTAACCCAAGAAGAGTAAGTAGCATTCTAGTGAAATGGATTTAATAAAAATAAATTAATTCATCCAAGTCAAGGGGTTAGGATGGTGAGACTTTTACATCATATTTAAAGGAAACAGGAAAAAAGCACCCTTGTTCCAAGAAATAATAGATCTCTTAGTGAGCTCCATATGATAAATAAGTGAGAAATAGTAATTACTGATAGTATTAAACATTCCACATTTCCTGAGAAACATGAGAAGTTGTATATGTATAGTTAGTTCAGTAACTAACAGTTACTGACTGTTAGCGTCTAGGTCCTGTGCTAAGCACCCTTTATTCATTGCCTCATTGAATCTTTACAACGTCTTATGCGATGGATGTTTTTCAAATTCTTACATTTTTCCTACACATTTTACAGAGGAAAGAGCTTATACTGCTAACAATAAGATGACCATGAATCCAGGTTTGGCCAAGACTATCCTGATTCACACTTGTTGCCCTGGCATAATGATTGATGATACTCCCCTTCAACTCTTCAAAGTACACTGGTTTGGATAATTGTTATGATCATCTTGTTTAAGAAATTTTCCCACAAAGTGAATAAATGGCAGAGCTAAGACTAGAAGGTGGGTCAGTCCAACACCAAAGTCAGCAATTTCACACTAAAATCCTCACTGCCTTGCAAGTTCAACCAGAATGATTGCAGTCACAAGTCCATTCCTCTACTATCTGCCACCTTAAGTCCAGAAACTGGGAGCATGAAATGGTCAAATGTAATAAGACTAGAAAGTAGAACTTGAGTAAATTCTAGCTGTATTTCAAGAAGACTGGAAAAAACAAATTGCCTGGAAAAAGAAGAAGGAATACAGACTTTCCAAGGCAAAGTCCCTGAAATGACTCCTATGGATAGAAATTAAAGCATTATTTTAGGTACTTAAATATCAACATATTTGGGCTTCCCAGGTGGCACTAGTGGTAAAGAACCCACTTGCCAATGCAGAAGACGTTAAGAGCCATGGGTTTGATCCCTGGGCTGGAAATATCCCTTGGAGAAGGGCATGGCAACCCACTCCAATATTCTTGCCTGGAGAATCCCATGGACAGAGGAGCCTGGTGGGCTACAATCCACAGAGCTGCAGAGGCAGACACAACTGAAGCAGCTTAGCATAGCACATCACCGTATTTATTGAACTGCCATTGCTTATTAAATATGCACATTGAAGAGGTCTCTGTCAGCTACTGTCCCTGCTCTCAAGTAGAAGAGAGAGGACAACTTTACAGATGGGATATTCTTTCCCTTTCTCCTTTTTCTTGTTACCAGTAGAGCAGCAACTTTTATATTCTATGGTGCAACAGGAGGGACAGTTTGTATTTCCAAAGAGGGTCAACTTGGTTACAGTGTAAATCAACAACATCATTAATTTCTTCTTTCCACCCTCCCTTCCACCAATAGCAGGCATTAGCAACACAGAAATGTAGAGGAACTAAGGAGGAAAACTGTGGGGAAAATGTGAATAAAAACAGTTCTTATACTTACTAATGAATAGATTTCTTGAGAAAAGAGACAATTATCTGAGTTTTTGGATCCTGTGGATTGCTCTTTGCTACATGCCTTATGCAAAATTCAAGCAGATTCTCCTTATGCAAATCAAATTGGAAAAATATTAACCTGGAGGGGTTGTTGTTTGCTCTTATAAGAGAATTATCATTAAATTATTTTGAGAAAACATATTGACTATATCAAAGGATGGAGAAATAACTAGTCCAGAAAAAAGATAGTCATAGAAGTCAGTTCAAATTATAAGAACAGAAACCAAAATCAAGTGAGGGAGAATAAAAGCAGTAAGAATGAGCACATATAGATATGAGAGAAAAGAAGCTGAAATCAGGCCTTCCTTATAGAATAATTAGAAAGAGTGCTGGTGACATTAATAAATTGCTTTCCCCAAATACACTATGAAGCTAGAGCACCTCTGGTTCATGGGGGATACATCCATTTTTGACAGTAATAACAGATGTTTTCAGTCACTTGAGTGCTCTGGAGAGACCTATGGGAGCAATAATGCAAACCCCACCTAGGAGAGAGACAGAGAAGGAGAGGAAATTCACCGATTCATAAAGGAGGAGAGGAGTTGGGTGGCCACTCACCCATCTGCCTGTCATCGTGCAGAGCCACACCTAAACCATCCCAAGCCGATGAGACCTCCAGAGACATAGCTGCACAATCTCCCTAGTTACAGTGTTCCAGGGTGGAATGTTGGTCAGAATGCTTTCCTTATTACTGATCAACACCCAGTACATAGGATTATTCTCTTTCATTCCATTTGCAGTGGAGACAGAGCAGGCGAACCCCTCACTGCCTTGTTTTCCTATAGGGCTGAAGGGCACTGGCATTATTTGTAGTTGTGGAGACACCAACTTCTGGAAGAGCATTACCAAGAACTCCCTTTGTCATCTCCAGGCACTTTTATCAGGATCAGGATTTTCATCAAAATCATCTAATATTAAAATAGGGAGACTGGGGACTTTGCTGGCAGTCCAGTGGTTAAGACCACATGTTCCAAGGCAGCAGGTACAGGTCTGATCCCTGTTCAGGGAGCTAAGACCCCACGTGCCTGGTGGCCAAAAATAAAGTAGAAGCAGTATTGTGACAAATTTAATACAGGCTTTTTAAAGATGATCCACATTAAAAAAAATTTTTTAATAGGGAAGTTATCCTGGATTATCTGAATAGGCACAATGCAATCAAAGATCCTTAAGCAGAAGAGGGAGGTAGAAAAGTCAGTATCACCCAGTCATTGCTAGCTTGGAAGATGGAAGAAGAACCAAGGACAAAAGAATGCATGTAGCCTCTAGAAGTAAAAAAGAAAAAAAAAAAAAAAAGGCAAAGCAAACAAACAAAAATCCAGATTCTCTTTTAGAGACCATAGAAAGGAAGGCAGTCCTCTTGACACATTAATTTTGTCCTAGGAAGACCTAGTTGAGTTGGACACGAGTTTGCTCAAACTCATGTCCAACTCAATAGACTCAACAGACATGAGTTTGAGCAAGCTCCAGGAGATGGTGAAGGGGAGGGAAGTCTGGCGTGCTGCAGTCCATGGGATCACAAAGAGTTGGACAGGACTGAACAATTACAAAGAACAGGATTGACCAACAACAAAGACTTCTGTCCTCCAGCACTAATAAATGTGTGTTGTTTTAAACCACTAAGTTTACGGTAGCTTGTTCCAGCAACAAAAGGCAACTAATACACTGTGCAAAATGTATCACATCCAATTATCTCTAACTCCTGCAAACACTCTAAAAGGCATGATCACTGCATTCATACAAATGAAGAAACTGAGGTTCTAGAGGTTAAGTGACTTGCCTAAGGCCTCAACCAGTAAAATGCTGAGCTAGAGCATAATCCAGGTGCATTTGACTCCAAAGCCCATTTTTGTTCTCTATTTGAAACTAGCCCATGAGAAAGCAAACCCTAGATGACCTTAGCTTGGTGTCCAGACACACACTGCTCTGCCTCAGCTGTTAGATGGGCTCCATAGAAGCTGAACAAAGCACACACACACAAAAAGTCAATTACCATTTTAAAATAGCTCCCTCTCCAAAGAGCCAAATGAAAGTATTATTTTGGTCTAATTGGTCTTCATTTATTCACCATGTAGGACTCTTCTGAGAAAAAGGAGAGAGGAGACAAGGGTGGCTTGCGAATGTAACCTAAAAGCTTGGCTGAAAGCACTTTGAATCAATAAGCAAGCCCGTGCTTTGGTCTGGGAAATTTACTATAGTCAGATTCACAATCCTTTCTTGTTTTCACTTTTATAATCACCATAGATAATTCTTTCTATTAATATTTTTATAATAAATTACAAATGGTGCTAGTTGCCAGCAACTTTTCATACACTGCTTCAACATTCAGAGATAAGAAATCAGAACCATAACTAGAGTGCACGTTCATGGATTACTAAAATACTCACATAAGAATTACACACTAATTCAACTACAATAAAAAAAATTACACTTGAAGAGCTTATTATATACTATTCCTTCCCCTCTGAGAAACATTTGAGCAGAAGCCTAGCATGGTTACTATGGCAACTATAATGCAAAATTGGCAGTAACTTTATGAATTGCAAATTCCTCTAAGGGTGTTGGGGATTTTTTTTCTACTTCCATTTTTAACCATCTCATATGCATTATTCCAGCAATATGTTAAACAAGGTTTTTGGGAACTCATGCATCATTTTGAAACAAGCTATGTTTTAAACCCTCAAATTTCATTATTCTAACAAGTGCAGGCTAAACAGGGAACACCTAATTTAATGAATTTTAAATTGTCCATTGTTTTTAACACATTTATTACCCTCACCTTTTCTGAAAGAGTTGAATAAATGGAATCCCAATCCTTTTAGTGTTATCTAAACCTCTCTGAGCATGGAGAAAGGGGATAATCCCAGTTTCAAAAACAGAACAATATAAAATAAAAACTCACACTCTCACAATGTGTTTTCCCCTCAAGGTAAGTACTTTGGCCACCTCATGCAAAGAGTTGACTCACTGGAAAAGACTCTGATGCTGGGAGGGATTGGGGGCAGGAGGAGAAGGGGATGACCGAGGATGAGATAGCTGGATGGCATCACTGACTCAATGGACGTGAGTCTGAGTGAACTCTGGGAGTTGGTGATGGACAGGAAGGCCTGGCGTACTGCAATTCATGGGGTCGCAAAGAGTCGGACATGACTGAGCAACTGAACTGAACTGAACTTCAAACTGCACTGTGCCAAACCTTTAGTCAAATAACTGGTCAACATTCATTGTTTTCCTTTCTCCAACCATCTTCTCTTATAGCTGCTTCTCTCTCATTAGACCATGAAAATGACTCAGAGAAATTCTTTGAGTAACCAGTTACCAAACATGGATCATTTGCTTTGGTAGATTAAAGACTTACAAAGGTTGCCAAAAATAGTGTGCTACAATGTGTGTGCCTTCTCAGTTATGAATCCTCACAATGGGAAGTAGGATTACCCCATAATCATAGCGGGTTTGGGTATTAGCACAGCCACCTTCCAGCTGTGTGACTTTCGTTAAGTCATTCATGCTGTCCTAGCTTCAGCTTCTTCATCTATATAACAGGCATTTTCATTTTTACCTGGTCCCTTTCACCAGACTGTTGGAAGATCACATTTTAAAAAAATGTATTCAAAACAACCATATCCTATTGAAATATCACTATCAATTCTTCTTACATTTTATTTCAGATAACCAATGCTAGGAGGCTCCAAAATATAAATATCCTTTATCTTCAGAATCTGATATTAAGAAGATAGGTGCTGATTCACGGTGTCAGTGTCTTGGGATTTAGGAGATGAATTGAAATAAAGGTAAGAACAAAAAGGTCATATTTTTACATTTATATGTATAACTTAGTCCATTCACTGTTCACCTGAAACTGTCACAGCATTGTTAATTGGCTATACCCCAATACAAAATAAATTTTTTTTAACTAAATTCTATTTTATTAAGGAAGACCTAAATAACTGCCTGGCCAGTTCCTAAGTTGGAACACCTACTGATTTGCCAGACTGTCCACAGGAAGTGACTGCATTCAAAGCACATCTCTAAGATCAATGTCCATCTACTTGCTTCATGAGCTCAGGGAGCAAAAGCATTCTATAAAGACAAGCATGCCTACTGGTTTGTTCCTTTCTGTGCTGTTCTATAGCAACTTCCCAAGGTCAGAAGAGCATTAGCTGTTTTCCTACCCCGGGAAAGGGTTAGAGGGCATGTTAGAGGGCATGAAAACCTGATATACATAAATTATCATGAACAAGATAACCAAAGAAATATGGGAGAAGTTTCAAAGACTGAAAGACTGCTTGATTCCATTCCTTTGTTCATTGGTTCACTCAATAAACATTTACTGAGAGTCAGTTATACTCTGGGCTTCCTAGATGGCACAAGTGGTAAAGAACAGCCTGCAGGAGACATAAGAGATGCAGGTTTGATCCCCAGGTCAGGAAGATCCCCTGGAGAAAGGCATGAAAACCCACTCCAGTATTCTTGCCTGGAAAACCCCATGGACAGAGGAGCCTGGCAGGCTACAGTCCATAGGGGTCATAAAGAGTCACAATCAGACACAACTGAAGTGACTTAACACACACACACAGTTATATAAAGGGAATAGTTAGATATACTCTCACTCATGAAGAGCTCTCCAATATGGAAGGCAATTATACACCTCTCCTTTCTCACCCCAACTGCATCTAAGGACTATGGAACACAGAAATGGCACAGATTAATCACGAATGGGGAGGCAACGAGTGAGCTGATACATTACACACAGGGTAGATGTTGCTCAAACTGCATCAATCACAAGCTTTCCAGGTGGAGACAGGATGGGAGGGATGCTGCAGAGGAGAAAGCAGGTGGAAAGACTCAGGGAGATGAGACTGGAATGTGGCTAGAACACAGGATGCCAAGGATGGGGAATAATGACCCAGGAATCTGAAAAAGCAAGTCCAGGCTTAACTAGACAGCGTGCATTGCATGCATGAAGCCATGAGTCTGGCATTTTTTGAAAAAGGGAGAGAAATGACCCTGTCAGACCTGGGCTTTAGACAAGCCCCTTGAGGAGTTGCAGAGTTGAGCAAAACAAGTACAAGTGGTCTAAAGTCGCTGACCTGTCCAGCAAGAGAGCTTGCTTTCAACAGGACAGACCTGAACCTTCAGGGCCTCAGGGGTACAAGCAGCCTGGGAGAGCAGCAGGAAGGAAGGTCTTCTCTGCCTCCTGAGAAGTGAGGACAAGCTTGGAAACCTGTCGGCGTGATCTCAGAAGGTGAGCACAGATTACACAGTATTTCTACCTTCCCGAGCTTGGCAACCAAACAAAAACGCGGTCGACTCCCTTCACTCTGAGTAACTCACACCAGATGCTGATGCCCTTGGACTCTTCCAGTTCCAGCTACAGTTTCCCAAATCACTTCTTCCCAGAGGTCAGGCATATGGAGCTCATTAAGTCCCATTCACCAGCATTTCAACTGTGTACAACTTTTTGTTTGCAGCGCAATTTAATGTTGAATTTGATTTAGGAAGCACCGGGTACTCTTATTCCCAGATGACAGCCTGTTCTTCTTCTAGGAGCTTCAATTGTGGCTGGAGGCAATGGGGAAGACCTTTGACCAAAAGTTGGAATTGGAAATCTGGGCTTATGCTAATAATTTGTAAAGAGAGAGTGGCATGTCCTAGAGACATTCTCTCTGACTTCCTTGTCATACAGACGAGTACATCAAGCCCCGAGAAGTTCAGCAACAGGGTTGGAGGCTGGCACCCAGGTCTCTTGATCCTCAGTCCAGTGGACTTTCCTCCTACCCCCACTCTTATCCACCCCACTCCATACAGTTCAAAAAAAAAAAAAGGTGGGGAAAGGGTCTTTTTAAATCATGAAGAAATTCATTCAAAAGTGAAAAAAAAACAACCCATGATAATGAATTGGTACCTTCAAATGGTAGTATAAAAATGAGAGAAACTGGATGCTAATTGTTTGAAAATGACTTACTGCCATGCTGGAGACCCAGGTTCGACTCCTGGGTGGGGAAGATCCCCTAGAGAAGGAAATGGCAACCATTCTAGTCCTCATGCTTGGAGAATCCTGTGGACAGAGAATCCTGGCGGGCTACAGTCCATGGGGTAGAAAAGAGTTGGACACAGCTGAGTGACTAACACACACACACTTTGTCTGATTAGTATGAAGTTATATAATGTGTCCATATGGTTCTGGAATCAAATCTGAAAGATTAAATAACTTGTTCAAAATCATGTGGCTAAGTCTAGGGTCCTTCATCTGTGAAATGGGCATAATAATATATACCTCAAAGTTAGAGGCTTTAATTTAATTAACCTTTGAGAAAAATGCGAAGAGACAGTGGCTATTATTACACTTGATATATTACAGTTGTGGGTCTGGGCTTAAAATAGTTTCCTGGGAGACTTACCCTATATGCATTCCCATGATGCTGACATTCTTCAAAATATCAGCTGCCTTTCCCTTTTGGAACTGCTTCCAGAGCTAGGGTTTACATCTTAGCAGAAAATTCTCTCTTTATGCCTACATTTGACCAAAAGATTTTAACTCAGTTTTATCAACCTCATTCACCAAAGTTAGCTGTGAGGCATGTTTAACCATTTGTGAAAACCACAGATAAATGCAGAGGATGAAAATTTGAAGACTTGCCATAACTGAAGATATCTGGAAGAATTTGCTTCTTCTAGTGGAAGGGATAGATATCCTGTTTGCCAGATCAGGCCCCCAAACCTTGGGTAAGTCATAAACCACGGCACCAAACAGTGTTTCAGAGTGGAGAAAATGGAAAGCAGGGGTGCTGATCCTCAAGGGCAGCCCTGGGGAAGCTAGAATTTTCTGAACTTCTAAGAGAGAAATACTTAAAGCTATGGTTTATCCAGTAGTCATGTATGGATGTGAGAGTTGGACTATAAGAAAGCTGAACGCCAAAGAAGTGACGCCTTTGAACTGTGGTGTTGAAGAAGACTTGAGAGTTCCTTGGACTGCAAGATCAAATCAGTCAATCCTAAAGGAAGTCAGTCCTGAGTGTTCATTGGAAGGACTGATGGTGAAGCTGGCCACCTGATGCAAGGAACTGACTCTTTGGAAAAGACCCTAATGGTGGGAAAAATTGAAGGCAGGAGGAGAAGGGAACGACAGAGGATGAGATGGTTGGATGGCATCACTGACTTGATGGACATGAGTTTGAGTAAATTTCCGGAGTTGGTAATGGACAGGGAAGCCTGGTTTGCTGCAGTCTATGGCGTTGCAAAGAGTCGGACATGACTGAATGACTGAACTGAACTGAAAAGAGAAATACAGCCTCTCTGAAACAGTTACATATGGACTTTCACAAGCAGGAAAGATCACTGTAGTTCTGGTAATGATTATTTCTCACTCTGTGTGAGGGACTGAAGGAAGGAAAGGGCTTGTGGGAGCGCTAAGCACTCCTGACCTTGAATGCAAAGCAGCCTTTGGAATCGAGAAGGGGAGCACCCAGGCCACTTCTGCCCCACCCATAGTCACATATGCAGGGTAATCTTATCTCTTTTAGAGAAGCACACACACGTGCACACACACACACACACACACACACACACACACAATAGACTGCTTGCCTCTGAGACTTTCAGGTTCTAGAGTTAGCATCTTGCCAGCAATTTATACCTCAAACATTTTCAAGTGTCATGTTGTTATCATTATAACCCTATCATTACAGTGCTGGTTAATCATGAATAAAATAATAAACACTGCTGTATGGCTGAGGAAACTCAAACAGGGGCTCGGTATCAACCTAGAGGGATGGGATGGGGAGGGAGATGGGAGGGAGGCTCTGGAGGGAGGGGATATACATATACCTATGACTGATTCAAGTTGAGGTTTGACAGAAAACAACAAAATTCTGTAAAGCAATTATCCGTCAATAAAAAATAATTTTTTTAATCTGAAAAATAAAAATAAAAAAATCCTTTCCCTGGCAAGCACAAATAATTGCAGATGAGTTCCTCTTCTTGGGGCCCCACACTGCATACTGCTGTGGGCTATTATAAGCAGTAGTAGAGGATATTTTATTGCAAGAGATGATTTTTTTCTAATTGTAATGTTGACTCCCTTCAGAGTCTAACCTTACCCCAAGGGCCCAACAAAGTCACCTAGAGGGAGTTAGCAGCTCTTGCCTGCGATTCATGGAAAAAGTAGTCTCTTTCCTTGGTAATAAGTTCAAAATGGGAAACCAAGCAGAAGAGAGTGGGGGATGTTTCACCAACCAGAAGTTAAGAGAAGAAAATCCATAGGTTGTGGATTCTAGAAGCAGCCTAGTTGCTGGGGGTGAAGGAGCAAGGGAGGGAAAGCCAGTAGTTCCCTTTGAAAATATCTTGGAAGGTTTTTCGAAAGTGAAACCAGACTAATGTGTGGGCTGGATCAGTACTTAGACTGCTGCTGCTGCTCAAATAGTCATATCCGACTCTTTGCAACCCCAGGGACTGCGGCCCACTAGTATCTTCTATCCATGGGAGTTTCCAGGCAACAATACTGGAATGGGTGGGGTACCATTTCCTACTCCAGTGGATCTTCCCGACCCATAGATCAAACCTGCGTCTCTTACATCTCCTGCATCGGTGGGCAGATTCCTAACCACTAGCGCCCCATGGAAAGCCCTTTACTTAGACTGGGAACAGCTCAGTTTTCTCCCATCCCCTGCCTGTCATGCCTGCTCAGCCAGCTTTCCTTCCTCCCCCAGGGAGACCTCAAGCCTATACTGGAACATTTTGGGTCCACACTTGAATATTAGAATAGTCTCACTGTTAGGTATTAAAAGTCCATCTACTGATTGATTCCCCAAATACTAATCTCTCATCCAGTTTAATGTGGAGCCCCATGCCGAGGTCATAGGACCATATGTCCAGAATTAGCCAAGCTCTATGGCAACCATGGTCATGAGCCATCCTGTTTGTTGTGAGCCAGCTTGGCCCTAACCAGCCAGCTCCTATCTCCATATTAGGCAAGGTGGGCACCAAAGGCCACGGACCAATGACCTAACGCCACCCTTCCGCATGGGCATTTTGTCTTGAGACTATAGAAGTTGGCCCCAAGCCCACGAAAGGGGTCAGCTCTCCCTGCTCTCTGGTCTGTCAGGAAGTGGGTCCACTATCTTTGCAGAGATCCTCACTACCTCAGCACTTTGTTTTCAACAAATTCTCTCTCTTCTAAAATGCTCTGTGTCTGGAAATTATTCTCCAGCCTGAGCTCAGACTGCCTCTACATTTAAGGTTCTCTGGTGGCTCAGTGGGTAAAGCATCTGCCTACAATGTGGGAGACCCGGGTTCGATCCCTGGGTTGGGAAGATCCCCTGGAGAAGGAAATGGGCAACCCACTCCAGTACTCTTGCCTGGAAAATCCCATGGACTGAGAAGCCTGGTAGGCCCCAGTCCATGGGGTCACAAAGAGTCAGACACGACTGAGCGACTTTCCCTTCCTTCCTGCTCAGTTAGGAGCAGTGACTCTTCTTTTGCTGTTTGTCCACCTTGTTCTTTCTTTCCCTCCTCCTCCCCCCTCACTGTGATCCCTATGGCTCCTGCAGGGTCAGAATGGAGAGGAAAGACAAGAGGTACAGCATCAAGGTCTTTATATTTACCTGTGACTTGAAGGTGTCTTTTTTGTGTGCTGGCTGTGCAAATGCTAGTTCTTCTCTCTTTGGGGGCTCTTAAGAGACACTTGACCACCAACACGCCCCTTTCCATTGGCTGCAGCCCTTTGACACCACAGGGCCCCTGCCCTGACCCTACAGTGGGCTCAGGCTGACTGTGAAAAGCTCACACAGCCTCCTTTTGCTGGGTTTGCTGCACCCTAGCAGGAAGTCCTCTGTTTTTGTTTGGTCGCTGAGTCATGTCCGACTCTGTGAACCCACGGACTGTAGCCCACCCGGCTCCTCTGTCCGTGGGATTTCTCAGGCAAGAATACTGGAGTGGGTTGCTATTTCCTTCTCCAGGGGATCTTCCCGACCCAGAGATTGAACCTACATTTCCTGCAACACAGGCGGATTCTTTACCATTGAGCCACCAGAGTGATGCTTTTCAGGATGACTCAATCCTGCCATCATCCTTGGCATCTGTTTAATCGATGGAAAAGATCATGCCTTCCCCTCCTCAGTAAAGTTTGGAAGCCTACAGCCCTCTCCTGCTGCCCTCTGCTATTGCTCTGCCATCTAGCAACTCCAGGCCTTTGAGCTGTTTCAGGCAAAAGTCACGATGCTACCTCCAAGCCTCTGAGTGCTCAAAGGACTCATTTCAAGCTCTCAAAAGAATTCTGAGTCGAGGTTTCCAAACGTTCCTCTCTGAGTCATGGCTCTATTTCACCAAGTGAACAATGGGCCCGAGCCAGCAAACATGCCCTTCAGGACAAGGGCCGCCCCTCTTCCTCTCTGCACTCTGAGTTCCCTGCATGGCAGATGGCTCTAGCTGGAGTCACAGATCATGTTACTTTTGAGTCTCCATCAGCCTTTGACTTTACTAAAAATTTTAAGTATAACATCCTTCCCTGTGATCATTTTAGGCAATTTAGAAACATGATATCATATCTATAGCACATATAGCATGCATTTTTAGACTAATTAGAATATATAATTCCCACATATAAAAGCTTATGCTCATACATAGTATTTCCACAACAGTCAAGTCAAAGATGGTCCTATTATTATAGTATAGTAGAACTCATCTCTGATTAATTATTATCTTGGTCTTGAAAACCTTGTCAACCACACATAATACATGGTACCTAATACATACATAAATTCTTATGAAATGGATGAGTAGGTGAATGGATGGATAAGTGGAAGGGCCTTTTTAAAGCACCAAATCTAGGAAGGCAGTATGAAATTAGAGATGGGTGTGTTTCTTTTCCTCAATAGAATCATTGAGACCTTGGGAAATGTCATTTAACCTCTTAATGTCTCAAGTCCCTCATCTGTAAGTAGATATACCATGAAGACCAGCTGCAAGCAGATGACATCATTTTGAGAGTGCTAAAGCCACATATGGCAGAAAGGTATTGGTGGGGACAGAGTTTTGAGCTCTGCTGTTGCTTTGGACAAGTTCCATGTTTCTGTGACTCATTTTCACCACCTGCAAAATGGACATGACAAGACCTCTCTCCAGCTTTCCTTTGAAGGCAGTGTCTTTACAGCACATCGGAGGCCCTTTGATATCAGGGTTCAGAAGATCTAACTAGCTGCACAACCATAGACCAATCATCAAAATCTTTCTGCTCCAGTTCTCTCAACTGTTTAAAAGAATAATGATGACTACTGCATAGCATGGTTGTAAGAATCAAATGTGTTCAAGTCATACAGTGCCTTGTTCATAGGTAACAGTACTCACTCTATACAATTATTAGAATCACCAGTGTCCTGTGAGTTACCAGTAAAAAAATACCATGGGGTTACCTCTCCCTTTATTGCCTAGATTCAGTCATTTCTGAATAAGCTTAGTTGCTATGGTTACCTTCCAAAGACACCACATTTGAAAATGTGTTGGGAGATGAGGATTGATGGCAGAAGGCTTTAGTGGGGGACACAAAGCAACTTCGGCAATTGAGACATTTTAATCCATGTGAACTCTTTCCCTTGGAAACCAAAGTCACATTTTGCCAAAATGCAAATGAACTCAGGAAGCAGAGTTTCAGAAGTTCTGCCTCACATTTGGCCAGTCTCCTTCTCCCCCATCACTGGGACCTCAAGGACAGGTATACCTGGCCCTGAACCAACTCCTGAGCATCTCAGTTTCCTCCCCCAGGATCTGGCAGTCTGAAAGATGTTGGTTGCCAGACAGAATTCATCAGACTCACTTCCCAGATGCTATCGCTTCTGATGCCGAAAGAAAAATAGGTTGCCCAGAAATTGAGGTTGGAGGGGATGAGTCTAGCTGAGAAGTGCACAGTGATACACACAAAACAGTAAAGGGCTATTCTTGTTAGAATTCATTAGCATATTCTATATGGATATTCCAGTGGTCCTCCCGTCCCTCAAATCCCATACTGAGTCCCCAGAGGGGCAAGAATTAACATCCCGGGCTAAAGTATCCCCACAGCAGAGTTATAAATGGTTCTCAACCTGTCAAAATCAGGCAGGGCTCCAACAGAGAATGAATAAAAGTTGGCCTGACCCCGCTTCCTGTTTCCAGCTACAGCCAACTCAACACCCGAAGGGGCTCACCGGCAAGAGTATTGTATACTCAATCCTACTAAAAAGAGTCTTTCTTCCTGGTCAGTTTTTCCCAGACATCTCAGGGAGCTGTCCTGCTCTCATTTGAAATTCAAACCAGAAGGAAGTCACCTCTAAAAATACCAAATTTCCCACTTGCACTTTCACGATGATGCAGCGCCACCTAGGGGACATTTGTATTCACTTCCTGCTCTTTCCACTGTAACGTGCCTTCTAAACTACTGCGGCACCGTGCCCCCCACCCCCGCGCCCCCCACCACCAGCTCACCGTATCTACATGAGATAGGTATAGAAGCTTTTCCGTACACGTTTTTCAAGATTTCAGCTCCAGCCTTAATTCAGCTGGAAACCCTGGTTGACTAGCTCATTATGTAAGGATCATTGCCAAGGGTTGCCGCTCGGTTCAGTCGCTCAGTCGTACCCGACCCTTGGCGACCCCATGAACCGCAGCACACCAGGCCTCCCTGTCCATCACCAACTCCCGGCATTTACCCACACTCATGTCCATTGGGTCGGTGATGCCGTCCAGCCATCTCATCCTCTGTTGTCCCCTTCTCCTCTAGCCTTCAAGCTTTCCCAGCTTCAGGGTCTTTTCAAAGGAGTCAGCTCTTCGCATCTGGTGGCCAGAGTATCAAAGTTTCAGCTTCAACATCAGTCCTTCCAATGAACACCCAGGACTGAGCTCCTTTAGGATGGACTGGTTGAATCTCCTTGCAGTCCAAGGGAGTCTTAAGAGTCTTCTCCAACACCACAGTCCAAAAGCATCAATTCTTCAGCGCTCAGCTTTCTTGACAGTCCAACTCTCACATCGATACGTGAACACTGGAAAAACTGTAGCCTTGACTAGCTGGACCTTTGCTGACAAAGTAATAATCACTATAGAAATTTCGCTTGATTATAATATTATTATCAATATATGATATTAATATACATTATGTTATATATAATAGATCATAGACTTTATAATATAGACTATATAATATTCTACTATATAAATATATATCATGTATAATAGAATGTAATACATATACTGTTAAACATTATATAAATATTATATATTCATATAAAATATATTTAATATTGTATAGATAGCTCAGTTGGTAAAGAATCCGCCTGCCATGCAGGAGATCTTCCTGGATCAGGAAGATCCTCTGGAGAAGGGATAGGCTACCTACCCACTCCAGTATTCTTGGGCTTCCCTTGTGGCTCAGCTGGTAAAGAATCTGCTTGCAATGTGGGAGACCTGGGCTGGATCCCCGGCTTGGGAAGATCCCCTAGAGAAGGGAAAGGCTACCCACTCCAGTATTCTGGCCTGGAGAATTCCAGGGATTGAATAGTTCATGGGCTCGCAAGGAGTCCCAAGCAACTGAGTGACTTTCACTTTCAATATATGAAAATGGGCTTGCATCCCAGGTGGCACTAGCGGTAAAGAACCTGCCTGCCAATGCCGAAGATGTAAGAGACTCCGGTTTGATCCCTGGGTTAGGAGGATCCCCTGGAGGAGGGCACAGCGACCCATTTCAGTATTCTTGCCTGTAGAATCCCATGATTAGATGAGCCTGGCAGGCTCATCTGGGGTCACACAGAGTCAGACACAACAGAAGCAACTTAGCACACACACAAAATATATTAAAATAATATAAATATGTATTATTTATTATTATAAGAATTACCAATTAAGCATCTGCTTCATGACAAGGAATATTTCTAATACGTTATAACAGTCTTTCAAATGGGTATTAGCATTGTTGTTTTTACAGGTGAAGAAACCAAGGCTCTGAAAGTTAGATTTATCCAGGATCCCAGATCAGGGCTATCTTACTCTGTCCACTATAAAATGCCATGAGTTGTGCCTACATACCAGTGAGTCTGCTGGTGACAATAAAACAGAACAAACAGAACATTCAAAAATCACCTTCCAAAGAAGTCATCCTGAAGTCTGTACTATCATTCCAATAACTAATGGTTGCAACATTTCTAGTATCTGTTGTGGGAAGTGCCCCAGAACTGTGAGCCGCATAACACAATCTCTATTTTAAATGCATGTCACACATTTAACAGAAACACAGTGGACATACCCTGACTTCAAGCAGTGTGATTTTTTTCAGGCCCCTCCTCTGTATACTCTGATTGGGTATATCTGGGCTAGAGCCCAGGAATTTGTATTTTCACCATGTATGCAAGTGATTGTAATCATTAGGAAAGTTTGAGAGATAGTGGTGTAAAGACGCATGAGTTTTGGATCAGAAGGACTCAGGCTACAGATCGAGGTCTTTTTTCTAATTGTTCACTCCTGGGAAACCCATTTAAAGCTCAAAGCCCCTGACCATCAGTTTCCTCATCTATAATATGAATATTAATGTTTATCAGCAGCTGCCAAACAGACTGTGATAAGGATGAATGAGATTATGGGAGTGAAAGGCTAGTACAGTGCCTGGCACAGAGTAGGCGCTTAATAAATGCCATTTCTATTGTTACCTAGTCACCCACTCTCAGTTCATCAAATTTGCCCTCTGCGGTTTTTTGTTATTTCCAAAGATTAAGTCCACAATAAAAGAATATGAGGACACATAAAATATAATATAGTAACATGTACTTAATTTAAAAATAAATGACTAAAGATTTTCTTAGGAAAAATGATAGATGATTGATAGATGATAGAGACAAAGATATATAATCTTTTTTTGGTGACTGTACTTATTTTTAAAATTTCATTATTAGAATATAATTACAATGTTGTGTTAGTTTCTGCTGTACAACAAAGTGAAACAGTTATATACATACATATATCCTCTCCCTTTTGAGCGTCTCTCCCACCCCCTGCCCTCATCCCACCCCTCTAGGTCATCACATAACACCAAGCTGAGCTCCCTGTGTTATATAGCAGCTTCCCACTAGCTATCTAATTTAAACATGTACATATGTATAGTGTATACATAGACACATGTATATATTTACACATGTATATACATATAGTGTATATATGTCAGTGCTCAGTGATATATAATCTTTAGGATAAGAAAATGTTCTAGAAATATAAAACCAAGATTTAAAACAGTTTGACACTCAAGAGAATAACAAGTTTCTGGTGGGGGGTGGGAAATAACACCTTGATACAAAAGGTAGAAGCAACCCAAGTGTTCAAGGATGGAGAAGTAAACAAAATGTGGTGTATATATACAATATACAATATTGTGTATACATAAAGAGGATATCATGTATCCTTAAAAAGGAAGGATATTCTGATACATACTGTAGTGAGGATGAACACGGTGGATATTACGCTAAATGAAATAAGCCACCACACAAAAGGACAAATACCGTATAATTCCATTCATATGAGGTACGTATCAGATTCATAGAGACAGAAAGTGGAGATTGCTAGGGGGCAAAGAAAAGGGGATGGGAGTTACAGCTGAACAGGTGCAGTTTCAGTTTCACAAGCTGAATGGTGTTCTAGAGATGGATGGTGGTGATGGCTGCACAATAAAGTAAGAAGACTTACTGACTGCCGTTGTGCTGTACATTTTAAAATGGCCAAGGGAGATGGCAGATTTTGTATATTTTATACAATTTCTTAAAAACTTAAAAACTCAGATTGATATCAAAATCACAGTGGAGGTGAAGTTGAGAAAAGTCTTGTTTGTTGTTGCTCCGTCGTGTCTAATCTTTGTGATCCTTTGGACTGTAGCCCACCAGGCTTCCCCCTCCATGGGATTTTTCAGGCAAGAATACTGGAGTGGATTGCCATTTCCTCCTCCACATCTCCTGCCTCTCTTGCATTGCAGGTAGATTCTTTACTGCTGAGCCATTGGGGAACTATCTTTCTTGGTTTGTTTTTCTAGGACAAAGAGTGCCATGTGAGATTCTGTGGCTTAGAAA
Source organism: Nanger dama (assembly GCA_917880005.1). NCBI lineage: Eukaryota > Metazoa > Chordata > Mammalia > Artiodactyla > Bovidae > Nanger > Nanger dama. The sequence continues at coordinate 41,614,726 of CAKJTW010000004.1, forward strand.
AGCATACGGTGCAACCTTTTAAAATGATCAGGTAACTTCTCAGAAGGGTGACCTTCTTTGGTTGCCTCTTTTTTTTCTTTTTAAAGCTTTGTGTTTACCCAAGATATATTGTTGGGCAAGATAGGAGTTTAAGACTAGAATACTTGTTCTGATTTTACTACCTCAGCCCAGGAGAGTGCTTTGAGAAGAATGACTGTGGATCAGAGCACACCCTGAGGAAAACTTGGAGCAAGTGGTATCTGCGATCTTAAAATGCAGGGGTCTGTGCAGAGTTCAGCATGGCAGGGGGTGGGGGAGGGTGTCCGTGCAGCTGAACACAGGGCAGGTGCATCAGGGGGACAGCCTGTGGATTGCTCTGCGTGGGACCGTTTCCACTATGGCCTGCAGCAGCAGTGCAGGCTACTTCATGTGAACCTCAAGCTGGAGAAGAGGGCATTGCCCCTCCCTTTCAATTATCCTCAGCTGATTTTCTTCGAGACTAGCATTTAACATGGTAGATGAAATATGTTTTGATGAATGTGACATTGAAGCAATTCAAAGATCTCAAAATATAATAGCACTGGCTTATTGTCTAACTTAAAAGCTGTGACAAGATGAAAAGTCTCCCTTCACAGCACTTTTTTCTTTTTAGTGAAAATATGAACAAATTTCCCAAGACAATTAGGCAAAAGTTTGAGGCTATTCTTCTTTCTCTCTTTCTACACTAGGATTGTGGGTCCTAGTGTAAAGAAACTGCCCGAGATGGAACTAGCAGGGTTGCAAAATGGGGAAGTATGGGGAAAATTGGGCAGAAGGAGAAAAAGTAGAAAACAAAGTCAAGTTGGCTGATTTTGCCATTCACCTGCCAGTGAAATTTTATTGCTGCCTGGAGGAACCTCCTGAGGGGGCGTACATGTAAAACCAGTTGACAGGATATGTGGATATTCCTAGTGGGTCTTAGTTACATGGTATGTGTCTGTTACCTTGAGTGAAACTCTTTAGGGCAAAATTCAGAAAGTTTAAAAAAATGGTATCCCACTATGTGTGTGTATATACACCAAATGCATTATATATGCTACATGAATACTATATGTGTATGTATATAAAATATATATACTATAATATTTATTACAGTGTCTTTATCAGCACTCAGTTGCTGATAATAGAAACCACTAGTTCAAACACAACATACTTGGATGTCAAGTTCTGGGCGTTCACAGAAGCCTCCTTTTGCTTATGAGAGGTTTGGACGAGCTGAAGAAGCAGCGTTTAATCTAACTTCCAGTAAAGCCTCTCAGAATGGCACCATAGACCTGGCTGTCCAGAGAGCTGCTCTCTCTACTTACAGCCCCAAAGGTAGGAAAGCATGAAGATGCTGCCTTGTTGGGGTTCCAGAGCCACACTACCTGAGCCACTATGCCCCCAGCAAAATGAAAGTCCCACACCCTGCTGCACCACACCCTGGGATCTCTGCTATTGTTATTCCAGAAAAATCCAATGTCACTGACTGATGGCAGAAATATGACCTCCATCTCATCTGGCCTTCTTAATTAATCTCAGGCAGGCACTTATGTTTGGGAGATTAGGTCACACCTAGAATTCAAGCTGTAAATGGGGGTTGGAAAATGTAGATTTGTGTTGTGGGCCCACCAGTGAGCCTCACACACACACATGTGACACAAATGAGTCATAAGTGTATCAAGAAATAACTATCTCCTCAATCTTCTGGGTAGCCACAAAAGGCTGGGTAGCCAAAGGCCAACTGGCCAGTAACCTCCTCACCTAGTGCTCCCTAGAAGGTAGCCTAAACAAAGTGGGAAGGGGAGGTTGATGGTTCTCTTCTCAGTTCCTATGGATAAATACAAGAAGCATCTGGCCCATGACGCTCTGCTGTGATGTTGTGTGAAGCCAGGCAGGTGTCCAGGTCACCTAGGCTTCTTAAGAAGCCTGCTGCTGAGTGGGACACTGACCCTCATGGACAAAAACACTCTAGTTGGTGAGTAATTTCATGGTAAGGCAGTCAGGGGCTGAGAAAGGCCAGCGTCTCATAAGTACAGCTCTGGGCAGATGCTCCCAATCTCTGTTTTATGTTTACTTATATTTGTTCGCTTAGAGATGTCTGAACTAGTTGCAGAGTGACTGCTCTTATCAACACACACACACTGTGCAAATTAGAACTCCATTATTATTTGTAAATATTTGATATGAATAAATTTAACTGCATTTATGATAGGATACTGAAAGAGGAACTCCCCAGGTCAGTAGGTGCCCAATATGCTACTGGAGGTCAGTGGAGAAATAACTCTAGAAAGAATGAAGAGATGGAGCCAAAGTAAAAAACAATACCCAGCTATGGATGTGACTGGTGATAGAAGCAAGGTCCAAGAGCAATATTGCATAGGAACCTGGAATGTCAGGTCCATGAATCAAGGCAAATTGGAAGTGGTCAAACAGGAGCTGGCAAGAGTGAACATCGACATTCTAGGAATCAGTGAACTAAAATGGACTGGAATGGGTGAATTTAACTCAGATGACCATTATATCTAATACTGTGGGCAGGAATCCCTCAGAAGAAATGGAGTAGCCATCATGGTCAACAAAAGAGTCCGAAATGCAGTACTTGGATGCAATCTCAAAAATGACAGAATGATCTCTGTTCATCTCCAAGGCAAACCATTCAATATCACAGTTATCCAAGTCTATGTACCAACCAGTAATGCTGAAGAAGCTGAAGTTGAATGGTTTTATGAAGATCTACAAACCTTTTAGAACACCCCAAAAAGATGTCCTTTTCATTATAGGGGACTGGAATGCTAAAGTAGGAAGTCAAGCAACACCTGGAGTAACAAGCAAATTTGGCTTTGGAATGCGGAATGAAGCAGGGCAAAGACTAATAGAGTTTTGCCAAGAAAATGCACTGGTCATAGCAAATACCATCTTCCAACAACACAAGAGAAGACTCTACAAATGGACATCACCAGATGGTCAACACGGAAATCAGACTGATTATATTCTTTGCAGCCAAAGATGGAAAAACTCTATATAGTCAACAAAAACAAGACCAGGAGCTGACTGTGGCTCAGATCATGAACTCCTTATTACCAAATTCAGACTGAAATTGAAGAAAGTAGGGAAAACCGCTAGACCATTCAGGCATGACCTAAATCAAATCCCTTATGATTATACAGTGAAAGTGAGAAATAGATTTAAGGGCCTAGATCTGATAGAGTGCCTGATGAACTATGGAATGAGGTTCGTGACACTGTACAGGAGACAGGGATCAAGACCATCCCCATGGAAAAAAAATGCAAAAAAGCAAAATGGCTGTCTGGGGAGGCCTTACAAATAGCTGTGAAAAGAAGAGAAGTGAAAAGCAAAGGAGAAAAGGAAAGATATAAGCATCTGAATGCAGAGATCCAAAGAATAGCAAGAAGAGATAAGAAAGCCTTCTTCAGCGATCAGTGCAAAGAAATAGAGGAAAACAACAGAATGGGAAAGACTAGAGATGTCTTCAAGAAAATTAGAGATACCAAGGGAATATTTCATGCAAAGATGGGCTCAATAAAGGACAGAAATGGTATGGACCTAACAGAAGCAGAAGATATTAAGAAGAGGTGACAAGAATACACAGAAGAACTGTACAAATAAGAGCTTCACAACCCAGATAATCATGATGGTGTGATCACTCATCTAGAGCCAGACATCCTGGAATGTGAAGTCAAGTGGGCCTTAGAAAGCATCACTACGAACAAAGCTAGTGGAGGTGATGGAATTCCAGTTGAGCTGTTTCAAATCCTGAAAGAGGATGCTGTGAAAGTGCTGCACTCAATATGCCAACAAATTTGGAAAACTCAGCAGTGGTCACAGGACTGGAAAAGGTCAGTTTTCATTCCAATCCCAAAGAAAAGCAATGCCAAAGAATGTTCAAACTACTGCACAGTAGCACACATCTCACATGCTCTGAGTAATGCTCAAAATTAATGCTCAAAATTCTCCAAGCCAGGCTTCAGCTATACGTGAACCATGACTCCCTGATATTCAAGCCGGTTTTAAAAAAGGCAGAGGAACCAGAGATCAAATTGCCAATATCCACTGTATCATGGAAAAAGCAAGAGTTCCAGAAAAACATCTATTTCTGCTTTATTGACTATGCCAAAGCCTTTGACTGTGTGGATCACAATAAACTGTGCAAAACCACCTGACCTGCCTCTGGAGAAATCTGTATGCAGGTCAGGAAGCAACAGTTAGAACTGGACATGGTTCCAAATAGGAAAAGGAGTGCATCGAGGCTGTATATTGTCACCCTGCTTATTTAGCTTATATGCAGAGTACATCATGAGAAACGCTGGACTGGAAGAAACACAAGCTGGAATCAAGACTGCTGGGAGAAATATCAATAACCTCAGACGTGCAGATGACACCACCCTTATGGCTGAAAGTGAAGAGGAGCTAAAAAGCCTCTTGATGAAAGTAAAAGGGGAGAGTGAAAAAGTTGGCTTAAAGCTCAACATTCAGAAAACGAAGATCATGGCATCCAGTCCCATCACTTCATGGGAAATAGATAGGAAACAGTGGAAACAGTGGGTGACTTTATTTTGGGGGCTCCAAAATCACTGCAGATGGTGACTTCAGCCATGAAATTAAAAGATGCTTATTCCTTGGAAGAAAAGTTATGACCAACCTAGATAGAATATTGAAAAGCAGAGACATTACTTTGCCGACTAAGGTCCATCTAGTCAAGGCTATGGTTTTTCCAGTAGTCATGTATGGATGTGAGAGCTGGACTGTGAAGAAGGCTGAGCGCCAAAGAATTGATGCTTTTGAACTGTGGTGTTGGAGAAGACTCTTGAGAGTCCCTTGGACTGCAAGGAGATCCAACTAGTCCATTCTGAAGGAGATCAGCTCTGAGATTTATTTGGAAGGAATGATGCTAAAGCTGAAACTCCAATACTTTGGCCACCTCCTGTGAAGAGTTGACTCACTGGAAAAGACTCTGATGCTGGGAGGGTTTGGAGGCAGGAGGAAAAGGGGACGACAGAGGATGAGATGGCTGGATAGCATCACTGACTCGATGGACGTGAATCTGAGTGAACTCCGGGAGATGGTGATGACAGGGAGGCCTGGCATGCTGCGATTCATGGGGTCGCAAAGAGTCAGACACGACTGAGAGACTGAACTGAACTGAACTGAACCTCATATTTCTATTTCTATTATCACAAAAATATCATCGCATTTGTCAATGACAGAACAAGAAAGCAGTTAGGCTGTAAATACAATTTTTGAATCCTTTCAAAAGCTTAAAATTATTTCATCAGTTATTTATGTAGTGTCCTGTCAACAGTGATAACCAAGATTTGATAAAATATCTTGATCAAAAATTACATATAGTCATTTCAAACACACAACTTGATATTTAATAGTTATGTCTAGAAAGCAAGATCAAGCTTCTCATTAAGGAACTTGGAAAAACTAGTGTGTTGGGAATTTTATACATAGTCAATACTTAAAGTCTTCCTTAATAATACTTGGAATTTTACTGATTTTAGTTCTTGTTATATCATACGTAATTTTGTTCCACTCCTGCTACTGCTGCTAAGTTGCTCCAGTCATGTACGACTCTGTGCGACTCCGTGCGACTCCAGACACGGCAGCCCACCAGGCTCCCCCATCCCTGGGATTCTCCAGGCAAGAACACTGGAGTGGGTTGCCATTTCCTTCTCCAATGCATGAAGGTGAAAAGTGAAAGTGAAGTCTCTCAGTCATGTCCAACTCCTAGCGACCCCATAGACTGCAGCCTACCAAGGCTCCTCCATCCATGGGATTTTCCAGGCAAGAGTACTGGAGTGGGGTGCCATTTTTTCTACAAGGCTCCAAATGAACACCAAAATACTCTGCCACTTAGTGCTACAAGAACTGCCGTTTCCTGTGTGCACCATGACCTAAAAAAGAAAAAGCATGAAATAGGGTAGAATGAACCAATGTGCAAAATAGGCTGTACTGTCACACACATACACAAGGTTTCACAGGAAACATAAGAAAATTATTTACTTGCAACATTAACATTCTAAGGATACTGCTCCTGGCTCCTCTCCCTTCTAAAATTCAGATGTCAGAATTAACACATGTACCACCATCAATATTGTTCCATCTCAAAAACCCTGGGAGAAATAATTTTCAGATCATATATGGTCTCCCTTTGCTGCCAAATCTTGTTCACCCACCTCTGTTTAGCTGAGTACAGCTCTGAAAACCCAACCCAGTGACCCCTTCCTGCCTCACCCCTGACTTTCTCTTATCTTCTGCTTCGGACCTTTTCATACATCAGTTTATCTTTCAACATACAATAATGGCATCTTGTGAGCAACTTGCGAGGCTCTCTATTTTCATTTCTTCATATCCCCCACAGTTCTGGGTATATGTTAAGCTGTTAGTGGTTAACACTAATTGCCAAAATGCTGTTTGGGAAATCAAACATTAGAAATGGGTTAAGATCAGCTAATATGTGGCTCAGTTGGTAAAGAATCTGTGAGAGACCCAATTATATCCCTAAGTTGGGAAGATCCCCTGGAGAAGGGAATGCTACCCATTTCAGTATTCTTGCCTGGAGAATTCCATGGACAGAGGACCCTGGCAGGCTACAGTCCATGGGACTGCAAAGAGTTGGACACAATTGAGAAATTAACACTTTCACTTTTTTTCACTTTTAATCATTTTTCTATATTAAGTATAATACATATTAATTCTTGAAATACAAAAAAAACCCATAAAGAATTAAAATTACTCAACTCTACTATTCAGAAATACCACTTTCTACATTTTTATCCCTTTTCTTCTTTTTATACACCTCTTGCCATTATTTAAAACATAATTTGAAAAAAAAAACAGGAAAACAAAATTTGAATCCTCTACATATAGTTCAGTGTTTGTTTTTCCATTTAATAGAAGTGTTAAAGTTTTCCTCACATCATTAAGTAAATTATGATATATCTAGATATTTTACAAATATTAAAATGTCTTAGAACAGTGCTTCCCACATTTTCATGAGCATACAAATCACTTGGGATATTGTAAAAATACAGGTTCTGGTTCAGTAGTTCTGAGATAGGTTCCAAGAGTCTGCATTCCTAACAACCTCCCGGAAGATGCTGATCCTGCTAGTCTGTGGATCACATTCTGAGTAGCAAGGGCTTAGAAGATATATATTCCATTAACGAGGAACACTTAAGTACTTCCCGGTGTTAGGCTATATGCAGTAAAATATGAAATCAATGGAGTGATAAGAATCCTTACATACAGCATGGGAATAATACAAATGTTTATCATGTGCATACTAAGGGTGCGTACAGACACAAAGATAATTAAAAATCTAACTCCTGGTCAACGTCAATAGGTATCAATGTATTCAAGACACTAGAGCGTTCTATAGCGGTAAAAAGCCCATCACTGGTTTCCAGGGAACAAAAGGAAAGGCAAAAGGGAGGAAACTTTCAGGGGTGGTGGATGTTCATAACCTTGATTGTGGTGGTATTTTCATGGATATTTATATATATGTGAATTTGTTAAAACAACAGATTGTGCACTTTAAATATATGCAGTTTGCTGTTTGTCAATTATACTTCCATAAAGCTATTTTTTTAAAGTATAGGGCAAAAAGTCACAAAATGCATTCCAGAAAAGTTGTATTAATTTACATCCTACCAGCAGCATACACAAGAGCCTGCCTCATTACCTGTCAGCACTATGATTCCTAAAGGAAAGAAACACACAGTGCTAACTTAGAAAGGCAAAACCTCTCATTTGTTTTAATGTGTATGTCTCTAATTACTAACAGACTGAAATATTTTTATGTTGATCAGCTCATCACTCGTTTTTCTTTTGTAATGTGTATCTTATCAAACTATAGGAGCTCTTTACTTAGATATGTCATAAATATATCACATGTTTTTTTCTCGACTAGATGTTTACATTTGTGTGACATAATGCAAATGGACATATTTTAAAAGTTTAAGAATCAAAAATAAAATAAAAACAAAAGCCAATCCTAACACTGCTCAAAACACAACCAAAAAAGGTCAAGACTCAAAATTAAACATTAAAAAAAAAATCAAAGTCTTTTACATCTATTTCTTTCACAAGATGGCTGACTTATTAGCATAAGACTGCATCAGAAGCAAGTCACATATATAAATGCATCCAACTTTATATCTTTCATATTCACTCTTTCAGTTGGTTAAAAAAGTAGGTTATTTTATCCTCTTTAGAGTTTGGTACTAAAATATTAACATATTTTGTGATTTAATGAGGAAGAGTCAGAATTTAGATTTATAAACTCCCATCTTTTATTTACTGATCCTAATTGTGTGAGAAATGGGTCCATGAAATCAAACTGGAGTTAAGTGGTCTTTGTTTTGAATCAACTGAATAAATACCAGAAAAGGAAAATATTTATATATTTTCCTGGAGTGGAGAGTAAATCTTAATCCTGAAAAGACATATATTATTGTTTTTCTTCCCTCTATACCTTCAGTCTCACAAGATTTTTCAGACTCCACAGCAATGAAGAATGCTAATACTAGTAATACCAGTGAAAGAGGAATGCTAGTTCCTCCAAAGAATCCATAAATTTGTCCAATCCTTTGAAAATGAGTCATAATTAGTCATTAGAAAAAATTTACATATGTATTTACTAATTAAAGAATGAAAACTTTAGTTCCCTAATAGACTTCAACTCTTGTTCTGAAGCTTATAAGATTAAATCATTTGGTCAAGTACATAAAACTAGATGATGTCCCATCTGGAATAAAAGTCCAGATTTCCTGATACACAAGCTGCACAGCAGCAGCAAAGGAAATAATGTGGAAATCAATGATGTGGCTGAAACTTCAGAAAAATCAAATTCTTGACCCTTTACTTCCTCATCCATAAAATGAGGGAGGTTGATTAAATGATTGATGTATTTCCTTTCAGCTCTAACCTTTTCTAAATGTAGGGAGGATACGCTGATAAAACCTGTGACAGATGCAGTCACATTGCTAGAGATTTTTTATTGCCAACTTGGGGTTTCTCAACTACTTTTCTTCTAACTCCGTATGAGCTCAGGTTCAAATTCCAGCCCTATCCTACTTATATAGCCTTTATAAATAATTTATCCTCTTATTAGATAAGAGGAAATAAGGGCCCCGAGAGATTAATAGCAGCTACATGTCAAACAGTTAAGATAATGGAGAATATATGCAAATACTTAGCAGTGCCCAGCACAGAGTAAGATGTTCAGTAATTGCACGTCTGTGTATTTGGGGTATCTCAGTCCATCCCGGCTGACATTAACAGAATGCCATAGACTGAGCAGCTATAGACAACAGAAATTTATTTCTCACAAATAACTGTGGGAGAGGTTTGGAAGTCCAAGATGAAGGCTTTGGCAGGTTCTGTGTGGTGAGGGCCCCTTTCCTGGTTCACAGATGGTCATCTTCTCACTGACTTCACAGAGAGAAGTGATAGGGAGCTCTCTGAGGCCTCTTTCGTAAGAGAACTAATCCAATTCATGAGACCTCCGCTCTCATGATCTAGTCATCTCCCAAAGCTCTACCTCCAAATACCGTCACAGTGGGGGTTAGGTTTCAATAAATGAATTTCAGGGATGGTGAGGAGGTGAGGCACAAACATTCAGACTTTTGCATGGGGGTAAAATAATACCAACATACACATGGTAAAACCTGCTATATCCCCAGCAACTCAAATATTAGACAGACAGGCATATGACAAACGTGAACAAGTATTTCCACAAAAGAATTACACACAACTGAAAAATAGCCACCAGGTCTGGCTCAGAAGAGTTCAGCTTATATATTTAGTTTAAAAGACTTTGTGAAATGGGGAGCGCAGAGGGGAAGAGGGAGAAAGGAAGAAAGGAATGACCTCAACCTGAGGCAACCCACAGCCTATCAATCTTAAGGAATTTGGACTCCTTGCTATCTCTGTGTTATCTCATCTCTGTTTCTCTTAGTTAGGTCCACAAACCACTTTCACCTAGAATGCGTGTTACAACTGCAGATGCCAGATACTCACTCATTTTTAACATGCTACCTCCCTAATTTTTATACATTTTTAACTTGCCTTTGACTGTGTGGATTACAATAAACTAGAAAATTATGAAAGAGATGGGAATACCAGACAACCTGACCTGCCTCTTGAGAAACCTATACGCAGGTCAGGAAACAGCAGTTAGAACTTGACATGGAACAACAGACTGGTTCCAAATAGGAGAAGGAGTACATCAAGGCTGTATATTGTCACCCTGCTTATGTAACTTATATGCAGAGTAAATCATGAGAAACACTGGGCTGGAAGAATCACAAGCTGTAATCAAGACTGCTGGGAGAAATATCAGTAACCTCAGATATGCAGATGACACCACCTTTATGGCAGAAAGTGAAGAGGAACTAAAAAGCCTCTTGATGAAAGTGAAAGAGAAGAGTGAAAAAGTTGGCTTAAAGCTCAACATTCAGAAAATTAAGATCATGGCATCTGGTCCCATCACTTCATGGGAAATAGATGGGGAAACAGTGGAAACAGTGTCAGACTTTATTTTGGGGGCTTCAAAATCACTGCAGATGGTGACTGCAGCCATGAAATTAAAAGACGCTTACTACTTGGAAGGAAAGTTATGACCAACCTAGATAGCATATTGAAAAGCAGAGACATTACTTTGCCAACAAAGGTCCGTCTAGTCAAGGCTATGGTTTTTCCAGTGGTTATGTATGGATGTGAGAGTTGGACTGTGATGAAGGCTGAGTGCCGAAAAATTGATGCTTTTGAACTGTGATGTTGGAGAAGACTCTTGAGAGTCCCTTGGACTGCAAGGAGGTCCAACCAGTCCATCCTAAAGGAGATCAGTCCTGGGTGTGTTCATTCGAAGGACTGATGCTAAAGCTGAAACTCCAATACTTTGGCCACCTCATGTGAAGAGTTGACTCATTGGAAAAGACCCTGATGCTGGGAGGGATTGGGGGCAGGAGGAGAAGGGGACGATAGAGGATGAGATGGTTGGAGGCCATCATCCACTCAATGGATATGAGTTTGAGTGAACTCCGGAAGGTGGTGATGGACAGGGAGGCCTGGTGTGCTGGGATTCACGGGGTCGCAAAGAGTCGGACACGACTGAGCGACTGAACTGAACTTGAGAACCTAGTCCAATTGCTTTGTGGCCAGTGCTTGAAAATGTTGTCCATAACTGAGTCCTAAAATAGCTTAGATTCCAAGCCGAGGACTGCCCACACCAAATCACCTGCAAACCATCACAACTAAGAAACCAGTTTTTCATGCATCAAAGCTAATGAGAAACAGTAAAATCTATAGCTTATGAATTTGTTGGGTATCTGGGTACTGGAAGAAATAGGTACTACTGCAAAGATGACCTTTCTGGAATTTTCTCAGCATATTCTAAAGTGCCAGTAACAACATTTCTTTCATTCTTAACACTAATTTTAACAGTGAACTGAAATAACACTTTGTATTATAGTGAGCAGTCAGGTAAATTACATTGACAATGGAATTATAGTATTTATTAAAGTTATTTTTACAAATTCAGATCTCCAAACATTAAAAGGTTGCTTTTCACTTTAACATGTGCTTTGCAAATGTATATCAGCAGAAGACAGTGCTTTGGGTGAATAGATTTTAGTCTTCAAAAATGCGACTGCATCCTTCATCTCTAGTTTTTCCACCTCCCAATTATTGACCTTAACATAGAAAGAGGAAAATAATCAGTTTGCAAGAATGATGACATATAAAAGCTAGTTTTGACACCCAAGAATATTAAAATAACATCAAGCCAACCGCTTACAATTTATGCACATTTTAAAAAGTTTAGTTATGACTATATATACTAGGGTTGAAGAAAGCTCTCACAGTGAAAATTACAAAAACTTTAAAGGTCCTCTAAAGGGTGCAAACATTTCTTTTGGGGTAATCTTCCTTAGAATATACATAATAGCCAATATGAAAAAAAAAAGTGTTACAGATTAGCTCATTAGAGAAATGGACCATCTTAACCTTGATAATCCAGGCATGATCCAGTTTCAGATACTAAAGTATCATAATGAAGATTCAAATGTTTACATTTCACATTATATGCAGGACCAAATGACTGGCATTTAGATCGATCCTAACATTAATATAAATATAAACTTATTTGTAAGGTCCTCACTCCATACAGATATCTTGAGGCTGCTCAAGTTGTAGTGTTCAGAATCAAATGAAGTACAAAGAGGGAAGAACTATCCTCTTACAACCCTCCAGCATTTTCCAGTGAGAAATATCCTTAATGGCCTCACACTGACCCATGAGAACAAAGCTTTAATCAATATCTTTTCTTCTCCTGTTTAAGATAACCTAGAAACTGAATATGGTTTCATGTTCTTAAATAGGAAAATATATTATTTACATTTTTCCACTTAAAAAAAGGTTAAATTATAAAACCCTGAGTAAATAACTAGTAATCAACTGAGCAGGAACAAAATCATGTACCAGAAATGTTCTTTTTCAAAAAAAAACAATAAGCAAAACACTTATTCCAATACTGTTGGCAGTTTTTCTAGTCCTGGTAACCAACTTCAACCATAACATTCCTGGCAGAATGAACATCAGTAATTGAAGATGATTTCATTTGCAATTTTTTCTTACCAAGATTACATGAAAACCCATTATTTTCAAATGCCGCATTTTCATAGCAAGGTATCCTTTGGGGTGGGTTGAATTCAAACAGTAAGCAGATTTAGGAACACAGAGTACAGCTACTCTGAAAACAAAAAGACAAACTAGTTACTAATGAGATGACTGTGTACAACCTTGCTGTATTCTTGTTCTTTGGAGATTTCAAAGCTGAGCCCTCCACTGACCACATTCCTCACCGTTCCCTCCTGTACTAGCCCTTCACTTCCTCATTAGCTGGCCTGTGCAGACATTCCAGCATGGGAAGGCTACTTAGGAACCAAAAGCTTATAAAGATGTTTTATACAAACAGTATCTCTTTACCATCTTTAAAACTGGCTACATTCTTCATGAGGAAAATTTCCAGACATGAAAGCACCCATTTTAGGGCTTTCTTATATAGAGGTAATCGCTGATCTAAATATAATTATTTATGCCACTAGAAGTACTGGTGTAGATAACACTAAATGGAAAATGCTCTGTTTGTACATATTGTCTCCCAAGAGAGAAGCATTTAAAAACCAGGATGAGGAGACCAAAACAAGAGAAAGACAAGACTGTTGAAAAGATAGTATCTGTATGTGTAAAAAAAATTGCAGGTGTAATTTTTTTTTTTACTGTTCACAGCCTTTTGGAAAGATTAAGTTCACTGGGGGAAAAGACATTTGTATCTTTACTGTGTCGTGTGATACTATTCTGTTACCTGAGATAAAGAGAAAGAAATTTTGTATCTTTAAAGGAACACTGATTTCTCATTTCTCCTCAGTACTGTAGGCTGAGAGCTATTACATTATATTATTATGCCAGAACAGCTGAATTCCAGAAAAAGAAAAATGATCTTTCAATGAGGCCAGAGAGAAAGGCTTTCCTTAAGGGGAGATAGGCGCTACATATAGGGAAGAGAGTGGCTGAAAAAGATGGCCAAGGAGCAACCTAGATGGATTTGGAAAGGAGCAGAAGTTACAGAGCTGTGAGTGGGAAGTGACGGGCAGACAAAAGAGTCTGAACCCCTACAGGCTTTTTTCTGTCCCTCTCTCTATGTATTCATGTCCCACAAAGCAGTAGGGGATGCAGGTTGCCTGGGGTCAGGATCCATGTCTGACTCAGCTGTGTGTGCCCTGCAGGCCCTAGCAAAGCCATTCCACAAAGGCTGACTGAACACCGGGTGTGAACACAGGGCGTGTGCAACACGACCTGACCCAGCTGCTTACAAGGCAGAACATGCTCTTGGGGAGCAGCTTCAATTTATCCCAGAGACACCTTCTGTACTGTGTGAGTCAAGGCAACTACTCCTAATTAACTTCAACATGGTTTGATCCATATATAATATACTTTAATTAAAAAACTAGTTTTTCTACCTTTTGATAGGTTTGACTGGTAGAACAAAATATTTATACTGGTTATTTTATTTGGGTAGAAGTCTTAATTCTTTAGGATCACTATTTCATTATCTTGTCAAAAATTCACACTGTGCTGATGGTTTCAATTATCTCACTGTTGTTTGATTGCACTGTTTAGCTTTAAATCCTAATTTTTAAAACTGCCTGTTTCATTAAATGGCCAACTCCAACCCACGGTCTTCAACTGCAGTGCCTACATACATACCTAAGGAGTAGACTAATGGATGAGACATCCCTAGGTACTTAACAAGCTCCATACATACATAAAGTCTTTGTATTACTTTGTGTTACTTTGTATTACTTTGTATTACTGCTATTTAATATGAAGTCTTTGAGAATTATGATTTAAAAACAGACCGCTCAGCAAATGAGTATGTGTAAACAACCTCTGAATATCTGTAGAAGTTACCACGTCCACATCAGAAAATGGAAGCACTTGGCTCTGGTTAGCATCCATTCTGATTTCAAAATCTGGGGGAAAAAAAAAAAATTGATACTAATTTTTCAAACACTGCTCAGTGATTTTTTGTTTAAAAATGACTACTACTACTACCAAGAATGACAATGGCAACAGCTAAGGTATACCGAGCTTACTTCCACGTGCCAGATAGAGTCTGGATTTTAGATGTACTGTCTCACTGGCAGGTCGCAGGAGCCCTATGCGGTGGGTGCTATTATTACTGCCATTTTACACATAAGGAAGGAGGCTGGCAAGTGCTGGAAGCATGGCACAGGTGAGCCGGGAGGGAAAGTCCACACCCAGGCGGCCCAGCTCCAGGGCCAACGCTGTGCCACACTAAGGTGCAACTCCTAATCTTGTGTCAGAAAAAGATAAAGTAAAACAGAAGAAGCCCGTATAAAGTTTCATACCGATAAAGTAATTATGTGGCAACTGTACACTTTGTGAGAAGCGCCCTTCCCCCAGAAGGTCACTCAGCACTGCGGCAACCTTTGGCTGTGGACAGAAGGTTGTGGGGGCAGCTGTGGCAGCGCCAAGTCCAGGTCCTCGTGACGCGGCGCAGCATCGAGTTTCAGACAAGCAGCCACAACATGAAGCCTGTGAACATTCCTCTCCACGTCGCCTGAAAAAAAATGTAGTTAAGAAAAATATTAATGTCACATTAAAGAAACTGTATTAATGTACCTATAATTCTGATTATTTGCTTCTTATCAGGAGGGATTTCTCTGTGTCCCTCAAGTTCCCACAGTGTGTAGATTTGT
Source organism: Nanger dama (assembly GCA_917880005.1). NCBI lineage: Eukaryota > Metazoa > Chordata > Mammalia > Artiodactyla > Bovidae > Nanger > Nanger dama. Next base: position 41,630,037 of record CAKJTW010000004.1, read on the forward strand.
GCCTGTACCCGATAAGGTTTTAAGGTTTAATACCTTTCAAGGTGCTTTAGCCTCACTCTTCACCGAACTGATGGGGAAACGCTCAAGAATGATAAAACGCATACTGATTAAGGGCAAAGTTAGAACTAGAATTCAAGTCTCCTGGGTTCATAGCTGCTTCCCTACATTCAGTTCAGTTACTCAGTCGTGTCCGACGCTTTGCAACACCATGAATCGCAGCACGCCAGGCCTCCCTGTCCATCACCAACTCCCCGGAGTTCACTCAAACTCACGTCCATCGAGTCAGTGACGCCTCCAGCCATCTCATCCTCTGTCGTCCCCTTCTCCTCCTGCCTCAAATCCCTCCCAGCATTAGAGTCTTTTCCAATGAGTTAACTCTTCGCATGAGGTGGTCAAAGTATTGGAGTTTCAGCTTCAGCATCATTCCCTCCAAAGAAATCCCAGGGCAAATCTCCTTCAGAATGGACTGGTTGGATCTCCTTGCAGTCCAAGGGACTCTCAAGAGTCCCCTACATTAGACTGCTTGAAAAATCAGCACATAGTACTCCTCTTCCACACTTCAACTCTGAAATTTCATTCCACTGTTTTTAAAAAGGATTTCATATAATCCTATTTGCCAGATGTGGGCTTCCCAGGTGGCACAGTGGTAAAGAAGCCACCTGCCAATGTAGGAGACCCAAGAGATTTGGGTTCGATCCCTAAGTTGGGAAGATCCCCCGGAGCAGGAAATAGCAACCCACTCCAGTATTCTTGCCTGGAGAATCCCATGGACAGAGGAGCCTGGCAGGCTACAGTCCACGGGGCCACAAAGGAGTCAGACACAACGAAGCAAATGAACATGGGCATAAGCCTGACACTGCTTTTCTCATTTTCTTAAAAAAAAAAAAAGAAGAAGAAAAATATTTATTTATTTGGCTGCACTGGGCTCAACTGCATATGTGGGATCTAGTTCCCTGACCAGGGATCAAACCCAGGCCCCCTGCATTGGGGGCATGGAATCTTAGCCACTGAACCACCAGGGAAGTCTCTGATTTTCCTTCTTTAATAGTAAAAACCAAAAGTAAACAATTAATTTTGGTTTCAAGAGTAAATAAATTCATTACTTTGCTAACTATTTGGTTTCTTAATCTAACAGCTGTGCCCTCATTACAGACCATGGGTGGCAAAGCTTTATAGCTGCAAAAGTTGACTTAGCTTGGCTTCAAATGTGACATGTAAAGATTTGAAGTATAAACATTTCTGATAGAGGCATAAAGAGCAACTTGAACATTTAGTCTTTGTATAGGTGCATAAAGTATAAATAAAAAAAATAATGACAATGTGTTTCTTACTCCTGCCAGCTATATGCAGGGTCTGTTATTAAAGGAGGCTCCACAGGGACTTCCCCCACAGCTCAGTTGGTAAAGAATCTGCCTGCGATGCAGGAGACCCTGGTTCGATTTCTGGGTTGGGAAGATCCGCTGGAGAAGGGATAGGCTACACACTCCAGTATTCTTGGGCTTCCTTGGTGGCTCAGCTGGTAAAGCTGCAATGTGGGAGACCTGGGTTTGATCCCTGGGTTGGGAGGATCCCCTGGAGAAGAGAAAGGCTACCCACTCCAGTACTCTGACCTAGAGAATTCCATGGACTGTATAGTCCACGGGTCGCTAAAGAGTAGGACACAACTGAGCAACTTGACTTTACAGGTTTGCTGGCTGAAAGCATGGCCCTTTGACTTCACCATCTTTGGTCCTTTCATTAGGAGGACCTGCTCCAGAAGGTTTAACTGACACTGCTGCAACTGAGCCCCTATTCAGAATCACCAGGGAGCCTGGCAGTACTGCCTTATTTCAGTCATACTGCGCACTGACATCCTACCTGACGTCAGCAGATCATCAATGATGTCCTTCTGAAGAAGCTGGTTAATGAGGGTCAGGGGAAAATGGTTCATCCAGCAAAATGAACACACTGCATTTAACAGGTTTTCAGAAGATATGTGGTGAAGACTACCAGTCAGAGCACTGGCCATAACTTCTAAGAACCTTGAGGGGAAGAAAGGAAACTTGGCTTACAAATGAAGAAAAGACAATATCATGATAGAGCTAGTGAGGTGTCACAGAACCAACGGCTTTCAGTGGATAAAACCATCAGGCTTGCATTTGCACTAGGTCTTCACACATCTTTCAGGTCAGCTGACTCTCATAACAAATACATACATTCAATAAAGGTGAGCTGCCACGGTATGTCTTACATAGGGCAGATATTTATAGGCTTTAACTCATTTAATTCCCATTCAAACTCTATGAGATAGATGTCATTATTATCCTCATAATAAAAATGAGTAAATGGATCAGTGAGGTCGAGCAACTCATCCAAGGGCACACGGGCAAGAAGCAACAGGGACAGCCCTGAAATCCAAGCTGTTAGGGTCCACAGCCTTCTAACCACGGTGCTAGGCTTTTACCCTGAGTAAATCTACAAGGCCTGGGGTGCCATTACAGGTTTATAACCTATGAAAATTCTGTTGCTAATAATGCTCTGAGCTGAAAGAACCACAAGCCTAATCGTACCACCTCAGCTACAGTTACGTAGGATAACTGAGCACAGATGAAGAGAAGGGAAATCGAGGTTAGTTGAGACCATGGGCCCAGCGTGACACTGCTAATACAGGGCTGAGACACGCTCTGAACTCAGGTCAGTTTGACTCTTCAGGCATAAGCTATATTTCATTATACCAGAAAAAAAGTAGCGCCTGCAAAGTACTCTGCTAGTGTACAGGAAAGAATGTATAGGGTGGCTTTGGGGATAAAGAGAACTACAGTGAGTAGAAAGGATGGCAAAAGCAAAGACCACAGAAATGGGAGCCCTGAAAGTGTATTAGTAACAGTGAGCCACAGAGGGAGATGTCTGAGATCGACTGGGAGATCCCATGCGGGGAGGAGACGGATGACGAGAAAGGCTGTGGTAGGTCCTAGACAACAGTGAGGCAAAGGGAAAGCTGACGGGAGTCTCAAGGAGGCAGCCACAAGGGCTGATGTGGAGCCTGAAGGGTGACCCCGCCTCCCACTCCTGTGCCATGCTTCATCGTCCACAGCACTGCAATCCACGCCATTCCCTGCACGCAGTCCGCAGCTCCTTTCCCTCCTGACCTGAATATAGAGTCCTTTCTACACCAGATGCTCTTTCCATGGCTACCTCCTATGTATCCATCTCTTAAGATCTGCTCAGGCACCATCTCCTCCAGGGAGGACGCTTGACATCTACCCAGACTTTCTACTTCACCAGGCCAGCATCCTGGCACACTCCTCCCTCTGTCCCTAGGTAACCTGTACAAAACTCCACCACTTCCATGTTCATGCTACATTTAATTGCCAACTTATGTCTACGTTACCCATTACATAGAATCTTCTGGCAAAAAGGATTATGTCTTACTCACTTTTGTCTTAAGTACCTGAGCACTTAATACATTTTTATGACTAAATGAACAAATACAATTAGAGGAGAAAGAGCATAATGTTATTGGAAAAGAAAGGGTCAAAAATAATCAGCTAAAAATTCACCAAGTTGTAAACTTTGAATGTGCACAGCTCTTTACATGCTGTTACTCATACCTCAATAAAGTGGAGCAAGAAATGGCAACCCACTCCAGTACTCTTGCCTGGAGAATCCCAGAGACAGAGGACTCCATGGGTTGTAAAGGGTCAGACACGAATGAGTAACCAAGCACACAAAGCGGTTTAAAAAAAAAAAAACACCTGACATGGTACTTGATAAACAGTAAAAAAACAAACAAAAGACCAAGAATGAGCTGACTTCCAAAATTATCGATCTTGAGACCCCTATGGGATCTCTGGTGGCCATATACAACCTGGAGCTCAGGAGCACAGTGATGGTCAGAGATGCAGTCTAGAATTATCTACAGGGTGGCAAGTACAGATCAAAAGGAGAAGAAACCAAAGGACTGGAATGACAGAGTTAAAATGTTACCCGTTTTCTTCCTAGGGCTTCAAACCCAGGAAGGTATTCTAGATTTAACACATTCTCTTTACCAGAGGCCATAACATAAATAAATGATTAAGGAACAGCGTGTGGATATACAAAGTGCTAAGTCAAATTTTCTACAACTCTCCTACCTAATCCATCTCTTCCAGTCAACTCACTTCCCAAATGCTTTGAGTTACTGCTTCTAAAACCTTTGCCATTCCACCCTAGGAGGCCATCTTCCTTTCTCCTTCCTCCATAAAGCATTCATTTGGTACCTATCATATTGCCTTCCTCTCAATATACATGACTTGCCTCCTTCTCTACCCTAAGGATGGAGAACACAAACTTCTTTATTTATAGTCCTCAAAATACCAACTTCAGACAACTGCACATTCATGGACATTCAGGAATTTCTCATTGATTAATCTCAATCTATTAGCGACTCTTATCACTCCTACTTCTCCAAAGGAGAAATGCTGAGGTAGGAGGGTAGGGTGAGACTGCAGTTCCTCAGTCTCAATACGGCTGACAGTCTGGCCTGGATAATTCGTTGTTGCAGTGCTGTCTCATGCACAGTAGGACGCTGGCAGCATCCCCAGCCTCCACCCACTAGAGGTTGTACAACAACCCTCTTCCCCCTACCCCACCAGCCACACAAAAACTAATGTCCCCAGATACTGCCAAATGTTCCCTAGGAGGCAAAATCATGGCCAATTGAGAACCAATGAGTTAGACGAAAGCAGAGCAGACAGACAAGTACACATTCATGGCTCCCCCTCAGTATGACCTGTTCCTAGTTGTTTTGTCGAATTTCCTAACCTGTATGTAGCTACTTAGGGTTACCTTTGTTATCCATCCTCTATTTCCAACATAACAATTTTACTGGACCAAATTATCTCCTGGGACACCTACAGTCAACTGCTCCCTAACTATTCAGTGTTTGTTCTCTGAATTCTATGGAATCCATGGGGCTGTTTCTGGAGTTTTAATTACTACTCAGCTTAACAATGCTACTTACTCCAGTATTCTTGCCTGGAGAATCCCACAGACAGAGGAGCCTAGTGGGCTACAGTCCATGGGGTCGCAAAGAGTCAGGCACGTCTGAGCGACTAACAATTTCACTTTTCACTTTCACATCTTAACAGTATTTGTCAAGAAGGGCCAGGAGGAATATAGGAGCCAGCTTCATAATAAAATCAAGAGTGGGTAGTAGAGGAAGGCTGAATTTGGGGAAAATCTTTTCAACCTTTATTTCATATCTGTTCTGTGCCAGGCTCTGTGCTACATTTAGAAACACAGGCACCTGAGTCTGACTCTAGAAAGCTCTGCAATTGTGGAGAGAGGTTTACTGACAAATAACTGCAGCTATGTGTCAAGGTTCCACCAGAGATTTATATAAGACATGACAAGCACAGGAGCTCTGATGGAGATATAAGGGAAAGTACAGGACACATATAGGAAGTGAGTCTTTTTGGAACAATGAAGGATACAGTGAGCAGCTGCTTTTCTTGGCCCAGCATTTCTTTGATCACCAGAGCCAAAGAAATGGGCAGGTGATCCAAACTCAGTCAATCAGATTTTCTCTTCTGGAAATCTAGATCTTGAGGAAAAACCACAGGGACAAAAAGCTGATGGAGCCAAGCTGGGCATGCATGCTCAGTTGCTCAGCCATGTCCAACTCTTTGCAACCCCATGGACTGTAGCTCTCCAGGCTCCTCTGTCCATGGGATATAGGCAAGAATACTAAAGCAGGTTGCCATTTCCTACTCCAGGGGATCTTCCCAACCCAGGAATTGAGCCCATGTCTCCTACATTGGCAAGTGGATTCTTAACCACTGCATAACCCAGGAGCCAAGCCACTTGGTGGCCAAGAAATGGCCTGTGAACCCTGCCACTGAGACCCTCAGAACTGCCACAGTTTATTCCTTCAAGGCCTTAATCTAATAATTACTGTATATCAGGCACTGCCTTAAGATTCTGACACAAGTTAACTCACTTAAATCCTCATAACAACGATTATTAAATTGTCCAGTATGATTAGGAATAAGTCATTATTCATCCCCATTTTAACAGATAAAGAAACTGAGGTACAGGTAAGTTACAGGTAATGTAAAGTTAAGTAGATAACGAATGGGAGAACTAAGATTCAAACCTAAGCAAGATGTCTCCTGGGTCTGCACTTTTAATCACTCTTCTAACAAATGACATGTTACATACGTTTCTGGTTTTTAACAAACCCTTAACTGATCTAGAGAAAGAAAGATGTTCTGGGTGAAAGAAAAGGTCTGAAAGAGTCTGGCACACCTGAGGAATTGCTGTGTTTATTAGTAGAAATGTATGATTGGAGTTAAAATGAAAAGAACAGAAAGCGGTAGTTTGGGACCAGATAAAGAGCTAGGGTCAAAACTGAACTATAAACTAGGGTGCTAAGGGAATAAATTGGGCAAAAGTTTGAAACCAAGTCTCCTACACTGAATTATCAAATACACTGCAAAGGACAACAGCAAAAGAGCAAAAGCAAAGCATGTATCTTTATCAAAGATAAAACTGTTTACCTTCATAAATAAAGAATATTACGTTTCATTTCTGGGCAGGGATGGGTTTGCTTATGAGAACTCACTGAGCTTTGTTAACCTTTTCTATAAATATGATATGTGGCAATAAAAAAGTAAAAAGGAACAAGTACATACTCGTGGGTCTGGCATTTGTAGAAGTGATTGAGAGAAGAATATACATTAAGGATACTGACAAGGCTTTTCACATTTAGGAAGCCAGGTTCATCTGCTGCTTTCTTTATAAATAAATCCATCAAACCAACAGGTCGAAAACCAAAGTTTTCAAATAAAATGAGGAGAAAAAGAACCTAAAATACAGAAAGAATTGACGGAAAACTTCTTAAGAATTACAGTATGTTATCAGAAATCTCTCCAATTTCAAACAGTTTAAATAGCAACAGAATTGTCCTGATTGAAAAATATTCCCTTAAAAGAAGTAATTATCTTTCCCTTATAAAATATCAAGTTAATAAGCAACCTATTTTCATAAGCCAAGAAGCAGAGCACACAATGGTTCTCATTTCCAATGTCATTTAAAATAAATCCTTTCCTACATGCTTTTCACACAAAATCTCTGCAAATTACCTTTAAATATACCTCTTCTGAAGTTTTTCAAAATGACCAAGTCAATTTCAGACTGCTCTCCTTTCCAAACCTAGACACTTCCTATATTCTAATAAATAGAAGATAACTCAAAAATTTCTATGTTCAATATTAAATACTAGAAGTGAGAACAGAGCTGAAATACAATGATTAAAATAAATCTTCGACTTCACCTCTCATTTCCCTCTTTATCATTCTTACAATAAGGACTTCTCTTTTCAAAATCAATTTCCATAGTAAACACAACATTCACCTCAACCTCCAAAGAGAACTAAGCCAGTAATCTAACATGGTTACCTCGACTTCACTATAAAAAGAAGCTTTTACCAGTTGCTTCATTTAGACATTTTATTATTAACACAGGCCCTGAACTTAAAGGCTCTTATCCTTGAAGAACCAAGCAAACTTTCCATACACAGAAGACAGTAATGACATTTTATTCTTCAAAAAGCTTAAGCCCGTCACATTACCTATCTTTATTATTCTAAATCTAACAAAGGAAATATAGAAAGGCAGAAACAGTCTTAGTATCCAACCAAAGTACCATATAATATTATGAAAAACAGACTTTGGCAATACAATTTTTGTTTCAGACAGAAAGATGATCAAGATGTTGAACAGTATATAATAGGTAACAGAAACTGTAAAGAGCTAATTTTTCAAAACCAATTCAGCATTGGAATATTTTGGAATCTAAACCACTTTAAAATGATAGAGAAGTATATCCACAAATTAATAAATTAACACATTTCTTGAAAGTTTCTGAGACTTATTCTAAACTATTAACATACTTACTTTTTCAACTTCCAGATGTCAAAAGTTGTAGCCACATAATCTGCTATTCCTTTAAAGAGATCTATATTAATATATTGGAGGTCCTTGCAAGACTGCAATATGTTGATCAATATATTAAAAGGACACCCATGGATGTTACCTTTAAGAATGAGTTAGATAAACAAAAATTACCAGATGATTTTGACTGTAAGATTCAAGATACTATATACCTAACACTTTCTTTAGAAAAACAGCACTGTAGTTTGTAAAAACAAAAAACAATAATTATACGTAAAAATAAACTTTAGATCTAACCATACCATCAGATATTTTTTTCATATAACAGCAAACAAACAAAACAAATATAGTTCAGAACAGATTGGATGCTATAAACCATGTAAGAAAAACTCCTCTTACTTGTGACTCTCTTACTGCACTCATTCAGAAGGATAATGGAACGGTGATTCATGGCGGCTAGCACTGCAAACATGTGCTGGCAATTCAAAACAGAGAACTGGTCTAATTCTTTCAAGGCTTTCATCTAAAGAAAAATAAAATTTAATTTATTATTTGTGGTAAAGTTAAGTTAAAATCTTATAAATAAAAATGGATAAAGTCTGAGCAAAATTACTCAGACATATATAGATAAATGCATGTAAACACATATACACATAAATATTTCTATTATTCCACTTAAGCAAAGTTATATCCAAAAGCACAACAATGTCCTCCTAATGAACTGACTTTAGGAGATGACAGCAAATCACAGGAATTATCTTTTTCAAATGTTACCCAATAGAGAAAATTCAGAAAGTATTTACCTCCAATTTCCTTTTAAGACCAATCGGAGCATCTTTTCCAATACTTCTCATTACAGTTTGTAATGTGAAGACATGTTTTATTTTCCAGACTTGCTCATCAACTAGCATCCTGTCATCAAACACAACTTGAATACCACAGTCTTAGGATCTTAAAACCAGTAGAGAAATCTTAAAAGTCAGTTGGTCCAGTCCCTACTTATAGGCAAGGAATATGAAGCCCAAAGAAATGAAATATCTGCCTATGAGAGTTTAAACAGTTAGTGAAAGCTCCAGGACCGGACCTGACTGGTATTCTTTTCTGTCACATTATTTTGCTATCTTTATGCATAAACAAATACCAGGAGATTATATTAAGACATCCCAATGCATAGTCAATGAAATTGGGAATTAAAAATTATTCTCATAAACCTATAAGATTAGGTGCATCAATTTTATAAAAACTCAACCTCCTTTGCAAGCTGGGCTACTGTCATGTGACCACCATAGTGCCCAATAACCATTATCAACTGAGCAGGTATCAGTTCCACCCCAGGCTATGTTAATACTATGTTTTAAGATAATTTTAATGTTGTCCACACTTTTTTTATAGTGACTCTTGAAAGAAGCATTATTTCTAGCTTCACCTGTTACAAAGTCAGGATTTTAAGTTTAATAAGCTATTAAAGACCAGCTTCCCTTATAGGTCAGTTGGTAAAGAATCTGCCTACAATGCAGGAGACTGGGTTTGAGTCCCAGGTTAGGGAGAGCCCCTGGAGAAGGAAATGGCAACCCATTCCAGTATTCTTGCCTGGAGAATCCCATGGACAGAGGAGCCTGGCAGGCTACAGTCCATGGGGTCGCAAGAGTCCAACACAACTTAGCAACCAAACTGCTACCACCACCAACAAAGTTTTTCATGCCCCCACTTAAAAAAAAAAAAAAAAGTTGTTCAATTTTCATCTTGGTTTTTGATTTAAGAGAAAAAGAGAAAGCCACTTGAAGAAAGTGTAAGAGAGTTCTCACCGTAATCCTGCCAGAAGAACATCTACATTCTTGCACGGCTCCATTGTGTTTAAGATAGTTGACAAAACTGAAAGACATTTCTCATCACACTCGTTGATTCGTTCCTATTGCAATGTAATCACAAAAACACTATAGGTAATGAGTTCATAGTAGATGACCTCACCCAAGCAAAACCACTGAACCGATGCTTTCAACTAAAGGATTAAGTATCAAACCAATTATTCAGTCAGTCCACAATAAACAGCAAAAACCGGACGTTATATGTAAGTGAACTTTTCAAATAATTGATACACATTCTTTTGTATCAACAATTTCTTTACACTTTCAATTACCACTGAAAATGATTTGACATTGATTATATTCCTCCACTTTTGAAATAGCTTTCATCAAGCATTATTTTTACCCCTTCTTGAGACCGAAGGCCATCATGGTGGCAAGTGCAGTAATAAGCTACAGGACAGTTTTCCCACCCCTCGTGAATCTTACATTGCTGTGCTTACAATTCCCCTATTTTCTTTCTTGAGTATGAAACTGCAACCTCAGTTGTGAAACTTCTAATTCACATCTGCTGTCACATTTTACCACCACTATCTGGATCTCAAGAGGAACTCAGGCTCCCTGGATCCTTCTTTCAAACCCTTTGAATCAGGGTATTAATTTAGTTCCAGAAATGGCCTAATTTAGAAAGTGAATAGTAATAGCACAACTTACCTAGTGCTCTACAATTTAATCACAACTAGTCTATACACCTCACAAGAGTATTTGTAATCACACCTGAAAGATGTATGATTACATGACCAACAAGCCACAAAGCCTCAAGTCAGAAGCAGATATTGGTAAGAAATGCATACTGCTGGAAGGAAAAAGGTCTCAGTCCCATGAGAGGGTTTCCATTATAGCATTCCATCAATATCTCCTATAAAAGAAAAGACCACCTGGCTAGGCATTTGAAGGGCAAGCTTCACTTATGATGTATTTCATACCTAGCTAAAATGTCTTGCAACATTCCCACATGTTAGTGAGATACAATTATATGTATGCATAATCTGACCCCCAAATACCCACTGGTCATATTTCACCAATGCAGATACTATGATGATGGGAATACCTGTCCAAAATTCATTTAGAGAATCACTGACCAGTAATGTGACTTACTGCAATTACTTTTAAGTAACTATATAGGGAACAGAGTCTACCAAAAAACATAGATATTCTGCAGCTTAAACAAACACACACACAATACAAATTAGTTACTGGTTGAAAACATATGGAAATCATACTAATGTTAACAGTTAAAAACTCTCAAATATCTATAAACTCGATAGGATACATGTCAGGTCATCCTCAGGAAATTCCTATCTTTTAAAAAAAAATTAATTATGATCATTGAGTCTTGAAGTCTGAAGAGTCCACTCTTAAGAGGTAAACAATTACTTAAAGGAACTATTCTTTTCTTGGTCAACCTGGTGTCATTTCAGTGACATGGAAGAGGACAGACTCCTTTGTTTGAAACTAAAAGTGGTTCCCCCATCCAATTTCATTTTTCCAATAAATTTTCCACTCACAGAGTGATCTAAATACTAACTGGAGCAGCTTGACCTTTGCTTAAAATACTCCAGTGGATCCCCACTGCCTATAGCATAAAGGCAAACTCCTTAGCCAGGCATAAAAGGCTCTTTATGATTTAGCCTCTCTTTTTCCCCAACCTCATGCCTTGTCATGACACCAACCCCTCCTCCTTGACAACCATAGGCACAATTTCCTAACAATTCCCTCAAACTCATAACCCCAATAATCTGTATTTCCAGCCACAGTGAGCTTTCAGCTCCCCAAACTTTTCTGCAGGATTTGAGCATACAGTCTTCTCTACCTGAAACACCATCTCCTTTGCTATCAACCTTCTCACTGACTGCTGGCCATCCCTTGCACTCAGCTTAGACATTATCTCCTACTGGGCTTGAAATTTAGCTCTACTATGACAAGGTGTTTGTTCATTAAACCAGCAAGTATTTATCAAAAACCTACAAATGGTGACATTAACAAATATGTGGCCTTGGGCAAGCTATTTAACCTCTCTAAGCCTAAATTTCCTAATTAGGAAGAAGAAAATACAGTAACTACTTTTAAAAGCTACACTGAGAATTATATGAGACCATCCTCCTTTCAAACTCTGTATATATCACTGCTTCAAACAGTAATCCTGTATCCTTCTCCCCCATCACCTCTTCCCATCATGAAGGCATTCTCCCAACTAGGTTTGAAGCCCCTGGTTACACACTGTGTATATGTTTCTTTCATTGCACTAAAAGCTCTATGTGGCCCTTATTTTGTAACTGTATTCCCAATGATTAGTGCTACAGTTTCGTAGTGCCTACAATGTCCTAAATGTATGAATGAATATTGGTTATTTTTGTAATTGCCTACAAAGTATCTGTCGTCCCCTCTACATTACAAAGGCAGGAATTATGCTCTCCATATCTTTACATCCCTAGTAACAAGTGTAATAACTAATCCACAGTTGACAGCCAAGAACATTTACTGCGTGAATAAATAAATTCAGTAATTGTGACTTTAGCCAAGTTGCTTAACATAACAAAATCTCTTTCTTCATCTGCTAGAGTTAACACCAACCTCACACGGCTTTGTGAAGATTAAACAGGACAACACAAGTAAAAGGTATATAGGTAGTCAATAAATACTAGCTCCCTCCCCTTCCCTTCCCTCCTCCTTTCAACTACCCAACCTGTTCTTGTATATTTTGTCTCTCTTCCTCCTTTAGCTTATTCACTATTACTCAACTCTGGAGAAGAAAAATGGGGCTAGTGTTCATAAACTTCTAAAGCAAAAGGAAGATCTTGCTAACTTAAGGTATCTAAATCATATGGCAATCCATTCCAGTATTCTTGCCTGGAGAATCCCATGGACAGAGAAGCCTAGTAGGTTACAGTCCACGGGGTCGCAAAGAGTCGGACACGACTGAGCGACTTCACCTCACCATGCAGAAACAAATGTAAAATACCATTCCAATGATAAGTTTCATTCAAGGAGGGTATACGTCTACTTCCTATCATTCTTTCAAGATTTGGTAAACCGAGTATATTTACACCTTCTTTTGATTTTACCTGGACCACCCTCAACAAAGTCTGTACAAGCAGCGTGTTCTGAGGAATCCCAAGCTTCACTATAGCATGAAGACTAAACAGCAGGTTGTCGAAATACATGATCTTGGCTTCTCTCATAACATGTTCACACAGCTGGTTAAAAGCAGGGTGGTTAAACATCAATTGTTTTTCAAAGCGCTTCTGATCCTCAGACATCCGTTTGGCAACTGTCCACATGGCTGAGAAATAGGTACTACTAGGAAATGTAGGTGCTTTTGAAAATATATCTAACACATCACTCAGGGAATTACACTCCTGAGACAGTTTTTTACTGCTGATCAGGGTTGGTTTTCTTCTCTTGGTGAGAACATCTTCATCAGAGGCCTCCTGATGAAAGCTTTTCTTCAGTTCATTAACAGAGACAGGAAAGTGTTTTGAATCAAAGGACAGTCTTCTAGGACAAAGTAGTTTGTCAACTGTAAAGACTGTTACCGTGCTTATGCCCTTTGTTTGACAGCCATCACCTTCTGATTTAAAAATTAAAGCATCCTGAAAGAGATATCTAGTAGATGAATGCATTTTATTACCAAAGGTATTTAAGAGGTTTCTTCGGTTCCAGTTTGAATAAGCAATATTTGGTCTGCAAAATGCCAAAGGATATAGCCTCACAGTTCTGCCTGCTGGAACGAAAGTACTGAGTTGTCTGAGGTTCCATAAAAAGGAACCCGCTCTGTTATTCATTTTCTAGTTACTGAAGTACTTTCAAAAGACTTTAAAGTTATCAAGATGACACACACGTCGCTTCTACATATGAAAAAAAGTCATGCCTGCCGTCGTTTTCCTGCAGGGGAAGGGGTTATAAGAGAAATAAAAATTAGAGTAAAATTTCTACTTAAAAATATAAAATCCATGTAACAGAGACTAAAGTGGGGACCTAGGGAGACATTGAGATTTACCTTAAAAGGTAAAACCATTTTACCAAATACGGGCTTCTTCCGCCTCTACCACAATGTGTATACACGGTCTTAAAGGAGCAAGGTTACTCTGGAGGTAGTGGATGCATAAATAAGTCTTTAAAAAAAAAAAATAAGAAGTGGGTTTCTGACGGGAAAGTTTTCGTATAAAGCTTTCTTTGCTGTAAGATTTTACGGAGATGTCGGCAATAAAAATTAAGGGCTTAACTGTGATGGGTACTTTTCAACCCGAGGATTTAACAACAGCTAAACACGAACTGTTAAAATAAGGCCTTGGACAAGCACAACGGTTCAGGGGAGGAAGCAGCAAACTAAAGTGATGCCTGCACGTGGCCTGCGTTTGGGAGAGAGAGATGCAACCAGACAGCGTCACCAGGTCTCAGAACCGGTGAGAGGAGTCCGTGCTTCCGGAGCCGGGCCTCTTAGTAGGAACCCACCTCCCTCAACTTACTTCCCGGGCAACTTCCGAGACCATTCTCCGAAAGGCAAGAAGTCTATGGCGTAGTACAACCAACTGTTCCGCTTAAGTTCGTCCTCCACTCACCTTAGAGTAGAAGCCCGTGATTGTAGACAGGCGCGGCCATGACAGTTTCCCTGCGAACTGAGCGAATCGCGAGATTTTACGGATCCCTCATAGGTCAAAAAGTGTTTGTTCGCGGACGGTTGGAAATATTTACAGTGAAGAAAGCCTACCGAAAAAGAATGACCACGTTTTCTTAGCTGCAGGGAACAGGCACGAGGGAGACCACAGGGCTTTTAATAGCAATGTATAATTGTGCACCCCAACATCTTTCCAGCTGGGCGCCAAAGTCCGCGCTCAGCTCGCGAGTGCGCCTGCGCCAAGTCCTTGGCGGCGTGGTTACCTGGAAACGGCGGCGCCGCGGTCCCAAGCCCAGGGTCCCGGCTTCGCCATGGCCAAGTTCGTGCTAGCGGGTGAGTGATACCCTCGTACACCCGCAGATCGCTCAAAACACCGACGACTGCCCACCTCCTGCGGCCGCCCCAGCTTTTATATGGGCCACCCAGGCTTTATTATGCTTTCATTCAAAAAGGTAAATTGAGCAGTGTGTACAAACACTGCCAGAAGCAGGATACAGTGTAGGGAAAGACATCCTTGCCTTCGAGGTGCTTTTGGTCTCACGGGATCAAGTGTTAAGTAGCACTTAAACAAATAATTTTGATGGTGCGGTTAACGCAGTGAGGGAAATGTGCACAGGGCTCTGAGAAGTGTGACACGAGATGATTTATGAAAGTTTGGAGTAGGGAGGATATTCCAGATAAAGGGACAGAGGCTAGAAGTCCCTGGATATGGAGGAAGTGACTGGACCTGGTCAAGAATGGGAGCAGGAGGGCATGAATAAAAACACAGAGTACTGACTTGTGGACATACCAAGGGTAGAGAGAGTGGAATAAATTGGAGAGGGTACCATTGAGGTATACACACTACCATGTATGAAATAGATAGCTAGTGATTCTTTGTGAGGACCTAGAGGTGGGAATGGGTTGGGGGAAGCTCAAGAGGGAGGGGATATAGCTGATTCATGCTGTACAGCAGAAACCAACACAACACTGCAAAGGAATTATCCTCCAATTAAAAATAAAAAATAAATTTTTTTAAAGGCTTAAAAAAAAGAATGGGAGAAGGAGTCAGATGCCCTTCAGGGACACCAAGCGAAGGTGTCTGAGCTGTATCTTGAAAACAATGAAGAGTCATTTAAAAATTTTAAGCAGGTGGATATCTTAATGAGTGCATTTTAGGAAATCCACCTTGTCAGCAATGGAGGAGAAGGATTGGAAATGTGATATCCAGAAAACCACCAAAGAGGGTCTTACTGCAACAGACTGTTGTACCTGTCTCCTTTCCTTCTCAGCAAGTTTCTCAAGAGTAGACTGCTCTTCTATCTCCAGGTCTCAAATCTGGTTTCTACTTCTGCCTCCTTTCCAAAATGGTCCTCAACAAAATCACCAATGACTCTTACAGGAGCTGTCTGTCATTGTCTTATTTGACCTCTTGAAAGCGTCAACACAATTGACATCTCCCATCTGCCTAAAACCTATTTCCTTTGTTTCTTTTTTTCATTCAGAATAATATTTTTGAGCAATGACTGACTGTATGCTGGGAAAATAGTGGCAAACAAATGTGCAAAGAAGGATTTGTGGCAATGGCTAGGCTGGGCTCTATCAGAGCAGTAGCAGTTCCAGGGGACCTTATTTAGGCAGAGACTTCCTGGAGAAAGGGATTTTTAATCAGAGTCCTGAAAAAGATGAGCATAACCTGTCAGAAAGTGAAAGTGAAGTCACTTAGTCGTGTCCAACTCTTTGTGACCCCATGGATACCAGGCTCCTCCGTCCATGGGATTTTCTAGGCAAGAGTACTGGAGTGGGTTGCCATTTGCTTCTCCAGGGAACTTCCCAACCCAGGGATTGAACCCAGGTCTCCCACATTGTAGACAGACACTTTACCGTCTGAGCCACCAGGTGGTTAACCTGTCAGAGAGGAAGTTATAAGGAGGAGAGTAAATTAGGCATGGGTAGCCAGGAGTAGGGCTGGAATGAGGAGCACTAGTTGGGTAATGATGGAGAATATAAGCAGAACATTGAAAGAGATTTAGTAGGGTTGAAGCATAGAGTACAAGGAAGGAACTATTATCAGTTGAGGCCAGAGTTAGATAATATATCAAAAGATTCTTGTGAGCCATGTTCAGTATTTTAAACTTTATCCAAAGTACATGGAAGGCTTTTGAAAGGAGATACATAATCAGTGCAAAATGCATTGATTCTGTATTTTTAAATACATAATCAATGCAAAAGACAATGCAAAATACAAAAATGTGAATACATAACTTGCATTTTATCTGAGTGTTATCACTACAATGTGAGAAGAACAAGACTGGTTATCCAGAGTCCAGTTAGATACCGTAGTCCAGGAAGGAGATACTGGTGGCCTGACCTGGAATGGTGGGCAATGGAGTTGGAAAGAACTGAATGGATTGGGGTGATGTTAAGGAGACAATCTACAGAACTAGATATTTAATCGGATGGAGGAAGGAAGAGTTAAAATTTTTTCTAGCAGTAGTTTGCATAACTGGGAGGATGGTAAGTCATTGATAAAAAGCAGAAGAGCAGGCTTCATACTGTAGTACTCCTAATACCCTTAAATAACTGGTTGCATGCTTGCTAAGTCACTTCAGTTATGTCCGACTCCGTGCAACACTATGAACTGTAACCAGGCTCCTCTGTCCATGGGATTCTCCAGGCAAGAATACTGGAAGGGGTTGCCACGCTCTCCTCCAGGGGATCTTCCCAACCCCAGGATTTAACCCATGTGCCCGGCATTTGCAGGTGGGTTCTTTACTGCTAGTGCCACCTGGGAAGCCCAAATAACTGAGTAGATGAACATAACATAAAAGAAGGAGCAGATATAGTGGGGGAGTAGTGGCAAAACTATCATAAACGTGCTGAGTCCCTATGAGACATTCAGAAAGAGTTGAAAAAAATACAAGAAAGAGCATATAAAGATAGATAAGGAAATAGTTCTAAAGTGGAGATACAGATTTATACTTGAAACCAAGAGAAGGGAGGAGATTATTCAGGAAGAATCATAGAGAATAAAGATAAATGCCTTGCAGAATGCTAATCTTTTAATGAATTGATAAATGAAAGGAACCAAAAAGTGTAATGAGGAGGGGCCAGAGAAGCAGGAGAAAAAAAAAACCTGAAGAATGCCCCCACCATAGTGGGTATTTTGAGTAGAAGGGAGACAGATGCTACCAAGGGTCAAAAGAAAAGCATCAAAAAGTATCCATTGGACTTAGTGACATGAAGGTCCTTGGTGACCTTCTAAAGAATTATAGGAAAAGCCTGATTGCAGTGGAATGAGAAACAGAAGTGAGGAACTGGGGATGGCAAGTGTAAAGAACTGCTTCAAAAAGCTTTAATAGAAAAGAGCAGGTAGGAGGCAATAGCTAAAGGGAATCATTGGCTTTTTATTTCTTAGGACAGGAGAAACTTAAATATAATGAGTATATTTAAATATGATGGAAACAGGCCATTAAAAGCAGAGCTAAGATGTTAGAGACATAACCAATAGAAGTGGAAAGGGGCAGTGTTCAGATCATAAGTGGTGAGATTAGACCTGGATGGAAGGTAGAACCCCTCTTCCATCAAACAGAAGAAGGAAGGTAAGAATGAATCTAGATGCAGATAGGCCGATGGGTTTAATGGCAGGAGGTTGAGGGATTTCCCAGCTGATGCCTTTTTGTATGATTTGCTTTAGTTTGTGTAAAGTAGAAAGCAGAATTTTCTATTGTCTTCTGATACCGCAGAAAATACTGGAGAGAAGGAAGTAGGCCAAGTTTGTAACAGTAATTGTAGAGAACAGAAGAGAGAGCTGCTAAGGGAAACAGAGGGATCTCCAAAAAGAGCTGGGAGCCAGCTGAAACTCAGTGTGCGACTCGTGTGCGACCCTTTGTGACCCCATGGACTGCAAGCATGCCAGGCTTCCCTGACCATCACCAACTCTCGGAGCTTGCTCAAACTCATGTCCATGAGTTGGTGATGCCAACTGAGACTGGTGACCATGAATTTATAATGACTCCTCTGCTTTGTTCTACCATGTTTATCCAGGGGTGCCAAGTACATGGAACTCAGGCACAGAAAAAGCAGATTACTGGGCACATCCACAGTGAGGCCTAATTTGCCAGAAGCACAGTGAGGCAAGAGAATTTAAGACAAGAGCCAGAGAGTGGTCTGAATTAGTGAACTTTGGATTTGAACTAGACAGGAAGCTAATAGGGGGAGTTTGAGAGGAGTTGACGACTTAGAAGTCACCAGAAGTTTGGAGAACTGGTGACTGGGAGTAACCGGGGAAGAATGCCATAAGGAGGGTGCTGTCCTTGGCCCCTGCCCCAGATGTCCATTCAATCCCACCCAGCTTAGTGGCTGTCACTCTCTCTATGTTGATGACTGCACCATCTATATCCTCAGCCATTACAGGAGGCCTGCTCTTCAGATGTGAGCATGCAGCTGCCTGACAGTCGTATCCACTCAGATATACTACAGACATTTCCAACTGCACCTGCCTATAATTGAACATTCACACCCACAATCTCTCTAGTAAGGTCAGGATCCCCTGCCCACGCCAAAAAGTTACCCCAGACTCTTCTCTCCCCCTCCACTTCCGCTCCCACAACATTCCTGCCACACGTATCAGATCCTCCAGTGACTTTACCTCTCCTCCCTTTACACTGTGCCTTTTTGTTGCTACTAATGAGTCATTCATTATTAGCAGTTCATGCTTAATTAGTAAACTGGCAGTCTCTTAGAGGATCTGAGGTCTAAAATAGAACTGGAGGAGAATAAATATTCATTAGCCTTTTTTATTTCTACATTATTCTGCTCTCCTATGAAATTCATTTTATTTTGCCACACACACACACACACACACATATATATATATATATATATATATATAAGAAAAATCAAAAGTTTATGTGGTGACAGTTTAAGCTATAACTCTATATAAATTACATTGTAACTGTGTGATTAATTCCATAATTATATGACAAATGCTTGGGACTACATGATAATTTCCATGTGATGAAAGAAAATATTGCTAATTTGAACTCTTTTAGGTAGAGCTGATTGCCCGTATTATGCAAAAGCAGAACTTCTGGCAGATTATTT
This sequence comes from Nanger dama, assembly GCA_917880005.1. Classification (NCBI taxonomy): domain Eukaryota; kingdom Metazoa; phylum Chordata; class Mammalia; order Artiodactyla; family Bovidae; genus Nanger; species Nanger dama. Next base: position 41,649,515 of record CAKJTW010000004.1, read on the forward strand.
ACAAAAGAATCTTCCTGATTTCCGGATACATAAAATTACACAACATCCTGATGTTTGGGAGGTAAGAGGCCTTTATAGTTTGTTAAACTCACATACACATAAAAGTGTGCTCTAGTTTTATTAAATATTAGCTAGTGCATCAGATAACTTTCCAGTATTGAATGTTGATATACTATTGATATTTTGATACTAATAAATCCCTACTTCTCGGGGTGAAAACATTATTCATATTTCTTCCTAGTGCCTAGTAGAACAAATGAGGCCCTAATCAGTAAGTAGAATAAATTTGGCTATTCTTTTTCCTATAAGAATCCACTGGAGCCTGTATGCACTCTTTAACTTTCAATTCTCCTTCATATTGATTTCTAATGGCATGAGGGACTTGTTTCCTTGACATGACCTTCATTTGAATTGAGATGGAAATTTAGGTGAAGGAGTTTCCTTTACTGGGGAGTACTCTTGGGAACAGCATCCTGAGGAAGAATGAAGGTGGCAGGATTGTGCAGTGGGAGAAGCTGAACTGCCATACAGCACTAAGGGGCTTCCCAGGTCACACTAGTGGTAAAGAACCTGCCTGCCAGTTCTGGAGACAAAGACACACAGATTCAATCCCTGGGTCAGGAAGATCCCCTGGAGGAAGGCACGGCAACCCATGCCAGTATTCTTGCCTGGAGAATCCCATGGACAGAGGAGCCTGGCGGACTGTAGTCCATGGAGTCACAATGAGTCGAACAGGATGGAAGCGACTTTGTAGGCACGCATAGCACTGACAGGGAGCTCAGCTGGCCCTACAGGGAACTCTAAAGCTGGTATGACCCTTCAGAGATACCCCCAAAATCAGCAAGGGGGCCAGGTTTCTATTCTCTGACAGCTAACAGTCATAGGGTGTGGGCTGCCCTGGGGAAGAGACTTAACCTTAGGCAAAGGAACCTCCTTTGGTTGAGGTCAGTTTCAGAGAGACACTCAGCACTGAAACATCAATTGTCAATATACCTGGTGGCAGAGGGCATGAGTGCCTTGGTCACGAAGGAGGAATCGGGACGACATGTGACAGGATTTGCTAGTTCAACAGCTGTGCCTTTTGGATCCACGTGCTCCATATAGTAAGTTTCACACTATCTGGGAACAGCTCTTCCAGCATTCTGGCTAACTTTATAAGAAATTGTTGTTGTTCAGTCACTAAGTCATTTCTGACTCATTTCAGCCCCAGGAACTGCAACACAGCAGGCTCCCCTGTTCACTGTCTCCCTGAGTTTGCTCAGACTTTTGTCCATCGAGTCAGTGATACCATCCAACCATCTCGTCCTCTGTCGAAGTTTGGTTAAATGACAGTGGCCTCCACTACAGCAGCAGCAGCAGCCTCCACTGCACATCGTTTCAGCAATAGCTGACACTCCTCACATTTCTCCTCTTCTGTCCTTGGTGGAGCCCCCCTCACCCTCTGCAGACCCAGGTGACTTAGTAGGTGTGGTGACTTAGACCTGTAGCCTTAGTGGCCCAAGCCCTCGTCTCAATGCCTTTTTCAGGATGTGACTGCTGTGCTTGTCCATTTGCCGAAAAAACCGAGCAAGCCACTACCAAGCTGTGAAGGTATCAGTCTCTCAGCTGGTGCCTGCACCTTCAGTGGGCTGTTCCATCCCCTAATCGCACTGCTAGATGGTACCATACATGACAGGGCCAGTGGACCCCCTGGTTACGTTCCCAAAGCCATACATCCTTTCCTCTGCAGTGGGCTTCTTGGTTCAAAGTGATATGCAGGAACCATGTGGTAGGTTCAGTTCAGTCACTCAGTCACGTCCGACTCTTTGTGACCCCATGGACTGCAGGACGCCAGGCTTCCCTGTCCATCACCGGGTACTGGAGCTTACCCAAACTCAGGTTAAACATTTTCAAAGGTGTTGAAGAGGGTGCTGGCCAAAGTCTTATAAGCAATAAAGGTAATTCTCTACCCAGAATATATGTTGATTAAAATCGAAATGAATCACTTCTCTTTCCAGGGAAGAGGGGTCCAGTGTAATCCGTTTGCCACCAAGAGGCTGGTTGTAGTCTTCGAGGGATAGTGCCATTAACAGGAAGTCAGCATTAATGGCAAGCAATGGCTGTGTTAGCTCTGTGGAGTGATAACTTGTTTTCTTGGGCCGTTGTGTAACTTTTTCATGTCTCCATTGTGCCTTCAGCCGTCTAAGTTTTCTTACTGCCGGGGTTGCTTAGTGCTTCTTTCACAGTAGACATCCTCTGCTGGGCACTGCCCGCTGTCTTCTTTTATTTCAGAATTCTATCATCCCAGTTTCTAGGGGGTCCAGCTGTCTTATAACAGCATGACCTTTAACAACCATGGCCCAGAAATGACAGCCACACGGGGCTTCCCAGTGATGCTGAGACCCTTCTCACGGCTGCATCCTTGTCACTCTGGGGAATGTAGTGGCCTCCAGGCCCTTCCAGAGGACACCGTGGACTAGTGAGCTGCCAGCCCTCCATTGTAACATAGCCACTGTAACGAGCCCGTTTTTTTTCTAAGCTTTTTCATCCCTTCTTCCATAGTCGTTCCTGACAGTTGTGGCATTTCTGTTTTGTTTCCTCCCTTCCTCAAAGCTTGGAAGAACCGTCCTAGCAGCGTGTTACACACTCTTCTGACTGCACCTTTGTCAGGGTGCACTCCTGCCTTGAAGAGTGACTCCCTCTGACAAACTCTCTCATCCAGGTTTATGTTCCCCTCCTGATTCAGCTCCCTCGGGGGCCAGTTCTATACATACTCTCCCAGCTCCTGCCAGGACACCTCCTACCCCGCCTGCTGCTGAAGGCTTTGAGGTAGAGCCCCTTTCTTCCAGATTCCCAGTATTTCACTGGTGAGCCTGGGTTACAGCTGGAGGGACCATGGGGGACTCATCATGGTGAAAACGTCAACAAGGGAAATTGATTTCTAAGATGTTGTTTGTAAGGTAGCCTCATTACGCACACCTCCAAAGGCAAGAATGTTGCCACATAGTTTACACCCATAGCAATGTTGCCCTCTTTCTCTCTGCAGGTGTTGATATTGGAAGGCCTGGTGTGTGCAAACCAGATAATGATGATTTAAACTTTTTCCTCAGTAAATATTATCAGAAATCCCCAGATGATAGTTTTAGCTCATTAATTCAGTCTAAAAAATATAAACTATACTCACATATTTGGAAAGCAATATCAAATTTATGTGGCCCTAAGACCAGAGACAGCTCATACAAAAGACCATTTGAGTCAGAAAATTTGGCTTCTATGTTAAGCTAAACACTTGCACTTCAGGTCTGCTCAGGAAAGAGAGCGACTTTCAGTACCCTTATTTGGTCAATGAATTTGAAGAATGTTCTTTCTTACTTGATTAATTTGTTACTCAACTCATCACTATTTCTATACTTGTATTTTACAGTTCAAAGATACCTAAATTTTATTATATATACACAGAGGTGGTTAAAAAAAAAAAAACTACAATTTTACTGTATGAACTCCTGAATTGAATTCCAAGACAGATGCAATGTGTCATTTCTCATGGACAATATCATTCCATAGGAGTGGCTGAAAGATTTGTGCCAAAAGAATAGGTGGAGTCACAGCAAGTCCCCTATCATCTGGAGAGAGCTGTTGGATCGTGGAGGAAAGGGTTTGCTTTTGGGAGGATATAACGAGTTCCTAGAACATGCCCAGGTATAAAAATTAAGTTGACTTCTCTGTCTAAAACATTGTTGATTTATTATTATATTTTTCAAACGTCTTTCTTTATAAGGTATTCTCTCAGCTCTCTTTTTACTCTATTTGGGCTTGAAATAAGAACTTTCCATTATAGCCATTGTCAGCTATCCTGGTGTTGATTTTTTTCTTTGCCAATATTTAGCTTTACTATGGTGTCACCTCTAGCATGACAACTGAGCTGATGAAGAAAGTTGCCCAAGAAAACCTGGGGGCACATATAGAAAAAGAGCTGGAGAAGGAGTCCCTGAAAGGTCTTGTTAACCCCCTTGCAGGTCTGGATCACCAGGTGGGACCATCAAATCCCAGGATTTGTGAGACTGGCTTTTTATGTTTAGAAAGGAAAAATGATGTGGAATTAATTACTTGATGGAAGAATATCTGAATGTCAAGTGTGAGATTTGTATGTAGATGGTAAAGTGTCTGTCTACAATGCAGGAGACCCAGGTTCGATCCATGGGTTGGGAAGACCCCCTGGAGAAGGAAATGGCAATCCACTCCAGTACTATTGCCTGGAAAATCCCATGGACAGAGGAGCTTGGTAGGCTCCCATGGGGTCACAAAGAGTCAGACACGACTGAGTGACTTCACACACAATAAATCACACACATAGGACTGAGTGACTTCACACACAGTAAATCACACACATAGGACTATTATAGATACACAGTATATGTATATGCATATATATCACCTAATATAGCCCCATATATGAGTTCTAGAACTTCCCTGGTGGCTCGGTCCATAAAGAATCCGCCTGCAATGCAGGAGACCTGGGTATGATCCCTGAGTAGGGAAGATCCCTTGGAGGAGGAAATGGCTACTCACTCCAGTATTCTTGCCTGGAGATTCCCGTGGACAGACAAGCCTAGTGGGCTACAGTCCATGGGGTTACACAGAGTCGGACATAATTCAGCGACTAAATCACCATCATGAGTTCTAGACTACATATAGTTTTTTAATGTGTATGTAATAGGCATGTAATGCACATACATACTGAATCTAAGAGCAGCTTTATAGCAAAGATATTTACTTTGCGTAACTGTCTCCAGCCCTCCTGCCCTCCCTCTGTATGTCTCATGCTGTGTGTCCCCATATCACGCTTCCCTTCCCCTTGCTTCCTTCCTTCCCCCCATCTTCCTGACTGCTGCCTTCTTCCTCTCCCACACGTGCTAGCGCCATCCTCATCCTTGGGTCTTCCCGATGCGCTCATTCTCTGTAACCTCCCCTCCTCTCCCTCCTGCCCCTTCTTTCTTTCTCTTTCTCACTTTCATCACTCTCGCTCTCAGTGCTGCGTGGACGCATTCAGTGTTTGTCACTGCCTTTCCTCTCTTTCTCTGCACTGTGTCTCTCTTTGTCTTTTTTGCTGTCCATCTTACTGCATCTCTCCCTCTCCCTTTCCTTTCCTCACCTCTTAATCTGTCTCTCACACCACCCTTCTTACTGCTTATGTGTGTATCCTAATATACAGGCTTAGCTGAAAAATTATTTATTATGAAATATTCCGAATGCTAAAGAACTGAAAATTATGTAATAACCATACATGAACCAACGCCCAGATTTAATATTTCATCTGCTTTAGATATTTTTAAAGGATTAAAATGGTACAGATGCTCTTGAAAACCCCATTGCAGCTCTTTCTAAACCCTGAATGAAAACCAAAAGTGCCCAGATGTATTCCTGAAGTCCCCTTACGATAATAAGGTCGTTAGGGCTCTCATTATCAGCCAAGCTATAGAGTATTCAAATACTGGCTGAATTGTGTATACAGATACATGACACCTTGCCTGTGTTCAGCTGAACGAATAACGCTTTCACACTTTCAAACATGAAATTACAGTAACATGACAGTTCTTTTAAATTTTGCTTTCTGCCTATTCTGTTTAATTGGAAAAGCCTTATAAACAAGTACACTTCTTACCTTGGGATTGTTTTCCAATAACCAAAACAAGAAGTTAGCAGTGAGAAATTTTTGTTTTACTTTTGATTCCTAGCCTTAAAAATATCTGTGCAGCTGTGTATGTCAATTTAAGATACTAATCAAGTATTAACGCACATGCAGAAAAATACCTATTAAGAACAGAGCCTGAAAAGGAGCCAAAGATTTAACCATTCATAATCTGGCTTTCCATTTTTATTAGTGCATCATCTCTTGCCTGCTACCATCTAATTCCCATCTTGACAAGTGGTGAAGTGTTTGGACCACAGATGGAAATCAGCATAAACCTATTTGACAGTACCCACACAGAAGAAAAACTTATAAGCCACAAACAAGAGGCTGAGGATCTGGCGTCACCCTACCTCCAGAGTGTGTCCATCTGTACCCAAGCGGAAGAGGCCTTCCACGGGGCCCACGTAATCATCATCCTGGATGACCATGTGGACAAGGAGATATACAGTCTGGAAGACTGCATTCGCAGCAGAGCTCCTCTGTGCCAACTCTACGGATCCTTGATTGAGAAAAATGCTCACAATTTTGCCAGAATTATTGTGGGAGGGAAAACCTTTGTGAATCTCAAAACAGCTTTGCTTATGAAATATGCCCCAACCTTTGCCCACAATATTATCGCGGTGGCCTTGGGTGTGGAAGGCCAAGCGAAGGCAGCACTGGCCAGGAAACTGAAAATTACTCCATCATGTGAGTGAGCTCAAGTTTCCATGTCTGGTTTTTAACAGATATCACGGCAGCAGGTTCCAGGGAAGAACCTGTCCGCTTCTAAAATCAGGATATCTGGACTAGAAAGTATGGAGCAGATGCCAAGAATTTCTGATTGTGTGATTTCAGCAGTGGGCAGACATTTTAATTGTTGTTGTTGTTCAGTCGCTCAGTTGTGTCCAGATCTTTTGTGACCCCATGAAATGCAGGCTTCTCTGTCCATCACTATCTCCTTGAGTTTTCACACATTCATGTCCATTGAGTTAGTGATACCATCCAACCATCTCATCTTCTGTTACAGCCTTCTCCTCCTGTCCTCAATCTTTCCCAGCATCAGGGTCTTTTCCAGTGAGTCACCTCTTTGCATCAGGTGGCCAAAGTATTGGAACTTCAGCTTCAGCATCAGTCCTTCCAGTGAATATTCAGGGTTGATTTCCTTTAGGATTGACTGGTTTGATCTCCTTAGCTTTTATGACTAGCTGATCTTTTAACATCATTATACAAATTAAGAAACAAATATTTAAATAATAAGATTCCTATTTTTCAAGTAGTAATTTGAATTAATATTCAAATTTTTAATTTCAATTAATATTGAAATTAGTCTCAGTATTAATATTTATTTTTATTCAATATTAATATTCAAAATTTTTCCCCATGAGAATAGTTATCTAAGGTCATCAGTGTTTTTAAAAAATATTCAGGTCTCTTTTAAAATGGTCGCACTCCCACTTCCCAGCTGTGTGATGTAGGATAATCGCTTAACCTTACTGTACTTTACTTCCTCACCTGTAAAATCAGGATATGAGTACCACCTACCTCCTAGAACTGATGTCAAGACTCAAAGAGATAGCATTTCAAAAGGGCTTGGAGGAGTGCCTGGCACATGGTAATGGTTTGTAAGGACAGTAAACTTGTTAAGACGATTATGCTGTCTCTTCCACTTTGTGTTCCTAGTAATGTTTGGGCTGGTAGACTCGAGAATCATAAGGGATGAGACAGAGTCAGAAGATGAATTGTGTTTAAAGGGAGCACAGGAGAAGGAGAAAAGGGAAAAAAAATGGAGACCAGTTGGGACAAAGAAATGGAAATGATAGAGGGATAGCCGTTGAAGGGGGAGTGGCAGGGAGGAAGTTGGCAATGACAGAGTTAAAGTGACGTGAACTAGGTGAGCCTTCACGGAGAGTCATTTCAGGAAGATTCCAGATGCCAAGAAGGTAGCAAACACTTGCAGAATTTTCCTTGAGTTCAGTCACACAAAAACCTGTTTCTCAGACCTAGTGCATTGGGACACTTACTTGGGACATTTTCCATAGAGTTCAGTTCAGTCGCTCAGTCGTGTCTGACTCTTTGCAACCCCATGAACTGTAGCACACCAGGCCTCCCTGTCTGTCACCAACTCCTGGAGCTAACTCAAACTCATGTCCATCGAGTTGGTGATGCCATCCAGCCATCTCATCCTCTGTCGTCCCCTTCTCCTCCTGCCTTCAAGTGTTTCCTAGCATCAGGGTCTTTTCCAGTGAGTCAGTTCTTTGCATGAGGTGGCCAGAGTATTGGAGTTTCAGCTTCAACATCACTCCTTCAAATGAACACTCAGGACTTATCTCCTTTAGGATGGACTGGTTGGATCTCCTTGCAGTCCAAGGGACTCTCAAGAGTCTCCTCCAACACCACAGTTCAAAAGCATCAATTCTTTGTGCTCAGCTTTCTTTAGGGTTAAACTCTCACATCCATACATGACTACTGGAAAAACCATAGCCTTGACTAGACGGACCTTTGTTGGCAAACTAATGTCTCTGCTTTTAATATGCTCTCTAGGTTGAGCATAACTTTTCTTCCAAGGAACAAGCATCTTTTAATCATGGCTGCAGTCACCATCTGCAGTGACTTTGGAGCCCCCTAAAATAGAGTGTCTCACTGTTTCCCATCTATTTCCCATGAAGTGATTGGACCAGATGCCATGATCTGAGTTTTCTGAATCTTGAGTTTTAAGCCAGCTTTTTTACTCTTTCTTACACTTTCATCAAGAGGCTCTTTAGTTCTTCACTTTCTGCCATAAGGGTCGTGTCATCTCCGTATCTGAGGTTATTGATATTTCTCCCAGCAATCTAGATTCTAGCTTGTGCTTAATCTAGCCCAGCACTTCTCATGATGTACTCTGCATATAAGTTAAATAAGCAGGTTGACAATATACAGCCTTGATGTACTCCTTTCCTTATTTGAAACTAGTCTGTTGTTCAAGCCCAGTTCTAACTGTTGCTTCCTGACCTGCATACAGGTTTCTTAAAGGCAGATCAGGTGGTCTGGTATTCCCATTTCTTTCAGAATTTTCCAGAGTTTATTATGATCCACACAGTCAAAGGCTTTGGCATAGTCAATAAAGCAGAAATAGATGTTTTTCTGGAACGCTTACTTTTTGATGATCCAGCGGATGTTGGCAATTTGATCTCTGGTTCCTCTGCCTTTTCTAAAACCAGTTTGAACACATGGAAATTCACAGTTCACGTACTGTTGAAGCCTGGCTTGGAGAATTTTGAGTATTACTTTACTAGGATGTGAGATGAGTGCAATTGTGCAGTAGTTTGAACATTCTTTGGCATTGCCTATCTTTGGGATTGGAATGAAAACTGACCTTTTCCAGTCCTGTGGCCATTGCTGAGTTTTCCAAATGTGTTGGCATATTGAGTGGAGCACTTTCACAGCATCATCTTTTAGGATTTGAAATAGCTCAGCTGGAATTCCATCACCTCCACTAGCTTTGTTCATAGTGATGCTTCCTAAGGCCTGCTTGACTTCGCCTTCCAGGATATCTAGCTCTAGGTGAGTGGTCATACCATCGTGATTATCTGTGTCATGAGATCTTTTTGTATAGTTCTGTGTATTCTTGCCACTTCTTCCTAATGTCTTCTTCTTCTGTTAGGTCCATACCATTTCTGTCCTTTATTGAGCCCATCTTTGCATGAAATATTCCCTTGGTATCTCTAATTTTCTTGAAGAGATCTCTAGTCTTTCCCATTCTATTGTTTTCCTCTATTGCTTTGCACTGATCACTGAGGAAGGTTTTCTTATCTCTCCTTGCTATTCTTTGGAACTTTGCACTCAAATGGGTATATCCTTTTCTCCTCTGCTTTTCACTTTGTACAAGTGACAGAAAGTCCACTCAAAGAGACAGAAGTCAGAGAGCGTTTTCCCACATAAGAGTGCAGGGGTAGTTCTTATTTCAGGCATAGCCAGATGCTGGAATTCAAATGATGATGTCAAGCCTGGGTTGTGCTCTCACTTGGCTCATCACTCAGCTCTGCTTTCTGTCACTTTGGTCTAATTCTCAGACTGACTTTCTCTAAAAAGTGGCAAAATGGCCCCTGGCATCATTGTTCAACAACCCTATGGGGCAAAAAAAAAAAAAAAAAAAAAAAAACTCTCTTAATTCTTTGTATAAAATCTAGCAGAATATTTTCTCATTGGCTACACTTGGACCATGTGTTGTTCAGTAGCTAAACTGTGTCTGAATCTTTGCAACCCCATGGCACACCAGGCTTCCCTGTCCCTCACCGTCTCCCAGAGTTTGCCCAAGTTCATGTCCATTGAATCCGTGATGCTATCCAACCATCTCATCCTCTGCCACCCTCCTCTCCTTTTGCCTTCAATCTTGGACCATGTGCCATCTCCGATCAGGAGATCTGTTCAACTCTTGTGATCATAACAGGAGATCAGATCAACTGTTGTGATCAGAAATCTGGGATCTAGGTCTCGTACCCATTGATAGACTTGAGGTATGAGAACAGCTTTACCCAAACCAAATGGGCTGAAATTGGGTAAGGGTACCTTAAAGAAAAACCTGTATGCAGTTAAAGAAAAAAATAGAGATGTTAGGGAAAAAAAGCATATATCCACTATAACATTCTCTAGCATAACTTAAGGCATTTAGAACCATAAAGCCTTAAAAGCTTATAAGAAAAATTCTTTTTCCTACTGCCTCCCTTTGAACACACCTCTGTAAGAGTGTGGTAACTGAAACTGCTGGAGCCATCTTTGGACCATGAGGGGAAGGCCGAGACAATAACGTCTTTGAGCTGCTGAACAAACACCAGTGTCACTGCCTACCTCGACTTATTATTTGAGAAAAGTGAACTTCCAGTTAAGCTAAGTCAGAAGGGTATCCTATTACTTGAAGTCAACAGCAAACTTAGCTCATACAGAACAGGGAGGAATTCTATCAACATACTAGAAAGTGGTGTGAAGTTATAAGAAATTAAGTTTTTAAGCAAATAAGTTGATAAGTAAATCAATAATGCCTTCTTTCCCCTTGGATACATTTGTAAAAAAAAAATAGCTACAATTATTAGAATCGTATTAAAGGCCAATCCCCATTTCTGTCTAACTGCATCCTCTTCTTTTTCTTCAAGGTACGTATCATGTTTTTAGTAGTTATTTTCTCAATCACTCCCCTCCACCCCCAGAATATTGCATGAATTTGGGATGATTTGTTTTCTTCTGAGCCTCCCATCTAAACGTACCTCCTACATAGAAGCTGATTCAGTAACTCTCTGGATTAAGATGTTGCTCAGAGGTCATCTTATTTCAACACCCTCATATTGCAGGAAACGAGCGCCATGCACAGAGTCAAGTGACTTGCCCGAATTTTCATTCCAGTCTAGAATCAAGGACTCACTGTGAGAATCAAAGCAGATAAAAGAAAAAAACCCTCTTCATGGCAAGCAGAGTGGTGACGTTAGGGCCACAGCAGGGGCTTCATTTTCCGTAGCGGTTTCACTCAGGGAGCACTTCAGTGTCTCCTGAATTCAGTCATATGCCCACACCACCCACAACCATTATTAAGAATGGCCAAACTCTGGCGGTTAAGGAGATGATCCACATAATTTGCAGAGTTTTAGGGAGCATAAAATTGTCTATTTTAAAAGGACCAATTGTAAAACAAGCACACAGAAAGGCTGCAGGCCATTTTTTATGTTACATTATTTTTAAATTTTCTTTTCTTCACAGGCATCAAAGATGTGATCATTTGGGGTAATATTAGTGGAAATAACTATGTTGATCTGAGAAAAGCCAAGGTTTACAGATATGAAAGCGCTATTTGGGGACCTCCGCACTATTCACGCCCTGTTTTAAGCCTGCTTTTTTGATCGGTATGGTATCTCTTTAAGTGAAGTATTCTAACAAGATTGAATAAACATATAATAATTGTTATAATCTTTTAAAAATCATCTTAGAAATTTGTGTACAAAAATAACCTGACATGGTTCATACTCAGCCTCATTTATGCTTCCTATGAAGAAGCAAAGAAAATTCCACAGAATTTCAACCAGTCAGACCCTCCTCCAATTTATTTGATTTTGGAATTACCAAAGTGGTTTACATATTCCATTAATGTTTTTGCTAAAGCAAACCTATATAAAGTGCTTAATGCAAAGACAGAGATATGTGTTCAAATCAAAGCTAGTTGAAACAAGCTTCGAGAAATAGGAATTCCGGTGAGCAGGTCCAGGCCAAGCTGGGTGCTCAGTCTCACGAGAGACAGAATCGAGACTCACTAAGAAGCATAGTCTCTGGAGCCAAGCCACCTGGGTTGGAATTCTCACCCAGTCACTTATTAGCTGTGTGACTTTAGAGAAGTTACTTAGTGTCTCTGTGCCCCGATTTTTCCGTGTGCCAACTGGAAACAGTAACAGAGTACGGGCCTTACGGAGTTCCTGGAAAGACGAAATGGATTAAGACAGGCAAGGCCCTCAGAACTGTGCCTGTCATAGTCAGCACCAGCATCACAAAAGAGTATGGGAAGAATAGAGGGAGGGACGCATTTGGAACTGTTTTCTAAACTTTGCAGTACTTTCCACATGCAGTACTTGCATGTGGTGGCACGTGCATTTCCTCACCCCTTTCTTCCCTTCCCTTCCTTCACCCATGCCCAGAGTTTGTGTCCTTGAGCTCACCTTCTTGGAGTACAGTTCCTGAGGTTCCACTGAATGGCTCCCTGGCGGGGCCAGCATCTCCTGGAGCTGTTGTGCTGGCTCAGCAGGGACAGCCTTCTCATGATTGTTCTAGTCCAGCCGGACTATTCCCTGAGTTTTTAAACTTCAGATTAGAAAAGCTTAAGAATTCCTTACTTCCCAATATGAGGAAGTCAGCATTTCATGATATTTTATTTAAAATGAAAGATACCCCTGGCTCCAGTAGCCTCTACATAGAATCCATTCTTCGTGATGAAATTCCTCTTGCAGCCTTTGGCCCCTCTTCTGTGTTCATATTCATTTTATCATGGTTTTAGTTTGAAGCTTTAGGACTCCTTTCTGCCCTGTTTCATTTCTTTTCAGTTGACTTTTTATGAGATGGAAGAAGTTTGAAGAGGGATTCAGGAAGTCATATTTCTATTTTGTGGAGGTGATTTCTTGTGTTTAGATGCACTGACCCGGGGAACATTCTTTTTCATTCCTTGTCCTTTCTCCATTGTAAAATCATTTCCTTCTCTCCTCACAGGGAGTGGGTAAACAGAGAGTTTGTGGTAAGTCTTAAAATGCTGACTGCCACAGGAAGACAATTTGGAGGCATGTTAGCTGCACACAGTATAGCCACTACGCTGAAATACTGGTACCATGGCTCACCCCCTGGGGAGATTGTGTCTCTAGGGGTACTGAGTGAAGGTAAATCTGGGCTTTTTCATATCTTATGATGACTCAAAACCTCCGTGTAGGCCTTGTGCTCCTACTTTTGTGTCCTCACCTGTCTGCCTCTTTACAGGTTCTGTGAGCTATCTGGATGTCGCGGCTCCATAATCATGCCTGCACGCGTGCACTCCTTCACTCGCCCATTCAGCAAAGCCACAGCAGTTTGTGTGTATGTGCTGGGAATACACACAGGGAGAAGGCCTGGCTTCTGCCTTTTAGGAAACTCACAGCAGAGAAAAGGAGAGTCACATATGTCAGTGAAATCATTCCGTTCAGCTTTTCTCACTGTTTCCCAGCTGAGGAAAGGAAAGCAAGCTCAGTTTTCAGTAGGCAGCAGGAAGAATCAAGACAGGCATCATAAAGGAGGGGACACTTCAGAAGTGTCACCTGCAAGTGTGAGTCATGTTTCCTGACAGACAAGTATGGGAAAAACACCTGGGTGCAGGAGCTACAGGAGCAAAGACACAGATGCCAGATACAAAGGGCACAGCTCTTTGGGTACCGGGCAGCAACAGGAATGTGGAAAGGTTGCTCTCCACCCGCAAAAATGTGTATATATTTTTATATCCTTACTATTTTAATCCGCTAAAAACCATACAGAGCACTTCTGTGTTTAAAATATAGGAAAGAAAGAATAGCTGATGCTCTACCTAGAGCGTAGGCTCTACCTAGAGTATCTCTTACCTTACAGCTTTCTATTCTCCCTGAGCAAAGCCCATTCATTCTCACAGCTCCAGGCCTAGGTCTCACTGCTGAGCCCTGCCCTGTCAAACATACACCAAATTAAACCTATTGTCTCGCTCCTCCATGTGATCCACCTCTTGTATCCTTTATGTTACTAATGGAACCATGATTCTTCCCATTGTTTCAGTGACTATGGTGCAGCTCAAAGAAGTCTCCCCAAATCCTGCAAGTCAGAATTCATGTCTGTCTCTCCTCTGTACTCACATAGCATGTGTTCCTCTATTGGAGAGGATATCACAGCCTGCCTTTATGGATGGGCTGTTAGCTTCATATGTCCTCTCCATTAGAGTTCATCTTCCCTGGTGGCTTAGAGGGTAAAGCGTCTGCCTGCAATGTGGAAGACCCGGGTTCAATCCCTGAGTCGGGAAGATGCCCTGGAGAAGGAAATGGCAACCCACTCCAGTACTCTTGCCTGGAAAATCCCATGGATGGAGGAGCCTGGGAGGCTGCAGTCCCCTGGAGAAGGAAATGGCAACCCACTCCAGTACTCTTGCCTGGAAAAATCCTATGGATGGAGGGAGCCTGGGAGACTGCAGTCCATGGGTTCACAAAGAGTCGGACATGACAGCGACTTCACTTTCACTCTGAGGGCAGGGCCTTGGCTGGGTCCTCTTATTGCTCCTTCATGGGTAGATGCTCAAAAGAGTCTTGTTCAATTAAAGTGAAAGTACACTAACCCATCATGTGAATTCAAATCACTGTGTTACCTTTTCAGTGAATTAGGCATTTAAAACCTCACCTTTCTTTTTTTTTTTTTTTTTGTAAAAAGTTTAATTAGGAAGTCCCTGGTGTAATTAGGCAAGTGGTTAGTACTCCATGCTTCCATTGCAGCAGGCATGGGTTTGAACCCTGGTCAGGGCTCTAAGATTCCACATGGCCAAAAGTTTAGTTAATCTCTATGGGAATTCATCAATAAGTGCTTGATGCTGGGGGCAAGTGAGATGAGAAGCAAGTGGTCGTTGTGTCCCTGAGATAGTACCACACACATAAGCTCCCACTGCAGTGTTCTTGGGCTTCCCTGGTGACTCAGACAGTAAAGAATCCACCTGCAATGCGGGAGACCTAGACTCAATCCCTGGATTGGGAAGATCCCCTGGAGGAGGGTATGGCAACCCACTGCAGTATTCTTGCCTGGAGAATCCCCGTGGACAGAGGAGCCTGGTGGGCTACAGTCCATGGGGTCACACAGAGTTGGACACGACTAAGCACAGCATAGCACAGTGTGTATATGTCAGTCCCATCCTCCTAATTTATCTCTCCCCTCTTTGGTAACCATGAGTTGTTTTCTATGTATGTGGATATACTTCTGTTTTGTAAATAAGTTCATTTGTATCCATTTTTAAAATATTTCACATATAAGTGATACCATATGGTATTTATCTTTGTCTTAGTATGATGATCTCTAGGTCCCTCTGTATTACTGCAAATGGCATTATTTCATTCTTTTTTATGGGTGAGTAGCATTTCATTATAATATGTTAACACATCTTCTTTATCCAGTCATCTATCAATGGATGTTTAAGTTACTTCTCAGTTCAGTTCAGTTCAGTTGCTCAGTCGTGCACGACTCTTTGCAACCCCATGAATCACAGCACGCCAGGCCTCCCTGTCCATCACCATCTCTCGGAGTTCACTCAGACTCACGTCCATCGAGTCAGTGATGCCATCCAGCCATCTCATCCTCCGTCGTCCCCTTCTCCTCCTGCCCCCAATCCCTCCCAGCATCAAAGTCTTTTCCAATGAGTCAGTTCTTCGCATGAGGTAGCCAAAGTACTGGAGTTTCAGCTTCAGCATCATTCCTTCCAAAGAAATCCCAGGACTGATCTCCTTCAGAATGGACTGGTTGGATCTCCTTGAAGTCCAAGGGACTCTCAAGAGTCTCCTCCAACACCACAGTTCAAAGGATCAATTCTTCAGTGCTCAGCCTTCTTCACAGTCCAACTCTCACATCCATACATGACCACTGGAAAAACCATAGCCTTGACTAGACGGATCTTAGTCGGCAAAGTAATGTCTCTGCTTTTGAATATACTATTTAGGTTAGTCATAACTTTTCTTCCAAGGAGTAAGCGTCTTTTAATTTCATGGCTGAAGTCACCATCTGCAGTGATTTTGGAGCCCAAGAAAATAAAGTCTGACACTATTTCCACTGTTTCCCCATCTATTTCCCATAATGGGACCGGATGCCATGATCTTCGTTTTCTGAATGTTGAGCTTTAAGCCAACTTTTTTCACTCTCCTCTTTCACTTTCATCAAGAAGCTTTTTAATTCCTCTTCACTTTGTGCCATCTTGGCTATTGTAAATAGTACTATGAATTTAGAATGCATATATCTTTTCAAATTAGAGTTTTCTTCACAAACATGCCCAGGAGCAGGATTACAAGATCATATGGTAACTTTATTTTTAGTTTTTTAAGGAACCTCCACACTGTTCTCCATAGTGACAACATTTTTGATGACTAGAATGGTGTGAATAATTTTCCTACTTGATTGAGGCACGAAAACAGGAGGCATTTTATCTGAAGTTTGCTCAGTTAGTAATAAACATTATCAGCTCTTTTATTTGGAGCACATTTAACCCAGGAACTGGAACTGTGAGAAAATCACCAGCTCTCCTTCCCAGTGCTCACTCTTTGGCTCTGGGATCGCAGTTGTAGGTTGGAAGAGCAAAGGCCAAATTGGACAAGTGTCTGGGGCTCAGGGGCTACCTAGAGGCCCAAGGAAAAACTAAGCAAGCAGACAAAAGGAATCCAGACAAGGTGGGAGAGAAGGACTGCATTAGTCCCCAAGGCAGGGGCAGGCCATCTCAACCCAGCAGGGATGAAAGGGATAAAGAGGGAACAGCAGAAGTTTAGGTCCACTATTATCATTAAAAACCATGTCATTAAAAACTATGTCTGTCCTTCTCTACAGTGCCACCAGGAAGCTTTATTTATCTGAGTGCTTTTGTCTTGCTTTGCTTTGTGTTTTTTCTCTGCAGGCCAGTTTGGTATTCCTAAAGGGATTGTCTTTTCTATGCCTGTGAAATTTGAGAATGGAACTTGGGTGGTTCTTACAGATCTCAAAAATACAGAAATAAGTCAACAAGTAATGACCAGAATGGCAAATGATCTAATGCAGGTAATGTCAGAATAGCCACAAGGAAACTGACTTTAATAATGGCCTTAAATGGATTCCCCTAGATCGAGGCATACACTGTTTTACTGTGGTTTCAATTTGCATCTTATTCCTAGGAACAATAGAAAGCCATAAAAGTTTGGAGAAATCAGCAGAAGATCACTACTTATTTGATTGTGTAATTTCCAGTATGTTAAAGATAGTAGTTGGTTACTTAAAAATCCAGAATCAAAGTACGTTTCTAGTAAAGAGTGATTAGGTTACTAATGTGATCATTTAATTCTCTGATTACAAAATTTTTGCAAAATTTTTCCACAGGAGCAACTTGTTGCACTTGGAGAGTTGGCCAGTTTTCAGCCATGTCAATCAGGTAATCTATTAGATATGATATTTTATAGGGCTGCTATTAAAATAGTATTAAAATATGTGTTAAAACAAAATCACTATTTAATATAAATATAATCCATATTTCATCACTTTTCAGGTAAATTATTGACCAAATAAACTATAGGTTTAGTATATCCTTTGAAATAAAGTATCTGATAAGAATGCTAAAGAAATCACACCTTAAATTTTTTTTTCTTTTGCTTATTTATTTTTGGCTCTGCTGGGTCTTTGTGCTGTGTGTGGCTACTCTCTAGATGCGGTATGTAGGCTTCTCATTGCGGTGGCTTCTTGTGTCGTGGAGCACAGGCTGTAGGCTTGCAGGCTGCAGTAGCTGTGGCACATAAGCTCAGTAGTTAGGATGCACGGGCTTAGTTGCCTCGCGGCATGTGGAATCTTCCTGGACCAGGGATCAAACCCATGTCCCCTGCACTGGCAGCAGATTCTTATCCCCTGCCACCAAGGAAGCCCGAGAAATCCATCTTAATGCCACTCTTCCCTATTCCCTTAGACACTTTGTGTATTGGTGTTCTTCAGTCACTAAGTCATGTCCATGTGACCCCATAGACTGTAGCCCACCAGGATCCTCTGTCCATGGAATCTTACAGGCAAGAATACCAGGGTGGGTTGCCATTTCCTTCTCCAGGGGGTCTTCCCAATCCAGGGGCCAAACCCAAGTCTCCTATGTTGGCAGGCAGATTCTAACCATATATGTTAGTTTCCTCGAGCTGCCGTAACAAAGTACCACACCTGGGTGGCTTAAAACAACAGAACTTTATTCTCTCACAGTCCTGGAGACCAGGAGACCTAAATCAAGGTGTCAGCAAGGCCACACTCTCTCTGAAGGCTCTAGGAAAGAATTCTTCCATGCCTCTTCTACCTTCTGGTGGTGATAACTGGCATTGTTGGCTTGTAGCTGCTTCATACCAGTCTCAGCCATTGTCTTCACAAGTCTGTCTTCCCTCTGTGTGTACCTGTTTCCAGATCTCTCTCGGGAAAAACATCAGTCTTGCCTTGGTTGTTATTCAGTCCCTCAATCGTGTCAGACCCTGAGATCCCATGAACTGCAGCATTCCAGGCTTCCCTGTCCTTCACCATCTCTGGGAATTTGCTCAAATTCATGTCCATGGAGTCAGTGATGCCATCCAACCATCTCATCCTCTGTCATTGCCTTCTCTTCCTGCCCTCCTCCCAGCATTGCCTTGGGAGCCCATCTTAAACCAATCTGACCCTATCTTAACTTGATTATATCTGCTAAACTATATTTCCAAGGAAGGTCACATTTGCTGATACCAGGGATCAGGATTTCAACGTATCTTTTTGTATATTTGTGAAACTCACAATACTTACAATTACCTTTAGGTAACTTTAAAAAATAACTTTCAATAAGCTTAGTTTTCTTATTGATATTTTCTCTAATAGTAAACTCACAAGGAAGTGTTCTCATCTTTCTTTCCTTACAGAAAACCTCATCTGAAATATGAAAATACCAAAATAAATAAATAAACTTACTCTAAGAAAGAGCTTTCATCAAGTGTCTTCTGAGAGCTCAACATCCCTTCCTTCTACCATTGTTGCCAGCACTAGGACTTAGAAATATGGGGGTGGATAAGATAGACCCATTCTTGCCTTTTGAAACCTACAGTTCATCAGGGATCATAATTACACCAAGGGCAATAGCTGTAGTGAATCTCAGCATGAGAAGTACGGTGTGCTGTGAAGGCATATGCCTGGGGATGTGATCAAAAAAGCTGACACAGGAAAACATACATCAACGTGTTTGAAAAACTGCAAAAATACCTTGTGTGGCCAAAGCCTAACGAGATGAAGCTGAGAGAGCGAGTGGTGAAGGGTAGATGAGAGTTGCACAGGCTTCTGGATAAAGAATGACCCAATCAGGTTGTGATCAGTTTGGAAAACATACTGGAACCAAGGCGAGACTGTTTGCAGAAGGCTGGTATCAGGAGGGTAGCAGAGTGACACAAGGAAGAGATGATTACAGCTGAGGCTGAAGGCTGTAGACTTTTGAAAGACATTTAGGAAGTAGAATTATCAAGACTGGATTATGGATTGGCTCTGGGGAATCTCAGAAGACTCTGACTTCTTTTGGTTAAGTAACTGGGTGGGTTTATCAGTATGGGGGAAAATGGTAGAGGAACATTATTTGAGAGAGAGAGAGAGAGGTGTGTGTGTGTGTGTGCGTGTGTGTGTGTGTGCGCGCGTGTGTGTGTGTGTGTGTGTGTGTGTGTTAGGTGGGAGAGGCTGTGTGGTGCCAGGGTACAGAAGGAAAAAGTTTAGTTGTTTACATTTTGTTTTTCCCTTTAATTTTTATATTAGTTGCTTACATATTGATTCTGAAATACCTGTGGAGGTATCTCAAATAGATACAACAGGTGAGAGAACCGCATACTTTCTGGAGCTCATCGGGATCTGAACTACATTTATCAAACTGGGAGTTGTTGACTTTATATATATTGGGTTGGCCAGAAAGTTCAGTCGAGTTTTTCTGTAAGACTTTAAACTTGAACCAACTTTTGGCCAATTCAATAGAGTTGGGGCCATAAACATGATGGAGATTGCAGAGAGAGAGAAGTCCTGGAGGAACTTAGCCTTTAGGACTGACTGTAGATGGGGTGATCACAGAGTCAGAACAGGCCCTGGAATCTGATACCATGGAAGACCAAAAGGCATTGTTTTGTGAATGAAGGCTTGTCTGCACTGTGGGATGCTACCAGGGGATCAAAAAACAATGAGACCTGTAAAGTCCCCAGTGAATCTAGGACACCAAAGACATTTGTGACTTTGATGAAAGCCCAACAGTTTTGTGGGACAGGGAGGCAAAAGTAAAACCAGTGTGGGCAAGGAGGACTGAGCCCCAGAAACTACAGACTTGCTGTTGTGCCAGGGTACTGAGTGCTGTGGGCCTGAGGATGTATGTGCTGAGAACAGAAAAGGGCCTCCATGAGGACAGGATGGAAGCTCTTTCTGGACAAGGTGACATCTAAACAAAGTCATGAGAAAAAGAAGGTGTTAGCTAAAATGGGGGTAAATTGGAAGGGTTGGTCCATTCAGAGAGAGCAACAGGAGCATACAAAGGCAGAAATATAAGGCAAAACTTTCTGAGAACTGCCAATTCATTTTATCTGTAAGATAAAATTTGAGGTGAAAAGTGTCAGAAAGTGGAAAGGTTACCTAATCTTGTTAAAACCAATGAAGGACTTTAGGTAGGGGAGGGACAGGAGTAAATTTAAATTTTGAAATGATCACTCTGTTCATAATAGGAAGAATGTATTGGATGGGAGAGAGCGGAAGTAGTAGTAAGACCAGTTTGGGTTTTTGTTGGGTTTTTTTTTGGCAGGTGGAGTAATTATGAGGGCCCTAGCAAGAAGTGGCCATGAAATGTAGAGAAGGTGCTGGATTTGGAGATATAAAGTTAACAGAACTTGATCATCTAAGATATAGGCTGAGAGAGCTTGGGATGGGGATGAAGAATGCCCCAATGTGTTTGGGGTCTCGACATATGGTGGAGTCATTCCCTAAGACAGAACTTCCTAAACTATCAGCCACAAATGGGTTGGGACATGGAGCTAGTGATCTCCTTAGCTTCAGAGACTGACTCTGGAGCAACTGGCGTCCCCAGGCTGGTTGCCTCTTTTGTTCTGGTCATTTTCTATGTGTGCGAAATAATGAAAATGATTGAGAAGCTGTGGTCAAGGTAAGGGCTATAT
Organism: Nanger dama; assembly: GCA_917880005.1. Taxonomy (NCBI): domain Eukaryota; kingdom Metazoa; phylum Chordata; class Mammalia; order Artiodactyla; family Bovidae; genus Nanger; species Nanger dama. Next base: position 41,670,545 of record CAKJTW010000004.1, read on the forward strand.
AAAAGGAGCAGGTTTTCCAGAGGCATCTGTGTCCAGTGGGTAAGGGACACATGGTCTCTGGAGACCAGGAGAGAGATCTGGGCTGGAGATGAGGCTTCAGAGTCATCAGTAACTAACTGGTAGTTTTTAGAAGTTGATAAGCATGGTGACCCTGTGGGGAAGGACCTGACTGTTTGAGGAAGGGAGACGTCTTCACTGCTTGGTCTCTCGTGCCTTTTAAATTTCATTCGGTGGGCATGTTTGACATATTAAAAATATAAATAAGCAGAGAGAGAGATATCTGGATGGATGGGTGTTAATATTCAACCACCATTGGAGAAGGAGGAATGTGAGGAGAAAGATCCTCAAGACAGCAGTGGAAAACAAACTTCAGAGCACAGGGATAAGATACCGACAGGAAGCATCTCTTCTGCCGAGACCTCAGAGAAGGGGAGAGGTGATGGATAGGATGCAGGAATTTTGTAGGAGAGGGGATTCAGAACAAAAATGGCAGCAAGGCCAGGTACCAGTGATCAAAGTCTAGGGGGAAGCTAGGGTTGTAAGGAAAGAGGTGAAGATTTGAAGTAATTTGTTAAGAGGAAAGGAAAGAAGGACAATGGAAAAAGTCATAATTTTCTTTTAGAGCGAAGGGCTCAATGGAGTTTAACGACCGTGACATTTGTAATAGCTCCAATGTACATTTGTGTGATTCCCTATAATGGTGCTCAGCTGCCTGGATGCAGGAAAGGAATTCCAGAGGTATGATTTGCAGTAAGTTCTGAAATATCAGAGAGTGCTGCCACCCCTCCACTTAGAATACAAATAACATTTGGAATAAAGATGACACTATACAGTATTCCAACAAAATGCTGAGTATTTCCATGATGACTTTATGTGGCAATCAAATTAGCTTCCCAAAGTTTTTATATTTCTCCTATTTTTTTTTGTATGTGTGTGTCTTGTTTGACTGGCCCCCTAAATGGGTGCTCAGGTGATTTGGTCATTGGTATTGAACATGGGAACAGAAAACGAGTACACTTTTGTTACTCTGCTTGGCATTTGGGTTGGAAGCAAGTGAGGCAGTGAAGATGAGGGTAATTGAAAGAAAGCTAATGAAGTAATGGACTACAGGGAGTCTCTATTGGATAAAGAAGGAAGTAATAAATAGAAATAAAATTTAGAAAATCTAGGCAGGGGTAGGATAATATTGAAAACATTTAACCATCAGTGTGATACAGATTTCAACCAATTTAAGAAGTTGCTGCCCCTCAGAATGGATTAACTAGTAAAAAGAAGCTGGCAGGGTACCAAAGAGTGCCCTTGGTCATACCCAAGAAGGTTTAATGAGGTCAAAGTACCAGCAGTGCAGGGAAGTGCAGGGAGACCACAAGGAAAAGAGGTTATGCGCAGAGGGTAGCTTTTGAGAATGAGACCCAGTTCTGGCTGGTGGTCAAATCCCCAGGAGTGGGCCAGACCAAACAAAGCCTCATGACAGCATGCAGGTGGGAGTGGGTACAGAAGTCCAACAAGGAGTTGCATTTACCTTGAACTCTTGTATGCTCAAAATGTAAGCCCCTCTTTTTCCTGCCTGGAAGGCAAGAGTTGCGAACTCCTCTTATGATATTATTGACTGATAAGGCAGTCATTCTAAACTTGACTCCATTGACCGGTTGTTAGTCCTAAATTTCCCATAACCCTTGCATAGTGGAAGGTTTTCTGAAAGAAAATTACCTGATTGTATGCTATGTTTTTATTAACAAAAGTTAAGTCATATACATATATGTGTTAGTTATTCAGTCATGTCTGACTCTTTGCAACCGCATGAACTGGAGAATGGAATTCTCCAGGCAAGAATGCTGGAGTGGGTCATCATTCCCTTTCTCCAGAGGATCTTCTAACCTGGGTCTCCTGCACTGTAGGCAGATTCTTTACCATCTGAGCCAACAGGGAAGCCCCTCCCCCTCACACACACATGTATGTGTGTTCATTCATTTGCTCGTGACTCTGTCACCATTGGACTCTCGTACCTTGCCCAAAACACTGTTTCACAGATTCCAAGATTAGAGCATTGAAAATAATCAGAACTTGGCAGATTGTGGAAATTTCTGCTTATTATCATATCAGTGAGATAATTCATGTATGAGATTTGTTTAATCTTTTCAATTAACTTAATACTTAATTTCCCTACTTTTAGAAACTGACTTAAACCAAGAAGATGTAGAGACTACTTTACCCACCAAAAGTGACCATCAGGGACATCGAAAAGTGTCAGATGGTAGGTATATTATTTGGGAAAAAGAAGTGTGCTTTTATCCAAGGCTTAACATGAAATTTCAGTGAAAGGATATCTGTTAGCTATAAAATGGGAGTTAAATCGTTCATCTCCCTCATCCTATACTCAAATATATCATTGTTAAAAATCTATTGAAATCTTTGAAGGAAAGTACCAGATATGCACTATGTACTTTCTAGATGCTGGTCACTGTAAAAGACACTGGGGCCCATAGTAAGGCGGTTGTGGCCACACAAACACAGGGAAAAGAGCCCTGGAGAATATGAAAAAGTAAACACCAAGATACACAGTGAATTAAAAATGCAACGAAACAGGACAAGATTGGACTCAAAGGAACAAAGTAAGTAATCTAGAAACCCACAAGGAAAGAAAAGATCCCTGTAATGTATGAAGAGGGAAATTTAATAATATTTTGAAATCTAGTTGAGACTTAAGATGGTAAAAAAAAAAATCAAATGGGCACTTATTTATTTATTCAGAAACCGTGCTGGTTTAGTCATACAGGATGAAAAACTCTAGCAAACTGCCATACCACGATGTACATATGTTTAACAGTTCGGTACTATAGACTTAAAATTTTGTGAAAAGGGTAAATTCCATGTTATATATTTTTATCACACACACACTGTGAGAGGTGCTACATGAGTGTCAACATAGATCAGATATCTTCCTTGCCCTCAAAGTGCTCACCATCTAGCATGGGAGACAGCAAAGCAGAGCAAAAACTACCCTGTTGAGAGATAAGTGTTATGACAGAGAGAGGCCCAAGGTATAGGGAAACCACATAAAGAGTGTTAGGAAAGGGGCTTTCAAGAAGAGATAAAATGGGAACTGAGCCTCAAAGGAGGAGTAAGAATCACTCCTGTAAACTGGTGAACGGAGGTGTGCTAATGGAGGGGCAGGTAAGGAAGAGATTGTGAAAGGTGTCCCACCAGATGGAAAACAAGAGCAAAGCAGGCATGTCAGGGAGTCCAGGCAGGGCCAGAAGTGTGAAACTGTTCAGTTCAGTTCAGTCACTCAGTCATGTCCAACTCTGCAATCTCATGGACTGCAGCACACCAGGCCTCCCTGTCCATCACCAACTCCTGGAGTTTACTGAAACTCGTGTCCATTGAGTCAGTGATGCCATCCAGCCATCTCATCCTGTGTCATCCCCTTCTCTCACCTTCAATCTTTCCCAGCATCAGGGTCTTTTCAAATGAGTCAGCTCTTCACATCAGGTGGCCAAAGTATTAGAGTTTCAGTTTCATCATTAGTCCTTCCAATGAACACCCAGGACTGATCTCCTTTAGGATGGACTGGTTGGATCTCCTTGCAGTCCAAGGGACTTTCAAGAGTCTTCTCCAACACCACAGTTCAAAAGCATCAATTCTTCAGCACTCAGCTTTCTTTTATAGTCCAACTCTCACATCCATACATGACTACTGGAAAACCATAGCCTTGACTAGATGGACCTTTGTTGGCAAAGTAATCTCTACTTTTGATATGCTGTCTAGGTTGGTCATAACTTTTCGTTCAAGGAGTAAGCATCTTTTAATTTCATGGCTGTAGTCACCATCTACAGTGATTTTGGAATCCAAAATAAAATTTGCCACTGTTTCTCCATCTATTTTCCAGGAAGTGATGGGATCAGATGCCATGATCTTAGTTTTCTGAATGTTGAGCTTTAAGCCAACATTTTCACTCTCCTCTTTCACTTTCATCAAGAGGCTCTTTAGTTCCTCTTTCTGCCATAGGGTGGTGTCATCTGCATATATGAGGTTACTGATATTTCTCCCAGCAATCTTGATTCCAGCTCTTGCTTCATCCAGCCCAGCGTTTCTCATGATGTACTCTGCATGTAAGTTAAATAAGCAGGGTGACAATATACAGCCTTGACGCACTCCTTTTCCTATTTGGAACCAGTCTGTTCCATGTCCAGTTCTAACTGTTGCTTCCTGACTTGCATACAGATTTCTCAAGAGGCAGCTCAAGTGGTCTGGTATTCCTATCTCTTTCAGAATTTTCCACAGTTTATTGTGATCCACACAGTCAAAGCATAAAATTGGTTCTTTGGCAGCATCAAATTGTATTCAGATGATAATCAGGGTAGCTGGGACAGAACAGGGAATTCAGAAAGGATAGAGAGAGCTGAAAGAGATAGGTAGAGGCCATCAGCTGTTCAGCTGAATGGTTGATGGAGGGCTCCGCAACATGCCTGGACAAAGCATAATGGATGGGGCAGACTTGATGCATGATTTTAGCTCCCTCTAGAAGTTGGTCAAGCTGACCAAATCACTGTCCAGAGGAGCATAGTAAATTCAGTTCCACTCAGAATACTTAAGAGGTTCTGGTCAGACAGTGACTGGGTATCTGGGTAACAGTCAACCCAGCTGGTGATAAACAATGCCCATGGAAAGTGGGAGCCCACTGGGGCCCCTGTGGGGGACTGAGCAAACACTATAAGGTCTGTCATGAAGGGGATGACTGGCAGCTTCCCAGGACAGAAGAGGAAAAGCCAAATTGTGGAGTCTTTGCACTAGAACCATATAAGTTGTTCATTAAAATTTTAGGCTCTTAGGCTTAAGTAATTCATAAAAATTTTTACTAGTGGTTAAGCGGGGGAAAATGGGGTTTAATTGGGGCTATTGTGGGGGCTATTTGTTTAATGAGCACTGGAATCAAGTATAACAGTATGGTGCTTTCCATATTGAAAGGTGAACTGTGAAAAAATTTAGTAGGTATGAAGTAGATGTAATAACTAGCATTTTTTGAGGTAGAATAAAATAGATAATAAAAGGTAAGTAAGAAGAGCAGAAACTAAATATTCTATTTAGTTCATTTTTACAGTAAACTAAATAGCATATTAATAGAAAAAGGTATGTAGAAAAGAGAAGGGTAAGAATAAATTAGAAAACGGTATTTTCTTGTGTAGCTTTTTGTTTCATTACACGCACACAAGTGCAGGTATTGATCTGGAATGTAAAAAACCAAAAATTTATAGTGGGTAATGGTCAACAAAGTTTGAAAAGCACTCACATAGAACATCTCGTGGGCTGTTAGTTATGTTCTAAACCCACCATGTTTTATCTAATTTTGTTTCAGACTATAAAGATTTGTTTACTCATCTAATGCCAGATGATGAAAAAGATCTGATTTTGTCAGATGGTGAGTCTGTCGAGTGATAAACAACCTCCGCAGAGCTGATGATCATGACAGACGTCTTCCTGTCTCAGAGAATGACCTTGCGGTCAGAGAACACAGTCCAGCAACTGAAGTAACTTTGAAAGAACTCTTCTCATACTCACAGATGCTTTGAAGGAGAAACAAAAAGATGAAAGGAAATTTTATTTTAAAACCAAAATTGCTTCCGTGTCATAATCACGTCATCTCTCCTCAAACACTCTAATTTCAGCTCCAGCTCCCATGTCTCATTCTTCTCACCTTTTCTTCTCAATTCCTCATTACAAAACTCAAAATAGCTGTCATGCCAAGTCAGGATCCTTCTCAGAATGTGGATGAAAGGAAGACCCTGACAAGCCCAAGTTAGAAATCTCTTTAACAGAGGAAATCTGGAAATTTTATACATTCTTACATATATGTATCTTGTATGTATTTGTATAGAGGCTTATATATTCTTAAAATCTGCCTAAGGAATTGTACATCCAGAAGATAATAACCTATTCTGTATCCATCTTGACTACTTCTTTACTTAAAACTGTCTGTACAGGAGGGAGCCGGCAAATGCCGAAACATTGCCAGTGACCAAAGTTTCACAGGGAGATTGGTAGACACTTCACTGAGATGTTTGGCTAGAAACCCATTTGCCCCTGACAGTGGCTTATCCATGACACCGTATAAAGGTGGTCTGTAATCCCATGTGTAAAACAGATAGCTAGTGGGAAGCTGCTGTATAGCACAGGGAGGTGAGTTAAGTGTTATGTGATGACCCAGGGGGAATGAGATGGGGAGGCTGGCTCGAGATGGAGGGTATATGTGTATATATATAGCTGATCTAGCACAGCAGAAACTCATACAACATTGCTAACAATTATATCCCAATAATAAGCAACAAAGTGACCTGACATCTTGCAACTTTCAAAGAGGGCAAGGCATTCTTGCCTTGGAGAACCTTGGAGCAGAAGGAAAAAGATAAGGAAAAATGAGAATAATAGCAAAGATCAATATACTTTAAATACTAAAAATGCTGTTCTTCTAATTGTCTATTTACTGCATTGGATTTTAGATCTGATTCCTCAAACTGGCTCTGAAAAGCCACAAAGTCAAGAATGCACAAATAGTAGGTGGTAGACAGACATTCACATTAAAAAGTGATCTTTCCCATTATAAATAAACTGGGTAGAAGAGCTCAAGTGTCCCTGTGATGCATGATCCCACATCCCTAGGAACGCAGCCTTGTTTGCTGACTCTCTGGAGCCTAGCTTCCTACTTTAAAACCAGGGTTATGACAGTGAGAACAGAACCCTTCCCTCGGAATGAAGAGTAAGGAAGTAGACACAAACACATATGCAGATCCAGATCCTCAAAGTTTGTAACTGAGTTGTTAACAATATTTTACGCAAACAAGGCAGACATAGACGTCTTTGTGGTTAGCCAACTCAGGATATTTACTTGCGGCCTCACATGTCTGCATGCATACTCAGTCGTGTCCAACGCTTTGTGACCCCACGGCCCCGCCAGGCTCCTCTGTCCATGGAATTTTCCAGGCAAGAATACTAGAGTGGATTTCCATTTCCTTCTCCAGGAATCTGCCTGACCCAGGGACTGAACCCACATCTCTTGTGCCTCCTGCAATGGCAGGTAGGTTCTTTTCTAGCTGAAAATGTTAGAATGGGGAAATGTCAGCACTTCTATTTCTATATCCAATAAGATGAACTCCATTCTGAAAATGTGCAGTGTGGTAGGCTTTGCAGTGGGGCTAGCCATGGGGAATTAGAATTGGTGCACAGAGGAAAAGCAAGGCCAAAAGAAGAAATGAAGCTGACAATGTAGCCGCAAGCCAAATTCAGAATGAGAAACAAAGGAACCAAGAGGGACTGCATGTAGAAATAGATTAAAGTCAGGAAAAGTGGCCAGAATTTAGTTTTGCTACGTGAAAATATCTAATGATGATCAGTGGTTTGATTTCCTTCATAGGGTCCCTCTCACACATGCAGTTCCTCAGCGATTGAATCAGTTTGAGTATCAGTTCAGTTCAGTCGCTCAGTCGTGTCTGACTTTTCGTGACCCCATGAATCACAGCACACCAGCCCTCCTTGTCCATCACCAACTCCCGGAGTTCACTCAAACTCACGTCCATCGAGTCGGTGATGCCATCTAGCCATCTCATCCTCTGTCGTCCCCTTTTCCTCCTGTCCCCAATCCCTCCCAGCATCAGAGTCTTTTTCAATGAGTCAGCTCTTCGCATCAGGTGGCCAAAGTGCTGGAGTTTCAGCTTTAGCATCATTCCTTCCAAAGAACACCCAGGGCTGATCTCCTTTAGAATGGACTGGTTGGATCTCCTTGCAGTCCAAGGGACTCTCAAGAGTCTTCTCCAACACCACCGTTCCAAAGCATCAATTCTTCAGCGCTCAGCTTTCTTCACAGTCCAACTCTCACAACCATACATGACCACTGGAAAAACCATAGCCTTAGGAATCCAGTAAAGGAAAGGAAGAGGGTAGCCAATGAAAACATGTTGACCAATGTATTTTTAAAACAGTTACATCCTTTCAGGGATTCCCTGGTCAGTCAGTAAAGAGTCTGCCTGCAATGCAGGAGCCCTAGTTTCAATCCCTGGGTCAGGAAGATCCCCTGGAGGAGGAAATGGCAATCCACTCCTGTATTCTTGCCTGAAGAATTCCATGGACAGAGGAGCCTGGTGGGCTACAGTACATGGGATCACAAAGAGTCAGACACAACTGAGTGACTAACACTTTGACTTTCATATTCTTTCATTACCTTCTTTTCACAGATTCTGACGGCAAGGCTATGAAACAGTGAGATCAAATGAGGCCAATTATAAGACTATTTGGTAGTATAATAAATATGGAAAGACCATCAATATCTGTATTTTGTTGTTGTGTAGTCGCCAAGTCCTGTCCAACTCTTTCCAACCCCATGGACTGTAGCCCCCCAGGCTCCTCTGTCCATGGCGTTTCCAGGCAGGAATTCTGGAGTGAGTTGCCATCCCCTTCTCCAGGCAATCTTCCTGGCCTGGGAACCAAACCCATGTCTTCTGCATTAGCAGGCAGGTTCTTTACTACTGAAGCACCAGGAAGCCTGAATATCTGTATTCAGGGAAGAATAATTCTTTGGCTAATATTACACTAGACAGTTCAATACGGGTGACAGCACACACACAAAGTCAATTCAATCATTTTGTATTACCTGGATTCATTGATGTTTGCTTATTGCTGTCTCTGCTCTGCTCAGTCACTTCAATTATGTCTGACTCTTTATGATCCCATGAACTGTAGCCCACCAAGCTCCTCTGTCTGTGGGATTTTCCTGGAAGAACACTGGAGTGGGTTGCCATTTCTGTACTTTCTCCAAATAATTTGGTACCAACTGCTGTTTTTTGAACTATGCTAAAATAGAATTGTCAGTCATTGCATCCCTGCTTATACATCCTTTTGATAGAACCTGTTCCTCCCACAGACCAACCCTAAGACATGGGCCTAGGTGGCCACGTTTGCTCAAATGTCCTTACCACATCAGCCTCGACTGACTGGTACACACCTCACTCAAGGAGAAACAATCAGAGCTTTCTCTTGCTCTCTCAAGAAATTTGAACTCAGCAAAATGGATGAGCGAGTTGGTGTCTGAGTGATAGCAATGGTAGTGAGCAAAAGGAGGCCACAAGATTCTGTCTGTGGGATCTTTAGATCTGGTCAGGTTCATGACCTTCCTAAGACTCAGCTGTGCGTTGTTTCTCCTTGGTATAAGTGTCATTAGAACAAACCACACTTTTAGTCTAAATTGAATAGATTTTGTTTCTTGACACCACATGTACCCAGGTAAACTATATTTTGAAAGAAAAGCACAATTACACCTGGGCTTCCCAGGTGACACCAGTGGTAAAGAACCCTCCGGTCAATGCAGGAGATACGGGTTCAAACCCTGAATCAGGAAGGTTCCCTGAGGAGGGCATGGCGACCCACTCCAGTATTCTTGCCTGGAAAATCTCATGGACAGAGGAGCATGGTGGGCTACAGTCCATAGAGTTGCAAAGAGTGGGACACGACTGAAGCGATTTAGCATGCCTGCATACCTTATAATTCTATGGTTTAAGAAAAACTATAGTCTTTTATTAAAATAGTGGTAGTCATACCATCTGCTCATATATTTCAAGCTTTTGTTGTTGTTTAGTTGCTAAGTGTCCGACTCTTTTGCGAGTCCATGGAGTGTGGCCTGCAAGGCTTCTCTGTCCATGAGATTTCCCAGGCAAGATTGCTGGAGCGGGTTGCATTTCCTTCTCCAGGGAATCTTCCCAACCCATTGACTTAACTTGCATCTCCTGTGTCCCCTGCATTGACAGGAGGATTCTTTAAGTTTTGAAAGACCAAGAGTCATGTTAAAAACTGCTGGCACTTGTGCTTTTCTCTGTAGTTTTAAATGATGCTTAGGTTACAAATTACTTTCTGAAAATTCAGGGAGATTTCAGACGCTCCTACATTGCTTCTGTACTGTCATAATAAAAATATGATTTTAAAACCATGGCTAACTTTGGCTTATTTTTAGAGTCAGCACCTTATTTATAGTAAAGAAAGCTTAATGTTAAGGACTTCAAGTGAGGTCTTGTGCCCTAATCCTACCACTTCCCCTGCCTCTTCTCATGGGGTTCTCAACCAAAGTGGTGAGACCACCAAGGACAGTAGCTGGAGGAGAACTTGCCTGTCCTCAGCACACAGCAAGGCATGTGACGTGTGACCGTTGCCCCCTCAACACGGAGGGCTTCTTCACGGTAAAACTGAACTAGACTGGAACGTGTAACTCAGAAACTGCAGCAAAGCGTCCTGTTCCATCCACCTGGAGTCAGTTTTTCCCATCAGTTATCAGACAAAACTAGGAGGGAAAGTCAGTGAATACAACCGTGGACGCAACAGCACCTTTCAAGCCAGTGGCCCTGCCCTTTAGTGAGACTCTTCCCAGTGAGTGTCAAGCGCTGACCAATCAGATAATCAGCTGCTTCTCCAATAGGTGGACATCTAGGAAGGGGCTAGAGAGAGCCATGGGCAGAGCTTCTCCTCTCTGGGGACACTGTAGGAAACATTCAGCCCCATCTCCAGCAGGCTGTATTTCCCAGTATGAATCAGAACTATCACTTGTTTGAACCACTATGGGGTGACAGGATGCTCTACGATAGACTCCCATAGGCGAAGAGAACAAAGTGATTTTAACCACTATACCTACTACCACACATCTGTTGAAAATTAACATAAGATACAGAATGATGGGAGGAGGAAAGTATTTGTGTTCGCTATTGGTTTAAAAGTAATGATTGTGCCATTTCAAAACTAATATCTTTCAGAGAATTACTATTTTGTTGTATTTGTTTTTCAGCTGCTGCACTGGTTCTCACAGTAGCTTATTACATGTAATGAACCATCGTGGAAAATTTTCAAGTCTGGTCTTCCCATTAGAGTAACTTTAATATGAGATTATTAAAAGATAATTTCTCCATGTTATTAAAACTGTCCGATAAAGGCATGAGGGAAGAATATTCAGTCGGAATTGTAGAATATGACTCAGATAAAGTCATTATGTATATAAAGTGGTTACTTTATTGGTAGCTGAACTATAGATTGAGTGTACATCCTTGTAACTGTAGCAGGCACTCTTAGTTGCCCTCTCTACAGCCTTGCTGCCTTTCTCCTGACTAACTGAACTCTGATTTTGTTGGGATGGTCAATGGGCCCAACCTTAAACCATGAATCTTGACAGATCCAATATAGTCTCATTTATCAGTGATTGGTCTAGGGGCAGGCATGTGCCCCAGTTTTGGACAGTGATACATGAGGAGAAGTCATCTTCCAGAGGGGCTCTATGTGTGAAAGAGAGAGGGGTGAGGTGGGGTGGGGCCTGGAGATGGGGAGGGCAGAGAGAAAGAGAATGAATGAACGATATGCAAGGAGAAAGCACTTTAACTTCCACCTGTTTCCTCCCTGTTTAACACGTTCTTCTACCAGAATGTAATGCTTGCAGCTTGCAGGATCATTTTGTGGCAATAAGGATAGACATCACCGGTAGGATACCACCAGGAGAATAGAAGTATAGCAAGAGAAAAACCTGATGCCTGAACCCAAGGCCTCAATGACTTCAAAAGCCCTCAGAGCCAACCTTGGATCAACTTCAGAGTCTCTGTCAAACAAATGACAAACATAGTTTAAGCCCCTGTTGTGGTTTCTGTTACTTAAACAGCCAAAAGCTATATAACTTGATGGAGAAATAGCTTTTATTTTGTTATTGTTATTGGGAATGAATAGGAAATATATTTAGATAATTTAGACAATTCTCCCACTCAGGTTGTGAAGCTGTATTGACTTTCATATTTTTAGTGTTCTCAGTTCCAGTTAGTAAATGTTACCAGCCTAGTTCAGTCCTAGACCAGTAGTTTTCAGTGTCAGCATGAATCAGAATAATATGTCAAAAACACATTACTGGGCCCGTCTGCAGAGGCTCTGATTCAGCAGGTCTTTTGTGGGGTATGAGAATCTACATTCTTCAGAAATTCCCAGGTGGTGCTAATGTTGCTAGTCTGGGGACCACAGTTTGAAAATCACTGCCCCAGCTAATGGGCAGTCACCTCCTAAGTCAACCACCTCCCCAGTTCCCTTTATCGACACCGATAGTCCTAAAGCTGTGGTTTTTCCAGCAGTCATGTGTGGATGTGAGAGTTGGACTATACAGAAAGCTGAGTGCCCAAGAATTGATGCTTTTGAACCGTGGTGTTGGAGAAGACTCCTGAGAGTCCCTTGGCAGGCAAGAAGATCCAACCAGTCCAGCCTAAAGGAAATCAATTCTGAATATTCATTGGAAGGACTGATGGTGAAGCTGAAACTCCAATACTTTGGCCACCTGATGTGAAGAAATGACTCACTGGAAAAGACCCAGATGCTGGGAAAGATTGAAGGCAGGAGGAGAAGGGTACGACAGAGGATGAGATGGCTGGATGGCATCACCGATGCAACGGACATGGATTTGAGTAGGCTCCAGGAGTTGATGACGGACAGGGAGGCCTGGTGTGCTTCCCAAAAAGTCAGACATGACTGAGTGACTGAACTATAATCCTGACACTCACCTTCTGGCCACAGGAGTCCACTTACCAGCCCAGTGTTTTAGGACTTCTTCATGCCACCCAGACTGGTCTGCCACAATCCTCTGAGCTTTAGTTTTGCTGCCTCCCAACACTCTCACAGGCCGCTGGCCCTGCCTAGAGTTTTATCTCACTGAAGCCTCCTTGGGTCTCACATGGTGGGGTGGATTTCCTTCTCTTGGACAAATCACTTTTATCTCAGAAAGAAGGAAATTATTAAAGAGCCTTTTCCTCCCTCTACTCCCCGCCAGGTGGGAAATAATGTTGTATATAACCTCCATTTGCTCCTTTGCTGGACTTAACATGAGCATCTTTATCTCTAAAATGGTCCTTGCCCAGAGCTGAATGCTTACTCATTCTGCAGAGGACACAGAAATGTTACCCATGCTGACAGCTGAGCTGCTGGAAGCAAAGCCCATAACCCTCCCAAGCCTGAGCAGCTGCTCTGTGTCTTTGATTAATTTCTTCTGGGCAGAAATTATAAGCTCTCAGAGATCTCTGATCACAAGCTTCTCACTTCACTGGTCCAAGGAAGCATGATTTCTATACAAAGGGCTGTAAGCAGGGTTTTGCAGAGGCATGGTTTCCTTCTTTCCTTTAGGTACAATACCTATTTCAGGGAAAGTGGCCCCAGGCCCGAGTCTCTCTTGCCCAAGAACAGCAGGCAATAGTCACTCAAGTAATAACCACCAAGTCAGGTTTTCATCCACAGCCCCCAGAAATCACTGCGATGATCGAAAAATCTCTTGATGCATCCTCAATCCTCACACAGATTTGACCCATCAGCAGTGTTTGACGTGGTGGATCATTTCCCTCTCTTCGTATCACTTGCCTCCAGTGCAGGGCACTCCCATGGTTTTTTTCCTACTTCATCCCATGAGGTGCCCCACTTTTTCTCTGTATCCTTTGCTAATTCCCCCACTTCTCTTGTAAGATTGGAGTGCTCCAAGAGTCTATCCTTGGTTATCTTCTCTATCTACACTCATCTGTCAATAATTCCATTTAGTTCCACAGCTTTACATTCTGTCTGTGGGTAGGTAACTCTCCAAGTAATATCTGCAGACTTTCATTTCTTCCAAAGTTTACACTTCTCTATTTTTCTTCAAATTCCCAGTTAAATGGCAAATAGGCAAATAAATTGACAAGTCCCCAATTTCTCTTTTATTCCAACATCTCACACTTCAGACTTGTTCCTCCCCCAGATTCTCAGTGGAGGGAACTTATCCTTCTAATTGCTCAAACCGGAATCACTGGAGTCATCCTTTATTTCTCATTCCCTCACTTTCTACATCCAGTCTCTTAGGAAATCCTATTGGCTCCAACTCCAAAGTATTTTCCTGTAAATCAGATAGTACTGAAATGGAGCAGGACTGTATTGTCCTTGCCACCCCAGCATGTCTTCTGCCTGCCTTTTGTGAAAGAATAAGTTTAATCAGAGAAGTGAGAAATGCTGAGACAAAGGAAAACAGTCAAAGGAGACTAAATGACAATAACGTAGTCATTAAGCATAGTCAGGAGTGGCTACAATCTGTGGGGTTACAAAGAGTCAGACATGACTGAGCGAGTAATACACACACAAAGACCAAGTACAATTCAAACATACTTCCTTGTAGCTCAGCTGGTAAAGAATCTGCCTGCAGTGCAGGAGACCCAGGTTAGATTCCTGGGTCAGAAAGATCCCCTGGAGAAGGACATGGCAACCCACTCCAGTATTCTTGCCTGGAGAATCCCATGGGCAGAGGAGCCTGGCAGGCTATAGTCCATGGGGTCGCAAGAGTTGGACATGACATAGCGACCAAACCACCACCAGTGCCAGGGACCTTTCGTCCTTTCTCAAGCACTATAGATAATATTCTGGGCCATATCCTGTGAGCTGTCTTATAGATGCCAAAACATCATGTGGAGAAGTTAACTACACGGTGACCAGATTGTACCCAGGACATGAGTGCCGCAATTCTGAGAACTGACCACAAAGAAATGGGAACAAATGGACCCTGGAACTAAGGATTAACTGTACCTAAAACAATCAAGATGATGCTGGTCAGACCACTGATAATCAATTTGAGAAAGACTGTTAAAGATGAAGATGCTGTTTCTGCATGTAACCTCTCACCCCTGTCTGTAAAAGCTCTCACTCCCTGTTTGTCGCGGGGGAGGGAGATTGGCCTTTGGACAGATGTCTGCCACCCTTCCCCTCCCCTTTCCACCAACCTGTCCTGTTTATTGGCTTTTAAGCACCAAGCAGCCAGACCCAGAAATTCCTTTTGGAAATAGTATCTCATCTATGCTTAAAAGTCTGTGAAGTGAAGTCACTCAGTCATGTCCAACTCTTTGCAACCCCGTGGACTGTAGCCCACTAGGCTCTTCCGTCCATGGGATTCTCCAGGCAAGAATACTGGAGTTGGGGTGCCATTTCACTTCAGGGTAATGGTCAGAGGATGACATGGTTGGATGGCATCACTGACTCAATGAACATGAACCATTGAGTTCACGTCCGGGAAATGGTCACATTGCAGTCCATGGGGTTGCAAAGAGTTGGACATGACAGAGCAACTGAACAGAAACAAAAGGTCACATCTTTACAGTGGCCTCTCCTCACCCCCACCCTCACCTTTGCGTCTCTCATCTCTCCTCGGAGAAGGAAATGGCAACCCATTCCAGTATTCTTGCCTGGAAAATTCCATGGACAGAGGAGCCTGGCAGATCACAGTCCATGGGGGTCACAAAAAATAGACACAACTGAACAACGAACATCTCTCCTACTCCTCTCTTCCATGCTCTTCCCACTCGCCTCTGGCCACACTGACCTCTTAACTATGACTTACATCTGCCAAGTACTCTCCCTCCTCAGAGACTCTACCTGGCACACTCTTTCTCTAAATGGTACTTAGCCAACGCCTTCACTTCCTTCAAGTCTTTGCTCAACTTAATAGAGCCTACACATGCCACGCTATTTAATACTGTCATACTCAGCAGTCTCAAATCTCTACTCTGCTCCACTTTTTATTTTATTCTATGGCACTTATAATAATCAATATTATTATTTGTTCACATATTATTACTAATATAATGTCCATCTCCCATCTAGGATGGCAGGGTCATCATCTGTCCTCTGATCTTTTCTAAGCACCTAGAATAATGCCTGAGATATAATTGTGATCAGTATATGTTTTTGTCCCTCTCTTCTAAATTCTAATGGCAATCATTACTATTTTTTGAAGTATATATAAAAAGGAAAACCAGTAAGTTTCCAAGGAAGTGATAGTTTTCTTCTAGGGTGATGTTACCTAGGTAGAATCCAGCACCAAAATCTAACTTCAGCCTTGCACAATAAGAAGTATAGTTCTCAGGCACTATTAATCATCCTCAAAAAACCAACCAAGACTAATGATAGAACTAGAGTGCCAATTTATAAGTCTTAGGTTTAAAATAGAACCATCAAGGATACCAGATGTCCACAGTCCTGAGAGTGAGTTTACTTCCTATGCAAGCTACATGGGGACACAGAATATAATCAGAAGACTTGGAGTCAGAACAAGGGAAAGTATTTAGATGAATTGGAAATCTGAAAACTTCAGACTCTAATTAACTTTATCTCCACAGTAGAGCCATATGCCATATGGAGTGTCTGAGACCACGGGCAGGGTACTCTCTTCCTACACAGTACTAACTAGTCTCTCCTGACTGGCTTATCCAACACATTTCTTGGGTGCTTATGACAGCTCATACAACATGGGAAACAAGTACACAGGATACAGAGAATAATTCTGCTCCCAATTCTGATGTGTGAGGGTCTTCCCCACCACTAAGGTATTCTCTGAGATAAGCTGCACGTCCTATGATTCAGCTCAGTTCTTACGCTGTCTACCTGGAGATAGGCTCAGATCCCACAGGCTGAGAGCTCAGTCCCAACACACACACACACACACACACACACACCACTTCAGACACCAATCAAAAGGTCAGATTGTCACCAGTGCTTCTGACCAACGGCTGTATATCAGCAGTTCCAATGACTCCCTCCTTGGGTGAGATTAATCTCCTAGAGCATCTCACAGAACTCAGGGAAAGAGTTAGCTTAATAGATTAGTAGTTTGTTAAAAAAAAAAAAAAAAAGATAACTCAGGAGCCAGATGGAAGAGATGCAGAAGGCAACATACGAGGAAAGGTTATGAAGCTTCCATGCCCTCCCCAGTATGCTACTGTCCCCAAATCTCCATGGCCTCATTATCTGGGAAGCTGTCTGAACCCTGTCCTTTGAAGGTTTTATGAAAACTTCATTGTAGGAGTGATTGATTAAATCATTGTTGCTATTCAGTTGCTCAGTTGTGTCTGACTTTGCGACCCCATGGACTGTAGCACCATCTCTCAGAGCTTGCTCAAACTCATGTCCATCGAGTCAGAGATGCCATCCAGCCATCTCATCCTGTCATCGCCTTTTCCTCCTGCCTTCAATCTTTCCCAGCATCAGGATCTTTTCCAGTGAGTCAGGTCTTCGCATCAGGTAGCCAAAGCATTGGAGCTTCAGCTTCAGCATCAGTTCTTCCAATGAATATTCAGGACTGATTTCCTTTAGGATTGACCGGTTTGATCTCCCTGCAGTCCAAGGGACTCTCAAGAGTCTTCTCCAACACCACAGTTAGTAAGCTTCAATTCCTCAATGCTCAGTCTTCTTTATGGTCCAATTATCATATCTGTACATAACTACTAGAAAAACTATA
This sequence comes from Nanger dama, assembly GCA_917880005.1. NCBI lineage: Eukaryota > Metazoa > Chordata > Mammalia > Artiodactyla > Bovidae > Nanger > Nanger dama. The sequence goes on from CAKJTW010000004.1 coordinate 41,687,835, forward strand.
GCTTTGACTATACGGAACTTTGTCAGCAAAGTAATAGCTCTGCTTTTTAATATGCTGTCTAGATTGGGCACAGCTTTCCTTCCAAGATACAAGTGTCTTCTAATTTGATGGCTGCAGTCACCATCCACAGTGATTTTGGAGCCTAAGAAAATAAAGTCTGTCACTGTTTCCTTTGTTTCCTCATCTGTTTGCCATGAAGTGATGGGACCAAATGCCATGATCTTAATTTTTTGAATGTTTAATTTTAAGCCAGCTTTACACTCTCCTCTGTCACGTTCATCAAGAGGCTCTTTAGTTCCTCTTTGCTTTCTGCCATAAGGGTGGTGTCATCTGCATATCTGAGGTTATTGATATTTCTCCCAGCAACCTTGATTCCAGCCTGTGCTTCTTCCAGCCCAGCGTTTCTCATGATATACTCTGCATATAAGTTAAATAAGCAGGGTGACAATAGACAGCCTTGACGTAATCCTTTTCCTATTTGGAACCAGTCTGTTGTTCCATGTCCAGTTCTAACTGTTGCTTCCTGACCTGCATAAAGGTTTCTCAAGAGGCAGGTCAGGTGGTCTGGTATTCCCATTTCTTTAAGAATTTTCCACAGTTTATTATGATCCACACAGTTAAAGGCTTTGGCATAGTCAATAAAGCAGAAATAGATGTTTTTCTGGAACTCCCTTGCTTTTTTGATGATCCAGCAGATGTTGACAATTTGATCTCTGGTTCCTCTGCCATTTCTAAATCCAGCTTGTATATCTGAAAGTTTTCAGTTCAAGTACTGTTGAAGCCAGTCTGACAGTTTTGAGCATTACCTTGCTAGCATGTGAAAAGAGTGCAGTTGTTGGAACATTCTTTGACGTTGCTTTTCTTTGGGAAACTGACCTTTTCCAGTCCAGTAGCCACTGCTAAGTTTTCCAAATTTGCTGGCATATTGAATGCAGCACTTTCACAGCATCATCTTTCAGGATTTGAAATAGCTCAGCTGAAATTCCATCACCTCCACTAGCTTTGTTAGCAGTGATGCTTCCTAAGGCCGTTTGACTTTGCACTCCAAGATGTCTGGCTCTTCGTGAGTGATCTAGGGTAACCATCATGGTTACCCAGGTCATTAAGATCTTTTTGTACAGTTCTTGTGTGTATTTTTGCCACCTTTTCTTAATATCTTCTGCTTTTGTTAGGTCCATCTTTCTTGAAGATCTGTCTGTGCTGCATGCCTTGCTTAGTCGCTCAGCGTGTCTGACTCTTTGCTACCCCTTGGACCATAGCCCACCAGGCTCCTCTGTCCGTGGAGATTCTCCAGGCAAGAATACTGGAGTGGGTTGCCATGTCCTCCTCCAGGGGATCTTCCCAACCCAGGTCTCCCTCATTGCAGGTGGATTCTTCACCGTCTGAGCCACCATCTTTCCCATTCTATTGTTTTCCTCTATTTTTTTGCATTGTTCACTAAGGAAGGCATTCTTATTTCTCCTTGCTTTTCTCTGAAACTACATTCAGGTGGGTATATCTTTCCTTTTTCCTTTGCCTTTAGCTTCTCTTCTTTTCTCAGCTATTTGTGAATCCTCTTCAGACAACCATTTTGCCTTTTTGCATTTCTTTTTCTTGGAAATGGTTTTGATCACTGCCTCTTATACAATGTTGCAAATCTCCATCCACAGTCCTTCTGGCACTCTGTCTATCAGATCTAATCCTTTGAGTCTATTTGTCACTTCCACTATATAATCAGACGGGATTTGATTTAGGTCATACCTGAATGGCTTTTGAACTGTGGTGTTGGAGAAGACTCTTGAGAGTCCCTTGGACTGCAAGGAGATCCAGCTGGTCCATTCTGAAGGAGATCAGCCCTGGGATTTCTTTGGAAGGAATGATGCTGAAGCTGAAACTCCAGTACTTTGGCCACCTCATGCAAAGAGTTGACTCATTGGAAAAGACTCTGATGCTGGGAGGGATTGGGGGCAGGAGGAGAAGGGGACGACAGAGGATGAGATGGCTGGATGGCATCATGGACTTGATGAACGTGAGTCTGAGTGAACTCCAGGAGATGGTGATGGACAGGGAGGCATGGCATACTGTGATTCATGGGGTCGCAAAGAATCGGACACAACTGAGCGACTGAACTGAACTGAATGGCCTAGTGGCTTTCCCTCCTTATTGGCTATTGGTAAGTGATTCGGCTTTGAGGTCAACAGAGTAGGATGCAAAGTTCCAACCTGCTAAAAGGGTGGTTGGTTTCTCTGGCAACCAGTCCCCTATCCCTAAGTGCTTTGGAAAGTCACCTCATTAACATAACCAAAGACAATTCTGCACTTTCATCCCTTAGGAAATTCCAAGAGTTTAAGGAGCTCACTGCCAGAAGGTTGTCTGGAGGAGAAAATGTCAAGGCAGGCTGCAGTCCATAGCGTCACGAAGAGTCTGATACAACGAAGCGATTGAGCACTGAGCGTGCCAGAAAAGGAACAAAGGGACAAAATCCAAATATACATATTTCTTATTTTGAACCACAGTATCACACGGAGATAAACAAAGATCTCTTCTTCCTGCCTCTGAGGAGTTTGTTTTCTAGTAGAAGCCAATAGTAAGTTAACAAATAAAGAACCAAGATGACCACAGGTTGTGCTAATAGTTATGAATAAAATGGAGGTGTGTGTTGAAGCTACTTCAGATCGGGTGTTCCTGGAAGACCTCAGGGCTTCCCTGGTAGCTCCGCTGGTAAGGAATCCACCTGCAATGCAGGAGACCAGTTCAGTTCCCCGGCTCGGGAAGATCTCCACTGGAGAAAGGGGACAGGCTACCCACTCCAGCATGGCTCAGTGGGTAAAGAATCCGCCTGCAACATAGGAGACTTGGGTTCAATCCCTTGGTTGGGAAGAATCCTTAATGGAGGGCATAGTAACCCACTCCATTTTGTTCTTGCCTGGGGACAGAATCCCCGTGGACAGAGGAGCCTGGCAGTGTGCAGTCCATGGAGTCATAAAGAGTCAGATGTGACTGAGTGACTAAGCACAGCATGGAAGACCTCAGAGAAACCTGAAGAATGAGTTTGTACCCTTAGAACAATCTCTCCCTTTCCCTGTACATGTCCTCCCAACCCTACCGTCAGCCCCCAGCCTCTATAACCACCATCCTACTTTCTGTTACAATGAGGTTGACTTTTTTCTTTTCTTTTTAAATTCCACAGGTGAGATCATGTGACATCTGTCCTTCTGTGTCTGTCATTTCAAATTATATAATACCCTCCAGGTTCATTCATATTTTCACAAATAGCAGGATTTCCTTCTTTTTTAAGGCTAATGAACAGTCCATTGTATATATACACATCCCATCTTCTTTATCTGTTCATCCATGGTTGAACATTTATGTTGTTTCTGTATCTTGCCTAAAGTGAATAATGCTATAATTTACATGGAAGTTCAGATATCTCTTTGAGATACTGATTTTATTTCCTTTGGATATATAACAGAAATAGGATTGCTGGATAACAAGGTAGTTCTATTTTTAAACATATTGTTTTCCATAATGGCAGTACAAATTTATACTTTCACCAACAGTGCACAAAGGTTCTCTTTTCTCTATTTTTTCTTGAGTCAACTTTATAACTTTATTTATTAAAAGAGTTTGTCATGTATGTAAATATGTATGTGAAATTATCCTGTAATTTATGTAAGGGACTACCTACATATTTTAGGGTGTGATGTGTCAAGGATCTTCCTTGTCTCTTGGGAGTTAGAGTCTTCAGATGTATGTATAAAGAGCTATCAGATATCAAACAGAATACTGGCTGCTTCAAAAAATAGTTTTCATCATAATAAGGAACAGTCACCAGTTTCTGATTGGTATGAAGTCTGTCCAAACCAGGGCAAGCTGTGATGGTACAGGCAGATTGAACCCTCTTCTCACCTGCTTCCTCAGGGTAGAGTCACTCTTTTTCAGAAGGTAAAGATATTGTGAATTACGAAATTGTGATTTACAGGCACTACTGCCATACTGGGCTTCCCAGATGGCAATAGCAATAAAGAACCAATGCAGGAGATGTTAGAGATGCAGGTTTGAGCCCTGGATTGAAGAGATTCCCTGGAGGAGGGCAAAGCATCCCGCTCCAGTAATGTTGCCTGGAGAATCCGATGGACAGAGGAGCCTAATGGGCTACAGTCCACGTGTTGTAGCCACGTGTCCCGGGAAACAAGCTCACTCAGAAGCACAATGCAGATAGTGGAGTGCAGTTTATTATACTGGCGGGCCCAAGGCAGTCTCCTCTTAGCCGAGGACCCCGACCAGTTTTTGTAAAAACTTTATATACCCTAAGTGTATAAGGTTCCCTGAAACTAGTCTAAACAAAGGAAAAAGATACAATCAAAGTTAACCTGTGATCATATGCCTTAAGCCTAGGTGGTTAACAGTGGACAATTATCAATAGGCCTGTGGTCATACCCCAATAAGCAAAATAGAATGTATGATTCTATTTGGCTACACAGATAATTAGAATATTCTTTAAGTGATGGAGAGCCTTGGGGCTATTCCTTCTGGGGGCCTGGTTTTCCAGTTGGTATGTTGTTTCCATAGATACTGGGCGTATTGCTCAAAGTCCACAGTCCGGCCCAAGATGGAGTCCTGCTTTCAAGATAAAGCCTGTTCTGTTTCCTCCTTCACATGCGGTCACAAAGAGCCGGACATGACTGAAGCAATTTAGCATACACACACACTGCCATACTAGTAAAAAAATGAAAGCTTGTCAGTTATCTATAATGTTGAAAAAATATAACTTGTTTCGATGTAAAACCCAAAACAAACTATGAAAAAGAAAAGTCTTAATGTGACTAAGTCTATCTGAACTTGAACCAGAACGTGCAACAGTAATTAAAAACTTCCAGTGAACAGAAGTAAGTGAACCTAAACCTGTCCTTGGATCTTTCATCTTAGCTATCCAAAACCAGCCAGGCTCAGGACTATCAATTGCCTATTTGCTTAAATTACTTCCCAGCATCCCCTAGTTCATTCTCATGTACTTAAACATTTGTCTATTTTATTATATCATTTGCCTGGAACTTCAGACAGACAACCTTCTTTTGTTGGGGGTGGGAGGGGGGAGGTTTTTGATCCATATAATCAATCAGTCCTGGAGATTGGCTAAAATCTCAATATGGCAGCATTCAGGAAAACATTCCAACCTTCCTCTGTTGCCAGTACCTCAAGTATTATGCTGTCTTGATGCACATATAATGAAATTAAAGAACTTTAAAATCTGTTCTCCAATTTAAGTCTATATCACGCAAACAGATTTCCAGTGAGACAGATTTTCTCTGTTTCTAAATTGTCTTATCTGCTCCCAGAAAAATCAACAAAATTTATATAGAGAAAAACAAATTATATACTTTCCTCCCTCCACTTGATCCCATTCTTGTCCCATTACTAATCAATTTTCATTTTTTAAATGTCCCAAGTTTCTGGTTTTATAAAACCAGTAGTGCCATACTAATACTTTTTGAGAAGAAAGGAATAAATTGGCTGTTGTTAGAGCTGATACTGATTTTTCTCATGGTGTTTCCTGAAGTGTATTGGTGACCACTTATTGTCATGGCCACGCATTCCGTGGAGTGCTGTTTATTACATCCATGGGCCTAAGGCAGAGTCTCCTCTTAGCCAAGGACCCCGACCAGTTTTTGTGAAACCTTATATACCCGAAGTATACCTGCCCAAACCCACCTCCCTAAATTCCCTGAAACTAGTCTGAACAAAGGAAAAAGAAAGATACAATCAAAGTTAACCCGTGATTCATATGCCTTAAGCCTAGGTAGTTAACAGTGGATAATTAACAATAGGCTGTGGTCAGACCCCAAAAGGCATAAGAAGAATGCAGGACTCTATTCGGTTACACAGATAATTAGGGTATTCTTTTTGGCATTGGAGAACCCTGGGGCTCTTCCTTCTGGGGGCCTGGTTTTCCAGTTGGTTTCCCTAGATATTGGGCATATAGCTCAAAGTCCACAGTCCCAGCCCAAGATGGAGTTCTGCTTTCAAGATAGAGCCTGTTCTGTTTCCTCCTTCATTATGATAATTGTTTTAGGAGCATCAATTGTGTTACAGGGAAGAGCCAATGCTGGCTCTATCTTGAATCTGTTACTTTAGCCTTTGCTTCCTATTGCTTTTGTTCACTAAAAGGATACTGTTTATATATAATTTCCTGCCCCAGGGAACCCTACCCCTTTGCCTGAAAAATTAATTCAAAGTGCATTTGTTCAGCACCACATTCACCTATGGATGGCTACAGGAAGTAAGAAATAAACGCATCCCCTCCTGGAGGCTTGTCATTCTAGGAGATATATGCAAGATTAATAGCCCTTTTACTTTGTTTCCACACCTCCCCCATCTCCATTCTGTATAAGTGGTATCCAGACTCCTATAAAATGTTATTTTGAGAGATTCATGCTGAGAATACGAATAAAGTCATATTCCTCGCCTCAACACGTCATCTCTCAGAGCAGAGCAAGCTTGGACTCGGGGTGACAGTTGGGAGCGAGGACTCCCTGATGTTCTGGCTGTCTGGGCACTGCTCTTGGAGTAATGGACCCATGCTTTGCATTTCAGCCCTTCTGAAAGACATGTTTCCAGCCTCCTGGTGACGTTAATGGTAAAGTTCTAATATATTTGGGTTCATATGACATCACTTAAAAAAAAAAAACCTTATGAGGATTACAGCAGGTATATCTTTAATTTGAATTTTAAAAGTGTGTTTTCGGATTATAGTTAAAACTTAAGAGGAAATGTGCATTCATAAATTATTATTGTCCTTTTAAAGTCCTATTTGGTGCCTTAAAAATCTATAGCTCTATCTCTGTATTCCTAAAAGAACTAATAATCAAATGACTTAGATTCTATTCCTAGGTCACTCTTATTACCTGGGATGGTTAGTAAGGTGGCTGTTACCCAGGATGTGGGGCCATTCTTACTGGCCCCACATCCTGGGTGGGTAACCCCTGCTCTGGACAGCACACAGAAGAAGTTTTACATGTCTCTCCTGCACACACGAAATCAATATGAATTAGCCCTTTGAAACAGAGTTGTAGGAGTGGCCTTAAATTATTCATCATCTTTATTACTAATGAATGCACTTCTGTGAGCCCTTAAAAACAGGGCAGCCTCAACGTCAGTTTCTTGTGTCATTGCTGGGCAGTCAGAACAGGACATTGACTCTCCATAGGAATGCCACGTCTGGCAACCTGTTAGTACTCAACCTGTCCTTCTTCCAAACCTGCTGAGTAACCACTGCAGAATGTTTGACTAAACTGATTCCCCAAGGACACTAAGGAAGGTAAGGACCTGGCATGGAGGCAGATACACTGTATTTCCAGGAGCATTGTTGATAGGATGGCAGGCTGGACCCTTCTGCACCTACCTGAGGACTTCAGGATGGGCTCAGGAGAACACCAGAAGAGTTCTAACCTGGGGCTCAGGAGAACACCAAAAGAGTTCTAACCTGACGGCCCTTGCTACAGCTTTTCAAAACAAATCTTACTTGACTGTATTTGGAACTTGCCTGGTTTGGGGCAAGTCTGGTATTATAACTGTTGATTTCATATTTTTAAAGAAATAATGTATATCAATTTTGTTTTGGTATCTCTCTGTGAAGTATTGCTTATCTGCCCAATAATTTGTACCTTAATTAATACACTCATTAGAAGAAGAAGAGAAGTCTTTTATAAGCCTAATTATCATATAACTTTTAAAAACATTTTTCAACTGTTCATATTTAGAAATGCCTTACTCTTAGAACTGCTTAAGGTTTCATTATAAAATAACTTATTCTTTTTGTTGAAAGCAAACTGATACTCCATATACACACATGCACATAAATGTGACATATATGCAATAATATGTTCAAGTAGATAATATTTTTCAGGTATTTAATGTATAGAATTATTTAATATTGTGCTATTAGAAATTCAAGCATTGAGAGCTTCAAATTTTTTCCTTCAAAATTCAAGTAGATTTCTACTTTCTTAAAGTGAGACTCTGGTCCACTCTTAAAATTATAATGTTTCAAAAGTTCTAAGTATTCGCCTACAGCATGATCACTAATAGCTAGCAATACTATATTATTTTGAAAGTTGCTAAGAGAGTAGATCTTAAAAGATCTCATCACAAGAAAAAAAAATGCATAACTGAGTATGATGATGTTAAACCTATTGTGGTGATCATTATGTAATATATACATATATCAAATCATTATGTTATATACCTTGGATTAATATAATGTTGTATGTCAATTATATCTCAGTTTTAAAAAAGTTCTAAGTATTCACCATACTAGTTTAAGGATCTGTTTCAGTTTCTGAGATACAGCTCTAAATCCCTAGAGATGGGACCTATATAAAAGCCTCTCCCTGCTTTCCTATTTTTCATCCTCCAGGAGATTTCGGTCTCTCTGAACACCTTGTAGTCATTGTGCCACAGGTAAAAGGACTTTGCTTAGTTGTCTTTTTGCTTCCTATCCCACTTGATGACTTCATAAACTTCCTGCTTAAAATATTGTTTTGTTTCCAGTTTCAAGGACTTTCTTCCCAACTGTCATTCCAGGAAATTCCTAAAATGGACCCAGATAAGCAAGGTAAGTATTATTGTTAAGTTTCTGAGCACAATTTGCAAACACACAGATGTATTTTCAGACTTCCAACTTGCAAAGGAATGACATCTGGCAAGTGCCTGGCTGATAAAGAAACTGTTGGGGATAGAGAAGATTTTTTCCTTTTTCTAAACAGAAATTCATAATATGTTGAGTATTTGGTCTGTGGTCCCCAAAGCACCAAAAATAGCTTAACAAAGACTTGATCTCAATGTAATTGCATTTTAAATTGCTATTCAAATATACAAAATAGCTTATCTCATTTATATATGTCTTCATTTTTTATTATTAAAATGACATCATTGTAGGTATTTTAGTTTCAGGGGTAAGTTTACGGTACTATTTGAGGCCAAAATTGGGAAAGAGACTTCCTGGTCATCCACTGGTTAACATATCACCTTCCAAAGCTGGGGATGTGTGTTCAGTCCCTGGTTGGGGAGCTAAGATCCTATATGCCTCACGGCAAAAGAAACAAAACATAAAACAGAAGCAATATTGTTAACAAACTCAATAAAGGCTTTAAAAATGGTCCACATTCCCCCAAAAATCTCAAAACAAAGTTGGGAGAAAAAAAGCTCACAGCTGTTACTATATAAATATTTGACATTTGATATATGGACAGAGGAAAACTGACTCCCTCTTCTTCCAGCATCTCTGAATGCCAGGGTAGACCCACGATTGGCATGTGATAGTTTTATTTCAGAATCTAGTAGCAGCCTTATTCCTCTGGCTAAAATCTAGATTAACTTGGCTTGGTTTACAAAAAATTCTGGATCCTCTTAAGTTGTTTATCTAAAACAGCATTCTGAATATTTCAAATTATCTTTGGATTTCTAAAATTGGGCCTTCGTACTAGTTAAGCTTCACACAATGCAGTAGACAATGTATGTATTCAAAGCCCACTTTTCTCTCCCTAAAGGGGTTTTCTTAAATGTAGTATGTCTGCATCAGAATCACTGGAGGGTTTGTTCAAATACTGGGCTCCACCTCCAGGGTTTGTGACTCAGTAAATCCAGAGTGGGGACTGAGAACATGCATTTCTAACTAGTTCCCAGGCCATGCTGATGCTGCCCACCTAGGACCACACTTGGAGGACAACCAGCCTAAAATATCTCTTTCTGGATCATCCAACTACATGAGGGACTGCCGAAAGAAATTTTTATTCCGTTCTTAGTATCTGTAGAAAATGACACATATTTATTCAGCTAAGTAAAAATATGAGTCGTTTAAAGCAAAACTTGTTTCCCAGTTAAATTGCTTCCATGAACAAGACCATATGTAGCTCATGTTATTATTTCTTTGAATATTGCACATTATTTTGTTTATAGCTTTGGGTCTGATACATCCAGCAATTTCTCTTCTTTTCTTGAGTTTTCTCCTACCAGCAGGAGAAAAAAAAAAAAAGAAGAAGAAAATCCTTGAGGAAGCAGGACCGCTGGTGAATCACCTGGGATATTCATTCATTTTCCCCATGTACTCTATCACAGCTTGCCATGTTATGCTGCATAGCTTCATCAGATGACACTGCAAAACATAATTTGACAGGAGTGTGAAGGGCCAGATGGTAGAGAAGCCACAGAATCACTCTTCCACCACGAGCAGCATCTGGGAACCTGCAGACTCCCTAGTCTGCTGATTCTCTGTGTTCATTTGGTGCATCTGAGAGGAATCAGGGCACAAAACTTGGCCACTTTCCAAAAGGAAAACCAACGTTGTACATTACATTTTTATAAGTCGTTTCCACACTATGGTGGCTACTCTCCATGTGTTTTCCTTCTCCAGACATGGAGGAGAGAGGTGTGAGTTCTTCCCTTCTCCAACACTGGACTCTTAGCTGAAAGCTAAGGCTTTTAAAACATCAGGAAATAGTAAACAACAAAAGAGTTAAACTGTAGGTCTCTGATATGGTTCAGTTCAGTTCAGTTCAGTCGCTCAGTCATGTCCGACTCTTTGCGACCCCATGAATCACACAGCAGGCCAGGCCTCCCTGTCCATCACCAGCTCCCGGAGATCACTCAGATTCACATCCATCAAGTCAGTGATGCCATCCAGCCATCTCATCCTCTGTCGTCCCCTTCTCCTCCTGCTCCCAATCCCTTGCTACACCTGTTCAAAAAAGAATTTTAAAAATATGGAGGGTTTTAAAATAAGCCATCTTGTTTAATGACAGCTTTAGGCACAGCCCACATTCCCCAGAGGTAGGTGTCTTTGGGGCATCCCTGCTTGCTTAGATAGTAAAGAATTTGCCTGCGATACAGGAGCACTGACTTCGTTCCCTGGGTCGGGATTCATGATCATATATTGATCACTGAGTCAGTGTATGTTTAGAAACAGGCCAGAGGTGTGCTCCAAGGCCTCAAGGGTGGGTCTGAGGTGGGTGTGACTTGGTTCAGTGCCATAACAGCCTTGAAGTCGCTCAGTCATGTCCGACTCTTTGCCACCACATGAGCAAGTAGCCTGCACCAGGCTCCTCTGTCCATGGGATTCTCCAGGCAAGAGTACTGGAGTGGGTTGCCATTTCCTTCTCCGGGGAATCTTCCCAACCCAGGGATCGAACACAGGTCTCCCGCATTGTAGACAGACACTGTACTGTCTGAGCCACCAGGGAAGTCATAACACCCTTGAGTGGCTTAGAATAGCACCCAGCACTCAGTGTAACAGTTGGAACAGTTAGGACTTCAAGCCACAACACTCAAGGGCAAGGAACGGCTGCTTGTTTGTTTGTTTTTTACTTTCTGGCCTCGGCCCATAGCATGTGGGATCTTAGTTACCCGATCAGGGACTGAACCCATGCCCCCGCATTGGAATCATGGAGTCTTGACCACTGGGCCAGCAGGGTAGTCCTGAAACAGTACTTTCTGAACCCAAATCAAGTCATTATCACTTGGTATGAAATTTAGACTGAGTTGTTTTGGAAGCAGCCATCTCACAACAGAAATAACTCAGATTTTAATCCTGAAAATCTGGTCTGAAGTGCTCAAAACATCTGGTCTGAAGTGGCATCGTGGTTGCCACTCACCCTGCTCTTTGCCTTTGGCTTTGGGGTCCACTTGAAGACTGGACGCAGAAATCCTTGCCAAGCCTAGTGGCTGGTCTCCCTGGTTACACCATACAGTCTTGCCTCCACCCAGGAAACTGCTACTAATAGTAAGAGCAGCCCTGGAAACAGCCCACAAATTTTAACCCCAGTTAGGCATCTCCCACTTGCCTGTCCAGGTATTATTAGCATCTCTCCCACCCCAGGGTAGAGAGAGTCATAGCTAGAACACTAATGATTGATTTTCAAAGGCAAGGGAGATTCTAGAATGTCTGGATGTGTATGGGTTAGGGCTGAGGGGCCAGGACAAAGGAAGAGGTTGAGATTCAGGCTGTGAGGGATCCAGTCAGGTGATATTTACCAGGGAAAAGTCCCTCTCAGAGGCAACCAACTCCTGACCACCGCCTCTAGTCAAGTTTCTTCCGGTGAAGCAGTGCACCTATTTTGTTGCGGAAAAACAACGTCCCCCTGATTTTAGTCCATGTAATTGTAGTGCTGATTCTACTCCTGTGCATGGATGTAGTAGTGTTGATTCTCTCCTGTGCATGGATGGAATTGATTCTTGGATGGGCCTTTCATACTAAGGCCTGAGTGGGTTGAATTTGGTGTGGGACCCTAAGCACTGGCCCTTAAAGGATGGTAAGAAGTAAAAAGAACTTAAACCTTGGAACACACACAAAAATGGACGTGGAAACATTGCCTTTTCCTTCTTTTAATTCTCCCACTGCTGTGAGAACAAGGAAGGAATTAAAATCACCATAATTTATCCTGCTACCTGTTTTTGAATCAATGAAATCTCCCTCCTTCCCCCCAATAATTCCTTGTTTTGTTTTGTCTTGTTTAGGGCCTACTGTGTTTCTAGTCACAAACACTTCTCTAGCACACAGACCATTTACTCCCCGTTGCCTGAGTTTTATGGTAATCAGCTGATGATAAATTTGAAAATTGCTTTATTTTCCTCAAGGCGTCTTCCCTTCAGCATAATCAATACAAGTCAGTCCTGGACTCAAAGCTTGTTTGCATGTGAAATCTTGCCTCCAAGTAAGCATTAGGGTGTAAAGTCTATTTAACTGAAATTTGTCATCCCAGGAAATATTAGAGATGCCATGTTGCTTGGCAGTCCTTTCCAAAGTGTGTGACTGGTCACCTCTCTCAACGGCTGCTGTAACAATTTCAAATCTTCATCATTCCTCACGTTTTCTGCTCACCATCTCCTCCTAACTCTGAGTGAATTTGTTCCTCACTTCAAAAAGAAAACAAGCCCTTAGAATCCCCTCTTCCCCCTAGCCATCATCATCTCCATATTTTTCATCCTCTCAGGGAATGAGCTTCTCCCCAGATATAATGCCTTCACCTGTGTATCTTCTCCCAACCATTGTCTCTACCTCAGGGATTGTATCAGTTAGCTATATTTCAATTGCTTTTGGGAGAAAATAGCTCAAAGAGGCCTTATTACCTTGTATAATTAATGACCCAAGGGAGGACTAGCTTGCTCTGGTCCTAGATAACGTCACCTAGGGTGTGACTTTGCTCTGTCTCCAAATTCATCTCTACTCTTCTTTGTGTGCCGATTGCACGCTCAAGCTATCCACCCAGATGAGAGAGTAACTACCACTTCAATCTCTGGTGCAAGTTCAAGAGGAAAAAAGTAATTCAAACAAAGAGGCTTTGATCCAAGTTTCGTGGTGTGTTCCTTGCCTGGCTTGGGTAGTGTGCCCAGGTCTGCAGACAGCAATGATGCATTCATTGATCAGGCTGGCCAGGCCACATGTTCCCCATGGAAATAGGGGCATTTCATGGACTATGACCAGGGGGAATTGTTCACCAGAAGAAAAATGAATGGATGCTGAATGGCTAAGGTATATGCCCTTATATGTTTAGTCTATATATAGACTTTGCTGTATGAAATACCACCTGGATCCCCACTTCTTGGACCCTCAACCTCATCCTCTCTCCTGACTCCCTATTCTGACCCATTCACATATTCTAGAATCTCTCCTGCCTCTGAAAACAAGATTTGGGCTCTCTTCAGAATAAGGCTCCTGAAAGAGTTGTTTTTTTACAGCCCAGTGCAGTTTGATTTTGGCTCCCACATTCCCATAAAGCTGTTCTTAGGGAGCCTTCAATAGCCAGGTTAATCCTACACAGAGGTTACTTTTTAGCCCATAGTTGATCTCCTTGTGGCTTCCAGGTACTGAAGCATTGATTTGTCTCTACTTTCTGAAACTCACCTTTCTTGACCTTTGTACCATCGCTATCTGCTGGTTTCTTTGGCTTTCCCTTCTCGTCCTTCCTCTGGGGTTTCTCTTCCTCCTGTTCAGTTCAGTTCAGTACAGTAGCTCAGTCGTGTCCGACTCTTTGTGACCCCATGAATCGCAGCACGCCAGGCCTCCCTGTCCATCACCAACTCCCCGGAGTTTACTCAGACTCACGTTCATTGAGTCCGTGATGCCATCCAGCCATCGCATCCTCTGTCGTCCCCTTCTCCTCCTGCCCCCAATCCCTCCCAGCATCAAAGTCTTTTCCAATGAGTCACTTCTTCACATGAGGTGGCCAAAGTACTGGAGTTTCAGCTTTAGCATCATTCCTTCCAAAGAAATCCCAGGGTTGATCTCCTTCAGAATGGACTGGTTGGATCTCCTTGCAGTCCAAGGGACTCTCAAGAGTCTTCTCCAACACCACAGTTCAAAAGCATCAATTCTTCAGTGCTCAGCCTTCTTCACAGTCCAACTCTCATATCCATACATGACCACAGGAAAAACCACAGCCTTAACTAGACGGACCTTAGTCGGCAAAGTAATGTCTCTGCTTTTGAATATGCTATCTAGGTTGGTCATAACTTTTCTTCCAAGGAATAAGCGTCTTTTAATTTCATGGCTGCAGTCACCATCTGCAGTGATTTTGGAGCCCCTAAAAACTAAAGTCTGACACTGTTTCCACTGTTTTCCCATCTATTTCCCATGAAGTGATGGGACCGGATGCCATGATCTTCATTTTCTGAATGTTGAGCTTTAAGCCAACTTTTCACTCTCCTCTTTCATTTTCATCAAGAGGCTTTTTAGTTCCTCTTCACTTTCTGCCATAAGGGTGGTGTCATCTACATATCTGAGGTTATTGATATTTCTCCCGGCAATCTTGATTCCAGCTTGTGTTTCTTCCAGCCCAGCGTTTCTCATGATGTACTCTGCATAGAAGTTAAATAAGCAGGGTGACAATATACAGCCTTGACGCACTCCTTTTCCTATTTGGAACCAGTCTGTTGTTCCATGTCCAGTTCTAACTGTTGCTTCCTGACCTGCATACAGATTTCTCAAGAGTTTCTCAGGCATACTGTTACTTAGCCTAATTTTATCTTCACTTAAAGCATTCTTCTTAGGTAGCCTAATAGTTGAACATGTTTTTGCCCAAAGCCAGCACTACTGACTCCTAAATTCTATCCCATTCCAAACAGCAGCCCTGACCTCCAGATACAGAATCAAAATTGACGCCTTTTCAACTCCCTGAGCTGCTCTCCTCTCCCAGCCAGTTTCTCTAAAACTGAGCTGTCAGTCTGGTAGCCACTAGCCACATGTAGCTATCAAGCCCTTGAAATATGGTTAGTCCAACTAACAAGTGTAAAAAGGCAGTAACAATAGAAAATATCTTAATAATTTTTATGTTGGTTACATCAGTTCAGTCAGTTGCTCAGTCATGTCCAACTCTTTGAGACCCCATGGACTGCAGTACGCCAGGCTTCCCTGTCCATCACCAACTCCTGGAGCTTGCTCAAACTCATGTCCATTGAGTCAGTGATGCAATCCAACCATCTCATCCTCTGTTGTCCCCTTCTCCTCCTGCCTTCAATCTTTCCCAGCATCAGGGTCTTTTTCACATCAGGTGGCCAAAGTACTGGAGTTTCAGCATCAGCATGTTGGTTACATGTTAAATAATAACTTGATAGATTGCCTGCTTGCTTAGTCTTGTCTGACGCTTTGCAACCCTTTGGACAGTACCCCCACCAGGCTCCTCTGTCCATGGTATTTTCCAGGCAAGAATACTTAAGCAAATTGCCATTCCCTTCTTCAGGGGATAGTTCTCACCCAGGGATCAAAACTGCGTCTCCTACATCTCCTGCATTGCAGGCAGATTCTTTACCCACTAAGCAAAGATTAGATTAAATGAAATACATTAAAATTAATCTCACCTGTTTCATCTTAAAATGTAGCTGCTGAAAATTTAAGCTGACATATTTGACACATATTGTATTTCTCCTATTGGACAGCAATATTCTAAAATGTTCTCATGGCTATTCAGGATGCTAGGAAATCTCTTTAAGCTTATTTTCCCCACCGTGTGGAACCTTCTGTCTCTAGGCCAGCATTCTCAGTTTCTGACCTCTTACCTTTCACCTGGCCTCTGCTTGACCTCCAAGACTTTTCAGAAAGACACCTCGACCGACATGTATGCCTGATCTCTCAGATCACTTTAGTTCCATGTTCTGCAGTCCAAAGACCATGCCCTGCATCCCAAGCCCAAGCCTCAAGGGCCAAGTCCAGGTTCCACATTCCTGGATTCCCAAGTGTCTGAGAGGGGGTTCCAACTGCCTACTGGACATCTCCATTCGGATGTCTTTTAGAAACCTCAAACTCAGAGGTTAAAAATGAATCCCCCCTTCCACCTCTATGTGCAAACTTTTTCCTCCCCCATTATTTCCTACACTTGATCTCCCTTCCACAACCAATCAGCTACCAATCCCTGTCAACTTCACTAGCAAATTATGCCTCATATTTCCCTGCAATTTTCTCTCCCTAGCTCCATTCAGATCCCTATCATGTTACAGAAAGTAAAAAGTTAAACCCCTCCCATAATGTACTCCTGTACCCAGATAAATAAAGTTTGATAGATAGCCTTCCCTACTGTGTTTATTGGGTTCTTCTTTTCTATTTTTTATTATTTACAAAATAGGACCATATTAAATTATAGACATATTACCATGGATTTAGGCTTATAATTATGCTTTAAGAAGTCTTTCAACCTCAAGCTCACCAAAATTTTCTTCCCTTAGAGCTTTAAAAATTCATGTTTAACTCTGTAGTACATTCTGGGGTTATTTTTGTTTATGATCTGAACTAAAGTAACTATATCATGTTTTTCCAAAGAGTTATACATCCAATGGCCCCAACATTATTTACTAAATAAACTCACTTCCTCATTGATAAAAACCACCAATATAAAGGGAAGTTGTTGATTCTCACTGAGTTAAAATATCATCTTTATCATAAGCTAAAACCTTTCATATACATAGGTCAATTTCTGATTCTTTCCTATTCCTTTACCCTATATTTTCCTGAAACACACACACACTGCATTTATTCTTACAGATTAATTTTATATTGGTTTGTCAAGTTCCAAATAATAGTTGGAATTGGGGTAGGAACTGCCTTAAATTTTGGGCTTCCCTGGTGACTCAGTCAGTAAAGAATCTACCTGCAATGTAAGAGACTGCCCGCAATGCAGGAGATCTGGGTTCCATCCCTGAGTT